>JBAWJQ010000037.1:0-1380622 GCA_037783105.1 Bactrocera zonata | reverse complement strand
GTCCCAAATGCGACAATTTCGCTTGTTTACATATCCATTAAGCCAGAAATGGGTCTCATAGCTGAACTAAATTTGGCTCGAAAACGTCGGATCTTCAACAGCCCATAGAGCGAAGCGATGTCGTTTGGGATAGTCGAGCGTCTTCAGTTCTTGCACAAGCTGTATTTTGTACGCTTTCAATTCAAGATATCGACGAAAAATGCGCGAAGTCGTTCCATCCATCAGTCCGAGTTGCTGCGAACGAAAAATCTTTTAAAGAAAGTACCTCTACTTAGATCACCCCTTATAAATAACTTAGTATGAAAACTTTTCTGTACAAAGGTAAATGTAAATCTTAATGCAACTGCATTTTAGACGCTTTGAGAGTACGTGACAGAAACTTCACGTGTAAAGCAACCAAGACTACGATTATTTGCGATGTAACACTTGAAAGTTAAATTTCGTGCATCATACTAACGGATGCAGTGAACTCAAAATAAAACTTGTACACCGAGATATTTTCATTTCGAAGGTAATTTTCTCTTGAACTATTTCTGATTTTAAGTAGCAACGAATTACAATATGAGAACATTATGAATTCTCCGTATTTTTATATCAAAAATTTTCAATAAATTAGTTTTGATGTTAACTATTGCCAAAAATTAAAAATCTCATTTTGGAACAGCCAAAAAAACTGTGCACCTACGTTAGCAACACTTGCAGTTATCAAGCAAGTAATGATACTATTGTCTGGCATTATTTACGCATGACTAAAATATATTATTTAATAAGCGAATTTCCTTTAAGCGGTTTGCGGATATTGACCAGAGAAAAAAAAAACTCGCGAAATAAGTAAGATTAAAAAAAAACAAATACTATTATTCAGTTCATTATTATATATTTCAAAAAGGATTGTAAAAGTGGAAGACTTAATGACAGTGAAACGACAGGATCCAAGCTGAAAGTAAAGTATCACATTGCAGAACTCCATCCTCCAACTGTTCGGAACTGTTTGCTGTCTCGCGACTTTTGAACGTAAACATGCCACAATTTTTCGAAGAGAAATATAAAGAAGAATATACTATATTTCAAGAATATCCTCCGCAATAGCGAAATTTGTGATCTTATAAATTTTACCGGTGGGTTCAAATTAAATTTGTCAATAAGGAATTATGTAAAGAATATATTTCCAGGCATTATCAAAAAATAATTTGGCTCCGTCAGCAGCTAAACTTAAATCAAATGGCTTTCTTAGTGGTTAAGGTATGGTTGTTATAAGTACAGCGTGACAACAATGCTGCCACATCCTTTCCGGAGTCCAGACTTCTATCCCGTTAAATGCCTGCAAGAATATATGCAAACGAAATTCCTGGAACGCAAAGATAATAGCAAAAATAAAGGTAAGACAGCACTTCAGAAAATATGAGCTAATACACTTCTTGAACTTGCATAAAATTTGATATTGATTTTATGAATAATAAACTGCAAACTATAATATGATAAAAAGGAATATACAAACTATAAATTTTCCTTAAAGGGTGACAATTTATGCAATCGAGTTTTTTATGTATCTTCAGTGTTTTAAGTTTTTGGAAAAGCCTGGATTATTATTGGATTAACTCAACTCAAAAGTTTCAATACTTGAGAAGATAAGTATTTTCAAGGTTAAACTATCTTCCGTACAAGGTTTTTTTAATTCACTGATTTCCAAACTTTTGCATTCAACTGTAGTATATCCAACATTATAGTCTTTGCTTATTTTGCCCGATATATAAGTACATATATCATATACATAATTTTCATAAATTCTCTTGTGTTAGGTATATATGTAGATGGAAATTATTTTTGCGAGGTAATTTATGAAATCGCCCCAATGAGAACAGTAAGAAAAAGACCCAGAAAGACTTTCAACCAAGGAACTTGAAGATAATTTCTCACAAAAAAAAGTTTTTCCATACAAGAACTTGATTTTGATCAACCAGTTTGCATAGCAAAAAAAAATTATGGTGATGTTAAAAACATAGGGTGGATGTATTACTCGTAATACACTCTCGTTTACTACTATCTTCGTTTTATATGAGATGAGTATAAATCACATATCAAAATAATCACGGAAAGGGTATCAAAACTAAAGCTCTCCTCGTATCACTTCCAATTGTCTTTATACGAATACAAATATAGCTTAATATGACAACAAATCTCATACGCCATAAACACTTCAATGAATACTATGATATATACATATTTATGTCGAAAAGTGAGTACATAAAAAAATATAATTCTGGTATCCTTGCATCCATGGAACTGTCAATTTTCGTTCAACACTTATCCACGTAAATATCTACATAAATGGCTGTAAATGGCCCATATTCATAATTGGATAAATCAAATGTTAATGAAGTGGAAGGTGTGGCAATTTTAGTTTTAATAAGAGCTTTCTACTTAACACACAATTGCCATTAAAGCCTCTACGATGAATTGACAATACATTCAAGTATTCCTCCACACATCTAAGTGTCAAAGCGTTCCACAAAAACAAAACGCTATGACACTTATCTAAATTTATTTGTGAAACAAACGAAGGCATTTATGTATGAGGGAAAAGCAAAGAAAAAGACAGTTTTGCATTACATTGCAAGAACACACGACATGAAGGCATTTGTATGTATTTTATAGGTATACATATGTAGCGGAATACGTGTACGTGAAGACAAATTTGATGGTTGTAATATACCCGCATACATACATTTTAATGATTCAGCCTCACTGATCTAGGTATAAAAAGAAGTAAAGATCACAAATATTCACCTAATACTTATTACTAGCATTTTTATAGGGCTACCTATTATTACGAGAGTCGGTCTGTGAGAATAGTTCTGGATTTACATCTAGTTAAAGCCCACCACCCCTGGAACTTTCATCCAACCACAATAATTTCAAACTATTAAAAAGCATTTACATTGGTTACACCAAAGCCGTAGAGAGATTTTAATAGGCCACTTTTTGTGGTAGCTATCTGCAGTATATGCTATAGTAGTCCGATCTAAACAATTTATTCGAAAATTATACCGTTATCTTGAAAAATAGTTATGTAGAAGTGGTCCATACAAGGAATTTATATTTATGGATAGGTTTGTATGATGGCTCTATAATGGTTCGAAATCGGCAGTTCCAACAAATGAATTGAAATGATGATGAAACTCTATCGGACTAATTCCCGTATATACAGACGGATAGGCGTGGCGTCGACAGTAAAAGAACAGCACTGGCAGCAGGTACTGAGAGGGTACAAAAGTTGTAGAAATCCAACAATGTTGCATGTGCCATAATAATAATATTAAAGTTAAGGCTCAGCAGGTTCAGGAGTATCGCCTAGATAAATCTTCTAAGGTCATGATGCTAAATCTTTGCTTTAAAACAGATGTGTCGAAAATTTTCAAATATGACTTAAATTGTTTACGTTCAGTAAGTGATCTCGTTTGATGACATTATTGATTTTTTTAACAGCTAACTTCACACTTAATCATTTTGTCGTTCTATATCTTAACAGCTGATATAGGAAGGCTTATAAAACAGCGTTTTCGTCATATTTTATGATTTTACTTTCAAAAGGGTAAACATGAAATTGAAGCCGATGTGGATAAAATAAAGTCGTTGTTGATGCAAATTGTCGAGTAATAACTCGAGAGATTGCAAAAGGTTTAAATTTGTCTACCGCGACAATTCTCAAGCTCACAGCACGTTTAAGACTAACTTTCTTACCGGAAAGTTTTTATTTGGTCGCATAAATGACCGTAAATTGCTTATGAAACGGCAAAGAAGTTATCAACCTTATTACGGGCAACGTTGTTTACTAGAATGTAAAGCGCAAGACATCAAGGTCTAAGGAGAATAAACCATCTCAAACCACTTCGATAGCCGATAGTTTTTGGATGGGAGAAAATCAAACTCAAATTAGGACTTCGAAAAAACATTGGACCAATTTTTTGGCTGCAAGGGTAAAAAATGTTATAAGCGTGGAAACGATCTTTTGCCCTAAAAATGTAAAAGGGTATTGGATCAAAATGCAAAGTATATAATTTCATAATTTTCAATATTATATATATATTTGGTATCATATTAGAAAAAGCTAAAAAAAAATCTTAATTGTTTTTTTTTTCGATTTTAGGCATTTATTGTCTAGCGCTAATAAACTGTACGCCTTTACAAAATTTTCAATGCCTGCCATATTCGTGCACTTTGTGTTTGCCACCGACGTACAAACAATGTGGAAGATGTGGCATAAAATAACAGGAAATATGGCAAAGCATATGAACAAAAAAATAAAGAGATAAAATAAGAGAAGTAAGGAAAGGTTAAGTACGAACGGAATACTACATTAAGCATGCTAACAGTTCTTGGGAAATTGTGGTGTAATATTTCTAGAAGTTTGTATAAATCTATGATAAACGAGTACAAGTACAGTCCAAATACAGCAACCTATACTGCCTTTACTTAGTTTCGTCGTAATATCTTGTCTAATATTTCAAATATGAATTCAAACTGATATGATACATATCATTATACAGAAACTGATGAAAGGATATACTGGTAACTGCTATTTTGGAATCAAAAGCTGTTACATAATTTTTATCTAGTATTGTTGGCTTTCATTAATGAAAAGACATATGCCTGAACACCGTTTACAAATCGTGCAACTTTATTACTAAAATTCACATTCTGCTAACAATGTGTTACGCGCGCTTCGCTCAACTTATGGTCAATATAATTGGCCTACTGAGCGTATTATTCGTAACACAATCACACATCTTGGAACCCAGCATTGATTATTGAACAATATTCGACCGAATAGACCACGTCCAGCTCGCAAGGAAGAAAACATAGCAGCCGCAGTTGGGAGTGTACACCAAGACCATGAAGAGCCGATTCGGCCCCGCTCGCAGCAACTCGCACTGACATGTGGAACAGTTTGGTGGGTTATACACCGAGATCTTAAATTGAAAGCGTACAAAATACGGATTGTACAAGAACTGAAGCGCCTTGACCTTCGCATCGCTTTGCTTCACAGTCTCTTGAAAAGTTTCAAGAATATCCCACGTTTTCAAGGCAAATTTTGTTCGGCGATGAGGCCCATTTCTGCCAAAATGGGTATGTAAGGAAACAAAATTACCGCATTCAGGATGTAGAGCAACCTGAAGAGATTCAATGGCGGCCATACACTTACTGGCGTAGATGTACCACAGTTAGATTACAATTACAAATTGCTCACATAAAATTAGATACCAAACGCTTTCACGTATGACTCACATAAAGTGTCTAGTGCAAGAGAAACTCATAATAGTCTATACAAATATGTACATATTACACATACATTAGTGCATATGCCCAACATTAGCGCAGATTTAAATTTACAGTATGAAAGCAAATGTGTTAGAACATGGAAACTCATATTTAATGATACGTGCCAACAGTTTGTGTACGTCGGAAGGACCTTTTGCTGTCGCCAACGGGCACAAATGTCATATATATAGACAAGAATTGACACACCGACAAGCATTAAGACCGATAGTCACACATCTAATGTTAAGTCGACAATAAATGTGGCGTATAAAAGAGGATATGAAATTTGATCGAGCGACAAGCTTTGAAAAGCGCATGGAAGTTAGAATTATAAGAAATTGTTTACACTACATACATACATGTGTACATATGTATTTGGTATATTTATGTACAAAATTAAAAATTTCAAATTGTTGGGTCTTCCGCTCGTATTAAGTACTAAACTTAAGCAGTTACCCTTGATGTTGTTATTTAATTATTATTTATATTTCGTGTCATATTTTCCCAATCACATGAATTATGTCTTTAATCAAGGTAAAATAATTGTTATTTGTTTATTCCATTAGTAGCTTCCATGATACATATTTCAATTATTAAATAACACTGGCCTACACTCATTTTGGTGCCTAAGATTTTCCATAACAGCTCTTCTTCATAAGAAAGAAGAAAAAAAACATCTAGTGGCGGGAATATGGTTCATCCTACCTGCCATACCGACTACTGATGCGCACAGAGCTGCACTAAACCAAACAATTTTTTTTGTAGGCCAGTGTAATTATTGAGAAAGTTTAGTATGACAGAAGGTCTTCACCGGATATATGTAGCTACCACCATTCCCTTTACGTGAAAATTATGAAAACATCGTAACTGTTAGCTTAAGTAGTAAACATGTAATAGTAACAGAAATAATAATTAATATATTTATTTATACAACACCATCTATAAATTCAAATTCCATATATATATGTATAAAGCAGACAAGCTTTTAACCCGCCACAGGCAATTTAGCCAATCGCCTCTTCAAGAAAACACCCACGTAGGCAAATAACAAACTGACTTAGCAATGTTAGTTTTGAACTCATGTGCATCATTTTTTGATATTCGGGCTTCGGGCTTAAAAAAATATTACATGTGAAATTAGCCATGCCTTAATTGTATTATAATATATTGTTTAATGACTCATACGTAACTGTTGTAGCATTTCGGTTCATTGCTTGTGTTACTTAGGCAGTTTGCTACACGCACAGATACATGTGTTGATGAAATTTAAAAAAAATATGTCGTCCGTTTAGTGCATTGTGTGATCGGTGTCACATGGCGTATACGCAACATTCAAACTGCCCTGCTCATATGTGAAATCTATGAAAATGTTACAAATTCCAAAGTAGGATAATTTCATGACGACCTTTGGTCTCCTCGGATCTGTAAGTGAAAATCCCTCCAGTATATCCGCCACTGCCCCACAGAGTCGAATTAATATTTATTTACAATTAGTGGTTTAATGGTAAGCGATCATAACACACTATACTTAACGGTTAGTTAAAAGCATTCCACGCAGGAAACAGCGACAGTGCTGCTTGCCCATTATTGGCAAGTTCAATATGTATAATATATCATGGCCTTTATGGCAATTTTTGTAGAAGGTATCAAAACAAGCACATAATCAGACAATGAACTGGCAGCGCGTGAAACACTGTTCATGCTCTAACAAAGAGCGGTTACGACGCTGATTTGACAATGCGATAAGCCCAAGCGGCCTATTAACGGTTTATGGCCGAAGTTTTTATGTATGTACCTAATGTCTTTGCAAGACAATCTTCTTCTTCGCGACTAGCTTCATGACGTGATAATTGAAGCACTTGCCTGCCGTCGAGTCAAGATTTGAGGGCGATGAGCGCAACCACCAACATTAATATAACCGTAATTGAATGGATATAGTTTATTTTAGCTAAATCAGGCGAATATAGCGGTAGCGGAAGGATATTGGTTGAAAATTTGGTTGAAAAACTCACGAAGAATCAATGCAGTGTGCAACGGTGCATTATCATGTTGCAAAAATCAAATGTGTTTGGCCAATAGCTTCGTCAATTTTTTACGAATAGCTTCGCGCAAACACGCATAACACTTAAATAGTACTCCTTGTTGACAGGTTGGCCGTCGGAAGGAATTCGGAGTGCACAAAACCGCAATAATCGAAGAAACTGTTGACAAAACGTTGATTTTTGACTTGCTTTGACGTGATTTTTTCGTCTTCTTCTCACCTTTGCCACCACATTTGGCCGGTTGATCATCTGATCATTTTATGACATCCTGGTAGTCGGAATGTATTATTCCGCGGACGTTAACGCGACGCTTTTTTTAAAAAAAATATTGTGATATTTGAACCAATAGTGCTCTAACTTGACTTAGGTCCAACTGATCTTTCCAAATGGTTTCCACTGATTATTCCGATATTCCAACGATGACAGTTTATGTTGAAGGCCGTTCTGAACGTGGTTCATCGTCAACGCGTTCTTGACACTCTATGAATAATTTATACCAATCAATAACAGTATGTTCATTTTTTTTCCAAGGGCCTCTTTCTGTTTCTATTCTGGTACTGATAACAGAAGACAACTTTAAGAAGCTCTTTATTCACAATTTAAACCATTCCTTAAACATTTCACTCTTCCAGTACATTTCAATGGGATGTTTTGAACTTTTCAAATAAAATTTTTATATCCAAAACAAATAAACCTTCAACTTTAAGAAACAAATATATTAGTACAAAATTTTCTGCTCTTCCGAAAAAAAAATGTCATAGATTCCATTTAAAGTTAGACGTAATTAAATTCATGCAGTATATATAGTATATAGTAGTATAGTTATGAGCAACACTGAATGTACAACTTTCAAAGGGCTGGTTTTGTGGAAAAATTATCCAAACCTTTTTTGTACAGCGTAAAATTTCGTAATACAATCACTTTCAAAAAATCTCACGTTAAAATGGAAATAAAGAGCTTTCTTGGTATTCTTGTTTTTCGGACAAAAACTGAAACTTCAGGGGAAATACCGGACGACATATTGTACAACGTCAATGTAGGCTATCAACGAAAATGAATGGGTACATATGAAAACAATTTCGTATATTCTAATAATGTTTTTGCTTTTTTCAAGATTGCTGTTAGAAGGGAAGTGTGGTGATTTGCAACATTGTTCGCGTAGCATAAAACGGACGGTCGGAAATTCCGCAATCATCGCAAAGCGTAATATAAATTTAATGTTTGTATGTGTTGGTGAACATTAAAGTGTCTGTCAGCAGAATTTAATGACCATGTGAAATGTCGATGAACAACAGCATCTACATGTGGAAACAAACAACGCTCTGCTTTGATGCCATTTATGTTAAAGTGTGACGTTTTTATAACATGTGTACGCAAAACGCTAAAGAAGTTCTTATAAACATTGAGTGACGTTTTCTTTACTCGATGAAAATGTTCCCCATTTTACGGTAACATTATATAGTATTATTTCTCCATTACACAGCTTGTATAACAGCTATATGGTATAGTGATCCGATCTGAAAAAATTTTGAAGATAAGTCGACAAATACAGTATGACTGTTATTTGCTATAGTTGTCTGCTATCGCCCGTTCGAAGAAATAAGCAAATTCATGGTGAGAAAAGGATGTGTGCAAAATTTAAGATCGATATCTCAAAGATTGAGGGACTAAACGGAAATGGTTAACTCGACTCAGCTCGTCACGCTGATCACCTATATAAATATGTTAAAGGGTCTTAACGAACATAGAGGCCATCCTCTAGGTGAATAAGACGGCAAAAGATATTCTCCACCCGGGGTACGGGAAGATGGTGTGGGGGTCTTGTGAAAAACGGTAGAACGGAAACACAAAATTTGTATTGCCACTTTGAAGAGATTGTAGGAATGATCGGAATACTAACTGATTCACGCCCGCAGAATGGGGCTGACAGATAAAGAAGACTACAAGTCACCAGGGAAATAATGTAGCTTTTCTACTGCGGTGTTATCCCGCAATTCCAAGATCACGCTGTAAGCATCTGGGGTCGCCACGGTATGATACACTGGCGGAGATCACAGAGTCTGTTAAAATTCGTGTCAAAGGTGACTACTCCTTCTAGATCTAGTAAATTAACTCCAACTGGTATCGCAATGAAAAACCAAGTCGTATTTTTTGCGAAACAGATAACCTGGGCGTTATTCCCTAAACGACTCATTTTCCGTTTTATTATGTCATTCGCCCAACGGCAATGGTTTTCGCCTCGTCTTAGTTGTTATCATACTACATATTTCTTATTTTCCTAAATATTCCTAATCACAAATGTATATTAAACAATAATATAACTAATTGTTTTTGTCCTAGAGGCAGCTTTTTATGTTTTCTCGAAAGTGTGTAACAATTTTCTATGAAATAAAATCTTTTGACTTTTCTCTGTTACATAAATAGGCCATTTCATTTTTTGGTTAAGTCTATAATTGAAAAATAACACTAAAGTGTAATTTGGGTGTTGAGTATTGGGGTATTAACAAAACAACCGTTCTCAATTGATGAAAAAATAATATCTAATATGAGATTTAATGGAACATTTTGCGTTTGTGGGAATTTAGGCATTTGTTCCAACAAAAACAAACGTAGGTCTAATTCCACACAAAATTAAATTAGTCAAAATACTATTTTATCATTGTCAATTCATATAAATATTTAGTATATGTTATTTATAGGTGAAATACTTGTGTAGCAACAAGTAACCGACCTTTTCGTTTTTGCGCCTTATCTTTGTAATTAACGCATTTGTAAAATGTGGCATTAGAAATCTGAAAATAAAATTTCCTTCCTTCTGATTTCTAAGCGATATAGCGTTAGCAAATCGCGCAAATTTATTGCCAAAATTATGTTCGGTTCGCTTGCTAGATATATTCGTTCGACATAATCGCCCAGAAGAGTCGGTATCATCAGATATGCCGTACAGTGCGCACCGAAGACGCTACAACCTGTAGAGCAGAGTATCGAAGAAGACCCGAACAAGTCTGTCTGAAATTGAGCGCAGGAACATTTCAGGAACATTTAGCGGAAGGATTTTGGTTTGCGGTCTTACAAAATAAAATTCGGGCAAGAAGGGAAGCCATATGACTATGAAGCGCGTCAAATCTTTACTGAATAATGGCAAAATAAGATGACCATCGATCCCGCTTGTCACAAGAAAATATTTTGCAGCGGTGAAGTTCATTTTTAGTTGAATGGATACACTAATATGAAGCCGTTACAATCCCAAAAGATCACTGTTTGGTGTTCTCAGTAGGCAGATGGACTTATTGGTCCATATTTCTTTAAAACTTAAAGCGGTTATAATGTTAGAGGCAAAGGGAAAAGCTAAAAAGCCATAAAAAACTTTTTCGCGCCAGAATTGTGGAATGTTCCTGTGGACGGCCTTTGGTTCTAACAAGACGCCACTTCATGGCTTATACCCAACGAAAAAATATATTTATTGAATGAAACTTTTGGTAAGCTTGTAATCTCGAACCTTGTTATATAACGCTTCTCTTTTACTGACTTTTAATCTATGTTTTCAGTTTTTTCACAATAGTCAAAACACCTTTTCAGAAATATACAACTGCATTTCCATATGAAATACTTTAATCTTTACACTTTAATACAAGATTTCTTCTTTTAGTATATTTATCATGTTGTTCTTGATTGACTATTTTTAATTAGCACGTTTTCGTTTCCCTCTAAAACAATTCTTATATATTTGTATTGAGTTACGTTCCTTCCTTTTCATAAAGGCAAATTTTATTTCCTTTAATTCCTTGTTGTTGTTGCTGTAAGCATAAAGTAGCTCGTAAACGGTTGCCTGTTGGTTTGTGGCCAGCTTGTGCGGTCAAGTGCGGCAATCTGAGTGCAATAAATACAAAACACTGAACTACCTTCAAAAAATGTGTGTATGTGTGCGGCATATATGGTGAATGAGCTGTGCACTTCCATAAAAAGCCAATTCTGAAATGTGGAAACATTTTTTAGTATGTAAGCATATCACTTTATAGATTTATGTAGAGATGAATATGTATATGTGTTATATACCTGTGTACACTTTTTCACTTGGATTCTTTTCATGACACATGTATGGCGAATAATATAATATGAGAGAGATGCATTCTGTGTAATATGCGTATCATGTACGAATGTATACTGCACTATATGGAGGTGTTAACATTTAATCTCTAAATTATTATGCAACTTAGTGATGGAGTTTGGAAAGAGGATTTTGTTAATTTTAACAAAACTTTCTTTGAAAATATTTTAATTGCTTTTGCATCCATTACAATGAAGATGTGTAGCCTGTGCGGTAATATTGTTTATATATGAAGGAATAAAATTAACTTATAATTGAAATATATACCTCGTATAAAAGTAAAAGAGACTTCAAAAGCGAATAATAAATGGACTACATAACAGCTTATTTTCATATAGTGGCATTTTTCGAACCATATTAATCCAATATGTAAGCTTAGGTGTGTCAGCTCCTGGGTATGTGGTGGAACAAATTTCTTAAAACAGTAGTACTAAGTGTCTTTATGTCATCTGTACAATATCTAATGAAGTTAAATAGATAAACCTTAACCGCTCATTTCAATCCGGTTCACCAGTTTAAAAGCGTTTTTCTACAAAAAATACTTTTCGAATTTGCTGCAGTGATAACTCGCAGTTCTGTTCTGTATGTACTTTCGGTAGGCAGAAAACTGCCAATAGTTGGTGTAAAGTTAAATTTTTTTTAAACGTCGCCAAAATTTGAATAGACAATATTTGAATTTTTTTCTATCGCAGCTCTTTGTATGGGAATTTGTTATAACCAGAATTTTTCATTTTTAGGTTTCATCCATGGAAAAAGGAATAATTCAAAAAATATTTATTTTTTTTGTTTTTCGAAAATTTCACTGTATATTTTTGTTTCAAATGCATAAATACACTCAAAACAGTCAATACAGTATTTTAATACCCGAAATATTTTGAATTTTAATATTTTACATTTTTATAAGGATCGGAGTCATCTAAACGAAACCGGAGAGGCACAGAAAGCAAGCTAAGCTTCGTTTTACAAACTGTTATAACTTATAATTGAAATTTTTTTATTATGTTGCCTGCTGATTAGATAAGGTCAAAATTGATAAAATGAAAAACAAATGAGTGTAACAGTGTTTGATATTATGTATTAATATTATTAAAAAAAACTATTGTTCATATTTGTTATCGTTCATGTTTTATAAAGGTCATAGTGTATGACAGCAGTTATTATTTAAACACTTTTCGTTAGATTCTTGCTTCAAACAACCTCTGTTCTTACTGCAAATGTTCATTTTTCTATTGCTGCTGGTGTGCAACTGGACGTATACGTAATTTTTTATTTCAGTACATTTTCATATTAACTCTAAATCACTTCTATAATGTGTATAAAATAGAACGATAGATATGTATACAAATATTTCACTGAACTAAATCAAAACGATTAAAATGGTGGATATAAGCAAACTGACACATAAAAAAAAAAAAATTCAAAACGTTTAAGCCCACAACCGGCTAAATTAAGACGCCTATTAAAAAATTGGGAATATCGAGTGGCTATCGAAAGAGAAGAACAAGACACTTTTTGATTTTGATTGGTCAGTTTGAATAGCAATTATATGCTATAGTTTTCCGATTCAGATTTTGAGCAGCGCCTTATTGATAGAAGGATATGCGAAAATTTCGAAATCGATATCTCAAAAACTGCGAAAATAGTTCACTTATATTCAAACAGAGATTGCTAAATCGAATCAGCTCTTCACGCAGCATATGCTAGTATTTATAATTTATTTTTTTTATTGGTGTTATAGATATCCTGACGAACTTATTATATATATTATATGTACCATGTTCAGGAAGCATTAAGGCTGTTAATATGGACGGCACTTCAATATTAATTTGGGTCAGTATATTTCTTCTCAAATCTAATTCATCTCAAACTTTATTAAGCCTTTTATTTTACGGATTAACAACTTTCGTTTATTGCATTCTTTTAAACTTCGAAAAAATAAAGCGAAATTTTTCCAATGTTATAACAAAAGTTTGGTGTAAAAGGTAGTTACTCTGAGTATAGCCACAATTCATAGGTTTTTGTTTAGTGACGTTTTGTGAACGCGAGCGATTAAGCCTATCTGCGAAACTCACCTCCCCAATATTTCAGGAAGTAGGGTTACAAAATTTCATCACGATATTTCAGTTTTTATTCGAGTTATAGCTAGTACAGATAGATGGACGGGCAGACGGGCGGACAGACAGTCACCTGGATTTGAGTACTCGTTTCGTCCTACTGATCATTTATATACTCAAATAAGATTCTACTGCTATCTCTATTGGCTTCAGGTGGCACAAATAACATTGGGTGAAAAAAATTATACTATGTAGATTATAACCTGTTGCGAGAGTATAAAAAGTTAAATTTTACATATTTTTAGGCAATAAATTTATTTTTCCTCATAAACACTCAAAGTGAATATTCAAATTAAGCGCTTTCCTCAGGCTATTGCCAGCTTTTACTGTTTTTGATGTGAATTTTATGTCACAAGAGAAAACACAAAACGCTTATTCATAGCTATATTTGCCAGACTTTCCCTTTTCGTTAACGCAAAAGACATGAAAAATGTATGCATAAATATGCAGCAGTTCCTTTCCTCTTTTCTTTCTTCGGAATGTATTTCACCCTTTGCCAAGGTTCAACACTCAGCCCTCGAACTAATCATACATTAGTGTAAACGCCTTTGTAGCCATTTGAAATTATTTGTTGACCTATTTTTCTTTTGGCTGGTTTTCTACTTTTTATTTTCTCTGTTCACATAGGCAATGAATTTCGGTTAAGTATCAATTGTGAACTAATCGGAGGCATTGATCGCTTGACTTCCTCGTTTCTGAATTAGCTGAGTAGAGAAAATAAAAGTTTACATACCGCGCTGTTGTCCTTGTTCATTTAGGATTCGGTAATTAAGGGGAGTTGGTAATTGGTCTTCAACATTGCCTTTGAGCTGGCTGAAAATGTAGGAGTTTCGTTTTCGTTGATTATACAAGTATATCGCCTTGAATCAAGCAAAAGGAGCAAGCAACGCACTACAAGCTTCATAGCTAACTCACAGCATAAAAAAATTGTCTAGAGCGTTGCAAATAAATTTGTTTATGATAAAACAAATACACGTGACCAGATGCAAATATTACAACAATACCACATTGCTTTGGAGAAATAATTATGAACAAAGTTTTAGTCAATAAAAGTTAAAATTAAGAAGCGAAAAGTAAAGAAAGATGAAAGTAACAAATATATCATACGCTTAAATTTACACTCAAATAGAAACTGTGCTCTGATTTCGTTTTAGATTCTTTCATATGGTCAATCTGCAGATACTACATGGTATGAAAAGTCATTTGCCTAAAAATACGGCTAAACTTTGTGCTCATTCTGTAAACGTTGTTTATTGATTTTTTTACCATTGATGATGAAAATATACTATATTCCATGTAAATTCCAGATGTATTAGCTCAAATCGTAATGGCCATCTTGATGTTTCCGAGGCCTTGGAAAAGTCGAACGATGCTCACTTTGCAGCAACCACTAAGTTAACAGCCGATCGGATTCAGTTGTGTCAATATTTGTCCATGTTTCAGCCATTATCACGAACCAGAGCAGAAACTTTGAAAAAAATTACGTTTGCCTTAATCTTTAACTTCTTTTTGTTCCTTTTTAAGCAGTCATAATAGAAACTTGCCAAGCTAGACTTATACACGCAAAAACTACGTTATCCAATGTAACTATCTTTAACGAAATCATTACTACACTTTTTTGCCATTTTATAAGCAATCTATGAGAATTAGAGCTCTTGTTTTTGTTATGTTTTATAATTCATATACTCTCATAACAATGAAATTGCCATAAACAATCACCATCCAGTTAGCGTTTAACAAACATGGTCGTCTTTGTTATGAGATAAATAACATCAGAATCATCATAGTTCCAACTATCATCAATAATTACACTGAGACAAAAACAATGACTATGTATTCAAGAACCACTTGATATAACTGTCATTTGCAAATTTCTGCAGAAACCGTCCAAATATCTCCCAATGGCCACCATTCGCAGACAAAACAATCTTTGAACATTAGCAACAATGTTTGGGTTTAACAAGACTTCCTTTGTCACATTCACAGTTCGCTAACTAAATTTGGTTATCATATGAGTAAACTGATGCTTTTCAAATATTACGCATTTATTGGGTTGATTATGGAACGCGATGAGAACAGTGCTAGGAATTTACAGTGAATTGTTTTTTTTGGAAACAATTTGGATCGCGGTCATATTTGGCGTAATAATTAAGGACAGTCCTACCAACTTAGCATTTTTTTATTTGAAATATCATTAACCCAAGAAATTTGCTTCTTTGTCGCAATGTAAAAGAAATTACAACGGTATTTCTCCACGGGTACATAAACTTTGTTATTTCGATTAATATCCAACTTCATTTTCTTTAACATTTCACTTTTATTTTTGCATTTATCAGAATTAGAATAAACCCTCATAACTAGATTACTGAATTACGTGATGCGAGAAGAAAATGTATAAAAATTAGTCATACATATATATGTAATTATCAAAATTTTTGTGGCATCGATACTTGGGATCTTAACTCCATCCCAAAAAGTGCTTATCAAAAGTCTTTCGAGGAATGGACAAATCGTTGGTTTAAGTGTATGTAATACATCTGGCAGGGATTACTTTGAAGGCGAAAAAATAAATGTTGATGAATAATTAAATATTATGCGTTTATTTACAATTTCCAGGTTCTTTTTTGTCACAACGTTAATACTTAAACTTTATATCTATGTATATACACATGTATTTGGACTTGGACTGGAGCTTAACAAATATGTATGTAAAGTGTTGTCAGAAAAAACATATTTTAGGTTTGCTTACATCTTTGGTTATCATATTTTTAATGTTTCATACTATATTCATTTATACAAGTATATATATACATACATTTGTTATTACTGCTACTTTTGTATTGATAGCACGAAATCTCTCAAGCATCCACTTTCAAACGCGACTTGAAGTGATTCCATCGATTACATGAATCACTCAGCAATCAAAGTGTCCCCAGGTGACAGCGACAATTAAAAGCGTGGAATAAGGAAGAACATCAAATATAATTGGAATTTCGCGTGGCTTGTCAAAAAGCGCAATTAAAAGCTAAACCTGTTATGATGGACAGACTTGAAGGATTTGTCAACGTTTGCACAAATTGAAGAAGTAAACAAGAATGCAACAATAAATTAATAAACGGTCTTTACGTGATAAAATGTGACGTCGAAAGGACTGTATGAAAGACCTCAGCGAGCTTATATTTTATTTGTGCATGTACATTGATCATAATTCTCTCCTTGATGATGTTCCTGCTGCAGTAGTAGTAGTGAATAGATTATGAGTCGTTTAGAAAAATTTGCCTTGAGTACAAAATGAAATATTCTAATGCGACTTGCTTCTTGTATGCCATAGCGCCCAAGGGAGGATGGTTTTGGAGAAGGGAGAAACAGGAGCGCTGTCACAACCACAAAACGCAATTAAATATAAATATATATAGTGCCATAACTAAGCTACAAATAAATTTACCACTGAATGAATTTAATATACATATCACCCAAACCGTTACAGCTAAATCAACCAAATTTGCTCACGATAAATATATTTGGCACTTTCATCAACAACGTGACAATGGGTGAAATTGACTTAAAACCCAGCCCATATAAATGTTGAAAGCGCGTTGACTAAACAACTAAATGCTTCAGAGACACTAAATTTTACATACAAGATAGCAAGAAGCGCCTCATGGGAATGGTTATCAAAATTAGATTACGTATCGCTAATTTTTGGGGGAAGTTCTATACCTGTAGAATTAAACGACCAATTTTCACCAGATATCTTGGGTAATATTATTTCAATATATATTTTACCGCAAATATTGGTCAATCTGTGAAACACCTTTCAAAAAGTCAGAGAGTTTAATTTTTTGTCTGAAAATAATATATCGAGATGCCAAACATGAGATCGTTTCGAAACATATTATAGCCCATATACCTAATATAAGAATTAAAAACTTTCTGTTAAATATATTGCGTATATGTCGGTCGCTAAGTAGGATATTTTTGCAAAATTAGGCAAACGGGTAATATTAAATATACTACAGTTTAATTCCTAAAATTTGCTCGCGATAATTTAATAAAAATAAGTAGATTTCGTGTAAGTAATGTAGTTCAGTGTTGAATATAAGTCGAGTTGGTCTGAAAGATATGAAAAAAGAAACAGAGAGATATTGGAAAATATTGTAATGTGGCCAGCTAAGTCTAAGACCTGTAATTTACCACATGTAAGCAAATAAAACACCAAATGCGATTGCAATTCATTTAAGCTTTTATCAGATAATGAATGTTGAGTTTTTAACAAGAAATGTTTATATAAAGCTGTGCCAACACCCGAACATGTTTCCAGGCTTTGATCTTTGAGAATTGCCAGAATAAAAATGGACGACAACATCTAAGCTTAGTCCTACGTTACTTGTTTTTCTTATACACATTCATATTCCTGTCATCCGTATGGTCATATTTTGTTGTTTTATGACATACTATGCTATGCTAATATAGAAATAAAGCGCGGAAAACAAAACGGCTTTCACACACAGGTTGAATCGGTGGACGGAATATACATAAATATATTGCAGAAAGGACCATATATAGTATATATACACACATATTCAATAACCTCCGAAGACAGTAGGGCTTAAATTCTAAAACAAGCTGTTCATTAAAGTAGTAATCATTGTCGTTAGGGATCGATTCGTGATAAAATTATTAGATAGTTGTGCAAAATAAGTGATTTATAAATTTTATTATAATAAAATCTCACTTTCGTTTGTATTGGTTAGTGGAAGAAGTTGTTCTGTTGAGAAGCGATAATTGATAATAAAGCTGTGGAAACAAGACAGCACCTACAGGGAATCGACCACAATCCACATTGATTTGCAATGCTATAAAATAACAATATACACTGTGGCAGCATTACGCAAAGTATAATGAAACCGACTGTGTACATGCGTAGAAATTGCGAAATGTTACTTTTTGGAGGTACTAAACTCATACATAGCATTTTTGACTTGATTATTTTGTTTTATATTTAGAACCCACCACCACTACGATTTCCCAAACACAGCTGTATATACTATATAGGGTTTCCCGCGTTTTTTTTTTTTTTTTTTTTTTTTTTTTTTTTTGTATGTAAGAATAATGTGCTGAAGACGTAGAAAGCGACAGACTTCAAGCGACATCTCTCAAATACTAAAATACGCACGTTCTTAAGGACGCAGTTATGTATTTAGACAGCGGTACGACTACATAACTGTGTCCTTAAGAACGTGTGTATTTTAATATTTCACAGATGTCGCTTGAAGTCTGTCGCTCTCTATGTGTTCAGCACATAAACGTGGCAAACTTAATATAGCCTGTTTAGGGTATTAACAAAAGCGTGCATAGAGTTGTGTGTTGAATATATACTTTCTCTGTTAACTACGACAGCATGAGAGTGCCTTGAGAGAACATCAAGGGAAAATACTGTTATAATAAATTTCATGAGTCCTGTTGCTCGTGCAAGTTTTTCTTTTCACGAAACATTTCACTCTCGACAGTTGAGATGAAAAGAACATTGCGCGCGTAGAATACGATAAATTTATTATAAATGTAATAACGGGAAACATAAATAAAGAGATGTGACCTGGTGTTTGGGTGTGAGCATGTACAACGCTAAAGAGTGTAATGCTAAAAGGTGATCAACAAGATGTATGTATGTACATACATGTGTTATATACAGACAGAGTGCAAAGTATTTAGTGTGAATGAGCAGTTTCTCTTTTGCACCTACTAAGATGTGAAAGTAAGAAAATATTGCTAAAATACAGAGAACATGGCATGCGGCCCTTTTGCAAAGGAAAGTAGTCTACTATCTGGTTGAACGTCAAACATATATTTGAAACATATATATAAAACAGACGAACAGTTATTGTTGAATACATATAATGAATTTCTGATCACAAACCGAACGAAATGCCTTTTTAATAGGACGATTAGCATTTTTAATAGGAGTTGCGAAGTGATTCTGTAACTTTCTTGGTTTATTTCTCAAGTGATTTACACAAAAATAAAAATAAATTAAATTAAGAGGAGAAGCTAAAGTTGAGGTATGAATATTTATGACTTACAAAAATTAAATTTGTAAATGTTCAGTGAAGCTCATACTCTGTTTGCAAATTCCAGGTTTGTTTACCTAAACTGATTTCAAAGTTTCTGCCACTTAAACAGTTGACGGAACTACTGAAATATAAGCTATATTTTTGAAATGTGAAAATATTGAGATATAAGTTGTATTTATTCAAAGACATAAACGGAATGAAAAAACTTCTTTTAAGATCGTGAAGTGATGTTTCAATTTGCCTAAGAACTGCTGGTGAATTTTATGAAACGATCACGAAATCACGATTCTCCAGTGACCTCTAGAAGCTTTAAATGTAAATCACTAGCGGTACTAAAAAAAAGTATTTCTTAAAGTTATTATATCATTAACAAGGTATTTACGTTTGTCAAGAAGCTTGTAACACTCAGAGAGAAACGTCGGAGACCCTTTAAATTGGGTGGCGAGCTGAGTCGATTTGGCCATATCACGTTCGGCTGTCTGTAGGAATTCCTCAATTTTTATAAATTGGCTTAATTCATTCTTCATATTAATACATTTTTTTCTATGTATATAGAATGTCATTATATTACTATTAGTTTTGCTCCCCAAAATGTTCACAAATTTCTGAATGTCTTATTTGGTAGAATTTTTTAAAATCACGTAACCGCTAAATCAGTGCTTTAAAGCACATTAGAGTAGATATGAGTTCTTCTGTACCATTTAGTTGACTATTCATGCTCATTGCATTGTTTGAATTTCAAAAAGACCAATTAATTAGAAAGAAGGATCGGTAAAAATAGTAAAATGGGACATAATGTTAAAATGGACTTTAGAATCTGTTTGAAATAATTACAAACCTATGTATGTATATGTACATTTGTTGTTTGAAGTTAAAAGACAACTTTGGAAGTGGGCTACACTCCATTTGAAAATAAAATTTCTTTTAATTCTCCGAAATTTTTTCTCAATTTTTTAACTAACCTATATACATATGTTCCAAAAATTTATTAAACAAGATACGTTAATATAAAATTATTTAAGTCTAAACTTCCACATCGCTTTTCGACACTATTGTTCATTTAAATATGGGGCGAGGTCAAAATATATTCAAGCAAACATACATATACGAGTTCACATATGGATTCGCGCCATCACAAAGACAACACTCTTCAAACCGGGGGAATATAAGTAATTACTTTGCTTACGTTCCACGCTTGAAATAATCATCACACCATTTAAATGCCAATTTGCCGCGTTTTTGTTTACTCGGGTATATTAATATCAGTATTCTACATGGATAACTGGAACAATCAGGCTCTGCTGTTGACGTGAAGCATTAGATTAAAACACGGTGTACAATTCACTCATACAGAGGTCTTCGCTTTCCTACAAGATATGAGTATATATGTATGTATGTTTATCCTCCGCAAGCCAATTAATATTTTAATAATTTACTTAAGCGTTGTGTTTGTGATAAACGCTCTTTTTTAATTCTGGTACGTTAAACAAAGCATACCAAGCAAAATAGGTTCAGGATACAATCAAAGTAATTGGCTGCATATTACTACCCCACTCGCCGTATTCACCAGACTTGGACCATTTTAATTACCATTTGTTTTCATCGATGGGACATGGATTGTTTAGCAGCACTTCGATTCCCACGCAGAAGTCGAAGGTTAGGTATCTGATTGGTTTGCTTCAAAAGACAAACATTTCTATTGGCGTGGTATCCAGAAATTGCCATAAATGTGTAAAAAGCAATGGTCAATAATTTCAACAATTTTCTTTTTTTTACATTCAAAATTAGTATTTCATTTTCACTAACAAACTCATTTCTTACCAGTTAATCCCGTAACTATTACAATGTGTACCATGTGGAAGAAATATGTTTATCTTCATTATGTGGTCCAAAGTTTAGGGCATTTCCAAATAGCACATGTGGAAAAACGGCAGTCAGCCAACACCGTGATTATATATTAGTAATATCAACATTAAATTATATGCTTACGAGTATATGCGCTCGTTTAAAAAGGCGAAGTTCTCTGTCAACGGCAAACAAAATTAGTTTTAAAGTATTCTTATTTTAATGTGCTTTACAAATTATTACAATTATCTTAGTATATTATTACAGCCTAAGGAATCGGTTTACATATTACAACATAAAAGTATAACAACGGAGAGAAAGAGAGTTTAAAGAAAGCCTTGAAAGGAAAAATTCCATGTTAACAAATATAAGTGTTTTTTGTTTGTAGCGGGTGTACATAAAGACTACATAAACACTGATGACAACTGAGAAATTGGCATAGATGTTTTGTCAGTTACGCTACTTGGCTTCTAATTGCACCTCATTTTTTAATACTTATTAGAATTTGTAGAAGCAATCTAAGGATAATGAAGGAGTCGAAAACAACTTGATTTATTTTTGCAAATTATTAAAATATTGAGCAATGAATAGTGGCTTGGTCAATACTTGCTGCAATCTCCGACGTTGTGTGTTTTAGCATGATAGCTGTGAAGGCAACTTGCAAACTAAATTTTCCGCATGTTTCACAGAAGCTATCTCCAGATATGTTGGAGTAGCCGAATAAGATATTATATGGACATTTTACCAAAGCCTTCTTGCTTACATTGAGTGCAGAGTCTGTACCTAAGTATGTTTCGGATCATTGTATTCAATATCCAATTATGGTAATTTTTATCGATAAGAATTTCATGTCAATTCAGAAACCCTTATTATGCAAATTCATCATTATAACAGCGTTCAGGTTTTTGTTAAGTAAACAAAGACTCCGGATTTTCCAAGAACTCTAGATACTCCAGAAGCTACTTCTGGTATTTTAGGTCATTTTTTACGCTTTCCTTAGGAAAAAAAACACATTTTTATACCCTGAACAGGGTATACTAAGTTTGTCACGGAGTTTTTAACACCCAGAGTTAAGCGTCGGAGACCCTATAAAGTGTATATATAAATCATCAGTATGCTGAGCTGGGTCGATTTAGCCATGTCCGTCTGTCTGTCTGTCTGTCCTTCTGACTTTCTATATATATACGAACTACTCCCTCTGGTTTGAAGATATAATTTTGTAAACGTCAGTTTCTCTTCAAAAAGCTGCTCATTTTTCGGAACTGCCGATATCGGACCACTATAACATATAGCTGTCATACAAACTGAGCGATCGAAATCAAGGGCTTGTATGGAAAACTTTCGTATTTGACGTGGTATCTTCACGAAATTTGACATGGATTACAACTTAAGGTAACAATACAATCTCCGGAAAAAATTTTCAGATCGGATTACTATAGCATATAGCTTCTATACAAACTGAGCACATAGTTACTAAAAGAATTGCACCTGTTAACATTTTTTTCGTTTATACTATATTATATGAAATAACACCTAGGATGGAGTCAAGTATAGAAGTTTACGACTTTCGGTCTCAGACCAAGTATCCTCTGAGTGGCGAGCTACAGTAAGAAGGTAAACTATCTATCCTAAGGGTTGAGCGGTGGGTTTGGGACCCATTACTTAAAAAACGCCACAAATGAAAAGGAAGCAACAGCATCGAAGCCCAAATTATTTACTTAGCGATTACGTCACTCAAAAATTGGATAACGAGACTAGAAGGTGCGAATATGAAAAATTTGTCTTAAGCATATAAATATATATATATTGCATTTTTAATGTAAGCAGGCGAATTAACAATTACTAACAAATGAACGGAACATCTATGACAAAATTGCAAAATATTTAAAAGTTAAAATGTGAATAGTTATGTAATGCGCATAAAAATTTACTCATACAATCTTATTTAATGTACATATCAACATAATTATTTCACTTTAATATATCCTCGACGTTCTATATATTTAGGAAAATTTTAAGTAAGGCACTCTTCTTTACAAAATACACTTTTTCACTCAACGAACTTGTTAAATCTTTTTTAATCCCAAATTGCGCATATTTGCCATTACTTAAGTTTAATATTTTCCCTTTGCCTAATTATTGTTGTAGAATAATATTCGTTCATACACTTACAACATAAACACAAATATAGCACGCAGCATATACAAAAAATACTGTACTTGTGATCTTCTTGGATTGTCATACTTGGCGTATACGTAATATTTTTTTAAATCAACAGGAGCGGAAGCGACGAAATGATGTAGCCATGTCTTTTCGACTATCTGTTTTAATAAATCGCCAAGAAGATCTCTTAAAATACAGCTTTGTTCCATATTGCACGCTTTTAACTACAAATCCTTTTATTTGAATATTGCATTCCTTAGCTCGAGTTTTACATCAAAGCTACTCACCTTTTAAGAAATATCAACCCGAAACTTAAACGCATATTTATATTATTTAACAAAATTTTGCAAATATTAAAAAAACAGATTAATTTATAAGGGTTGTCAAAAAAGTCTTGCGGTATTTTTATTGAATCAGTTCGTGTGGCACCCATACATCGAGCTTCTTAGTGACTCCAAGCTTTTTCAAATGGTTTATAACGGTTTGATGACTACTATGCCGGTCTCTTTCGACCAATTCAACGATTTTATCGCAATTTTCGACGACAGGCCTTCCGGAGCGTGGCGCATCTTCGACCACCTCTACACCAGAACGAAAACGTTGAAACCATCGCTGTGCAGTGGAAAAGGAAACTGTATCGGGTCCATAAACTGCACAAATTTTATTGGCGGCTTGAGATGCATTTTTGCTTTTATCGTAGTAGTACTGTAAAATATGCCGTATTTTCTCTTTATTTTGCTCCATGTTTGCGACGCTATAACTCACGAATGACTTAAAACAAACAACAATCAATCACACACGGGTTAGCGCGTGAAATGAGCTTTCCAAAAAGGTATAGCTTGACCTGATGCGACGAATAAAACTAGAACTACGCGCTTTCAGCGCCAACTATGTCGAGTCAAGTAGTAGTAGTAGTATTTCTATTACTACCGTAGAACATTTTACTTCAGAAAAATAATCACAAACGCTCGTTGACGGCCATATTAGTAATTAGATAAACATACTCGAAGCGGGGTACGTCTTCATTTAGTACTGGACCTTTTTCCAGATGCTCTACTCAAGCCTTGCGAACATATGATTGACGTTGTATTTGCTTTGTTGTCATTTTAGTCAATTCACCGAACCTGTTAACTCTTACCTCATTAATTGTTGCTTTTCTTCTCTATTCTCCTATTTACTATGACAGTACAAATTAGGTTAGGTGCCAGTTTTAAATAACTTAAAGACATTGGAACCCAGCTAAATGCCTTTGAAATAAGTAATTTGTAGCAAACAATACTATGTAGTTGAAGCTAGGAGAGATTTACTTTTACTCAACAATTTAGGATGCGCTGTTACTACTTGAATAAAATTAACTTTTTCAAATTGCGTGTAAAATAACTAAGTATATACTGCCTCTGTTTGAAGAAACGTATTATGTAAATAATTGTATCCCTGAAAACTGGCTAGTTCCGGATCCATTTGATCTAGATCATATTAATGTGTTGAGAAAGCGTTAACTTCAGCTGCACCGAAGCTTTAATAATCTTAAGAAGGGAATTTCTTATAATATATAGATAGGGTACAAAAAAATGTTTGTCATTAGTTTATTTGATAGCTATCTATTATAATATTATATTTCCCTTTAAACAATTTTTTTTGGAAATTGTACCGTTGGCTTAAAAAAATTTCAGAAAGATATCTCGTCAAATAAAAAATGTTGCGCGATGATCCAAGACTTGTATTTGATTGTTCAGTTATATGCTGTAGTGTTTTGATAACAGTGATTCCGATGAGTAGTTTTTCGAAAACTAAGATTAGCACACATACCGACAGACTGACAGACGAACACACAGACGGGCATGGCTAAATTGATACAGCTCGTCATGACAATCATTTCTATGATTTCTTCTGGTCGTAACCAACTTCTTGTCAAACTTAGTATACACTGTTAAGGGTATATAAACGGATATAAATCTTTAAAAAGGACCAAAAAATAAAAATTGAGATAAACGTTTGCAAAATTTAGCACTTATATGCGATGAGAGAGTTTAAATGCAAGAACTCTGATTTGTACGCACTGTTTGTTGACTTTGTGGTTGTTTATTGGATTATAAAATATTCTTATTGGTTTACTAACCAAAATAGGTTTAGATTACAGGGCGAGCTCGATATTTTTAACGGTTTTTTCGTGTATGTAAAGCTTAGTGTGCAATGCATTATATACAAATTTATACAGTTGTTAGTTAATTGAATCTAGAATATTTTCAATCTCGTATATTATAACAGTGTAGCTGTGCTCGATCTTGCTCATAAAAAAACTTTTACATGTCGTATTATTTATCTCAGCAAGAATTAAATACATATTCCACACTAGAAAACCAATATACAAAACATACCAGCGTCTCCATTAAATACATGCTCATTTGGCCACTCTTTGTTTTTGCTAAACCCAATTTACTCTTAAACCTCTTTGGCACAAAAGAAATTGTGCTAAATTGCCAATGACGTAGCACATATATAGTATACAAATTACAATTATTACATTTACACATCTTCGTCACATGTGTTACCCTGAATATGCAAAGCTTGAAATTGAATGCAGTGAGAGGCTTAAGGTAACGAGAGAATAGTTGTTACGAAATAATACATTATATAAAAGATAGATATGTAGAATATATATAAGTATATATATATATATATATATATGTCTGTATTAAAGAGGGTTGATTTACAGTAACAAAATATAAAAAACATGCCACGAATCACTGCGAAGAAATTTGCCTAAGGGAATAGGGGTTTAAAATCGATTTGGAGATAGTGAATTTTAAGGCAACGTTTATCTCTTAAGGATTATAAAATTTTTTATCATTTTCTGAGATATCCGAATGAAATTTAATATGCAACTGGCTTTCTATATTCTACTGATTAATTATCGGAATCGGTCAGATCGAACAGCTAGAACATGTATCTCCTACATAACCGATTATTGAGACTTTTTTCCGGTACTCTGCTTTTAATTAAAAATCTAAGAGCTTGTAATTTTGTAGAACTTTCCTATGTACGTATATTGGTATGTATTTTAAAATTACAATGAAAATAAAACAAATCGGACAACTATAACATATGTTAGATGAAGAAATTACAGTAATACCATTGAATTCTCCACACACCTCAATCTACACGCAGGCAGTAGGGAAATTTGCCACAGACGAGTTGATGCAACTGGTAGTCAAATGCTTACGAAGGCAGCTGCTCTTTTGTTTGAGTAATTTATCACTTCAGTTTCCATTTTTCCACTTTCGCTTTGGCTTTGCGAAATCATTTCCGTCACGTGTCGCTGCTATTTCTGTTCACAGTCAGCCATTTTTGTCGCACCTAGCACTGTGACAGGGACAATTCAAACTACATTTATTCGCCACTCTTAAAGCGGAGTATTTAGCTTTCCATATGCCTTTGCAAGCTATAATTTAAGATACAAATAACTTTTAAAAATATTTACGCGTTTGGCTTGATGCTTTGTGAAGGCTGGTATTGCAATTGAGCGCAATCGGGGCATTGCCAAGTCCAAAACATGCACTTTAAAATGCTATTATTTAAACCATAGCCATAGAATAAAGATAAAGATTTGAATTTTTTGAAACCGATTTTATTTTGTTTTATCGATTAATTGTTTTAAGTTGTAAAGTCTAAATTAGCTAATTGATAAATAAAAGTTATTAAAATTGTTATCTGTGTCCATTATTCTGTGCATTTTTAATTAAATCCTAAGTCGAAAACTTCATACCCCTGTATTACTTGCATGTAATAAAAAGTAATTACAGTAAATTATGCTAACGGTATTAAATAATTACAAATTCTAAATTAAATAGGAAAAAAACAGAGATACGCAATTAAAATTCAAAGAAAATATTTCGTTGGTTTTGTTTATGTTAATGTAGTCTATTTCGATCCAAAAAAAATCATTGTGCAAACATTCGCCTGTTTTTGTTGCATTTGTGTTCAAATATATATGTATGTCATTAAGTAATAAATAAGTGTTTACGGAGGAACCAGCATAACAATTACTGTGTACAATAAGAGCATATATGAATGATTTTCATAATTAAATAAATTAGTTAAAGTAGTTAATATAAAGGCTATAGAGGCCTGCACTTCACCATCGTAGTGTAGTTTGCATATGAGCTTTAGCTATATAAGCATGAGTATCGATCGCTCCTCCTGCACGGACACGTGGATGCAGATTGCCATGCGTTCTAGAAGCAGATGCTCTGTAGCGAAGTCTATTATCTGTTTGAACCTCTTGATATTTTACCCCACCAATAGCAAGTATTTCCTGCTCTCTTTCTCTCTCTCTGCACTTACTTCTTACCAAAACACTTTCCTTATGCGTACGCGACTGGGAGTGGCTGGTGCAGGCAAGCTTATAAGCCGTTTCATTCCTAATTGTAACTTTGTGTCCCAGCGCCCAAATTATGTGGACTCGGTTAAAGCTATATAAGTGGTTAAGATGTTCTAAAATTGTACAATTGACTTAATTTGATAGAACGTTGAGTGCCACTTGACTCAACTTAATATCAAAACGCTCATTCTGTTAGTTTGTTGGTTGACCTCATCACACACATTATATTTATTGCAAAAACTTCTGTCTGAAAATTCCCGCAAAACTGACGAGGGGAACGGAGACCTTGGTGCGAGGACCCTCAATGCCCTCTGGCATTTTTGATCCCTCTGTGTACTAGTGAATAGTGTTTCCTCTGAGTAACAAGTCAAGTGTGGAGTCGTTTGATCTTATTTTGCAAAGCAGGATGATTCTAAATTTCGTAGGGAAATTTTTCCTTAAATTACAATTCGTCAATTTCGTATAGACACGCCATACTCTGAATTCGAACTTAATTCAATTTTTTATATTTTCCATAACTTTAAACAAGAAGGGTGGGATACTAATAAGCTTAACTGAATTTGCCATCCTACCCGACGGAAAGTTACGGCAGCTATCTCTCATCAGTTCAAAAAGATGGGGCACTAGTAATTCCCCTCCCTGTTAAAGAAATGCTAAGAAATACCATCCCTCCAGGCGCCTTGTGTTTACTGAAAGTATCCCGCGCGCATGGAATTAAGTTTGTAGTGAATCAGTTTTTTGCAACGACGCAATTCGAGTGGCTGGCTAAATATTATCGTCCGGGAAAGTATCCCAGTTAGTATTCCTAGGGATAAAGAATTAACAGTCCAAACTTAAAGATCTTGTAATACGACAGATTTTTGATACCATCCACTGTGAGATCAGTCCGATCGCAAGTTCGTTCCTTAGGGTAATTCGAGGATCCTTCTTTCTCGTGTTCGTTACGAAAAATGAGGTTACCCTTCGTTTCTACACTACTCAAAAGAAACCCATAAGCATACTGCATTATAATTAGTGTTGCCCTATTCCATATGATGGTCATGATACCTATCCTCCAAGACCAGTAAGAAACGCAACTAAATGTCCGCTTTTTCAAAATGACAGGAATAAATTAGAATTTCATTAACAAATACATATTATTCTTAACTTTATCATGTCATTAACAACAACAAGACTACTTTTAAAAGATAGGCGTCTAAACTTATACCCTTGCCAATAAATTAGGGAAATGTCAACGCCAAGTATATAAAATCATAATGTATTGATGACTAGTTGCATATAGTAAATGTTAGACAAAATAAGCTTCTTAAAACAATGAAATCGCTTCAAGCAATGGGAAGAGTAAATTATTTTGGTACCCGCCAAATATAGAACATTCTTAATCAAAATTAGTTATTTGACGGCTGAAATTATAAGAATTTAAAGTTACAAATGCACTTCAATAGTTCTTTGCTTGTACTGTAATTATCAATTTCAAAGTTTACAGAGCAAACGCGAAAATGGTTGCTTTCGAATCTTAAATTTGTATATGTAGACCTGCTTCACAACTATTAATGATAATTATTAAATCTTCTATTCCAACCAAAATGTTGAAATGTCGTATATTAATTTATTTATTTTATTTATTTATTAAAAGAAAAATAATAATACAATTATTATCTTACAGAGTAAGAAGCACTAGCTGCCAGGGCTTACGGCTTACTGCTCTAATAAAACTATATTGTCTTAGAATATTAATATATTAGCCAGTAAAAGGTAAATATGAGATCAATATTACTCTCAGTACAATTATTAAAATAATTGATGTTAGTAAAGGAAGTTAATTGGATGGAAGATAACTTAGGATTAGAGAATTAGATTAACTTTCTTAGGCCAGTTTTGGACAAAAATTCGGCTACTTTGTGGATGTTTTCCTCAGCAAAAACCTTGAGCGTGTTTGAAACGGGTTGGTCATCGAATAGTACGTTTCTAGTTGCACTGAACTTAGTGCATTCATCGAGAAGATGTTTAACTGTAAGCGATGGATAAGTGCAGAATTCGCAGCGTGGCCTATTTGAACCGTTTAGCAGGTACGAGTGCGTGGCCATAGTATGCCCAATCCGAAGTCGAGTAAAAGCAATAATGTCGTTTGTTCGGCAAGTGGACGGAATATGCGGCTGCATGCCAGTTGTATTGGAGTTCGAGTAATGGTTTTGCACACTGTTCCAAGAATTTGTTTTCTGTTCCTTAAGGAAGTTATTGACGAGTAGGAAGATATCCTTCCTCACCATATAATTGAAAGTAAATAATGGCTCCATTGCAGCTGATTTTGCTTTCAGATCCGCTAATTCATTGCCAATAATTCCAGCGTGACCAGGAATCCACATAATTTTGATTTCTTTGCTTTTTTGTATAAGTTTGGTGCGTATTTCAGAAATTAGGGTGCCTTGTTAGTAATATTCATGATACTAGCAATAGTTGACATACTGTCTGTGCAGATTATCGTCTTCTCATTAGATTCTGAGGCTGCTAGTATTGCTTGGTATATTGCAACCGCCTCTGCCGTGTAAACTGATCCATAATTTGGTAGATGCCCTGCTATTACTGTTTCCCCATCAGCTTGGACCACAGCGAATGACGTGTGATCCTTCGACTTTGACCCATCGGTGTAGTACATTTTCCATTCGTGCCGAAAAGGAGCTCTGTATTCTTCAAAAAGGCGCTGGAATACTATTGGGCTTGTGCTTGACTTGGCGTGATTTGTTAAACCGAGAAGGAAAGATGAGTAGCTTAAGTCCCAAGGTAGTGAACTAACGGGAGGCAGAAGAGATGGTTTCGAATCTATTCCTAAAATTTTAGCGTATTCCAGCACTCTTTGCAATGTTGGCGTGCGTCTTGGAGTTTTATTAGCGGCCCATATCGATGTGATAGTGCCATACATAATACTATTTCTGCAGAGAAAGATCTTTGGGATAGCCCTCATAGTGGTGTATTCAATTCTTTCTTGTAGGGTAGGCATTCCAGCTTCGGCTAAGATGCATTGAATCGGTGATGTTGGAAAGGCACGTATACTCCTACGAACGGCTGCATGATATGTCGAAGAGATCAGTTTTATATTACTCTTTGCACAATTTCCGTATATTGGTAAGCCATAGTCAATCTTCGACAATATTATAGCCTTAGTAACATTAATTAAAGTGTTTGGATGGATAAGGCAGTGCTTAGAAGATAGATATTTAATAATATTTAACCTGACAGCTAGGCTTTTTTTAACCTAAGACAGTGCTCTTTAAAAGTTAAACGTTTGTCGAAAGTAATTCCAAGGAAACATAAGCTAGAAACATTTGATATATTAATATTATTATGAACTAAGTTTAAATCCGTACATTTGTGTTTGCGGCAAATATGAAAACATTTACACTTGTTAAGCGACAGAGTCGCTCCAGAACAATTTGACCACTTAGAGATATCGGTTAGTATTTTTAAAAATTTATTTTTAACAGTGTTTATATTACTTATTTTAGAATAGAGTAAAACGTCATCTGCATAAATAATGTGGGAAATGTTCTTATGCCTGCTAATTATGTGGTTTAATTCATTAAAGGCGATAGCAAATAGCATTACGGAAAGGGGGGATCCTTGTGGGATTCCGTTTTGTTGGTTATGTAAACTGGAAAAAACATTATTTACTTTTACTTTGAATTTACGATTAGTGAGAAAAGACTTGATAAAATGGTATATTTTATTACCAAATTTCCATATTTCTAATTGTCGTAGAACTACATGAGCTCCGACACGATCAAAAGCCTTTTCGAAATCTAAACTAAGCGTAGAAATATGATTGCGGGAAGACAACCCATATGTGACAAAACTTTCGAAAAGAAGGAGCGCGTCGGAAGTTCCTTGCCCCTCTTTGAAAGCGAACTGATGTGGGCTAATTAAACTATGTTTGGAAGCATACCACGTAATTCGTTTTGAAACGATTTTTTCTATTAACTTACTCATGCAACATATAAGTGAAATAGGTCTATAATTTAGAACTTCTGAGGACGGGTTAGTAGACTTTGGTATGGGAACAATTGTAGCGATTTTCCAGTTTTGTGGATAAATTCCGCTCGTTAAAATTTGATTGTACAGATTGATTAATCGCAATTTAAGCGGCAGAGGCAAGTTTTTTATCATATCATATGAAATTCTATCTGCGCCAGGGGTTTTCCCTGACAGAGAAGATATTGTGCTTTCGAATTCAAGATAAGTGATCTCTGATTCTATTATTTTAGCTGGTGAGTTAAACTGATTGTAGCTGCGATTCAGAGTATCATATTTTTTATCTATAAAAGCGGAACTAAAGTTCCCGTCGCTAGAATACGTAGACCAAGTGGAGGCAAACTGTTCAGCTATCGCCTTGGGATCGAATATTGGGCCAGTTGGGCTATTAACAAAATTTATATTGACGTGGGAAGCTGAGCCAGTTAGCATTTTAATGTCCGACCAAATCTTTTAGGATTAGAACTGGGATTTATTTCTGTGGTAAGTTTTTCGAAGCACATTCGTTTTGCTTCTTTAGTTTTTTTACGAAAAATAGCATTTGCTTTCTTGTATAAAATCAGGTTGGCTTCTGTTCTGGAACGCTTGTATTTTCTCCAGTTGTGTTGTTTTAAATTTCTTAAGCTCTCCAACTCCATTGACCAGTATGGAACTACTTTTTTATGAGGTTTAAAAACAGTTTGCGGGATTGAAAGATGCGCTGCAGACCTTAATATTTTGGTGATATTAGCCGCCTCTTTATTGACATTTTGAGATACCGGGATTTGATCGCAGAACAGAATTGCCTTTTGCGTATATTTAGACCAGTCTGCTTTTTCTGTCAGGAACTTTGGTTTAGGAAAGGCCTTTGCAAGGGACTATCAAGAGTTCGGCTATTCACTTTTGGAGCTATATTGGTAGAGCAAATAGATAGGTCGACGTGCGTAAAAGAATTATGAGTTGAAAAATGAGTCGGGGCACCATCGTTCAATACGGTAAGATTCTCTGTAAGAATTAAGTTTTCCAGGATTAATCCTCTTTGGTTAGTTCGGGGGGAGCCCCATAATGGGGACCACGAATTCATATCTCCAACCAGGATTACGGGCTTGGGTACTGAGGAAAGAATTTGCCGAAGTTCGGCAAGCGTGAAATTTTGTTGTGGGGGAATATACAAGCAAATAATTGTAAATTTAAATTCTATGGATATCTGAATGGCTAAAGAAGCTATATTTGAATGGATTTCGAGACATTTATGTGGAATGTCTTTTCTTACTAAAACCGCAATACCTTGCTTGTTTGTTAAATTCTGAGGTAAATTTAAGAAGTAGCTAACATACCTATTTGGTACCAAAGCGTCTTTATTTACAGCAAGATGAGTTTCTTGTAAGGCGACGAAGTGTGGGGAGATTTCTTTAATGAGAATTTCAAGTTCAGTGTAGTTGTTGTAGAAGCCCTTTATGTTCCATTGAAGTATATTGAACATTGAGCAAATAGAATAAAGGAGAATGTGTTAAATTTCTTCATCTTCGAAAGTTGACATAGTCTGATCATGGTCTGGGTGACTGTACTGTTGAGTAATTGATGGGTTGGTTTGTGAGTTGTTGATAAAAGCATTTGAAGTGTGGTGAGATTGTAGTTCGCTGATAAATGAATAAGCGGAGTTAGTTGTTTGAGGTGTGGATTTCATAGAAAAGCTGTTAGGACTGCTGTGGGAGGGAGAATTGGTAGAAGAAAATGGGAGAGATTGAGAGTTTACTGGATTTATTGTGTTACTTTTTTCTGGAGCATAATTTAGTTTCAGAGCGTAAGAAGAAGTTGATGGAGTGTTTAAGTCGTTGTTGGCGTTTGGAGTAAGAGATGTTTGAGCAGTGTTATTGCTCTTTACAGTGTCGGTGTGAGAGACTTCAGAAGAAGTATTATTGGATTCGGAAGGTATATGAATGGAATGTGCTGTAGGAAGTTTTGAGTTGTCGTATTTTGTTGATTCGTTTTGTTTTACTTTTTCTGCAAAAGAAGTGTTTGGAAGGCTGGGCACTTGTACTTTATGTAATTTTATAGCCTCACGCATCGTACATTTGTTCTCAGTTTTAATTTTTAGAATTTCTTTTGTTTGGATGTACTTTGGACAAGCGCAATTAGCGCATAAGGTGCGCAAACATTGTACTGAACCGTGAGGAGGGAAATTACAGGTTTCACATGAAGGTTTGTTGTTACACCTTTTAATGGTATGCCCTAAGAGTTGACATGATTTACATCGCATTGGATTTGGAAAATATGGTCTTACACGGGCTGAGCGCCACGAAACCTCCACTTTACTAGGTAATTCATATAAATCGAAAGTAAGAAGGGTAACTCCTGTGTGAACTAAGGTATTGTCCACTTTTTTTTTTAATTTATACACTCCTACTACACCTTGCTCTTTCATGTTTTCAATGATTTCATCTTCAGGGACATTATTCAGACATGGTGCAAATATTGTACCTTTGGAAAAGTTAAGGTTGTCTTGATAGCTTACTTTTACTTCGCAAATTCCATTCAATCGCTTTGTATTTAAAAACCTTTGTGCAATTGTTGGATTTTTTACCAGCAATAACAAATTACCATCTCGTAGCTCGGAAATAGAAATTATTTCTTTGCTTATAGCTTCCAATGCTTTATGCACTGCAAAACACGAGTATTTCGATATTGGTTTTGTTGTATCACTTGCTGAAATAGTAAGAAATTTTGGATTATTCTGTTTAGTTTTAGGTAGTTCGGGAAAAATTAGAGGTTTATATACTGTTTTTTTACGTTTGGCTTGGGGACATTCCGCTAACAAAGCGAACCTATTGTCCCCCAAATTTGGTGGCCCGGGGGCCATTGGAGATAATTAAAGCACAGGCACTTGTATTGAAGTTAACACGTATGTTGTTATAACTTTGAAAATGCGCGCACAAGAATAATGCTTAGCGGGAAGCAGAAAATTGATGAGCACCAGAGAGAGAATAGTCAGAAAACACGTCCACTCGCGATGAGTATCAGTCGGAGACTGTCGTATATTAATATTCAATTAAATTATTATCATTTCATTTCATATTATATACACACATTGCCATTCTACTAATAGTATGTGAATAACTTGCATATTTTTCAGAAAACTTCAGTTTCAACATGTGACTAAATACGTGACCGGTAATTTATGATTTCATCTGCATTCGAAAATCCACTGCTGCAGGACTGGAGAAGTTTCAGAGTTGTAAAAGTGGTGCGTCGTTAGTAAAGCACTGTTTCGGAAAACTTTAACCAGTCAATAAACATACATATTAAAAGCTTTTATTTAACTGTAATATTGCTCTCTGAAGTAAATAAAAAGTAAAGGGAAAAACAAAATGGTTGCAATTCTTTATTCTTCAGCTTACAAGGGAGTGAATGAATATTGATTGTTGTGGTATAGTTTATGCATTTATTGCGGTAAAATTTTGATGAAATGTGAGGTATAGTAGTAGACATCCTTCCAACGAAGTAACAGTAAGGGTTTGATAAAATAATAATACATATAAACCCTTATGTTAGTAACCGGGTACCCCGGTACCCACCACGGTGTATTTGTGTGAATAGCTTAAAAAAATTCAATATTTTATTTTTAGCTCTCAGATCGTCGTTTTTTAACTTAAAAGAAAGCTATTTGTGAGTTCATTTAATTGATTTATTTTTTATCTTTTTTTTAAATAAGCTTAAACTTTAGCCATCGCCCTATTAGCAACCGGGTACCCGGGTACCCACAGTAGAAAGCATAGGAAATAAATTGTATATAATTTCTATTAATGCATGCAACTAAATTTTATTAAAAAAAATAAAGAAATATTACACTTTTTTTTTATAATTAATGACATTGAACACATTGTACACGATTAACCGAGTCTCGTCACAAACAGGTTGGTGACAGTCAGCACAGGCCTTCCAGTCTTTCGCCGTCTTTTTATTGGCAAAGCATTGCAGATATGACAAGATCCCGTTCCTTTTTTCCTTCCGGTTTCATCTTTTGGAGTCTCTGGACCAGGATTTATCACGACTGTTTCTGTCAGTGTATGGCCTAATACACTTTCAACGGCAATCTTTGTGGAGAAGTGGCGCATTACTTGTGGATTCGCTGTGCGATGTTCAATCATCGGCACTGCTAGTTCTTCACTTAGTTTGCGCATAAATTGACGACGTTCTGTCGTTTTTTTGACAAGCATTTTATTATTTTCATAATAAATTATATATGCCGCAAGTGAAGAAATATCTAGCATGTTGAAGAACAGAGCCATCGGCCATCTCGAAGGTCGCCATTGACTAGTGTATCTCCGCACCATTTGGTCCATTGTGTCAACTCCAACTTTACATCTATTACAAAAATTTATTATTTCTGGTTTTTGTTCAGCGTCATCACCAACTGATATATCTTAATGCATTGTCGATATCAGAATGACAGCTTTATTTTTTTTAGGAACACATGGTAACCTTTTCGTGAAATCCAAAAACTGTCGAATACTGCTCCCGTGTCTTATTCGCTCCCATAACACTAGGGATCTAAAGTTTGTTCTTTTTTAGCATGCCAACGATGGTAGTATTCCACGAAAACAAATGTTTAGCAACTGGTAGAGTAGTAAAGAAGTTATCCATGCAGATGTTTCTACCACTACCTCGGTACGGAGCCGCCAACTCTTTCACTACTTTTTCACCCTGATTTTTTTCTCGAGTATTATGCGTTTCCAGTGTACATGATCCCTTGTAAAGGATATGCATTTTCTGCATCACAAATTTTCGTAGGTAAAAATTTGTTTGAAAGTTTCGCTAATTGACAACGTTTCCGTACTGCGATGAGGACCAATATTTTACTACCTTCAGTCTCAGCTGTTTTTACTTCATTGTCGTCATCATTACACTCGCTACTTTCAAATTCTTTTTCCACTGCTGAATTCTCTTCAGCGATTTCTTCTGTATCTTCAGAATCTTCTGGATCGCTACGCACTAAATTACCTCGTTGATTTTGATGTCTACCTCTATTTGCTCGAATCCAGTCTCAGTCATCGCTATCAGAAACCCTACTCGAATCACTGTCGTGTTCTCCAAGTATTTTCCTCAAGTACTCATTCCTTTCGGTTGCACTTAACCTAATAAATTAAATATTATGTGATATACGTCGTACATAATTACATTACACAAAATTCTAATTGAATTATTTACAAATGTTAAATATATGTAACGTTTACTTACCGAGCATAATCAGCTCTCGATAATTGTTCCATAGCTTTATTTTTCACTGTCAAGAGAACACCAAATGAAACACGTCTGATCCCACCAAAAATCTGTTACGTACTAAAAACTGCTCGAATCTAGTGCGGGAAAGAAAACATAGAAATAACCTTGAGCTTTTCCGGCATCTTCTCGGCTCCGAACAATAAAAAACGGCCGACTACCTGGGGTAACCCAAAAAGATTTCAGATATCATTCACGATTCTACGTTGTTATTTTTTTCTTTAAATTGTCACCGACTAATAATATTTGAAGAACAAAATTTTATGGAAAGTTTTTAGAAAACATTTTTTTTAAATAAAACAAACAAAATTTTTAATACTCATATCGTGGGTACCCCGGTACTCGGTTGCTAAACAACGTTGGTAAAGTTGGTTACTAACATAAGGGTTAATATAGTATAAGCCTTAGCATCTAAGTTATAAGGTTTAAGATAGATCAAGCGTTGGGCATCTCTCCGACGTCGTTGTGGCGAATTTTGCGAAAACATTTGGTTGCGTGCGGCTTATAAGCCGGCAGCGTCATTGGACCGTACTTCTTCCGTGATGATCAGGACCGGCACGTTACTGTAAATGCGAATCGCTACAGCCGATTGTAACCGAATATTATTGGCCCGAATTAAATGACATGGACTAGGACAATAAATGGTTCCAACAAGACAAGACAGCGTCATTGGACCGTACTTCTTCCGGCACGTTACTGTAAATGCGAATCACTACAGCCGATTGTAACCGAATATTATTGGGACGAATTAAATGACATGGACTTGGACAATAAGTGGTTCCAACAAGACAAGACAGAATGTCATAATCGATTTATTGAAGTGGCCTGCTCGTGCGATTTGACGCCAGTAGACTATTTCCTGTGCTGTTACGTCAGGTCTATGGTTTATGCCAACAAGCTTGCGACGATTAATGAAGTTCATACGAATATCGAAATTGAAATTGATGCAGTATCGCCCGACTTATGCATGAAAACCGGCGAAAATTGGGTTCAGCATCTGGATTTCTGCAAGCGGGCCCATGGTGGTCATGCAAGAAAAACCGAGTTCCATATATAATGGCATCGAAATTACCAGGAATAAAAAATTTCATTGATAATTCGTAACAATGGCATACTTTCATTAGCACACATACTCGTGAGCGAATACTATAATGTATAACTTTCCTGATATATGATTTTGAATAACTAAAGATGGATTACATCACTTAACTTTCAGTGTGATGATTATCTTTAAATGGCTAGTATGAAAAGGTATATGAAAACTTCATATAATTAATATAAAAAATATACGTATACATTATACATCCCTTAATCACATAACGACAATTTCGCATCTCTGGTTGGCTTTAATCGCTGGCGTCAGTTGAAGTCCTTTCTGTTGAGACGCACGTCTTCGTATTTCATGTTTATAAGCGTGAGTTTTGATAAAGTGTTTGTATTACTCGTAAGGATTAACAAATAATGTATCAACTACTTGAGCGGACTTACTTTATTAACGAATTCCGAGTATAATCGTAGACAAATTTCAGTCTTATGTTTATGTTTATATTCATTTAATTAGCAATAAAGGGATTTAATTAGAAGAAATTACAATATAATCACATTTGCATAATTGAAGCCATTTATACTTGAGTAAATGCTTTACTGCTTCTTATTCGTAATTTATTTAGTGTAGTTTAAGAAAGAGCGGGATTAGTGCCGACAATGGTAATTAACATGGGAGAAATAGAAATGACAGAAGCTTTTTTATGAATTCTAGTTTCTTGCGAATGACACACCGCCTTTATCGAATATATGTACACACATGTAATAGAAATTTAAATATGATAGTTATACAACTTGTATCAATGATAATTATTCAAGTATTCACAAAGTAAAGAAAGGCTAAGCGCCATTGAAAATTTTTTAGGCTCGCTTCTTCATATTTTCAAAGACAAAAGTCCGTTACATATCTTCAAATGTTATTTCTGAGGAAAATATAAATAAACCGTTACACACCGAACATATTATATTCCCACAATTTTCGGAGAACATGTAAAATTGTATTTTCAGGTGTTGGCGAAGTATTGAACCCACGCTATTCACGCGCGATATTCAATCATATGTACTGAGCTTTCAATCTTCGTGGTCCAATTTATATTAATTATATACTTGAGAGGACACACTTCAAACGTATTTTTTTTTAATTTTATTCTAATATCATCACTGGTGCTTGAATTATATACTGTGAGATTGTGTTATCTGATTGCACCCATTTTCACAATATGACATAAGATGAAAACTATAAACGAAACTTGTTTCAAATTGCTAGAGTGGTTAAAGAAATATAGGATTTTACTTAAAAATGGGCCCCTCCACGCCCTTTGTACATATTTTACAGCAGATCTTACGAAAATAGCAAGTTGAACCTTGACTGTGTAATTAAATGCATCTATATTATACCATTATTTGATTAGCATATAAACTTTCTATCGCAATCCAAACGGTAATTGCAAAATATTTCCAACTTCGAAATTAACTGAACAACAATCCAAGGCTAGGGATTTGAATTCGGGCATGAGTACTTTTTGCTATGAAAACAATAATAAGCAGACTTGTAAATAAATAAAAAATTCAAACTTTGGGTTGTTTTCATTAGAATATTATTTTTACTGCAAATGGAGCAATATGTTTTGCAAGTGTGGTAAGTTTATTTGGAATGGTGGATTAAAAATACACCAGATTGTTTTCCTATGTCTCACACCTTTTCCGAAAGCATTATTAATGCCAATGAATTCAACGTTAACATTTATCGAACTTTTAGTCTTTTGAAAAAAATGAAATTGACTAAGAGCGTAACAGACAAATGATTAATTCGATTGTGGCAATTAACTACGTTGCTCATACGCACTCTCTATTAATAGCGACTCGTAGTAATCTTAATCATTTAGTTGATCAATTATTACGATAATTTATAAGGATTTCATCTTAAAAAAAGCATACAAGATAAATTATTGATTAGCACAAAATCGCTTTTCAAACATAGCTACATAACTAAACATCTTGAGATAACAAGGTTCAGTGGAAGCAACTGCTATTCGTATTAAAGAAAGAAAAAAGTATAGTAAGAAATACAAAATTAGTCTTTATTTTTATATTTTGTTATGATAACAAAAAGTTAATCAGAGGCTTAACTCGTTATAAACTTACTACTACCTACGTCTGAAGGGGATGTTTTCAACAAGGAGTCACAAATAACAGCTTGCTGCGACATAAGCAAAATTGTTCTTTGTGTTTATTTTTTTATTTTTGGTTTATATATTTTGTTGGGCAAAGAAAATCGAGATAATTAAAAATAGCTTTACATTATTTGTTCTTCAATTTTTTCTGTAATCGACGTCAACCTGGCCAAGTTCATTTATAATATAATGTGCCCGTGAACGGCCATGAAAGTGCGGGTAATGAGTACAGCAAATGTCATTCTTTCAACTGAGATGTTGAAAAAATACAATATAATGTATATATATTTTCAGACTTATTTTCTTCACAGCTTTATTAAACTTGAAAAGTTCTCATTTTCCAACTTTCAGTAATTACTCCAACTGATGTGGGAGTACACAACCAACTCACATGACGCCTACTGAAGGCAGCACACGCTTTTACCAAATGATAAATGTTTACTGTTGACATATTATGTTGAGAACTTAAGGCAACTGCCAAGGTAAGTCTTAAAAAAACCCGTGAAAAGAGAATCGACATCACGAAAAGCAGCTGCCTTTAAGCAGCGATGTCTTAATTTGTTATACCCGCAAAACTAATACGGCTGTGTAAGCTAACGTTGAGCAACACCAAAAGCTCCGTCAGCATCGGGAAGGGCCTCTCCGAGCCGTTCGATACCAAACGAGGTTTCAGACAAGGCGACTTCCTTTTCTGTGAATTCCTCAATTTACTTGTGGAGAAAAGAATTCGAGCTGCAGAACTAAACATAGAAGGTACGACATTCTATAAGAGTGTACAGCTGCTGGCGAATGCTGATGGTATTGATTTCGTTGGCCCCAACACCGGCACCGTAAGTTCTACTTTCTCCAGAAAGGATAAGGAAACAAGGCAGATGGGTCCGATAGTGAACAAGGGCAAGACGAAATATCTCCTGTCATCAAACAAGCAGTCGTCGCACTCGCGACTAGGCTCTCATGTCACTGTTGACAGTCATAACTTTGAAATTGTAGACAATTTCGTCTATCTTGTAATCACCATCAACACCAACAATAACGTCAACATCGAAATCCAACGCAGAGTATCTTTTGCCAACAGGTGCTACTTCGGACTTCCTTAACATTTACTAGTATGTGACCACCTTTATTTAAATCACTCCCAACGCTTGGCATTTGTGTTGAGTTCGAATTCTTTTATTACAATATATCGTAGGCACCTGTGAATATGTCGCGCAACAACATTTGCTAACACTATTTCAACATTTACATCTCTTCCTAGTCTTTTCGAATGATTTTGATGGATATTTTGTGTATGCAACGCGTTCTCGACTCGACTCGAAAAACTGAATTTGTTTTTCAAAAAGAGTACCATAAACAGGCCTCTTTGGATATGCTTGAATGTGCGAATTCTGATCCCATATTCATGGGATAAAACAAACACTTTCTTTCACTTAAGGACTTAACGCAGCATACCTATGGAGCTTGAAAATTTGCTTAATGCGTGATTAATTGCATACACGTACTTAATATCGAATATCTTGTATGATAATTACTTTATTAAATATTTACCATTTGAAACCGTAGATGTCAAAGTACCAAAATTTACCCTTAGCTCCATGAGGACATTTTGTTGTAGGTGCTTATATTCTGTCTACAGCTCTATCATATTTGACTGGCATATTAATTTTATGCCTGAATGCAAATGGCAAATGTCAACATTCCCCCAATTTGGGTCGAACTTTTGGGTAGGGGCAAATTTTGAAAAATCCCACTCTAATCGAGTCCAAATGTCTGACCGAACCCCACTAACTTTGGACGGCCGATCCACCCATGCCAGTGGCACACCCCCTGGAACTCCCCATACAATAATTTCAAAAAATCACCATTTTTGGTGATTTACATGAAAAAATCAGCTAAATTGCTATGTTTTTTCTTTATTTTTATTTATTTATTTATAATAATTTTTTTTTTTTTCTCTTAAGAAATTTATTTAGTCAGAACATAGTAAATGAAAAAAATTAATTTAAGTGAGTTATAGAAAAGAAATTAAAAAAAATTATTGTTTGAAGTCTTTTTTACTTTCAAGTCTGGGCAATTTCGCACGGCTCTCTAATGTCGTCGCCATAACAGCCTCTACATTTTCCGGTATAACCCGTTTGGAAACGCTAGCTAGCAATTGAACATGCCGTTCCGTTCCTTGTATGTGTGATGGAATTTTTGGATCATTAAACGGTGGATCATCTTGATTTAAATATTCTTTCAATGTACCGTACGGAATGCTTCGCGTGAATGGTGGTTCAAATACGATATTTATATCATTCAAATTGATCATTTCCGTATAACTTGCGCAATTAAAGTTTATATCTGGTTTTTTATAAACTCTAAGTTCCATTGGTTCGTCAACATCGATTCGATAGCGTAGAATTTTCTTGATGGCACAGTCGCGCTTTTCTTTCCCATCATCAAACAACATTGATAACAAGATATTTTCCGAAAGCGCATAATATGAATTATCTTTAATTACTTGACACAAAAACGTGTCTAAATTGGAGGATGTTATTGCGGGCGATCTTTATGGTTATTTACTGTTGAAATTTTAACATTATAGACGGAAAAAGTCTGTACTCATTCCTCCAGTTCTTAAATAGGGTGCCTGTGGATATGGCGGGGGATGCTTACAAGTCGCTTTGTTTGTTTCATGTCCTGAAATAACATTTTGTGCTGTCGATAAGTCCAATATTACGAGGGAAGTCTAGTCGCAGTTTTCAGGTGATAAAACTCACCTAGGTTGAAAAGCTTCCCAGATTTCTGTAGTGGAACCACCTTTTTGATTTTTCACATGTAGATTTCGTTCCGGTTATCGTCCTCCCCTCTTTTCGCCTGTTTATGCTGGTTTACCAGTTGTGGATTCTCCAAATTGAGGTCCCTTATACGGAGATCGAAGGGAACAACCTAACGTAAAGTGTCGCGCTAATTTGCTAATACTGTTGCTTCAACTGGGAAATTAATTTGTATTTCACGAATTCTTTCAGTTGAAATGAAGCGAGCATTTTCGAAGAAATCGAGGGTGTGGTGAAGGTGTTCTCAGTGAATTCTGTGAAGCATATCCAGTTAGATTTGGTAAAGTTAATAGGTGTGGTTGTCAACAGAAATACAGTCAAAGGGGTTTTTAGACGGAGATTATTATGAGCAGGTGGTCTGCGAGATGCGAGATTTAGCTTATATCGCCAGGCTGTTTATTAGACCACCACTAGCGATTTTTATATCAGCCTTCATCTCTCTACGATCGTTTGACAGACAAGAATGTCAAAGACCGTGATGCGCGTTAAAGTCGCCAAGTACCAATCGCCGAAAGTAAATTACATTCGAAATAAAAAACACTACTTCTTCAAACTTCTCATTTACTTACATAAGTGCATTTTATTACCTTAAGCAATACTCGTATAAAGTACCGTAGTAACTTGAGTGCTACCTACAACCATAAAGTTATTAAACCACCGTAGATGCTTCTTATCTGTCACTTGACCCACGTGGCGTAGGGTCTATTGTCATTGCGTTGGAAGCATGGGGGCATGAGGCCGCATAACGTCCAGACCACGTTCCATGTGTCTTACGGCTTAAACAGGTCTTAAGATGACTTGTACTGGTTGTATTACATATAACCGATGTGTAGTTATGACGAAGGCTTTTCGCGCAATCGCAACAAAAAAATTCCTCTGGGTTTGAAGCCAATACCAGCACGGATCAGGAGGTTATGGAGCAAGTCTACTACTAGGTTTTACTCTAACAATACTTACAGATCCTCGTAATAAGAGGCTTTGGCTGAATGATCCGGGTTAACTTCGGTATCGTAGAACCGGCTGTTATGGAAACTTTTAAAATATCTTTCTTTTGCAGTGCTTAAAACTCTTATAAAATGGATCATAAATACTCTCATAAATTGGTATTCAAACTATATTAAGATATCCCAAATTTTGCGTGGAGAGACACTGACTTTTTTTATATAAAAATAATTATAATCAATTAGTAAATTAGATTAACACTCAGCTAAAAACGCTTAGGCGTTTGCAAAAAAAAAAAAAACTTACTATTACGTCTAGCTTTATTTTAAGTGTTTGTACCATTTCCATCATAAGTCGTATTTACTCACTCATAGTAAAAGGCTAAAACAATTTACAAAGTTTTATTTGGTAGACGTGTTAGAGTCAAAAATTTCTACTTCAGACAACGTGGGAAATTACTTGTAACTTTTGCCAATTCTTTGTCAGGCTTTAGACGCATACATTCAAGTATGTCAGTAAGAATTCCAAAAATGACTAGCGAAATGCGCCAATGGAATTTACATAAAGTGGAATCATTGTTCTAATTCTATTTCTCAACTATGCTAAGTATTTGTGATGGTATGTTCGGTGCTTCCAACCAACTATGGTTCACTTTGTTTGTATGTGTGTTTATGAGTAGCTGTGTACTGTTCGGGGTGTTTTAGCATAATTTAGTTCTGGAATTTTGCAAGAATTTGCACAACACTCAGAATGTTCCGCTTGATCATCAAGTCACTGGGTCGCGGTATTCATTCACACACATACATATGAAAGTGTTCTTATATGTAGTATATGGAAGTATGGTCTATGTGTAAGTAGGTAGGAAGGTTTCCTTTTATATTTCAGCAATATAATTGCAATCTGACAACTCAGAAGAACGACCGCTATTTGTGATGTTTACAGTAACTTAAAATATTCTTCTCGACCAAAAAATGGTATTAAATCGCTAACATTCACGAATGATTATTTTTTACAACTTTCGGCGAGTATTACATAACTTAGCAAGAGTGCATCAATGAACTCAATCAAATCTGTTTTTGCACTTAGATCACTTCAAGAAGAATTTCGTCAAGGTCGTCCAAACTCAGTCGTTTTTCTGGAAACTATTGATGCTGTATTCAACTTATGTTGTCAGATCCTCATGTGATCTATTTGTGAGGACTGTATGGGTGTTAAAAATTCTTCCATCACTTCCAAACAAATAGTTGTTTTTTTTTAGAAAAACTGAACAGGTCGCAACTATAAAACTAGAACAATGCAGAACAGTAAATTTTGAGTAAATTTTGGGTGGTACATAAACTACAGTTGTCTTTCAATAAATCTGGAAAACGAGCTGCAGAACTAAACAGAAAAGGTACCATCTTCTATAAGAGTGTACAGCTATTGGCGTATGCTGATGATATTGACATCATTGACCTCAATAACCGCGCCATTAGTTCGGCTTTCTCCAGACTGGATAAGGAAGCGAAACAAATGGGTTTGGTACTGAACGAGGGTAAGACGAAATATCTCCTGTCATCCACCCAATCACACCACCAATCACTGTTGATAGTCATAGCTTCGAAGTCGTAGGTAATTTCATCTATTTTGGAACCAGTATTAACCCCAAAAACAATGTCAGACAATTAGGTCTATTTAGGACTGAGTAGGCAACAGAGAATTAGGGTCCTCTGTCGACGAACAAGAACCAAACCATATCATTATTCCCGTCCTGCTATACGGCATATCGCATTCGATGGAACGATCAGCTGTATGAGATATACGACGACATTGACATAGTTTAGCGAATGAAGATACAGTGGCTACGCTGGCTAGGTCATGTCGTTCGAATGGACGAAAACACTCCAGCTCTGAAAGAATTCGACGCAGTACCCACCGGGGGAAGTAGAGGAAGAGGAAGACCTCCACTCCGTTGGAAAGGCCAGGCGGAGAAAGACCTGGTTTCACTTGGAATTTACAATTGGTGTCAAGCGAAAGGCAAGAAGGACTAGCGTGCATGTGCGAACTCGGTTATAACCGCGGAAGCGGAGTCAACGCAAATAAGGAAAAAGAGAATCCCGAAATATAAAAGGTAACCCACGTATGCACACAGCAAAAGCCAAAAATTTAAGATGACTTGACAACAACTCTTAATAGAGCTGTCAGCATTTCGGAAAAGTATTTGAGGTGGGTGTAAGTATTTATTTGTTACATTAGTCGTTTCGGCACACATTTATTTTTATTTCTGTACGTAAATAGTTGGCGATAATATAATATTGCATTGAGAGTAAAACTTCGAAAACATTACAAAACAAGAAAAAATGTTAACTTCGGCTGCACCGAAGCTAATATACCCTTCACAGGTGCATTTTTTTAGTTACTATGTGTTCAGTTTGTACGAAAGCTATATGCTATAGTACTCCGATCTGAATATTTTTTTCGGAGATTATATTATTACCTTAAGCAGTAATCCGTGTCAAATTTCGTGAAGATACCACGTCAAATGCGAAAGTTTTCCATATAAGCCCTTGATCCCGATCGTTCGGTCTCTGTATGGCAGCTATATAAACTATATATATATATAGCTATATAGTGAGCCTATCTGAACAATTTCTTCCGATATTACATTATTTCTATGAGCAATAACTCATACCAAATTTCGTGAATATATCTTGTCTAATGTAAAAGTTTTCCTTACAAGAACTTGATTTCGATCGTTCAGTTCATATGGCAGCTATATGTTATGGTGGTCCGATATTGGCAGTTCCTGATCATTTATATATATACTTCATAGGGTCTCCGACGCCTTCCTTCCATCCTTCTGGCTGTTACAAATTTTGTGGCAAACTTAATATGCCCTGTTCAGGGTATAAATAATATGTAGATATGTATATATAACTTATTTCACGAGGTGGACTTAAACTTGAATATTCAATCCCAGAGAAAGCAGTAAATAAACAATACTCGAAAATGTATAAACAAGCTTTTTAATATGAGCCAAGCACAAAAAATGTAAATATTTACAAATGTCTTTTCAAGTAGACTCTTACAAAACACTTTGTCTGTAAATTTTCAGACATTTTCACTTAAATTTCTACCGAAGAGGCAACTATAAGACAAACAAAATATTTCAATATGATTTCTAGTCTTTTCCACACACACCTTTTCAGCGCTAAGGCAATATATCTTAAGCCGGTAAGTTTTGCTAGTATCTTTTGTGTTGTTTAGCGTGTCGTTGCTTTTGCCTTTGCCTTTTTGTTTTGCGCATTTGGTAGCAATACAGTGTATATCTTGTGAAGAAGACTGCATACTTTAAGGCGCTTTAAATTACTTCACTTGTTTTTGGCTTGCAGACATTTTGGACGATATTTTTATAGCATTTGCCTGTTTCGGCACTTTAAGCAACTTTTTTTGTATGCATAAAATACTTATTTTTAAATACATATATATGAGTTCAGAATTTTCAGAAAAAGTTATCTGAATGTGCGTCTAAAAATTTGTACAGAATTACACAGTCATTGTTGCTGTGATTTCAATAAGCCTAATTTTATCATTTACATATATGCTTAACATGTTGTTGCAGAGTATTAAAGTTTTGTTCAAAGAACGATTGTATTTAACAAATGCTTTTATAATTAAAGTGTGACCCATTCGAGATGTTTTCAATTATATACTTGATATTGCTTTGATATTTTAATTTTTACTTTATATATTTCTTTAGGGCCGTTTTCTCAAAATCTTTTCAGCGATCATCTGTTAGTTTCTGGTTAATTTCATCAAGACTCCTTCTTTTAGTAAAGTTGCTCGTTTTAACCAGAACTTAGTGGATAGAACTAGATATTGGGAAAACTGCTCTTCATGTTTTTTCACTTTGACAGTTTGTTGTGTCAAAATCAGTGTTAAAAAACAAAGTATTACAAACAGCCGGTGCAAAATTAGAGTCGCGCAGGGAGATTTGGAGAAGATTAGCCTCAAATCAAGTGCCATTTTTGTATGGTGAAAGTGGTTAAATCCAGTAGATTAGTGAGATGATCTACTCAACAGCTTAAATCGTGTGATTAAGTGTTCCGACCGACATGCATTAACTAAACTCTCATAACATATCAAACGTTATGCTGAATTTGTCGATCAGTGTGTGAACATACTCGAGTATTCCTGAACAATGTCAAGGTTAATACAAGAAGTCCAGAGCCTCAATCTCCTTTCATAGAGAAAGTCGACTTTCTAACTGACTAATGTGTGATTATGTAATAAAATTAAATGAACAAGTTTTACTTAAAATATTAAAATTATCAGCTAGGCCATTAGAGCTGAGTATAAATGAAGTGGTTGTGGTTACATGCTATTTTTGTTCAGTATTGTTTGGCATTTCATCATGGAGATACTTATAGTAGGGAAGCCCAAGAGGGGATTTTTAAAGTTACTAAAGCGTGTCAGAAAATGTTATGTGGAGAAATATTGCACCTTTTTATGTACCCCTACCAAATATGAGCCCTTAACATGGAGGCGTGCGTTAGGGGGAGTTCGTCAGATTAGAGAAAAAAATCGATCCTTCGGGAAACTCGAGCGCGTAAGATTAAGAGATGGTAAATTAAATACATGAAGACGATTTCAATATTCTGACAGTTTGAGGGTGACTTAGAGAAATAGCAGGGTGACAAATTTGTAAAAAAAAACATCACCTTGAAATACTCGAGCGCGATAGATTTTTTTTTAATTTTAAAGGTAATTCTATCAGAATCACGAAAATTCTATAATCTGACAGTTTTCATAGCGTGGTTGTTGTTAGTATACGCTTGACACTTTTGTTTGTTTGTGGTGTTTTCTATTTTTTCCCCGTTTACAGCGATCAGTTTTACATCCATTGTAAAAATGAATGACGTTAGTATCAAATGTGTTTTCTTTGACAAAGAAATGTATGAAAAAATCAAAAAGTTTATTCCACAAACTCTAAATAAGTGTATAACTGTTTTGGAGTATCGCAAAGCGAAGCAGGTTGTCAGGAATTTCAGGAAGTTCAAGAAGTGGAAACCAACTTCGACGATGACTCGAATGACGAAAATTGACATGTTTTTTTTTTTAATTTAATTTTTTCTATTTTCATATTAATAAACTATTAAATTTTCTATACATTTACATATATGTATACACTGTTTATATTACATCCTGTAACAAAAACAAGAACGAAACAGAATTCTTCCACTTTTAAATCGTCAGATTAACGATATGCCTCTATATACTTGTCAAATTATCTTTGGGAAGACTCTGATATCAAGTTCATCCCCCTGCATAAAAATCTGACGCTCATTACGGCCCTCAACCTTTAATTGATTGTCAGATTAATATATATCGACTATCAGAAATACAATGCCCGTACATACCATAAATGACTGACGCGCTTGAGTATTTTTATGTGACTGTTTTTTTTTTACATTTTTGAAAATAATTACCCGCTCTTCTCCCCACTAAAATGGAAAACTTCATCTAGACTTTCTTTTTTTTTAACGTTATCTTGACAATCTAGTAAGTCTCCATGACGCTCCAGTAACTGCAAATTTAGTACTCCAGGCTCCCCTACTATTACGCCTGAACCACGTTTAGAAATCGTTCAATTTTATTACGAATATAAACACGCAAAATTGCCGCCTTTGTGACGCAGAGCAACCTGAAGGGATTCAAGAGCTGCCATTTCATCTAGAAAGAAAAACATTTTGATGGTTTGTGAGCAGGTGGAATAATCGGTTTATATTTGTTCAAAAATGATGCCAGTGAAAACATAACCGTTAATGGCGAGCGTTATCGCGCCATAATAGCCGACTATTTAATGCCAAAATTTAAGTGATTTCGACTACATTGGTTTCAACAAGACGGCACCACTTCCCACACATTGCATCAATCAAAGGATTTGTTGAGAGATCCGGTCTATTGGCCACCAAGATCGTGTATTTTTACAACAAGAAACTGTTTCCTGTGGAGATCAGTAAAGTCTAAAGTCTATGCGGACCATCCCGCTTCGATTCAGTTCTTGAAGCAAAACATCATTCGTACCATTCGCCAGTCGAATTGGTCGAAATACTCGATCGAGTAATTGAAAATTAGATTCAACGGATGAGCCATCAGAAATATTGCTGCAGCAAATATTTAAAAATCTTCGTACTTAAAGTAAATGCCAAAGAATGTTCTTTCGAATGATAATAAATATTCCCTATGAAATTTTAAGTTTCTGTGTTTGTTCTTTAAAAAAGTAGAAATTCTTAAATTCAAATATATTATATCTTAATGAAATTAAGTACACTCAACCATTTTTTTATATTTAAATTTTATATTTTTTCAGGTTTGGAAATTAATTTTTATACAAATATCCTTACAAACGGCCTAAAAATAGATAAACGAAGATGGGGTTTCAAAATGAAGATAATTATGATGACGACAATCAGGATTGTCTATAATGCAAAGCTTAAAATATGTGGTCTAGAAAGCGGTGTGGTTTAAGTCAAATGTTTTTATACCTATCAAACGTTAAAATTTTATCCCATCACATGACCAGTGATATATAGCTTTATTGCTTCGCTTTCTCTTTTACGCTTCTACTATTATTTCTCATTTAAAAACCACTCAAAAGTCCAACATCCGTCATTGCACTTTATTTCACTGTTTGGCTTGACAACTTGACGCTGTCAGCCTTGAACTTGTCAAGTTGATTTTTGCTTATAAGTGTATTTTCGTGTCAGCATACTATGTATGTTCGTACCTGTAATTATACGTTAAAAGGCATCTAAAGTGCAGTCGGTGTTTAATTGATTTTTAATCGTGTCTGATCCCCTTTTATTGCACGTGATTTCGCCATTTGAATAGAACACCCATAGAATGAAATCAGCCAAAATTGTATTTCAGATAACAAAAAAAAGAAGATGTGATAGGATGATGGAAGAAACAGAACAAAATAACAGAACTATAGCAGAAAGAAGTCACCAGAAACCAACATCGAATTTGTTCTCAATAAATTGAATAAATATTATTCAAAATAAGGAGAAGGAATTCGGTATTGATGTATTCTAATACGTATCACCGATTTTCCTTAATTTTGGAGGAAAGTATATGAATAAAAAAAGTTACGCATACGCCTATGTGTACTGAGTAAAAAAATCGTATGAAAATATGCTCTATTCAAAGGGCACAAAGTAATGCACATAAATCATATTTGATTGCAAAATTGATAAATAATAGCTTAACTGCGTAAAAATATTCTTAAATGCCGATTTATTATTTCATAGGATTTGAAGGAAAAGGCAGTATCTCTTTAGGAATATTTGAGGTACTGACTGCCTTACCGCTTTGTCCACAGCTTCCAATCTTGTTCCTCTCCATACTACCCCCACCCAAGAGACTACCTTCTTATATAGGAGAGCCAATCGTTCATTGGCACATCTGATGAGTTCATTAAGCCCATGCTGCCATTCGCCACTCTCATATTTTGGGGGTGGCCCAGAATGTCATCTGATCAGCTTTAGGAAGACTCAGGAGATAGCCGGCGTCACTTTCTTCCATTCTTCGCGTGAGATGCAACAGAGAAGGTAGGGCTGTGGTCGAACACATGAAGACTCTACCTAAGTCGCTTGCAGGCTGATTCCCACCGGCTTTCCCCATCATATTACTCGTAGATTGACCTAGCCCCAGTAACAGCAGTCCCCTCCGGGAGAAATCTGGTTGTCGGATTTCACATTCTTTAATTTTCCTTTCACCTTTCACCTTTCTGTATGTGTTTTTTTTTCATTCTTGCCTTTATAAAAAGAGTCCCCACTCAAAGCACTCGCCTTTAAAGGCCAAGGCGAGGGTTGACGCACGCCCATGTTGGGTTATACGTTCAGAGTAATCAGGGCAAAAAAGGAGCTGTCTCAACTTACATCTTTCACGCCAAATTAACGACGACGGGTGGGGGAACGTACTCTGAGGCTGCCAGGGTGTTAATATTACGGGGCGGTTGCGACATTCCGTGAGCTATTTCTGATGAGTGTCATCCCAACATACTCAGATGTCAGAACACTACAACCACTAGCCCGGGGTTCTACCAATTCCTATAAAGCTAATCCTACTTATAATCCAGTTTCAAAGCAAAAGTCGTCCAGGAGTTGAAAGGCCGCAGGGCAATTACCGTTATGCAGGATGCATCAACTTGGAGGCTACCTGCACTACATCCCTTTCCAGGACACAATGAGTCAATTTGGTAAAGCTTAGAGGATCATTCCTTCGTACTCTGAACTAGTTGAGGTTAGAGGCGGGCAGAAAGGGCCAACTCTCGTGCCCACAAATTAAGATATATACAAAGTTCTACTTTATAATTCAACAACAGGAAGTTTCTAAATGGGACTTGGCAGATAAGTATATTTCTGAGCAAAACTTATTGATCATTGATCCATCTATATATGTTCAGTCTTATATCCTACAACTCCATGTCATTAATATGCAATTCTGAACCTTGAAACGTATTAATAAAACGGAAGGGCAAGGTAAGAAGAACTTGAAGGTACATGTACACCAATCAATTGAAGAGAACTCTAGAAATAATTCAAAATTAAATTTGCAAATACAATTCGCGACCGCAATTAAGAGCGGGAGGGGTGCGATTTCTATAAGAATAAGTAAAATTTTACTTGTGTTTGCGATTAAAGTTTAACTTATCAATTATACGCCCAATTTTCGGAAAAGTGGTAGAAAACAAATTTTAGTTTTTTTTAACACGAAAAACTTTTAATGCTATCAATACTTTCTAATTAAAAAACAAAAAGTTTGCGATTTCACAAAATTTGTTAATTTCCTTTCCTTTGCAATACTAACTACAACCACAAACTTGCTACAAAACATAACTTACCTCATATGGTCTGGAGAATTTTGCTTATTGCGATTATATAAGAAGTAAGGACGCTTGGTACAATTAAACGCGGTTGCATGCTGGCGTCAATATGTCTTTGGTTAACCGACTGGAAAGCGTTTGTGCTACAGAATTGTACTTCCAAAATTGGTTGTGCTGCTGATGGAAAAATTTACTTAATTACCACCAATCTGTTAACAAGTGCTGCCACAAATGCTGTCTCGGGCTTAGTGAAACTTGCGCAGCAATGAAGGGAAATGGAAAACAGAGAAATTGGGTTAAGTGCACGAATGAGTAGTAATTGAATCAGGAGCTTGCAAACATAGAGTGTTTGTGTGCAAACTTAAAGTGTGGATTTAACCAATTTTAATGAAAAATATCGCATTGTGCTTTAACGAGAACTCATTCCAGGCTCAATTTTCATGTAACTGAATACCTATACAAATTAATATACATACGTAACATGCCGATTGCATTTGTAAGTTCAGGGCTGGAGTTCCTTATGGTAGTTCCCTTTCGAACGATTTGATGTTATATTCTCTGAAATCATTTGTGCTTATTCTCAAGTTTGTTACTAGCTTCATCACGTTAATATTTTCACATTGGTTTAAAATAGGCATTAAATCGCATTCTTGAAATTAAAAGACAACACTTAGACTCCTAGCAATATTTTCTAAAATGCCATATGTAAGCCTACAAAAAGTTACAGTAAAAATTCGCAAGCTTATAAAGCTTTTAATGAAAATTGACTGCCACTAACTAATTTTATAATTATAAAGGGTGTCCCAAAATTAATCCAAGATTGGAATTGCAAGGTGCGTTCCAAAGTAAACAGGACTTTTTGAATTTAGTGCTCCCTGGTGGCGCCATCTACATGTCGACTGATGCGTTAGAATCTGCTATTTTTATAGTGAGAATTTCATGACATTTCATTGATTGAAAGTGAAGTTATTGCGTTTTATGTGTCAGGATGTTAGTGTTATCGGTGCGAAAATGAGCTTCGAACAAAGAGCCAACATTAATTTTTTTTTTTTTTAATTGTTAAAACTTTTACCGAAACGTTTCAATTGATGGAACAAGTTTATGGCGATGATTGCCTATCCCGTAGCAGTCGTGGAAGAGTGTACGAGTGGTTTCAATGTTTTCAAAGTGGTCGTGAGTACATAAATGACGATCAACATCAGATCCAATCAAAATCTGTGATCACCGGAAATTCAATTGAAACTGTGAGCGAATTTATCAAAAATCAGCCAAAATCATTATTGAAATTGATGGACGTGGAATTGAACATCTCCAAAACATCGATTTATCGCATTTTGACCGAACATTTGGGCTAACGAAAGGTGAGTGCACGGTTTGTTCCGCACAAATTGACTGACGACCAAAAATTTCTCAGAATCCAACATTCGAAGTACGACTATTTGACTAAAAATCACATTCTAACCATTAACCACTCCCCGTGTTCACCTGATATGGCACCGTGCGACTTTTTCGTTTTCGGAAAAATGCATTTACCCATGAAATGAAAGCGAGATGCAGACTTAGAAGCCACTCAGAAGGCTTGCACCGGCATACTGGCGGCCATACCGTCCAACGAACTAAAACACTCGTTCAACATGCTTTTGGGCCGAGCAAAAAGCTATATTGAGGCAGAAGGTGACCGTTTTGTATAAAATAAATTGATTTTGCCGAAAAAAAAATATTTCTTCTTTTTTTAAAGTAATGTCTACTTTGGAACGCACCTTGTAAATAGAAAACGCAGTGTTTAGTCTTATCGATTAGAATTTTGTATGGAATAACTTATCTGGCAAATTGCCTTTGCTTTCTACAAATATTCGCACTCATTTGCGATATTTTTCATGTTCATGTATTCTGGATAAATATGGTAGAATTTTATTGATGCAATGTTGAGTATTCTTCTTTAAAGCACTCTTGATTTTGGGCTTGTAGCAATAGATCTGTAATTTTATAAAGAAATATAATATTCTATCCAAACATTTTCAATAAAGTATGCTTCAGTTTTACCTCCATCTCAATTAATAAAATATATCTCACAAATTGATCGATAATTTCGGCAAAAAGTCAGCCATTTGCACTTGAGTCTACATGTTATGTGTGGAGTACTTGTGGTACAATTCAGCCCTTTTTCTCATCTTAATATAAAAATGTCAAAATTATTGTTGAATTGAATCAAACCATTCATGGAATATGGAATTTGACTAAGATCTGTTTCGTAGGACGCAAAATGTCGTATCAAAGCATACATTGAATTTATCAAATATCTTGCGCGTAAATTATTTAATTAAATACGTTCCATTCGATACCGTAAATGTTACAGCATCAAAATTCAATTTTACCTCCATTTCGCTAGTTTAACATAAGTACATGTATTAGCTTTTTCTGTCATAACATGACTGGAATTTTAATTTTTTGACTGAGTGCAAATAGCAAAAGCATAATCTCTGCATTAAAATGAGTTCTGAGTCAATAGGTTAATCCAAGTAAGTGGTATATAAGCACAGGTACTTTTTGTTATTCTACATATCTACTTATGTGTGTATGTATTAAAATTATATAGAAGCAATGGTAGATGGACGGGCAAATAAATACCTGTATTATGAATATTCCATTTTATTGGAAAAGCTAGTACTACAGCATGACATGTAATTACTGCTAGAAAAGTTTGCTGAGAAAGTTGAAAATAACTTTTCTATGACTTCAGTTTTCCTCACAACAACATAATTGTGGAAATAAAACGAAACGCTTTATTAATGCCAATGAATTCAAGTTTGATGTTCATTGAATTTCTGTTCTTTTTAGTGGGACATAAACACCTACACAACTTTGCTAATTCGATGATTTAAGTTGCTCATACGCACGTACAACTTCTGCTAATGGACGAAAAATTGGAATAGAAAGTATTTATTAAATGAATATATTGAATCTTTTGCTATATTTGTGGTTTGACTTTATTGAGATTCTGACATCTGACTTATTGTAGGTATTTCATTTTTAGTGTGCTAACAAAATATCCACCACACTGTTTGAAAGAATGATTATTCCCATGACAAGTATAACTCGAAAAAGTTGGAAATTACATAATCTTTCTAAGCTTTCTGCAACCATACATTCGTATTACTTAGTCTTTTTATACATCACATGAAAGTATTGATTTTTATAGTTACATGGTACTTCACAACTTTTGGGATAAAAATATTTCTAAGCATTTTGAAACAGTTATAAAACCAGAAAACACGTTAACTACGGCTGCACCGAAGCTATAGTACCCTTTAAAAGTATAAAATATTCCTCACTTCTTCCATAGATAGATTTCATTTCGTTTCATTCTACATTTTGATTGATTGAAGATTGCATTCTGTTCGACGACTCAGTAAACAAAATATATAAGAGTGGTCCCAGGACACTTTCTGTTTTTATTGGCTGTACGTACGGCTGTCCCTGCTAGATTCTGAAGTAGCAGTTGCTCAGCTAAGAGGCAACTAGATCGGTTAGATACTGTGGAAAGAGAAGTCTTAATATTTGACGTAAGCCATGGTGCCATACTCTATCAAACTCTTGGGATACGTCAAGAAAAACAGCTGTGTAGTTGTGCTTATTTTTCATAGCATCTTCCATTGTGCTTGTTATTCCATGACCCTGATCGATTGTGGAAAGCTGGAATCTAAATCCAAATTCATGAATTGCTATTACGCCTTTTTTCAATTATGTTCTGAAGTCTCTTAAGATTACAACTTCAAATAGATTGGACAAAACAGGCAACAGTGAGATTGGACGATATGATGAGGCCTCATGTGCGCGTTTGTCAGGCTTTTGTAACTCAATGATTTCAGATACCTTCCATAACAATGGCACGTATCAGAGAGCATTATTCTCAATGTAAACTTTGCTTATACTTTTCGCGTTAGATTTTTTAGTACATCAGCTGTCATCAAGTCGTAGCCGAGAGCCGCTTTTGGTTTAAATCTAGTTTTAATGATGTTTTCCACTCCTTTATTTGTAGCTTGTTGGATTTCACCTACATATTGCGATCTTTCCAGCTGCGGTAAAACATCGTGGACCACAATGGACCTTTACTAAAAGTTTTAGTTAGTTTCTCTGAAAAAACTTCCGCTTTTTCTTCATCGCTTTTTGCTAAGGATACGTTTGGCCTTCTGAGGAAAGTATTTGACAATATTCAGTATTTTCAAATTTCTATATTTTTTAGTGTTAATTTCTCAATAAATTAGAAATGTTTTGATTTATAAATAACTTTATTTTGGTAATGAGAAGCTTAGTTAAATTATTTAATTTTGTTTTATATTGAAAAGATCGCGTGATTTAGTAGTTGTTACGCAGTTTTCTCTTTTTCTTTATGAAATCTAAGATGTCTAATGGATATTTAGTAATTTTTTTTTGTTTAGGAACAGGAGTATTTACCAAGCTGATTATTGAACAGTCATCTTCTAAAATGTCTTGTGTTGTTGTATTTACTTTAAAATAATTATTCTTTCCGAACAAAACTTTGAAGCCCTTCTAGAATGTATGTCTATTAGAAAGATAAATACCGCCTTATCGGTTTCTTTTAGATGGCTATTTCGGATTAGATATACAAGCGAGTATTCCAAATTTAAATCAAATCCATTTTTCATGGTAATGAAGATCTTAGATATTTGTCGAGTGATGAAAAAGTTTATCAGGTCAGGTAATTTTCTTGTGACGAAAGGTCGTAAGTTGGATTGCCAGTAGACATGAAGTCACATCCAGTGGCCATAACAGCTTTTAAGAGCCCTCCCCTCGGTGTCGTAACTCTTGAACCCTGTTTGGTGTATTTTGCGTTAAAATCATCCTCCATGATATATTTTCCATGGTGTTTTAGAATAAGTTCTTAAACTTGGTGACAGCTGGTGGTATTTTAGAATAAGATTTGTTACAAGTCCATTTTGATATTATGTGTAGGTGGGATATATGTATATTGCAGTAATCCTTAATTTTGCGAAACTAGAATCAGCCGTGTGGGAGTTTGTAATTCTGGGAAACTAATATTAATTTCTTATTGTGGGGAATAGTATCCCTAAAAATTATGACACTCTCGCATTGTTATTTGTATAGATCTTGAATTACGTCTTGTAGTTTTTGAACTTATCGAAAGTCTCATTTGTTCTGGATATATAATTTAAATCCTTTTGAGTTCCTGATATAAAACAACTATCAATTTACTTAAGTTGGAGTAATGTCTCTAATTCTTTTCTATGTTTGAGTAAGCCGTTTGCATTCCAGTCATAATTTTTTAGCTTATGAGGGAACAAAATACATGCGCAAAATCGATATCATTACGATTTCTCAAAAACTGGGGTACTAGTTTGCATATGTACAGATGGACGGACATGGCTAAATCGATACAGCTGTTGTTTATTTACATATATATTAGATAAGATAACTTTTTAAACGGCGACGACAGTTTGACATTTTTGAATTTAGTTTAAGGGGTTACATGCGTCCAGCAGCACCAAAAATGCGCTAAAATAAAAACTGTTTTCAGAAGGGATAACAATAGAAATAAATGTAAAGAAATTTTATACAATGTTTATTGGTACTTAAAGTTTATAAAAATTTTTTTTTTAACTTTTCTTTACAAAAATTAGTACATAAAACATCACGTGACCCAAAGTACAATGAAAAAAAAAGTTGCTCCACGGTCTGCATCATTTATCCTTGAAATGTTGACGGATTTGTAAAAATAAAAAAAATTCTTGTAAAATGAAGCTGTAGTTATAGTCTGTCGAGCCGAATTTTTTAATTTCGAAAAATTTTCCAATTTACGAAATTTAGAAAAAAAGTATGCGTTTTACGTCATAAATGTCACACTTTAATTATGTGTATAAAATGTTTTAATAAAAATATCAAAAACCCGGCTCGACAGACTATAGAGAAAACATTTTCGAATATTTAAAAAAAATCGCATCAAAAAATGTTAAAAACTGTATGAGTTATCATGCAGACCGTGCCGGGAAAAGTAGTATCGAGAAAAACGCGTTTAAACTTTCACCTGTGTGCATTAAACTCTCGTCGGGCGGTCTGATTTTCTACCATAAATTTGTATCTATGGGGAATTTTTGCAATCGACTTTCACAGAAATACGCCTAAAACTATAAAGGGTAATAACCTATAAAAAAATCGATGTTTTGAAAATTCTGCAGAGTTTATTTTAATTGTCAGTGAAAGTTGCTGAAAACCTTCCTATAGCGGTGATGCTGTATATCATTTAGTTTTTTCGCTCTCATTATTTTGTTTCGTCCTATATACACATGCAAACTCTTTCAGTTGAGTTTAATTCTCTAAATAAGAAAACGTGTACTATTTAGTCGGCTCAGCAGTTAATAGGGATTTATGCTAATGTTATTAAATAATTACAAGCTCAAAATTCAATAAAATAAGCAAATGGAAATGCAACTAAAATACAATGTGAATAGTTGCGAGGATTTAGAGACAGTGTTTATGCGGTTTAATCCAGTTTCAAATTTTAATTAGCTTTTACAGCTGGACTTTGCATTAATGACTAGAATATCTGCCGTTGTTATTATTAATTTAACTAACACTCGCCATTTCTGTAATACGAAATAATTCTATTGAGTGTGTTCAGATATACAAAAATTTGTTATATATAAAAATTGTTGTTCAGTTATTTATGTGTGCACATACATACTTATATATTTTGATTATATAATTTAACGATGCAAACTGCTGGAGAATGTTTTTTTTCTTTGCTGTAATGCTCATAATTTAATATGATAAGTTAATTAAAAAAAAAAAATATTTAACCGATTGACAGTACAACATGTCGTATGAGTAACATTGAATAAATGTATAATGTAATTGTTAGTTTTCCGGTGAACGCCATTATTATACTTTATGACATAGATATATACAAATTTTAACAAAACGAAAATGCCGTAGTCACACCAACCCTTTGGGAAAATTAGTGTATAAATAGTTTTGATGCATGCTGATCACAGCAATTTACAAGCACACGCGAGCATACCACAAAAACTGATGAATGCGGCACATTTTATAAAGCATTCAATTTACTTACATTTACCACAAGCGGAAGGACTTACTTCCTTATAAATAAATATTCATCTGTGTCACAACGAGAGTTGTATAAGAAAGGTGAACGCATTTAATTATTGTTCGTCATGATTTTAAGCTGCTTAAAATTAATGAATAATTAACCTGCACAGCTGTGTGAAGTCTGACGTGGAAATGGTTTCAATTGGTGGAGTTTAATATAAATGTGTATGTGTGTAAATAAAATTAGAACACGTGGAGGAACACACTTTTGTACCTAAAGAGTTTATTTTATTTCTATCTTTATTGAAAAAAAAATGCATATAAAGTAAAGAACTTATGTGGTTAATTTAACAACAATTAGAATTTAATACAATTTTGTAATTTATTTTTAAATCTAGAACTCATTAAACGCAAATAGCAAAAGAACAATATTTATTAATTATTATTATTTCACCATTCATTATAATAATTTTCTGACAAATTAGCGAGCACATACTCATGCTAATTTTAAAACAATTTTTGAAGACCACATCTGACATTCTCCTACTTTCTACTTTTGCTTACACAAGTCAACTGCAATTAATAACAAGTGTTTTATGACACAGTGTACACCACTTCAACGAAGTACTTTCCAAGCTTATGTCTCAAGTTGAAAAACTAATGCATTTGTCGTTGTTTGCTACAAACAAACGGGTGATAAAAGTAGAAGTATACAATGTCCTGTTTTTTTGACAGATCACGCGTGAGTTGTGTCAGGTTATTTATAGTATGTCCAGTATTGTTTAGCATTTTATCATGGAAAGACTTACACCTGAATAGCGTTTACAAATTGTTTAACTTTATTACGAAAATTCAGGTTCTGTAAAGAATGTGTTTCTCGCGCTTCGTTCAAATTATACACTGTACTATAACATAATTGGCCTACAGAACGTACTATTCGCAGCACCATCACCCCTCTTGAGTCCCAGCGTTCATTACTGAATAATATTCGATCGAATAAACCACGTCCAGCACACAGTGAAGAAAATATAGCAACAACTGATGAGAGTGTACACGAAGACCGTAGATCTGGTTCGACGCCGTTCGCAGGAACTCGAACGGTTGTATGGAAGGGCTTTTCGCATTTTTTTTAATTTGAAAGCGTACAAAATGCAACTTGGGCAAGAACTGAAGCCCCTCAACCTTTCCAAGCGACATCACTTCGCTCCATGGGCTCTTGAAATGTTCCAAAAATATCCGTCGTTTTCGAACCAAATTTTATTCAGCGATGATGCCCATTTCTCACTCAATCGGTATGTAAGCAAAATTGCCATATTCCAGGGCTGTCATTTCATCCAGAAAAAACAACGGTTTGGTGTGGTTTGTGCGCCAGTAAATTATCGGCCCATATGGCTTTAAAAATGATGTCGGTGAGAGCGTAACCGTCAATAGTGACCGTTATCACACCATGATGACCGAGTATTTGTTGCCTGAAATTGAAGCTCGTAATCTCGGCGACATTTGGTTTCAACAAGACGGCCCCACTTCCCACATCACATCATTCAATGGATTTCTTCAGAGAACACTTATGTAAGCAGATATTATCACATTTTAGACCTGTCAATTGGCCACCAAGATCGTATGATATCACACCGTTGGACTTCGTGTGGGGATATGTAAAGCCTAAAGTCTATGCGGACAATCCCTCTTCGATTCATGTCTTGGAGAAAAACATCATGTTTGTCATTCGCCAGTTACCAGTCGAAATGATCGAACGAGCCATCGAAGATTGGACTCTACGGATGGACCATCTGAGAGGTAGTCGCGGCCAATAGAGATAATCTTTAAAAAATAAATGTTAAGGAATATTCTTTGGAATGATAACAAACATTTCCCCTTAAATTTGAAGTTTCTGTGTGTTTTCTTTAAAAAGTAAGGACATCGAAAGGGATCGACCTTTATTTATCACAATTATTAAAATGTGAAGGCGAATTTATTTCCTAGTATATTGTGCCTAGTCGTTCGTATTATATCTTTATCTATAATGATCGATCAGTTTGAATGGCAGTTATATGCTATACTGGCCTGATTTAAACAGTAGAACAATGGGATATTATGACATTACCGTATACGCAGGCTCGGCCCTAATGTATTTTATTTACTACATATTTTAATAACCCTCTTGGTAACCCCCTGGATACCCCTTTTTAAACCAGTAAAATCTACTTCGTGTTGGTATGAAAATGTGAATGGTCTAACCCATTTCTCTTATCGCCTTTGCTTAATTAATTTACAGGAGCTACCTCAAGACGAAATACTATATGTCTATATGTTGGTAAGCAACTGCTGCAAATAAGAATTTATTATTTTCTTTCGAGGCTTCTATATATTTTCGTGCTTTTGTGTTCTTCCTTTCGAAATCGAGTGCTGTTAATTTTTGTTTGCCATTTTGTTATGAGATTCTCACGTGTGAGGAAATCTCCGATTGTGATACGATTCTAGGTATTCACGAAAACGACGCGTACACATTGTGTCCTTGTACGTCAATTATTCGTTGATTAATGTTGTAGGACTGCAAAAGCTGTTCGAATGTAAGAAAAATATAAAAGTTTCTTGTTTAATTAAGCAGATGCCAGTTTTTAAAGAATATTGGTGAATCAATACCTTAGATAATAATCTGTTCACAAATTCATTATATATTCTGTTAAATGAAACAGTTTTCATACAAGCACCTGGATTTGATCCTTGATTTGTCAGTTATATGGCAGCTTTATGCTATAGAAGTCCGATCTCAACAAATTTTGCGGAGATTGTAATAATGCATTAGATAATAACCACATTTCTTGAAGATGCCTTGTCAAATGAAACAGTTTTCATTCTACGCAGTCACTTAATTCCGATCATTGAGTCTGTATGACAGCTATATGCTCTAGTTAGTCGATATCGGAAAGGCCGCGTGCAAAGTTTCAGACCAATATGTGAAAAACTAGTACGGATGTATACGGACGAATGGACGCACATACAGACGGACATGAATAAATTAACTCAGCTCGTCCCGTTGATCATTTATATTATTTATACTTAATAGAGTCTGTCGATGGGTGGAGAAAGTTATGACTATTTACTTAATTTGATAGTATATAGTAAATGTACGTATTTGACATGCGAAAGACTAAGCGCAATTTTTGAACATTTTAAAATCGCCCGTTTGAGACGTTATAATAACACAATTTCCAATTTGCTTTAATTATGGCATCGTGCACAGGATAACGATGATAATTTCTATTTTTGTTATTTGGGAACCGGTTGGAAATTTTGATAAAACTACGTAAGAGTCTCGAAAGCGTGTGGGAAGTAATAATGTTATTATTCCGAATTTAAGTTGACCATAATGGGATTTATTTATATTGCATTTTTACTTATCTATTTCTTAATTTTTTCTTATTGATCTCTATTCCCACTGTCCTTGCTGTCTTTTCAGCACGCTTTTCGCAATAAGTTCAGTTAAAATTTAATTTTACTCAAACATCACTCTCACTAGATTGTTCAGCGCCCCAGTTTAGCTGACGTTTTCGCTTCTGGGTATTTGGTAATTTTCCATTTCGTTGAAGATGAGTTTGAAGAAATCCTAAAAGGGCGGTATCAGCGTTCGCTTTAATATCATGACAGGAAGAATAAAAGACTACCATAAAAATTTGTATTGTATATATGTATATATTGTATATGTGGTCTATCCCAAGGGAGACTATGCGCGTAATCGACAAGTAACACATACATATGTATTAGCCAATTTTGTTTGGTAGCGAATGATTTGTTAGGGCTAATAAAATCAGAGATTTGTTCAATTTGATTTACTTAACTTTTAGTTGTTTGTAGTCAGTAAGGACATTATACGAGTTTTCAAATCTTTAAAGTAATAAATTAAATTATCTGTCATCTAGCTTTTTTCCACTTAAAAGATTCAATTTTATTTTTGATTGAACCTCTCTGTAATAAAGTATTTGAGTGCCTTACTGTTTTCTCACGAGCAACTCACAAAATACTGGTACATGAAATCATTATTGATTAATATATGTATGTATTTCAAAGGGCATTTTATTCACAAGTACATATGTATATACTACTATGAGCAAAAAATAGTAAGACTATGTTTACAATTTTAAGTTGTTGTTAGAGTTAATTTCAGGAATAGCGATTCCCAATTAATGTCTTTAGTTGACTAAAACAGGGTTTCCCCGGAGCGGTCGTCGCTTGAGTTTGCTGAATAGCCAGAAGTCACACGAAACTAAGTCAGGCGAATACAGTGGTTGCGGCGCGATATTGATTGAAAATTTTGCAAAAACTATCACTGAATCAATGCGGTATGCGACGGTGCATTATCGTGCTGCAAAAGCTTTTTATGTAAAGCTTTGCTCAAACGACGCACAACAGTCGAATAATTTTCCATCTTAACGGTTTGGCCGGTCGGAAGTAATACGGAATGCACCTCATCTCAATAATTAAAGAAAACAGCCAACATAACTTTGATTTTTGACTTGATTCGCGGGTTTTTTCGGCTTCGGCTCACTTTTGCCACGATATTCGGCCGACTAACTGTCTGTTTCTGGGTCATAAGCATAGATCTAAGGCTCATCGCCAGTAATAATACTTTCAAGATGATTTTCTCTGATATTTTTCTGTTAATCGTCGATTCTCAAATACCAAATTTTGTTGAAGTGTTTATCAGCAGTTGATGTTAATGTCCGTCCTAGACGTGGTTCATTATCAACGCGTTCTCGGCCATTTTTTAATAATTTGTACCAATCAAAAACACTTTCACGCGATAAATAATTATCATCTAGTCACTTTTCTCAACATACTGATTGTTTCGGCACCAGAAATTTGATTTCGCACACATAATTTAATGGAACTCTTTGTTGAATAATTTCACACATCGTAAAAGTCGCTGAATGCACTTTATGTATTTATTTCAGAAAAACAAGCGTTTACTCATCACTACTAACTACTTTGATGTAACATTTGGCATAAATGTCACTGACATTTTTCCAAAAATTTCAGCCCATAAAAGTCCCTTTCCACTGCGATATCTTAAATCAAATGATGGCTTTCTAGCTTAAGCTTAAGTGACAAAGAATAAAAACGCAAAGTGTCATCGTGATATCGCGATCCTTACTCAAATTATCAAGATGGACAGCCACATGGAATTAACTTGTCTCGTCATTTTAATATATATAGCATATATAATATAAGAAACATGTTTTGTATCTTAGTAAATTACTATATAGTACGTATAATAGGTTAAAGAATCACTTAGTGTTATGTTGGCTGAAGGTAAGCCCAGACTTCAGATTCTGTCTGAGTCTGAGACAACCATCTTATAAAACGTAGTGTTTATGTGAGGCGCGTACTAAGGATTGGGTGCAAGTGATCAGACATTACAAATCTTGGGGATGCGGACATTAGTTGGACTGACGGTTAATTTGATGTTAGCAGGTGAATGGTGTGTGCGTTTAAGATGCGCATGGGGTACAATCCCTGTTCAGCAATTCAGAGTAATATGTAAGCTTAACTGGTAGCAATTCCAGCTTTGAGGTCTGTCCGGAAACTTGATTTGGTTTCCTTGAGGAGCAAATTTTTATAAATTACAAAGTTATGGATTTCGATAAATAGTAGTAAAGTGTGTGAAAAAGATTGAAGCATACAATATTGAAATATATTAGTGAAAGGAGAATAAGTTTAACTAAAATCTTAAGTTATATCTAAAAAACACAAGATGCAATACAGATCACTTTTGAAGAATATAAAAGTTATTCCACTAAATTCTTAAATATCGAAAATAAAAACAACTGTCTTACATGAAAAAGAGCAGTTACTTATCCTGCGAATGGCAATGGTTACATCGTCTTTAACTTTAACGAATTTCTCAAAATAACCAAGAAGTGAAAAAGTGTTATTATTCACAAAGTTTCTTCGTGCTCAAATTTTGTAGTAAAATGGTCATAAAATAAAGTTTTTTGTAAATATAGTTTTCGGTCAAATTGACAAAGGAGAAGTAAATTTTCACTAGGGCAATTAGCGTTTTTGATTGGAATTACAAATTATTGACATAACTTACTTGGAATGTTTCCCCAGCGAATAGCATTTTCCAAGCAGTGAAAAGCACAAGGATGAGAATAAGAGAAATGTCAAAGTTGCGTCCATAAATATTTATGATTTTCATGAAAATGAAATTAAGATAAGCTCTCGCGCATTCCCTGGACCTTTTCTTGCAAAGGCCGGCTTTTTAGTTAATTGTTAAAACTTACTTTGTTCAATGGTTAGAATAAAATTAAAAATTCAATCATTTAGAATGCTTTTCTGATTGTAATGTTGAGATATATTCCCGCATAATTATTTTGCAAATTTGTATAGTAAAGCCAACAAAAGCAACGGAAATCATTAAGATAAATGTGTGGGTGCTCGGACAAAGACAGATTTCCTTATTCATGTGTCTCATAATATTTGCTATGTAAATATGTATGTAAGACGACTTTTCGAAATTTTTATTATAATTTATGTCAATTAGATGAAAGTTGTGAAGCAAGTGAGAAGGTGTGGTTAATAAAGTCTCCTGTATTTTGCTAGATTTTATAAGAATATATTATTTTTTAGCAAAAACTCAACGGGTTCTTGTCCATAACATAAATTAAATTATATGTATAATATTTATTTCTTACCTACAATAAAAACCTACTACGAAAGCGATGATATTTGTGTGATTTTCCGACAAAATTACTGGCGCACGCAAAGCCACTAATATGAGATATTATTCCGAAATGGATTCACTCATATGTATTCATAGCTTCTACTATCAAATAATTCCTAAAAATTGTTTTTATTCCTTTTTCATATTAATGACTGAGGGTTCCTGTTATTTTTACTCTGTACTTTTCACCAAAATTCGCACAACCTTCAGAATATTCATTTTGAGAAAAAACTTGAAATCTTAGGAATTTGTTCACAAAATATATAAACATATAAAGTCATTATAAGAAGAATAACACACTTTGAACAGGTCTGCTCAGGACATCTTACTTACCAACTTTTTGTACTCAGCCATTTATTCACAGTTTAAGCTGCATGGTTTGGATCATACTCATAGTAATGCGTAAAATGCAATTCGCAGTCATCGAATTCAGCACGAATGATTCCATAGTATTTTTGAGAAGATTGAAGTATGAAAATTGGTCTATTCTACCATCTATCCTAATCAATGGATCAATGTCGTATCGCGAAAAGACCGTCATGCCTCGACCACCATCGTAGTGCATAACGATTTTTGTGTTGTATCTGGAGTCATTTGCCTCATAGCTGGGGCGATGGATAAATGGCCAGCCATCGATGTAATTTGGTACACCTTATTTCCATTACTTCGAAGTATTCTTTGGCAAAATTTCGACGCCCTTTTCTAACTGTTCTTTAGCAAAGCCCAGCCATGCTCTTAAATCTCTTTTGTACATAAATGGTTTTTTTGTCTCATTGAAACTCAGACTCGAGAAATTGAGAACTAATAGAATACCATCATGTAAGTCTACTGACTAAGCTTTCCCAAAATTCTTTATTGATTTCAGCCACAGTCTCTCGGAATGAATTAAAATAATTAGCATTGTTTCTTGACTCTCTCAGAATGTTTCGTTAATTTTACGTGTTGGAGCTTTGGAGATAGGTAGTACAACAATTCTATGTATACTATTAAACTTCAATCTTCGCTGCCAAGTTGGTGACATTTCCAAATAGTTATGAGGAAAACTGAGTTCAACATTTCAGATGTATGAGTTGCACGTGCGGAACAGCTACAGTCAACCACCATAATAATTACATTATGAGTAGCAACATTAAATTATATGTATACGCTCTTCTAAGCAAGGACATTAAGGCAACTAGAGCACTTTTCTGTCAACGAGCAAACTTAATTAGCTTTTGATGTCGCATTTTTATTTCTACATATTTTTCTTAGTATAACATGACCACCATCAAGCCATCATTAAACATATAGTATTTAATCGGAACATGAGTTCTGTTTGGTGAGGGATAAGTTAACCGGCAAGTGGAGTTGTATGTTATTGACAGTGAGTGCACCGGTATAGGACACTATAAAATTGTTTATCTGACTGTTGATGATTGAAGTATTGCCAAAATTAAATTAAGAAAATTTATATATTTCAGGGAACTCACAGTTTTTTGATTTTGGTTATCACCTCGCACAGACGTGAATTGACAAACCAACAAACCATTCATACGTATTAATATGGTTAAGTGAGGCTAAGAGGATATACGACCTGCAAAGTAAATGAAGTAAAAAATATCAATGTAATCTGTTTGACCTCGTCGAAAAATTAATGCTGATTGCTTTTGCATCATTTTGTAATATAAAGTCTTGCCAAAATCCTAAGAGGTTATATAGAATTAGAATTTTCAAAATCTCGATTTTTTTATTTTATTTTCTTTTTCTACATATACATATTTAAGAATACAGACAGAAAATTTTATACCGTTCCCGTGAATATTTTCGAAGTTACACGCCAATTACACGCAAAGTCGTTTCGAAGTGCATTCCTAACTTTAATCGCGTTTTTCTCAAAATGATGGTTTCAAAACCGGTGATCAATATTACTCAAAAACGTCTAAGCTAATCATTCTCAAATTTTAACACGAGCTTCTTAAATAAATTTTTTAGTGATTAATCGAAGATTTTTTCTCACCCATAAATATTTTTTTGCTTTAACAATGAGTTGGGATGAGGTTAGGTGGCAGCCCCTACTATAAAAATCCTTCCACATACATTGCTTTGAAAATTATTGTCTCATTCCAAACTTGATCATTAGGGTGATTCAAAAAATTTTTTTTATTTTTTTTTCAATTGGTACTCGCAAAAATAGGTTCCTAGACACCTCTAAGAAAGCCTCTCCAAATATGAGATTTTAATTGTAACGGGAAGGTCCTCCGCCTAACGGTTTTCTATTTTTTCTTATTATCAGATAGAAAAATTTATATCTCGCTTCCAACTACTTGAAAAAATATCTTGTTAATTAGGTTTTGTAGGAAACTGAATGCTCTAAAATATGGTCTCTTATGATTTTTTTGTAAACCCAACCGTTTAAAAGATATTAACAGTTAAAATTTGATGATTTTTGGGAAAATTTTTTATTTCTTAATAATTTTATAACTCAATGAAAAAAAAATTAATAATTTTATAACTCAATGAAACTAAATTTTTTTGTAGTTTGCAATTGTAGATATCTCCACGTTTGGTTTTTAATAAAACTCTACAACTTTTTGAATGATTTTTTGGACATTTTCATTGCCATGAGTTTCATGATGTTGCGTTTCCAACTATTCTGACATTTGTTTTGCCCTAATTACTCAACATTCGCAGTTTTCCCGATTTAATTATTGCTCAGGTTAATTCGAACACCTTACATAATTTCCCTTTTTTTTCAATTTCATACTGTTTCTACTCAAATTGAGTGTTTGTGTTTTTACATACCACCACTCTGTAACGGATTGGCAGCAACTACAAGAATTAATCCAACAGAAATGCAGGCAATCTTACTCGTAGAAATAGAAAGTTGCATGAGTGCTTTCTTTTCTTTAATCAAAGAAAGCATTTTGGCTGAAATTCAATTTACAATTACAGCAAAGCAGAAGGAACAGCTGACCACCACATTTCATTGCATTTCTTGTTGCGATTTCTTATATTATCACTAGTAAGCATCCTTTGCAAGCGATGATCTCGTCGTTGATAGCATTTTACTCAACAACTTCTTTAGTAAGCAAAGCGTTCATACACAATTAAATCAAGAATAACGAATTGTAAGTTGAATTATTGCAAATACTACAAGCTGGTGTAATTGAGTCTACAAAATCCTTTAGTTAAGTTTATGTATTTTATAAAGGTAGAGTAATTTATGGTAACATATTAACTTATTATATTATTTACACTTCCAGCTCTCTTTAATAATATATCTGAATTTTATACTACCTACCTACCTAATACTACGAGTATTATTGAAAATAAAAATGAAGACAAGCCAGAAAGAGGCAGGAATCACGTCACATCTAAAAATGAGGACAAACGATTGCTAATCTCTTTAAGAAGAGACTACTGCTAAGAGAAGCTATCATACCAAACTTTAGCTTAAAAAGGGGTTAGATATATTTATAACTATAGGAACATATTTCAAATATTTAGTAGTAAACGCAGCTCTACTGTAAACAAATCCCTACTTTAAAAAACACGAAAAGAATTACATTGGGCGCAGCAAAACATTAACCGTTATTGGAACAATATAAATGTACAAATTGGTAAATTTTTAGATGTGTTTGGCTAAGAAAAGAACGAACATTTATTAAAAGGAATTTTAAGCAGCCCCAAATGGTACTTGTTTATGCGAGCTTCTTTGTTCATGGATTTGGGGGATTTCGAGGTGCTTCCTAGTAAACTTAAACGCCGCGGAAATGATAAAACTTTGTTGAATGTATGTGGAATTTATGATCAGGTATTTTTTTTCAAATCGTAAGGACTTTCAATTAAACCATTAACTGAACGTCAATATTAATGTAACAAACGTGAGTGTATAATTGATCCCATCGGCAGTTTCCTGCAAGGAGATATTGCTTTCTTAGTTGTTATTTTTTAATAAACTTTTCACTCATAAAATGTAACTATTTTCTTATCAGTACAGGCAAGTCTCCATAGTCATTTTTGCAAGTATACAAACTTCCCCGCTTCTTAAACACATAAAGTGAAATGACTTCGATGCACATTGGTGGCATATGGGTGTCAATTTTCCTTCTGGCTGATTGCTCAAATGTGTCTTTTCTTCTGTCATTTCCATGGCACATTTGTGATCGCTGGCGGCGCTTTTACGGAAATTGCGTGTGAAGCAGCAAACATTTAAGCAAATTTCAATTTGCCACACACGTCGAAATTCTATTATTTGACTTTTGCACTTATGAATATGAGTATGAGGGTTTTGTGAGGAACATATACACACCCACACACATCTTTAATTGCAACATTGTTCTCGACGTTAGATAAACATTAGCAGTTATCTTCGACGCAAAATATATTTGGAGAAAATTTGGGTAAAATTTTGAAAAATATTTAAACAGAGTGTATTAAGTTTGTAATAGATATGTAAATGATCAGCATGATGAGCTGAGTCTATTATGCCATATCTCTATGTTGTGAGTCAAAACCAAGGTCAAAAAACAGTTTTCTTAGATTATTGAGGTGTTGTCAGCAACAAATACTGTTTGAGTGTTATGCGTCGTTTGAGCGGAGCTATTCATACAAAGAGGCAGAATTCGGGGTCGACAACCCTTGGTTTTTACGACACGATAGTGCACGTCGAATAATGCTTTGATTCTTCGTGAGTTTTTCGCCAAATTTTCCACCAATATCGTGCCGCAATCGTATTCGCCTGAGTTAGCTCCGTGTGACTTCTGCCTAAACAGCAAACTCAAACGACCGCTCCGAATAAAGCGTTTTGAGACAATATTTTTTTTATGTAACCATTGCTACAACAACATTTGCAAAATTATTGTTAGAATCTGCACATGCATTCGCGGTCATATCAAGGCAATATGACTTTTTCTGAACTTTCATACTCACTTCGCCTAATAATTTGAAGAAACTTCGCACACTACTGTATTCCGTGTATTTTGGCGCGGATAAAAATACTTACAGAAATATCGTTACCTTAGCCCATATACAAACAGCCACACAACTGTCTCGTCTAGCTTTTATGCTATAACAAATTGATTTAGATTTTGAAGCCAAATTGTTTACTTGATTATGTTTTTAATAAAATGTCATTAACATTGCATTGGGTTACCGGAGGACATCGTAAACAAGAGGGTGACTGCCACAGTCCAGACGCCCGTTGTGTATTTGGCTTGTGAAATGGCAATGATTATTTGCCCTGATTGCAGAATTATTACCGTTGCTTTTGCTTTAGGATTCAGAAAATCATCGAGAAGAAAGGAGCTACCACCGAAAAGCCACAAATATCCACTTTGCAAAACAAATACAGATAACAATAAATAATTTTTATAATTTCTCATGGCTTTGCACCGCGCACTGAGTACTATTGACCGCTGTGAAAGCATCATTTAGTATTCATCAAAGAGAAATGTGTTAAATATATTCAAATGATGTGCGCTGAGAAAAATATTATTTGTTGAAATAAAATGTTTATCGTCTTCTTCAAAATTTAAAAAAAAATTAAAAATTCATAATTAATAATTAAAATCAATCGAATAGTCATATTCAATACAGAAAAATTAATTTGTGGACGATTTTAGTTATATATGGATTACTTTAAATTATAAAAAATAAGTCTCCATATAATATTATGTCATGCTACTCAGAAGCAAAACATTAAAAGTGTGTATGGTTGGCATTAACAGGACTGTCACCACCCGCAGGGAGGTTTGGCGAAACTTGTACATTGTCCGTGACCAGTGCATATACCCTGACATCTGTACTTTAACCGGAATAAAGAATTTCATTGATATCCCAAACCGTTTTTGATGGTGTTGGGGGTTGGGTAGGGGATTAAACTTCTCTACATTGAGAGCGCATTAAACGTGGTGTGGCCGGGAGCAGTTATTAGTACCCTGGAGAGTTTTGAGGTTGAAACAAACCTCTAGCAACTCTTATATTGTCTTCTCTTGTAGTCAATAAATGGGACCAAGATGGGGTTCTGTCTCTTTTACTTTGAAACTTAGTGGTAAATTAGCCATTGTGAGTTAATACAAACGCATCTTTGCTAACGGGTCGAAAAGAAGGGCACCAGCCGTCAATTCAAAAACTACTAAACTGGTATTATTTCTCATTAGGGGCTCTCGACTTTCTGACGATGAAGTAAAGTCCATATGCCTCAGCCTTGATAGAAAGCTAGCACAATGTCGAGCAGAGAGTGAGAAAGGCATTGGTTGACTTATGCAATATTATTGTAAAGGAGTAATTGAAAAAGGTGGGGTCTCTCTCAAGATTTACATGACAGGTGTCCTAAGTCGACATTGGGTTTTTGGTACTTTCGAGGGGAGGCTAAAGATTTTGGAAGACGCAACTTGTCAAAATTGCAATGTGAAGTATGAAATTTTTTCCTCTACTGTCCAGCTTTTACCAGACTAAGCTTGAAGCATCTCAATTTCCATACCTTTTACAAATCTGGTTTGGCTGCAATTGTTATTAGTCACCTCAATAAATTTGTGGCAAGCTCTAGACATTTTGTCGATATGTGACGATCTTTCGATCCATTTAAAGGAAATTGCAAATCGCTTTTTCAATACAATATGAAATATTACATAAATATTGTGTCCTATAAATTTTCTCAGCGACATACTTCACCCTATACCAGATTATTAATGTCTAACTGTAAACACATAATTGATTAGTCTAAATGTCTTTGTGGTTATTCAATACTCTCTCACCTCAGCCCCCCTCCTTTTAAAGGCTTTGCAGTATCACTTTTGCTTCAAAATTGCCTAGATCGTATAAACAAATTTATATAGAGGCATTAAGGAAGTGCTAGCCAAATAAGAAACACTTGTTTGTTTTCTATTTGGAATACTTATAGCTCCCACTAATTACGGTTGGTTATTTATAATATTTTATCAGCGTGCTAGGCAAGCTTTCACACCTCAAGCATTATCGAGACCACCGGTTGGTGATGCAAAGTCTAAGCTAGATGAGGTGATCAGGAAGCTATCAAAAGCAATTTGCTCGCCGCAGCGATCAATGAATAACCAAGTCCGGGATCTACTCAGCTCGGTAACAAACATACACGCTCGCGCGCAAAAAGAATTCAACAAAAACAAGGAAAGCAGACGAAGTGTCTCTCTAAGACTCACAATGGTGGACTCAATGTCAAAAAGGCCTCTTGAGAATCAACCGCCTAAGAAAATAGACAGGCAAATGGAAGTGCAAATGATAGCCACTGCGGGCGAAAGGTACTTATGCAGGAAAAATTCTAGCAGAAGGGAAGAAAAATTAAGAGAAGGAAAGTGACTGGCATTAGGTCAAACGCAAAACCCAGAACCAAAAGAAGAAGACGGTTCCACCTCGTCCGAGACCGGATGCAATAATCACTACGCGCCCGGAAAATATGTCAGATAGCGACATACTTAAAAGCCGTTAGGAACGGCTTGGAGAGAACGTTTCGCGAATCAGGAAGACAGAAAAAAGCTGAATTTTGACCAAAAACATCGGTTAATGTACGTTAAAAAGAATTATAAATCAGAGAACGTCCTCTCCTGATAATTGTATCTCTGTGTATCACAAATGGATTGAACGGCTCACTTTCATTTCCTTCCCTTCACCTACTATAAAGATTTTCGTACTTCCGGGTGACTGTGTATGAGTTTTACCTATAACAGTGTATTTTGCGCGTAAACGAAATAAAATTGGGCAAAAACTTGACTTAGCCGCTATATAACTAATACAAGAATTTTCGAACATCCGGCTAACTTTTCTCCATATGATTGATTATTTTATATGAGGCACCTTAATTAAACCGAGGGAACGAATCCCATATTTTTTCTGCAGAAATTTCTCGGACTTTGATTCTTTCAAATTGCAAGGGTATAAAAATGTCGGTCAGACGCGAAGCTTCACCTTTTTTTTTACTTGTATGAGTTTGCGAGGTATTACTCAAAGTATTAACACGCGAGCCTCTTTCTGGCAATATGTGCATTCCGTCTCAAATAACTGCACCAGCTTGTTGATCAGGAATGAATCAAGCTGAGTCTTTATATCCGATTCTGATATAAACCGTATTACAGTGAGGGTTTTTTGCATCGACCGGAACAAATAATAATCAGAAGGTGCAAGGTGCAAGATCTGGACCATAAAGCAGGTTAGGCAAAACTTCCTTGCCGATGCTTTACAGGTAGTTTTTAACCATTCCTGTAACATTAGGTCAAGCGTTGTCATTAAAATTATTGCCTCCTATATAGTTGTAAATCCTGGCGTTTTTTGGTAACAACTCATTCCAATGTGAAAATCTGTTGTCGGTAGCATATGTTGATAATAATTGATTCGTTTATTCATCACCAGTGAAGAAGAGTTTCTTTTAACCTCTCTTGGCTTAAATTATTGAAATAGGCACAATGTTCGATATATTCTAGTGAAAGAAAATAATTATTGTTTATGTTTCAAATGTATCACAACTACTCAAAACCACCATTCTTGCAATCATTACATCGTATAATTGAAAACCCAAATATGTAGTTTCATATTTTTGAGGATTTCTTGAATATCATTAGCATATCTCAGGGGCTTTATACCGTTGTTAGTCATCAAATATGTGCTGTGACCTTCTGCGCATTAAGCCAAAAGAAAAAAAATGTATCACAGTGACTTTCGATGGATTTTAGCATATGTTGCAACTTTTATGCTTTCCTGCTTAATATTTTCATTTTTAGAATATCCGGAAAAAAGGGTAAACGTACTTCTTGCGAGTTGCTGCAAAGATTGTCTGGAAAGTACTTTGACCTGTGTATAGTGTCAGTGTGTATTGCACAAATACAGTGGTTTGTCTGTTTTGTTTTGGATGCTTGGACGCGACATATGTTCTTTCGGTGTAGGTTACATCATTTGTATATTTCTCTATTTTTATTATTTTTTCAACTAAGATTTCATAGTTGTATTTCAGAACAACTTCTATGATAACATGCGTATCTCAAACACGCACATGGCTTTTATGGATGTTAGAAAGGATTGTCATTTTTTGCCAGCAAAAAATTATTTATGATCTCGTGGATAAATACTGCTTTTCGCGTCTGTGAGTTTTATGCTTCGAATGTGTCATGCAGCTTGGTGACAACTTATGATCCTTTACGATAATATTTCTAAATGTTATTAAAATGTAGAAGGCGGCACGAAAAAAGTAATCTAGTGGGAAAAACCTCATGACTATAACATAATTAAGTGAGAAGTGTGACAAGTCGACGCATAGTGAGATACTTTTCAGCTTAAAATTTTCAAGTTTTTTCAGCACAAGTACGGTTAGACAGGGAATTCATTTCAGTTGAGTATTCAGTGGTGGGATTTATTTGTAAGAAATAGCAACGCGGCGTATCTTTTTTCAAAGGGGTCACTGAAAATAGCGTCGCAACGGCCGAGTTTAAAATATTTTTTTTTTTTTTTTGCTAACATTTCAGAATTTCTTTGCTAATAGTGTAGGTTGGTAACAAAAAAAAAATAGAATATAATATTTCATTTTTTATATGAGAAAAGAATTGTGGAAAAAGACTGTTTTTTACTCGGGGAAATCCATGTCACCTCTTAACCACGCTTTCTTAAACATTCTGCTGAAACAACCGAGTTATCATAATTTTTTCACAGAAGTGCAGAAGTTTAGCCTTGGTGTTTACAGAATTTTAGATCCATATCTCAAAAACTGAAGGAATTGTTCACGTATATAAATACAGATTGAATAACAGCCAGTAAAATATGGCTAAATCGATTCAGATCATCATGCTGATCATTTAAATATATATTTTATATGATTACCGTCGTCTCAAATTGGGTGCAAAAAACTTCATGAAAAACCTTATACACCTCGTTCAAAGTATACAAATTAACTACTTCATAATTTGTTAAGACGTTTTGCTTAAACTAGAATTTAAGGCAATACTAAGTGGACAAACATTTAAAAAAAATATTTTTTATGTTCTTTTGACGTTTTGCGCACAAGACTTTTAAGAACATTCCATTGTCCATGGCGCTGGAACAGAGATTTAATTGTTTTTTGTTTTACTTTTCCGCAGAAACATTTCCCATAGCTATATACAAGGTCTGTCGCAAAAGAAACATGATTGTTAAAAAAAAACAACAAAAAATTATTATTTTTCAAAAGTTATACTGTTTTATTCAAAGTAGTTTCCTTTTGCTTCGATACAGCGTTTAGCCTGGTCAAAGGACATGGTCTCCAATTACAGACCTATTTCTAAACTTTCTACTATTTCGAAAATTTTTGAGTGTTCTGTTAAAAATAAATTGTTTTTTTGCAGTAAAATCAATAATTAATGTCAATCAGCATGGGTTTGTCTCGGGACGCTCAACTGTATCAAACTTAGCGGTTTTTAGTGATTATTGTATGTCTGCATTCTCCGCTGGATTTCAGGTAGATTGTGTCTACACAGATTTCTCTAAGGCCTTTGATAAAGTTTCACACAATATTCTAATCAAAAACTTATCATCTTTAGGGTTTCACTCGGTCTTCTTGCAGTGGATTAAATCATATTTACACAATAGACGATGCGTTGTCAGTGTCGATGGAGTGTCATCTGATTCATTCAATGCGTCATCGGGAGTGCCCCAAGGAAGCGTTTTGGGTCCACTTCTCTTTGTGTTGTTTATCAATGACATCTCCTGTTGCTTCTCTTTCGCTAACTTCCTGTTATACGCAGATGACTTATAAATAATTTTGCAACAATCAAAAACCCACAAGATGTACTCAATCTTCAGTGTGATATTGATACTTTTTATGATTGGTGCACGAAATCGAAGCTTCTTCTGAATCTAGACAAATGCTCTCAGATCTCTTATGGTAGGGGACGTAGCATCATATCTTCAAGTTACAATATTTCTAATTACGTCCTAAAATGTGTTACTGAAATCAAAGATCTTGGGGTAATCTTTGACAACAGATTTTCTTTCAGTAATCACATCAACTACATCACTTCTAAATCATTCTCTGTGCTCGGCTTTGTCCGTCGAAATGCTTTAAATTTTTCCGACCCCTACACGTTAAAATTACTGTACACTTGTTTTGTTCGGTCCATTTTGGAGTACGCAGTGTTCATTTGGAGACCATATTGCATTTCGTCAATTAATAGGATCGAGCGTGTTCAAAAGATTTTTCTTAAATTTGCTCTCCGCTCCTTGAAGTTCGTTGACCCATTACCATCGTATACATCTCGCTTATTGCTTCTACATCTTAAATTGCTGGAAAATCGACGGTCCATTCTCAGCCTCTCATTTGTTTACAATGTAATTAATGGAGATATTGACTGTCCCTATTTACTAGGGAAAATTAACTTCAATACTCCTCAACGTTGTCTCAGATATGTTTCCCCATTTTATTATAAAAAGGAAAGTACTAACTTTGCTGGATATGCTCCTCTCAAGCGTGCTATGCGGGAGTTTAATTCGATTTCCGAGAAAGTTCTTCTAGACTTTTCTCACTCTAGGGTATCCTTCATTAATACCCTCTATTCTGTTTTTTAGTTTAAGTTATTTATTCATGTTATTGTAATTTAATTACTCATAAAGGGTGATTTTTTAAGAGCTTGATAACTTTTTTTTTAAAAAAAACGCATAAAATTTGCAAAATCTCATCGGTTCTTTATTTGAAACGTTAGATTGGTTCATGACATTTACTTTTTGAAGATAATTTCATTTAAATGTTGACCGCGGCTGCGTCTTAGGTGGTCCATTCGGAAAGTCCAATTTTGGGCAACTTTTTCGAGCATTTCGGCCGGAATAGCCCGAATTTCTTCGGAAATGTTGTCTTCCAAAGCTGGAATAGTTGCTGGCTTATTTCTGTAGACTTTAGACTTGACGTAGCCCCACAAAAAATAGTCTAAAGGCGTTAAATCGCATGATCTTGGTGGCCAACTTACGGGTCCATTTCTTGAGATGAATTGTTGTCCGAAGTTTTCCCTCAAAATGGCCATAGAATCGCGAGCTGTGTGGCATGTAGCGCCATCTTGTTGAAACCACATGTCAACCAAGTTCAGTTCTTCCATTTTTGGCAACAAAAAGTTTGTTAGCATCGAACGATAGCGATCGCCATTCACCGTAACGTTGCGTCCAACAGCATCTTTGAAAAAATACGGTCCAATGATTCCACCAGCGTACAAACCACACCAAACAGTGCATTTTTCGGGATGCATGGGCAGTTCTTGAACGGCTTCTGGTTGCTCTTCACCCCAAATGCGGCAATTTTGCTTATTTACGTAGCCATTCAACCAGAAATGAGCCTCATCGCTCATCGGACGTAAAGCGCGAAACACATTTCGAACCGAACACTGATTTTGGTAATAAAATTCAATGATTTGCAAGCGTTGCTCGTTAGCAAGTCTATTCATGATGAAATGTCAAAGCATACTGAGCATCTTTCTCTTTGACACCATGTCTGAAATCCCACGTGATCTGTCAAATACTAATGCATGAAAATCCTAACCTCAAAAAAATCACCCGTTACACATTGGATTTCTAATTTGCATCCTAGCTTTCATTAGTCTGTAAGAATTAATGTTCATAGACTTAACTAAATAAATAAATTAGCATTTCAAATGAGTGTTCAAGGTCATTTTTCGGAATGCTCTTGAGAATATCAGTCGTCGCCTTTTGGATAGCTGAAATGTCCTGAAACCAGTGTCCTTTCATGGGGAAATGAAGTTTTCCGAATAGGTAAAAATCACATTGTGCCAGATGAGGTGAGTAGAGTGAGTGATTAATGGTCAATGCGAAGTTTTTTGTCAAAAAGTCAGTGACAAGCGTCGACCGATGACACGGCGCATTATCGTGCAACAGGCGCCAGGACCCTGCCTCACGGTATTGTGGTCGAGCACGATGAATGCGTGACAAAAGAAGCTTCATAACTCCGAGGTAAAACACAGCATTAATCGTTTGGCCAGGTGGGACGAACTCTTGGTGTACAATACCCTCGGAATCGTAAAAACAAATCAGCATTGTCTTTATTTTTGACTTCTGAAGACGACTTTTTTCGGTGACTTCTGATCGACACAGAGGCCCTCACGACCTTCTTGGAATCGCTTAAACCACTCACGCACATTCTTACGGGATAGGCACTGATCACCATAAACTTTTTTCATCATTTGAAATGTTTTAGTAAACGTTTTCCCAAGTTTAAAACAAAATTTAAAATTTGCTCTCTGTTCAAAATGCATTTTACGACCGAAGACCAAAAGCGGCTGTCACTTTTTGATCGATAACATCGATTGTAGTTATCCAATTGTCTTAAAATTTTACGAAATGTCAACAAGAGAACAAACTTTTAATTTCATATACCCACCAATAGGTGGCACCACCAGAAACAGTTATATTTAAAAAGTTCTGTTTGTTTTGCGACAGACCTTGTATATAGGAAAATGCTGCTTTTATCCACATTGCAAATGTGCACCTCTGCTGATATAGCTCTGCAGGCAGACACCTTAATTGTCGCAAACTCATACTAACATTGAATTTATGATTCACTTTGCGGTGATTGCGAAGTTCCCTGCGGACATTTTAGGCGGCACAAATTGTTGAATATTTATAGAAAAAAAGCAACAATTTACTGTGGGAGTTTGTTTTAACTTTTGGCCTCGGTAATTTGCGGTAGACTCCTCCCCTTTTGGCAATCTTGAAAGTGAGTAACAGCAATAGTAAAATACAAGTAGGTGTCCTCATGTGTACACACCTAATAACAATAGGGATGCATGCAGCACACCTTCACCTTACTGCCGCTCTTGTGCTACTTTGTGTGTTTCTTTTATACGTGCAACCCACGTATCAGTCGTGATTCATTTGTTCTAAAACGTTTGAATGTGAGCTGAGGATAGAGTCCATGTAATCAATAATTAATTATGCCAGTAACATTAATTTGTACCTCCAGGCCCGGAGGTCAATATGTCAATGAAAATTAAATAATATGTTTTGCTCATAACAGTTTATCTTTGTGCTGAAAATAGATACAACTGGGCACAACTTGACCGATATAACTATTACCAAGATTTTCGAACATTCGTCCGACTTAACTCCATATGATTAGTGATAGTACCTTAACAAAAGCCAGTGAACATTTTTAGTTTTTTTTAACAAATGTGATGCAGAATATGTCGTTATGAGTTATACGATTAGGCACGTATTAGGCACTTTTCCGTATTTTGTCAATAGATGTCGTTGCAGTCGTATATCTCCAATTCTACCAATCACATTGTCTCATACCATACAGTGTCGGAAGCATACATTTCGAGTAGCACAAAAATTGTTCGCTCGCTTTCGTTCTGGAAGTCTCGATGTGAAAGATGCATCTCGGTCTGGTCCACCTATCGTTGAAAAAGTCGATGAAATTATGGATAACATTGACCAGGACCGTCACATAAGCAGCCATGGTAACGGGAAGGAACTTAATATTCATCACCAAACGGTTTTGAATCATTTAAAAAAGGCTGGCTACAATAAGAAACGTGGTATTTGAATACCACTTGACTTTTCCGTGAAAAATTTAATGCACCAAATTAACATCAGCGATTCTTTGCTGAACCGAAATGATATTGAACCATTTCTGGAGCGAATGCTAACAGGAAACGAAAAGTGGATCAAATACGTCAATAATGTGTGAAAAAGATCAGATGGTGAAATTGGAAAGGACTCATCTACTATGAGCTGCTCCAGCCTATTCGAACGATTGATTCTACACTCTGCTGTCAACAACTGATAAGATTGAGGCAAGAAATCGAAAAATCGGCCAAAACTGATTAACAGAAACGGCTTCGTCTTCCATCACACACATTTTTGATGACTTGGCAAAAACTGGAAGATTTTGATGCATCCACCATATAGCCCTGTGCTTGCACCATCGCACTACCATTTGTTTCGGTCAATGCAGAACTCCCTTAATAGAGTAAATTTGGCTTCAAGATTAGCCTGTGAAAATGAGCATGACCGCAGTTTTTCGCCGAGAAACCAAAAGTGTTTTACACCGATGGAATAATATCTCTAGCGGAAAAATTGCATAAAGTGTTCGATCAAATATATTTAGTTCATCGTTATCTATAAATATAAAAAAATAAATTCAAAATTGATTAGAGAAAGACTTTTTCGACTACCATATACCATATATAGTTTTTTATATATAAAATTGCTTGCATCCGTTCCTTTGGTTGACTTTTTATATCTTAAGGTATTTCCCTTGCTTTGATTCCTGCGAGTTGCAAGAGTATAAAATGTTCGGTTGCGCCAGAACTTAGCTCTTCCTTTTTGATATCTACAGTTCAAAAGCTAAGGAACATTTTATAAGAAATTAGGATTGCGAAAGTAGACTTACCGGATACAATACATACGAATTCGCGTAAATTTTTTTCTAATAAAATTACGGAAAAGCACCTTGTCCTAGCCCAAATACACCAGATATAATGATTTCCGACTTAATAGATGACTTTAAGCCGTTTTTGTTGGTGTTGCTTCAATGTTTTTGCAAACAAAAAATATTTGCCATCTGTGGTTTTGGTAAGAAAGCTATTTCAGTAATGAGTTACTAAGATGAAAAAAGTTTAAAGAAAACTAAACTTTAAAACAACTAAATTTGGTAAGAATATTTGATACAATTTTCCATAAATTTACTTAATAAATCAATTGTGTCTCTAGGCATTAGAACTTTGCATGCAAAATATACTATATACTATAATATAATAACGTCAATCCCGGATAGCATCGTTTAAAATTTTCCAATAATTTGTTAAAGTCTTTAATATAATCACAATATTGTCAAAAGTATGCACAATCGACTTAATTTAATCGATCAGTGGATAAGAGCGAACTAAAACAAATAAAGCATTGAAGCGCTCTAAAATAATCACAATGTGAAGAGGAGTGTATTAATCACCTAATTAAAGGTCTTAAGTATGAGTATGTATGTAGCATTTATTACATACGAAACAGTAACCACCGGTGTAATTAAATGTGGCTGCTGCCGTATATGGTCGCTATTAATTTTCGCTGCTCGGCACGCAATGGTTAGTTGGTCGCTTGCTGTTCTTAATGGTTGACATTAACTATAATTTGGGCTCCAGCTACTTCATCGTCTTAGATTGTTGAACTAAAAGATTAAACCTTTAAATGATTAGCTTTACACCTGATGGCGAACTGCTTTTCATCGCTGATGATCTGTCGATGGTGAAACTAAAGCCGATTAGTTAAACGCAGACATGGACCTAAACAATGACCAATTCATGGGAGCTGAAAATATAAAGTAGTTTGCATAAAAATCCTTGACGCCTCAGTGGTCCACTAAGTGTATAGTAATGATAAGGCAAAGTTGGGTTGCTCTTGCTTTTTATACACTTGCAACATATTGCTACAGAGCATAATAGTTTTGTTCACCTACCGGTTGGAAGTATAACCTAAAAGTAATTGCGATAGATGTAGGATTGTATATACATAAATGATCCGAGTGACGAGGCGATTTGAAACTAGGGCGACTGTCTGTATGTCCATCCGCCCGTCTGTCTGTGCATGCAAACTGTAATTTAAGTAAAAATTTAAATATTCTGATAAAAGTGGAGACGCGTATTCTTTAGCAAAGAAGTAAAGGCCAGTTCATAACAGGACGTCATCAGACCACTGCCACGCCCACAAACCGGCATTAACCGAAAACGTACAATTGAAATTCTGAGAGACTCAAAAAATATCATTGAGCAAGCACCGCATTCATCTGATTTAGCTCCATGTGACTTCTGGCTCTTCTTGTATCTCAAAGAACAGCTCTGTGGAAATCGTTTTGAGTTAATTGAAGACATCAAAACAAATTCGATGCGAGAGCTGAGGTCGACTAACATACACCGCTGCTGTAAACACACTGGTTGACAGATCGCGCTAATTTTTGGATCATAAATAATGACAGTAAAAACAAGAAAAAATGTTAACTTCGGTTGCACCGAAGCTAAATACCCTTCACAGGTGCATTTCTGTTAGTAACTATGTGTCCAGTTTGTATGGAAGCTATATGCTATAGTAACCCGTTCTGAACAAGTCTTTTAGAGATTACATTGTTGCCCTAAAAAATAATCTATACCAAATTTGGTGAATATATCTTGTCAAATGCGAAAGTTTTCCATATGAGAACTTGATTCCGATCGTTCAGTTTATATGGCAGCTATATGTTATAGTGGTCCGATATCGGCCGTTCCGACAAATGAGCAGCTTCTTGAAGAGAAAATGACGTTTGCAAAATTTCAAAAGGATATCTTAAAAACTGAGGGAATAGTTCGTATATATACAGACAGACAGACGGACAGACAGACGAACATGGCTAAATCGACTCAGCTCGACATACTGATCATTTATATATATACTTTATAGGGTCTCCGACGATTCCTTCTGGGTGTTACAAACATTGTGACAAACTTAATATACCCTGTTCAGGGTATAAAAATTTTCATATCTTCCATTTAAACGAAAGATTTAAAGATAGCATAGTTGGCTATTATAGAACCCTCACGGTGCGTATGAGTAATCTAATTTATGGAATGTTTTGTTGCCACAACAAATTTAAACTCATTTACTTTAATATAGCTTTTAAAGAAGGGATAATATTGTAACAACGAAATTTATGTTATAAAGAGAAAATTCCAAGCCACTGAAAATTCACAGTATACCATATATCTAAAGCAGTCAGAAATATTAAGGTGTAGATGCTAGTTACCTAACTTGGCTTCTTGACTTATGACTATTGGCTTGTTGGCAACATTATGCGTTTGCTATTTGCATTCATGCGGAAAATTAATTTGCCACTCAAGCAATGACAGAGGTGAAAACAGAAGACACATACTTTCATGGAAATACTGAGTCTAAGTTTTGGTAGTTTGGCTTCTAAGGATTTAAATGCCAAGTATTTAGTAAAATAAGTGACGTAGAAAATATATTATTAATATGAATTTATTTGTGTTGACATCTAAATAAGAGAGAATAAATATATGATTTTAGCAGAAATAAATAATATGCTTACCAAAGGCATTAAAGCTTTTAACTTTGTGATGAATAAACAAAAGTTAAAAGATGAACTCTTCACACAAGTGATTTCAAAGAGAACTAGCAAGTTACAAGTACAAAAAGTTGGTATAATATACAATAAATAATAAAGTGGAACTGTGATGTATGAACTTAAACATATTAATTGACATTTTTGAAAGGCCAAAAGATAAAAATTATAATACAATTTAAGATTTTCTGGGAACCATTATTCGTGCCCACTTAGGAGAAAATCAACATTAATATTCACACAAAATATGTTTTAATTTGCAAATATTCAAAAAAAAAAAACATTCTCAATGTTAATATAGCCTAACCTTTTTAAATCCCTGGTTTATAATTGACCAATTTGCAAGACTAAGTTTATCTCATAAGCCACCCGATCCTCAGAAACATTTATGATTAGCACAAAATAAGGTGACTTTTGGTAGTTACAAAAAAAGATTGCTGCAGTGGCTGCGGTCTTCTCTGTGGAGGAAACCACAAAAATAATTATCTTTAAAGCAGAAAATGTTGTTCGATTTACGGTCCAAATAGGGTTATTTAAGCTACAAAGATATCCACAATTTTAACATAAAGTCTAAATCATTTGTACAGATTTTCTTTAGAACTGACAATGGAATACTTATGGAGTTAAGTAAAACAATAACGTTAACTTGTAGTTCAAAGAATTACAATGAAGTTGGAAATTATGATATTTCGTGCTATTCAATAAATGTCATCTTGTACTTTGGCTCGAGCTCTCCATTTGCTGATTGTATTTGAGCGTCTGCATGAAATTCCCCTTTTAAAGCTGTGTATATACATATATTATATATTAAGACTATGAGCTTAAAGCTTTAAATGGTTGTGTTTGCTCGTAATCCATGTCTTTGCTGGCGTGTAAATATGCGTCAAGTGAGACGACCACTTATTTTCTGATTCGGTGGCATGGTTTACATGCTGATATTTGATAGCTGCTACTTATCACTTGTGTATATCACTTAGCATGCTAGTGTACTATATATATTTTAAAGTCCCTACGGAATGAGAAGCTGTTGAATGAAAACAATTTTATTTGAAAAAATATTAATTATTATACTCTCGCAACATGTTGCTGCCGAGTATGATAGTTTTGTTCATATAACGGTTATTTGTGATACAAAAACCTAATCGGGATAGATGAAAGGTTATGTTTACATGTACTATACATACATATTATATACATAAATGATCAGCATGTTGAGGCAAGTTGAAATCCCAGTAATTATCTGTCTGCTGGACTGCGATAACTTTAGTAAAAATTTACATATCTTCATGAAACTTGCTACTCTGAACATAAGATTACATTATTTCAGATTTCCGGTTGGCTTTTTACCGCAAATTTTAAGTCAATATATAAAAGATATCTTTGTAGAATTATAATAATATTTATATTGTCGTTATTGTAGTATATTTTTCTCACGTTTGTCGATAAGCGTTATATTTATAAAATTGCATGGAAACATGTTCGCGAGTATACTTGAGTAATGGCAAAACTTAATGTAATAGCCCAGACCTTCACCTGCTGATGAACCATTTATTTTGGTCAAAATGCGTAATTAAGTCTGCTTGGCGCTACAACCGGTTGAAAGTCTTGGTCGCGTCTAAAAGGCTTCGCCAGTCATCTCTGTTTTGTACACGACGGCGCTAGTTAGTTATTTAAAGTTTCGGTGAGTCAGCATCTACTTCAGCCTTCCGTCTTAATTTGGGCTTTCTTTCGTCGGTCCCCGGGAAACACCAAATCGTATATTTTGCGAGCTGGAGTGTCCAGGATTGATAGCTATACAAACCTGAAGGAACAAGTCTTTTCTGTCATTAAAATTAATGAATACAGCAATTACTTCTATTCAACATCTATTACACTATCACTGGTTATTTATGTATACAAACAGATTTGTCGACATATTAGGTTGTCAAAAAAGTCTTGGGGTATTTTCGCTAGTTGGCGCGTCGCAAACATGGAGCAAAATAAAGAGAAAATACGGCATATTTTACAGTACTACTACGATAAAGGCAAAAATTCATCTCAAGCCGCCAATAAAATTTGTACAGTTTATGGACCCGATTCAGTTTACATTTCCACCGCACAACGATGTTTTCAACGTTTTCGTTCTGGTGTAGAGATGGTCGAAGATGCGCCACGCTCCGGAAGGCCTGTCGTCGAAAATTGCGATAAAATCGCTGAATTGGTCGAAAGTGACTGGCATAGTAGTCATCAAACCGTAATAAACCATTTGAATAAGTTTGGAGTCACTAACAAGCTTGATGTATGGGTGCCACACGGATTGATTCAATAAAAATACCGCAAGACTTATTTGACAACCCAATATTACATTTGGTTGTCCGGGCGTATGAGTAACTTTAAACCCTTCAATTGTCGGATTGTAGTTTTTTCCTTATCACCAACACATGGTATATATGGTAAATAAAAAGTTCAGTATATCGGATAGAATTTATCCATAAACATTGGCAAACATTGTGCCTTCATCTTATTTCACAGCGAATAAGCGTAAATTATTACAACAAATTTCAGGTAATGTAACAAAATATTGAATGCTATTATAGTTATTACAAGGCAAGTGCTTTAGAAGTTTGTAAGATATATACATATATATTAAACATAATAGGTACTGAATTCATCCCAATTTAAGGGGTTATATACAGTTAGAATTTTCAAAAAATCGATTTCTTTATTTTTTTTTTCTTTAATATATATATATTTCTTCCGTGTTGTTTTATTGAAATTGCAAATTTGAAAAGACGTTTTAGAATGCTTGCAAAGAGCATTCCAAACTCTGAACGCATTTTTCTCAAAATGGTCTTTAAAAGTCGGTGACGAACATTACTCGAAAATGTCTAAGCCGATTAGTCTCAAATTTTAATAGGAACGTTTCAAATATTTTTTTTAGTAATTAAGCAAAGCTTTTTTCCCATCGACAAATATTTTTTATAAACAATTTAAGGCCGAAATTCTGGTCAAAAATTGATTTAATTGTAGAGACTTTATTTGCTTATTCCTTCGATTAATTATTAGAGCATCAATCTAACGTTATCTTTTTGGTTTTTTAATTTTTGTATCAATAAATTTAAAAGTTTCTTTCAGAAAAAAAAAATCGTTTCAACTTTCTTTTTGTGTTCTTTTGTAATCTTTGATTCTAAGAAGCAATAATATTTTCATATAGTCGATAACAGCACAGCATGAAATGAACTTAGTAACTGATGTCGTAAACTCTCTTATGGTATCATGTGAAAGGCTGCGACTATTTCTAACTCATACCAACTTTTCCAATTCTATTCCCTTTCACGCTTGCAAAACCAATAAAAAGTGTAACTTTCGTGGGTGTGAAACTTTTTTTTGAGTTTAATTGACGATGTCAGTTAAGGATGCATCAAATTGATTTGGCTGTTCAGATGAGTATGAAGGTGTAAGCGAGAGAATATCTAAAAATTCATACCTAGTTGTACTTTTACACTAAATGGCCTGCATTTAATTGCTTTCTATTTGGGTTTCTTAAGTTGCCGTTAGTATTTAATTGATTTTTAAGCGTTGTTTCTTCTCGTTTACTGTAGGTGTGTGAGAGATTTTGTTTTCGTCATTTGAATTGGTCATCGATATCCAGCAATTAAATTTTGATTGAAATTTACAAGTGTCTAATGAGATTTCATGATGAAAGAAACATAATCAAATAATCGATGTTTATGCGACTTCATGGCATCTCACCCCTCACCACAACATTCATCACACCACACAACATTCAGCACACAACATAACATTCATCACATAACTCACACTCATCATACAACACAACATTCAGCACACAACATACACCATCATACACGCAACCCCACGCAACAAACCAACCACACTACACACCACACGTTATCGTTTCACCACCTAACCGACCAAAAAGGATTGGTTAGATGGGGGTGAACTCTATTCGATTTCTACGCCCGTACGATAGAGTCACGTCTCGCCAGCTTTTTCACGTTTAATCCGCGTTTCGCTAATTTGTGGTACGAAGCAGAGAAAACCCCTTTTCGGTCGAGTGTGTGTGATTGTGCACCAGCAGCAGCAGTTTAGTGAGATTTTCTGTGGGCAATACCGACGCCAAAAGCTTTTGTGAAATTAAGAAACAAAAAAAATATATACAACACTGTGAACCAGATTTAATTGTCCAGAAATACAAGTGGTTGAATTTTAAATTTAACGTATCTTTTACTTTAACATAGGCAACAGGGTTACATAGCCAAAGCTCACAGTAAGTATCCCCAGTGGAAATAAGTGAAAAGAACAAATGGTCCTTCGAGCCTCTCAGAAAGGCACCTAAGAAAAAAAAAAAACCAAACAACAAACGTAAATTAGAAACTGAAAAAATTAAAATTAAATACATAAAGAAAAAGTGCAAAAAAAAAAAAAAAAAAAAGTGAAGAAAATTAATATTAACAAACAGCATAAAACGGGCGCGGTATAACACCAAACAAAGGTCAATAACCTCAAAATACATAAGCGGGCGCGGTTAATACAAAATAACTAACTAAAGAAACTAAAACGAAAGTGAAGTGACAATAGAAACGATACTGAAAAGTGCTGTTAAAAGAAATACATATATGTATAAAAGAATGCTCAAAGTGCAGTGCTAAAAGAACAAGAAAAATACGTACATACATAACGTATAAGTGACAAAACCCCAAAAAACATACGGCAGAACAAACAAGGAGTACAAGCAACGTGGGAACAGACTACAAATCCAACACGGAAAACCTCAAAAAGGAAACAAAAACCAAAAAAAGGAAAACGAGGAGAACACAAAGTATTGCAAAAAAACCCTTGACGGAAGAAAAAGTGAGTCCATTCCAATTTGATTTTTATAAAATTATGTATGCGCATATGTATGCTTGATATACAGTTGAAGCTGTAAGACGGCATACAGCTATTTAGAAATAACCCAACTGTTCTATACGAAAAATCGGTTAGACAGTTCGGTATATGCATATGTATGTATAGGTACCGAAATAAATAAAAAAAAAATTGCGGTACCTGCCTAACGCTTATTTTGTGTTTGCAAACACACTATAATTTTCAAAAATCAAAAAAAAAAAAAATTTTTCAAAGTCAAGTATTATTACTTGCATGTTCTGGTGATACCCCTTGGGCTAAAAAAGCAACAAGCAGGATCGCCTATAATAAATAAGCAAAGGCGACAAAAAAAAAAAAAAAAGAACATGCAAATGCATACATATGTACACAAATAAGTAAAGGTACTCGATCATGTAAGAGATACATACATACATATGGGCATATACATACATACAAAGATTTATGGGCAATCAAACTTTCCGCGCGAAATTTTATATGCCGTAATTAATATACATATATTCATGGACATATGGTACATACATAAATGAACTGAAAAAATTTTTGGAAAAACTGTTGTTACATAACTACCTGCCTTTAAGCTTACTTCGTGTCTCCAAACACACTACAAAAAAAAAAATAAAAATTTTTCAAAGTCAAGTATTCTTACTTGCAAGTTCTGGTGATACCCCTTGTGCTAACAAAGCAACAAGCAGGATCGCTTTAAAAATAAGCAAAGGCAGAAGGAAAAAAATATATAACAACAACATAACAGTGGATATTTGTGTATGTACATATGTGTACATATGTATATCGCGATCCAACTATTCTCGTTATCTCTCTCACGTTGTCTCTCTTCGTAATATAACGTACCAATAAAAAGGTTACAAATACAAACATATCTACATACAAGTAATAATATATAAAATATATTTATTACTCCGGTCAGTGAACTTTAAAAGAAGAAAAAAGAAAAGCGGAACAAAACGGAACAAAACGGAATCGAAATCCATGTACAAGGAGGATATCCATAGCAACAATTAAAATTAACTAACATACATATTTATGTATGCGCATTCTTATCGAGTGTTTATCGCAATTTCGTTTTCGCGTGCTTTCTGAGCAAACGCAATTAACAAAACATTTACATACATACTCATATATTTAACATTAACATACATATATAATATTAATATATAAAAAATTGTATACTTGTTTTCCGTCATTTCGTTATATATGCATATAAGTTTACATACATACATACGTATATTTTTGCGTCATTTTTATTTTCCTTTTGCGTTCTTATCGTACTAAGGAATAATATACAAATTAATCGCGAGTATATCGCAGATACGTTTAAATAATACACGGTAAAAAAAAAAAAAAAAAAATATTTAATAAAACAATTGCATACTAATACATACATATATAAAACAAAGGATTAATCGATTTATGCGGTGAATAAGCGTTCGCAAAGTCCTAAAATATATTTCATTCATCATAAAATTTATTATATTTACAAAATTTGGTTTTTTTTCAATACCAATTTTACAATTGTATTTCACACGAAATACTGACAAACATTTTTTACAACTCCAATTATACAATTCTATTTCTAACGAAATATTTACAAAAAATTTTGTATATAATTTCTCATCATACCAATTATACAATTGTAGTATTTCAAGCCAAACATTTTAAGCTCAAAGCTTCCAATTCAATTTAATTAATGCAATCTGACAAATCAAAAGAGGTTAAGCCAAAAACACCTCTATCATTAGAAATTCCGAAAATGGCTGATGAAGATAAACTACAAGGCACACCTGCTGAAGCTACACGCTCAAAGCAGAGTATAAAACAAAAAAGATCAAAAGATCAGACAATATCTAGATTCATCACTGAAAGTGACAGTTTTATAAGATATTGTACAAGATTTCAAGCTTCCCCTATTACTGACATCACAGAATCAGTTTTAAATATAAAACTAGAAAGTGTGAACAATCTCTGGGCTCGCCTTCTGGCAGCGTACGATACAGTACTAGATACTGACGACGCAGAACTCCCAGAAAACGCAAAAGCTTCGGCGACAGCCAAGTGTGATAACTGCCGCGATCAGTATGAATTAACTAAGGGAATGATAACTGAACAAATAAGTTTAGTAAGGCCAAGTAGAGCCACTACTCCCCCTCCCAGAGTAGTTACAACACCAAAAGAAGACCTAGATAAAGGCATGTATCTCAAAGTACCAGCTTGTGATACTGAAGTTTTTAATGGATGTTATGATCAATGGCCGTCCTTCCGGGACATGTTCACTGCCGTTTATATAAACCATCCTAAACTATCACAAGCACAAAAGTTATACCATCTAAGGTACAAAACAAAAGGGGAAGCAGGCAGTATCGTCAAGCGATTCGCTTTAAATGACGAAAATTTTAAGCTGGCTTGGGAAGCACTAGTCGAAAGATACGAAAATGAAAGGGTTATGATAGAAAACCCAATAAAAACTTTATTGCATTTGCCAAAGATTCAACAAGAAACTAGCAAGGAGTTTCAAAACTTATACTCGACAGTGACCAACTGTTTATCAGTGTTAAAAACACAAAATATCTCCACAGAATCGTGGGACCCTATGATAGTAACCATTTGCGCAGAAACACTGCCTGATGCTGCTTTGCTACGATGGGAACAATCTCTAGTGGAAAGAAAAATAATGCCCACCTGGCAACAGATGAAAACATTCCTCACTGCTCAATACGAGATAGCTGAGCGAATAGACAAAAAAATTATAAATATAAAAAGTCATCAAAATGACTCAAGTAAAAACTTGTTTAAACCTCAAGCCAGCAATAATATGCCATACAATAGACACGTTAATAAAAGTCACACTTTCGTGTCAAACCAAACCAATAAATGGCAACCATTATGTGAAATTTGTAAGGGAGGTCATAACATAAGATCTTGCGAGAAATTCAAAAAATTATCCGTTTCTGACAGAAACAATCTTGTCAGACAACATAAACTTTGCATCAATTGTCTGTCGAATGCTCATACGACAAAAGACTGCGAAAGCAAATTTAGTTGTGTGTACTGTCAACGAAGACATCACTCACTGCTTCATATTACGAACTTTCAAAATATGAAGCAAACTCAATTCCATAAAACCACCGGGTTAGTCACTACAACCAAAAGTGATAATCCCGAAATCTCAAATCCCGAAAAAAGGGAAGAACAACCATGTTGCTCTAAAGCAGCAAAAATTCAAGCTCTTCATTCAGAGAATGAAAGCAAAATTCTTTTACCCACCGCGGTCATCGCTATTGAACATAGAGGAGAATTATTCAAACTGAGAGCATTAATAGATCAAGGTTCTCAAAGATCCTTTATATCATCTAAAGCTCAAAATCGGCTAAAATTGCCTGTCAAAAATTCAAACTTCCAAATTTCAGGAATGGGCGGAAGAATTATCCAAAATTCGAACAAAATATGCCCAATTACCATAGTATCTCCAAATGCGGATATTAGAATAGATGCGCAAGCCATCGTTCTACCGCAACTTACAAATTTGCTTCCAAGCTGTGAAGTAAATAAAAAGCAATGGGAAAAATGCTCATATCTCAAATTAGCAGACCCCAACTGCCATACCCCATCACAAATCGATGTGTTGTTAGGTAGTGACTTAATACCTCAAATAATTCTTGAAGGTATAGAAAAAATATCCAATAAATTGTTAGCCCAAAATACAATCTTTGGGTGGATATTAAGTGGCCAAGTCACAGAAAAAATTAATTCTTTTACAACTGAAGTTGAAAATATTTCAAACGAATATTTAAATAATGAACTCAAAAAATTCTGGGAAGTAGAAGAATTGCCTCAGACTACTCAACTTTCAGAAGAAGATCAGGCATGCGAAGCCTATTACAAGTCCACAACAACAAGAAACGAATATGGTCGTTATGTTGTGCGACTACCATTCAAACCAACTTTTCCTGAAACCATAGCTCTAGGCCACTCTAGAATATCAGCAGTCCAGCAATTTCTAAGCCTGGAAAAAAGCCTGATGAAAAAAAGTGAGCTCAAATCAGCATATGATAATGTGATGGACGAGTATCTAGACCTCAATCATATGGAAGAAACTGTACCATATGAAAAAGTATCTAAAGGTAGATATTTATCTTTTTATCTGCCACATCACGGGGTAATACGTCCTGATAAACTCACAACAAAAGTACGAGTGGTTTTCAATGCCTCAAAGTGTACGAGCTCAGGCAAATCACTTAACGACGTACTATATACTGGCCCAACCTTACAACCTGATCTCATGCTGCTAATACTAAATTGGCGCATGTTTAAATACGTTTTTAATGGGGATGTAGAGAAAATGTACAGACAAATTCTAGTACATAAAGATGACCAAGATTTCCAGCGTATAGTCTTCCGCAAATCAAGTAATAGTCCAATCAGCGACTATAAACTTAAAACCGTCACCTTTGGCATCAATTGCGCACCCTATTTGGCGATCAGGACACTACATGAAGTGGCAAAAACAAATGCAACAAATTTGCCTCTAGCATCTTCTGTGTTGCAAACACAAACATACGTGGACGACATACTATCAGGTAGCCACAGTATCTCATTAGCGTGCGAATCACTATCTCAAGTGATCAAAGCACTAAATTCAGCGGGATTCCCCTTAAAGAAAATTACAGCAAATCATCCCGAAATAATAAAAAACATAAAAAAGGAAGACTTATTAGATACAAATTTCCTTAAATTTGAAACGGCCAGTACAACAAAAACCCTAGGGATTCAATGGAATGCGATAACAGATGAATTCTCATATACTATTGAGTCAATATCTGCAATGTCCGCTAGTACAAAACGCCAAATACTTTCCTCGGTGGCAAAACTTTTCGACCCCGCAGGATGGCTTTCGCCAATAATGATACAAGCAAAAATCCTCATTCAAGAATTGTGGCAAGATGGCACTGAATGGGATGAACAGGTAAAACCTGTACGTTTAACAAAATGGGTACAATTTGCTAACAATTTGCATACTATAGCAGAAATTCGAATCCCTCGATGGGTAAATTTCACCCCTAACATTAACACAGAATTACACGGTTTCTGTGATGCCTCTGAAAAGGCTTATTGCGCAACAGTTTACGTACGCACACAGTACGATAACAAAATATCTGCACACCTCTTGGTAGCCAAAGCCAAAGTTGCACCTTTGAAGACACTCAGTCTGCCACGGCTTGAACTGAATGGTGCTCTTCTGTTAGCAAAATTAATTTCAATAGTTCAAACCCACCTGAAATTAACCGATCATAAAACATATCTTTGGTCAGACTCAGAGATAGTTTTGGCATGGTTAGAAAAACCACCCTATTGCTGGAAGACCTATGTATCTAACCGAATATCTCAAATCTTGGACTTAGTTGGCCCAGCAAAATGGCAACATGTTGCAAGTGCAGATAACCCAGCGGATCTTGGGACAAGAGGTTGCAAGCCACTGCACCTCACCAGCACTACACTCTGGTGGAATGGTCCAACATGGCTAACAGAATCACAAGAATTCTGGCCAAAGTCTCCCGCTCGTAATATAATACCGCCGGAAAGTCGGAAAATTGAAAATTTTCATATCACTCCAGAAGAGGATGATATTCTCCACCGATTTTCTTCATTTCCTAGAGCACTAAGAGTAGTCGCTTACTTGCACAAATTCACTCAAAGACTTAAACAAAAAATGAAAGGGATACCAAATGATCCTTGCGTGCAACTAACGCATACCGATTTGCAACACGCCAAAGTTAGTCTCATTATCTACACCCAAACTCGCTATTTCAGTCGAGAGAAAACAAAGTTGGTCGAAAGACGACCACTCGAAAAGGGGAGCTCTCTTCTCGTTTTAAATCCATTCTTGGACGCTAAGGGATTAATAAGGGCAAATGGAAGATTAGCGAACTCCAGCCTTAGTTATAACGAACGGCATCCCATTATTATACCTGAGAAATCCCGTTTTACTCATTTATTCTTAATATACCTTCACCAGCTTACACTACATGGTGAGCATCGCTTGATGCAGCAAATGGTCCGACAAGAATTCTATATACCGCGACTAAAGCCACAACTTAAAAAGACGGTTTTTATGTGCAAACAATGTACCTTGTACAAACATAAAATGCGTACGCAGATCATGGCAGCTTTACCACCTGAACGCTGCAATTATGCTCTACCTTTTACTATTACTGGGGTTGATTTTGCTGGACCTTTCCAGATAAAGGCCTCGATGTTAAGATCTTCTTCCTTTAGAAAAGGGTATGTGGCTGTTTTTGTATGTTTTACGACAAAGGCAGTACACCTAGAGCTTTGTTCAGATCTGACAACTGCGGCTTTCCTCGCAGCATTTGCACGCTTTGTCGGACGACGCGGATTTCCCTCAAAGATTATGAGCGACAATGGGAAAAACTTTATCGGAGCTCAAAGAGCTACCGAGAAAGAGTTCATAAACTTTATGAAAGAAGTATCCCCTGAAATAGTCAAAAAATATGCACCCCAAGGGATCGATTGGCAGTTTATACCCCCATGTTCTCCACACATGGGCGGACTTTGGGAATCAGCAGTCAAAAGCTTTAAGTCCCATTTAAAGAAAACGGCTGGTAATCATAAATTTAATTATGAGGAGTTTACTACACTACTCACTCGTATTGAAGCCGTATTAAATTCAAGACCCATATCACCACTCTCGCAAGATCCCTCCGATTTCACAGCTCTTACACCTGGACATTTCCTCAGAGGAGCTCCTCTTCTCGCCATACCTGAGACAGTCGGAGACTCACTCACTTTAATAAATCGATGGGAAAGAACCAAGATTCTCCATCATGAATTCAGCCACAGATGGAAGGAAGACTATCTAAAAGATCTCCATAAGAGATATCGATGGAAAACGATCCAGAAGGAACCCAGTACAGGCGAATGCGTCATCATACAGGACGAATGCCTTCCCCCAACCGAATGGCGACTAGGTCGCATTGAAAAGGTACATCGGGGACGAGATGGTCATATAAGAGTAGTAGATGTGCGAACACAAACTGGCCTACTAACTCGACCACTAGTAAAATTGTGTTTTCTTCCAAATACCGAAGAACCGATCACCGAAAACAAGCGAACGCAAACGCAAAACGCAAACGCATAAAATAAAACAATAATTAATTAAAAATATACCGTTTTACAATCCGTACGTACAAACCAAAACCATAATGAACGCGATTAATAATAAACAACAAAATCCATATCTAAATAATATATAATACATATAAATAAATATAAGCAATATACAATATATAAATACATACTTCTATATATAGTACACACATATACATATATAATGCGTAGCATCTTTCATACTACTACCAAAACCAAGTTAATATACATATTCCTATTCCACTAGAAATGGACGTAGAGGAAACCCGCAATAACCCCCAGTCGGTGAGGTCCGCAAGCAGTGCCAATGCAGCATCCGCTGCACCCATCGCCGCACCAAGGAGGCAACAAGGCACAAGCCCGCCCAGCCAATCATCCGGTCAACCAGTGAGGGAAGCGGTCGAAGAGCAGTTCGAGGAGTATGTGCCGCCGCGATGCAGCCTGTGCCATCGACCCCATGTCCTGAAGCGGTGTACAATTTTCAAGGCGATGACGCCCGCTCAGCGCCAGCAGATCGCTAGAGCCCACGGCCACTGCATGACATGCTTGGCAAACACGCACGCTACGTTGGAGTGCATGTCCGACGGGTCGTGTCAGTACTGCCACCGACCGCATCATACCCTATTTCACCGCTTCCCTCGACGCTCGGTTCAATCAACGCCCGCCAGTCAGCGGCATGGTCAACAGCGGCACCATCAGCATGGGAGTCATGTTCAACGCCGACGAGCCCATCGCTCTACGCAACCCCGAGGTGCACGTTCGCAGACGCCACCACATCATCATCATCGTAACCATCGAAAGGCGACGAGTTTCAGCGCTGTAGTAAGCACCCTCCAGAAACTGCAGCGGCTTCTAGGCAATTAACTCGCCTAGGGGGCCGGGATGTTTATGCGACTTCATGGCATCTCACCCCTCACCACAACATTCATCACACCACACAACATTCAGCACACAACATAACATTCATCACATAACTCACACTCATCATACAACACAACATTCAGCACACAACATACACCATCATACACGCAACCCCACGCAACAAACCAACCACACTACACACCACACGTTATCGTTTCACCACCTAACCGACCAAAAAGGATTGGTTAGATGGGGGTGAACTCTATTCGATTTCTACGCCCGTACGATAGAGTCACGTCTCGCCAGCTTTTTCACGTTTAATCCGCGTTTCGCTAATTTGTGGTACGAAGCAGAGAAAACCCCTTTTCGGTCGAGTGTGTGTGATTGTGCACCAGCAGCAGCAGTTTAGTGAGATTTTCTGTGGGCAATACCGACGCCAAAAGCTTTTGTGAAATTAAGAAACAAAAAAAAAATATATACAACACTGTGAACCAGATTTAATTGTCCAGAAATACAAGTGGTTGAATTTTAAATTTAACGTATCTTTTACTTTAACATAGGCAACAGGGTTACATAGCCAAAGCTCACAGTAAGTATCCCCAGTGGAAATAAGTGAAAAGAACAATCGATATAACGGAAGTTTGAGTTTATAATTAAAGAATAACGTGCCATTGCTATTGCAAATCAAGTTATGGTTGCTTCCCTTAATTATATATGGACAGAACTTATTCCAACTTGTCTTATCTTATTTTGCCTTGAGGGAAATCGGCATGGATTTTAATATAAGTACGCTGTCTTTTTTTAGACCTTTTTCGAAGTTGAGCTTTTTGTCAGCCGTTACTTGGTTTACACACATTTTGGTTCGCTTTTGCATAATGAACACACTGAATGACCATCAAGCGCGATACACGTTCGTTGATTGGGCTAAAACCAAGATTGCAGCGATCTCGATTTTCGCAAAAAAAATTTGTTCAGCGATGAAGTTCACTTTTCATACAATCTATGAAACAATCAATTTATTGAAGATGAATTTATTAATTGTTGGTGAGCGCATAATTTCACTTCATGGGCCTTTGGTGTACCTTCCAAGATCATGGAACTTAGGGGTTACACGGGTTTAATATTTATAGTTTCGGAGATACAGCCTTGAGAACTTATACGCTCGGTCACCGAAAATTTGAAAGAGAATATTCGACGCGTTTATGTTGACATATGGCCCCAAATGCTGTAAAAAGTGGATTTTGTTCGAGCCATCCGCGGCGTTGACTTGCCCGAAATCATTTCTAGAACATAATGGAAAAGTTTATCTTTATTTTTTATTTTACATAGCAGTAGAAAGCTCTGAGCTGTATGTACATACGTATGCATAAAATAGATTTGTACAATAGGGTGATTCAAAAAAAAATCATCATTCATAATGATTTTCTTCATTGATTTATAAAATTCATAAGAAATAAAAAATGTTCCCAAAAATAATCAAACTTCAACCGTTAATGTCTTTTAAACGGTTGGGTTTACGAAAAAATCGTGGAGACCTATTTTATAGAGCATTCAATTTCTTACAAAATCTAAGGAACAAGATATTTTTTCAAGTAGTTGGTAGCGAGATATAAAATTTTCTATCTGATAAAAAGAAAAAATATAAACTGTAAAAACATTCCCGTTACAATTAAAAATTCATATTTGGAGAGGCTTTCTTAAAGGTGTCTAGGAACCTATTTTTCCGAGTACCAATCGAAAAAAAGAATTTGTTTTGAATCACCCTAATGTACAAGTAAATTTCATGAAACGTGTTGAAAAAAGAGAGTGCAACTTTTTGCTCAAGCATTTTCAAATATTTTTATAAAATTCTAAAAGGATTAATTCTAAAGATAAATCATGCAATAAATGCTCTATCATTGAATAAGTCGGAAGAATTGCATGACAACTATGTACTTGCGCTCACTCACGTTTGTTATTTACCGAATAAGTCAATCGAAGCTAGCACTCACCAAGCGTAATCACTGGATTCCTCCACGAAGAGTTACGCAGACTATGTATTTGAACTCTGTAGAGTTATTTGTTTGTATTTTAACTTGTGCTTGCAGTTCGAACGTGAAAGTATGTTCGCCTCATTTATTTTCGCAAACAAATATGCGAAAATAAAAATGTAAAAGAAAGGCATTCAACTAAAAGTTTATTCAATCTGTCGGAGAGTTATTTCAGCAAATATCCTGGCATTCCAATTATGTATCTCTTTATGTAATCTATAAATATTGAAATACAGTATATAGTACAGTATTATATAATAATCCCCAACATAAATAAATATTTAAGTTTTCCATATTCGTGTAGAAGTTAAAACAAACAGTATACATTTTTCCAATTTCCAATAATGTTCTTATAAAACACTATACAATAATGATAGAGACATCAAAATCTATTTAATTAATATAACGGTTCGCTTTCTTAGTTGCTAACTAACGACTGTAACACTTTTATATTCTTGCAACCTGCTGCTACAGGGTTGTATACGTACAAATATATAAATGACTAAGATGATGAGTCTATCTGTCCGTCCGTGCAAGCTGTAACATGAGTATAAATGACGATATCTGAATGAAACTTGGTATACATTTTCTTTGGCAAAAAAAATCGAGTTCGTAGGTGGGCGTAATCGGACTGCTGCTACGCCCACAAAACTTTATTAAGCGAAGACATATAAAGTACCACAACTAAGGACTAAATTCAGATATAACACTCTAACTTGGGACGGGCGATCTCAGTGGCAAGAGGCACCTGTGAGAAAAAATTTCTGAGAAGACGTGACCCCGCCACTTTTTTTGGTAAAATCACATATCGCGGGACCCGACCAACCGATGTCGACTAAATTTAGTATCTAATATTTTTCTTATCTTCCTAAGTACTATAATGAGCGAAATTGGACTACAACCAGTACTTCACATATATTCATTGGATTCTTTCACTTTCCAGTACACAAATCAGGAGGAAATTAATATAACGAAAAGCTTGGCGCAAGAGTATTCCACCTTATGAGCAAAAATTGCCCAAACTCAACAAAACTGTATGTACTGAATATACGAACCCCAGTACCCATAATCGACATTTGACAGAAAATATCGGTCAATATATTAGAAATACAAATAAAATTCTGAGAGAATATTTTCCGGATAATATTATATCTGTTCGCAAGTCGTTCATCATTTTCCTTTCTGGATCAAGATATCTCAATTTTTACTCAAGTAACTGCTTGCACGGATGGACGGATGGGCGAACGGACAGACAGTCACACAGATTTCAACTTTTCTCGTCATCTTGATCATTTACTCATGGTGCGTTCCAAAATAAACACGACTTAAAAAAAAACAGAACAAATGGTTTTTCGGCAAAATTTATATTTTTTCTTTAAAATAGTCCCCTTCTGCTTCAGTACAGCTTTTTGCACGATCCAAAAGCATTTGTTTTAAATCGGTAGCCGGTATGGCCGCCAGTATGCCGGTGCAAGCCTTTTGAATGGTCTCTACGTCTGCATAACGCTTTCTTTTCATGGGCAAATGCTTTTTTCCGAACAGGAAGAAGTCGCACGGTACTATATCCGATGAATACGGGGTGTGGTTAATGGTTAAAATGTGATTTTTGGTCAAATAATAGGTCGCAAGCGTCCTTTGAATGTTGGATTCTGAAAAATTTTTGGTCGTCAGTCAATTTGTGCGGAACAAACTAAATGTTCTGTCAAAATGCGATAAATCGATGTTTTGCAGATGTTCAATTCTACGTCTATGAATTTCAATGATGATTTCTGCTGATTTTTGATGAATTCACGCACAGTTTCGATGGAATTTCCGGTGATCACGGATTTTGATTGGCCCACATGTTGATCGTCATTTATGTCCTCACGACCACTTTGAAAACGTTGAAACCACTCGTAGCCTCTGCTGTGGGATAGGTTATCATCGCCATAAACTTGTTTCATCAGTTGAAACATTTCGATAAAAGTTTTGTCAACTTTAAATCAAAATTTAATGATGGCTCTTTGTACGAAGCTCATTTTCGAACCGATAACACAACCATACTGACTCTTAGAACGCACAATCGAACTGGACAATCGATAAAGATAGCAGTTTCTAACACATCAGTCGACACGCCACCAGGAGCCACTAGATTCAAAAAGGCGTGTTTACTTTGGAAAGCACCTTGTATATATGTATACAACCGTATAACTAAACTCAAACTAAGCAAAATTATTAAAATTCTTTTAAACCAATTTTTCAAATCATCTAATCTAATCTAATCCTCTTTGTAAACTCTGTTATTAAATCATTCATTTCACATTTTTGAACAAACTTTTTCAGGAGTGGCAGCCAAGGCTTACTGACTGCTTGTATGCTTTCCTTTACGCGTAAAGAGGAAGTAAGTGGAAGTAAGGTTGTGTGTTGCGTTGGGAAAGAGTGTGGCATACTAAAACACCTACAAAAGCATAACCAACACTTCACTTTTTTTTGAACTCACAACGCAGAAATCATGAAAACTGACCTAGAGCAATGCAAATAAAATTGCTTTATGAAAAATGAGGGAATATGACCGCATGAGAAATTACGAACTGCGCGGTCGAGCTCCGCGGAAAAGTTAAAATTGGAAACATAAGTTTAGTGACTACATGGTTAAAATGCTCAAATAAGAAAAATATGACGGTAAACAACTTGTATATAGGTTGTATATAGTAATTAAGTCATATACATACATATACTTCGATAATATTATATATATAATATATTATATAATATATGTAGGAGACGTACACGGACGGAAAACTCGAAGCGGACAGACATATTAATATTAAATAACTTTTACTTACATTTCTAACTTATGCTGCCTAAGGACGAAAGAATGCAACCATGCTAAAGTAGCCGCGGTCAATCCCAAATTGACGAAGATACGAGCCGCGTACTCGACAACGGACAAACAGGACGGTTGCTTTTTGAATGTGAATAAAGATACAACTAAACCAGCATACACTTGATTTACTACATATGTATATATTATAAATTTTTCTGATTAGTTAGAAATTTGTAAATTATTGTAAACTCTGCTAACTGAAAAATAAATTTTTTGGCTCAATTCAGCAGGGTTGAAATCGTGTATTATCAATAAACTTTCCTTTCTTCTAGCCAAATTATAACATAACCTTTAACCTTATAAAATAGCGTAAAGGTCGGATTTATCCGCAAATTTCAAAAAGCGGATCGTTACACTACTTAAAACATCTGAAGGAAAAGTTCGTTGATTATACGACTTAAGAAATCTGAAGGAAAATTTTTCGACTGATAAGCTAAGAGGTCTATGGAGTCTTTGTGGTGTCCTGATTACGAATTTGAGTTCAAAAATTTTCCATCACACCTTGGTCCCCTACAACCTTTGCATATAACACAAGAAATCTGAAGTGTTAAGAAATGTTTACTATAATTTTCGGGTTTGGTAACCCAAAATTAGCAACAAAGAGCCTCTAACATCACAGTCGCAAAATGACTGTAAACTAGTATTATTGGAATTAATTAACTTTTACCATATGCTCGATAGGACCATAAGAAGCAATGACTTCGCAGTTTGCCGCAACCCAAGAAACCAAAATTCGCTTAAGACTCTAAAGGTCATCTCAGACGAATCTGATAACAAGTGTATGGATAATACAGTACAACAGCTAATCTGGGGGGTGAGAAATTCCAAGTCAGGGCGATGGTACTAGGTCAGTATAGTAAAACCCTCAAAGGGTTTGGCGTTCGTATGTGTCAGTTTTTTTTTTGACTTTTTAAATTTTTTCCTTATCCTAATGTTTTTTCGCTTAGTTGTATCATTTTGGCAAAAACGTAGTTTAACATAACTCGCGAACCACTTGTCCGATTTTGATGAAACAAATTTAGAAAAATTAAGAATTACAGTTTCTCTAATCTGTTTCTATACCGTTTTCCTATATGTGCAACACTTTCGAAGTTAAAAATGAATGTGTGAAGGGAAAAAAGTATTTTTTTCCTAAAACTTTAAATATTAAAAAAAAAAAAAATATTTTTACTTTATTTTTTTAGTAGCTTATGGCCAGAAGTCTGGCGTTATTGGGGAAAATTTATAAAAAAGGCGATAAATGACACTTTTTTGAATAAAAACAAATAAAAACAAATAGAAATTGTAAAAAAAATTAAAAGGTCATAAAAAAAAGCTGACACATACGAACGCCTAACCCTTTGAGGGTTTTACTATACTAACCTAGTACCATCACCCTGACTTGGAATTTCTCACCCCCCAGACAATAATCCCAAAAATGTTCGACAGTGTAATTGGACTCAGTGTGTCATGCTTACATTGGCTTGAGTACTTAGCCAATAGACGATAATACAGACTTGTATTGAAACAAATAAAGGCTTCAGTAAGGAAATCTTGTCCTGCTCAACAGAGTATATCACACTCAGTTTCTGGATGCTTTACTACTGTAAGATGCCTCTTCCTTGCAAATTACTTTTAGTCACTATACCATACAGTTAATTGAACTCTAGTGTATCTTATCTAGTTAAAAGACCTCACTGTTTTTTCCAACTTTTGTACCATTTTAGTTCATATTGGCCTCCATTGGTTAAGTGTGTGAATACTAGGACCCTTTTCTCTGTGCTGACCTGTATACACCGCATAATATTTTAAAATAAAAGTGCACTTCTGTTTTCTACCGTGATATGGAGAAAAAGGAAAAGTAAAGCCACTACTCACCTATATACCAAAAGTACAATGATATATTGTTTTGGCTAGAATGGCAGTAGATTTGTTAGAGCTGATAACTTATTAGCTCTATATTTTATTTATATAATATCGACGACTATGGCCGTGAGAATGTAAAGTGGCAAGCATGAGTTTGCGTAGATCCACATATCGGTATCTTCATTCTACAAACAAAAAATGCAAATGTTTTACTTTCACCATTCACGTGTCAACTAAGTTTTGCTATCTGTTCCCTATACACGTTAGTACCAATGTCTGCATTAAAAGCGCATTTCAACATCTCAGAATGTGGCTAACTTCGAATACAAATCGTTGCACATAGCATTTGCGCTTATAACGATGTTGCATGAACCGCGTCAACGAGTATTTGCAGTGCAACGCTTGCAGAATAAATTACGTGCACCATCTTTTCAGAAGTAGTAAAAAAAATTACAGGGGTAAAACTATGGAAGAAATTTGCAAAAATTATATTAAATTGTAAAGCCATTTCTGCACTTGCGAAAATGATTTGATTTACAGATTTGGAAAGCAAATTTAGAAAATGACACATACACACAGTGTACAAGCGTTACGAAAGGTAAAGAGGCATCTCGCTAGGTGGGGTTGAATATCCTTCACCCTAGATTTTGATGTTACTTAAATGATCTGTTGAATGATCTGTTGTCGGATACATTAAGTGTCCTAGAGAGAAACATTCCAAAATTCTCTATCATTTCGACGACGTGATATGTGAGAGGAACGGAATCGCTGGAGAAGATGCCCAGTGAACTTGTTCACGAATTGAACGAAGCGCAAGGGGAAGAGAAGATCTTTTTTCAGGAGATCTTAATCAGCTATAATTTCAAATGGTTAAGCTCCAGTCATCAAGGTAGCTGTAGAAGCATTTCTTCGCAGGCGGCTACTTTTAGGGGAGCTATGTTTCCACTTTGATAGCAGACAGTTTTGAAGAAAAAGATGTCTGAGCATTACTCTCATATATTCCTTAAAAAAATTGCGACGTAATGCAGAGGAAAACAACCGTCCCATATGTTCTCATCTTTTACCCCTTTCAAGAAAACAAGAAGTTTAAAAATAGCATCCCGCCCTCACAACACAAGTAATTAAAGCAAGTAAGAATGAGCTAAGTTAGGGTGTCTGTTTTCAAACAATATTTTATTTGCCACTGGTGGATATAGGAACATTTCAGGTTAATTTTCTGCAGAAGTTAATGTTGTTTAGCGTTTTCATATTGGAAAACTTTTTCCGAGTTCAATACGTTGTTGTTTAAGAGCCGCTGCGAAAATTGCCACAATATGGTCTTCGTTATCCCCATTTTCTTCTTCGTTATTGTTACCGTTATAAGCATGCATTACCAGTTGCTAGAGTTGCTTAAACGCGTTATTGGGTAATGATCGAATTGTTGTTGATGAAATGAATATTGTTCCACTCTGTACTTGTATTGTTACGAATATAACGATTTTAATTTGATTCACTTAACAGTAACGATAAATGCTGTGACTTTTTACCACAATCACGAGCTAAGTGTGATATAAGTCGTTATGAGTCAAACATATGAAGTATATATATATGTATAAGTTACTGCTGGCTCAATATAATATTTTTTATCTTAATTCACTTTTTTATATTCGCTTTGAAAACGCTGAAACGTTGAATCTCGTGCACTCTGCTACGGAATAGGCAATCATCGCCATAAATTGAAACGTTTCGGTAAAAATTTTACCAATTTTAAAACAAAATTTAATGTTGGCTCTTTTGGAAGCTCACTTCGGACCGATAACACAAACATATTGACACTTAAAACGCAATTACTTCACCTCCAATCAATGAAATGCCATGAAAATCTCACTAGACAATCGATAAGGATAGCAGATTCCAACGTACAAGTCAACATATGGACCAGGAGCGTTAGATTCAAACAGTTTACTTTCGATTGCACCTTGTAATTGATCACGATGATGAGAAAAGTTGAAAAAAATTTCGAGTTCGTAGGTGGACGTAATTGGATACTACCATGCCTACAAATCGTCATTAACCGAAAACATATAAAGTGCCATAACTAAGCACTGAATTAAGATATAAAGCTGTAATGATATACGGAGGATTGCAGTAGCAAGGGGCACGTGTGGGAAAAATTGTTTGAAAAAGTGAAAGCGGCCTCGGCCTCTAATAAGTTTAATGTACATATCTTCCAAATCACTTAAGCTACAACAACCAAATTTGCTAAGTACAAATTTTTTAAGAACTTCTATTGATAGTGTGAAAATGGATAAAGTCGGAGGATAACCCCGCTCCCCATACAACGGTACTATTAAAGCTACTAAATACGCCAGAGACATTAAATTTTACCACCGAAATAGTATGAGAGAGTCTCATGGGAGCTGGTTGGAAAATTTATTATAACTAATATCAGGATTTTTGAACATCCGACTGACTTTACTCTAGATTACTGGTTTTACACACTAAAGCATTTCCCTAACTTTGATTTTTGCGAGTTGCAAGAGTATAGAATTTCCGTCCATACTTGTTAAAACTTTATATTATCTAAAATAAACAAAATTGTAAAAAAAACTCCACAGTCAAGTTGCATGTTGTACAATTCGTTATAAGTCTCTGCGGACCTTTTCACTATTTAAAGGCCAACGGGGAAGTCTTTAATATACATATGTACTCGCATATATTGTCATGTATTGAATTCGTATTAAAGCAGATAAATATCCATAAATATGTTATTCCAAATGCATTACAAAGCTGAAAAAGTCAACAGATTAACTGTCTGGGTTTTCTGAATGACTGGATACAGCGTAATGTTATACAAAAATTAGGACCCAAAAATTATGATCCTTTGCCACGATATGAAAATCAAACAAATAATATACAAATATTGTGATATTAATACGCACACTTATATTCATAATATAATATAATCAATGAAGAGACTACCTATTTGCAAAGTTCGTACCACCCGTTGTACTTTTTCATAGCCGAAAGAATACAAAAGTAGGCTAAAGGGTTAGTGAACATAGTTTTCGAGCCTGTAACAGCGTGTTAGTGGGCATTTTATGCCATATTTAACACCGCTGAATTGGTGAGTGAATTTTTTGGCTTGAATCCATATAAAATTGTGCTCATTCAAGAACTGAAGCCATCAGAAAACGTCGTGAATTGATTAGGACAACGATTTTTTTAAGAAAATCATGAGACTTTCTTTCATCTGAAAGGTGCGGTAAATGAACAATACTGTCGATTCTGGTGCGAAGAAAATCCATTTATTCATAAAAAAGCACCATTATATTCACCTAAAATGGCCGACTACAAACTGTAATAAATAGTGGTAAGGTACAAACACAATCCGTTATTGTTGCATACATACTTTCTCAGCATTTATAATGGTTAGAAGAAATAAAATGCATATATGTATCTTACGATAAGAAATCTCAAACAAGTGTTTCTTGTGCATACATTATTTAACTTTCTAAAATGCTATAAGTGTGGACGCTAGGCAATCAAAAGCTCACGATTCTCCTCTAAAAAAGTTTGTTTGATAACTATTTTCATAATAACAATATACATATACTTATAATGAAACTAGTAAGGAAGAGCAATGTAATGTTCGCGAGTAACCGAAGATCTCATACGCTTGCAACTTGCCAGGACCAAAGCTAGGGAAATACTTTACAATGCCCAACACCAACCAGAGGTTCGGAACCAAGCCACATTTGACATAAGATTTGTTAGAGTACGACATAAATATGTATACAATTATGTACATATATACTTCTTCTTCTTCTTTACTGGCGTAGACACCGCTTATGCGATTATAGCCGAGTCAACAACAGCGCGCCAGTCGTTTCTTCTCTTCGCTACGTGGCGCCAATTGGATATTCCAAGCGAAGACAGGTCCTTCTCCACTTGGTCCTTCCAACGGAGTGGAGGTCTTCCTCTTCCTCTGCTTCCCGCGGCGGGTACTGCGTCGAATACTTTCAGAGCTGGAGTGTTTTCATCCATCCGGACAACATGACCTAGCCAGCGTAGCCGCTGTCTTTTGATTCGCTGAACTATGTCAATGTCGTCGTATATCTCGTACAGCTCATCGTCACTCAGTCCGAAGTAGCACCTGTTGGCAAGAGTAATCCTGCGTTGGATTTCCAGGCTGACATTGCTGGTGGTGTTAATGCTGGTTCCTAGATAGACGAAATTATCTACAACTTCAAAGTTATGACTGTCAACAGTGACGTGGGAGCCAAGTCGCGAGTGCGACGACTGTTTGTTTGATGACAGGAGATATTTCGTCTTGCCCTCGTTCACTGCCAGACCCATTTGAGATGCTTCCTTGTTCAGTCTGGAGAAAGCAGAACTAACGGCGCGGGTGTTGAGGCCGATGATATCAATATCATCGGCATACGCCAGCAGCTGTACACTCTTGTAAAAGATTGTACCTGCTCGATTAAGTTCTGCAGCTCGAATAATTTTCTCCAACAGCAGATTGAAAAAGTCACACGATAGGGAGTCGCCTTGTCTGAAACCTCGTTTGGTATTGAACGGCTCGGAGAGGTCCTTCCCGATTCTGACGGAGCTTTGAGTGTTGCTCAGCGTCAGTTTACACAGCCGTATTAGTTTTGCGGGGATACCAAATTCAGACATCGCGGCATAAAGGCAGCTCCTTTTGGTGCTGTCGAAAGCAGCTTTGAAATCGACGAATAGGTGGTGAGTGTCGATTCTCTTTTCACGGGTCTTTTCCAAGATTTGGCGCACCGTGAATATGGGGTCGGTTGTTGATTTACCAGGTCTGAAGCCACACTGATATGGTCCAATCAGTTTGTTGACGGTGGGCTTTAATCTTTCACACAATACGCTCGACAGAACCTTATATGCGATGTTGAGGAGGCTAATCCCACGGTAGTTGGCGCAGATTGTGGGGTCTCCTTTTTTATGGATTGGGCATAGCACACTTAAATTCCAATCGTTGGGCATACTTTCGTCCGACCATATTTTACAAAGAAGCTGATGCATGCACCTTATCAGCTCTTCGCCGCCGTGTTTGAATAGCTCGGCCGGCAATCCGTCGGCCCCTGCCGCTTTGTTGTTTTTCAGACGGGCAATTGCTATTCGAACTTCTTCATGGTCGGGCAATGGAACATCTGCTTCATCGTCATCGATTGGGGTATCGGGTTCGTTTTCTCCTGATGTCGTGTGTTCACTGCCATTCAGCAGGCTGGAGAAGTGTTCCCTCCATAATTTAAGTATGCTCTGGGCATCGGTGGCTAGATCACCTTCGGGGGTTCTACAAGAGTATGCTCGGGTCTTGAAACCTTCTGTAAGCTGCCGCATCTTTTCGTAGAATTTTCGAGCATTACCCCTGTCGGCCAGCTTATCAAGCTCTTCGTACTCACGCATTTCGGCCTCTTTCTTTTTCTGTCTACAAATGCGTCTCGCTTCCCTCTTCAACTCTCGGTATCTTTCCCATCCCGCACATGTTGTGGTCGATCGTAACGTTGCGAGGTAGGCAGCCTGTTTTCTGTCCGCTGCGACACGGCACTCCTCGTCGTACCAGCTGTTCTTTTGCACTTTCCGAAAACCAATGGTTTCGGTTGCAGCTGTACGTAAGGAGTTTGAAATGCCGTCCCACAGTTCCCTTATACCGAGTTGTTGACGAGTGCTCTCAGAGAGCAGAAGTGCAAGCCGAGTAGAAAATCGTTCGGCTGTCTGTTGTGATTGCAGCTTCTCGACGTCGAACCTTCCTTGTGTTTGTTGGCGTGCGTTTTTTGCTGCACAGAGGCGGGTGCGAATTTTGGCTGCAACAATATAGTGGTCCGAGTCGATGTTAGGACCTCGGAGCGCACGCACATCTAAAACACTGGAGAAACACTGGTGTCTTCCGTCTATCACAACATGATCGATCTGGTTGGTGGTTTTTCGATCCGGAGACAGCCAGGTAGCTTGATGTATCTTCTTATGCTGGAATCTAGTACTACAGATAACCATATTTCGGGCCCCGGCGAAGTCGATCAGCCTCAACCCATTTGGGGATGTTTCCTCGTGGAGGCTGAATTTACCGACCGTAGTGCCAAAGATACCTTCTTTGCCCACCCTGGCGTTGAAGTCGCCAAGCACGATTTTGACGTCGTGGCGGGGGCATCTCTCATAAGTGCGCTCCAAGCACTCATAAAAGGCATCTTTGGTCACATCGTCCTTCTCTTCCGTCGGTGCGTGGGCGCAAATCAGCGATATGTTGAAGAACCTCGCTTTGATGCGGATTGTGGCTAGACGTTCATTCTCCGGAGTGAATGATAGTACTCGGCGACGGAGTCTCTCTCCCACCACGAATCCAACACCAAACATGCGCTCCTTTATATGGCCACTGTAGTAAATGTCACAAGGACCTACTCGTCTCTGTCCTTGTCCCGTCCATCGCATTTCTTGGACGGCAGTGATGTCAGCCTTTATCTTTACGAGGACATCTACCAACTGGGCAGCGGCACCTTCCCAATTAAGGGACCGGACATTCCAGGTGCATGCCCTCAAATCATAGTCCTTATTTCGTTTGCCGTGGTCGTCATCAAAAGGGGGGTCTCTCATCCGAGGCTGTTTGCGCTTTTTCATTGGGGATGTTTTTTTACGTGGCGGGTCCCAAACCCAGCGCACAACCCTAAGTAGGGGAATATTTCGCCTTCTCACTTTAGCTCGCCTTCAAACGGATGTTCTTAGGCTACCCAGAGGATACTTGGTCAAAGACCGGAAGTCGTGAGCTGCTTGAGTCATATGTAAAAGAATCGTTTCTGGCCACTCCCAAGTGAATGGCGATCAGAGAACTTTCCTCACTTGCGTGAACTTCTACACATGACTCCATCCTCCTACTATATGGGAATTTGGGTAATTTGTAGACACTTTCACACATTCAGGACATTACTGATATATTATATACATACGTATATCCTATATTATACAAACGTTGAGTAAATTTTGACGAAAGTTTGCTGATCTTATATAGGTATATATAAGATAGTATTGACCCGATTTGATCTATTTATTGCCAATACTATATGCTATTAAAAAGCCACAAGCTAATGCTTAAAATGCTCCCCAGGTTTCATAAAGGTTCCTCACATACAACTACCTATCATATGGAGCAAAGTCTGCCGGTTGTTTTACAAACCTAATATTAGTTATACGGGGGCTAGGTCAAGATTTCGCCTAATTTTCTTCATTTAAGTCACAATTATACATTGTTAGCAGTAAAACACTCTCTTTCATTTTCATTGAGATAATTCACATATTGGCCGATATAAACCAAAGCTGTGGTAATAGGGATATAAGTAGGGATATAAAGTCAGTCTGAAAATTTTTATATTAGTTATATGGGGCTAAAGGAAGTAATGATCCGATTTAACCCATTTTTGACACACAAACATAATATATCAGAAAAAAAATTTCTCTTAATTCAGCTACGAATATCTCACGCATTGCCCAATATTTTCTGTCAAATGTCAACTCTTGGTACTTGGGTCCGCATATTCGGCACCTAGGGGTTTGCACAGTTTTGGTTTATCCTGGAACCTTTTGATCATTAGATGACATATTTCAACGGCACTATTTGTGATTCGTATGTCGGAAAGTAAAAGAATGAAAAGGAATTAAAAATTGTGTTAGATGCAAAGTAGGCGTGACTGCAGCGTGAACTGTAATGTAAGAATATTAGAGGAATATTTCGTACCCAATTTGGTTGAAATCGGTCGAGCAGGTCTCGTAATATGGGATTTCACGCCCATTGTCCAATTTTGGCCCTAGCTCTTATAAAGCTGTCTTGTGTTATACGATGATAAAATTTAATGTATCTGAAGTTTTTGGTTACTGATTTATCGATTTTTTTTCGATTAGTCTTCAACAGTAACCTGATTTCAGTAATTTTCATACTGTCGGTAGACGTTCCCATAAGGTTTGTTATATGCGAATGTGGTTAATTTGGTTTAGGTGCTTTAGGAACTTTTTAAAATTTTTTCTACTGAAATCCTCTGTGCCTTTACCTTACTTTAGTGCTTAGTTATGACACTTTATAGGGTTTCCTTTAATTGCATTTTGTAGATATCCGATTATGATCATTTACGATTCCCGCCTTACTTTTTAGACAAAGAACATTTGTACTAAGTTTTAGGAAGTTACTTAATTTTTAATTAAAGAATCAGGTTGGACAGAAAGTCAACCAGATTTCAACTTTTCTCGTCATTATACAAGTATCATATATTATCTATATATAACTATATATCTCCCTCGCTTAGTTTTAATTGACACATACAACCGTTAAATGAACTAAACTATTATACTCTGTAGCAACATGTTCCAAGAGCATAAAAATGGAATTTGTTATTTACTGCGCATGGAAATAATTTCCCTGTAAAAAGTTATAACAAATATTTTGAATTTACTTTGGCCCACGATTTACCTCTTGCAACTTATAACCGATTGCCACTCGTGTAGTTGTTGAAAATACATAAGAGCAATAGTAAGATGATGTGACCGTGAAGTGTACTTAAAGACTGAATAAACTGTTATACCAAGCAACTAACCACAATCCCAAAAGAACGGAGTATATTGAAAGGAGATGGACAAGAAAAGCAGCTGAAAAACTCCGTGTAAAAATGCAAAAGAAAAGAAATTAAAAATTAATTCAGAATATGACTAAAGCAAACTACGAAAGGCAACAACGGAAGATGGGTAACATACTTGTAGAATGTTTAAGTATTGTTAATTGAATATTGCTCACTATTTTGCATCTCCGTGGAATTACAATAGTCACATGCAAATTTTTAATTGTAAAACTTTTAACCATTGACTTATCATTTATTAAAGTCTTGCATCTCATTCGGTTATTTTTAGGTTACGCGATAGTTGATCAACGAAGGGAGTATATTTTTGTCACCAGATTATTATAGATGCAGAAGAGGTTCGCCTCTGCAAGGTGACGTGCGCCCTTTCAACTCCTGCCGATTTCTTAACCCTTTTCTCGACACTAACGTTGGTTAGGACTTTTAGATGGATTGGTTGAACTCTAGATTCGTAGCTGAGGTATGCTATCACCTGTTCATGCATGGGTGACACTCTTCAAAAACGGCAGATGGGTTAATACCAAGGCTGGCTCTGTCCCGTTACCATACTGGCAGGCCGCAAAGTAGTCCCCAACGAACGGTGATGGTAAAACCGGGTAACATGACTTAAAGGTATTAGGGGTTTTAGGGCTGAAAGAAGCTAGGCTTATGAAGGGGGCCGAACAAGGACACGCCGAAATTCTCCGCTCCTTCAACTGCATTCCTGAAAACATCGGACGCAACCATAAGGGAACGCAAGTTTTACAAGGGAGTAAGATGGAAACATCTAAGCATTTGCTACTAAATTTTCCAGACTTTTCTCGACGGAGGTTAAAACATCTCGGTAGCAGAAAACTGCCGAAACTGACGTTTCCCATCTCAACAGATTTGTGAAAGGTTCAAAGCGCTTTGTCGATCTGTGAGGTGGTTTTTAGCTACAATATATGTATGTGTATTAGGTATCATAACATACCGGCGTTTTAAGCTGTCTTAAGATCGACCTATTAACCTAACCTAACTAGAATATAGTTACTCTTCGTTTTAATACGCGCAACATTATAAAAGCCCCATAATAAAACAAAATTCGTTCTTTTTGTTCAACATACGAGTAGTTTGTTCAAGGGTGGTAAACTGACCCTCCAAGTTTTCCATACAATTTTTGGCTTTACTTTCGCCAATCAACTCTTCATTCCAGGAAATTTTCTTATCCGCGAGCATTGTTTTGATGACTGTCGATTGGACTTCTTGTACTGCGGAGTGAAAAGATTGAGCCATGTTTTATTTGTTGTTGCATATAGATGAAATAACACTGGTTTTATATGCTTGAACATCTCAAAACACTGCTCCGAATCAGCAACTCGTCTCTTGCGGCACTCACTCTTGCTTTAACTGTAATTTTTTCATTCACAAAGTAATATTTTATCAATACCCGAAATTCTTTTTTATCCTTCTTTCACAACAACAATCCGACACTCGCCCTTGTAAGGTTAGGGTTAACTAAAAAACCCGTTACATATAATGCAATTACATAAAGAATCTGGACTTACTCTGTTTGCCCAGTGAGTTTTGTTTACAATTTCAGAATTGTAAACATTATTTGCGGGAGTGTTTAATATATTTTGTTCGCGAATGAAATTGGGGCTCCCACTGTATGTCGTGTATCAGGCAATGTTTTTTCTTCTAATCAGCCATAAATGTTAGCGAAGTTTCGCCAGTACAAGGAGATAAATAATTTTAATAAATTTTTGACTATTAAAAATATCTGGTCTCATTTATTTTATGATGTTTCAATGTTCCATCTTATAAGCGCTGCCAGCACTTCAAAGTTTTCGTTCCCACTGTAAAATAAGATTAATTATATTTTTAATTAAAATCCACTTTGTCGCGATAATAAATTTACAATAAAATTGAATTTCATCACGTTGGCAGATATTACGGAAAGTATGATACACGGGAGATGGACCGTCATCAGTAGCTGCTGCGCGTGGCAATACAATTTCCTTTAACAAAATACACTTACATGCGAGTATGTAATCATAGCTGTAAAATAATGGCATCGAATGTGTCAAAGTTATCTCAATATCCACGAGCAATGCCTGCTGATTACACGCTTTATGACAGGCTCACTTGTGCACAAATTTATGTAAATGAATATGAAATTTTTTTAATTTTCATGCCTTAGTCTGCCCTTTTATAAGTAAATGGTGAAAGAAAATGTTTGTATAAAAGTTCAGAACTTCATGTTGCAATCAGTTTTAAGTTCCAATTACTTTATATAGTTTCTATGAAGAAATGAAAGCAACAACTTCACTGATAGCAGGGGTGTATGAGTAGAAGCAGAACATGCCCAACATTCCAACATAGTTAGCAAATCAATATTACTACTAACTGCTGTAATTTTGCAGTTTTCTCAGAACAACTGAAAAGGATATATCAAACAAATGTCATATTGACGGCTGTTTAAATGAGTTAAGCCTCCACCCACTCCACCCGGGAAAAACTGGTGCACCCTAGCTAAACACAACACCATTACACCACACCACCAATACACCACACCTGGGGACACAATCGATTTCACCACAGCAGACGTCAACTAACAAAAGGATTGGATCATCGGTATTATTTTTTAGGACATTCGCTGCTACACTGCGCCGCGTCGACACCTTTCAACACAATTCGTTCCTCACAATTCGACCATCAACACAAGTCGTCACATGCATATACTATGCACATCAACACTCTGCTTATGAGTACAACACCCGTCCCGCGCGCTACAGTAAGCTTTACGGCAACAGCGATCTGGCGCGCTATCGATAGACACACGTTTAATTTTGTTATCCAAATAATTTAAACATTTAATCTTAATAAAATAACATTTGTAAAAAAATTAAGACTTTCTTAATAAATTACATTGTACATATATTATACCACTCAAGTGAACCCGGTACTTTTATTTAAAAGGGTAACAAATAGAGATACATACCTACATATGTATCTACTGGTTACGAAATTATTCAACGGCAACCGTTAAATTGTTACAAAAAAAGGTTTTTCAATTTGATGGTTCTGTTGCTTAGAAAAATTTCAACAATATTAGTGAAATTTTACCAATTAGTCAAAGCTAACAAATCTGATTCCTAATCGTATTATGCACGCTCAGTGCCAAGTAAACAACTCGTAACGATAAACCAATCAATAAACAATACGTAAATACACTTCGTCTGTAAAAGCTTTTAAGTTCAAGAAGAAAGTTATATTAGCGGCAAGCATAATCCAATCAAATACTCAGTTGGAAACTTGGACTATAAGCTAATGAGCCATTTAAGTTCGGAAAAATAATGTCATACAAATGATAATCATTTTGATTATTTAAAAGCGATTAAAATTTTTCTCCAGGATTGGTATAACATTCTTTATTTTCATGTCGAGTTTGAACTCCATATATCAATTAGTGTGTGTTTGGAAGCTATTTGTTCAAGACGCAAAAGTAGTCAGACGATTTTTCAGTGAAGGTACCGAAGTCAACCGTTAATATTGAAAGAGTTGGAGAAATTATGCTTGAAAATCGTCATGTTGGTTTGAGAGAGATTGAGGATCTCAGCACCATTTATGACTCAACGCATTTCAGTTAATGTTTTGGGTACAAAATGTATCAATGTTCGAATCGTACCAAAAGAACTGAGCCTTTTGGAAAAATCGTAAAATAGATTCTTGACAACATAGTTGAGGATCCTTCATTTATCAAATGTATCATTACTTGTGGTGATACTTTGGACTATGAATAAAACGTCGTGGATTAAGCGTTGGTGTATTTTTTTGATTCAGAAGTCTATTTTGTAGGTGATTTTGAAAGCTATAATAAATTATTTTTTATATTAGTCGGTCAAAATAGTAACAGCTAAATTTTAAACAACACATAAGACGGGCTTGCCATTTGGGAAATTTTCTAAAGCAAATCGCTTTATTTAAACAGATTTGTGATAGCGCGTTTAGATAAATTTAGTTTGAAATAAATCTGTAATTTGATACAGGAGATTACAGTAGCAAGGCATACCTGTAGACTAAAAACTGAAAAACAGTCGACGTGCCCTGCACTCCAATAAGTTTATTGAACACATCGCTTAAACCACTAGCGCTCCAATAATCAAATTCGCTTAAAATAAACCTTTTAAGATACTCTACCGAGGGTTTTATAGAAAACGGTGTCAAATTTGGATGATGAGCTTAGCACCGTCTAGAAAAAGTTCATATCTGAAGACCCAATGCACTGATTTCAAACGAATAATGTTATCCCGACAATCTTACATATTACCGTTCGAAAATGCACCAAATCAAACGAAAACCACTCCATATAATTTTAATTTCGATCTCATTTTTTAACTTTGCAGTATTTAAATCAAGAACCAATCAAAGCATATTATCTCACGATCAAAAAATTTGAAATCGGACTATAACTTTTCAAGAAACCAGGCGCCATATATGGGGACCACGGTGCGTATGAACGACTTTTTTGCCAGAAAAAGTTGTCAATCTGTGAGTTATAGTATTGAAATTCGGGAAAACTATTTCTTTGATAATAATATACCCTTCGTATTAAAGACGGATTTAATCAGACCAATACTCCTCTGAGCCCCCATATATCTAATACAAATATTTTCGAACTTCCGGGTGACTTTACAATGCAAATATGGGTCAATATGTGAAGTATTTTAATGAAGTTGAATGAACTCATAACAGTGTATCTTTGTGCCTAATTCTGATAAAATCGGGCAAGGACTGCCCATATAACTGATGTTCATGATTTTGAAACACCCATCTGACTTATCTTCACTGTTTTTAAAAAAATTTAATTAATGTACATTACAGCTCCTGAAGTATAATGCAAATTCAGGCCGTAAGAGCCGTAAGAGTAGAGGTGTTTCATGATCTTAGTAGCTTAGTTTGTTACATAAAACCATGTTTCGTCTTCAGGTATGAAATGTTTCGGTAAATCTGCATCGCCGAAGGCGTAACACTCTTGACTACTACAATGCGAGCTCTCACACATCGACTGAAACAACTAAATTGTTGAGCAAAACTTTAATTAGATCCGTATTATTTTGACTTGGCGTCGAGTGATTTCTATTTATTTCCGTTAAAAGTAAACTTTGAAGTCAACGCTTTTCGATACCTGAAAGGCGGTGGATGCGTTCAAAAAGCACGATTTGTTAATACCTCAATCAGTGTGGCAAAAGTTCTTCGATAATTAGTTCGAAAGTATACAAAAGAGTACAGATACAAATGAAGAGTATTTTGAAAAGAAATAAAGCGATTTTGGATGATTAACCTTCGTTGTTGTTTTCTTCTGAAATCCCGAAATATAAAAGACAACGCTCGTATGATTGTCAAATTGTGAGATTACTCAAAGCTTTGCACTTATCGAATAAATGTATTAGGGTGTTTTTTTTATTGAACTATTAATTTTTTTCAGTCCCGTCACGAAATTTCCTTGGAAATACCCTAAAAAATATTCCCTGAAAATTTTAGCTCTTAATATTAACATTAAGAAATGGACCAAGGCCTGTAAAAATTTTCCATTGAAAATACACTACAATCGTGAGTTTTTACGATTACGCATTTTTCTCAGAATTGTTTACTCTACAAAAGTACTCAGTGCAACAAAGTCGTAACTCACACCGGCGAGATTGTACGGTGCTCTGAACCCGATTATTCCAAGAATTTCGCATTTATTTGTATATATTTCGTAAATGAAAGGAGCTATAGAAAAGATTTAAATCACAAATTTGTAGGAAATTTTATTTTCTATAAAAAATATCCGAGGTCAAAATCGCTATCATTAATACATCTCGTAATATTCGGTTTAAAAAAAAAACACCCAAATATGTAGTGCGTTATCGATCATGACACCAAGATCTTTTACAACTGTGACTTCTTCTAGCTGATGATCAGCAATACGGTAAACTGCTGTACGACGACTCAAGGACCGTGACAAGATCATCACCACGCACTTTTTTAAATTCAAACTTAATTTATTTTCATCGCACCACTCCTCAAGTCTATCGAGGTCTTGCTATAATGCGCTAATATCATCCACAGTGCTTATCTTTCTGAATATCTTGAGGTTATCAGCATAAAGTAGAAAGTCCGACGACAATTGGTCCCAATGTCGTTTACAAATATGCTAAACAGCACTGGCCCCAGATGGGAACCCTGTGGAACCCCGGAAGACACTTTAAACTCGGACGACACATAGCCATTAACTCGCACCTGCAAGGATCTCCCAGTCAAGTACGAGTTGAACGAGCTCAATACGTTTCCTGCCACTCCGTAGCGATCCATCTTTTCTATTAAGAGCTCATGATCCACCATGTCGAAGGCTTTGCTGAAGTCCGTGTAGATAGTGTGAACTGTTTCACCCTTGTCCAACGCTCTCAGTACGTAGTCGACATACAGGTAAAGGTTTGTAGCCGTAGACCTGCCGCCAAAGAATCCATGTTGCTTGGTCGAGATCGTATTCTTGAAGGCGAAATTCACCTGCGGCAAAACTAGTTTCTCAAACAACTTAGCCATTGCCGGCTGTATGCATATTGGCCTGTAGTTGGACACCTCAGATCTCGACCCTGCCTTGTAAATTGGACAAATATACTAGCGTTTCCACGCTGACGGAAAAATACCCATCTACAGTGATTTACTAAAGATGTGGATTATTGGTTCGGCCAGTCCGACTGCACAGCTCTTCAGTAATATGTTTGGTATTCCATCTGGTCCGGCTCCCTTCTTTCCATCTAGTTTGCACATTTGCTCGTACACTTCATCGAAGCGGATGGTGAGTTCCGATAGTTTCACATCGTAACTAGTCAATGTTTCCGCAGCTTGGGCTGTGGGCATTGGTTCACCATTGTCATTAAGTTTTCCCGCATAGATGCTACCAAAGAACGATGCAAAAAGATTGCTCACTTCCCCACCCGTCGTAGCTACACTATCTTTCCACGAAACGGCGGATGAAATATCCATATTGTTCCGTCTCCTGCTTTTGATGAATTTCCAGAACTGACTCGTGTCTACCCGTACAAGCTCCTCCATCCTAGACGTGTATGCGCTGTAACACCCTTTGCCGTTTCTTTTGCATTCCGATCGCAACCGACGAAAGACATTGTAGGCGTAACTGGTTTTTAATCTTTTGTATGTTGCATGCGCATCCTTTTTCTGCTGTATTTTCCCTATCAGCTCCCTAGAGAACCAGCATGGATGATTGCGTTTCCTGTTCGTATGGACAGGAACAAATTGCACAATTCCATCGTTAATTCTATCGTATAGCCAGTTTACCTTGTCATCCAATAATACTAATTTATACAATTCAATCCAGTTAATCCTCAAAAAGAAGTAATTCAATCCCCAGTAGTCCGCCTTCCTGAATGCATAAGTCGGTGCCACGTTCGTTTTTAGGTTGGCCTTAATTTCAGCACGTATACTTATAGCCGGGTGGTGCTTATCTTTAACAATAATAGCCTCGGCACTGTTCACATATATTTCAATGCTGCTAAAGCATAAATCAAGTGTACGATCATTTATATTACGAATTTTATTGTACTGTCGACAGTTAGCCACACTCATCTCACTGTATACCATATTTGCACATTCATCTTGAGGACAGCTACTGGGGAGATTATAGTCGCCAACAATAATCAATGCACAGTTGGGATATTTTTCCTTCAAATACGAAATTGTTGACATATGACTCGCATACTTATCCAACGACGACAGTGGTGGGAGATACACACACCACTAGATCGCCCTCGGTACATTTTACTTTAATAAAAGCTTGCTCGACACTACTAGAGTTAGTTGGCAGTAGTTCAGCATTAATACTACGCTTCACCGCTATGAAAACACCTCCACCTCTCGTGCATTTGCTTGTTTAGTTGTCTCTATCTTTCCTAAATATTAACTACGTATCATCTAGCACTTCATTATCTGATATTGATTCATGAAGCCATGACTCGCTAACACAAATCAAATCACATTGATGACCTGCTGATGAGATTAAGAACTCTTTTAATTTTGTTCTTAACCCTCGAGTATTTTGATAGTATATATCTAACTTACTAGTTTTTAAAAGTCTGCTTATCGACTATCCTTGGTACCCCATTAATGTATTTAATTGTCTTGCTGTTATCTCCGCCCTTAGTTAGATAATCAAGCTCCGTATGTAGATTCCTGAGATGCTCTTGCTGAGCTCGAGTTAGGTTCGCCTTAAATGAGATGTCAGACTCACCAGCTGTCTTGATACGCAGTAGACTCCTAGCATCCGCTACAGACTCCGTAGTTAGTAATAGCGGACGAATCTTACCTAACACAGGACGGCCGAGTCTACGGAGACCAAGTTTCGGACCAACCTCTGACATCTCCTGTGGTAATACTGCGACAACCTTCACCAAATCATCCAGACGTCGATCAAAGCCTACCGGCTTCTCAGACTCCGGCACGTTCAAAGCAATAACCTCTCTTTCACGCTTATTGCGATCATTTATCTCCGATATTATAATGTTGGGATCCACATTAAGTGCATCGAACGATGTTAATTTATTCTCAACAGCGCCGACCCTCTTTTCCAATTGCTTATAATGCTGCGAGATTGCCCTGTTGTTCTCTGCCAATTTGTTCAAGTCCAGCCGAATCCCTGCAACGCTGGTCTGAATATTTTCAATTGTTTTCTGGAACGGTGTTAAGTATTTCTCGAACATATTCTCCAACTCCGATTTGCTTGTCGATAACGGCAAATCATTGTCGTCCTCATCACTGTCATTGATTGCCTCAATAATGTTAACCTCTGAGTGGCAGCGCCACCGCCAGTCAATATGACCAGTTTTCCGAAACGCAGCAGCACTTTTCTTGAAACCATCGTCACTCAAGTCGCTGCACTTTTTGTGGAACCAATTCTTACAACTATTGCAGCTTATACTTCCTAAGTTTTCCCTTATACTCTTGGAGCAAGTTATACACACATGTTTATTCGACGCCATCGTTGCAAGATAAATTTTAGTAAAAGTAACTATGTGGCAACTATTCGATAAAACATTTACCGATTTCGGTGTACACTTCTAGGCTGATCTAATACAGGTAAAAGCTTAACAATAAATAACGCAAATTTAAGAGGTTCTTGTATTAGATAAACACAGCTTATACAAGGTAGTGCCTTCTCAGATTCCTTTTTGCTGGTCAAAGTCCAATAAGAAAACAAAGAAACGATAATAGGTTGTTTTACATCCACTGGGAAACTTTAGCAGGTGCAACAGCCCATCCACCCGATCATCACACCGCACTTCAACTTCCAAGCAATCTACGTAAAATGCACCTCCGTGTAGAAACCAGTTTTTTAATTTATTTGTCGTAAATATTTAAAATTCCGAATATATTAAAAATTACTCTTTCACACTTCAATTCTCTTGACTTCGCTCCAGGGTTGCCAACAGAGTATATCAATAAAATATAGTTGAAACCTAAAATAAGGTGGAAATCGTGAGCAAACCATTATACCAGTGAGGTCATCAATTAGACATTTGAATAAGGTATTAAGTTTTCACGAAGTTTGAAACACCCAAAAGACGGAGATGATACATATATGTGATATCTATATATATGTATATATATATTTGGTATATAAGTAATCCGGGTAATGAGTTGAGTCAATTTATCCATGTCTGTCTGTCTGCCCGTCCGTCCATCACTCGAACCCCCAGATTTCGATTTAAAATTTTACACCTGTCCTTTTCTCACTAAGAAGCTGCTCATTTTGGAACTACCGATATCGGGCCAATATGGCGTATTGTTTCCCTACAAATTGATCAATCAAAATAAAGTTGCTGTAACGAATCTTTGGTATTTGTGCAGGGTATTATAACTTCGATGTTACTGAATTTGCCGTTTTTTTTTTTTGCTTAACTAAAAATCAATGTTTTTTCTGTAATAAATAAAACGAAAACTTCACCTTCTCAAATTTGATTTTAATGCTTTAACCAACTCAAGTACCCTAGCAACCTGAGTGCTACCTATAAGTGCCAAGCAGCAGTTATTAAATGCCAGTATGTAAGCCAGAAAGCCAATGAAAGTGATGCCGGAGAATAAGTGGCATCTCACGTAACGCCTAATTACCATGCCACCCCAGGCAGGCATGGATTATGAGAAAGCATCGGCCTGTAAACTTTTAAGTTCATAGTCCACTAAAGCATCCCCAAAGTCATATACATTCACTGTATGTATGTATACACACATATCCGCAGAGTGTGAAATCATAATCATGTGTATACATATGTTCAACTACAACCTGCAGCTTGAGGGATAGAGTAAATTCACTTCAAAGCACAATAGGCTGTTTGTACGCGAAATTGCATGGACAACTTCATCGTTTTGCCCTAACAATATTGGTTTTTTTAAGTGAAAGATACTCAACAATTTCATGGTTAAAGTAAAATATTTATTTCATAATGATCAACTGAAATTATTGTTTTAATTTATTTCCTTAATTGAAGCAACATACAAAATAAAATGTTATTATCATTTAAGAAAGTAAGGAAGAGCTAATTTCGGGTATAACCGAACATTTCATACTCTGGAAACTTGCAAGGATTAAAGGCAGGTAAGTACCTTCAGGTACATAGGACTTGTTAGTTATATGGGGCCTAGGGCGAGTTTTCACCCGATTTTATTCAATCTAAGGGGGCACATAAGAAAAACACGTTTTCTCAATTTTTCATATCCATACATCATACTTCCATCAGGAAAGGATTCTCTCTGAAATTCAATTATATATTTCACACATACATTTTGTAAAAATTAAACTATAAGCACTGGGTTCACATTTTCACTTCATAGGTTCTTGAACAGTTCTGGTTCGATTTGGGATATTTTTAGTCATCAGCTGGCACACCTCAAAAAGAATATAAGTGCAAAGTTTTATGATAGTATGTTTTTCATAGTTTGCGTAGTTGTGCCCGATTTCGCTCATTTTCACATTATAACATAGGAATATCAAAAAAGTGTTGTGGGCGGAATTTAGTTAAAATCGGTCAAACAAGTCCGTAGATACACATGTATGTGATTTCACCTAAAATTGGGCTGTGCCATCTCGGTGGTAAAATTTTATTATATTCCCTATTTTATATAGGGAAATAAGCGAAGTTATTTTGAGTTTTTCCATAACAGACAATAATTGTAGTTGTGTCCAACCACTTCATGGAAGAGAGGACTTTGAGGTTGATTGACACAAAAAAGGACTTGGTTTCTAGTTAATTAGCAGTTGCGCTTGTTGTACCTGCTACAAATGTATATCTTCCTAATCTGGACAAAGAAAATTATATTAATAATAATCATTCTTTCTTCCTTTTTTCAAATTTTTTCGCAGTAAACTTTGCTGTTGAAATAGGATATAGTGTTAGGGAACTAAAATTTCCTTCGAACATAATTTAATACTCCTAATATTTCTGTATGGTATTTTCAAGTTCGCCTACTAGTGCATCCATCTTTTTTTAATACAAGTAGGTATACGGATATGTACATATGCATATATATAGAGTCATTTAAAGTACTAATTTGTATATGCCAAATACTCGTATTTGTCTTGTCTTGGCCTGTTGACTCAAGAATTATAATGTTATAGATAATATGCCTTTCTAATTGAATTTAAGCGTAAAATTAATATGCCAACCAAATAATGACTGAGCTGTGAACGTTCATATACACCTACATAAAAGTAACGACATGGAATAATAGTAAATCTTATTATCCTCACATCTACGGTGTGTCATGGCAAATATTTCATTAAATAATAACAACTTATGTGCTCGCGTATAGTTGCACTGGTATAAGGTTTATTTTCATGTAGTGATGTGTGTTCACTTTGAAGTGAGAGAAAAGTTAGCGATTGTATTTTTATATCCTTGCAATCAGTAGCTACAGGGTATTATAGTATGGTTCACTTAACGATTGTAAGTGTCACCTAAAACTAAGAGAGATAGATAGGGTTATATATATGTATATATATATAATATCAGAGTGAATCAAAAAAAATTTTTTTTCGATTGATACTCGGAAAAATAAGTTCCTAGACACCTCTACGAAAGCCTCTCCAAACATGAGTTTTTAATTGTAACGGGAAGGTCCTTCTACATACAGTTTTCTATTTTTTCTTATTATCAGATAGAAAAATTTATATGTCGCTTTCCGAGTACAGTATGATGAGATGAGTTGAAATCCGAACCTATGTAAAAATTGTGATACCTTGATAACACGCGGCCAATGACATCAATATCATCGGCGCATGCCAGCAGCTCTACACTCTTTTAGAAGATGGTACCTTCTCTATTTACATAGTCCTTCAGCTCGAATTATTTTATCCAGGAGTAGATTGAAGAAGTCGCACTATAGGGAGTCGCCTTGTCTGAAACCTCGTTTAGTATCGAATGGCTCGGAGAGCTCTTTCCCGATCCTGACGGAGATTTTGGTATTGCTCAACGTCAGTTTACACAGCCTTATTTGTTATGCGGCAATACCAAATTCACACATAATATCAATTCTTGTAGAAAACAATACCATCTGGAAGATATATTTGACGTCAGAGGTTTAAAATATGCCGAGTATATCAGTTTATAACAAATAACTCAGAGTGTATATACAATGTAGATACCTACGAGTATATTTGCATAAGTTGCATGCAAACGAAAAAACACAAAAGGATACACAAATGAGACAATAAAGTTGTTGAAGTATTGCGTGTTCGTAAAAACACCTGGTTATTTTTTATACTTCTGCTGATTCCCATAAAAGCGAAAGGTTTCCACAAGCGACCACAATTTGCTACCTCTAGTTGCAAAAATATTTAACGATTTGCGGCAGCTAAAGAGTCAGCGAGGAGCTTCATCATCACCGCAGAGAGAATCATAATGCAATGTTTGTGTGTGTTTCCCCAAATTAAGGTATCTGCCTTCAGAGTTAACTCATTATGTTAATTGTCGATGAATAGCAGCATCTAAATACGGGTGTATTCAGCAAAGTATTATGCTTTGTTTTGCAAAATAATAGAAAACAATTAAATCTTGTTCCTTGTATTGCACAGTGTAACGTTCTTGAGACCCTTGTTCGCAAAAGATCAAACGGGCACAGAAAGTAACTTACTTAATTTCTATTCAAATTGGCTCAGACATTTATTCTCACCACCTTTAGTAAGCAAATTAGTGTTTTATGCCAGTCGCAAACATTGCCTAACATTCTTAAGATGAGTACACACCTATATACCAATACATACAGTGTTGAGTCGAGCTCATGCTGAAGAAATTTTTAAATCCAATATTTAAAAGTTTGTGACAAAAACACTTCACTGTAAGTCGTCCTTTCACACTTCAATTAAATTAAAGTATAATCATGAGGCGGTTGTTTTTAATACTGTATTTCATATTTTCGGACCACCTGACACTTTTTCACATCATTAGAGGTTAGCCGAAATTTTATTGCTATGCGCCGATGTGCAGATTTCCGACACACTTAAGGAAACCACACAAAAACAATGTTTACTAATTGAGCTCTAAATATAACCCAACTAATGATACCGTTTTTTGTACATCCCCATACGATATGTCCTTTTCTATAATGCTTTTACCTGTATGTTATATTGTTTCCACAACCTCAAAAGACCTATACATTCATACAAATTATTTATACATATATTCTGTGTTGCTCATACAACATGGTGGATCATATGAATCTAAAATATTTTATTTAATTCTAATCTTAAACTAAAATCGATTATACGCACTTGTTTCTCAAACGCGTTTCATAAACGAGAAACAGCAAAGACTAAATAAATACATATTTCATTCAAGTGGTAAAATACGAATACATTTAAGGATAAACTTTCCTTACACACTGACACTCCTTTCTTCTGTGAAAAGGTAAATCAATTTAACGTATTTTTAACTGACAGTTTGGTAAAAAAGGTTTCGCAGCAAAGAAAGTTACAAGTTTGACTCGCTTTTTATGCGAAATCAACAATGTGAGTAGAGGAGGAAAACCTGCAAAGATTTTGTGTAGAATATTATCCCTGTCATATTATAAAAATGGTTAAAAACATGTTAGGCTTAGGCCCCAGTGTCAAATATTGGCACTGCTTTTACAAGGTGATTTGTGATTTGCACACTGTAAAGTAAGAAAATTTTATTTTTAATCCAAAATTTTTTAATTAAAAATTCGCATTACTATTTCAAACGTGGGTAATGCCCTCTAGAAGTGATTGGTCATGTTTCCTGTTAATTTTAGTATACTGTATATATACAGGGTTTTCCACTTAAAGTTATATGATTTTTTTAAAGAAACACACACTTGTTGTTACTGAAATAGAAATAGGAAGTACAATTCATTTAATTTCTGACTTCTTTTGCAGGAACGAATTTGACGAATCCAATTTTCGAGACTTCTTGACAAAGTAGTATAATGATGTTAAATCTCAACTTCTGGGAGGCCATTCAATGGCACAATTTCTTGAAGTAATCGAATGTCCAAATTTTTTTCGCAATAATTCGGTTGTTGCACTTGCTGCGTAGCTCATACCGCCGCCCTGTTGTAATCAAATGTTGTCAAGATCAGTTTCTAACAATTGTGGCCACAAGTAGTTGGTTATCATCGATTTATAACGCTCTCCATTTACAGTAACGGTGTCACCAAATTCATTTCGAAAGAAGTACGGACCGATGATTCCACCAGGTCAAAAACCACACAAAACTGTCAATTTAAGTGAATTTAATAGTTGTTCATGCATAATTCGTGAACTTTGTACGCACCAGAATCGACAGTTTTGCTTATTTACCGCACTACTCAGATGAAAGTGAGTCTCATCGGAGAACATGGTTTTCTTAAAAAATTTGTTATCGTTTTCAAGGCGGACTCATAACTCACACATTTGCTGTAGTCCAATAGCTTCAGTTCTCGAGTCAGAACAATTTCATATGAATGTAAGCCCCATTCATTTCTCAAAATCCGTCAGGTTGTGGTTTGAGACAGCCCCAACTTTGAAGAACATTTTGCCTCAACAGAAGCAATATTTTCGTTACTTCGAGTGATCCTTTATCCTGCACTTGAGCATAATGTCAAGAATTAGCAACAGCTAATTAACACAGCTTTAAAAAGGGTAAAAAAAAAATAGTATTTGTAGATATGTAATGGTCAAAGATTAAAAGCATTGCATATTAAAGGAAGAGGAAATCTTTATGCTTTCACGATAGTTTTTATTAAGTGGCAAGGGCTCAAGTTTTCCGTTTTGATTTCCCATACATACAAATATATTGTAACCAGAATTAAGCAGACAGAGAAGTTTGCAGCTGTCAGAATGTTCGAGCGGAAATGTCCACTATATAAGGTCTGCCGGAGGGAAAGCAAACCCAATTCCAATTAGAATATTGCTGGTTATTGCCTTAAGTTGTTATACAAACTGAACGAAATCAAGTCCTTTCATGGAAAACTTTTGGTGAAGGGTTTGGTGCAACCGAGTTTATGTTTTTTCTTGATTTTCATAGAATTTGATGCTTGATTTAATAAAATATAACGTATACGCCTAGGTGTATATTACTATTATAGAAGAAGACGAAAACGTCGGAGACCTTATTAAGTATATTCAAACTAAACAATCGGAATCAAGTTTTTCTATGCAAAAACTTTTATTTGACAAAATATCACCAAGAAACTTACATAGCACCGATTATTATCTAAGGCAATATAATAATACCAAAGTATTTAGATGGGCTCACTAGAACATACATATACATATGTATTTAGCTGCAGTAAAAATCGACCGAACTAAATCTACGAGGTGTGTTCAAAAAGTATCGCGAATCGTAACTGTCAGTTTTCTTCGATTGCAGGGGCGTGGTGCATCATGAGTTCTTGCCACAGGGAAGAACGGTCAATAAGGAATATTACCTGCAAGTTATGCGCAATTTGCGCGAAGCAATCCGCCAGAAACGCCCAGATTTGTGGAAGAACAAAAATTGGCTTTTGCACCACGATAACGCCCCTGCTCACACACATCGTTGCTTGTGCGCGACGTTTTGGCCAAAAACAACACACTAATGATGCCGCAGCCACCGTATTCCCTAGATCTGGCCCCCTGTGACTTTTTCTTGTTCCCTAAACTGAAGAGGCCCATGAAAAGACGACGTTACGCTTCTCTTGACGAGATAAAGACGGCATCGAAGGAGGAGCTGAAGAAGATAAAAAAAATTATTTTTTAAAGTGCTTCGAAGATTGGAAAACCCGTTGGTACAAGTGTATAATATCTCATGGGGATTACTTTGAAGGGGACAAAATAGATATTCATGAATAAATGAATAATTTTTGAAAAAACACAAAATTCGCGATACCTTTTTAAACACACCTCGTCTTTAATGTAAAAAAAAATTATTTGTATTCTAGTTCAACACTTTACTGTGTTAAAACTGGCTTTATTCGAATAGACTTTATTTTTATAGAAAATGGAATAAATAAAAGTAATATTTAATTAATTTATATATCACTTTAAAGATTTGTACAGTATTTTTCCCAATCTATGCTATAATTGTTAGTGTTAGTGATATTTGTGATTTGAAAAAAAAAAAAAATTTTGGTAATGTCGGCGTGATTCCTCTCCTTAATATATATCTTCCAAACCACAAAAAATACATCGATCAAACGCTATTAGGTATACCCTCCGAATATATTCAAAACTATTAAAAGTGCAATAATTCACTAAACAAATGCGTCAGAAGTATTAAATTTTACACCTAAGATTTTTAAAAAAGGCTGCAAACAGTCGGTATTGAAACAAAATAAAAGCATGGCATCATCCACAGGTCTCAGGGCCAGTCCAACCAATTTTAATCTTAGCATCATTCAGCCATACCTATGAAATGGTGTAACACAGAACTACAACCATTTCTATTTCTCATATAACAAAAATTTAAAAACTACATATATGCATGTTCTACTTTATATTATCAAGGCACGTCCTATTCGGCCGCTTCTCTAACAGTACTTTGCTCAGCACCCTTCAGGTCCACTTAAGCATTCTGGAATTCTGAACTGACAATTGTTTAGCCTGTTTGTCGCCATATTTCTCCAAAATTTTGGCTATCAACCGGCGCGTCGGTCCGACTTCTCTTTCCTGGTTAGAGTGTTGTCCTTCTTATATGCGCTATTCGAGTTGGTGGTGCTTCCCATGACTGAGGCTGTATCGTTGCCCAAGCATTGTGCATATTCGGTAGATTCTTACCGATTTTCCCCGTCTTTTCTTTTCCTGATATTCATGTGTTGATGTATCCGAGATAGATATGTTGCTAGTCTTTGCGAGTGACAGTTCCATCACTTTCGACCTCCTTTCACCTTCCGATTTCCTCTTCTCCTCGCAAAATTTGTTTAAAAAATTCTTTACTAAAAAGGTCAAAACTTAATAGGGGATTTAACTGACACCACACCAACAAAATGATGACGGTGCTGAGATTTACTTTGAGGGCTGCCTTGGTTTTAACGAGCACAGTTGCGAGAATAGCCCACCAAGTATTTTAGATGAGTTTCATCTCAGCATACTCAAGTGGCAGAATGCGCAACCAACAGCCCGGGTTAAGCCGAAATTCGAAAAAATTGAGTTCCTAATCGTTGTCCAAGTCAAAACTATAATCCGGTCCAGGATTTGGTAAAGCCGTGAAGGCCTCAGGTCATTTAGTATTACCTAGGATCAACTAGGAGCAACTTCTACTAAATCCAGTAAATATATGAGATGTAGTACTAACATCCTCCGATTTTATATTAAAATGAATAAATCTGATCCAAGTACATTTATATTTGATATAGTGATTATGATCAATGCGGTTGAATTTATACCTCACATATATTATTAGCATTTGATTCTTGTGTTCTTCAGTAAACCATTTCTTTTTTTAACTCTGAACTTCAATTTCGCAGCTCAACAATTTAGCGGAACTACAATAATATGGCTTGGGAACATGAATGTTTTAAGCTTAAATTTAGTTCAAATCAAAAATCAGTGTTAATATATACAACCCAAAATCACAAATAGAACCACCACTTCAATTTCATAAGCGCGTTTTGCAGAGTTGAGCAGGATTAACGATTTGTAAATGCTATTCAGGCGTTAGTCATCTGTGGAAGAAGAGCTATTGATAAAAGTACCTTTACTTAAATCGCCCGTAGTACTCGTGTTACCGAGTACACTAATTTATTTGTAAGTTCTAGGCTGACAACAAAAAATTCTTTTCAGCACCTTTAATATTTTTAGATATTTCAAATTCTCTTGAGTTATTACAACCTGTGCTCGCTTTGAATAAAACTACCTAATGCTGATGTAGCTTCGATATTTGTCACGATGCTCACATTACGAGCACAATCGAGTTGTATGCAAATGTTTCACACGACAGCTGTTTCAACAGTCAATCAGTTGTGCTTTTATTTAAATTATTTTTCTCTTCAGTTTCCTTTTCCCACTTTTTATGGTGTTTTACAAAAATGTTTTCCTTTCGTTACGTAGGTATGCACGTATGTATCTGATATTTCTGCTCACAGTTGGTCATACTTGTCGCATACTAACACTATATCACATTTACAGTTGCAACTACAGTTGTGACCATTAATTTATGAACTTAAACAAATTACAAGCTTTATTTAATAATTTACTATCCCGAAAGAAGATAATTTTTTTATTAATACGATTCTTGCTTTGTGAAAGATTCTTTAATTAATCTGCTTCAATTACTTTTCCTGGATTAATATAATGCTTTCTGTTCTCATATTGATTTTCCAACTTCTTTATAACAATTTTCACAAAAGATTTGAGTATGTTAAATAAAATAGAAAAGTGCAATTATTTGTCGCGAGCAATTGTTTTTCATTGGTACAAATTACTCGAAGAAGGTCGAGAACGCGTTGACGACGAACCACATCCAGGACGTCAATGGAAAAAAGGAATTGGTGGAGAATATCGGAAGGATCAGTTTAAAACCATGTTGAAAGATCAGTTGGGCCTAAGAGAATTTATTGGACTACCAGGATGTCATGGAATCTATTATAACTGGCGTTGTGTCTCAGATTTATGCTTACGACCCAGAAACAAACGTTCAGTCGACCAAATAACGTGGCAAAGGTGAGCCGAAGCTTACATGGCTACGTCAAAGCAGGTCATAAATTTAGGTTATTTTGACACTTTTCTGCCATTATCGAGGATTGGTTGCCTCCATATTCCTTTTGACCGGCTAAGCTGTCAACAAGGAATACTACTTGAGTGTTATGCGTCATTTGCGCGAAGCTATTCTTAAAAATAGGCCGGAGATATAGGGCCACAACTCTTAGTTTTTGCACCACGATAATGTGTCGTCACATACTGCATTGATTCTTCGTGAGTTTTTCGTCAAACTTGGAACTAATATCGTGTCGCAACCACCATATTTGTCTTATTTACTTCTGGTTACTTCCAATTGAAGACATTCAATTTTTCCGTAAATTGAATTTAACAATTGTGTCGAGGATTGGTAAAAATGTTGGCACAAATGTGTTGGGGTCAAAGTGAAATACTTTGAGGACAACGCCATAGATGAAGAATAAACTAAGTTTTTTTTAAAATTATGAATAAAGTGTTACTAGTTTTTGATGATGGCTGTATATAATTTAGGAGATTTTGAACAATTGACTGACATATATAAATGAACGGAAGTATCTGTGAAATAAGCATTTCAGTATCTGTGCGACTCTTACTGAATATTTCTATTTTCACAACCACGTAACTACTCCATTTACCATATGCAAATAACTCCCACTCCTTGGCTGTGACATTTAGTTCCATAATTTCCCAGACACCTGCCGCAATGCCGCTACAACTTTTGTTATCGCTGATTTTTTATTCACAGTCACAGTAGCGACTGCCTGCGAAGGAGTGAAAAGAAGAATTGTCTGACAACGATGGCATTGCACTAGAGTCGAATTATATTATTGTGTTAATGTGAAACCCATTATGTGAAAAGTTAACAAATATTATACGAAATATGTATATTTTGAAAATGTAAGAACCTACTGTTTATTAATATTGCCTTTACAAGTAGAAGAAGTCTCCTCTATCTTCGAGCTGTCATAATCCTACAATATTTTTCTGACATAAGACTTTGAGATTAGAAAAGCTGATGAACATCAATATATGACCAATAAAGAAGTGGCAATCAATAAATTATGGGGAAACGTTAAGTTACTTATGAGCTTAAGGTTTTTGCAAAGGAGAGGGTGATTGCTCATTTAGGCGCTCCTATAAAATTTGGTTATTGTGAGTTTCAAAAAGTTCTCGCTCATGCTATAGCATCATGCATGATGAGAGGAATTATATTCCAAACTCAGAAATTTTAATGCATTTATAAATAATATAACTTCTTAAACTCAGTATAGCAGCTTAATTCGCAAAGTAGCTGGGTGTATTCTAAATTAATATGGGAGAATATATCAGTGAATTTTTGGTGTGAAAAATTTAATCGAGTGTAGAAATTAGCAATACAATTTTTGAAAGAATATATGAAACTAAATGTGAACAATAACAATAACTCAAATATTAGCCAAACGTGTCAGGAACACTAAGCCTACTGCACCTGTTCCTATTCATTCTCCATTTGAATGCGGTGCTTTTCGAAATTTTGTATGGAAGTTGTTGTTATCCCTACATGAAGTAAATCTCTCAATACCATCTCGTAATAATATTTTATTAAGACATTTGAACAAAGCGCATCTAAGTCATAACACTTTGCACTTAGACTCTCGGGTGTGGGTGAGAGTTAAATTTGCAAACACAAACAAACATTTTTATGCTAATATAATTATCACAAGACACCAAGCTTTGTAAGATAAAACGCTACAAGGAATAAAAAGTTGTCAACTCTATGACATCATGGGAGAGTTCGGCATATTAAATGCAAAAAACGCAAGTTTGTTAAACGAAAATATGGTAATAATAATTGATGAGTCACAGCTAATATGTCACTTACAAGAGCCTGCCTATGGCGGCTGTTGCGAGTGTTAGCATCAAAATAAAGCTTAAATGTATGAATAAGTTTTAACATACCTTTATTCCAGCAACAACCACCTAACTTCGCCTTACGATTACTATTCTCTTACACTTCAAGCCAGGTGGTACGCTGAAGCAATACTCTTCAACAAAGCACTTTATCCTTGCAGACCCACAGATTTACCATAACAATGTTTAGGTCAATTTATGTGTTTATGTACAATTTTCAGTTCTCATTTCACTCTTCCGTTGAATATGCTTGACGTTTAAATTTAGTATCAGTTGTTAGCAGGTAAGGAAATTCGCCATCAAGAACCCATTTGGAAACTATCGCAATTTTGTGTATTTGTAGTTTATTAATCTATGGCGAGCAAATATCGAAAACATAAATTACAATTACAATAACCGAAGCAACCAACTAAGCATTGCGTGCCGAGCTCCGAGATTAATGGCGACCACAGACAGCTACAACCAAGTTTTATTGCATCAATCTTTCATGTAATTAATACCAAACACTGATACATATGAACATTGTCATACTAAATACCTTAAATTAGGTGATAAACGCACTTCTCTTCTTTTTGTGATTATTTTAGAGTGATTTAGTGCTTCATTTATCTCAGTTCGATCTCGATTATTGATTGATTAAATAAAATTGATTTCTTCTTTACTGGCGTAGACAACGCTTACGCGATTATAGCCGAGTTAACTACAGCGTACCAGGTCATAAAATTGATTTACTTTTTCATTATGTCATACAGCTGTCATACACCATACCATACTGACACACACCATACTGACCGGTCGAAATCAAATGCTTGTGTGGATAACTCTTTCATTTGACGAAATATCCTCACTAAAAAGAAGACGCGAGATTTTCTGAAAGTTAACGAAATTTCTAGTTTCTACACACTTGCAACATGCAACATTGTTTGTATCAATTAAAACTAATGGATTTAGATAAAGGGTTATATATGTGTATATAAATGATCAGAATGAGAAGACGAATGGGTGACTGTCTGCCCTTTCGAAAGACAGTTGGTTTTTACAGCAAATATGGGTCACTGTGTGAGATATGTAAGTAAAACGCAGGGATAATACTTTTTTGTCAACAGTACATCTGTGTGGTATAAATGGGTTGAATCGAGTCAATACATATTTCCCTTTCGAACTTCAGGATGACTTATGTATCGGCCAATATTTGAGTTATCTCAAGAACAATTACGGACCGTCTTTTAATTATACCTAACAGTATATTTTTCTTTTTAAAGTAAAAAAAAATGACAAAAGTTTGACCTAGTCCCCATATAATTAATATCAGTATTTTCTAACAACTATACTCCATATGATTGGTGGTGGTATGTGAGGTACCTAATTGAAATCCAGGGAACATTATTTTAGTATGTGGAATGATAATAGTTAGTAGATAAAGTCGGGTCGATACTACCTCCAACTTCCGTTTACTTCATAAAATGAATTTCGTTTTTCTAACAACCCTTATGAAGGATAAGTCATTGGTCGACACATGACTTAAAAATACTTGAAAATACGTTTTCAATTGCACCTAAGCTATGTCCAAATTAAAACAATCAGCTTCAAAAACACCCCATATAACGATTTCCGTTTTTCCACGTGACTTTAAACCATTCAATTTAGTCAAAATGTGATATTTTAATGAAGCTTATCAGACGAGGTTTCTTATAAATTGTGTGGTTTATCGCTGGATTAGAATTGGTCTATTACAGCGAGTTTTAATTTATACTTCGCGTGTTTTTCGAATCAGTCAATTTTGTTTTTCTGTAAGTTGGTAGTAATGTTGGTTGTGAGGCTCTATAAGAGAATTCTTCCATTTTTATTATGTCTAAATTTATTGAACAAAGGAGTTCGGTAATGCACCATCTCATACTACAATGGTTATTCGTTATTATTTGGCCATATTTTCAACTAACATCATTCCGCAACCACCGCATGATTTTCCTTCGTATAACTTATGGCTATTCAACAAATTCACAAGACTACTCCGAGGACACCGGATTGTGATTTGTTCATAAATAATTTTTTATACCACTTTTCTTCTGTAATTGTTTTATACAGGGTCGAAGTGTAAAGCCCTAAATTCGGTTTAGAAAATTGTTTTTATTTATTTTAAAGTACAAAATGTGTGAAAATAATCATAAATTCAGGACCGATTCACTTTTGCTCGATATGACCACCTTTTGCCTTAACTACATATGGCCCTGAGACGGTCAAAAACGAATCGCAAGCTGCCCGAATGTGACTTGCCGGTATTTTGGCCCACTCACGGACAATGGCTTTCTTCAGCAATTGGTGACTAATGTATTTTTTACTTCGGACCTTGCTCTCCAAAATGGCCCAGAGAGAATAATCCATTGGATTCGCATCTGGGGAATTCGAAAGCCACTGTGTGGTCGTAATACAGTTCGGAACGTTGTTTTTCAGCCATTCTTGGTTCACTCGCGCTTTGTGAGACGGTGCTGAGTCTTGTTGAAACGTCCATGGTTTGCGACCAAAATGTGTGTTTGCCCGCGGTTTCAAAGCAGCCTCCAGAACACTTTCCCGATAATATGTCGCACTGACTTTGAATCCAGACTCGATAAAAACAATTGTAGAGCGCCCATCTGCGGTGACAGCGGCCCAAACCATTATTTGTGGCAGGTGCTGCCTCCTGTTGGCCAACCGATGACTTAGATTCTCATATGAACGGTCGGTCAAGTAAACCCTAATGTTTGGAGAGTTTACGAATTGAGCGCTTTCGGCCAAGCAAAGCAACTTCTTCGCTCTCTCAAGTCTTACTTGCTGCTGCTTCGGTGTGAGATCATGGACCTTTTGGAACTTGTAAGGCTTGACCTTGAGCTCAGTTTTCAATATGTGTCGGATGCTGCGGTCGGATATTTTCAGTTCTTTAGCCATTTGATAGGCACTTCGTCGTGGATTTCGCTCAAGTCGCTTCTTCACTTTTCGAACCATTTCACGTGACGTTGCAGTCTTTTGATGACCAACCCCCTGGCGTTTTGCAATGCTACCAGTATCATTGTAACGAGTGATGGTGCGATAAACAAAAACTTTATTCACATTAAGGTGTTCGAGCTCACGAACAATTGCTGGCTGAGATTTTCCAGCTAAATATAAAGCAATCACACTATTACGTTTGAATTCCATCGCTGATCCCTTTTTTTGCGTTCATTTTTGGCAAAACGCTTTTGTACACTTGCGAACAATACTCCGAACTGTCATTCAGCAAATTTATAAACAGCTGATTCTAGTGCGACAGCTGCGTGAAAGATGTGAAATAGCACTTGTGCTATTATGTGTCCTTCGAAGGAAGTTCGGTCCTTTTCGTTTAAAATACTGTGCACTTTTGCATTCAGTTTTTCACTATTTTGTTTACGCAAAGGGGGGGAGCTTTGTGTTGCTCTACTGAGGATATCAGTTGATAGTGCGTTAAAGTGTGTTAAATAATAAAAATACGCTTATAGTAGAGTGCACTTAATATAATGATTTCATTCAGGGAATTTTTAGTAGTGAATATTAACAATTTATTATTATGAAGCATAAGACGGAAAAGTCTGACCACCTTTGTACATAATCCATTTATATATGCTCCACTTTAAAGCTACTGTTAGAAATATATCATCCTTTAAACTAATTTCTTAATGTTTCTGTTGAAATAACATTTCAAAGCCTTTCCCTTGGTGCTGACATATAATACTTACGGCTTTTCTGGGACTTTTCGCTAGCAAAGAATATTCAAAAGTCAGTATAATTTTGGTTCAAGGCTGTTGTGAAATTTATGAAATTTACAAATTATTTGCGTTTTCCTTTTTTTGGGTGACTGAATTAAGCATAATATTGTGCCTATAATACCTATTTGTTAATCCTTTGCCGCTGTGTGAAAATTTTAACACCCGCTGAAGTTAAACAAATGTTCAACAACACGTTTATTAGCATTCAATGTGATGGTATTAATACAAAAGCTTATATGCATGATCAGTACATACTTGAATAAGTTTTAGTTCTTCGATATCCTTCGAACCTCTTAACAGCGATTTATTGGGAGTTTTTATGCTAGATTTAATGGCAGGGTGCAATAGCGCCTTGTAAAATAAGGCCTTTAAGGCCTTATTTCACTTTCAATAATTTCAAAAAAGACTTTATTACACTTCGAAAGAGAAATAAAGCCTTAAAGGCCTTATTGCCCTTTCATTTTTTTTAATGAAACAATAATATTCTAATTCTTTTTGGATTTTATTGAATAGTTACACACAAATTTCACGTTAATAGAACATAAGTAATTCAGAAAAAGAATTTCATATTAAGAAAAATTAATGGAATATTAATAATTCAAAAAAAGAACCCCAAATCAAAATAAACGAAAGAAAATTAGACAAAAATGTTTTTGACTTCTTGAACAATGGTCCGACACACTGGACATAAAGTTGACACAGAATTCCTTTTTTTCCGCGTCCAATTTTTCATAACAATCAATGCAAATCTTAAAATGACTACATGGCAATAACAATATATTTATTTGTTTTTCATAACAAATAATGCATGTCAAAGTATTTTCAATGGTGCAAGGCAGGACAGATGGTAAGGTATCAATTATTGGATCAACCTCATCATCCTCAACACCTGTCGTCGTCGTTATGCTATCTTGTTCCAGAATCGCGTTCAAAGACACCTTATTATATAAGTTATAACTTAACTACTTAACTGGCTAAGACAATCGTTCACACTGATTACATCATTTTCCAAATTTCTTAAGATAGTTTTAATCAAATTTTCTCGCGTTTTTTGTCTTTTTAATTTTGCTACACATATTGAAATACTGTCGTTATAAACGGAGAATTTTGATGCGCCTTCCTAAAAAGAAAGAAGTCATATATGTACATACATATGTTATTTCTTAAAACGGGAGTGTTAAATATTTTATGGAATATACCTTTTTAATCCACTGTCTCTCGAAATATGCTATGAATTGTTCAAAAATGCTATTTAAATTATAACTCAAAGCCTGATTTTTCAGATTTAGATATCCAATTAATATATCGTCCGGTTCTAACAGCGGTAATATTATAAATTTGCGAAACAATTGTTTCGCATCATTATCTTTATTTAATTTCGACATGAACTTAGGAAGTTTTGAAGCATTCCTTCGAACAGCTTGTGTAAAATGAAACCAACATGTCTTTAATTTTGTTTGTTGATAAATCTGTGACAATGCTTTTCTTAAGGCATACTCAAAATCCGTGGTGAATGTTGTGGGCTTCATGTCAAAAATATTACTTTGGACAAATTCAACCAAATGAGCAGACTCTTTAGCCTTTTTGCAATTCTCATCATACACTTGACGAACGCTTGATCTTTTCAATGACATTCTATTAGCGCATTCGAATTTAATAGAATTAATTAAACTTAATTTATTTATAAATTCTTTTTGGGCCTCATGGTTGTGCACTAAGTTTTTATTTGTTTTACGGCAATGTATTGCATTGTTCAAATCCACGGCAATATTGACGGGACATCCACTTTGATAACAATTATAATATTTTTTATTATTTTGAGAATATTTAAACTTATAAATTTGTCCCTCTGTTGGAATATGTAATAATTTGCTGGTTTTCCTCAAACTCGGAATTATATTATAAACAAGTATATCATTTCCATTTTCGAAAAATTAATTGAACAACACACGTGGTTTAACAAATGAATGAACACGATATTATAACACAGTTTAGTAAACGAAATGCTGTTATCAACAACAACAAAAACAAAAAATTTAACAGTGTAACAAGAGTATCAAAAACGAAAAAAAAAATTAAAACTATTCAGGGAATTAAGATGACGATGTTGTTGTATTACAATAACAAGGGAGAAATACTTACATGTTGTTTAGTTTTTAAGAAAAATGTGTTCTATTTAATGTAAAATAGTACAATTTTTATCACAATAAATCATAAATATAAAAAATTATACACGTGTGTCTTCAATTATTTACTTAAAATCTTGAAAATGGTCCGGTGGATGGCCGCGGACGCGCGAACCAGCGGACGCGGATGGGAGCGGGGCCGGATGCACAGCCGGAAATCAAATCTTCGTGATAAGGGGTTATCACGTTGGGCATATCATATCGGTAATAAAAAAAAATAAGGCTTTATTGCATAATTGGGTAAATTTTTATAAAGGCTTTATTTCTCTTTCGAAGTGTAATAAAGCCTTTTTTGAAATAAAGGCCTTATTTCACTTTCAATAGTGTAATAAGGCCTTAAAGGCCTTACAGGCCTTATTTCACAAGGCGCTATTGCACCCCGCCAGATTTAATATGTGTGAATGACCCTTTTTGATGGGAATGCCATGTGATAAAATACTGCAAATTTCGTTTATGTTTCATCGAAACTGGTGAATAAAAATTATATTATATTGTATATGCATATAGCTCTTTCGTTTGTGTTTGAAGGTTCACTAGATTTGAGTTTTTGTTTTCATTTCAATGACTAAAAGTTGATTGAACATGCAAAATAAGTAAGCAGTTAAAGAGATTATACACTGGCTGAGCAAATATCTATTGGTTCAGTAGTTATTGAGGGAAATTTTTAGGATAGTTACAAAATTTTGAAACCGCATTAAACTCAAACAACTTTTGTAAAAAGTATTTGTAATTAAAATATTGTTTTTTGGAATACTGCATCTAAATCCACAACAAATAGGTCAAATTTCTCTATAGACTTGCATGATAACCAAAACATTGGTAAAGAGGCGCACGGTTAATCAATATTTTTCCAATTTTGTACTTCAAGGAACGTCTTAGAAATATTCTTACTTACTAATTCGTGTGGTTTATATATACATATGAAGTTATAAAATCGGACAGGTGGTGTGAGTCCATATGGATTGGTCGTAGTAAGTAAACTGAGAGATGTGGTAAGGTAAAACTTTTTAAAACTTGTTTACAACGTTAAAATTATTTTTTTAGTAGCACTTAGTCACATAAGTACACATTGTAAAACAAAATGGTTCAAAAAACTAAACGCTCTTCCCAAAAACAAATTAAGCTTGTGGAATACACTATAACCATCAAACCTGGGGCCCTTCTAAGCCTGTATGACTGGGTTAAACAAAGTGTTGGGACAGAAGAAGACGCAATAAATCACAGACCGCAGGACATAACTCAAATTTCAATCCATCTTCACTACACTATTGTATTCGGACGAGTTTAAGTATTGTAATTATATTTGTAAAAACATTAAATTATCAAATACTAGTTTTGCTTTCTAACTTACTGAGTAAACTTCAACACAAATTGAACGATTTAAATAAGCAGCCTCAATATCCAAAATAGGAAAACAATTTTTCATGCTATTAAGTGGTTTTTAAATTTTTATACTTACGCAACATGTTACTACAGAGCATAAAAGTTTTATCCACCCAAAGGTTGTGTGTAACAACTAGAACAAACTGAGATGGATGTGGAGTTATATACATATACATACAGTATGTAACACAATGTAAAACCACTAACGTTGATTTTTACAAACAATTTTTATTTAATTTGAGCTAATTGAACTCCAATTTTTTGAAATGAATTGTTCAGTCCGTCCATAATATAAAACAACAAGAGAGTAACAATTTTATTAAATTTTTATAATAAGAAAATATAAATTATTTTGTACGGCACTTGCTCAATTTTGATACAATGTAATTTTCACTGCTTCCATATTTAGTATAGCAGGTCTTTACTTGTTTAATATTGAAATTTACATTGAAATTACATTGTGGAAGAACAAAAATTGGCTTTTGCACCACGATAACGCACCTGCTCACACACATCGTTGCTTGTGCGCGACTTTTTGGCCAAAAACAACACACTAATGATGCCGCAGCCACCGTATTCCCCAGATCTGGTTCCCTGTGACTTTTTCTTGTTCCCTAAACTGAAGAGGCCCATGAAAGGACGACGTTACGCTTCTCTTGACGAGATAAAGACGGCATCGAAGGAGCAGCTGAAGAAAAAAAAAAGATTTTTTGAAGTGCTTCGAAGATTGGAAAAACCGTTGGCACAAGTGTAAAATATCTCATGGGGATTACTTTGAAGGGGACAAAATAGATATTCATGAATAAATAAATAATTTTTGAAAAAACACAAAATTTGCGATACTTTTTGAACACACAGTACAGTGAAGTTCTCTGTGCATTCCAAATGTTTTGGCAAGAATTTAACCGAGCCCACAGCTGCCATGCTCTGCTTATTTGAGTGTCTATATATACTTACAAATCAGTATGTACATTGAGAGTGTATGATCATGACATTGTGATTGCTTTAGAAGACTTTGAGCTTAAAAGTTTAAATTGCAATGGTTGCTCTTAATCCATGTCTTTGCTGGGAAAGTAAATCAAGTAACCAAGTAAACGTAGAAGCCACTTTTTCGGGTACTCAAATGTTGGTTTTGTGGCTTACATAATCGTATTTGATGGCTTTACGCTTGTGGGTAGCTCTACAGCTACTTACGGTACTTTATGTCGCTTAAGTTAATAAAGAGAGGTAAACTTTTATACTTATTTTGACTTTCCAGTATTTTTGCAATTTGTGAACAGATGTCAGACCAATGTCACGAGTTCTAAAAAACCGACTTCACTGTCGGTCGCGGGTTTAACTCCGTTTATATTTCCTCTTAATCCATCCTATCATATCAATGATCAATGATTGATTTAGTTGGTACTGTGGTAAAGTCTTCCAGAGAAATTATTTGACACGAGTGTATTGAAGCATTTGATATTCTACTTTATAAACAAATATACATTTTTGTCAGTATTTATTTTTTTCCTCAGTGTATACAGCTAGCCAGCTAAGAAATACCATAAATGTAAATATGCTTATTGACATGACAAATTATTTGCTTGCATTGTTTGATGTTTTAGTAATAGTTGCAATTTGTATTAATCCAAAGTCAACAATTTTTTTTGGCTGCGAAATTATTTTTTAAAGAATAAATTAAAACAAGAATTTTCCAAAAATTCTGTGTAATTTTGTAAAAGCGATTAATGTGCTGATATTTATGGAAGTTAATGGTAGCGAAGATACGCTTGAGAAGCTACATAGAATTACAATCGACACCTACTCGACTTGCACTTCTGCTTTCTGAGAACTTACTTCACGACTCTGTCTAAAGGAGCTTTTGGACGGCATTTCAAGCACATTACGTACAGCTGCAAAAGAAACCTATGATTTTCGGGAAAGGCAAAAGAACAGCTGATATACTGAGGAGTGTCGTGTCGCAGTAGCGAAATAACAGACTGCCTACTTCGCAACGTTACAATCGATCACTGCATGATACCGAGAGTTGAAGAGGGAAGCGAGACCCAATTGCAGACAAAAAAAAATTAAGAGGCCGAAATGCGTGGGTCGACTGGGGTAATACTTGAAAATTCTACGAAAAGAGCGGCGACAAACAGAAGATTTCAAGACCGGAGCATACTCAGCGTACTCTTGTAGAACCCCCAGAGGTGACTGATTCCCAGAGAATACTATGGACAACAGTGAGGCGGTTACCGATGGAATGCCGGCCGAGCTTTTCAAACATGGCGGCGAAGAACTGATAAGAAGCACGCATCAGCTTCTTTGTAGAATGTGGCCAGACGAAAGCATGTTCGACGATTTGAATTTAAGTGTGATCTGCCCAATCCACAAAAAGGGAGACCCCAGATTCTACGCCAACTTCCGTGGGATAAGCCTTCTCAACATTGCATATAAGGAGCTGTCGAGCGTACTATGTGAAAGATTAAAGCCCACCGTCAACAAAGACGACCTCAGTGTGACATTAGGTGTGGAAAATTAACAACTGACCAACAAATTTTGGAAAAAACTAGTTAAAAGAGGATGGACACACACCACTTTTTCGTATATTTCAAAGAGCTGCTTTTGACAGCACGACAACGGGCAGCCTTTATGACGTTATAACTGAATTTGGTATCCTCGCAAAACTAATAAGGCAGCGTAAGCTGATTTAGACCTCTCCGAACCGTTCGATACCAAAGGAGGTTTCAGACAAGGCGACTTCCTTTCGGGCAATTTCTTCAATCTACTGCTGGAGAAAATAATTCGTGCCGCAGATTTGAATAGAGAAGGTACAATCTCCTACAAGGCACCCACGTCATTCATTGCTGATAGTCATAACTCCGAAGTCGTAGATGATTTCGTTTGTCTTCGGATAACTACATTATCAGTCTTGAAATCCAATGCAGAAATTTTTATATGTCAATAAAATTATTTAAGATATAAATGATCTATTAGAGGGCGAGGCTACGTCTACTTTTTTCGAAATATTTAGCAAACAAGTGCGCCTTGCTGAAGCGACCTCCTGTGCCAAATTAATGTTATAAATCTTAATTAAGTGCTTAGTTATGGCGTTTTATAAGTTTTAGTTTATTGGCGTTTTGTGGTATGGCAGTGGTCCGATTACGGCCACCTTCGATGTCTTCCTCATACTTTTTGAGAAAATATGTAAAACTTAAGATATTTTTGATTTATTATGAATATAATTATGAATATATGATTACATTACAGCACAGTTTAGCTGAGTTTCAATATAACTTATAGTTCACTTCAAGTGAGTTTGAAGAAAAGTCTGAATAAAACCCAAATTTTCTAATTCATATCAGGCTATCTGCGTAGGTCAAAAACACTACATGGATTCGTAATTTCTCTGCGATAGTGGAAATTTTATTAGCGATAATAAAATCAAAGATTTTGTTTTGGGATGTAAAAAAGATATCAATCAAAATATCCATTAAATTATTTAAAAGTGTGCTTTATTTGATCAAAGAAAACTAAGTGTTTATACATTTCCTTAGGTTACAATTACTTACAACACGTAACTTTCTTTATAGTCATTACATCTAAAATAAGTTCGACAATTTACCAAACTTTCAGAATACATCTGAAATATTTATTTATTATGTCCTTTCAAACGGCCTTTTTGTTCAGTACCAATCTCAGATTTTGCAGCATAGCAGAGCATTTTTTAAATAAGTTAGAAATAACCTATATTGTTTAATAAAGTGTATACATTTATTGAATACATATAAATTTCGTCAATATCCGTACTATACCAATATATATAGGGAGGGAATGTTATGTGCGGTGTTGTTGTGCTCCGCCTGTTTAAGAATAATTGCATCCGTTCCATAAAAGCTACTGAAATTCCCTTTCATTCCCTTTTCTTCCGAACTGTTATTTTTTCTCCATAATTACTTGTAAATTGGTGCACAACTTCAGTTCGGAAATTGTGGAAAATATATTAAGTTCATCTTGCGGTCTCCAATTAAATAAAGCTTGTAAAAGTAAAAGTGTAATCGAGAACCACTGCTCGATAACACGACAATGCCTTTGATGAATGCAATGAAATTATTTCACAGCTACAAACAACATACCTTACTACTCACGCACTTGCAGTCAAATGTAATTGGTTAAATAAAATTCTGTTGCCACCTGCAGTAGTTGTTGCTTTGTGTCCGCACTTACTTTAGCCCTTGTATACTTTGTCGATTTGTTTACCTTCCTGCTTTATTAAAAAATTACTCTGTGTAAGTATATATATACCAAAGCCAGCAAAATTCAATTTTATGTAAAATAATTACCATGACAAAGTGGGTTTTAATTAAAATATAGTTACGCATTTTAACCCTGTGAATCTATTACTTTCGTTTTACAACACTCTGTTGATAAGCAGAAACCAAACCTTTTGACATCGAAATGCCTTAAATTTTACAGAGCGCTGTTTATCTAGGTCAGTATAAAAATACGCAATAACATTGTAAAAACAGGCTTATTTGCTATACATAAGCTTACTCGTATATGACTTTTTATTAACTTGGCCTCATTCAGTTGAAAAGATACTGAAGATTTTACTGAATTTGCTTTTACTTTTTAAAAATACCGAGTGGCATAGTGATCATGCTTAGGTCTATGGGTAATAAAATTTGCCCACAACTAGTTCAAACATATAAATTATAGAGTCAACGTATTATATTCATGTAAAACGCGCTGAAACCAACTAATTACATTTTTTGTATAAATAACATTATTGATTCACAGACAGACAATATTATGTTTTTTTCTAAAATTAACTGGTCACATAAAGATATTGTGGCCGCAATCAAAGCTACAGAGATTTCAACGTCACGTGCAAATGTTATGAATGCATTTCTTCTACTCGCAAACGCCCAGAGTAGGAGCAAGTCATGGTATTTGGGGATAAGTTTTCAAAACTAGACTCATTAAAAGAGAAGTGTAAATAAACTCAAGTCTATATATATTTATTATAAGTATAAAATACAAAGTTACAAATATTCATTCAAAAATTAACATTTGTCTGCGAAACAAAAACTTCTTAACCTATCTTCAAAGGTATTTTAAATGAATATGTCAGAAGTTGTACCGGTAAGGCGTTGTGCAAAGATCTACTTAAAATAACTTATGTATGTACATATTCACAAGCTTTTGTGCTTTGCTAAAAACTGTTAACGTATCGCCGACGGTTTCAACGTTTTCAAAGTGGTCTTGAGGACACAAATGACGATTAACATGTGAGCCAATAAAAATCCGTGATCATCGGAAATTCAATCGAAACTGTGCTTGAATTTATCAAAAATCAGCCAAAATCATTATTGAAATTGATGGAAATGGAATTGAACATCTCCAAAGCATCAATTTATCGCATTTTGACCGAAAATTTGGGCTTACGAAAGGTGTGTACGGTTTGTTCCGCACAAATTTACTGACGACCAAAAATTGCTCAGAATCCAACATTCGTGGGACGATTATTTGACCAAATTTCACATTTTAACGACTAACCGCTCCCCGTATTCACCTTATATGGCACCGAGCGACTTCTTCCTTTTCGGAAAAATTCATTTGCCCATGAAAGGAAAATGTTGTATAGACGTAGAGGCCATTGAAAAGGTTTACACCGGCATACTGGCGGCCATACCGTCCAACGAGCTAAAACACTCGTTCGACATGCTCTTGGACCGTGTAAAAAGCTGTATTGAAGCAGAAGGAGACTATTTGGAATAAAATGAATTGATTTTGACGAAAAAACCATTTGTTCTGTTTTTTTTAAGTTCTGTTTACTTTGGAACCGACCTTGTATATATATCTGCTGGATTGAAAATTTATGGTTTGTGTGAGAAATGTATCCAATAAATTTGGCTCAAACTGGTCGAATGGTTTCTAGGGATTACAAGTAGAGGTGGCAGGTTTCATGCCCAATGTCCAATTTTGTTACCGATTTCTATGGATGGACCTTAAGGACCATCTTCATTGTATAGTTTAATGTTTCTGACACGTTCATTTAATAAAGCGAATTGTTTTTTTATAACTTAAGTGGGGTTTGAGATATATAAATTATATCTATTCGAGGGCAAGAGCACTCCCATGTTTTAAAATATTTTTAAACACAAATGCCTTTCCCTACTATGATGCCTATACCAAACTACAGTTTTGTATCTTAATTCGCGTCTTAATGTTAGGTAGGTTTTGTGGGCATCCCAATTTTTTGATTTCGTCCAACCGCAATATCAACATTCTCAGAGTGCAAAGTAAACGTATACTGAACCTAACCGAGATGTTGTCGGTTGGCATGACAAACATTAACCATACATTTATACTAAAATAATCACTTGAATAAGATAAGCGGGTTTAATCGATAAATCAACAAAGGTATACAAATTTTTAGAAATTTACTGCAAGGCTCTTGGATTTAGTGAATAGCAACGCCATAAGCTACGTCGTCAAGTATTTAGTATTAATTCTATAAGAAAGAGTAACGATCGATGCATTAAATATGGCTGTTGCCGTTTGTCGTCGCGACTAATCGCCGGCTCCCGCGAGGCAATGGTTAGTTGGTAGCATGTTACTCTTCATTTCAATTTATCTTACAGCTATTGTGATATTAGACTAATGAAATAAAAAACGAGTAAGAAGTTACAGCGATTTCCAAGGTAGGCTGGGCTGTTCGTGGCAGAGCATATGTCGTTGCTTTCGCTAACAAGCCTCACTAAGTGCAAGCTCCAAGACGCTGAAATAGAAGTAGAAAAATTGATTTAAGTGCAGAAATTGACCCCAGCATTAATAAAGTCGGGGAGCCTGCTAACAAATGGTATTTTGCTTTAAATTTCATTTCGTGACCCATCTGGACTCAAAAAGTAAGTGTTTATTAGTGAAGTGTTTTTTCTGCTTGAATAACTTTTAAGTGAAACCGATTTTTACAGTGAAATGTTATTTGAATGCTAGTAGACATTAGTTCTTAGTGCAACAATCAGGATTACTCAAACACTGGCAATGTTACTGTGACACTTCCATTATTGTTACCACATTTTTATTCAATAAACTTATCCTTGTAATGCTTACACACTTTTTCAGATTACAGGTTCTACAACATACAAGTATAATACTCTTGCTTGTGACAGTTTATCCTGTAAACTTTTCTAGCATATTAACATGAATTTACACACCTAAGCGCAATTATATTTATACTGCGCTGAAATAACTAAGCCACTTACATTAAAATAAGTAAACTGTCATGATTATCGGGAATGAATAATTCGTAAACTTCCTGGTTATGTATAAAAACTTTTATAAAATATTTTCAAAATTAGCACTGTTTGAATTTTTATGCCGCCATTATAGAATGTATGAAATAAATGTTTAGCGTTGCATTGAAGAAAAGAATTGGTAAAATCCGCTTCAAGACATTCTAGAAGAACGCCTCAGGTCTTAGATATAGCACAAAATTTCTTTGTGGTAGTGTTGCAGGCAGACAGATATAAAAACTTCGATTTCTAGGTAAAATAAAACTTAGTATTATCGTAAGACATTATCACAGGGTACCTACTCGAAAGACTGCGCATTCAAAAATTGGAAAATTAGATTCGGCAGAATGCAAACCAAACGCGGAGAATTAATGAATATTATCTGTACGAATACCCAGCCCTCAGCCGGATTAGGCAGGATATATTCCAAAGCTTCCAATGGTCCAACTTAAGAGACATTGTGCAGCTGGAATGGGCAAAGATTAGGTATTTTACCAATTCTACTATATCTAAGATTATTTCTGTGGTAGTTAACAAAAATAGGGGGTCGACTCAATTTGTGCGTTATTTAGATTCGCACTCCCGCAACATTTTCGGCAATGAAAGAGCAGTGCTATGAGTGTTTAAAAAGGAGCTCAATAAAATGAACGTTTGAACAAATATCTCAGTACATGTGGGAACTTATATTTAGGACATGCCTTAAAAATGAGAATAAACTAGAATTTTTTACAAGAGATGGTCGTCTGCCCACCTTAGTGGTACCCCGGAAATTGAAGAGCATTCTAAAGAAAGAAGTCTGTTGAGTACTGCTGAGAGTTTCAAATATAAGAATCAACACATTTTGGTACCATTTGAAACCCAGTGACCAACCCAATCATATCGAGCTACTAAATTTTTGGTGCCTACGATTTTCATATTTTGTATGCGTACATATATTAGCTCCCTACCTTTGTAGTTGCCTTAAGCGCACAAATAATTGCCAACGCTTACCACTTAATGCAAGTGCGTGCCGCCTTTTCTGTGTGTTGCATGACTTGACTGGTTTCTCTCTGACACCACACGAATTGACGTGCTGATTTGCACGAAATACTTGTAGGCTTCATATTGGCTGAGGAATTAAGATGTGATTCGCAAATGAAAATAACAGCTACTTAATTAGTTTATTAGCAACTTAACCTGTAGTCGAACATATGCTTTTCACATTATTCAATGTTGAAAAAAAAAACAAAAACAAGAAAAAACGTTAACTTCGGTTGCACCGAAGCTAAATACCCTTCACAGGTGCATTTCTGTTAGTAACTATTTGTTCAGTTTGTATGGAAGCTATATGCTATTGTCAACCGATCTGAACAATTTCTTCGGAGATTACATTGTTGTCTTAAAAAATAATATATACCAAATTTCGTAAATATATCTTGTCAAATGTGAAAGTTGTCCATACAAGAACTTGATTCCGATCGTTCAGTTTGTATGGCAGCTATATGCTATAGTCAACCGATCTGAACAATTTCTTCGGAGATTACATTGTTGCCTTAGAAAATAATATATACCAAATTTCGTGAATATATCTTGTCAAATGTGAAAGTTTTCCATATAAGAACTTGATTCCGATCGTTCAGTTTGTATGACAGCTATATGCTATAGTGGTCCGATATCGGCCGTTCCGACAAATGTGCAGCTTCTTGAAGAGAAAATGACGTCTGCAAAATTTCAAAACGATATCTTAAAAACTGAGGGACTAGTTCGTATATATACAGACAGACGGACAGACGGACAGACAGACGGACATGGCTAAATCGACTCAGCTCGACATACTGATCATTTATATATATACTTTATAGGGTCTCCGACGATTCCTTCTGGGTGTTACAAACTTCGTGACAAACTTAATATACCCTGTTCAGGGTATAAAAAATGGTTTCTGGTCACTCCCAAATGAATGACGCTCAAAGAACTTTTTTTGTAAAGAATTATTTTAGATGCACGTGCTAAGTTGACGTTTATATCAATAAAGGTTAAAGCAATATCAAAGCTTGAAAACGAAAAATTTCTAACAGCTTATTAACGGACTTGCGAAATCTTTCCCATTCTATTTCAAGGTGGTCCTCAATTATTTTGAATTTTCTAATCTTAGCCAACTTAAAATGTATAAATTTTAAAATTCTTTGAGCTCATTCCACCTACGAGTTCTTATTTGTAATTCTCTTTTAAAACTACACCAGCTTATGACTGCACCACCTGCACTGACGGCGCTTAAATGCGTAGGCAAAAAATTGAGCCTGATTTCAACTTTTCACTTTTTCACTGTAATAACAAATTTTAAAAATAAAGGCTTTTAGCGCGAATTACTAAGTTTTTTTTAGCTCTTTTGAATAGTGTGAACGTGTGTGTGCTCTACTGATGCTAATGCATGGTGTTACAGGATATCTGTTAACTTAGATATGTGTGGTTTCAAAGTAAGCAGAATTTGTATTAAAAGTTCTTTATTGCCTAGTGTTATTTAGTAGTTTACCGAGAATTGCCACTTAAGTGAGAAAACTAAAAAATACTATAATAATAATTAACACTTACACTGACTACTCCAGTTGATTTTCTGGTGATAGAAGTTGTCAGTGCGTATGAGCAACATCGTTAATTCATCAAATTGAAATAATTGAGGCTAATAAATATTGATTTTATATCCTATAATGCTTCTAGAATAGCCGGTGGCTTCAAATCCGTTTAATTTACTTCCAATATAAATCACCCAAAAACAAAAAAAACCAAAAAATTATGTTTTTATGAGAAATCCAAAACTACCAAATCAAAGAACAAATTGTCCTTGTTGAAATGTATAATATACTAAAGGACCCGTCCACGCTTCACTGTGGCTGATACATAGATAATACTACTACTACCATCTATGTATATGATTTCTATTAGTTGGATTATAACTATTAGTTAATGAGATATATTGTAGCATTTTTGTGAAGCAACTTGTGTTAGTTAAAAAAAAAATGGATCATAAAGCATTTCGTGTGCCAATAAAACATTGCTTTTTTGGGGAAAATACTGTTGAATTTAGGCTCAGGGAAATCCACCATTGCGTTGCAAAGTAGGTGCTCGCAAGTTCATAATCCAACAAAAACAACTAATTCAACTAATTCTGAGAAGTGTTTAAGTACTCACTAATCGCAATAAAGCCGAATTTTTGCGTCGGTCATAGAAATATAGCTCCATCATTTCCCACTGGAGTCCAATCGACAGTCATTCTAAATTTCAATCTGTAATTGATCACTTCGTTTGAAACACAAATAAAGTTTTCACTGAATAATTTTCAAAAAAATTTTTTTTAATAGCCGGAATAAAAGAGCAAGCGACCGAAATTGAACGAAAGAAAAAAGAATTGTATGAAAAAAGTCAATTTTTGGAAGCTTCCAATTTTTCGACTTTTTCTTACACATGAAAAGTTTTTTTTTTTATTTCTGAACAAACATTCCTTTTTACTTACATATGTATGTACATATGTATATACAAAATAAAACATTTGTGTGGGAAAAAGAAAAGGACTGTTTTTAGGCGTTTTCCGGCAACTTTTGTAATTTCTTTTTACCTTCTCCTAATAATAACAAATACAACGAAAAAAGAATTAGTGAAATCGGTCTAGCCATTCACGCGTGATGCCGTGACAACGGAAAACGGGATTCATTTTTATATATGTATACAGATTGCAAATCTCAAAAATTCGAGTTCTAATCTAAAACATTTTGTTAAACAATGTTGGAAAAAACCATCAAATATTCCATGCAATCATCTTAAATGTCGGCATAAATTGATCTCTTATAATTTTTGTAGCGCCGAAAGAAGTCATTTGAAAAGACGAATTGTACTCTTGTATATGATTTAAAAAATGTTTCGATTCTGGTGATGCTCAAAAATTAATGATTTTAATGGTTCAGGAGGCGGTTCAAATTCCGGCAATTTTACTTTCCCGTTAGCGCAACACATTCCAGCCGTTTCACCCGAGAATTTAGCCGCTTCACAATGTGGGCATATACCATCCATCATTCCAATATATCCATGTACATTATAGTCGATTGAAGGGTCGTAATCAAATGCAGCACGGAACATATCTTCCAAAACACGACGTCGTATTCGCGTAGGTCTTGCTGGATTTCTTGCATGATGAGCTTCTTCAAATCCATTTCGTGGACGTCGCACTGCACTTTGTGATACTCTTTGTGACAACACGCCCCGAGCATTTCGAGTACGTCGACCTATGTTTGATTTTGGACGTGCCGGACGTCCCTAGAATAGGATTTTCATAGAGCATTGGGCGATTTTTAAATCGACCCGCCCTACTGTACATGTCATACAACCAACGAAACAACCAATTTATTGAGGGAAACTTTTTGTCAGCAGTTTCAACACAGCTGAACTATCGATGTGGGGTTATGTGAAATCACTTCACACCTTAGAAGAGAATATTTGAAGCGTTTTTGCTCACATACGGTCAGCAGTGCATTGCAGTGGTCGGCAATTGGGCCTCTTGGCTGGAATTTGTTCGAGCCAGCCGCGGCGATCACTTGCCTCAAATCATGCAGTTAAAACGTGATTGCAAATCTTTGTCTTCGTAATAAAACCGAATTCTTTGTCATATACTTAAACTATGTGCATTTTATTTCTTCTTGAGAACCAATTACCGAAAAAACACCTTTTATACCATAAGAGAAATAAATGAACTGAATTCGAGTATTACATTCAGAGATGTCTATCTGAAAAATTTATTCAAAGTGTATTTCTCGTTTCACAATGATAATATTTCAAACTGGTTCCCATGTACACAACCCCAAAACCTCGCCTTGGTAACAGTAAAATCTAACTCCATTAATTTTTCGCGAAACCATAAAGAAATAGAAACAAAAGCGAAAAATAATTTCGAAAATTTTTCGAGTATTATTAACGAATGTTTTTTCAAATCAATTCTCATTGCTTAACCGTAAATCTCACGAAAAGTGAATATAGCTGAAAAATATCCACCGAAAACTGCATGCAATATTGAACAGAGTAAAACGAAGTACTTGAAATCGGACAAAGTGTTTTCAAAACAAGTCGTAAACTATTTATCTGCTAAAGACATTGCAAATTCACGCATTTCCGTGCTCTTCTCTTCTAGCCCAAGGAGCCTAGAGTAACTTGTCAACAAGAAGTTTGCACTTTTGTTGCATGTTTAGGTTGCCAACAGCTAGTTGACTGCTTGAAAGACTTTACGACGGATATGAAGATGAAGCGCGCTAGACTGAATAGAAAGAGCACGATAGGCGGGCTTTTGTACTTCTGTAAGTTTTTGCTATTCTAATGCTAACAGTCTTCCAACTTTAACAATTCTGTGCGGCGCCAAAACCAGTCATTGGAAAAGCGGCATTCAGGTGCATTCATTAGTTCAGTTTACTGAGTTCTCTCATTTATTTTCACAATGGGAGCAGCTACTTTTATTGTCATTCCAGTTTTTATTTCGGTGCATACAATCTGCTTGTGACTTCTTCTGAGAAAATCACAAACAGGCGTTTTCTAATTTCAATTTAAAGTACAAAACTCATACTAAGTGACGTTTGCCAACTTTCAGGAGTTAATTTTCGGGGGGATATCGGGGTATCTATGAAGTAAAAAGTTGATATGTTTGTTCACTTAACGCGTTTTTATAGCACCGATAAATGGGACATAACAAAAACATAAGATTCTACAACTTTAAAAATGGAGCTTGTGCTTTTTACAGTAACTTAAAATATTCAATTTGGTCAAAAAATGGAATTAAATCGCAAATATTTTCGCACGATAATTTTTTATAGCTTTCGATGGGCAATTGACAAAGGTCTTTTAAGAAATCAGGAAAACCAATTACCGAAGACGGAGCACTCTTTACCACGAGCTCTTACACATTGACTGAAACTCAAACCATCGATTTGCTAAGTCATCTTCAATATAATCTTTGCATAAAATGACATCTTTTTATTCCCTTAGTTTTTATTCCCAGTTTTGGTCCTTTGCGATACCAGATGGAGTTCTGTTCCTAGGTCCAAGAGAAGGAGTAATGCTTTAGGATGCCTGCGCTCAACGCGAATATTAACAGACTCGGCGGTCTCACCATCGATACATCCTTCAGTATATCATACCACGGCGACCCCAAAGAAGCTTCATCGTTACCATGGTGACCTGCTCTAGACATTTCCTGCAGTCTTCTCGATCTGCTAGCCTCATCTTGCGATCGTGAGTCGCCAGCAGACAGTATTCCCATCATGTCTCTTCTATCGAGTGCCAATAGGAATTTTGTGTAAATCTGATCTACTGTTTTGCACATGACTTTTGCAGTGTTGTATCCAAGTAGTTCGTTCCATCGGGGTTTGATTTTCTTTACCATGCTTCTGTTGAGATCGTCGTATAGACAATGCATGGTTTTCGCAATGCTGATCACATTTTCGAAAGTTAGCTAAACATCATTCTTAGCAATCTCGTCCACTATTTCATTGCCTTCGATGCCTTTGTGGCCTGACATCCAGTTAAAGCTGCTTGCTTCTGGCAACACTATCCACAATCGCCCTGCTTCTCAAGACACTTCTAGCCGTTATGCAATATGAGGTTACTGCCTTGCTTGCTGCAAGGCTGTCTACGTAGATGTTGACTCTGGAATTATTTATGCAGATGCATTAGAGACCAGCTGCGCGGTCTCGCAATAGCAAAGACTTCAGCTTGCAATATACTGCAGTGGTTCGGCAACGTAAAAGGTTGCCTTATACCTAACTCTGGACAGTATATTCCCGCACCAACTCCATTGTCTATCAAAATGGATGTATTAGAGTATTGCGCGTACCTAATATACCAGCCACTTTTTTCTATGTTTACTTTGAATATTCTTTCCCAGTTGCAAAGTGAGGTCATGTAGTCGGAGTTTGCCCAAAATAAATTAAGAGTTCAACGTTTTTCGACACGTAAGGAAGCGTTCAGAAATCATGTTTTGAAGATATTTCAATCAGAGTGGCAAAAGTGCTTCGGCAATTAGTTCAAACGCATGTGAAGTTATATAGATCTAATCGGGAATATTTTGAAAAAACAATAAAGCAATTTTCGATGATTATTATATGGTTTTGTTTATAATCCCGAAATGTAAACCACCCTGGTAACATTCAGCACAAGAATATTTGGATAAACTCGGTGTTGACATTCGATTGAGACTCATCTACTAAATATAATGAATTCGTTCTTTATCGCAGACTATTGGCCACACTTAAGGTATGTTATAAAGTAATTTTAACCCAAAACTTACCTTTTACTCAGTAACGATTGTAATTTCATTGGCAACATAGCTTGAATTCTTATAAGTGACGAGAGTATATGTATAATATTCGGATTAAATATTGCTTACTAGTTGTTTATTACTCTTAACCATTGAATCAACTGCATGAAACTCGTATAACGACCAGAAACTTTCGCACAATCTTTGGAAAACTTTTTCTCTTTTAAGCTACATATGTATGTCACTTTCGCACCTATTCAACTTTTACTTACATTTTCAGCGTCAAAAGATTCCTAACTCTCCAAAGATTTGTATAAAACTCTTCACCGTTACAATTGCCACGGCGGAAGCGCGCCAACTTATAACTTTATCCTTGAATGACTTGCTTACACACACAAATATAGTATAAATACACAATTAAATTCTCATTTCCGCTTTCATCGCTATTGGCTTGCTTATCTTCTCTTCACTCCTCTATCAATCTTGAATCCTTCTTTATATTCAAGTTCGCATTTTGTTTTCATTAATTCTGTTGCGTTCTCTCATTTCGTGTGAGGGAAAATTTCGAAAATATGACAGCACACACGTATTTGAATCCACCGTTGACGGACTTTATTGTACATGTACTCCGTCTGTTTACGACAAAGACCGAGAGAGCAACAGGACTCATGCAACAGCGTATAACAGTTTATATGCATGTTATCGAGGCTCTCTCGAATCGCTCGCCTGCTGTTACCACTAGCAGAACAAAGGTGAATTCAATAATCACTTGTGATTTTTTGGTATTTATGAATGGAAAAACATTTACGCATAACTACAACAACTGAAAAGAGAGAGGAAAACTATCTTCGTTTTTATGTTGTACTACACTGAAGTGCTCATTTTACGCATTTGTTGAGTATATTTATTAGAGATATGCATATGTTTATACAAATAAATAAGTTCCCCAGAAAATCTGATATAAAGGCTACTTCATAGAACGTAAAGATAATTCTGCAATTCCGTTTAAGACAAATGTCTTGGAGATTATCAATTCTTTGACTCTTAATTCCTTTACAGCTTATTTTGTCATGAGGTCTGAGAATTCAAAAACATTCACAGATCTAGAGAATAACAAGTGAGTCGTTTCCAACAATTTCATTCAATAAATTTCCGATAAAGTTCTACATATAATAGTTACTGTTGTTGGATTTTTCCTAACGATATGCGATAATATTTATTTCAAGCAAAACCAGCCTGTTCTTTCCATATAATTCATGCTTCGTACAAATCATATAACGCCTCAAAAAAGAGTAGTGTCCTCAAATCATCAATGCCTTGCTGTTTTTCGTCGATTGTGAGCTCTATTGGCGCCCACTTTACACAGAGTTTTCGTGTACCCCAATATGCATGAAACAACTTATGGACTCAAGAAGCTAAATATTGTGAACAAATTGTAAAATATCAAATACCATGATAATTAGTTCATTTCAACCGCTACTATTTGTTTACTGTTACTTAAACTATTCATTTGAGCCAAAAATTCAATGAAATCGCGAACATTTTCGTCCGATTATTTTTTAAATATTTAACGTGAATTAACTAAGCAATGCAACGATGAATTCAATTCAGATTTTGTCAATGAAGCTCCATCAAGGAAGGTGAATTCAATTGAGATGAATTTGCTGACGATCATCCAAATTCAGTTGTCATTCTGGAAACTATTGATGCAAGATCGTCATGTGACCTATCATGAGTCGATTGTATAAGTGTTTCAAGGTGAGACAAATTCAACAAGAGTTGCATGACTTGAGAGCAAGAGCACACCCGTCACTTCCAAGCAGAAGGTTGCCCTCTTTAACGCAATAGATCTCTCATTCTCTCAATTGTTCGCCATTTGTCTTTCAATAAATCAGGAAAACTAGCAACCGAAGACGGATTTCTCTTCTTCACGACAAAGCGAACTCTGACTTAATGGACTGAAGCAATTGCATTTTTAAGCACTCAAAACATCGATTTGATGATTCATCCGCCGTAGAGACTTTCCACCGAAAAACACCTCTTTATTGCCATAAGTAAAATTTAAACAAAGAGGGTTACGTTTTTCGACAGCTGAAGAGGCAGTTTATGCGTTGAAAAACAAAAGTGCTTCGGCAATTGGTTGAAATGCATGCAAAGGTGCATTGGCCTTTTAGAGAATATTTTGAAAAGTGATTTTCGATAATTAATACTTGTTTTTGTCCTCTAATCCCGAAATGTAAAAGGCAACCTTCGTAAACCTAGTTTGAATGATTACAGAAGCGGAGACCAATACAACTTTGTTGTCCATTGCAACAGAGAATTAGTGAGTCGAAATAAATTCGAAATATTTATTAAACTTTCTCTAAGGCAAGAACACAAGAAAAATGTTTGTCTATAAATTGTTATTAAATAAATTAATTAAGTTTCCGATATATCTTGTACTTATTACACATATACTATACGTTTATATCAAAGTTTTTCACAAAACAACTATGAGCTTTTGATTGTTGCCTGCGGATAAAAGTTAATCGCCATTGTCACATTTATTGCAAGGAGATATCAGAATGTTATGTTCCCTAAAATCAACGTTGTTATCAAAAAAGTATACACAGCGCTATTCGCTGCTGAATTCGCTCTTGTGAAATAACTGTAACTCTATACTATCCCCACAAGTGCTCCAAAGGGAGTACGAGTATGTGCCTGCAGCTACCTGTATAACACATATTATAGACGCATGACTAACATTAAATTGTGCTTCCCCATGAGCCAACAGAAAGTAAAAAATATAAATATTATAAAAAAAGCATATATACTTGTAGTATATAGAATCAATTAAACCATTTTGTTAGCATTTCCATGAAAATATAACAATTTATTAAAATCTGCGTTCCTTGTACATAAAAACAGATCTAGTAAAAAGCAATCCATTATATTTGTATAGGTTATATAAAATTATCGAGTCATGTCGTCATGTAAGCCCAGAAGCTATGCATAATATGCGTTTCTTGGTATTTGCAAAGAATCATTTACTATGTGTTGTTCCCATAAAGCCAAACTCTTAATTCAGATTACAATATTGTTAACAATTGGACCGTCTGAAGCGGCCAGCTTTGGACAATAGAAGAAAATTGTTTAACCACAGAACAAGTCAAGCCACACACATCACATGTAGTCATACCCCAGAAGTTTCGGTTTCTTGGTTATGAGGTTCTTAAGCATCTGCCTTATATCCCGAACCGAGCAACAAAAAATTAAAACCTGCTCCTTTTCATGGTTTTCTTTCTATTAAGATGATTTCATTCTATCTATTGCGACGATTGTCTTGGTGAAAAATTCGCCTCGAGAGTAGCATGTAAATATCGGCTGTCCCATTCCTTTTACCAATAGTGAGAGTAGCACCATACAATTACTTTTAAAATAGCAACAAGTTAGGAAAAATATTAATGTAAATATTTGACCACACTCGATCCATTATAATCAAGCTAAATCGAATAAAACCATCAATTAATTCCAAAATAATGAATTTCTCTTTGTTGGATCTCATTTGTATATATGGGGTATTCCATACCAAATCGACCATTTTTGAACCCGACCTCTTTAGATTTTGCTGAAACTTATCCATCCTTTTCTACCCTTTGAAAAACATTTTTGAGAATTTTTTTAAAATTTTTTGTCCAACTTCAAAAAAGTTATGAATTTTGCTATTTTTTGCTAAAAAATGGCTTTTTTATTTTCAAATAGCCATAACTTTTGTAGAAATTGACTTTTGGGGACCTTTTTTTTAAATTTTTGTTTTTGAATGAACTTTTCGAAAAAATACACGAAAAAATTTAACGCGATCCATTTCGAGGTACTCTACGTTTTAAAGTAAAAACATATAAATTTCAAATTTAATGGCGAATTATTAATATCATTCGAAAGGACATCATTTGGCATTCAGTTTTTTGAAGATTACCTCTTTCAAATATTGGAAAAACATTTTTAAAGAAACTACCTCTACTTGGATCACCCGTTATAAATAACTTAATACGCAAACCTTTCTGTGCAAAAAGAAATGTAAAGCTTTATGCAACTGCATTTTAGACGCTTTGAGAATACGTGACAGAAGTTTAAGATGTCAGTAGGGTAATATGGCCTGTTTTTTGACATTTTTTTCATAGAAATTTTTATTCTACAATAGAACTTTTTTCACATATCGTGAGGTATATCGTGGAGTGTATAAACAAATTTTTTCGGAATTGACATCTACGGGAGATATGGCTAGGTGAATGGATGCGTTTTTTCACTGACAGACACGATTTCTCACCTTTGGATCTTCTAAAACACAAAAACCCAATATTATTATTTTTGGGCCCTTTTCGAAACCTTCCAATGGTAAAGTGGATTTCTATATTAATTTTAAGGGTATAAAGGAACAGAAAATTCAAAAAAAAAAATTTGAAAAAAAGATTACCCTTCTGACCCCTCAACGTGTATTCATAGATGTTGCATGTAGTAATTGCACATATGACTTTGCTAAAGGAATCAAAACTATGATTATTTGAGGTGCAATGCTTGAAAGTTAAATTTCGTGCATCATACAGATCCAGTGACCTTAAAACAAACTTATACAGCGAAATAATTTAACATTGAAGGTATTTTCAATTTATGAATTACTCGCATTTTTTATTTAATTTTTTACGATAAATTAATTTTGGTTGTTAACTATTGGAAAATATTAAAAATCTCATTTTTGAACAACCCAAAAAAATAATTTGCACACGTTAGCAGCACTTTTAATGCAGTTTTCAAGTAGGTAAAGCCGAAATTGTGTAGTATTATTAACGTATGATCAAAATATATTATTTGGTAAATGGTTTGTTTATATTGACAAAAAAAAGTACTCGCGAAATAACTATGTGATAGATTGTGTAATGTGTGGGACAATGAAAGCAAAAAGATTGCAGTGGAAGAAAAATCCCACTAACCTTGTTTTGAACGAATTTGTAAAGAATATATAGTACTTCGAGGACGACAAGACGAAAAGAATGCTGCAATAACTGGTGCTATATGGAAACGAGGTTATGAGAACGCAAAGTTAATAGCATTAAAATTATTTCAAGGAAAATCAAGTGGAGAAGGACCTGGCTTTGCTTGAAATCTCCAATTGGCTACAACCGGGAAGCGGTGTCTACGCCAATAAAGAAAAAGAAAATTTATGCAATCGCCCCAATGAGAACAGTAAGAAAAAGCCCGGAAAACACTTTCACCCAAGGAACGTGAAGATGATTTCTCAAATGAAAAATTTTCGACAGAAGTACTTGATTTCGTTCGACTAGTTTATATGGCAAAATAATCACATAGTGATGTTAAAATACATTGGGTGGGTGTACATATAAACACGAAAGCTAAAACTCTTCTCTTTCCACTTCCAATTGTCTTTATACCAATACAGATATAGCATAATATGGGAAAAGAAAGTGTATAAAAAATATAATTCTGATATCTTTGCATCCATGGAACTGTCAATTTTCATTCAACACTTCTCTACGTAAAATCTACATAATTATATGTACGTGCTTGTATGCTGCAAATGGCCCTATTCATAATTGGATATATTAAATGTTAATGAAGTGGAGGGTGGGGCAATTTAAATTAGAATAAAAGCTTTCTAGCTAACACACAATTGCCATAAAAGCGTCTACATCGAAAAAAATGTGCCGTTACGATGAATTGACAATACACTCAAATATTCCTTCACACAGCAAGTGTCAAAGCGCTATGACACTTATCTAAATTTATTTGTGAAACAAACAAAGGCATTTACATATGTATGTATGAGGGAAAAACAAAGAAAACGACAGTTTTGCATGAACACACAAGCATGTAGGCATTTGTTCTTGTATGTATTTTATAGGTATGTACATATGTATATCTAGAGAAATATGTGTCCGTGAAGACAAATATGTTGGTTGTAATGTACTACTATTAAACTCCACCTCATGGTGGAATAGGCACGTGGAATTAAAGCTGTCCAAAGCCACCAAGGTACACTTGATATGCAAACGCGTAGCCAGCAGATCCTTGGGCTGCAAGCCAAGTATCATCAGATGGTTGTATACCATGTTCGTAAGGTCTATTGTCACTTATGGAGCGGTTGATTGGGCACCTAAGACAACGCAATCGATAGGCCTTCATTTATGGAAGTTGCGTCTACGCTTCAGGGACAATGCGCACTTGCCCAACCGCAGCGCTTGAAACCATGCCGGGGCTCACACCGCTGCATCTAGTGATCAAAAAGGTAGCGAAATATACTTGTATAGTACCATGCTGGTCATGGCAGCAGAGGGATTTTCAAAGGGAAGATAATGTCGTCTCAAAAATTGTAGGCCTTAAGGGAAAACACACCACTGTCCCTCTTCCAAGGGAAGGCTTTACGAAGAGGGTAAACTTTACAAAAAGTTTAGAGTTAGTCTCGGCAGTAAGTTGGAGTGGAGTCATACCACGCTCGAACTACTACTGAGGGGCGGCTCTATTCAATGTAAAAAGACGGTTCGAAAACACCGGAAGGCATTGCGGGACCGTGTACCAAACTAACCTTACCAATGGAACGTTTTCCGAGCAGAAGAAGTCTTTGCTATAATTCAGTGTCCAGAAATCAATTTTCATCGCAACCAGCGTATCACTATACTTAGCGATAGTTTAGCAGCACTAAAAGCGATCTCAGCTTATTAGGTCAAATCGCTTTGACTGGAGGAGCTGGCCGACGAACTATCCCGCTCTGCATTTTTCTGCCAAGCTACTACTGGTAAAACCTTCCAAGGTTTAAAGATATGGAAAGCTGATTCCGTCTTAAGAAGCTCTTGTCCAACTTGGGCATAGTCTCTTGTGCAAACTGCCGGTTTTAAGATATGGAACAGGAAACTCCAGAACACCTGATTCTAGATGGCACAGCAATTTGTAGGAGCAGGCTCAAAGCCCTAGGTTTCATCTACGTGAACAGGGAAAAAAAGTCTTGCGGTATTTTCACTAGTTGGCGCTGAAAGCGCGTAGTTCTAGTTTTATTCGTCGCATCGGGTCATGCTATACCTTTTTGGAAAGCTCATTTCACGCGCTAACACGTGTTCGATTGTTGTTCGATTTTAAGTCGTTCGTGAGTTATAGCGTCGCAAATATGGAGCAAAATAAAGAGAAAATACCTCATATTTTACAGTACTACTACGGTAAGGGCAAAAATGCATCTCAAGTCGCTAATAAAATTTGTGCAGTTTATGGACCCGATACAGTTTCCATTTCCACCGCACAACGATGGTTTCAACGTTTTCGTTCTGATGTGGAGGTGGTCGAATATGCGCCACGCTCCGGAAGACCTGTCGTCGAAAACTGCGATAAAATCGCTGAATTGGTCGAAAGAGACCGACATAGTAGTCATCAAACCGTTATAAATCATTTGAAGAAGCTTGGAGTCACTAAGAAGCTCGATGTATGGGTGCCACCCGAATTGATTCAATAAAAATACCGCAAGACTTTTTTGACAACCTAATATAATCTAAATTATTGAAAAATTTTCTGACCTTCCAGTACACATATTCCATATATTTGGTATCATATTACAAAATGATAGAAAAATTCTTAATTATTTTTCTCTCGATTTTGTCTATCCATTGTCTCACGCCAATACACTGTACTCCTCCACAAATTGCCGCTCTTTGCAAAGCCTAGCACGTTCGCGCACTTTGTGTTTGCCATCGACGTACAAACAATGTGGAAGATGTGTCATAAAATAATACGAAATATGGTAAACCAAATGTGCGAAAAAATAATGGAGATAAAATACGTGAAAAAAGGAAGGGTTAAGTACGAACGGAACAGTAGATTAAGCATGGTAACAATTCGTTGGAAATTGTGATGAAATGTTTCTAGAAATTTATACAAATACATATGTGATAAACGATTCCAAGTACAGGTCAAATTAACCTAGTCTACCTTTACTTAGTTTCATTGCAATATCTTGTTTAACATTTTAAATACGTATCATATAGAAACTGGAAAATAATATACTGGTAGCTGCTATTTTGGAACCAAAATGTGCTAAATGATGCATTTGTACTTAAAAGCTCGCATTCTAGATATATTTAGTATGTATGGACTGGTTTCAATTCGCCTGTTTATTACAACTCATGATCACAGTAGAGGCACTTTTTTCAATCCCTTTTTTATGACAGATCTCGCGGGAGTTGATCAAGCTGTTTTATTATTTTTATTCAAAGGAAAAACTTACTCCTGAACAACGTTTACAAATCTCTCAACTTTATTAGGAAAATTCAAATGCACATAATGTGTTTCGCGCGCTTCCATCAAGTTATGGTCAACTTAATCGGCCTACTGAGCGTACTTTTCGCAACACTATCACTCATTTTGAGACCCAGCAATCATTACTACATAATATTCGACCGAGTAGACCACGCCCAGCACGCAATAAAGAAAATATAGCAGCCGTAACTGAGAGTGTACACGAAGACCGAAGAGTCGATTTGGTGCCGTTCGCACCAATACGGACTGACGTATGGAACGACTTGGCGCATTTAACGTCGAGATCTTGAATTGAAAGAGTACAAAATACAGCTTGTGCAATAACTAAAGTTCGACATGTCGCTTCGCTCTGTTGGCTTTGGAAAAGTTTCAAGAAGATCCGACGTTTTCTAGCTAAATTTTGTTCAGCCTCATCAGACCAATTTCTGGCTCAATAGGAATGTAAACAAGCATTTGGGATAAAGAGCAACATGAAGAGATTCACGAGCTACCATTTCATACAGAAAAAAACAATATTTTCATATGGTCTGGCCAACGGTGGAATCATTGGTTCATATTTCTTTAAAAATTATGACAGTCATGATAACTGACTATTTGCTGCCTGAAATTGAAGCTCGTGATCTCAGGGACATTTAGTTTCGGGCGAGCAGATAATTTCACGTTTTGGTCCGGTCGATTAGTCACCAAAATGTGATATCACACAGTTAAACTTTTTCCTGAGGGGATATATAATGTTTCGATTCAGGCCTTGAAGCAGAAAATCACTCGTCTCATTCGCCAGTTACTAGTCGAAATGCTCGAATGAGTCAACGAAAATTGGACTCAACGTATGGACCATCTGAGACGTAGCCGCGACCAACATTTGAGCGAAATAATCTTCAAAAAATTTCCAAAGAATGTTCTTTCGAATGATAATAAACATTCCTCATTTAATTTGAAGTTTCTCTGGGTTTCTTTAAAAAGTTTTTTGTAACTTCAAAATAGATCACCCGTTATTATGCTACATATTCTCGATATGCCAATGAATTATAGGTGTTATACCCAACACTTCAGCAAAAAAAAAAAATATTTTACTATTGTTGAACTCATTGCGAGGGTACAAAAATACTCACTTACATAGATGTACCGCAGTAAGATTACAATTACAAATTGCTCAAATAAAATTAGACACCAAACGCCTTCACGTTTGACTCACATAAAGTGTCTAATGCAAGAGAAACTCATAACACTCTACACAAATATGTACATATAACACACACATTAGTGCATATGCCCCCATTAGCGCAGAATTAAATTTACAGTATGAAAGCAAATGTGTTAGAACATGGAAACTCATATTTAATGATACGTGCTAAGAGTTTGTGTACGTCGGAAGGACCTTTTGCTGTCGCCAACGGGCACAGATGTCACGCAAATAGACAAGAATTGACACACCGACAGGCATTCAGACAGACAGTCAGACGTGAAATGTTAAGTCGACTATAAATGTGGCGTATAAAAGAGGAGATGAAATTTGATAGAGCGACAAGCTCTGGAAAGCGCATTGAAGTTGAATTTATAGCCAATTATTTACACTACATACATCTGTGCATACGTATTTAGTGTATGTGTGTACACAATTATATAAGCTGCCCTCAAATTACTAAATCTAAAACTTTAATTTATAATGACTTAAAATTAGCCTAATAAACGATTGTCACGCCCACATAACGGCACATAAATGTGTTACAACTGAGCTGCTAAAACTGTTATTTAATGCAAGCATTCACAGTACAAAGGAAGACTTGCGGTTTAAAGATTTCACAAACCATTAAAGCTATTTCAACCAAACTTGCTTAAGACGAGTCCAACCAGCTCCCCCTCAGAGAATGTGAAATGTGTCAAATCGGCTGATAATCCCGCTCACTCCCCATATAACGCGTGTGTTGGAAATAAAACTAAATACCTATAAAATGTGCGATAACTCACTCAACAAATCCGTCTTACGTCAGAAGAATTCTGAATATGTGGAGTATGGTGCCTTTTAATAACTTTTTATCGCATATTTCCATCTAACTGTGAAACATGCTATTGAAATTCGAAAATAATACAAATTTACTTGAAAATGAAGATTATTATAAAAAAGAGCGTTTAAAGCTCGCATTCATCAGAGGATTCCGTCCACAAAATGAACGATTTTGTTGCTCAGCTGCTCACAGCGCAGTATAGAGCGGAAAAGATCTAGAAAGCATGTTGACGGTCGAATCAATCGATATCCTGTTGTCCATCCTCTTTGTTTAGTAGGGGTACAGGTGTGGTGAGTTGTATTGTAATGTCATCAGCTGTGGTGAATTGCGCTGTTGTATTAGGATGCGTCAGTTTTGCCGGGTAGAGGGGGTGGATGCTTAACTCATTTAAACAAAGTGCAATAACCAAACACTAAATTAAGTTCTAAAATCTAAATGTGGCGCACGAATCGAGCTACAAAAACAAATCGTAATAACTTTTTATACTCTTGTAACATGCTCTTATAGGGGAACAAGAAAAATCGTTAACATAGAAGCGATAATACTATTTATAAGTGCATTTCTCATATTAAATATATGTATGTATTCATATAAGTAAATTTGAAAAATTAAATAGCTAAGGGTTTTCATTCAAAGAAATACAGTTCTTTGTAGTCGCATGAAAAGCCTTCAAATAGGATTAAGAATACTTAATAAGGAAACAAATATTTTCTAAAGACTTTGTCTTAACTTTTATCGCTAAGTTTAAATGGTAGTTGGTCCGATCTAAATAATACGTTCGAAGATTCTAGCGTTGCTAAAGCCAATACTATATGCCAATTATCTGACGACGCACCTATGACTTTAGGAGGTCTATTGTAAAGCTACCGAGACTAAAATATCCCCACAACATTTTGTCCACTCTGAATCACCCTTTGCCTCTAACGATGTTTATCAGTAAATACAAGTTTTAATTATGCTATCCATGCTATACTATTTATGTCACATTTGTCGAGCAAATTATATAGTTATTACCTCCACCTAGAGCTATATGTATTAATAATTCGTTTTTCGGTTAAATATATACAAGTAGTCAGAAGCATAACAATTTTTTCTTTTCCGTATTCTAGTTGTTAAGTGGAAGTGCTTGCTCTGACTAGTTCATCAGCTTCGCAGTTACCCTGATAACCATTCTATTACTATGTCCTGGTACTCATCGCAGGTTTCTTGCGAAATAGGATGTCAGATCCACCAAAAGATCAATGCATTCTTTCACTACCTTTAAAGATATCCAAAGAGATTTTAATGATTTCATTAATTTAATATGCATACATACATGTACTATATATAAGTATATTCCATTAGTAGGCACACATTCCTTTTCAGACCAAGAAATCTTTAATTAATTGTTGGAAACTCCGCTTGGTAGAACTGCTGTGGTCTTGCAGTCGATAATCGCTTCTGGTATCTAATCACCATCTCACACTCGATTATCTAGTTTGGACCCATCCAAATAGATACTCGTCTCCGTATACCTCCCCACTTCCTCTCTTTTCCACTCTTCTCCTTCGTTCTAAAGAATTCTAAAATCCGTGATACTGACTAGAAACGTAAACTTACTAAGTATCTTAGAAGTAAGGAGAATCCTCTCAGTCTTACGTAGAACTCAAATCGCTGCTAGTTGCAAAGAAAAAGTCAGTGGGCAGTGAATGAAAATAATGAACTGAACAACGTTTACAAATCGTTTAAATTTATTACGAAAATTCACGTTCTGTAAGGAATGTGTTTCGCACGCTTCACTCAACTTATGGATAACATAATCGGCCTATTAAGCGTACTATTCGCAACACCATCACCCATCTTGAGACCACTCATTATTGGATAATATTCAACCGAATAGACCGCGTCCAGCTCGCAGTGAAGAAAATATAGCATCCGTAACTGAGAGTGTACACGAAGACCGTATTGAACAACTTGGTGCATTTTACGTCGAGATCTTAAATTTAAACCGTATAAAATACAGCTTATGTAAGATTTACCAAGCGACATCGCTTCGCTCTATGGGCTCTAGAAAATTTCCAAGAAGATTCGACGTTTTCGAGCCAAGTTGTGTTCAGCGATGATTCCCATTTCTAGCTCAATGGGTATATAAACAAGCAAAACTGCCGCATTTGGGACGAAGAGCATAACCTTTAGAGATTCAATGGCTGTCATTTCATAGTAATCGTTTGTGGGCCGGTGGAATTAACGGTCCATATTTCTTCAAAAATGATGAAATAGTCAATGAAAACCGTTATCGCGCCATAATAACCGACTACTTGATGTCTGAAATTGAATGTCGTGATCTCAGCAACATTTGGATTTATAAAGAGAACACTTCGGTGGACAGATAATTTCACGTTTTAGGCCGGTCGGTTAGCCACCAAAATCGTGTGATATCGCACCGTTAGACTTTTTTCTTTCGGGAAGTCTAAGCGGACAATCCCGCTTCTGACCTTAGAGCAAACCATCACGCATGTCATTCGCCAGTTACTAGTCTGAGACTAGCTCGAACAAGTCAACAAAAATTGGACGGATGAACCATCTGAAACGTAGCCACGGCCAACCTTTCAAAGAGTTAATCTTCAAAAAATAAATGCCACAGAATGTTCTTTCGAATGATGATAAACATTCGCCATTAAATTTGAAGTTTCTATGTTTTTTCTTAAAAAAAAGTAGGAAATCTTGAAATGGATCACCATTTATGTAAACTTTATGGGGTCTTCGAAATTTTTTTCTTACAAAATTCGTGGGAAACTTGATATACTCTGTTTAGGGTATAAATTTTTTTTCTAATTTTTCTTTACCAGTTTTTGTCTATATCGTAAAAACCGAAAACAAGTTTATTCGCAGTTATTTATGAAAACATTACTACTAATACGTTATTATTATTACGAACACAACTGTTTGTAGATGCATGTGTGTATTGTAGACCCAGATAATTAAATCGCAACTGCCTGCGAATCATTAAATTTAATCGCATTTGCAGCTATTCTTGAGATCTTCACTGGTGCAGAAGTATAAATAACATACATGCATCCAAATGTGTATGCGTGTTCTAGAAGTATCAACTATAAACATAGTTATGTAATATATGTACGTACATATCCGCACGTATTGAAAACTACTAGCTTAAAGTGCTGTTATAGTTTGCATACAAAGTAGGTCAACATGTATAGAAGAACAGTCATATCTGCAAATACAAATATACACACATATTAGAAGCCTTATCACTTGCGTATCACGTGATTGTTGGCCTCTTAGTGAATTAATTTTGACGTAAATAGCATTAAGATATTAATCCTTTATTACATTAATTAAATGCCACGCAAAGTGATTATGCGACATATTGAAAAGCAGCTACCAATATGCGTGGGAAAATTATTTCGACTAAATTCAGTTTTATTAAAGATCTCATAAAACATTAAATTCTTTTTTTTTGTAAAATTTTTCAAGAGTGTGATGATGAAATTTAAGAAAATGAGAACGCCAGCATTCCAAAGCCAATGAAATCACCCAAGCAAACCGAAACTGAAATTGCTCACATTTATAGCTTTCAAATAAACGAGTTAGTCAAATATGTGATGCATTCAAGCAAAACCGATGCAACTGCAGCGCTACTTCAACACAACCCATCGTAAAAGCGGTGATTTGTCGATGCGCAGTTTTATTGCTAATCTCAGCAGATGGAGAAGCAATTCCGTGAATTTGGTCTTGCATTATTATTGAACTCTTTCAACATGTTGCACACAACGGTTGTTTGGAGCGCCATAAAATAGTAGACGCCAATATCGGGTTATGTGTATCATATATGCAAATGCATATATTATATATAGTATGTATGTAAAATTTGTCTCTATAAAGGTATAGAACTTTTATTTTATGTAAAACTGAAAATGCAACAAAGTATCCAGTATCTGCATATTTGTTATATAGAGGGCTTCTTTTGAGATATAGAACCTTTTATAAAACAGAAAGTTTTTTAAAATATATATATTATATTTCGGCTTAAAACTTCGTAAATTACATGGAACTTATTGTACTTCTAACACGACCTCAACTAGTTAGGAATTGCCTACTTTTATCGCAGGTTTTTGATGTGATTTCTCTTGCCTCAATTCGCCAGCGATACTCCCATAGCGAATCGAACACACTATACCAGACGCAAAAACAAACGGGCAGAACTTGTGATGCAACTCTGTACATAAGTATACCATAGTCAAGGGACAGTGGAAACAGCAAACTTTGCCTGCCAACCATCTCCGAAGAAGTCAAAAACCATCCAAATGGCCTTTTCGTGATGACGAAAGCAGCTTTGAAATCGACGAAGAGGTGGTGTGTGTCGATTCTCCTTTTCCAAGATTTGGCGCATGGTGAATATCTGGTCGGTTGTTGATTTGCCAGATCTAAGGCCACACTGATAAGGTCCAATCAGTTTGTTGATGGTGGGCTTTAATCTTTCACACAATACGCTCTATAGAACCTTGTCCGCGATGTTGAGGAGGCTAATCCCACGGTAGTTGGCGCAGATTGTGGGGTCTCCTTTTTTATGGATTGGGCATAGCACACTTAAATTCCAATCGTTGGGCATACTTTTGTCCGACCATATTTTACAAAGAAGCTGATGCATGCACCTTATCAGCTCTTCGCCGCCGTGTTTGAATAGCTCGGCCGGCAATCCGTCGGCCCCTGCCGCTTTGTTGTTTTTCAGGCGGGCAATTGCTATTCGAACTTCTTCATGGTCGGGCAATGGAACATCTGCTCCATCGTCATCGATTGGGGAATCGGGTTCGTCTTCTCCTGGCGTTGTACGTTCACTGCCATTCAGCAGGCTAGCGACCTGTTCCCTCCATAATTTAAGTATGTTCTGGGCATCGGTGACTAGATCACCTTTGGGGATTCTACAAGAGTATGCTCCGGTCTTGAAACCTTCTGTAAGCCGCCGCATTTTTTCGTAGAATTTTCGAGCATTACCCCTATCAAGCTCTTCGTACTCACGCATTTCGGCCTCTTTTTTTGCCTTATCATCTTGTAAAATCCATGAATTGTATTTCCATAATTCCGGTCCTTTTCGACGGATGTTCTCAAACAAATGCCTCAGTACGTCCAAAAAGAACTCCTTATTGAACTTGTGCCCCTCCGAAATAAATTCATGATGCACCAAACTACTCACTCATGTCTCATCGGTAGTTATAATGCTCTCCATGATCGGATGATGGATCGGAATTATCATGATCAAGCATGTCTAAAGAGATCTGTTTACGGTACTATTTTTGAAAAAAAAAATCAGATTTATCGAGACGAGTCGAGGAAGAACGCGTTTTATACCCAAAATATTCGCCAAATCATTCGAACGGACTCAAGAGACGTCGAGCTCTACTGCTATCTCTCTAACATATGCTTGACAATTGAAGAGGTCGAAAATCCAGTTTGAACGAGGCATGTCATCAACGATCTCTCGACCATCCTTGAAGGCTTTGTATCACTCGTAGGCTTGTGTGTTTGATAATTTCGTCTACCTTAGAACCAGCGTAAACACCACCAACAATGTCAGCCTGGAAATCCAACGCAGGATAACTCTTGCCAACAGGTGCTACTTCAGACTGAGTAGGCAATTGAGAAGCAAAGTCCTCTCTCGATGAACAAATAAATATAAAAGACTCTATAAGTCACTCATAATTCCCGTCCTGCTATATGGTGCAGATTGGACGATGACAACAACTGATGAGTCGACGAGTTCTCGAGAGAAAAGTTCTGCGAAAGATTTATGGTCCTTCGCGCGTTGGCCACGGCGAATATCGCATTCGATGGAACGATGAGCTGTATGGGATATATGACGACATTGACATAGTTCAGCGAATTAAGAGACAGCGGCTACGTTGGCTAGGTCATGTTGTCCGAATGGACGAAAACACTCCAGCTCTGAAAGTATTCGACGCTGTACCCGCAGGGGGAAGCAGAGGAAGAGGAGAACCTCCACTCCGTTGGAAGAACCAGGTGAAGAACAACCTGGCTACGCTTGGAATATCCAATGGCGCCACGTAGCGAAAAGAAGAAACGACTTGGAACCCATTTTAAGTCTAGCAAACAGATAAAAGAAAATTGGCTGAAGGAGCCGAAAGAACCCAAGGCCATTCCAGAAATAAATATTCATGAATAATTAAATATTTTGCGTTTTATTTAAGGGTCCTTTCTTATTACAAGGTATATCTCATTTCGGTTATTATTGATGTTATTATAAATATCTCGAACACGTCTAACTAAACTAAATTAGTCTACGGCCTATAATACATATCTAAGTTAATAAAATGGATTTTTTTTTTAATATATAATATGTATGTACATGTATTTCCCTGGTTTAAATTCTTGCAAATTGAAGGGTATAAACTTTGCGGTTATACCAGAACCTTGTCTACTTGTTTAATAAAATTTAACCAATAATAAGTTTGTCAGCGCTAACCTCACACAATAGAGAAGTCACAAATGCGAAATTAATTATTTGTTTAAAAATTAACCACAAAATATATAATTTATTAATTGGCAAAATATGAATTTTCGATAATTGGATTATCACTTTTTCCCAGCCACAAGCAGAACGATGATGAATTGCATATTAGCTGAGTCATTTAAGTCGCGCCCAAGCAACCTCGCCTTGTTCTTTAATGACTAACACAAGCGACATGGTTTACTCATTTCTTAGGTAATGTTAAGCCAATTGAAGTGTGTCATAACATGGCGTAGCGTATTAGGCGAGCAGCGAACTGGTTTACCTTCTCCTTTAGTTGCTCATCCATCATCTAATTCGACTTGCATTGAAAGCTTGAAAAAAAAGCATAACGAAAGTGGATAGAAACGCCAGAACTGTAAAAATTCATGGCCAGAAAGTGAATACATAATGATAAATTGCATGCTGCTTACGGCGCAGCAGGCGCTAAATGTTGAACAGAATAGTTACAATGGTTATTTCAAACTTGCTTGTGGGCGCTGTCAACAATTCTATTTCCTGCTTGCCACAATTTGTGGCAGAGCGATTAGCTGGCGTGTTTACATAGTTATATAATATAATTATTTCCAAGGCAAGCTATTATTTGGTACTTTTTTTGATAAAATATAATTTAATTTATGACATGTCATCGCTTGAAGCGGCGCTTCTAGATTCGCCAAAGAATTTTGCTTTTCTTCACGCTTCATTGTGTTACTTGTGTATGTGCTAATTGGTGAGGTCTTTATGAATATGTTTGTTTCTTATAATCATTTGTATTAATACTTATTATCTTTTTTTGCTTGAATCTGATGGAGAATTCATTGAATTTGCCATTTAGCGCACCCTATACAATATTATAACCCAATCATTAATCAAATGACCTTCCGAATCTTGTTAGACACAACTCATACTCATTGCAATAACCAATAAACTCTGCTCATAAAACAAACCAACTAAGTATTCATTTTTATTATTATTTATTGCACTAATTTTAAACATATTTTTCTAAGTTTCTACATCATTAAGTAAGGTACAAAGTGTGTGTCTTAATGTATCCGCCGCAGACCGCTAATTGAACAAATAACCAATAATCCGTTAGAGTAGTTATTACGTTTCCTACTAAAAATCATAAACAACAAAAGCCTTCGGATTCATTAAGACAATTTCGACTCATTTTGGCTCAGTAAAAATTGGCTTTCTCAGTTTAAAACTGTCGTGCGCGCACCTGTTGATCGGCCAACTCTTCGGGTGTGGGATGTGCGCGTATGTACTCAATGGCTCGCTGTATATGTGCTGGCACCGGTGGTGGCGTGGGAAGCGCATCGGATTGCGGCTGATAGCCATTCTCATCGGCTACGTAAATAATTTGCACGAATTTTCCTTCCGGCGAGTAGTGACGGAAATAACCCTGAGCATATTGCCCACCCACGCCATCCTCACGATGTTCGGCGCCATTCGATTGGGCTATATCAAAACTGTAAGAACCATCGATGTTCAATTCGCTAGCATAGCGGGTTATGGTGGAGTCAGCCTCAGCTTGCGCAGTTGCCAACAGGCCAGTGATGACAAAGGAGATTAGTAACAGCTGCGAAAAAGTGAAACAGAGATTATAATTTTGGAATGCTGAATTTTGTTATAATTTCATGAGCATTAATAATGTTAATATTCGATTTTCATGATAACAAAACAGAAGTGGACAGGCTTACAGTTGAAGTAATTAGCAATATTAACGGACAGTAATCTAAATTAACTTAATTGCAGTTCGCATTGTTATCTCTAAATTGTGGATGTTTTAGTAATGTTGTTTTTCTGTTTTTAGTGTGACATACTTTCTATATACACATCTTAATATCCTGAGCAGGGTATATTAACTTTGGCACGATTTTTTTTACACCCAGAAAGAAAGGTCCTATCAAATATGAAAATGAGCTGACCCAATTTTACCATGTTCGCCCATCCGTCAGTCTATATATGCTCAAACTAGTTCTTCAATTTTACAAATATCGAACTTCTAAGGAAGCTGCTTATCCATCGAAACCGTCGATATCAGAATACTATAGCACATATCAGCCACAAAACCCAAACGAATTAAGTTTATGTAGGGAAAAACTTTTGCTGGAATCTAGTATTACAGATAATTATATCTCGGACCCCGGCGAAGTCGATCAGCCTCAACCCATTTATAGTTGTTTCATCATGGATGCTGAATTTACTGACCGTTATGCCAAAGATACATTCTTTGCCCGCCTTGGCGTTAAAATCGCCAAACATAATTTGACACCCTGGCGGAAGCAGCTCTGACACTAAATTTTAACTCCTTTATATGACCGTTCTAATAAACTCCACATGGATCTACTCATTTTTTGGCTATCCAGAGGATAGTTGGTATAAGATCGGAAGTCGTGAGCTCCTTGAACCATATGTAAAAGAAAGTGAATAGCGCTCAGAGAACTTTCCTAACTTGCATGAACTTCTATACATGACAACAAAACATACTCCTGGCAATATATGATGATTCGGCATTACGAGTTTTCGAGAGAAACGTTCTGCGGAAAATTTATGGTCCTTTGCGTATTGGCGAATACCTCAGCGAATTAAAAGACAGCGGCTACACTGGCTATATCCTCTCATCCGAATGGGTGAAAATACTCTAGCTCTGAGAGTATTCTAGGCAGTGTCGGTCCAGGAACCAGAGGAAGAGGAGAACCTCCACCCCGTTGGGAAGACCAGTTGATGAAGGTCTTGACTACACTTGCAATCTCCAATTGACAACTGATGCGCTGTTGTAAACTCGGCTATAATAGCGTAAGCGATGTTTACACCAATAAAGAAGAAGAAGAAAACTTGTTATATGGAGAGATTTCTCCCGAAACTTCAAACCGATTTTTGTCCAATATAATGCTACTATATCTGAATGGCTGTAAAAGCACTTCACAGCAGTATTTCGATTTCCCGGAGAAGAGAAAAACGGCGACAGAATGCACCAAACAGATCGAATAAGATTACGGATTCGCCTCGTCAAACTATTTTTGTTTTTTTTTTTTGAACTTAAAAAAAAAGAAATTTGAGTCAAGCTTGAAGGTTTACTCTGCAAACTATCAGTTAACGATTGTCATAAGACCCTTACCAATCGACAAAGCGCTTTGAGCCTAGAACAAATTTATTAAGAGCACCAATGTCAGTTTCGACTACAGTTCGCCGAAGGTAAGACTGACGAGATGTTTCATCCTCAGATTTCAAATTCTGCACAATGGACAAGAAAGTATCTAGATATTTCCATCTACCACTCCTCCTCCGTCCCGCTTTAACAACTTCCATCCGATATGATGCTTTGCCGCATGAATGTCTATTGGACAATGTCCAGTGGGAACACCTACTTTTCTAAGGGTGAGTAATTCAGAAGATCTCCTGTGTTATACTCTAAGCCAAAAGGATCTTGAAGTCGCACAGGAGCGAATCGTCAACCAGAGACAGCTAAGCGCACGAAAGGTTAATTAGTCCACTACTAGAGATGCCAATTGGGATCCAACTCAGTCCCATTCCAATATGAACGAAGCAACGATGCTACCTCTGGCTAGCTCGTCGGCTATCAAGTTGCTAGCGAATCTGCCATGACCAGGCACCCATACAAAGTAGCTTTATACTATTTCTAGTGAGGGCAGACACTCCTTGACTAGCTTTGAGTATACATTTAGCGAGCTCAGCGCTCGTATTGCCGCTCTACTGTCGGAGTGAATGCTCCCCTCCTTGAAAGAGGCTGCGCTTCGTAACAGCATTCCTACCGCCGCCTTAATAGTAGCAACTTCTGCCCGAAATACACTACAGTGATTCCGTTGAACAGTTCATAGGAACACAATATCAAAAGCAAGTGGTGGTCTTGAAATTCCTTAAAAGAAAACTGATGGTCGCACTTTATCCGATGTATTTTCTTCTGACTTTAAATTTTTATGAGGATGCCATTTCTTTTCAGTATTCCTTCTTTTTTCTGTCTCTATTTGAAGCTTGATATGCTTTTTTATAACGCTAATTTTCCGCTCGACCATTCACATACTCACAGTTTTGCACATTTTTTTTATTGACGCAATCAAATAATACGACTTCCTCGGTTATACCGCACAAAATTTTTCTGCTGCGTTTTTTTATGGAGCACGCACTGACTGCAATGGACAATAAACCAACTGATGCCCTTAACTTGGATCGTCTTTGTATTTATACACACTGAAATGGCTATTTAATTGGGCGATAAAGGAATATTGATCAATAAATGATGACTTTCAACGCTGCATAAATTTCCAACCACTTTTGTATCTAAAATGAGAAAACATTCATACATACATTCAAAAGGTTACATTGATATGACAAGAGTCAGAGCCTGACGATAAGTGGGCTAATATAGGGTGATTTTTTAAGAGCTTGATAACTTTTAAAAAAAAAAAAACGCATAAAATTTGCAAAATCTCATCGGTTCTTTATTTGAAACGTTAGATTGGTTCATGACATTTACTTTTTGAAGATAATTTCATTTAAATGTTGACCGCGGCTGCGTCTTAGGTGGTCCATTCGGAAAGTCCAATTTTGGGCAACTTTTTCGAGCATTTCGGCCGGAATAGCCCGAATTTCTTCGGAAATGTTGTCTTCCAAAGCTGGAATAGTTGCTGGCTTATTTCTGTAGACTTTAGACTTGACGTAGCCCCACAAAAAATAGTCTAAAGGCGTTAAATCGCATGATCTTGGTGGCCAACTTACGGGTCCATTTCTTGAGATGAATTGTTGTCCGAAGTTTTCCCTCAAAATGGCCATAGAATCGCGAGCTGTGTGGCATGTAGCGCCATCTTGTTGAAACCACATGTCAACCAAGTTCAGTTCTTCCATTTTTGGCAACAAAAAGTTTGTTAGCATCGAACGATAGCGATCGCCATTCACCGTAACGTTGCGTCCAACAGCATCTTTGAAAAAATACGGTCCAATGATTCCACCAGCGTACAAACCACACCAAACAGTGCATTTTTCGGGATGCATGGGCAGTTCTTGAACGGCTTCTGGTTGCTCTTCACCCCAAATGCGGCAATTTTGCTTATTTACGTAGCCATTCAACCAGAAATGAGCCTCATCGCTCATCGGACACGGACGCGAAACACATTTCGAACCGAACACTGATTTTGGTAATAAAATTCAATGATTTGCAAGCGTTGCTCGTTAGTAAGTCTATTCATGATGAAATGTCAAAGCATACTGAGCATCTTTCTCTTTGACACCATGTCTGACATCCCACGTGATCTGTCAAATACTACTGCATGAAAATCCTAACCTCAAAAAAATCACCCGTTAAAAACTACAACAACCATTACTAGGTATAAGTGCTATTTTTGGTGTGAAACAGTAGGTCAAAACAAAACAGGAATAACCGCACAGCCGCTTATATACATACCTATGTAAATATATGCTAGACAAACAAATCTTCACGCTTGTGTCTACCACTCATTTGATCTGATAGTTCATAGCCTCATTACCATTTTTATTGAACTGGGAGTAGTGAACCACATTAAAACCAACAAAAATAAAAAATAAGGCCGGTCTGAGTGTAACCGAAATCCAACAGTTTAAACCCAACGCAGATGTTAAGTCTAAAAATATTCAAATTTTTATTCCTAGACAAGTTTTTACTAAATGCTTGTCAGATTTCAAGTTCTACGGAAATAAAGGGTGGGCTATCTAACGTTTTAAATTTGAATTATCTATATTTCGACATTAGAAACGTCAAATACCATTCGGAAAGTGACAGATATTCAGTAAAAAGTCTAAAATTTACGAAATGGGTCGCTATTTACTAGAAGAAAACTGGGAAATATTGAAAACTTTTTTCCAAAGTGGTGAGTCAAGTGGATGGTCAATTTTACCGAAAAATCATCTTTTCGGAGGAGGCTCATTTCCACCTCGATGGTTACGTTAACAGGCAGAATTGTCGTATTTTGGACACAGAAAACCCGCACGTAATCGTTGAGAAGCCAATGCACCCAGCACAAATCACTGTATGGTGCGGATTTTGGTCTGGTGGAATCATCGACCAATTTTTCTTCGAAAATGAAGAAGGAACCGCCGTAACCATCAATGGTGAGCGATATCGCGCAATGTTAACCGAATTTTTCATCACGCAAATTGAAGAGGAAGACTTGGACAACATTTAGTTCCAGCAGGACGGCGCTACGTGCCATACAGCAAACGCTACACTCAATCTTTTACGCCCTTCGAAAATCGCATAATCAGCAAAAGAGATGATGTGAATTGGCCTCCCAGAAGCTGCGATTTAACTCCGTTGGACTATTTTTTGTGAGGAGCTGTTAAAGATAAATGTTACGCCAACCATCCAGAAACAATTCAAGATCTAAAGTACGAGATTCAAGCTGCTGTAGCTGCCATAAGGCCTGAAACCATCGAGAAAGTACTCCAAAATTGGGTGGATCGGATAAGCCACTGTAAACTCAGCCGTGGTGGTCATTTGCCCAAAATTGTTTTCCACAAATAAATTTCATAAAACAACCTTTTAAATAAATGTTAGACCTTTGAAAAATATCAAGCCGTTTTTTTATTGACTTTTTAAATTTAAAATTTTATATGGCCCACCCTGTACAACGCTTCAGTAGACTTCCTTTTTCTTCAACTACCAGCTGGAAATGCATTCAAAGTGATACTGTATTATAAGGAAGGTTTCAGACTTCGGAAAAGCGTTATGAAAAGTTAGTGAGATAATGCAAGCGATTCCCTTTCTCTGTTCTGTTCAAAAAACTTGGTATTTTGGGTGAACTTACTTTCGTCCGATAAAAATATTGCGGATAGCCGTTCCTAGTCGTTCCTTAGTTGTGCCTGATAATCCCACTTTTACAGTGATAGGTTTTTTTACAGATATATACTTACATACATATAAACATGATATTGTCATGTACGGAGATATAAAAACCCTCACTCTATCTTACTTGTCAATATGAAAGAAAAGTGGTTGATGAAAACACAATTTCTTTCTTGACTTACTACTGTCAGATAAGCTCATAACTTCATCCTAAAATTTGATATTTTTAAAGTTATACATACTCAGAAAATTTTGACATAAGAGTGATATTTGTTACAGTAACTGAAAATATTCATTTCAGCAAAAGAATCGAATTAAACCGCAAAAAATTTCCCGCTATTATTTTTTATAACTTTCGACTTGGATTAATAATGGGACCATTATACATTATATTATTCAATATTGCATGAACATTTGCCCATAAAAATTTTTTTCACTTTCGATCCCACACAATCGCTAAAAAACAGATTTATGTCGATTGGTCGAGAGAAATTTTTTGGTCGAGAGAAATGTTAAAAAATACCCTAGCAGTGCCTCTATGAAAAATGATGAATCATTTGAGCCCGTAAGTAAACAGCAGTCGTCTGTTTGGGTATTGCCAAATAAGCCGAATCTAACAAAAGTTGGAAAAGCAGGAAAATTTTCATATTTTTTTTTAAATTTTCATATTTTTTTTAAAACTGGACATGTCTCAATCCCAACAGAACAACGCAGAACAGTAAATTCTAATTAGTATCCAACCATTTTTTTTTCCAGTTGTCTTTCAAGAAATCAGGAAAATCAACCGCGGAAAACAGATCACCATACCAAGAGATCAACAGGATTTACAGAAACTATTAAATTGAGAACCAATTAGCCGATGGATGGAACTGATTGAGACTGCATAGAGTGTCAATATAAAATATTAAATCAATTTTGGAAAGAAATGTTAAATATTTTCTTTTGCTCTTTTAGGCATAAATTATGTACAATTAAAGTGCTGTACATATTTATAATAGTAAGAAGGACGGAAAATGATTGCAGTTGTGGACTAAATTCTAAAAAATTTTAAAGTCGTCTTCGAAGTGCTGTTGGTTTTCTGAGATATTTTTGATGTAACAACCAAAGGTATGGTATTTGTGTGCTAACCTCATCCAGTAATAGTAATTCAATCAACTGGGTTTACGCGAAAACTCTGGAACTGAATTGGCGAATGGATATATCCGCTTTGATCAATTTAATTCATGTCATATTTATCTAAATTAACATCTAGTATAAATGAAAAAAAAATAATTAAGTATTTTAAATCACTCGAGACGGATTTATTCGGACTGACAAATTAACCGACTCGCATTTTACGTCGAGATCTCAAATTGAAAACGTACAAAATACAACTTGAGCAAGAACTGAAACCGCTCGACCTTGCCAAGCCACATTGCTTCACTTTATGGGCTCTTGAAAAATTCGAAGAAGATCCGACGTTTTCGAGACGAATTTTATTCTGCGATGAGGCCCATTTCTAGCTAATTGGGGAAATAAACTTGTCGCATTTGTGACGAACTGCAACCTGAAGAGATTTAAAAGTTGTCATTTCATCCAAAAAATCAAGGTTTTGGTGTGGTTTGTGAGCCGGTGGAATCAACGGTCCATATTTCTTCAAGAATTATGCCGGTGAGAACCTAACCGTCAATGGCGACCGTAATCGCACCATGGCAACCGACTGTTTGTTTTTTTTTTTGTTTAAACAATATAGTGCCACTTCCCACACATCCCTTAAATCAATGGATTTATTGAGAGAACACTTTGGTAGGCAGATAATGTCATGTTTTGGACCCGTTGATTGGCCACCAAGATCGTGCGATATCACACTGTTAGACTTTTTCTATGAGAATATATAAAGTCTAAAGATTATGTGGACAATCCCGCTTCGACTCAGGCTTTGGAGCAAAACATCATGCTTGTCATTCGCAAGTTAACAGTAACGGATGGACCATCTGATATGTAGCCGCGGCCAACATTTGAAATAGATAATCTTCAAAAAGTAAATCCCAAAGAATGATGATAAATATTATCCATTAAATTTTAAGTTTCTATGTATTTTCTTTTTAACAGTTCCCTACTGTCGAAATGAATTACCTTTTATAATCAATAGTATCAGAATTTGTTCAAACCTTATACCATGCTCAGACCGACACTTAATCACACGATTTCGGCTGTTGAGTGGTTTATCCCACTAATCTTATAAATTTATCGAGATTTCGCCATACAAAAATGACAGTTCCAAATTACTTCATTGAAATGATTTGAAACTGATCCACGTTAAATCTCTCTGTGCGACTCTGATTTTGCGCCATCTACTTGTCAGCATTGGAAACCTGTTAAAAAACCTGTGTTAAAAAATGAAGACAAACAAATTTTTTTTAAAGCAATGAATCTAATTTCACCTGAAAATCGACTTAACAAATGAAAAAATATATCCATTATTTCTATTATATGGAAAATATTGAAAAAAAGACGGCTCTTATTTCAAAATACTATAAGACAATCTTTTCTTTTGATAAATATTAAGCGATGTGAATTCTTGAATGACAATAACAGCTGCTTTTTGATCTTTCTAACGGCAGTGAGAACGGGCTGATTAGTGAATGTAATTAAATGTAATCTAATCCCTTTAAATTTTCGGTCCGAACATGGTATTAGGTTATATTATTGGCTTTTTAAAAAGGGTCCCTAACTTTTTTGAAACTATAATGTAGTTTATGTTCACCGGAGAGAGTTTCCCAAGAGTGCAGCAATTCTTCAAATCCATCCAGTACTTTCTGAGCCTATTCAATTCAAACAAACAATCAAATCTTTTAATCAATATGGATTATCGGGTATAAAATCACCAAAATACTCTCGTTTATCTAAACTCAAACATTGTCTTTAATATATACAACAGTTGTGGGTGTGTGACGTAATCACCCACTATGTTTACCTTGCTTTCACATAAACATACACATATATGTGTCTGTGTGTGTTGTGGATGTTGTTCAAAACTGCACCTCCAAACCACAAATTGACTTACAATAAGCCGCAAAGCGAACATAAAAAATATTGTCATCGCTGCAATGTGTGGCATTTGGTGACAACGGCAAATTAGCCACATTTTATTTCCATATCTACATATCTAGTATGTTAATTTTGGATGCTTTCGGTTTATCTGTATGCAAATTATGCGCTTTCAGCACACCGCGCACTCCTCCCAACGACGAGTGCATTAACGTCATCAAAGTGATTGTGGCAGGCAGCCTCTTTGGCGCGCCAAACAAAGCCGACAGGTGACGAGTATTTCTCAAACGCGGCGAATCAATGCAAATTTGGAAACTAATGCAAATAGCCAGGAATTTTAATTGAGTTTTATCGTTGGATAAATGTCTATATATTTGGCTTATACGAAAATGGTTATGCAGTTCTTTAGCAAGAAGTTGCTAAGACAGAGAACTCGAAATGAGGAGAATGGCTACTTTTATTAAAATTTTATAAATTTAATGTAGTTAAAGTAAAGATAGAAGTAAAATCCGATTATGGCAAGAAGTAGTTAGCACTAGTGCAAAAAAAAATTAAAATCGCATTGAATGCAACTGACCTTATATTTGCTTTTTTTCTCTAATTGATGAATTCTGAAATTCCTAACAGCATAATTCTCTTAATTTATAAATATTTTCGCTACAACGCGTCCGGAGTGGAATCAAATCAAAAGAAATAAAGATATTTCGGTCATCAAGAAGAAGAGAATAAGGATCCAGCGAAAATTCTACAGAGTAATTCTCGTTAGGTATTATTCTCCTGGCTGCTGCATCCAGCAAGCTCTATTATTCGGTTTTCAACCAAAAGACAATTGAAAATTAAAATTTCTGGAAAATTATGACATTTATGGTCCGATCATTACCTAAAGCGAGGGCAGTAGGGCTAAGTTCGAGTGTAACCGAAGACTTTATGCCCTCACAATAGGAAGAGAGAATAGTACAAATAAACATATTATTTATGCGATATGTAAGGAAAACTTCATTCAGATGAATGTGTGAACTGTAGTAACCATATGGGGTGTTTTGCGGATCGATTTTGTACATTCCCCAGTTGTTTGTAGTGCATTAAACTAATCGAATTCTGGGACACTGCTTACCCGTTCATCCATCCATAAAAAACTAATGATGAAAAGATATAGTACGACTTTGTTTTTTATTTTAGAATTCCTTATTTATTCTTCAAAATCTATGTAGTCACTTTATAAATAATCCTCCTTGGCCCCAATACACTTGTGCCAACATTCCAATCCCCGAAACAGTTGTTAAAGTCAATTTCCGGAATAGCCTTTAATGCGAGTAACTATTCACGTTTAATATCTTCAATTGACTCAAAACGGTTTCTCCCAAGCTGTCGTTTGAGTTTGCTCAATAGTCACACAGAGCTAAATCAAGCGAATATGACGGTTATAGCACAATATTTGTTGAAAAATTAACGGAAAGCTAATGAAGAATCAAAGCAGTATGCGACGGTGTACATTCGTGGTGCAAACCAAGAGGTCTCGGACTATTTTTTACGAATAGCTTCGCGCAAACGACCTATAACACTCAAATAATATTCTTTGTTGATAGTTTGGTAGGTGAGAGGAACTCAGAGTGTACTACACTTCGATAATCGAAGAAAACTGTTAACATAGCCTTGATGTTTGATTTGCTTTGACGTGGTTTTTTCTATTTAGGCTCAGCTTTGCCACGATGTTCAGCGGATTGATCATCTATTTCCGAGTCGTATGGATAGATCCAAGGCTCATCGCCAGTAATAATAAGTTTCATGACATCTCAATAGTCGGAAAGCAATGTTTCAAAGACGTTAACGCAACGCCAAATGATCTTTCAAATTATCACCGAAGGCATTATCCAACATTCTGAACGTCTCAGCACCTGAAAATTGATTCCTCACACAAAATTTAATGGAACTTCTTTGTTGAATAATATAACGCATGGTAAAAATCGTGGAATGGACTTTATGTTCTTCAGCAAGACAAGCGTACACTAAAAGCTAATGATCATTTTGATGTTACATTTGGCATAGATGCTTATAACATTATAGTGCTATTATTAGGCTCCAAATTAAGATACACAAATACTTGGCGATCTTACTAAAGAGGAACATTTACCAAATAAATTTTTTTAAAAAGTGGTTTAGAGTTATATCAGCTAGACTTGCTGGGCAGTAATAGCTTTAAAACTTTCTTATACACGGTTCAAAGTGAAGGTTATAGTTTTCATCATTAAAAGTGCCATAACTACCTAAATTGGAAAATGAACATGGCCACGGCGACCTTCAGATAAAATTTCGCAAGTGATATTATGCTTGTTTTCTAATATTTTTGAAAACGGACGAAATCAGGTTATAAGCACGCCTACTTCCTATAGAACGCAATTTTGAAATCCATATACTGCTTTTGCTTTATATTAATAAATCGAGAGTCAATGACGTTATAAAAGTATAATGCACAAAAAGTGGCTTTGAGGTCTGAGACACTTACGATTTCTCACGTCTAAGAACTGTCGAAATTTGATCATATTTTCAAGCTTAAAATATGAACTTCAGCGTAAAACTGGCGCAACCCTTTATATTACATAAAAAAGAGATCAATACAGGGTTTCTCCGGAAAGTAATAGGACCGATTTTCTTCCGCCGCGACTCTACTTCGGAGCGTGCGCGCACCGACTGGATTCGGAAGAGGACATTCTTAGCTAACGAACGAGCGGCTGGTCAGTTGTCTCCGTGCAACTGGAGAATAAACATTTCCGCGCAACGTGTTTCTGTGAGTGGTGCAAGCCGAAAATGCAGCATTCGTTAGAGCAGAGGTACGCGATTAAGTTCTGTGTGAAACTCGGTAAATCTGCGACAAACACGTTTGATATGATCAACCTAGATCTTGCTTTAGCAAGAAGTTGTGTGTTTCGGTGCCACCAGGCCTTTTTGGAGGGCCGAGGACAGAAGTTGCTGCGAGTGAAAGTGTGCAAAGAAAATTTGAACATGTGTGAAAGTGACCTAATATTTTAAAATAAAGTAATCACACGTAACAAGCCTCGGCTCTCAAGGCTATTCCGGAGAATGAGTTCCATGACGCCTTCAATGCTTGGAAATCGCGCTTGCAGCGCTGCATCGACGCGAAGTAGCCTATTTTGAAAGTTTTTAAAGAATTGCAACGATTGGTTCAATAATTTTTTTTAAATAGACTCAGTCCTACTTTCCGGACAAACCCTGTATGTGGTGTTTATTCCTCCATCATTTTGATCGTTGTGTTACTAACCACATAGCGAATTAGGGCTACTAGAGCATTAATTACCACTACTTTCTTTATTAATTTTTTATATTTTATTATACCTGTATTCCCAAAATTTTTGTAATGACCAATATATTGTTCGTGATCCAATTTTTTTATGATTGGGCTGGGGTCTTAATTCAATGATGCTGTTCCCGAAAAATTTTCCGAAGTTTTCCTATTTCTATTTTTGTTACGTGAAGGTTACGAAATTTTTTAAGGTATTCCGAAAGTAAAAGCACCTCCAACCCACCAGGTGCTAAGTTATTCAACATAATAAAAGGCAAATATAAATACTCAATACAAAAATATATTTACTATACGTATATTAAACTAACAGAGTGAAGAAAGAGGTTGTGTTTTATGATGTCACGTCTAAGCACATAAGCTCACAAAGTTTAACAACTAGCCATGTTATCACATCTGCTGGCATTGCATATAAAGGAAATTGTTAACAGAAAACATGTAGGTTTACAAGTAAAAGAAATCTACCCACTGTGACTGACTTCTTCGAAATTTAGTAATAGTTTTTAACATGTCGAAAAATCAGATGACTGCAAGAGTATGTATAAAGATATAAAAACACAAGAGAGTAATCCTAAGCATTTAAACTTGAGCACAAATATGTTATTTTACGTTTACTTTACTGTCAATTGTTACTTCTAGTATTTGCGATAGGGAGCGCCATATTGTTGTTGTGGTGCCGATGCACGAGAGTGCTGCGAAGCATACTGCTGCTGTTCCTCCTGGTATGGATGGGTGCGAATGTATTCCAAAGCCTTGAGGATAGCTTCCGGTACTGGTGGTGGTGTGGGCAGATGAGCACCTTGTGGTTGGAAGCCATTCTCATCGGCGGTGTATGTGAGCTGGATCAATTGACCCTCAGGCGAATAGTATTGTGAGGAGCCGGTGGCATAATGTCCGCCAACGCCAGATTCTTGTGCCGCAATGCCGTTACTGGTTTCGAATTGGTAATTGTAGCTGCCGTCTTCTTTCAGATCGTTGGTGAGGCTGCGTATTTCGGCATGAGCGTCGGCACTGCTGGCAGCACCACCACCACGACCGCCAGCACCGTGATGAGGGGCACCGTACAGCTCACTGACAGCGGGCAGAGCGTTTGTCAAGCAAATGGTGGCGCTGAGAGCGACGACGGCAAGAGCAAACTGTGTAAATAAAAAGTAGAAAATGTTTAAGAATAAGAGGGATCAGTGGGATTATAAGACAGCGTTCACACGACTACTCCTTTATCGCTTGTCATAAGCAAATTATCTTGCGAGGTCGCTCATTGTGCGGATAAGAGTGACACCAGTGCAACTTGAGTTCGACAATTTTCTGCATTTTCTTTAAGATTAAATTTTCAAATTCTTGTACTCTCCATATTCTTGGCGTACAAAAATATTATAGATTATATAATTTTAGCCTTAGCCCAAGTGGGAGCAGTACGGTGCGTTCCTTTTTACTTGTCGCACCTTCGAGTACAAAACCCCGGTTTGGTCAACAAAAGAGTCATTGTGTGAACACAGTCTAAGAATCAGTTGTAATTAACTGCCTAAGATTCGCTATAAGTACTCTTCCTGCCAATTGCAAATTGCCAGAAAGGTGGTCAAAATGTATAGAAAGCAATGGTCAATACTTTGAATAATTTTTTTCACCTTTTTATACTAGAAATTTATATTCCTTTTTCACAAAAAACGCGCATTTCAGACCGGTACACTTGGCAGAAATATATATCTGAAATTTTTTTTCGTGATACCAGAATGTGTACGTGTATGGTATTCCAATTCCAGTCGCCAAGTTGAGGCTATTTTTAAGATCAAATTTAAATCGATTTTCTAAATAAAGGGTTCAACTGCTGCTTTTAAAATTCCTTATATCAGTGAACAGAACGAAAATGAAATGAACAGATTAGCTTGTAATAATGTGATGATCCCCCGAGGTTAAAATCAAGATCTTCGACGATTATTTCAAATTTCCAAAACTGTTCTATTAAAAATTGTTTCGATGGTAGTTTCAAATTGTTTCATATTACAACCCTCTAATTTTAAGTAACATTTTTTATAATCAGAACAACAATTAAAATAGAGTACTCTACTGAATTCCTCCACACAGGCTAAGCAAAAAAATCGATCTTCTCACAAAACCTTCTTGGTATCACGTGGTTTATTTTTTCAGTTTTGATTTTAGAATTGGATTTTCAGTAAAAAATTTGAGAATCTGTGTTGTCGCGGAAAAGTTTTTTAAAGGGTTACATGTGTTAAGCGGTTTCAAAAAATCTGTTTTTTTTATTGTCGTATTAAATTCTACAATACATCTAGAATATTGTCCTACATTTTAAAGTTGATCTGAGTAATAGTTTCAGAGATACAGCCTTAAGCACTTGTGCGCTCGAGGCTAGCTAGGCTAAGTGCGCCGCCTTTAAACTCGTTTTTCTCGAAACTGTGTTTTTGAAATTTTTGGAATCGGTTGGCAAGATTTCTCGAGAACTACTGAACCGATCTTCATGAAATTTTACACAGGAGTTTAAGATACAATTTTGAAGACTTGGACAAAAGGTTGTGTTTTCGATTACAACTATTTCAAAAAGAAAATGTCGCGAAATTTTCAATGAATTTTTCAGTTCCAAGTTCTAGGTTAATTTTTCATTTCCCAGTTGTAGATTAAAGTTTTAACTAAACCACGTATTTTTTCACTTTAGATGATCCTGTAAGGAGTTTAATTTTACCGAGCGGTCACCGGAAATCCAAAAATTTCAGAATTTCAGAATTTCTTTTTAATAATATATGTTTGTAACATTACAAAATTCTAATAAAATATTTAATTTTTTATGAGAAAAAAATTGTTAAAAAGTATTCTTCGACCAGACATTTTTATTAGGAGCCTCAGCAAAAAATATAAAGCAAATTTGGCAAATCAGTTTTTGGTATTACTTCAATAATTTTTTAGTAATTTATATATTATATCTTGAAAACTTGTCGCTTGAATTTTTCGAAATTTAAATATTTTGATATATATTTTTTTAAAAGTTGATTTTTATATTATTTTTATTAATTTTCGCATTACTTCCTTCCACCTTTATGATAAATTTTGAATATTTAATTTTTATTATTTTTCCATTTCCAGTCCTTATTTGGCAACACTTTTTTAATGAACACGTATACTTTATTTATTTAATAATTTCCTGCTTTTCAATAAATTTTTCAAAAATTTATTATTTCACTTTCTTTTGTTTGCTTATAATTTTTTGTCTCAAAATATCCTATTTGTAAAATATTTTAAATTATTTTCAAATTTTCAATAAATAGCACACTTGTATCCTTTAACTTCGACTGCACTTACGATTTTCGACATTTTCTATGTGCTTTGATTTGCGATCTAACGGTAACGGTTGGCACGTTGTGGATGCTTAAAAGTTCAAATTAATTTTGAGTGAAGAGCTGTCAACGTGTTCGCATTTATACACGAAGATTTTAATTGCGACCCACAATTACTTAAGTGACTAAGCACACGCTTAAGTACATACCCACACACACACACACACTTAAGCAGAGCGTAGAGTAACTAACTGTATATAATACGTTCGTATGAATTGGCTACACTACGAAAATCGAAAAGTCAAAATCTATTCACAAACTGGAAATCAAAATAGTGGTAAAATAATAATTATTACAAAATACATAACTTGCGAATGTGCATGAGCTTAAAATGTATGTACGTGCGATATGTGTTTAGTTGTTGTTGCAAGCGCAAATGTGACTTAACCGACAGCGACACCGAGCGTTTGGCCTCTTTGAAGAGGAAACAGATTCGTAAAATGAAAAATTGAATAGCGGAAAATCGCCAAATGAACTTGATATGCATACAACACTGCACACATACATATGTACATACTCGTATTTACGCCAACAACTCATCGAAGTCCATCAGCGGTTTCGCATACAAATAGCCATAAATTTCAATTTCGATACCAATTTGTTGCTCTTATTGCTGCCCACTGAGTGTGTATGCGTTTGTGTGTGTTGGGTCACTTTATGCTCACAAGTTGGCAGTAAAATTTTAAGCGATTCGAAAAATGTATTGGCAATCAACTTATTACACCGCCATTACAATAGCAAGTCGATAGCGCATTGGTGTTAGTGAGTTGCTAATTATTTTGTGGAGCAGCAAGTTGATTACAATGTTAACGATGATTTGAAATTTCAAACATTTTTGGAGTTCGCTCCGCAGTATGTCGCCGTATTTGTTTCGGAGTTTCTTTCTTTTTTTCTTCAAATTGCTCGAGGTATCTTTTTTTACATTAATTATCAGCGCTGTTGGCATTGGTGCAGCTAGTAATATTACCGTATAATGTTTATGGTATCATTAACAAGTTGGCAAAATGCGAGCGGCATTGCATTGAAGCCGCTGTGGCATCATGCAAGCTGCGCTGACTAATTAATATTCAACCCACATAAGTGCTTATTTGCACACCTATTCTTCTAAGAATTGGAGTTTGCCATTCTAGACATTCCTCAGAAGGCATTGAAATCAGTGTAATCGCCCGAGCATTTGAACACTTTTTGAAGGTATTTAAAACAGTTATTTAAAACAGTTAAAATTCAGGTGCAATTTCAGACTTTATGGGTTAAATAAAACCGTTACTGCTCCACACCTTCAAGTATTAGGTAGCAATCACTATTATTTCCTCTTGATACGCATAGAACTACATACATACATATGTAAATATATATGCAGTTTTAAAAAATATCTGGAAAAATTTGTCATTATGCAGCTTCAACAAGGTGTACATGTACCTTGTGATCATACTATCTTGAAGTTTCGAAATTTATTAACCAATCTTTAACATCTTCATCTATATTTTATTCACTTCTTATTTATTGATTGGACCTTATCAGTGTGGTTTTAGACCTGGCAAATGAACAACTGACCAGATATTCCTCATGCGCCAAATCTGGGAAAAGACCCGTGAAAGTAGAATCGACACGCACCACCTCTTCGTCGATTTCAAAGCTGCTTTGAACAGCACGAAAAGGAGCTGCTTTAATCCGCGATGTCTGAACTTGTGTGTGTAAATCGCCATTGAGCAACTCTAAAAGCTCCGTCAGAATCGGAAAGGACCAAAAGGACGAGCCGTTCGATACTAAACGAGGTTTCAATCTGCTGCTGGAGAAAAAAGTTCGAGCTGCAGAACTTAATCGAGCAGGTACAATATTTTATAAGAGTGTACAGCTGCTGGCGTATGATATCAATATCATCGGCCTCAACACCCGCGCTGTTGGTTCTGCCTTCTCCAGACTGGACAAGGAAGCAAAGCAAATGGGGCAAATGGGGCAAGACGAAATATCTCCTGTCATCAAACAAACAGTCGTCGCACTCGCGACTTGGCTCCTACGTCACTGTTGACAGTCATAACTTTGAAGTTGTAGATAATTTCGTCTATTTAGGAACCAGCATTAACACCACCAACAATGTCAGCCTGGAAATCCAACGCAGGATTACTCTTGCCAAGAGGTGCTACTTCGGACTGAGTAGGCAATTGAAAAGTAAAGTCCTCTCTCGACGAACAAAAACCAAACTCTATAAGTCGCTCATTATACCCGTCCTGCTATATGGTGCAGAGGCTTGGACGATGACAACAACCGATGAGTCGACGTTACGAGTTTTCGAAAGAAAGGTTCTGTAGAAGAATTGTGGTCCTTTGCGCATTGGCCACGGCCAATATCTCATTCGAAAGAACTATGAGCTGTATGAGATATACAACGACATTGGCATAGTTTAGCGAATTAAGAGACAGCGGCTACGCTAGCTTGGTGATGCCTTCCGAATGGATGCAAGCATTCTAGTTCCAAGAGTATTCGACGCAGTACTCGCCAGGGGAAGCAGAGGAAGAGAAATACCTACACTCCCTTTAAAAGGTCAGGTGGAGAAGCACCTATCTGCACTTGGTATCTCGAATTGGCGCCAAATTTCGAAAAGAAGAAACGACAGGCGCGCTATTGTTAACTCGGCTATAACCGCGTAAGCGTGGTCTACGTCAGTAAAGAAGAATAATAATGTTTTGTTCATTTTAATTAGCTGACAATTTTTTTGTTTATAGTGGAAATGTGACATGGTTATACCTTTGTTCATTTACATTTACTTGCGAGGTGGTCAGCCATTCTTGGACCAAAGCCTAATGCTCTGTAGTATCCTTGAAACTCTGATGAGACATTTATTACGACATACTAAGGCTGTGTGATCCGCAAATCTGTAATCAATCCATTATTACCAGTTGGTACGATATATAGAGTTCTTCCCAGCACACTCCCCTAAGGTACACGAGTGTTTATCGGTCGTACATTTAATATATATTATTTTCATATTTGACAGAAACATTTTTAAAATATTTTGAGAGGCAGAGGAGGAAGCTTATTGGTTTGTGCGAGGACTGTTAACGTAAGTCTTTCCTGGTGTTTATTTAGCAACTTTTTCCATACAGAAAGCATTATTAAACATTCAAGACATATTCAGACATTATGAGACGGAAGATGGAAATGGGACAATAGTGAGCGATATGGCAAACGAAACCGATATTGCTAAGCGAATTATATCCAAAAATGTTCATATTAATTCTAAAAACCTCTAAAGAACACATCACAATTATTATACTCTCGCAAACTGTTCCTACAGAGTATTACAGTTTTGTTCAGCTAACGGTTGCATGTATCACCTAAAACTAAGCTAGATAGATATAGGGTTATTTATATTTATATTTGATCAGGATAACGAGAAAAGTTGAAATCCGGGTGACTGTCTGCCTGTCCATCCATCCGTTCATGCTGATACCAGCGATTTTTTTATTAAAAACAAAAAGATAAAACTCGCAATTTTTCTTTAATAAATATGCATTAATAGTATCTATACTTGACAAAGCTTCTCCTCCCTTTTGTGATTTGCACTTATGTTAGCAACGATTTGCTGAACATATTTTAAGATGATTGTTAACGGCTAATAATTGTTAGAAAATACTTTTATATGGCAGAACAACACAAAAAGTTTGCAATTTCCTGCAGAGAGGGCGAAAACTGGAATCGACCAGAGTTCCGCGAAGTCGGACAAGCTACTTCAATTATAACATAGTACAATACAGAATACAAATCAAGAAGCAATTAATATTACGGAATAAAACCTTGCACGAATAATGACTTTGCAGTATACCTTCATAAGAGCAAAAATAATTAAAATCCAAGTAAAACCGTTCAAGCCCCCATATAACTAATATTCGGACAACAGTGCCTATAGTTTACTTTTTACCGCAAATATTGGTCATATTCCTGTCAACAATATGTCTACATATAAAAAATATTTGGAATCGGGTCGATACTTCCCTTAGCTCCCATATACCTAATACAAACAATTTCGAATAGTTTTTGTGCCTAAAATGGATAAAAAAAGACCGAAAACCTGACCTAGCCCCCATATATAAAAAAACACGTAACATCCGGGTGACTTTACTCCATACGATTGATTATGGTATGTGAGGTGCCTAAATGATAAAATCGGGCCTATACTACCCCTAAATACCATACACAACATATGATTTTCATTTTTCTAATAAACATTATGTCAAATATGTCGGTCAGAGTATGTGTTATACAGGGTGGGCCATATAAAATTTTAAATTTAAAAAGTCAATAAAAAACGGCTTGATATTTTTCAAAGATCTAACATTTATTTAAAAGGTTGTTTTATAAAATTTATTTGTGGAAAACAATTTCGGACAAATAACTACCACGGCTAAGTTTACAGTAGCTTATTCGATCCACCCAATTTTGGAGTACTTTCTCGATGGTTTTAGGCCTTATGGCAGCTACAGCAGCTTGAATCTCGAACTTTAGATCTTGAAGTGTTTCTGGATGGTTGGCGTAACATTTATCTTTAACAGCTCCCCACAGAAAATAGTCCAACGGAGTTAAATCGCAGCTTCTGGGAGGCCAATTCACATCACCTCTTTTGCTGATTATGCGATTCTCGAAGATAGGGCGTAAAAGATTGAGTGTAGCGTATGCTGTATGGCACGTAGCGCCGTATTGCTGGAACCAAATGTTGTCCAAGTCTTCCTCTTCAATTTGCTTGAAGAAAAATTCGGTTAACATTGCGCGATATCGCTCACCATTGATGGTTACAACGGTTCCTTCTTCATTTTCGAAGAAAAATGGGCCGATGATTCCACCAGACCAAAATCCGCACCATACAGTAATTCGTGCTGGGTGCATTGGCTTCTCGACGATTACGTGCGGGTTTTCTGTGCCCCAAATGCGAAAATTCTGCTTGTTAACGTAACCATCGAGGTGGAAATGAGCCTCGTCCGAAAATATGATTTTTCGGTAAAATTGACCATCCACTTGACTGACCACTTTGGAAACAAGTTTTCAATATTTCCCAGTTTTCTTTTAGTGAATAGCGACCCATTTCGTAAATTTTAGACTTTTTACTGAATGTCTGTCACTTTCCGAATGGTATTTGACGTTTCCAATGTCGAAATATAGATAATTCAAATTTAAAACGTTAGATGGCCCACCCGTTATGTATATACGAGTACATACCGGGGGATCCGGCCAAGCGTTGCTGTGGTATATATTTTATACTATTATTCATATAATAAACTATTCAGTACAGTAAAAATTTCATTTACGAATAAAAGCGAAAACGATTTTGTCAGTATAAGAATCCATGAGATTGTACTTGAGGTATAATTTTGAATATGTTCATACAAATAAATGTCAATGGAAAAAATAACAAATTTCAGGCTGTTTTCTCAGTTAGATTAACAGCATCTGGCAGTTCCAGTAACTAAAAGGTTCTTTACCGAGAGAAGGAACCTTAGTTAAGTTTACCAGAACTTAACTGACAAATGCCTGCTAACCAAAATTGAGAAAATGGCCCATAAGATTTGACATTTTACTGAAAATTGCAGTTGAACTTTCCTAACACAACACAATCCACCAAAAATACTTGAAGTTATGGCAGGAAATTTGGAACTTCGCGTTAGAGATGTTTGAGTTATGGAAGTTCAACTGTTTTATTTTTTTTTATTGTGAATAATGAGTATGTTTAGAAATATAAACACACCGGCGATGGCAGGAGCTATAGAAAAAATGTACATAACAAATTTGTAGGAAATTTTATTTTCTATTAAAAAGGTTCGAGGTCAAAATCGCTATCATTAATAATTCTCGAGATATTCAGATTTTTAAGTGAGACTGTATGCAATTTTCATAGATTTTTTAATAAAGGGTGGTCAAAAAAGTCTTGCGGTATTTTTATTGAATCAATTCGTGTGGCACCCATACATCGAGCTTCTTAGTGACTCCAAGCTTCGTCAAATGGTTTATAACGGTTTGATGATTACTATGCCGGTCTTTTTCGACCAATTCAGCGATTTTATCGCAATTTTCGACGACAGACCTTCCGGAGCGTGGCGCATCTTCGACCACCTCTACATCAGAACGAAAACGTTGAAACCATCGTTGTGCGGTGGAAATGGAAACTGTATCGGGTCCATAAACTGCACAAATTTTATTGGCGGCTTGAGATGCATTTTTGGTTTTATCGTAGTAGTGCTGTAAAATATGCCGTATTTTCTCTTGACTTTGCTCCATGTTTGCGACGCTATAACTCACGAACGACTTAAAAGAAACGACAATCAATCAAACACGTGTTAGCGCGTGAAATAAGCTTTCCAAAAAGGTATAGCATGACCCGATGCGACGAATAAAACTAGAACTACGCGCTTTCAGCGCCAACTACCGAAAATACCACAAGACTTTTTTGACAACCTAATACATATCAAATTTCCTTCCACAACTCGAAGTTTTTTTTATGGATTAAGGTGATTCGAGTTAGAGAAGTTTAATTGTACATATAATTGCTTGGATTCCGATCCTCTGGTTGACGGCTTGCAAGGGTATAAAACCTTCGGTTGCACCCGAACTGAGCCTTTCCTACTTGTTTTTAAATAAGGATATGTACATCAAAATAAACACAGAAAAAATTATGGAAACATATATAATATTTCAACAAAACTTCTTTTATGAGCATTTCAGTTGGGATGCTCTTTTTAAGAACCAGCAGTTCATATACTTATCTTTTGATAGCAAAGTCTTAGGTTAAATTCAATTCTGGAAAAAATAAACTATTTTATGCAATCCGTCACAGTTTTAAGGAGACATTCTGCTTTTTTCAAAAGGCAACAGTACAACAACGCTAAGGTAGCCTTTTTGGAGCTATCACCATCGGATATTTTAACAACCACATACTCCTCTAAATAACAAATCGCAGTTGTGTACAATTATGTAATAAAATACTGAAACACATACATATTTTTCATAACTTCGTAAAATCATACATAAATGCACAGATATATATACTTACATAACTAAACATACATACATAAACACATATGCACATAAGTGAGTTAATTTTGATTTATTATCCCATGACGGTTTTTGATTCATTAGCTCTTCCTATGGCAAACAAAGAAAAGGTTAATGATTAAAACTTTGTTGCAAATTAAGTTCAGCTTTCATAAAGCAGAAATAGTGTAAATTGCAAATGTGCGAATTTTTGAAGGTTTCGTTAGTCGGAAACACAGTATCCAGCTCCAAACTAATAACCCAACATAACAAAGAGAAAGATCATCCACTAAAACCCGGTCGGTTTACTCGGTGTACTTTAATATGCAAGAGCATCACATGTCTGTATATTTAACCCTTGGTATGGTTCTTTTTAGTTAATTGTTAGACTCTAAATTTAGTATATACATTCTTGCTGGTGATCTTACCTCTTCGAGTATATTCCTTAGCAAGGGATTAATATTTCTTTGAATATTTGAACTTAAACAGCTAAACGTAATCTTATTACCCATTTTGGAAGTCGCTTATCAAGTCTTAAACTTTCGTGTCTAACTCAGTGCTTGATTAACAGTATATGTCAATTAAACTTTTTGCAGTTGTGCGTTTTTTCAATAAAAATTTAACGATCTATCGGAGGCTAAACTATGTGACATTTACAGCGGTCGATAAATTCAAAAGTTTTTTTTTTTTCGTGAGATAAAAAAACTCTCAAATAAAATACCCAAAGCAATTGTAGCTACTCGACAAAGATATCGCAGATAAAATGCTTTTGGCAGTTAGTCGTCGGTCCATTGCTTTCGTTATGTTCCAAGCATTTGCAATGGTAAAGGTATGACCAATTTATTCCAGTAAAAAAACGCTCCAAAAGGAAAACGTTAACTTCAATTCAACCTGTGATCCTAAAGCTATGATACAAACTTCGTAGTAAACCAAAACTGTTATATGCGCAGAGGGTGGGGTCACTATCTGTTAAAAAATGCTAAACAGACTTCTTCTTAGCCACTTTGGTTAAGTTAGCTTCAGTAGTTTGAAAGATATGTACATTAAACCATGTACAGCGGGGCGACGCTCACTTTTAAAACTTTAGCCAACAAGATCCTCTCTCTACAGTGGTGCCCTGTACAAAATTATTACGAAAACGTTTACCAAGTTTCTTCAGGATAACAGAATTTTACTCAAGTTACTGCTTGCACAGACAAACAGACAGACAGACGAACGGAAACACAGTCATCCAAATTTCTAATCGTCTCGTCGTCCTGATCATTTATAACGGGTGATCCAAGTAGAGGTACTTTTTTCAAAAGTCTTTTTTGACAGATCACACGTGAGTCATGTCAAGCTGTCATGTTATTTTTTGGCATTTTTTCAACTTCATTACGAATTATGTTCTGAAAAGAATGTGTTTCGCTCGCTACACTCAACATATGGTCAACATAATCGACTTTAAGCCCGAACTATTCAAAACACCATCACCCATCTTGAGATCCAGCATTCGCTGTCTGCCTTCAGCACTTAGTGAAGAAAATATAGCAGTCGTAGCTGAGAGTATACACGAAGACCGTGGGGAGTCGATTCAGTGCCTTTGGCAGCAACTAGGAATGACATATGAAACAATTGGCCAATTTCACGAGAAGATATAAAAGGCGTAAAAATTACAACTTGTGTAAGAATTGAAATCACTCGACCATTCCAAAGCTCAATGAGTATATAAACAAGCAAAATTGCCGCATTTGGGACTAAGAGCAATAGTTTGTGGGTCGGTGGAATCATCGGTCCATATTTCTTCGAAAGCGATAACCGTTACCGCAATATTGGTTGAAAATTTAGCGAAAAACTCACGAAGAATCGATGCAGTATGCGACGGTACCGTGTTGCAAAAACTGAGAGTTGTCGGCCCATAATTCCGACCGTTTTTTACGAATAAAATGACTCATAACACTCAAGTAGTATTCCTTGTTGACAGTTTGGCCGTTCGAAAGAAATTCGGAATGCACCACACCTCGATAATCGAAGAAAACCGTCATCATAACCTTGAATTTTGACCTGCTTTGACGTGGTTTTTTCGGCTTCGACTCACCTTTGCCACTATATTCGGCTGTTCTGTTTCTGTGTCGTAAGCATAGATTCAAGACTCATCGCCAGTAATATTACGTTTCATGAAATCTTAGTACTCGGAAAGCATTGCTTCACAGACGTTAACGTGACGCTGTTTTTCGAAAAATGTTAGTGATTTTGGATCAAATCGTGCATTCACTTTTCCCAGGCCTGAATGATATTTCAAAGTGGCTTTCACTGATCCTTACGATGCCAGTAAGATCTCTGACTATTAATCGTAGACTCGCAAGCACCAAGCATTATTTTGATGTGACATTTGGCACAGATGTCAGTGACTATTGTTTGCTCACAGTAGTAACTCTACATATATCTGTCTCGACAAGTTTTAGGTGACACAAATAACCGTGAACAAAACTATTACACTCTGTAGTTGCAAGAGTATAAAAATATACGACAAATATGAACAAAAACTTGCTTTTGACAAAACCTAACTTAAAGCTAAACAAAAATATTTCAATGGTGCATCAAATAATAAATATGTTATCGATCCGAGAAGTTCATAGACAACATATTCGGGCAATGAAATGGGCAACAATTTTTAGAACACTTTAGAAAAGTAACTGCCATAAGTACTCTCGTCGCTCATATGCTGTTTTGAACAATGAACACACAGAATACCTTTCAGTTTCTGGCAGTGAACAATAAATCCTTTGAGAATCTGGAAACTGAGTTTTTCCCCCCGAAAAAGCAAGTAAAATGGCGTTGATAAATTGTTGGTATTAAAAAGGATGACTTTGTGTGCATGTGGGCTTGAAGGTACGAACTATTCTGATGTACAGACACTTAGTTGCGCGCCGATGTGCTGTCATATACACAATGCAGCAACACACTTTTCGCGGGTTTTTCGACAGGTGAAGTCAAACGGCACACATTACCAGCTACCCGCCGCTTACGCTGTTAGCGCACAGCATATAAAGTGGCAGTACTTAAAACCTGACATACACGCAAGCTTCATAAATTGCTGGCGATGTGCGCGTGTAGAGATTCCCACATTCAGGCGAATATTCACTCAAACGTAGCTGTCAATGTGCAACTGCGCTGCAACACGGGACGTGAAGGCGAACAATGTGCAGACTGATAAAAGCATCGAGCTGTGCACCAGCGCCTGCCCCGGCAGCAAAGCTTTCGCACGTGTTTATAAGCGTGCAGCGGTGTGTGTGTATACGTTCGTAGAAGCATGTTGCATTTGCACAACGGAATATTGCACTTGCTACGTACGTGCAAAGCAGGTTCTGTGGCATCATATTCTGCCTGCATCCCCGCCGCCACTGTGCGCTGTGCGCATAGGTTCATATCCAATATTTCCTGTTTGTGGCACGTACTCGCCAGCTTCACTACGGCGGAGGTGCTTTTCATTTTCGTTTTTGCGAATTTCGCTTTCGGCAAACCTGACCTAAATTCAATGGGATGCATTAATCTTGAACCGCGTTCGCACATGCTTACATAGGATCAGGGGCGTCAGCGAGCAGGGAAAGGCGTTGCACAGTGAACCACTTTTTTGCTGGCTAACAAGGTCAACATGAATTCAAAGTCATCTTCCTGTCCACGCTGGGCAGTCGTCCATTCACCGAGCACACAAAGCGGACCGGCATATATTTACATATTCATACATACACCTGTTTTCATTACAAAGCCTACAATGTAAACTTGTAGCTTTGCTCAGTCAAAGCGAAATGCTTAATCACTATAGACATATTTTAGTTGGCTTTTGTGCGCCATTTAATTCACAGCCATTTATCAGCAGTTTATGCTAATTTACGTAATCTTTTGTGTAGCTAATATGTAGCGGCGTGGAATGAAAAATGTTCAAAAGATATTTTTAGCAAACATTTTTTCTAGCTATACAACAACAATAAAACGACCAATCGGCCAGTCTTAGTTTCTCATACATTTACGTTATATGTTATTGCTATTGTTATTGTTATTGCTTTTTCGTACATATTTTTGACCACCTTTGCAAGCCATACAACAATAGCTCATCATTATTGTGTTTATAATGGGTCTTCAGCTGTTGCTTTTACAGCTTCTTCTGCTGCTCCATTTGTGTCATTTCGTTAATTCCAAAGATAAATTGGTCACTCGAACAAGTTTCGATTTCTTTGGCTGTTGGTCGTTGCCATCGTAAGCTTTTCACACTTAATGTTGAACCAAAATAAAGAAACAATGTAAAAAATATAAAAGACGAACCACTGTCGTTTTCATTCAAATGCCTATCAAAAAGCAAAATATTAAAAAATACAGTAAAGCACGCTTACAGCAGTCAAAGCCCTCAGATTTATTTAAAAATTACACCAACGTTGCAATGAGCTGTAACATGCCAAAGGGTCGTCGTGTATTCATTCAACCTAGATAGATCTCTTACCTATACCACGTATATCTAAATTTTCATAAATATTCCACATTTCAAAAAATTTCGACACAAGCTTTGAGCTTTGGCCGGATAAATAATCCGAGTCCGTTCCGTTTACGTAGACCCTACTGTCGTGGGAACGACTACTGTGTTATAAGTATTATTCAATAATTCTATAAGTATTTAAATGAGCACAACTAGGTCATCTGACACAAAGAGCGTTATGTGGGTTGGAAATTTTTAAGGTCGAAAAGAACAAAGAAAAAGGGTCACACCCAAAAGTTTAAGTTCCACAAAGTTATATTGTTCTATTTATCTTCATATATTTGCTACCTGAAAAGAATTCAGCCTTAAACTTAAATAAGTTCAACAAATCCACATAATAAGTTGATCAATCCATCCGTCGATCGATTTTACCAAATACCTGGCCAATACCGGGTTTTCTAATAGATAAGAGTCTAAGAGTCATTTTGGCAATTTTTAATAACTTATGATCTGTAATCTGTTTTCATTGTATTAAGTAATGTTTACAATTTCAACGCGGACAGATATTCTCAAGAACAAAACAAATTATTCGGTTTTATTGTCGAAATAATCGTTATCCAATTACAACTAAAGACTACAATTTGTCGATTCCAAGACGTTTTCAAGAATGGGTACTGTCTGGCGTATTTTGAGAAAGGATTTGGGCTTGCATCCGTATAAAGTTGTTTTCACTCAAGAACTGAAACCATTGAGTGCTAAGAAACGACGAAGTCCCTAAGAAGTGGCATATTCAGTTGGCATTGCCGTCTTAAGAATGGAAAGGTGCCCATACAACATTAGCAGTATAATGGCCACCACTCTCCAGAATTAGGCATCGCAAACTGGGTTGAATACGGAGAAAGAGGAAAAGAGGTTAGAGTTGTTGCGGGGATATACTTTCCAGAGTTAGGCAAAGAGCACCCTTTAAGTTAATGGACCGCTGCAGTATATTTCAAGCAGAGGCCTTTGCTATTACGAAAGCTAGCTCTGCGGCTAATGTATCTAATGTATCTAATGTATCAACAGATCCAGAGTCAGCTTCTACGTAGCCCTCGTATCGCATATCGCCCAAAAGTGTCTTGGGAAACAGTGCAGCTGTGGAGAATGTCGCCCGGAACAAGTGATTTCACTTCTACTAGGTGACAGATCACAAATGTATCGATGACAATGAGATAGTGGACGAGATTGGCAAGAGTGATGTACGGCAGTCAAGCGAAAAGATTACCTACATATATTGATAAACCCTTGCATTGTCTAAACGACGATATGGTAAGAAGCATGGCAAGAAGAAGATTAAAATGATATGGAACGATCTACTTGGGTGCATTGATCAGAAATACACAAAGTCCCTACTTACTCTTGATAGAAGAGACATGCTCGGAATACTCACTGGTCACAGTCAGGTGACAGCACACACCTTTAGAATGCAGTTGACAGATCGAGCTGAATACAAAAAATGACAATAGCAAACAATGAAGCATCTCGAATACACTTATTCTGCACTAGAAAGGCATCGCTTGAGGGCCCCGCGTTATGAAACAATGTCAGTAATGAGGCCGCAGATCGTATTGAAATTTGCGTCAAGTGTTGGCCTCAAGAAGGATGACTACTTCTCAAGAGTTACGTAACGGCGCTCTATCTGGCATCGCTAAGGTTCAAACCTGTGCTGTATGTGGCACACGAGTTTACTAAACTAACCTAACCTAACTTATTATGTTTGGTAATATTTACGTTTATGTTAAGACAATACATAATATAATAACTACAAGAGTTTAGCAAAGACACTGTCGAAAACGAGTAGGGACGTTTTGAAACAATTAGAGAGTGTTTTCCCAAGAGAAAAGAAAACCTGAGCATAACATGAATTTCTAGAAATTTTGAGCTCTCTCTGTTTTCGGTAAAGTTAACAGTATCAGATATTTTTTTTTTGTTATAAGGTTTAGTAATTAATTAGAAACAAATTTCTAAACTTGGCAATTTTTATAATAAAAAAATCACTTTTATATATATTATATTTATACCTGTCAGAACACAATATGAGATGGCATTTCGTGAGATTGTCGTATCGATAAAGTCGTTACTAGAAGTCAAATTATTCAATTTGGAAGTTATTACAAGTAGCCATAGTCTTCGAGGGGGTTAGGGTGAGTCAGAGCAACTTTTTTTCTAAAAGTAACTCTCAGTACAGTTATAGTCTGTAGGCAAAATTTTCACATAAAAAAAAATCATAAGAAATTTAAGTAAACCAATTCTAGTACCTTTCATTTGGGATAACATCAAAATAATTGAGAAAAGAGTTTCGGTTAAACATTTCCTTAAATAAGAAATATAATTTTGTTATAAAAATAATGATTATTAAAATTATTATTAATGATCAAACGATTGGACAGCTTAAATAGAAACAGAACACACCCCATTCGTCTTCTCAGAAACAAATCGAACAAAAGCGTTCTAATGTTGAGTTCTCACAGCGCAACTTTGTATTCTAAAGGTATATACATACTCATACATATTTACAACTAAACCACTTGCCAATTTTTATTATAATTAATTAGCGGGTAACCCGTGAATGACACAAAGGTTTTCGGTAACCCGTCAAAAAGGTGGTGATGCTGTTTGCTTTTGAAAAATTAACGCTCAATATAGCTTTTAATGGGAACCGCCATAAAGCCGCAAATACTTTGCAGCATAGCATAAGAAAATATGAAATAACAGAAATACAATAATCAGATGCCCACTCTGTAGGAAATATACGACGTTGTTAATTGATATATCTGAAATAATTCTAGTATTAATTCGGCATAGTAGATAAAACGCAGAGATGTGCTAATTTTTTTTTCTTTTCTATAACTTGACATAATATCCCATGATCATAAAAATAAAAAAGTCTATTTGCCGATGAATTCAAAACTGGAGAAAAATACGATTTGTTGACATTATTAAAAATTAAGGTCTGAAAACAACCCAAGCCCAAGTTCTTCATACTGTATATTTCTGATCATTACGTGAAGTATCAGCGTCGGTAAAAATGGTTCGATTGGCGTAACGCATTGCGCATTTAATATTTAGTCGACATAATCGCTTAGCACAGTCGGTACTTGGAGCAACCATAAATCGGTTTCACACCACATTTACTCTGAAGGATACCCGGGACGCTGTTCAGTGCACTCCGAAAAATGTGTAACGGAATATCGAAGAAAACCCGTATAAATACATCTGTCATCGCGCGCAACAATTGGAGCCGAGCCCAATCGATTCATAGAAGCTATTGCGAAAGGATCTGAACGACCATCAAGCGTGTCCCGCGTTCAGAAAATGGGCCAAAAATGAGATGGCCACCAATTCCAATTTTCACAAACCAAATTGTCATATTTGGAGTGATGATAATCCACAAGCCATTATTGAGACGCCCTTACATCCTAAAAAGTTACTGTTTGGCGTGCTCTATGGCCATATTTCTTCAAAAATGCAGACACCCATTATGTTACAGTCAATCGGGAATACTAAAGAGCCATGATTAATGATTATACAACATCATTATGTCATACAGCAAACAAAGTAATCATTTTTCTCGCATCGTTTGCCTGTGACGTGGTTTCCAAAGTTGTGAGATATAACACCGCTTTTGTAGAATAATGTGAAGTGGCTATTGACGTCTTGGAAGAGAATATTTGGCTTATTATTGCTGACATACGACCCCAATTATTGCAAAAAGTGGTAAAAAATCCAAAATTGGGTCTCTCGGAGGGAATTTATTTGGGCCAACCGCAACAGTCACTTGACCGAAACTATATTTAAAACATATTTTAAAGAGTCACCCTTCAATTGTACTACTTTAGCTCTAGTTAATCCTCAATTTTGAGAGAAAACTCAATAAGGCGGGCTGACATTCCCAATGTTTAATAATAATGCTCCAAAAATAGAAAGGGTTTAAAAAGACGTCTCTAGAACTCTGAACAACCTGCTCCCTCTGTTACGGACTCCACGCAAGTCTGAAAAGATCTCTGAGCGCCATTCTCTTATGAATGGCCAGAAACGATTCTTTTACATATGGCTCAAGCAGCTCACGACTTCCGGTCTTAGACCAAATATCGTCTGGGTTGCCAAAAACATCCATTTGAAGGCGAGCTAAAGTGAAAAGACAAACCATCCCCTCCCCAGGGTTGTGCGTTGGGTTTGGGACCCGTCTTGTAAAAACCCTACCAATGAAAAGAATACATCAGCCTCTGTTGGGGAGTCCCCTTTTCATGATACCTCGGACTGAGTAGGCAATTGAGAAATTCGTCTCTCGACGAAAAAGACCAAACTCTATAAGTCACTCATTATTCCCGTCCTGGTAACGGGTGGACCATCTAGCGTTTTAAATTTGAATTATCTATATTTCGACATTGAAAACGTCAAATACCATTCGGAAAGTGACAGATATTCACTAAAAAGTCTAAAATTTACGAAATGGGTCGCTATTCACTAGAAGAAAACCGAAAAATATTGAAAATAAAAACTGAGGATGGTCAATTTTACCGAAAAATCATCTTTTCGGACGAGCCTCATTTCCACCTCGATGGTTACGTTAGCAAGAAAGGTTGTGCGGAAGATTTATAGTCCTGCGTAAACGGTATCTAAGCCAATAAAGAAGAAGACCAAGAAATGTGTCGGCTTCTCTGCCGACATTTAAACAAGAGCTCACGTATTCATCGCATTAAAATCCTTATTTATTTGTATGAATTTCATTTAAAATAATGGAAAAAAATGTCGATTTACCCCATCCCATAGACTCCCATAATAATCCCTATAAGATTACATATGTAGGAAAGACATAAACAAACATTTCCAAAACAAAACTTATCGAAATGCCCAGCGATGACTCACCAGCAACGTAAGGGTTTTCTCACCGGGTATGTGACGGCAACAAATTGTGTTAGTTTGTGTCATTAATGTTGTGGAACTATTTTTTATGTGCACAAACAGCAATTCACGCCCCTTAAATTTTATTAGGAAGCCTGTAATGACTTGAGGGAAAAGTAAACAAACACTGAAAGCTAACCGAAGCAGCTCGAATAATGTTCCGCATATTTTGAAGCATAAAAAGTGTTAATAAAGTTACACAAAGCAAAAACAAAATTTATATTTGAGCCAATTTAAAAATGAAAATGCACTACAATGGTGGCCACTGTGCAGCTCGGCTTTAATATTTGGGCTTTAATTTGATTATTTTTTTGCTCATCTCGGCTTTATTTATCGTTTCGTAGTAATCGTGTTTTTTTCTCCAGAAAGGTACAATCTGGTTCAGCAACTCGATGAAACAGTTCGAAGTGAAACAGAAGAAACTGGTACAATTTGTTACTATAAATGCGCCAGTGGACACTTGGACACATATTCATTCTTGTGTAAACTTTCGAGGCAGAAGCATCTATTTCAACAACAAGCCAACACCAGCCAGCCAGCAAAATGTCAAAAACAGTAAGTGTTGAGAGCGAGAGCTCGTGTATATTACCAGTTTGAAAGAATAAAAAGGCGTTGCATTCATAACTGTACATTGTCAACGAATTACTTACAGACCACCACTTCCATTGCCATCGCATTCGTTGCCATCATTATACTCTGTCATTGCAACCACTTCGTAGCAGCGCGTCCTGATCAATACGATGCCGCTGCTGAGACGCGCAATTTCAAAAGCGAAGTGAAAGAGGATGGCAGTTACCAATATCAGTACGAAACTTCGAATGGCATTGCCGCTGGCGAATCCGGTGTAGGCGGCTATTATGCGAGCGGCTCTTCAGCCTATTATGCGCCAGATGGTCAGCTCATTCAACTGAGCTATACCGCCGATGAGAATGGTTTCCATCCGGCTGGCGAACATTTGCCCACACCACCGCCAATACCAGAGGCTATTCTCAAAGCGCTTGAATACATTCGCACACATCCGCAGCAGGAGGACCGCAAGGGAGCCAGCGGCCAAGCTCAGTTCTAAGTCCCTAGATGAATAAGTCCTCATACACATACCGGCATATATGTACGTATAAATGTAGGAGTAAAACATCTATACATACATATAGTGAGTTAATGGGTTTTTTACTTTTTGTTGAAATCGAAAAAAAAAATATTGTTGTCTCCGTTGGTTTGGTTGCAAGCCTGCACAATTCGCTTATAAATAGCATTAGTATGTTTATACATATAAATCATGATTTTTGTTATAAAATGATAATATAATAAATTCTTAAAATCAAAAAGTGTTGTTGTCGATATTTTCGTCAACTTATTGGATCCCTAAAATGGTGTTCTCTAACCTCGGCCAAATCTTGGAACTTGTAACATGTCTCATTCTGGACCACCTTTCTAACTGATGAAAATATTAAAAAAGTTAAGGGTAAGTGCAGAAGGCTTGAAAATTGTCAGGTAAGTGTTAGAGAGGGCAAGAAAGCTCGACATCTCTCACGAATCCGTTCGAATGATTTTTGTGGATATTTTGCGTACGAAACGCGTTCTTGTTCGACTCGTCCCGATAAAGCTGAGTTTTTCAAAAAGAGTACCGCAAACAGATCTCTTTGGATATGCTTGATCGTGCGAATTCCGATCCCACATTCACGAAGTGCATTAAATCGGTGGGTATTACTTTGAAGGCAAAACCACTGGAATCTGTTAAAAAAATCAAAACAATATGTTAGTAGGAATAACAGACTAGTTATCCGCAGTTATGCAACCGAACAAAACTATGTTTGTTTGAATCGAATATACTATAAAATATGTTTTCTGGTATGACTGTAAGACTTGTTGTTTTTGCATCATTTTTGTATTCTCATTCCGCCAGTATATGCCATATTGTTAAGTATCTATAATCAATTACTATGAAGCCGCACACAATAAAATCCATTGCATATCCAAATTCTTAAACGCAGGTGAGTGTGGCTTGGACACTCATAATACGAACCCGTAAACGATGTCACCAAAAATGCTTGGAATCCACCTGTAAATTCGACTCTCAGGATGACGAGACGAATTTATTTCCGGATATTTGTGAATCTATCTGCCTATGAACGCTATAATTTTAGTCAAATTGAGATTTCTTGATAAAACTTGGTATAAATGTTCGGTAGAACAGTTAGTGGAGTTGAAGAAATCAGTTTATATGCTCCCCTGAACCCTTTCATATTCAATATAATGGGTACGTAATTAAAACATTTTCACATACGAGTGCTATAAATGTTGGTAACTTTAAATATTCATCTTGACCAAAAAGTGGAATTAAATCGCAAACATTTTCGAGCGATTATTTTTCTACAACTTTCGGTGTGGACTAACTCAGCAACAGTGCATCGATGAACTCAATCAGTTGTTGTTCTGTAAACTAATGACGCTGTGCGCAAACTGATATTGCAATATCGGCATGTGATCTATCGTGAGATTGAGGCAAATGAAAAGAAAAGGAAAAGAATTTAGTCACGTTGGATGCCAAATAATTTGTCAATCGCTCAATGGTCCACACAAATGTTAAAAAATACGATAATGGTGCTTCAAGATACGTCTTTGAAATCGTGATAGGTGAAGAATCACAAATTTCGTCTGAGCCCAAAAGTAAATAGCAGTGACTGTATGGGTGTTAAAAGATGAGCCGAATCCCACAAGCCTGCCTATTAACCCCTAGAACAACGCAGAGCAATAAATTTTGAAGTTAACATAACCATTTGTTTATCAGCCGTCTTTTAAGAAATCAAGAAGTCAACCGCGGAAAACGGATCACTCTTCACCATGGCAATGCAAGCTCTCACACCTCGATTGAATCAACTGCATTCACACAATCTTGCTATCACACTGTTTGACTTTTTCCTATTGGGATATGCAAAGTCTAAAGTCTAGACAGACAATCTCGTTTCGATTCAGGCCTTGGAACAAGACATCACTCGTGTTATTCGGCAGTTGCGAAATGCTCGAACGAGTCATCAAAAACTGGACGCAAGGAATGGTTGATCTGCACACCGAAGTGTTCTCTCAGTAAACCCATTGACTGATGTTGACGTTGAAAAAAAAATCCGTATAGATACGTGAAGATAATATGAGGTATTTATATTCTATGTGATATAAGGTCAATCGGAATTATGAAAGTTCTTCTGTTAACCATAAAATATCTGGAAAAAGCTTCCTCTAAATTTCGTTGCATATCTTAGAAATTGATCGCTATTTTTGACAATAAGTCAGCTATAGGACCACAGGTCCATATATTCGATACCTTGGGACTTGATAAATTATGGTCCGATTTCGATCATTTTAAGATGTCATACGATAAGCCACTATTTGTATAAAATTTTTTCTCGATAAATTGACGGATGTTTTATTTGTATACTATATACCGTAAATTGAATGAAATAGGTGGAATGGAAAATTTTGTTATATGAACAGCAGGCGTTGTTATATTCCGATTTCGTGCATTTTCACACTGCCAAGCTCAAAAATATTGTTCGTGGGCAGATTTCGGTGAAATAGCAACTCTGTAGCAACTTACTGGAAGAGTATAAAAAATATTCAAATCGATTGAATATTGGAAATGTTTCTAATTCTAATAATGAACATTTGCATTTAAACTGCGCGCGTCGAAGGATTTAGAGAATTATTTTTTTTTTAGGTTGGTAGTACTGTCAGTCACATTTATGTCAAATTTCATGTCAAAATATTCATTAGTGCTTGAGATACGTGTCGTTTTGTGAGCTACTAAAAGTGAGTTTTGACGTTGAGAATGGTGTAGAAGGCCTTTGCTGAAGAGGCTATGTTTAAAAAAATGTTTATTAGTGGTATAGTGAGTTCCAAACCGGCCGTGAACGTGTCAAAGACCGACGAAGCTCACGTTCAACAAATCAAAGATTTGGTGTTGAAACCGTCGATTATTAATTAGAGACCTTGCTGATGAAGTTGGCATATCGAAAGGCTCAGCCAACACCATTTTGAAGGATGCTTTGGGCCTTAAGCGCGTCAAATCTCGACTGGTACCGAAAACATTGAATTTTTTGGAAAAAAGGCGTCGCGTTGAAGTGTGTGAAAGGATGCTTTCCGACTACCAGGGTGTCATGAAATGCATTATAACTGGCGATGAGACTTGGATCTATGCTTACGACCCCGAAACAACCGATCAATCGAGCGAATATCGTGCCAAAAAAATCGCGCCAAAGTCGCTCAAAAATCAAGGCCATGTTGGCTGTTTTCTTCAACTTTCGTGGTGTTGTGCATTATGAATTCCTTCCAACCGGTCAAACAGTCAACAAGGATTATTATTTGAACGTTATGCGTCGTTTGCGTAACGCTATCCGTCTAAAAAGGCCGGAATTGTGGAAAGACATTTCTTGGTTTTTACACCACGATAATGCAGCATCCCATACTGTCCTCGTAATTCGTGAACATTTCGCCAAAAACTCAATCAATATCGTTCCGCAACGGCGCCATGCGACTTCTGGCTGTTCACAAAGCTCAAAAGACCGCTCCGGGGAAACCGTTTTTATACGATAGAGGAGATTCAAGCCGCAGCGAAGACGGAACAGAAGGCCATTCCGGAAAGTGAATACAACCAGTGTTTCGAAGATTGGAAAATCTGTTGGCATTACTTTGAAGGGGATGAAATTGATTTGTAAGAATAAATAAAGAATTTTCATAATAAATACAATGTCACCTTATTTTTTGGGCTTCCCAACATATTTAAAGGAACATCCGCTTCAAAATTCTTTACTTTTTCAAAGAAAAAGCATAGAAACTTCTGGTTTAATAGGAAATGTCTCGAAACAACAAACTTTTGCATTTATTTTTGAAGAATATCTCTTTTAAATTTTAGCTGCGGCTACGTCTCAGATAGTCGTCTATTCGTTAAGGCCAATTTACGATGTCTCTTTGTAACGATTCAACTGGTAACTGGCGAATGACACGCGTGATGTTTTGCTCCAAGGCCTGAATCAAAGCGGGATGGTCTGCATATGTATACTATAGATTTTACATATTCCCACAGGAAAAAGTTCAACGATGTTACATGACCTTGGTGGCCAGTCGACCGGCTCAAAATGTGAAATTATCTGCTCACCGATGTATTTTCTCAATAAATGCATTGATTGATGCGCTGTGTGCGCAGTGGCGCCGCCACGTTGAAACCATTGTGCCGCCAAAAGCTTCAATTTCAGGCATCAAATAATCGGTTATCGTGGCGCGGTAACGGTCGCCATTGACTGTTTTCTGGATGAAATGACAGCTCTTAAATCTCTTCAGATTGATGTTTGTCCCAAATGCGGCAATTTTGTTAATTTACATGAACATAAACATAAACATAAACATAGCCAGCAATGGGCCTCAGTGCTGAACATAATTTGGCTCGAAAACGTCGGATCTTCTTGGAACTCTTCAGGAGCCCATGGTCTTTTCCGTAAGACTTTCCATGATGAAATGCCAAACAATAGTGAACAAAAATAACATTACAGCATGACGCCGTCAACTAGAGGCTATTGAAAAAAGTACCTCTACTTGGATCACCCGTTATTTTTAGTTCTAATAATGTTCAGCTGCAGCCAAACGTAACACTTCCCAACATATTTAGTAGAGAAATAAGACAAAATATGTTTATTTACTATGTTAAACAATTTTAGGAGCATAAAAAATACAAGTGTGAATAATTAATTTGTTTTAACTCGTGACCTCCTTCGGAAATGTAAGTTTAGTTAGGTTCTAAAAATGTGTAAGTCAAAGCTTTTTGAAAGCATTTACATTTTGTGCTTTCGTAATAATTTTTGGTTTCCATTTCCTGACAGGTTATAACCACTATTGTCAAATATTTTTTGTATAATTAAAAAAATGGGCTTTGTTTGGAACACATTTACACGTCAGTAATAAATTTGTTAGCGTATTTAGTGCCAAATTTAACCATAAAAGAAACCTACAACTTTAAAGATTCCGTATTCATATATGGCTGCATTCAATTTGAAATAAAAGATAATATTTTTTTTATTTCCATATAGTATTAACTTGCTAAGTTTGTGTGTGCTTGTGTGCTCACTGTTCATTCAAAAATTAATAATGCCCAACCAAGCAAGACAAACGCTTTTCTGTTATTTTAATTAGTTTTTATATATTTTACATTTGCTAATTTTATTAACCGCCGATGCACTTGCTCAGACTAAACGTGTGGTCATATATGTAAATATGTTTGTATGCGTATGTGCATTTGTGATGTTGTTCACATTCGTTTATTATTTGACCGCATTTCGCTTTCAAACCCTAAATAGACAAACCGATCTTATACTAGGAGTGTTCCACACCCATTCAAGCCATATGCAGACGCGTTCACCGGGGTCAATTGTCTGAGCTATAGCTCGATACGCAATTCGCTGTGATTGTGATTAACGCCTTGACGCTTGATATGCATAACAAAAGCCAAACTTGACAGCATTTTGATGTGAATCATGTAGGTTGACAAATGATTTTTCGTATAAAACTAGAGCGATTTTTGCTAATCTGCATCAAATCAAGTTAGTGTCTTCGTTAGCAAACTACTGCTTTAGACGTTTCCGAAAGATAATCCGATTAGTTTCAAAATGAATAAATTTGTGAGTTTTTGGTTTCAAAAAATAAAGTTTTTACTTGCTATTTGACGCCCGCTCGTATTTTTCAGATCCTTATCGCCACCATCGCTTCACTAGCCTGTGTTGCCCACGGAGCCATTAGCCACGGCACTCACGCTGAGACGCTGAAGCATAACAGCCAACTGAACCAGGATGGCAGCTACAAACACGACTACCAGACTTCCAATGGTATTAGCGCTCAAGAAGAAGGCTACGGTGGTCATCATGCCAGCGGCGGTTTCGCATACTACTCACCCGAAGGTGAACTCATTCAGCTCTCCTATTTGGCTGATGAGAATGGCTTCAAACCACAAGGCAATCACTTGCCCACACCTCCACCAATTCCACCACAAATTCTCAAGTCTTTGGAATATATTCGCCTTCATCCATACGATGAGGAAGCTGCTCATCATAAGCAACAACACCAGCAACAACAACATCGTCCACAGCAACAGGCTCGCCAGCAACAATTCCATCATGTGGCGGCACCAAGCCATCAAGTGAAGAACTTGCGTCGCCCAGCTCAGCGTAGACACTTTTAAGAAACCAAAGGACGAATAGTTATTTTTAATAATGGATAAGTTCCTACATCGAAGCTCAAAGCATTGCATTGTACATATTATTCCTAATATCAATAAATACTCGTACCATTAACAAACGAAAGATTACTATAAAACCTCAAAAACTCAAACCGAGATAGTTTAATGTTTCTATTACATAAACAGTCCTTTCTGTATTCATTAACACCTGCATATCAATAAAATTCAGCATACTCATCGTCGTCAGCTCGTTCAAAACATAAATCACACAAAGAAGCGAGAACTACAAGAGCCTCAATAATAATATTCAACAACTTTACAGAACTAGTATCATAAAAGCTTTATAGTTACAACACGCCCAACCGACTTGTTGACCAAAAGGAAATTGTGTAGAGTTCCCTATGAATTAATCTATTGGTATGATAATTTTTCTTGTGTTTCTCTTTTTAGGTTAATGACATTTCGGACCATCTTCATATTTATCAAATTTGTCTCCCTTCCGCCTTTTTGTCTTTTGAATTGCGCGGCTATGTACAAGTATAAAGCGCTACAGAGCTCGTATCTGGCAATACTATACATCTTTGAAAGGTCTTGACATAACCTACAAAACGACGCATGCATGATTAGTTTGGATATTTGTTCAACAGTTATAGATTTATATATGTACATGGAGTTCACTAACACCGAAATTCGCCCTATTTTAAAGTTTTCCTTTATTAAAGGCAAATGCGCTAGAGAAACGTTCCGTGAGATTAATGGTGTTTTTGGGGATAGTTCTCTATCACTTCGAACCGCGGAGGAACGGTTTCAACGATTCAGAGCGGGAGAACACGACACCATGGATAAGCCAGCCGGCGGAAGACCTGTGACGACGAATACCGATCAAATCTTGAAAAAAAATATCGAGTTAGACCGGCATGAAGCATCTCGTGACATCGCTCAGAAAATGGGAGTTAGTTACCAAACCATTTTAAACCATCTGCAGAAGGCTGGATATACAAAAAAACTTGATGTTTGCGTGCCGCATGATTTGACACAAAACAAACCTTCTGGATCGAATCAACGCCTGCGATATGCTGCTAAAACGGTACGAACTCGACCCATTTTTGAAGCGGATGATGACTGGCGACGAAAAATGGATCACATACGGTAATATCAAGCGAAAACGGTCGTGGTCGAAGGCCGGTGAATCGTCCCAAACAGTAGCCAAGCCGGGACGGTCAGGAAGATTTTGCTGTGTGTTTCGTGGGATTCTTCTACGGGGGGGTATAATGAAGTTGCATATTTGAACTAAATCCGATCACTGTAACACTTTTTATAAAACATTCAGCCAAAATCTTCCCACACCAGTTACCAACCATATGGTTATGAACCTATTACCAGAGACGGAGAAAGGTTCAGTTGGAGGGAAATAGACTCCAAGGGAATCTGACGCTGAAAATCGAATCGCAAATTTTTATTAAGGTAAAAAGAAAGGGCCTTCTGAGCTCGGATATTTTAGGTGTGGATAGCCCTTTGGCGTTCCAATTAATAATCTTCAAAACACGTTGGAAAGGATCCAAAAAGTTACTGAGGAGCGATGCTTCGGGCTTACCGAATCGGTTGATGTACGTAAGTGTCTTTGGGATAGTGGTTGGGGCTGTAGGATGGGCGAAAGGCTCTGTGCAGAAGAGCCATGGGGCCCTGGAATATATAATAATTTCGGCATGAGAAAAGGACGTGTGAAAATTTTAGATCGATATCTCAACAGCTGAGATCAGTTCTCATATATACATACATAGATAGACGGACAGATAGAATAGAATAGAATAGAAATTGTTTGAGGATTGCACCGCGACCTAAGGTCTATTGTATCCTCTTCTGTATCACATATATTCACAAGAGTCGAGCGCTCTGATGATTTGCAGATACATGCTGGGCACAGTTAAGGTGATGTGATCCCTTTCCACTCATATGGATCTAATGGTTATTTGTCCGATCTTCTGTTTCGCGGTTTGTCCCACTACATTCGTAGGTGTAGCCCTACCGCGCATTTCTGAAAGGGTTGTTGTAGGTTCCATATCACCTGCAACAGCTGTAGTAAACACTGTCTTTAGAGTGCCGCTGCAAGAGAGTACTTCATCATAGCGCTTCCCTGGCGAAAAACCGTCAAGCCCCACTGGCTCTGCAACAGATGTATTGTTAGTTTAAAGCGGGCTGGCTAAATCGATTCAGCTTGTCATGTAGGGTTTTTGAATAACGACGCTACAAAGACCGATTGGGACAGCAAACGACGCTATATTTTTCCCCTCTCTTTTGACATTTCTCTTCAGTAAGGTTTGCCATTTCATCATGGAAAGATATACGAACCAACAACGAGTCGAAATTATTAAAATTTACTACCGAAATTCGGAGTCAGTGGCCTCAACTTCAAGAGCGAGTTTTTCAATAAGAGTGCTACAAAAGTTTGGTGCGGTTTCTGGGCCGGCGACATCATTGGGCCGTACTTCTTTCGTGATGATCAAGACCGGCACGTTACCGTGAGTGGAAATCGCTACCGCGCAATGATATGCGAATATGATATGGACTTGAAGAATATTTGGTTCCAACAGAAATTTCATTGATATCCCAAATCGTTTTTGCTCTATTTAAGAAAACGGCGGTTACGATGCCGTGGATCAACACACCATCATGAAAAAGCTTCCGTATTGCAAAGTGTTAAAACAGGAAGTTATTGGCATACAGAAGAGATTGGAGATTTGACGCCCTAAAGAGTAAGAGCAAGAGATCATCTATCGAAATGTACATATACTTGTATACTGATCACTGCAGAAGTAAACATAAGAAGAACTGAAGTTTGGAAGGCACATTGGATTATTGACCGCAGTGGAGACCATAAGGAAAATGTATACTTACATACTTTTAGGCGCTTTGAAAACTTTGTTTCCTGTTTTGTGTTTATAATGATGATCAATAATGCATTCATATATTTATGTACAATATTTATCTTAAGAAACACATGTTTGACTATTGTGGCAGCAGTCAACAGTTTTGCTATTTGTTTTCTTCACACTCAATATCTGGTCGTCAGGTATTTTCTGAATAGCTGCTCATTTATTTCAAGGGTTTAGTGACATCTGCGACAAGCATATGCAAAAATGCTGTACAAAATATGATAACCGATATGCAAATACAAATAGCACTAAAACTAAAAGACGATGCATGTCAACTGCATGTTTTCAAAATATTTTACGCGTAACACTTCTATGGTCAAAATTATATTTCTATAAGTATATGCAGATGTTTATATGTGTGTATGTTTATGTATATGTGCATATGAGCATAACTCGAACATGATGAAGCAGATTTGCATATTAATAATGACACTCATTATTTTTCCAAAATCGCTTTACTCGATTGCTCTGCTTTGGCTTCGTCAATGGAACCCTCTGTGGTTAAATCCGATTAATAAATTAAAATAATCTGGCATTTAATTGTTTATGTGCGTATCGGTCGTTACATTTATAATCAATTTTTTACAACTATTCAGCTACTGACCCGTGCTACAGCGGCGCTAAAAAACTTATAGCACAAATACAACAAGCAACAGCAAACTCAGCAAACGCGGTCAAATGGTCAAATTAAAATTGCAAACTGATAAGCGCGTTAAATAAACTCGTTTCGAGCACATACAACAATTGTGTTTCGGAAATAATAGTAATCGACATAATCTTCATGCTCGGATCGATTATTTGCATATAATCGGCGATATTTCAAATTTCTAATGATGGTATTGTAGTACACTCATACGCACGCACATAGCGCTGGCGCGCATCGATGGGTGCAGCGCTCGCAGAAACATCTAGTTGTGCTTGAAGCACACACCAGGGGTCTACACTTGAGAAATATATAAAAGTGTTTAGAAACTCATAGCAAATCAGTAACAGAATTACCTCCACAACGCAAGACAGCGCAGAGCCTCGTAGTCTACATACCTAAACAAAATTTGATAAATTTTCAATCGCAAACAAAACTGAAAAACAAAATGTTCAAATTGGTAAGCTTGCCTGCGGCTTCCAAACAACTACAGTTTACCTCTGCTAACAATATATCCACTTTCTCTTCTTTGTTGCACAGCTGCTCATCGTCACAACACTTTTCGCCTTTGCTTACGCTGCTGGCGATCCTGCGGATGCTCACGCCACCATCCTGAAGTATGAGAATGAAGTGAACCCCGATGGCAGCTACAATTACGCGTACGCAACCTCAAATCGGATTCAGGCGCAGGAGAGCGGTGTTGGCAGCTCGTATGCCGCCGGCTCATACTCGTACACCTCGCCCGAGGGTCAGCCCATTCAATTGACTTACACAGCCGATGAAAATGGTTATCAACCCAAAGGTGATCATTTGCCAACACCACCACCAATTCCAGATTATATTCTGAGAGCGCTGGCTTACATTGAAGCGCATCCGTTCGAGAAGATTCAGCTTAAAGGAAAGTAAATAAGAAGTATAAGTAAATAAGTGGAATTTCCCGTCTCATTTGAGTTTCTAGAAATCGCATTAGTTTAAGAAATTAGCAAATTTTCATTTACTCACTTTGGACAAATATCACTCAGGCATTCAAGTATAATACATACATATACCATATACTTTTTATAACACATTAATCACTGTTGAACAGTTTTTTACTTACATATAAACATAGATAATTTTATTTGTAAATTGTAAATGAAATCATTACTGTAAGAGTATGGCAAAAAAAATTTGAAATTTAATTATATTGATGAACTAATTTAGAGAGCGAATTCTCATATACTCACAGAGGCTGATTAAATACTGATAACTGTTGATTTAAATAGCTCTAATCTGTCGAGTAAGGAATAAGTGGAGTCGACGATGTGAGCCCTTCACATTTGTAAACCGTTGGTCTTGATTCCAGTGGGACCAGGCTCTTCAGCTGAGCTGTAAGCTATCGGGGAGGTAGCCAGGTCGCGGATAGCCTGACGGCTTGTAACTAGTAGCAGGTTAGTTGCGAAATAAGTTATGACGAATAAGCAACCCCTGACGACGAGCGGTGGGAGTGGAGAGTGCGGTATAAAAGTCAGCTAAGCCAATGAAACCCCTGCAACAGAGGCGAGTAGATACCGCCTCTCAATAATAGGTAACCGCGACCCACATCACCATGTCAGGTAAAGCAGTTAAAGTTATTTGACCGATATACATACATACATTGGGACGCCCGCAAATCTCGACAACGACTTCTCTGCTGCCAAGATCTTTTGGGCTCTAGTCAAGGAGTTCTTCTTCTTTATTGGCGTAGACCCCGCTTACGCGGGTATAGCCGAGTTTTCAAGAGTGCGCCAGTCGTTCTTCCTTTTAGTTGTTTGAGATTCCAAATGTAGCCAGATCCTTTTACACCTGGTCTTTCCAACGGAATGGAGGTCTTCTTCTTCCTCTGCTTCCCTCGGCGGGCACTGCGTCGATACTCTCAAAGCTGAAGTGTTTTCATCCATTCGTAGCCGCTGTCTCCTAATTCGCTGAACTATGTAAATGTCGTCGTATATTTCGTACAGCTCATCATTCCATCGACTGCAATATTCGCCGTTTCCACTGCGCAAAGGACCATAAATCTTTCGCAGAACCTTCAGTTTTCTAGAAAACTGTTAGCGATGACCCATCAGTGGTTGTCATCGTCCATGACTCTGCGCCATATTGCAAGATAGGGATGATGAGTGACTTGTAGAATTTCGTCTGACGGAGCTTTTTCTATTGCTCAACGTCAATTTACTCAGCCTCCTTTTGCGGGGATTCCGAGGCTGTTGTGTCCTTTTCATTGGGGGTGTTTTTTTTTCGTGGCTAATCCCAAAGCCAGCACATAACCTGTGGAGAGGTAATGAGAATGTAAATACTTACATACAAACTTATTTGCATGAAAATATCACAATGCTGTTGTTGGGAGTATCATAAGGAGCATGCATACATATATTTATGTCTCTTCATATTCTTGAGTACGTGAGAGAGAGCTGTATTTGTACGCATTTTTCGCTGTTAAAAGTGGAATATCAAAGAACTTATTTTTCTTCAATATTCTCTGCTTGGGCATATATGCCATGTCATTATATGTGACCTGGTCTACGAAAAGGGGGCTTAGGTGTCAAAAAATCATTTTTTTTTTTTTTTTTTTTTTTTGTGACACCTAAGCCCCCTTTTCGTAGACCAGGTCACATATGCCGAAAATACATATAATTACTTCTCTTCATATTCTCTGTTTGATATGTGAGAGAACTGTAAAAAATGTTACATTGCACAGCGTGAATTCTGTAGTTGTGAGGTGAAATTCCGGGTCGCAATTTTATAAAATGTTCCACATCGAACCTGCATTGAAGTGTTACGCGTAAAATATTTTGAAAACATGCAGTTGACATGCATCGTCTTTTAGTTTTAGTGTTATTTGTATTTGCATATCGGTTATCATATTTTGTACAGCATTTTTGCATATGCTTGTCGCAGATGTCACTAAACCCTTGAAATAAATGAGCGGCTATTCAGAAAATACCTGACGACCAGATATTGAGTGTGAAGAAAACAAATAGCAAAACTGTTGACTGCTGCCACAATAGTCAAACATGTGTTTCTTAAGATAAATACATATGTATGTATACGAAGGCATCATTGATCATCAGCTACCATCAATTTATAAACATAAAACAGGAAACAAAGTTTTCAAAGCGCCTAAAAGTATGTAACAATACATTTTCCTTATGGTCTCCACTGCGGCCAATAATCCAATGTGCCTTCCAAACTTCAGTTCATCTTATGATCACTTCTGCAGTGATCAGTATACAAGTATATGTACATTTCGATAAATTATCTTACTATTTGTGATGGTAACAATCTGTGGAGCCAAATCTCCAAGTAGTAATTCTAACATTCAATAACTTCCTTTTTTAACCCTCTGCCTTTTTATGATGGTGTGTTGATCCACGGCAGCGTAACCGCCGTTTCTCCAGGAACATAGGCAAGACTAATAGAAGATATTAGGTCAATTACTTTAATACCCAGAGTAGGATATATTAACTTTGTCATGAAGTTTTTAACTCCCAGAAGACAATGTCGGAGACTCTAACATATGTATATATTAGGGTGTTTTTTTTTAACTATTAATTTTTTTCAATCCCGTCACGAAATTTCCTTGGAAATACTCGTACCCTAAAAAGATTCCCCGAAAATTTTAGCCCTCACTATTAACATTAAGAACTGGACGAAGGCATGTAAAAATTTTCCTTTGAAAATACACTATAATCGGGAATTTTTATTTTTAAATTCCTACAGATCAGAGGTATTTTATGGCATCACTTTGACTTTAGACGCATATTTCTCAGAATTGTTCACAAAAGTCCCAGTGCAACAAAGTTGTAACTCACACCGGCGAGGTTGTAAGGGGCTCTAAACCTGATTTTTCCATGAAATTCGTATTTTTTTGTATTTATCTCGTAAATGACAAGAGCTACAGAAAAAAAGTTCATGACAAACTTGTAGGAAATTTTATTTTCTACAAAAAAAGTCCGAGATCAAAATCGATATCATTAATAGTTCTCGAGATATTCAGCTTTTTAAGTAAAGCTTTCTAGAATTTTCATAGATGGTATCTTGGATTATTCACCTTGAGTGTTTGTGTGTGCTTAAAAAAATATATATTCCTTGTGTGGTCTTGTCTATTGCCGATCCCATTCGCGATTGTTGATTGTTCTACCCTCGATCCAGGCGTGAGGATTTTCGTCGCAATCCAGGTCTATTACTGCTGGTCTCGCGGGGCGACTTGGTGGCGGTGCCCTCCTTCGAGCGTAAAAATTACCCAGTGCTCCGGTGGGTGGATATCGCTGTGGTGCATGGGTTGGGTGTCGATGGTGATGCCGATGGGTTGGGGCTGGTGGATCGGGTGGCAACTGATATGCTCTCAGTGGTGCTCTTGCTGGTAGTAGTGGCCGTGGTGGTGACGCTCGTCGAGGCCTCTCCCGGCTTTCATGTCTCCTCTGCTGTCTATTTACTTGGGCTTCGCAAACCTGGCACTCACAAGGTAGTTTTGGTTGGGGCGTAACCCGGGCTACGGGTTTTTCCGTTGCTGCCGGGGTCTTGGGGGACGATGTTTTTTTCGGGGTCTTGGGGTTTGCTGCGTTTTTCACTTATTATATATCCTTGTCTTTTTTTTTTATTTTATAAAAGTTTACATAACAATAAAATTATTACATAAACTATAAATAACGCAGCGCTAGCATCGGAGGCTTTCGGCTGGCCTATCCTTGTCTTATTATAGTTCTTCACTCACTTTTCAATCAATTAGTTCTATTATTTGTATATTTTTCTTTTGACTTCACTCCGTGTGGTTTGACGCAACTGGGGCACGCAATTTTATGTCACTAACTTCTTTGTTTCCAGGCGCTGTAGCTGGATATTGAGTGGATGTTTAGTCTGGCACGTGTGATAAGATGCCAGGGTAATAAAAAGGGGGTACTACGATCTTCGCATTGAGGCATCGCATCGAGTGAGTCAATTTTCTAATGAGTGAGTATTGGTTCTTTTTCCTTAAGCTATGCAACGTATATTTTTTTGTTGTATTATTGAATGGAGTTTTACGCTATTTACGGCTATTGTCCTGGTCATTCATTTACTTTTCTTTCCCTTGTTCGAAAATTTTATCGGGGGGTATGTTACCAATGCTTCGGTGATACTTATTCGTAAACAATAATTTTTTTAGCGAATTATTTTTGAATACTAAATTATTTGCCTTATCCTTGTATGCGATACATATTTCTCGTATTGATTTCTTTGAAGGATTTTAAAATTTAATATTTTTGTTTTAATTATTGCTACTATTTCCGTTTTATTCTATTTTGACAGTATTTTTCATTCTTATAACCTAGAAAGGGATTTCGTTTTATTTTTGTAGATAGTATTATTATTATTATTTTTTTTTATTTTTTTTTTTTTGTGTAGTCGACTGTCGATTAATTGTTAATAGGTTTTTTTTTTCTTTTTTTTTCAGTTATCTTGGTCCTTGCGATGGATCTGTTTCAACATTTTTGCTGATGAAGTTTGCTGGTAGAGTTGGTGAATGGTGAAGGAAATTTTGAAGGACTCGACTGGGCCCTGCTGATGGTGTTACCTTTCTGATATTTTTTTGTGTATTTGATTTTGTCTGCGAAGCTACTGCTCATCTTGTTTTCTCGTCCCTCAATTTTAACTATTAAAGGTGAAATGTGGTGATGATGGGGGATTTTAAATTCTCCATAGAGTGGTAGGTAGATTTTCCATTGTTATTCAAGATGTTCGATACATTAAATATTTCTGCTGCTTGGCTGGACATAAATTTAATTGTGACTTTAGTAAAGAGAAAAAAAAGAAGGAATCTTATTCCGAACTCCTGATGTTATTGATCGTTTTTTCTAGCTCGTCGGCCTGAATTTCGAGCATCAGCCAGTGGTATCGGATCTCTCTCAGGTTCCTGCCTATCAGGATTGTGGAAGATGCTCCTAGTGATTGTCGAGTTTGCATAACTGTTTCTCTCAGTCGACAGGCTGAGTTTTGCATCCTTGCATCTGAGCTGTGGTCATCTTCATCTGGTGGATTATATCCGTGATAGCTGGAGTTGGAGTGCTCATGCTGTGTTCTAGCCAAATATAATTCGCATGAGTATAATTGTATATTTCAAGTTTAAAGAAAAAAAAATTGCGGATGGTATTGGTGCATTGAGCAAAAAAGGTGTGAATGCAGAAAGCTGTTGCGGGCAAACTTGCTTGTTATTTTAACATGGTTTTCAGGTAAGTTGTCGTTCTAATTGCAACTTCTAGTTGAACTTAACATTTTGGTTCTTGACTAAATATCATTTGTGTTATTTCAGGGACCGTATTTTAGAGGATGAGAACCTGGACATCTTCTCCAATTGAAGTTTGAACCACTTCCACTTGCAGGGGTGCCAGGATTTCTTCGGGGTCGGTTTTGACGAATTCTGCGGTGGGAAGATCTTTAATCCTTTCAACCATTTTCGTAAGGTTGATTTCGTAGTTGCTTAGGCGGGCTATTAGATTGTTTCTCTCTTCCAGGGGAAGTCGGTTTCGAAGTAGCACGTGGCAATCTGCGATTCTTACGTTATCCATCTCTCGAAAGTTCTGTGGAGATATCGTACGTGTATTAGACTATTTACTATTTGAAATTTTTTTGTGAAATTGAGTCTGTGTGTGCAGCATGTGAGAATGAGTAGTGTCTTGTGTGATTGAAATTTCGATATAATTGGATGTGGTAGTTTGACATCATGTAGGAGGATTAATTTTTTGTTTCTTCGTCAGTCTCTTTCTGTGTTTCTTCTCTGGTTTTTTAGCCTCTCGTGTCTTCATGAGGGCTATGTTCATTTTTTCCTGATCTGTGGCCATTCTGCTTGCTGTGATTTAGTTTTAGTCTCTGTTTCTGTTTCAATTGGCTTTGGAGTAGGAATGTATTCGAACTTAAAGAGCTAATTTCCCTGATCGTGAACTGGTTTTGGGCTATATGGTGACGGAGATTTTTCTTCATAGGGTAGGGGTGTTGCAGGAATTTCTTGAGCTAATAATTCGCTTGATATTTCTAATTCTTGGTAATTTTTACTATTTTCAGGCGCCGGATTTTTGGATATTAGAGTGCTTCGTAGTATCGAACTGGTTGGATCTGATTTTTCATATGGTGGTGAGTTTGCTGAAGCTATTGATTGCATTGGTGGTGCTGATGGGTTTGTGATCTCTACGTTAAGGTAAAGCTGCCTTGCTGCCAATTGGGCTGCCCGATTTTTCCTTCTATTTTTATTTTTATTCTTTTCTTTTTTCCTGACTTCTAAACTACTTGCAGAGGATTAAACGTGTGGAATTGTACTGAGAGATACCGTAGGAAATTTCTTACATGGCTTGGACAGTATAGCCAAAAGTCGATTTAGAACATCGGGATTGTTCATGTTGGTGTGTGTGCGCGTTTTGATGGTGTTGATGACGTTGATGGTATTGATGTTGTGGATGGTGTTGATGGTGTGGATGATGTTGATGGTATGGATGGTGTTGATGACGTTGATGGTGTGGATTGTTTGAGCTTTAAACAGAGTGACATTCACATGGGCCTCTACTGTAAGGTATTACTATGGCGATGGGTTTCCTCAAGGGTTTTTCAGCTTTTCCTGACCCGTTTGCTCGGGGAGTTACTGGTGGTGCTTCCATTTTCAGCTGCTATTCATTTTTGCCTGACGGCATACGAACTGTTGATAGTGAGCAATAGATATTATACTCGTGCTGTTTCTATTTTTAGGGTTTCTCTTGCTTTGGAGAGGAGAGATTTGTCGATTGTTTCTGCTTCAGGTGTTTTGGGTTCCTTAGTGACTATTGACAGAGGTATTTCAGGCTCATATATTTTCTTAAATGAATTTTCTGCAATATACACTGGTTAATTTTCTTGCTTTTCTTTTTTAGATGCATACAGAAGGTGATTGATCCGCAGCATGCTTCTAAGAGGCGGAAACTCCAACCGAAAGCTTGATGTAGGGTAACTCCATGGATAATAATATTTAAGAATCCAATTATGGTTTGGTGACTATGCCGATGATAATAGATACTGTGTTTCCAAATTTTCTCAATCCGTCCCAAGCCTTTTGGGCGGCAGATTCTGTAATTTCTTCTAGCATTTCCTTGTATAATAATTGTATGCGCGAATTTGGTTCTTCGGGAAAATTTTTTTCCAACAAGTTGTCGGTGTTGCTCTGTGTTTCGTCTTCCCATGCGCTGATCGGTGACCCTGTATCATCCATTTTTACAACGGGAGTGGGGATTTGTTAGATCTTCTTCACTATGATTAATCGCTTTTATGAATGCCTCACCTTGAATATTCGCTTGAGGACTGCCAGTTATCGAAATTTTGTTGGTAATATAAAGATCAGGTATGAGCCCTACTTGCGGGGAATCTTCAGTTAGTTTGACAGCAAATGCACATGTTGATTTTTTGACAATCGTCGTAGGTTATTTCCATAATAACGTCCAAAAATGAAAATGTTAAATGCTCGTAAGAGAGCGTGGCTTTAAATTCGTGGAAAAATTCTGCACCGATAATTCCTGCTTGAGCAATTGGAAAATCATCTCCAACAACATGAAATTTTACTGTATGGCTGTGGATATTTACCGAAACTGTTCCGATGGTGCGAATAATTTTGTCATTAATGCCTCGTAATTCGATTACTTCTTTAATGTTTATAGGTGCGCGCATATCTAGAGCTCCAATTTTAGGTAAATTAACTTCTGCGCCACTATCAATCATAATGATTGTTGGTAATTTTAATTGAGTAAAGGGTGACTGTTGCGATTTTAGTAGTTTTAATCCGCATGTGGGCAATGCGTGCAAATATCGATGCTGATTTTGTTTTGGCGGATTTCCCAGGTGCTGAAGGCGGCTTGATGTTTTTAGAAATGTCAAGAGATTCAGGACTAGTTTCACTTTCTATGGAATTAGTAAGGGCTTCTGAACGTCGATCGTCCGTAAAATTTTTATGCATTGATTTATTAATTATTTCCTCGACTGGGGGTGAGCACAGAGTTATTCTTTTTAATTTCAGATTAATCGATTTTTTCCTCCTGAGGAGATTGGGATTCAAGAATTGAATTGACGTTGTGCGTGGCTGCCGACGGGCCACTCTCATTTACGATTTGGCCACTGCCTTTAATAAATTCTATTGTGTCGTCGTTTCGAACCTGTTGACCATCATTATAAGCAAGGCCTTTGCGTAAAAGTGAAGGTTTTTGCTCCCAGAGAGCTCGAAGTCCCTCATGCTGTTTAATTGTATTTATCTCGCGTTCCCGTTTTACCATAAAAATTTCCTGTTGTGACATTGTTGTAAAAGAATTTGGATTAATTTTGTTTTCACTACTAGCAATCTTATGAATTTCATTGAATACATGACGGGGTTTAGCTGAAAGGGTGGTGTTAGTGGAGGTCAAATTTATTTCTGCTCTTTCATTAATATTATTGGAAAATTCTATTTATTTTGGGAAGTCGTAGCAGGGGAATTGTTCGACTTTTTCGAAATTTCTTCCGAAATGTGTGGCTTGATTAGTTTGTGTGGCTGTAATTGGTTCACTTGTCTCCCCGCAGTCCCACCGATATTCTGATCGGGGAGTGTAGAGTTTTTTGGCTGAGATTCTCTTTGACGATTCATGTACGCTAATTTTCTACACGTGGATAGAGTGTGACCCGGGATACCGCAAAGTTCGTAAAACGATCCTGGAATGTATTCGGATTGACGATTTTGTTGGTTGGGGAGATTTCCTGCATAGGTTGAATAATTTTGATTATTCCGCGAATTGTCGTAATTTCTATTTCCATAATTTCTGCCGTTGTTTCATTGTTAGCGATTTTCAAAACGATTTTGATTTCTCGGATAATTGTTCCTGTACGGGTTTCCGTTAAAATTTTGTTGAGCGTTTGAGTTTTGTGTAGTGTTATTATTTCCTTTATCTCAACCTTGTTCCTGTTGTAGTGCGGAGTTGTTGATTGTTTTGATGCTGTAGGCAGGTGTCCTATGTTTTTCCCTTATTGTGTGACCCTTGTGACTCCAACAAAATTTTCGGGCTCGGAAAATCTACTTGCACCTCGTTCATAAATTTTATATACTTCGATGGCATTTTTGAAAGTTTCACCTAGGGTGTTATGAGGTTTAGTCATGCACTGGATTTGCAGTGAGTGAGGGAGACCATTAAGAAAAGCCTGAATAGTGTCTGTTTCAAGTTTGATTTCCTGAGCGGGAGAGAGAAATTTGCGTTCGAGTTTCTCAGTGTTAACAATATCATTGTATAGCATTTTGACTTTGTTAATGCAATCGATGAAATGTTCATTCGATTTGTTTGAAACGTCTTCAAGTGCAGCTTTAAATTGGTTAGCAGTGCGATAGGGGTCAAAGAAATCACGTAAGAAAAGTCGATACTGTTGCTTGGCTCATCATAGTACATACGCGTTTGCAATAAATTCTGTCACTGTTATATTGTAACCGTCAAAAGTGGATACATAAGCAAGCGCGTCTTTTACCGTGATTTTTAAACCACTACCGGTGTTAGGGCTCTCGGTTACTAGAGGTTCTGAGTTTTGTTTACGATTTTTAAGTTCATCAACTTGTTCGGTGAGAATTTATAATTGATCGAGAATTACGTTGACACTAGGCGAGGTTGGGTCATGGATATTTGGTCGCTCTAAATACGGTTCAGAGTGCGTTGCACTAGTCTGGGTATTTGTTTCGCGCTGGATTTTTACCGTTTCTTTTAGTTCTTTGATCATCTCCGATTGTTCTTCGATTAATTTTAATTTTTCAGTTAATAAACGATTGAGCTCCCGGGATTCGTCTAATTCATTTTTCTTTTCTTGGAATTTATCGGAATCCATTTTTGATTATAAAACAAAATTATAGTTTGTTCGAAAGGAGATTATATTTTCTTCGAAAGAAAAAAAATTGAAAGATTCGGAATTAGGAGTTTAATTAGGCGATTTCCGATTAAGCTATTCGGTGCTCCTACTAGACGGGGTGAAAAAAAAAATAAAATTTCGGATACAAAAACGCTGTAAGAAAGTTAAGAAATAAATTAAATAACCCCACACTTAGCACCATTAAAAATTTTGTTACGTATTCCCCCGAATTCTCCGTGAAAAATAATAAATTTATTATGTGCGAATCATAGGGAAATTACCAATGAAGTTGAGACGAAATTGACGAGAATTTAAGGAAGTCGTGTTTAAGCAATAGCCGCCAAGCGGTAGTCGACCTTCGCTTGACTTCCCGATACTAGGTTGGGTTGGCACTCTCGTTTTAACGTCCGCGACTTCTTCATTTTGTCGATTTAGCATTTTGGAGGAACAATCGATCTCCTGGTTATGACGGTTATTTTCAATTTACCTACGTTTTCTCACTTCGTTATAGGAATTCACCAATTTTCTCGCTCACGCAATCGCCTCCTCTTGGCTGGATGAAAACGGGTGGGTACTGAAGTCCACGGGTCAGTCCGAGATTTCCAATTTTCGATGTCAGTGGATACGCCCAAAGTTGTTCCTGATGCGTAGATCTTCACCTCGTTCAACTATTTTTCTTTTTGCCTGCGGGCCAATTAATTTATGGAATATTTCCGAATTATATGACTAGATTTTACTCTCCAAGAGTTGGGTGGATTTTAAGAATTTCTCGCGTCGGACGCAGCAAAGGGTAGACTGGAGCAAGTGACAATCGCCCTTTTCAAGGCCACTGGGGGTTCACATGTAACCTCGGCAAAATTATTAGAACGTTTATAACCGAAGGTTACCGAAAAGGTTTGATTTAGAAAACTGTTGAATTTTAGTTTTGAGCTTTATTAATTTGTGGGTGAATCAATCGAACTGTTAATCACGAGAATGAGTCCAGGCAGCTGACTACCCGTGACCATCCCCTGGATAACTAGTTGTCTGAATTCGTATTGCATTAGAGACAGAGTAGGTTGGCAGGTCCAACAGGTTTGGCGGGAAAACTAGCCAAACCAATCACCATTAGTTCGAATAATACAATATCTGCCTATAAATTCCGAAAAACTTGAGAGACGTATCCCCAGCCATAAGCCGCAGATAAATCATCGCAAGAATTTTAGGAATCGGCAGTCCGGTGAGGTTCAGGATACGTTTTTCACTGAATTGAATGCACCAATTTTTATTTCACTAGATTTGTTTCACACGACCTGTTCTGGCCTAGTAGCCTCTTTCTGAACACGAATCATCCTAAAAAGATGATATTTATTAGTTATTGCAAAAGTGTTTCTCGCGATATGTGAAATCAACTTTTGACAAAAAACTTTAAATGTCAGTAAAAACCGTTTCTACGGATTCTAGGCGATGGAACGTGTGTTTTATGATACAGCAAAGGCGATTCAATGATTTCATTCGCTTGCGAAAGGATATTAATGAGTTTTGAGTTTTGTTATCTTTCGTGTTCCGTTTTTTCCCCATGTTTTTCAATGATTTTTAGGAAGATTTTTAATTTATAAAATGGAAAATTGAGACTGGGAGCTGATTTGTATTCGTAGCCGAAATGTGTTTCAAATATTTTGTATGGGTCTTAAATTGAGTTGAATTAAACTCGGCCACTTCTTAATTTCATTCACAACAGTTGCAGGAAATCCTATTTTATTTTTATTTATTAAAAATATAATGGATCAATAAATAAATACAATTTCATTTATTAGTATAAATTTTTTATTCTTACAATACAATTACAAATGCCATGCGACTAACAATTAGACAAGTCTGTTAATTAATTTCCTCTGAGCTCTCGGGTTTTTGGATTACAATTGTGAGTATCGAAATGCGACAACCTGCAGTGGAATCTCCTTTGGTGGAAACACACTTGGTCTTGAGACGTTCCTTCATATCTTCCCTGTATTCTTTCTGGACATCATTTGGCATTTTATTTACAAATGGATTAACAGACATCACCAAATCTACAATGAAAAATATTTGAATTTCGAATATTCTGATTTATCTACTTTTCTTATTCTTATTCGTGGTTACGTAATGATGACTTTTTAAATGAACTTTCATAGTCGTGCGCCTATTTTTCCCAAAAGTAAGAAGATATTCTCCCACTGATAAAACTTTGATACATTTTATCAACCGCTTGTCAGAAATTAAAAAAAAAAAACGCATTGAAAAATGAAAAAAATTTGATTTACAATAAGCCTGTTTTGATTTATGTTTTTCTTATCCTAGTCTCTAGTCTAGAAAAAATCTTACCAACTAGAGTGTCCAAGCTTGGATAGGTGAATGTATTCCATTCGTTAACACAGTACTCTACTTTGAATTTGGCTGCAATTAGATCTTTCTTCATCATCTCGTCAGCATCTGCACAACCCTGGTGAGGAGGTGTCCACTTCTCTGAACCCTGAAAAAATTTCAAATTTCAAATGAACTCATAATGAATTAAGAAGCGAATGCTTATGAATATTACCTGCATATATGGTGCAAATCTTGGATCTCTTTCCTGTTCCGGATACATATCGTATATCATGTGATGGGAAATGGTTAAAATAATGGCTTTACCCCCTGGTCGAAGAAGTTTGTAGATGTTTTGTAATGCTTTCTGGGTATTCTTACACCAGTGGAGCGCATAGAACGAAACTGCATGATCAAATTGTTCGATCAAGTTTTTTGGTAGCTCAGACGTTTGCATATCTAACTCAAGGAATGATAGTTTATCACTAACTGCATAATGCTGATTTGCATACTCAATCATTTCTGGGGATATATCAGCACCTACAGACAAAATATTTAAACATGAAAGGAAATCATATATGATGAAAGTCATTTGCCACTAAAACTTTGTCAAACATTATTTTTTCCAATTTGCAATATTTACCAACAACAACTGCCTCCTTGCCGACACATGGGACAAGTATATCTCTTGTGGTATTTCCAGGACCGCAGCCTATATCGATAATTCGACCATTCATGTTCCTGAACTCCTCCGAAAATTGAACGATCAATTCCAATATATTACGATTCAGGGTAGCATTCGTTGCAGCGTATTCATTTGGTTGATTCATCACTGAAAGATTCAATCAACGATTAATAAAGATGCTCGATGAACCAATCAATCTCTTCACCAAACACAAATACAAATACTCTTTCTTTACCTATTGATTTTATTCTGATGAGTAATCGAAATATTATTCTATCTAAAAAATAAAAATAGGATGATAAAATTAATGAGAATTTCAACATCATTATGTCTCTTATATGCGGTTCTATTATATAATAGTATACCTAGTGTTTGAAATTATAATCAAACTATTTGTTTTGTAAGATCAAACTTTTAAGCTTAAATAAGATGCTTTATATCCTTACCACTGGTGGGGGGGAAAATAAAGATTTTATTTAAGCTGAGAAGTGTTTCATTCTACATGAACTATTTTAGTCTGATTTTATTTAGATTTTTCACGTATTTATATATAATTTTAAGAACTATCTTAATTATCTTAATATATGTGTATGTGTGTATGTTCATATGTATGTAGCATATTATTTATGCTACATGGTATATTATTATTTTCAAGTGCACATGTTGTGTGATCTTGGGCTTGTTTTAATGTGAGTATAATTACAGACAGTTGCTAAAATGTACTCTAATGCAAGGTATACACGCACCAATTATTGTACCAATTTCATCGAATTCTACAACTGATTGTCACGTTTATGGGGCAGTTGTATGAGCTGTACCAACTGATTGGATGAACATCAAAATTTTTTGATATTTTGGCAAGTTGGTTGTGTTAGGTGGATCGTGTTTGGGTTGGTCGTGCGATTTCAAACGATTTCGCCATTTTATTTCGGCTGTCAAAGAGAGCGCGTCATATGTAATAAGTAAAGCAACAACATCCGAACTCATGTTTAAGCAACGAAGTGAATATCCAAAATAAAGTTGGCTTCAAAATTGTGTTAAAAGTTGTGTCGTATGTAGCGACAAGGGCAATTTCTAGCCCAACTCAATCAACCAACTAATTGGTGCGTGTATGCCTTCCATAAGAACCCTTGGGTTATCATATGCAAACATCCTATCCTTAGTAATGTTTGTGTTATTGTCTGTTGAATGCTATTGCATTGCATGACAATGCATTTTTAGTATCTATCCGTTTATGTATATGTGTATGTACATAAGTATGTTCAATATATTTGAACATAGATATCTAATATTAGTGGACTATATGATTACAATAGCTAGAATATTTCTTATCTTATTTAACATTTGTGAAATATATAAAGGTTTTTAAATATAACGTTGTTGTCCGTCCTTTGGCAGCAACGAACATGTTCAATTTTGAACACCTAGCTGTTGTCATATTGCCATTTTCAAATGAAAATCAAACTACACTATTTAAACTTCATTATACCAATTCATTATACATATACAAGTTGATCATTTCAACATTTTAGCTTAACAAGAGATTTTTTCATTTGGATATTCACAGATATGATTTAAGGAAATGTTGAAAGTGAGTGATCAAGCCATATAAGATGATGAAAAATAAGAAACTTTTAATCCAGTATCATTTATCCGATAATTATTGCGGCCGTATCACACATCAAAGTTCCTTAAACGGAATAAACAAAAGATCTAAATTCTCAGGGATTATATCGAGATTAATATCACTGTGGAACATTATTGGGATTATTGCCTGTGGGGTGAGAAATTCCAAGTCAGGGTGATGGTACTAGGTCAATATAGTAAAACCCTCAAAGGGTTTGGCGTTCGCATGTGTCAGTTTTTTTTATGACCTTTTAAATTTTTTCCTTATCTTGATGTTTTTTCGCTTAGTTGTAACATTTTTTTGGTTTTTGTTTTTAGTTTCAAAAACAAGAAAACTTCATCTCCTTTGGCGATAGTTTTGATAAAATTCTTAATTCCCTCCGCTATTAGTCAAATTAAAAAATGACTATAATATTAATTGGAGGAAGGCTCCTTCATTTGTTTGCAAATTTTGTCGAAAAACTTGATTCGAGCTTGATTTTTTCGGTGCGTTGTTTTCCAACGTCCTTTCACCCGCCATTTTGTTTTTTTTTTCCCACTTTTCTCTAAAAGGTGTCCAACCTTCTGTCCGTGTCATAGTCGTACCTCTGAACGATCTGAACCCCAAAACTACTTCCAAACAACAATGATTTTTCAATCTTAAGCCAAAATTAAAACAAATTAATAGAAAGTCAGTACCAACTCAGTGGGTTCTCAGGTGAGTTTGGATTGATTTTCCTACAATTTTAAGCCTCGAACGGCCCTTGACATTCTCAAACAAGTTGGAAAATACGTGAAACGTAAGAATTAACCTGTCTACGTGTCACAAGTCACGATAAACTCAGGCATTTACAATAAAAATCTCTATATACCTATTAGGCAAAGCTACCTATTAGGCAAAGCATAAGAAAATAATTGTCATTATTTCCACTCCCTCATGTTAGGACATTACGTCCACAATAATTCAACTAATATTGCTATCTACAGACAAATAATTTTCTTTAATCACTTTTTTAATATGATTTTTCTTTTTGACAAAGATGTTACTGTTTTTTCTGTTTTTCTCTCGTTTTTCCCACTCGTCATAATTATTTTTTCGTACATTTTGACGAGTACGAGTTGGAAATAATGTTGACATTTGGAAGTAGATTGCATTGACTTTTTATAGCAGAAATGAGCTATGAAAGGACTGTTAAAAATGGTAGTTTTTCCTATCATACCTACAAATTCCCTCTCTCAGTGATCAATTAATTTGAAATTGCTAATTCTTTTTGCGGACTCGTTCCAGCGTTTTGGACCACTCCTTAGATGGCAAGATAACACCTCAACCCTGAAAAATGTGTGAGAATATGAACAACAATCCCTTCGTCGGTCTCTTCTCCCAAGTCTGAGAGTCCCCCAAATGGCCTACACCCACCTCCAACCAACTCAAAGCCTCCCTCCATCCTCGCCCTCGACCAACACATCCAGTCTATCTTTGGCCTTTTGTTGAACAAGAGAAGCCCAAAACCTGGCCTTCAACTCATCCCAATCGACGCAGAAACCATAGAAGATGGACTTTTTGAACGCCTCACCTTTCCTGATCTTGAATCAAAGCTGGTGCCCCCCTTGGGCATCAAAGGTGTCACACTAGACCCTCACTGGATCCAGCCCGAGATCATTCCTTATCTGTTCGATTGTTGGAAGCGACTACAGGCACTTAAACTTCAAGAAAAGAACAAAACCATAATTAATGATGTGATTAATATCGAGAAACTCGCCCTAAGATCTGTAGGAACTGCCCTCGAGAATGCAGATATTTATCAAGAACAGGATATCCACCAGCAGTTCTTATATTTGTGTGAAGCTTCGGATTCACTGGAATTAGTAACAACTTTTACTGAAAATGTCGTCACTATGATAATCAGCGAAGAGAGTGATGATGAGCTTTTTATTAGAGCTTTTGGACCAATACTGAATATCATTCATAAGGAGGCAGCTAATTCTAATCTTCTGGTCTTCAGACAGTGTTGGTTCAACGGTCACCAAATAATGTCAAGCTTTGAACCTCTCGCTAAAGTGCTCATTCGTATTTGCACCCTAACCTACTCTGATCACGGCTCTGCCTTCTCTGACACAGTCTTGGGTGCCCTATTATCATTGAGCTGCTTATCAAAGAGTTATGGTGGTTTCAATGACTTCTTCAATAAAGCACTGGTTCAAGAGCCTGGTCTTCAAGAGAACGTTTGGGCTGACCTGGATGCTCTCAGTGAGAATCTTCAGAAAACGACGACGCACCTGACTCTCAGGTGGATTGCTCAATGTCTCAAGGCAAATTCAGCATATAGAAAAATTTGGAATACTCAAGGCACCATTGGAGGAGTTCTCTCTGTTTCTGATGGCTTCATGATGAATTTGGGAAATGTTTTACTGAAACTATGTGAACCATTTTGTGGAAAGTACACCGACCCCAAGATCCTCAAGATTGATCCGACCTACTGCGCAGCTGAACAACTGCTGCGGATACGTTGGGGATGGTGCAGAAAGCCTTTGGTGATGAGGCTATGTCTAAAAAAAATGTTTACAAGTGGTATAGTGAGTTTCAAGCCGGCCGTGAACGTGTCGAAGACGAAGAGCGTCCAGGGGTACCATATCGAAAGCCTCAGCCAATACCATTTTGAAGGATGTTTTGGGCCTCAAGCGCGTCAAATCTCGACTGGTACCGAAAACATTAAATTTTTTGGAAAAAAGGCGTCGCGTTGAACTGTGTGAAACGATGGTTTCCGACTACCAGGGTGTCATGAAATGCATTATAACTGGCGATGAGACTTGGATCTATGCTTACGATCCCGAAACAACCGATCAATTGAGCGAATATCGTGCCAAAAGAGAGCCGAGACCAAAAAAATCGCGCCAAAGTCGCTCAAAAATCCAGGTCATGTTAACTGTTTTCTTCGATTATCGTGGTGTTGTGCATTATGAACTCCTTCCAACCGGTCAAACAGTCAACAAGGATTATTATTTGAACGTTATGCGTCGTTTGCGTAACGCTATCCACCTAAAAAGACCGGAATTGTGGAAAGACAATTCTTGGTTTTTACACCACTATAATGCACCATCCCATACTGGCCTCGTAATTCGTGATCATTTCGCCAAAAACTCAACCCATATCGTCCCGCAACCACCGTATTCACCTGATCTGGCGCCGTGCGACTTCTGGCTGTTCACCAAGCTCAAAAGACCGCTTCGGGGACACCGTTTTCATACCATAGAGGAGATTCAAGCCGCAGCGAAGACGGAACTGAAGGCCATCGCGGAAAGTGACCACAACCAGTGTTTCGAAGATTGGAAAATCCGTTGGCATAAGTGCATTGCATCGGGAGGGGATTACTTTGAAGAGGATGAAATTGATTTGGAAGAATAAATAAAGAACCTTAAACTTTTTAGAGTAAATTACTGATCGGATTGAAATTCAGAACATTAGGAAGGTTCGCGCGCGCTTACCAGGGTGCATGGCTTGCAAATATGACATTAGTTTCTAATTTCTCCTATTTTATCTTTTTACAAGTAAATTAATAATAAATAATTGTCCACTATCAAAGTTATGCACATATAATATAATATTGGCGACGATACATTATGCAAAATAGGTTGTAACTTGATCAAATTTCCAATACATCTATTAAATCATGCAGAACTTCAAAACTTAATGTATATACCCTTTAAAAGCGCGACCTATCTAATATCGTTATAGAAAAATTGTTAACATCTGTCGAAGTAATTGCCAAAGAGTTCAATTTGGGAGGCTGTGACATCATTTAGAATGTGTAATAATTTAACGCAATCTCGATTGAAACCTGTGAATCATATTGGATTTCTGAGATCAATTAATACTCTTCAAAATAGAATAGGAATTGTATTTACATGAATAATAGTTGAAGAAAAATCCAATTTAAACTAAATCAACAGGAATCGGATAAAATATAATTCGTGCTTAAAAATTAAAATACGTGCTTGAAAAACACTCATAATCAGATAATTCAGGGGTCGATGTGAAAATCATTACATATATACGAGTATGTAACAGAGAAATGGTCTGATTTACTCGATTTCACTTTGATTATGTAAGGATATCCGATTCTCTGTTACATACTCGTTACATACTCGTATACATGTAATGATTTTCACAAACTAAGCGAAAAAACATCAAGATAAGGAAAAAATTGAAAAGGTCATAAAAAACAACTGACACATGCGAACGCCAAACCCTTTGAGGGTTTTACTATACTGACCTAGTACCATCACCCTGACTTGGAATATCTCACACCCCAGACAATAATCCCAAAAATGTTCCACAAATAATTATTTAATGACTTACGAAGTTTCAAAATGATGCGAACATTTTTCTGCGTTTTTTCTAAATTTTTAAGAAGAATCATAAAACTAAATGTCAAAATGGAGGTTTCTACATTCACATGAACCAAATGAATGCAAATAAATAAATATAAATAAAAAAAATCTTTTTCATAATTCCCGGTGTTCTTTCAATTGAATAAATGATTTAACAACAAAAAATGTATATACTTTTTTTTTTGCCAAAAAATAAAATGATTTGAAATTTTATGGTTAAAACTACGATTATATAAATTGGAGCTTATATAATTAACAGGGAAATTGAGAACATGTTGTAGTTTCCTTTCATATTTATTCCTAATTGAATTGAAATTTTATCCTGAGAAAGAAGAGGTTTCCTTCATTATCTAGTACTCATTATTTTTACGATGTAAAATTGGTATTTATCGCGTCGAATGCTGGTATATGTTTCTGACATTTTTCGGTTTTTTTGGGACGGAATTTGCTTTTTTTATATTCTATGATAGCACAATTCTCTGGAATTGACTTCATATTTCTTCCAATCAACATTGCAAATTTTCTTTATCAATATAATAAAAAAAGGAATTGATTTGGGATTATTCTTTTTATTTTGAAATTACGGTTGACAGTCGTAAAATAGGCAAATTTTTCATTATGGTCCACCGTTCTAATTCTACCCATGCAATTTTACGATTCAAAATTCTGTACGTAACATTCGATATTTCAAAGCTCTTAATGTATTTATCAAAAACTCCATTTCCAACGTATCAGTTGTCGGAAACAATCGTTTCCATTCATAAAAACAGCCGCGACTGAATTACGCTGGTGCGTGGCAAAAATTCTGTTTTAATCAGCAATCTTTTCTGAATTTTCATTACCCGCTGAAACTAAAAATTAATTAATCCAATGAATTAATCATGGCCCTGAAAAAAAAGTTCCTTTGTCACCTCCCAGTTATCAAGACCATTTCTTTGATAAATCGAGGAAAAAACCAACATCGGAAAATGAATGAGGTACATGAGCTAGATTAACTGACGAATAATTTAGATAACTCGATGAAACTTTTCCTCAGCAATAAGAGGGCTGAGTGTTTCTATCCTGGGGGGATGAAAAGGCTTCGAATAGACGAACTCCACATAAAATTTCCCCGCAAATGAACACTGGAAAAAATTACCATTCGCATTTTAAGGAAATTTTTGGCGAGAGCTTTCTAAATACTAATTTCTAGTCGGCAGAGGATATTTCATAAATTCTCCTTGGAAGGCTGAAAACTTGCTGTGGATTAATGCGAGCTGAGCCATGTTATGTGGCATATGGTAATAGGTCTCACTTGCTCTTACATTCGTGTACCACCAGGGCAATCCCACAAATCGAATAGATTGCAATGTGGACGAGAGTAGGAGAGGAAAATGTAGAGAGACGATTCTGGAATGAATCGAAGATAACTTCGAAAGCATCCGCCACGAAATCAAGTATTTTGTGAAAGTGTAAACGAAGAACAGGAGAAATGATAATGTTTATGCTAATGGCTTGCGATGTGATATGGCCTTACAGAGAAAAACAAATCTACCGATATCTAATCATCGTTTTCGATTCATCACAACATCTGCACATCCATACAAAAAATTACGGATCAATTCCTAAAGATTTCGGGTAATTTCCTGGATATTAAATTGTTTTTTTTTTGTTCCACGTATCGTAAACTTATATCAGTGAAGTTGGTGAACTGAACGGAAAAATGAATGAGTCGGGAAAAATATGGGACCATCTGAAATGGCTGAGGTCGTACATCATCTCTTGAAAATAGTCAATGACTCGGTGAAAACACAAATTTGTCATATTTCCGAATATCGAGCTCCAAATTCCTCCCCTTTTCTCTCGTTCTTACCCCTTTCGATACGTCAGAACGTCAAGAAATCACGAATTATAGTTTATAGTACCGCATTGAAGTTCATTCAAACTTCATTCACAAAATTCTCGTGAATAATTGCAGAGAATTCCCGGATTTTATCAATTATTTGATAAAGACGCAGTCAAATGCAAAAATTGCAAAATGTCGGTTGCCCCCATCGGCAAACACTGACGCAACTTAACCGTCACAATATTCATTTTTCATAAAAATTCTAGTGCCGACACTGGAAATTTTATTGAGCAACGCTTGAATTTTTCGGAAGTTTAAAATTGAAACACCATAAAAATGATATGTGTATTTGATTTTTATTAAGTGCTATGTCCTTTCTTTTAAAGGACAGTTATTATACCCTCATTTGGGTACATTAAGTTTGCCAGGAAGTTTGTAATAACCAGGAACCGTCGGAGATCTTCGATATCGATTCGAAACTTTGCGCAAGTTCTTTTCTAGCCGAAAAGTTGCTCACTTGTCGGAGCCACCGATATCAGACCACTATATCATATAGCTGCCATACAAACTGAACGATTGGATTAAAGTGCTTGTATGATATTGTCGAAGGAAGTCGTGCAATCCGCAAAGAAATTGTTCGGATCGGAACCCTATAGTGTTAATGAGATACCTACTCTTAAAATTGATTTTTAAGAAACGGAAAATATTATGTTATCTCGTGGTGTACGTGTTACAGCGTCGATCGACGATTGCTGACTACTCTTCTTCTCGTTGATGTTTCTAACATTCATTTACAATAGTGTATAGCTGTCATACAAACTGTACAATCGGAATAAAGTACTTGTATGGAAAGCCTTTTCAATTGACGAGTTATCTTCATCAAATTTGGCATGGATTATCACTTAATGCAATAACACGATCTCCACAGAAATTGTTCGGATCGGATAACTATAGCATATAGCTGCTATACAAAGTGAACTATGGGAGTCAAGTGCATGCATAGAAAACTTTTGAATTTGACGAGATATATTCACCAAACTTTGCACGGGTTACTGTCTACAGCAACCGATCTAAATCAAGACCTTATGAGGAATATTATATATTTTTGAAAAGTATTATAGCTTCGGTGCAACCGAAGTTAATGTTTTTCTTTTTTCAAGTAGAGATTACAAAAGTTTTACTAAATTTTGATTTTTTTCTTTTCTAAACGATATCGAAATTTCGATGTCGAAAACTTTCTGCGCACACTGTTCGATAACATCCAAAAAACCTAACCAGCTCTTACCAAAGATAGTTTTATATGTAACAGGAAACAATTGACCAAATTTAGAGGTTTGTTAACGTCAGTAAGCGTAAATATGAATAAATTAAGTTTAGTTTTTGCGCAGTAATAAACTTTAAATCCTACGCTAAACACAAGTTATTTACTATGTACTGGGAATGGAGATTTTATAGTGCAGATTTTGAAAATTTTACATGAGATTATATTGTTTTGTTGTTGTGGGGGGATGAAAAATTTTCAGCTTCAGGTACATATGTGCATATGTACATATTTAGAAACTAGTTGGTTTTCTCTTCGTCTTCTACTTTTAAATATTATTATAAATCTTCCAAATTGAACTCAATTAAAACTGTCAGCGAGTAGGTCTGCAAATGCTCTTAAAACCACAGCAGCCGTTTCAACGTTACAGGAATTGACCGGGATTGTATTCGGCATATAACTGTTATTTAGGTGATCTAGCCCTGTTTGGAACGGTAAGTAGTCTTAAAAATACTCTCGGTCCCATAGCGAATCCAGTAAGTGCTACTAATGCCGATTACACAATTAACTTTAATCACTTATGTTGAATGTGACAATCAGACATGTACATAAAGTCATTATAAGATAAAGCATATCTATGTACGTGTGCCCATTATGCATATATTGTATATTCATGAATCCATTGAAAAAAGTACGTAAATTTGGAAGTAATGCATTTCTCCAATTGGAAATGCCATTTAAAGTTGATGGACCTACTGAATAGCACTAAGGCATTGTGAGCGAAGGCCTAGTAAATTTATCGTTTTTGGATAGATAATGTTATTAGTTTGCGCATATATTTTGTGTAATAAGATACAAGTGGCGAAGTAAAAGTCATGGAAAAGAACACAATTAAAACTAATAAGTAATGTGGTTTAAAGCCGACTGTGTTATCGACTACCAACGCAATAATAACAGTACTGCCTATTTATGTACATATGTATGTATAAATGTACATATATTTTTAGCATTTGACAACGAAACGCTTACTGATAAGCATATAAAATCTGCGGTTTGCCAGACAATAAAAAATCTTAAAACTGCTACTTTGATATTTTCTTCGCGGCAAAAAAGCTGCGCATTATAAGTGTGTGATAAGTAGTAAGTATGATACGACGAATACTACATCATGTTTAAAGCGCTTGGGGGGCTTGAAGTAATGACTTGTAATTGAGCTTTATTAATCATATAATTTAAGAATCACACTTAAATATAGGGTTGACTGAAGCCCATTAAGAGAGTGTTATTATGTCGGTGCATATTCATAGCACAGGCACATTTGGTCCTTACGACATTTGCTTCTAACTAATTGGAACAGACCGAATTTATACTGTGTATAGCTGCCGAGGACTATAGTTTCCAGCTTTATCAGCTTAGCTACATTCATCTAAAATGAATTTATTAAAAAAGAAGAAGTTTTTAATAATACTTTACGACATTGAAAACATGTTTTCGTGGAAAAAACGGGTTTTCGCACGAAAACTTGTGTTTTCGTCCATGTAAAATCTGTCAAACGAAAACACAGTTTTCGCTGAAAACTACTTGAAAACTTACATTCCACTCAATATAATCGGTGCCTACTCTAGTTTAATCGATTTTTTTGGAATACATATTTTGCCGGCCCTAAATTGTCACTTGATATTTGTTTACATTCCATATACAAATACAGCTGCTCACTATTAAGGGGATTCTCCTGTTCTTGCGAAACCCTTACACGGTGCACCAATTGCAGAATTTTCTTCTTGGTGCAACGGCACAACAACCACACGCAAACATTTATTTGTAATGGCTGTAAAATATGTCAGATTCTGCAATGGGTGCTCTCTTGGCCTTGCATATTTCGGTATAGGATTTTTGCATTTTGTGTCATCTTGCAAGAGCAAAAGAATCCCCGTATTGATAGTTGTCAGTGAAAACTTATCGAAAACACACATTGTCGGTCCGAACGACTTACATTCCACAACATCCAAATGTGTTTTCAAAATGTTTTCAATGTCGGTCCGAACATAGTATAAACTTTAATTGTGCCAATTTTACCCAGATTATTTATATTATGCAATATACAACTAAACACTTCTTCTTAATTCTCAAAGTGTTTGTTAAACCTTTCATATGCTATGTATTCGTAAAATCTGCAAGCAGCAGTTTCGCGCCTCAACCGAAAAAACATGGGGACAGCCCATGACAGCTAACGAATCATACACACTTTTGATTTTTAAATACAATTAAATTTTTAAAAAATGATTCTGAATAATTCTCTTGTCACATTATTTTTGAATTGGAAATGGAAATAACTTAGTTGCTAGAACTACTTATGTATTTCCACAGAGTACCTAATTACTGTGTTGCCATCCGGCAGCGATTAGACGGTGCGCTTTTAGACACAACAAAAACAAATCGGTTACTCACTTGATGTGCCGAACACAATGCTCGCGACAGACTGCAGCAGCACGACAGTGAACTGAAAATGGCGTTGCGAATAATACTACATGAACAAAAAACAACGCAGTTGTCCATTTTGCATGTACACAATTTCGTTGTGGCCATACTAATACCTTGCACTTCAATGAAGTTTTAATATTTTGTTCAAAGTGAAATTTTTTATGCAAAAAATAAGTAAATAGATAAATTTATTTGTTTTAAATTATCAATATTTATTACAAATGATGTAACAGAGTTATTTTATGCTTTTATTTGTAAAATAACGTCAGGTTTGTTAGAGCTTTGCATAATTTTACATTACCACTCTTCTTCGTCTCTCTACTGTCAACTCTACTGTCGTTGGCAAATATAAGAAAATATTGAAGTTAGCGAGAACGACAACTGTCGGCCTGCAGTCGTGAAGTCGTGCAGCTGTCAAAATAAGTAGGTCTGTCCATAAGAACGTGTGTATTTTGATATTTGACAGATGTCGTTTGCCGTCTGTCGCGAGTACTGTGTTCAACACATGACTGTTGTGATATATATGTATATATGTTTGCAATTTGGACTTATAGCCCGAATGGCACTCCAGAAATCTGTGTTGGCGCAAAATGCGCTGTTTACACAAAACCCGATTGCTACATGTTCCGTTTCCCCTACTAGATCACCAGCATATGTATGGGATGACCAACGAAACAAGTACGATGATTTATTTAGTTTTTACCTCAGTCAATATTGTTAATGCGAGATTCACTATTATAAATATTCAAATTAGTCGTACAATACGAACCACACGTTGTCCAAACAAAATGATTCCGATTTTAATACGTACCAGCCAGAGAATGTATAAACATAGAGAAGGTGCAGGTGCGATGTCGAACTATTTATAGGATTGTAGTACGGAACTCACTCAGAGAACATAAAATATAAAGGAGCAAATTGAATTCTGTATGATGTTGCGACTAACAGAACTTATAAGATTGTGTTACGGAATTTCACCATTCTCGCTGCTATTTAGCAGAATTGAGCACGTTCTCTGGCAGAAATATATGTAAAACGACTGAATTCATGCGAGAATAAATAAAGAGAAATACTTTGAAGAAAAATATACAAAGTAAAGAAGCATTCTCTGCGCCACATAAACATGATTATCTTGTATCATATTGTATGAACCATTTTTTTCAGAAAAATGGTAAAAATGTTAATTTTTTACAAAATCTGCTGTAACAGCTTTGCCCACAAACGTGCGTAAATATGTATGTATGTATACGTATGAGCGTGAATACATATCGTCGCAGATTTTTGCTAGTCACGGAAAAATATTGTAGAATGGACAAATATTATAAATCGACAACTGCGTTGTTGCCACTTTTCTCATTTGTCCTTCGCCAATTTGGCTGCCATATTGACTTGTGATGTCTCTGTTATTTGAGACAATTGTTTTTGTAGAACAATGTTTAAATTTTTTTTGGTGACATATTCATATGTGTACGCATATGTATGTTTGTATGCTTGTGGTTAAATCTGATTAATAAATTTAAATAATCTGGCATTTAATGGTTTATGTGCGTATCGGTCATTAAACTTATAATCAGTTTTTTACAACTATTCAGCTACTGGCCGTGCTACAGCTGTGCTAAAATATATACAAAAACAACAAGCAACAGAGAGCTCAGCAAACGCGGTCAAATGGTCAAATTAAAATTGCAAACTGATAAGCGCGTTTAATAAACTCGTTTCGACCACATACAACAATTGTGTTTCGGAAATAATAGTAATCGACATAATCTTCATACTCGGATCGATTATTTGCATATAATCGGCGATATTTCATATTTCTAATGATGGTATTGTACTACACACATACGCACGCGCATAGCGTTGACGCGCATCGATGGGTGCAGCGCTCGCAGAAACATCTAGTTGTGCTTGAAGCACACACCAGGGGTCTACACTTGTGATATATACAGAAGTGTTTAGAAGCTCATGGCAAATCAGTAACAGAATTACCTCCAAGTCGATTACTTATATTACTGACTACTAAGGATCGATTCCGAAAAATCGATTATTTTACGAGAATACTCGATTCTCGAGTAGAATAACCTCCGAACAATAACCACCACAAAAAAATGATTTTTTTTCCATGTTATTTATATGGAAAACAAAAAATTTGAAAGAGACACCTCTTAATATTAATATTAAGAGCTCATCTTTGGAGCGACTTTTTTTCACATTTTCGAAAGTTTTTAGCCTATTTTCAGTTGTAAAAATCAAATAAAATTATTAAATATGCAGGTCAAAATTTAATATAAATATTGCTATGCATGCATTCATAAAATATTATACTCATATCATAATTATTTTAACATGCCAATATGGAAATGCCGACGGAAAAACGCAAAAGCATACATATTTGCATAGCAAAAATTGAAGCATGAAAATATCACAATGCTGTTGTTGGGAGTATCGTAAGGAGCATGCATACATATATTTATGTCTCTTCATATTCTTGAGTATGTGAGAGAGCTGTATTTGTACGCATTTTTCGCTGTTAAAAGAGGAATATCAAAGAACTTATTTTTCTTCAATATTCTCTACGGCTACGGCTGCTACTATGCCGGTCTCTTTCGATCCAAAAACTTTTTATTATAATTAGAATACATTTTTTAACTAAATTTTCAAATAAAGACCTTTCTGTCTAATTTTAAAAATAAAATTTTGTGGTTTCAATTTTTTTTTTATTTTTTAGTGGTTACAATAAGGGAACTTAAACTTACGATAGAAAATAAAAAAGTAAAAATTTTGTAAACAGTTAGGATAAAAGGCTCTAAAATAAGAGAGCAATTTTTTTTTGAGGAAAATTAAATGTAGGCATTTGTATATACATATGTAAATAATTATATTACTGTCATATTTTTATATATTTTTTATATGAATTGTTATTGTTTTGTTTTAATCGTTGTATGTATAATTTTATCGTTTTGTTGATTTATATAAATAAATTTATTAATGGGAGATAAAGGCCTAAAGGGGAAGCGAGCACCCAAAACTAACTTCGGTAACGCGCCGTTTTGCATACTTCCTGGGTGGTGTGGAAAGTGAAATTGTGAATTAATTTAAATGCCCAAAAATTCTTATTTCGTTCGATCTGGCTACAATGGAAAATGTTATAAAAAACGCTTATTTTGAGGCGCTCTCACACTGGAATAAGTTGGACATCCCATTATCTCTGCTTTTATATATTTCACAAGTGCAGACCCCTGGATGTTTCTGCGAGCGCTGCACCCATGTGTACTACAATACCATCATTAGAAATATGAAGTATCGCCGACTATATGCAAATAATCGATCCGAGTATGAAGATTATGTCGATTACTATTATTTCCGAAACACAATTGTTGTATGTGGTCGAAACGAGTTTATTAAACGCGCTTATCAGTTTGCAATTTTAATTTGACCATTTGACCGCGTTTGCTGAGCTCTCTGTTGCTTGTTGTTTTTGTATATATTTTAGCACAGCTGTAGCACGGCCAGTAGCTGAATAGTTGTAAAAAACTGATTATAAGTTTAATGACCGATACGCACATAAACCATTAAATGCCAGATTATTTAAATTTATTAATCAGATTTAACCACAAGCATACAAACATACATATGCGTACACATATGAATATGTCATCAAAAAAAATTTAAACATTGTTCTACAAAAACAATTGTCTTAAATAACAGAGACATCACAAGTCAATATGGCAGCCAAATTGGCGAAGGACAAATGAGAAAAGTGGCAACAACGCAGTTGTCGATTTATAATATTTGTCCATTCTACAATATTTTTCCGTGACTAGCAAAAATCTGCGACGATATGTATTCACGCTCATACTTTTACATACATACATATTTACGCACGTTTGTGGGCAAAGCTGTTACAGCGGATTTTGTAAAAAAATTAACATTTTTACCATTTTTCGGGAAAAAATGGTTCATATAATACAAGATAATCATGCATATGTGGCGCAGAGAATGCTTCTTTACTTGTATACTTTTCTTCAAAATATTTCTCTTTATTTATTCTCGCATGCATTCAGTCGTTTTACATATATTTCTGCTAGAGAAAGTGCTCATTTCTGCTAAATAGCAGCGAGAATGGTGAATTTCGTACTACAATCTTATAAGTTCTGTTAGCCGTCCAATCGAGCATCATACAGATTTCGATTTGAACCTTCTCTATACTTTACATTCTCTGGTTCAGCACTTAACTCTTTGACAAAACGCCAGTTTCGGCCACTGGTTGATCGTGACAACGGAGATGCGAAAGATGCGTGAGACACTTGTTATTATGAATGTATGTACATATGTATGTGGCTCGCATTTGCTTTCGAACATACTGACAAATGTGCCAAAGAAATAATATATGTACATATGTATATCCCATAGAAATTCTATTGGTGCAAAATGGAAATGATAAGGAAATAATGCGAATATTCATATTTCAAGAAGGTCATCAATTTTCTTCCAAGAAATGAAGTTCATTTGACACATCTTCACTTTGTAATAATCAAAATAAATATAACTTTTTTGAAATATTAATTTATTCAAAAATTAAAAAATAAAATTAAAATTCTTTTTATCTAATTTTTCCCGATTTTGTAAAAAAAATTAAAATTTTTACCATTTTTCGGAAAAAAATGGTTCATTTGATACAAAATAATCATGCGTATGTGACGCAGTGAATGCTTTTTTACATTCTCTGTGTGACTTTGTACATAAGTATATTTTTCTCATTTCTGCTAAATAGCAGCGAGAATGGTGAAATTCTGTATCACAATCTTATAAGTTCTGTTAGTCGCAACATCATACAGAATTCAATTTGCTCCTCTATGTTTTATGTTCTCTGAGTGAGTTCCGTACTACAATCCTATAAATAGTTCGACATCGCACCTGCACCTTCTCTATGTTTATACATTCTCTGGCTGGTACGTATTAAAATCGGAATCATTTTCTTTGGACAACGTGTGGTTCGTATTGTACGACTAATTTGAATATTTATAATAGTGAATTCTATTTCTTACTAATTGAATTTAAATTTATCACAACATACATATGTACATATGTATTTATGTACATTAGGGTGTGTCATTCTGAGGCAACATTTTTTTCAACTGAAAAACAGGCTAAAAACTTTCGAAAATGTGAAAAAAGTCACTCAAAAGATGAGCTCTTAATACTAATATTAAGAGGTGGAAAAAAATCATTTTTTTTTGTGGCGGTTATTGGTCGGAGGTTATTCTATTCGAGAATCGAGTTTTCTCGTAAAATAATCAATTTTTCGGAATCGATTCTCAGTAGTCAGTAATATAAATAATCGACTTGGAGGTAATTCTGTTACTGATTTGCTATGAGCTTCAAAACACTTTTATGTATTTCACAAGTGTAGACCCCTGGTGTGTGCTTCAAGCTCAACTAGATGTTTCTGCGAGCGCTGCACCCATGTGCTGCACCATCATTAGAAATATGAAGTATCGCCGATTATATGCAAATAATCGATCCGAGTATGAAGATTGTGTCGATTACTATTATTTCCGAAACACAATTGTTGTATGTGCTCGAAACGAGTTTATTTAACGCGCTTATCAGTTTGCAATTTTAATTTGACCATTTGACCGCGTTTGCTGAGCTCTCTGTTGCTTGTTGTTTTTGTATATATTTTAGCACAGCTGTAGCACGGCCAGTAGCTGAATAGTTGTAAAAAACTGATTATAAGTTTAATGACCGATACGCACATAAACCATTAAATGCGAGATTATTTAAATGTATTAATCAGATTTAACCACAAGCATACAAACATACATATGCGTCACATATGAATATGTCACCAAAAAAAATTTAAACATTGTTCTACAAAAACAATTGTCTCAAATAACAGAGGCATCACAAGTCAATATGGCAGCCAAATTGGCGAAGGACAAATGAGAAAAGTGGCAACAACGCAGTTGTCGATTTATAATATTTGTCCATTCTAAAATATTTTTCCGTGACTAGCAAAAATCTGCGTCGATATGTATTCACGCTCATACGTATACATACATACATATTTACGCACGTTTGTGGGCAAAGCTGTTACAGCGGATTTTGTAAAAAAATTAACATTTTTACCACTTTTCTGAAAAAAATGGTTCATACAATATGATACAAGATAATCATGCTTATGTGGCGCAGAGAATGCTTCTTTACTTTGTATATTTTTCTTCAAAGTATTTCTCTTTATTTATTCTCGCATGAATTCAGTCATTTTACATATATTTCTGCTAGAGAAAGTGCTCATTTCTGCTAAATAGCAGCGAGAATGGTGAAATTCCGTATCTCAATCTTATAAGTTCTGTTAGTCGCAACATCATACAGAATTCAATTTGCTCCTCTATGTTTTATGTTCTCTGAGTGAGTTCCGTACTACAATCCTATAAATAGTTCGACATCGCACCTGCACCTTCTCTATGTTTATACATTCTCTGGCTGGCACGTACTAAAATCGGAATCATTTTGTTTGGACAACGTGTGGTTCGTATTGTACGACTAATTTGAATATTTATAATAGTGAATCTCGCATTAACAATATTGACTAAGGTAAAAGCTTAAAAAATCATCGTACTTGTTTCGTTGGTCATCCCATACATATGCTGGTGATCTAGTAGGGGAAACGGAACATTTGGCAATCGGGTTTTGTGTAAACAGCGCATTTTGCGCCAACACATATTTCTGGAGTGCCATTCGGGCTATAAGTCCAAATTGCAAACATATATACACATATATCACAACAGTCATGTGTTGAACACAGTACTCGCAACAGACTGCATACGACATCTGTCAAATATCAAAATACAGACGTTCTTATGGACAGACCTACTTATTTTGACAGCTGCACGACTTCACGACTGCAGGCCGACAGTTGTCGTTCTCGCTAACTTCAATATTTTCTTATATTTGCCAACGACAGTAGAGTTGACAGTAGAGAGACGAAGAAGAGTGGTAATGTAAAATTATGCAAAGCTCTAACAAACCTGACGTTATTTTACAAATACAAGCATAAAATAGCTCTGGTGCATCATTTGTAATAAATATTGATAATTTACAACAAATAAATTTATCTATTTACTTATTTTTTGCATAAAAAATTTCACTTTGAACAAAATATTAAAACTTCATTGAAGTTCAAGGTATTAGTATGGCCACAACGAAATTGTGTACATGCAAAATGGACAACTGCGTTGTTTTTTGTTCATGTAGTATTATTCACAACGCCATTTTCAGTTCACTGTCGTGCTGCTGCAGTCTGTCGCGAGCATTGTGTTCGGCACATCAAGTGAGTAACCGATTTGTTTTTGTTGTGTCTAAAAGCGCACCGTCTAATCGCTGCCGGATGGCAACACAGTAATTAGGTACTCTGCGGAAATACATAAGTAGTTCTAGCAACTAAGTTATTTCCATTTCCAATTCAAAAATAATGTGACAAGAGAATTATTCAGAATAATTTTTTTTAATTGTATTTAAAAATCAAAAGTGTGTATGGTTCGTTAGCTGTCATGGGCTGTCTCCATGTTTTTTCGGTTGAGGCGCGAAACTGCTGCTAGCAGATTTTACGAATACATAGCATATGAAAGGTTTAACAAACACTTTGAGAATTAAGAAGAAGTGTTTAGTTGTATATTGCATAATATAAATATTCTGGTAAAAATTGGCACAATTAAAGTTTAAAGTATTAATAAAAACTTCTTCTTTTTTAATAAATTCATTTTAGATGAATGTAGCTAAGCTGATAAAGCTGGAAACTATAGTCCTTGGCCTACACAGTATAAATTCGGTCTGTTCCAGTTACTTAGAAGCAAATGTCGTAAAGACCAAATGTGCCTGTGCATATTCATAATATTTGCACCGACATGATAACACTCTCTTAATGGGCTTCAGTCAAGCGCATATTTAAGTGTGATTCTTAAATTATATGATTAAAATAACTCAATTACAAGTCCTTACTTTGAGCCCCCCCAAGCGCTTTAAACATGATGTAGTATTCGTCGTATCATACCTACTTACTTATCACACACTTACAATGTTTATTATCTAAAAAGTACTAAGCAATTATTAGATTGTCAAAAAAGTCTTGCGGTATTTTTATTGAATTTATTGAAATGGTTTATAATGGTTTGATGACTCATACCCAGCTCTTGACCGATGCTACGGCTGCTACTATGCCGGCCTCTTTCGACCAATTCAGCGATTTTATCGCAATTTTCGACGACAGGCCTTCCGGAGCGTGGCGCATCTTCGACCATCGTTGCGCGGTGGAAATGGAAACTGTATCGGGTCCATAAACTGCACAAATTTTATTGGCGGCTTGAGATGTATTTTTGCCTTTATCGTAGTAGTACTGTAAAATATGCCGTATTTTCTCTTTATTTTGCTCCATATTTGTGACGCTATAACTCACGAACGACAATCAATAAAACACGTGTTAGCGCGTGAAATGAGCTTTCTAAAAAGGTATAGCATGAACTGATGCGACGAATAAAACTAGAACTACGCACTTTCAGCGCCAACTAGCGAAAATACCGCAAGAATTTTTTGACAACCTAGTATTTGTTTTGCTTTTGACGCTTCATACATTTGATTTCTAATTCATTTACTTGCAGTTTGTTTTGTATGTATGTATTTCGCTCAGAGTTGATTAACGTACTCATTTCCCAGTACTTCTTGCTGTACCGTTTCAACAAACTTACTTCAACATATCCACATATGCATGTATTTGCAAAAATGATATGTAAAACATGCTTAATGTGATGACGAAGAAAATATCAAAGTAGCAGTTTTAAGGTTCTTTATTGTTTGGCAAACCGCAGATCAATGAGTGCTTATCAGTGAGCGTTTCGTTGTCAAGTACTAAAAATATACGTACATTTATAGATGCAAGTTAATGGTTGCCACCAGATGATTAACAACACACTGTTTTGAATGGTGAAGTTGAACTCAAATTACTTTATTAAACACATTTCTTTTATACAGAATTTGCATATTTACTATAAACTTACATATGTACGAATTCTTACTTACTAGTACTTATTTCTATATACTCTATAATGATAACGTAAGCAATAATTATAGCAAAATAGCAAACCTCAGTTTGGTCGAGCAACGGCTTACATTGCGGCGGCACGGCTTCCGTTCCGGTTTAGTGCCGACGAAATGTGCTGTTGTTGTAATTTTTGGAAATTAACTTTATTGAGCAATGATATTGTATATTTACAGAAAATTGCTGAATTGAGTAACATCAGTATATTTTGCTAGCTCCGACAACTTTGTTGTTGTACATTTTGTTAGCTATGCTAGCTGTGATAACTTATATGTGACTCAATGAGTAAATCAAATGATGATAATTGCAATTCGTGTAGTTTTCATTCAGTTATTTATGGAGGCATCGAAACGTGATGAGAAACGTCGAGGTGAGAGAGTAATGCATCTCGATAAATGGCGATGGACCGCAAGACAGGTTTTCATATCGTGGAAAGAATTTTTTTTCCTACAACTCTCATATGGCGGCACGCGATGCCCCAGTCCTTCTCCGTTCTTTTTCCAATTTTTTTTATCATTTGTCTCTATTTGATTTTTTTTTCTCTTTCACTGATCATCCCTGGTGACCCTCTTGGTAACGGCCCAATGCTTTTACCAACCTATCCCCAGGTACTTTCGGTATAACAGATTAAGCGAGCGTGACGTTCGTGAGCCACACGAACGTGCCACAATATGGACTTTGGTGGAGGGCGTTTTACTATTAAGAGGCAACCCCTACGGCAACATTTTTTATCTTTGAAATTGACGAGTCTTGCATTATTTCGCAGGCTACACTTAGCGTTAATGTTTCCCCACCGTATTCACAGATAAATATTCAATAATCATCCAAACTCGTACCTATCCAGATCTACAAATTTTCCACTCGAGAAAATTCTATCCGGAAAACCCGATAATTTTCTCTCCGGAAACATCTAATAATTCTTTTTTTTGCATGACCCTGATATGAATTCTCTTCTTGTGTCTCTCTTTTTCAATGGTTTTACAACTTCGCTTTATGACTTTACTATCCCCAGGGCGTCCGGTTTTCTCCGACACGTCAGAAGTAATATTACTCTTTTTTTCTATCACTGTTCCTTTCACGATTATTATTGCGAGTCGAGTAATTTTTCAAAATTAGTTACTAGAATTAGACCATAAGCACTGCATTTGTTGGGGGAGTTTGTGGAATTTTTGCATTATATTGCATTTATTATACATGATAATCTGAGTGTGGTAAAAATCGTGAATATGCCGCACCGCGAACGAGAAAACCGGAGTCTCCCTCTCGTTCTGCTCCCCACTACTGCATTGTTGTCAGTCACACGAGCAGTACAAATAGCACCAGCATAACGTCATGCATTTTGCTGCTCATTATCATCATGTTCAACCATCAGAGGGATTGCGCCATGTACTCTGTTTTATCGACTGACTCCATCAGAGTTGCCAGATGGCGGGTTTTTTAAAAGAGGTGGTAGAACCCATATTTTATCAAAATTCAGGTTGTTTTTATTTTTCATTTATAAAATTACGGGAAAAATATAATATAAAACGTAAAGAAATAAGAGTGACAGGAAATTTAATTCAATTAAGCGGCTGATGCGCTAATTGGTTTTCTTGAAATCGATGGGCCACAAATTCCAAATCGCACAAATTTTTTGACTTAGCAAGAATATTTAGAGAAAGAAGATAGATAGAAGATAGAGAAGAGATAGAAAAATTTTTTTTCACATAGTCAAAATAAGTGTACATATATTCGAAAATGGAAAAAAAAAAATCAAGAATGAAAAATGTATAATTGTAATTATAAATTGTAAGAAAAAAAATGCTCAGCTTAGGAATCGTCTGGTTGGTATTTTGATAAGATTTCATATTAAAAGAGTGGGTTATGGTGTACACGCGCAAACTATTGACTTACCAATATGCAATGTCATTATTATCTAAATAAAATATCCCGTAAAATGCTCTTCTCGAAAAATGGGTAAAGATTTAATTTCCTTCTCTTATAACGATCCCAAAGCGATAAGGCGATTTCACGCGACCAAAATTTCCGAAATTATTTAAAAAACGGTTATTATGGTTTTATCAAAATGTTAATTAATGCTCCTGTCTGGAATGGTACAATTATTAAATATAATTGAATTTCTGCTTTGGAAACGAAAAACATCAAGAAATATGCTCGTCCAAAAAATTAAACATTTAACAGCACATTAAAATTATTTAAAAATGGACAAATGAATAAATGCTCGTCAAACTTATTTGATATTGATTGATGGCTGATGGATTCTAGTTCGCTATTCAAGCATAATTAGTAAAATGCACAAATGCAAAAAAAGGTCCCCCTTAATAAATTTTACTGAGCGGCAGGATTATTTTTACAATCGATGCTCACACTATAATCGCAAATATCAATTGTTTCTTAGCGTTTTCTATGAGTTTTTACATTTAATACATACACATAAATTCAGGATCATAATGGAGATTTAATCTATTGGAAATGATGACGGAATATTTTACGTTGCGAAACTATTTTATTATAATGTCATTTTCAAATATGATTACACATACACAACTGTGACTCATTACTTTAGAATCTGGCATAGTTTAAGAAAGCTAATTTTTATGTTATATCCTTTTAACGGTTAATGCAAATTGCAGGTTCACAATAAAGATGAAGGGATGAGATTTTAAACACAATTATATTGATGATTTTGAAAGATGTTCTGTCTCTATAAGGATCAGTAGGAAATAAGAAACAGTAGGCATTTCAAGAAATTTCATAACCTCCATAGAACCAAGAGATTCGGGAGCTTTTTTCTTTAAAATGTAAAACGATTCAGCATTTTTTAAAGAGAATTTAGAATATCTCAGACGTTTCCTGAATAAATTCAAATTAAAGTGATATGAAAGATTTGCGTGATTCCTACTGTACGTCGACTTATTAAAATAAAAAAGACTTCATTTGAAAACCTCCAGAAACTCAGCTTTTCTCAACATTTTCAAAAAAATTTTCAAGATAAAAATATTCACAATGGAGAGAGCGAAAAAATGTCATATGATTAATTCATGCTTTAAGATTATGTCTTCAGTTAAAAACAGTGCGACAAGTAAGAAACCATTGAAAACGGTGATGTAATTGAAAAAAAAAATTTATTTATTAAATGGAGAAAGAAATAGAAATGAAGGGTCCACGCCAGGATTGAAAAATTCTCGGATATGGCAAATTGAATGGTTATCATTAAAAGCTCATGCCATGAGCAGAGAGTTGATGAGGGACTTATTCAAATTAAACTGGCACAAAACTGAAGAGTATAATTTTCATTGATCTTAATACTTTGTAGAATAAAACCATAATGAATGGTTGTTTTTTGAGGGACGCAACGAAAAATATGGGAAATGATATTGTCAAAGGACATTTAGGTCATGGCCGTGACGGCGTTAGTTTTACTGTATTTTGGTAATGCCCTAAGCGATTCTAATCCCTTACTACATCCCTGATATTGAATATCTCTTCACTTTTTTTTTTGAGTATACGAAAAACAAAGTGAAGTGCATAGTTAGACTAATAAAAATAGAGTTTTTTGAAGAGAAAATTCATGACAGAATCTTTGATCATTTTTAATATACTTGAATAATTTACGAAAAATAAGAACTGAAGGTTTAGACGAAGAAATATGGAAAAGCTAAGTCAGGAATTTTCAATAAAGCTAAATATTTGTATATTTTGAATTTTATTTCGACGATGCTAGGTTTGGATGAGGAAAGATGAGGAAACCTTTGAGGGATTAGAAATCATCAAAATATTCGGAGTAAATTTTATGCACAAAAATATTTCTTTAGAAATTTTAAGTTTAAGATTCCATGAAAGATTGATGTGAGAGTACACTTCCCTGTATGGTAAAATCGATTTCTAATAATTTTGAATTTTTATATGAGCAGATCCACGCCAAATCAGCAGGCCCAAAATTCGATGCTTAGTATTTCTTTCCCAATTTTTTCCCAAAAAGCTGGTCATCAAACAAAATTTTTGAAAAAAACAATTTAAAAAGATACATAATTGAAGGAGTCATGATTTTTGGAGCTATGAAATCGCCCTTTTACACACTAAAAGAACATGAAAAAATCTTCAAAATTAGATGTCATTTATTGCTTTATCTTAAGTTTACGGGTTCATGAGTATAACGGGGCTTTGTTCTCTGGTTTTTATGCTCAAGTTCGTCTCCCTATGCTATGAAACATACAAGGTGCATACTCATTGTAAAGCTTAATGGATAAGCTTCAACATGATACCTGGCTTGTTTATTTCTGATTATCTTTCATTGACTTGATAGGTTTAGGCGAAGACTTAATCTTCAAGTTTCATCCATCAGTTAACTTTAGCTAAATTTTTCCATGTGTCTAAATGGATCAGGCGGCGATATTCATATATCGATTTGAAGAAGATTTACTGTTCTTCAATATGGCATATGACAAATCTGATTTAACTTAATTTTGATCAAGTTATATCCAATTGTTCCCATTTTTTACGGTGAAATTGATTCTTTTCCTGCATTATACATAGCACATTATTTATATCGCTTGAAACTTCTTATCCTGAATTCAAATTCAACTTTTACGATATTCAAAAACCATGTAATCTCCTTCTTCCTATAGTACCACCGAATCGCTCAATCGTTCAATAACAACAAAAAGTACAAGGACAAAATATTAATCTCGATATAATCCCCGAGGTATCGCCGCATTTGAGGAAAATTCACGAGAGTTTAGATCTTTTGTTTATTCCGTTTAAGGAACTTTGATGTGTGATGTGTGATACGGCCGCAATAATTATCGGATAAATGATACTGGATTAAAAGTTTCTTATTTTTCATCATCTTACATGGCTTGATAACTCACTTTCAACATTTCCTTAAATCATATCTGTGAATATCCAAATGAAAAAATCCCTTGTTAAGTTAAAATGTTGAAATGATCAACTTGTATATGTATAATTAATTATTATAATGAAGTTTAACTAGTGTAGTTTCATTTTCATTTGAAAATGGCAATATGACAACAGCTAGGTGTACAAAATTGAACATGTTCGTTGCTGCCAAAAAACGGACAACAACGTTATATTTAAAAACCTTTATATATTTCACAAATGTTAAATAAGATAAGAAATATTCTAGCTATTGTAATCATACAGTCCACTAATATTAGATATCTATGTTCAAATATATTGAACATATGTACATACACATATACATAAACAGATAAATGCTAAAAATGCATTGTCATGCAAATCAATAACATTCAACAGACAATAACAAAAACATTACTAAGGATAAGATATTTGCATATGATAACCCAAGGGTTCTTATGGAAGGCATACACGCACCAATTAGTTGGTTGATTGAGTTGGGCTAGAAATTGCCCTTGTCGCTACATACGACACAACTTTTAACACAATTTTGAAGCCAACTTTATTTTGCATATTCACTTCGTTGCTTAAACATGAGTTCGGATGTTGTTGCTTTATTTATTACATATGACGCGCTCTCTTTGACAGCCGAAATAAAATGGCGAAATCGTTTGAAATCGCACGACCAACCCAAACACGATCCACCTAACACAACCAACTTGCCAAAATATCAAAAAATTTTGATGTTCATCCAATCAGTTGGTACAGCTCATACAACTGCCCCATAAACGTGACAATCAGTTGTAGAATTCGATGAAATTGGTACAATAATTGGTGCGTGTATGCCTTGCATTAGAATACATTTTAGCAATTGTCTGTAATTATACTCACATTAAAACAAGCCCAAGATCATACAACATGTGCACTTGAAAATAATAATATACCATGTAGCATAAATAATATGCTACATACATATGAACATACACACATACACATATATTAAGATAGTTAAGATAGTTCTTAAAATTATATATAAATACGTGAAAAATCTAAATAAAATCAGACTAAAATAGTTCATGTAGAATGAAACGCTTCTCAGCTTAAATAAAATCTTTATTTTTCCCCCCACCAGTGGTAAGGATATAAAGCATCTTATTTAAGTTTAAAAGTTTGATCTTACAAATCAAACAGTTTGTTTATAATTTCAAACACTAGGTATACTATTGTATAATAGAACCGCATATAAGAGACATAATAATGTTGCAATTCTCATTAATTTTATGATCATATTTTTATTTTTCAGATAAATAGAATAATATTTCGATTACTCATCAGAATAAAATCAATAGGTAAAGAAAGAGTGTTTGTATTTGTGTTTGGTGAAGAGATTGATTGGTTCATCGAGCATATTTATTAATCGTTGATTGAATCTTTCAGTGATGAATCAACCAAATGAATACGCTGCAACGAATGCTACCCAGATTCGTAATGTATTGGAATTGATCTTTCAATTTTCGGAGGAGTTCAGGAACATGAATGGTCGAATTATCGATATAGGCTGCGGTCCTGGAAATACCACAAGAGATATACTTGTCCCATGTGTCGGCAAGGAGGCAGTTGTTGTTGGTAAATATTGCAAATTGGAAAAAATAATGTTTGACAAAGTTTTAGTGGCAAATGATTTCCATCATATATGATTTCCTTCCATGTTTAAATATTTTGTGTGTAGGTGCTGATATATCCCCAGAAATGATTGAGTATGCAAATCAGCATTATGCAGTTAGTGATAAACTATCATTCCTTGAGTTAGATATGGAAACGTCTGAGCTACCAAAAAACTTGATCGAACAATTTGATCATGCAGTTTCGTTCTATGCTCTCCACTGGTGTAAGAATACACAGAAAGCATTACAGAACATCTACAAACTTCTTCGACCAGGGGGTAAAGCCATTATTTTAACCATTTCCCATCACATGGTATACGATATCTATCCGGAACAGGAAAAAGATCCAAGATTTGCACCATACATGCAGGTAATATTCATAAGCATTCGCTTCTTAAATCTTTCTCATTTTTCAATGGATTTCGCATTCATTATGAGTTCATTTGAAATTTGAAATTTTTTCAGGGTTCAGAGAAGTGGACACCTCCTCACCAGGGGTGTGCAGATGCTGACGAGATGATGAAGAAAGATCTAATTGCAGCCAAATTCAAAGTAGAGTACTGTGTTAACAAATGGAATACATTCACCTATCCAAGTTTGGACACTCTAGTTGGTAAGATTTTTTCTAGACTAGAGACTAGGATAAGAAAAACATAAATCAAAAGAGGATTATTGTAAATCAATTTTTTTAATTTTTCAATGTGTTTTTTTTTTGTTTCAAATTTCTGACAAGCGGTTGATAAAATTTATCAAAGTTTTATCAGTGGGGAAATATGTTTTTACTTTGTCACGAAATTAAGTAAAGATTGGGGAAAAATAGGCGCACGACTATGAAAGTTCATTTAAAAGGTCATCATTACGTGACCACGAATAAGAATAAGAAAAGTAGATAATTAGAATATTCGAAATTCAAATATTTTCCATTGCAGATTTGGTTATGGCTGTTAATCCATGTGTAAATAAAATGCCAAAAGATGTCCAGAAAGAATGCAGGGAAGATATGAAGGAACGTCTCAAGACCAAGTGTGTTTCCACCAAAGGAGGTTCCGCTGTAGATTTTCGCTTTTCGGTACTCACAATTGTAATCCGAAAACCCGTGAATTCAGAGGAAATTAATTAACAGACTTGTCTAATTGTTAGTCGCATGTCATTTGTAATTGTATTGTAAGAATAAAAAATTTATACTTATGAAATCAAAAAATATATAAATGAAATTTTATTTATTTATTGATCCAATATATAATATTTTTAATAAATAAAAATAAAATAGGATTTCCTGCAACTGTTGTGATTGAAATTAAGAAGTGGCCGAGTTTAATTCAAGTCAATTTAAGACTCATACAAAATATTTGAAACACATTTCGGCTACAAATACAAATCAGCTCCCAGTCTCAATTTTCCATTTTATAAATTAAAAATCTTCCTAAAAATCATTGAAAAACATGGGAAAAAACGGAACACGAAAGATAACAAAACTCAAAACTAATTAATATCGTTTCGCAAGCGAATGAAATCATTGAATCGCCTTCGCTGTATCATAAAACACACGTTCCATCGCCTAGAATCCGTAGAAACGGTTTTTACTGACATTTAAGGTTTTTTGTCAAAAGTTGATTTCACATATCGCGAGAAACACTTTTTCAATAACTAATAAATATCATCTATTTAGGATGATTCGTGTTCAGAAAGAACAGGTCTTGTGAAATAAATCTAGTGAAATAAAAATTGGTGCATTCAATTTAGTGAAAAACGTAACCTGAACCTCACCGGGCTGTCGATTCCTAAAATTCTTGCGATGATTTATCTGCGTCTTATGGCTGGAGATACGTCTCTCAAGTTTTTCGGAATTTATAGGCAGATATTGTATTATTCGAACTAATGGTGATTGGTTTGGCTAGTTTTCCCGCCAAACCTGTTGGACCTGCCAACCTACTCTGTCTCTAATGCAATACGAATTCAGACAACTAGTTATCCAGGGGATGGTCACGGGTAGTCAGCTGCCTGGGCTCATTCTTATGATTAACAGTTCGATTGATTCACCCACAAATTAATTAAGCTCCAAACTAAAATTCAACAGCTTTCTAAATCAAACCTTTTCGGTAACCTTCGGTTGTAAACGTTCTAATAATTTTGCCGAGGTTACATGTGAACCCCCAGTGGCATTGAAAAGGACTATTGCCGCTTGGAAACCCCACGAGAATTATTAAAACGCTTCACAGATCTTTTAATTTTGGTCCAGTCTACCCTTTGCTGCGTCCGACGCGAGAAATTCTTAAAATCCACCCAACTCATGGAGAGTAAAATCTAATGATATAATTATTGGGAATATTCCATAAAATCATTGGCCCGCAAACGAAAAGAAAAATAGTTGAACGAGGTGAAGATCTACGCATCAGGAACAACTTTGGGCGTATCCACTGACATCGAAAATTGGAAATCTCGGACTGACCCGTGGACTTCAGTACCCACCCGTTTTCATCCAGCCAAGAGGAGGCGATTGCGTAGGCGAGAAAATTGGTGAATTCCTATAACGAAGTGAGAAAGCGTAAGTAAATTGAAAATAACCGTCATAACCCGGAGATCGATTGATCCTCCAAAAGGCTAAATCGACAAAATGAAGAAATCGCGGTCGTTAAAACGAGAGTGCCAACCCAACCTAGTAACGGCAAGTCAAGCGATGGTCGACTGCTGCTCGGCGGCTATTGCTTAAACACGACTTCCCTAAATTCTCGTCAATTTCGTCTCAACTTCATTGGTAATTTCCCTATGATTCGTAAATAATAAATTTATTATTTTTCCCGGAGAATTCGGGAGCATACGTAACAAAATTTTTAATGGTGCTAAGTGTGGGGTTATTTCATTTATTTCTTAACTTTCTTACAGCGTTTTTGAATTCGAAATTTTATTTTTTTTACCATGTCTAGTAGGGGCACCGAATAGCTTAATCGGAAATCGCATAATTGAACTCCTCATTCCGAATCTTTAATTTTTTTTTCTCTCGAAGAAAATATAATCTCCTTTCGAACAAACTATAATTTTGTTTTATAATCAAAAATGGATTCCGATAAATTTCAAGAAAAGAAAAATGAATTAGACGAATTCCGGGAACTCAATCGTTCATTAACTGAAAAATTAAAATTGATCGAAGAACAATTGGAGATGATCAAAGAACTAAAAGAAACGGTAAAAATCCAGCGCGAAACAAATACCCAGACTAGTGCAACGCACTCTGAACCGGATTACGAGCGACCAAATATCCATGACCCAACCTCGCCTAGTGTCAACGTAATTCTCGATCAATTATAAATTCTCACCGAACAAGTTGATGAACTTAAAAATCGTAAACAAAACCCAGAACCTCTAGTAACCGAGAGTCCTAGGTCCGGTAGTGGTTTAAAAATCACGGTAAAAGACGCGCTTGCTTATGTACTCACTTTGGACGGTTACAATATAAAAGTGACAGAATTTATGCGAGTTGCAAACGCCTATGTACTATGATGAGCCAAGCAACAGTACCGACTTTTCTTGCCTTACTTCGTCAAAAATTTGAGGGACGCGCTCGTACCACAATGGAAAATTTAAATTACGTGATTTCTTTGACCCCTATCGCACTGCTAACCAATTTAAAGCTGCACTTGAAGACGTTTCAAAAAAATCGCATGAGCATTTCGTCGATTACATTAACAAAGTCAAAATGCTATACAATGATATTGTTAACACTGAGAAACTCGAACGCAAATTTCTCTCTCCCGCTCAGGAAATCAAATTTGAAAAAAACACTATTCAGGCTTTTCTTAATGGTCTCTCTCTCTCACTGCGAATCCAGTGCATGACTTAACCTCATAACACCCTGGGAGAAACTTTCAAAAATGCCATCGAAGTATATAAAATTTATGAACGAGGTGCAAGTAGATTTTTCGAGCCCGAAAATTTTGTTGGAGTCACAAGGGTCACACAATAAGGGAAAAAACATAGGACACCTGCCTACAGCATCAAAACAATCAACAACTCCGCACTACCACAGGAACAAGGTTGAGATAAAGGAAATAATAACACTACACAAAATTCAAACACACAACAAAATTTTAACCGAAACCCGTACAGGAACAATTATCCGAGAAATCAAAACCGTTTTGAAAATCGCTAATAATGGAACAACGGCAGAAATTATGGAAATTGAAATTACGACAATTCGCGGAATAATCAAAATTATTCAATCAATGCAGGAAATCTCTCCAACCAACAAAATCGTCAATCCGAATATATTCCAGGATCGTTTTGCGAACTTTGCCGTGTCCCGGAACACACTCTATCTACGTGTAGAAAATTAGCGTACATGAATCGTCAAAGAGAATCTCAGCCAAAAAACGCTACACTCCCCGATCAGAATATCGGCGGGACTGCGGGGAGACACATGAATCAATCACCGCCACACAAACTAATCAAGCCACACATTTCGGAAGAAATTTCGAACAAGTCGAATAATTCCCCAGCTACGACTACCCAAAATCAATAGAATTTTCCAATAATATTAATGAAAGAGCAGAAATAATTTTGACCTCCACTAACACCACCCTTTCAGACAAACCCCGTCATGTATTCAATGAAATTCATAACATTGCAAGTAGAGAGAACAAAATTAATCCAAAATCTTTCACAACAATGTCACTACAGGAAATTTTTATGGTAAAACGGAAACGCGAGATTAAACAGCATGAGGGACTTCGAGCTCTCTGAGAGCAAAAACCTTCACTTTTACGCAAAGGCCTTGCTTATAATGATGGTCAACAGGTTCGAAACAACGACACAATAGAATTTATTAAAGGCAGTGGCCAAATCGTAAATGAGAGTTGCACTTCGCATAATAAAAAATTAGTTTCCACCCGTAAATTGTCACCCGTCGGCAGCCACGCACAACGTCAATTCAATTCTTAAATCCCAATCTCCTCAGGAGGAAAAAATCGATTAATCTGAAATTAAAAAGAATAACTCTGTGCTCACCCCCAGTCGAGGAAATAATTAATAAATCAATGCATAAAAATTTTACTTACGATCGACGTTCAGAAGCCCTTACTAATTCCAAAGAAGTTGAAACTACTCCTGAATCTCTTGACATTTCTAAAAACATCAAGCCGCCTTCAGCACCTGGGAAATCCGCCAAAACAAAATCAGCATCGATATTTGCACGCATTGCCCACATGCGGATTAAAACTACTAAAATCGCATCAGTCACCCTTTACTCACTTCAATTAAAATTACCAACAATCATGATGATTGACGGTGGAGCAGAAGTTAATTTACTTAAAATTGGAGCCCTAGATATGTGCGCACTTATAAACAATGACAATATTATTCGCACCATCGGAACAGTTTCGGTAAATATCCACAGCCATACAATAAAATTTCATGTTATAAGAGATGATTTTCCAATTGCTCAAGCAGGAATTATCGGTGCAGAATTTTTCCACTTAAACCCACTAATCATAGTGAAGAAGATCTAATAATCCCCACTCCCGTTGTAAAAATGGATGATCTAGGGTCACCGATCAGCGCATGGGAAGACGAAACACAGAGCAACACCGATAACTTGCTGGATAAAAATTTTCCCGAAGAACCAAATTCGCGGATACAACTATTATACAAGGAAATGCTAAAAGAAATTACAGAATCTGCCGCCCAAAAGGCTTGGGACGGATTGAGAAAATTTGGAAACACAGTATCCATTATTATCGGCATAGTCACCATTCTTCAAACCATAATTGGATTCATAAATATTATTATCCATGGAGTTAGCCTACATCAAGCTTTCTGTTGGAGTTTCCGCGCCTTAGGAGCATGCTGCGGATCAATCACCCACCACCTTCTGTATGCATCTAAAAAAGAAGAGCAAGAAAATGAACCAGTGTATATTGCAGAAAAATCATTTAAGAAAATACATGAGCCTGAAATACTTCTGTCAATAGTCACTAAGGAACCCAAAACACCTGAAGCAGAAACAATCGACAAATTTCTCCTCTCCAAAGCAAGAGAAACCCTGAAAATAAAAACAGCACGAGTATAATATCTATTGCTTATTGCGCCCCCGCAACTTAAACTTTTTGTTTCTCTCTATAATCATATTTATATGGATATCAAAGGATGCATGTTTGCTTGTAAAATTCATGCTTTACCACCATAACGTCAGAACAAAATTTTTTTCCAGCCTCAAAATCGAAAAAAAGGGAAACCCCAGCACCAACACCTCTAGAGTGTAATCATCATGAAATATATCATGCAACACTATCAACAGTTCGTATGCCGTCATGCAAAAATGAACAGCAGCTAAAAATGGAAGCACCACCAGTAACTCCTCTAGCAAACGGGTCAGGAAAAGCTGAAAACCCCTTGAGGAAACCCATCGCCATAGTAATACCTTACAGTAGAGGCCCATGTGAATGTCACTTCTGTTTAAAGCTCAAACAATCCACACCAAAACGTCATCAACACCATCCACAACATCAATACCATCCACAACATCAATACCATCAACGTCATCAACACCATCAATATCATCAACGCCATCAACGCCATCAATGCCATCAACACCATCAAAACGCGCACACACACCAACATGAACAATCCCGATGTTCTAACTCGACTTTTGGCTATACTATCCAAACCATATAAGAAATTTCCTACAGTAGCTCTCGGTACAATTCCACACGTTCAATCCTCTGCAAGTAATTTAGAAGACAGGAAAAAGGAAAAGAGTAAACATAAAAATAGAGGAAAAAATCGGGCAGCCCAATTGGCAGCAAGGCAGTCATACCTTAACGTAGAGATCACAAACCCATCAGCACCACCAATGCAATCAATAGCTTCAGCAGACTGAAAAATCAGATCCAGTTCGATACTACGAAGCACTCTAATATCCAAAAATCCGGCGCCTGAAAATAGTTAAAATTACCAAGAATTAGAAATATCAAGCGAATTATTAGCTCAAGAAATTCCTACAACACCCCTACCCTATGGAGAAAGATCTCCGTCACCATATAGCCCAAAACCCGTTCACGATTAGGGAAATCAACTCTTTAAGTTCGAATACATTCCTACTCCTAACCAATTGAAATAGAAACTAAATCATAGCAAGCAGAATGGCCACAGATCAGGAAAAAACGAATAGAACATTGCCCTCATGAAGACACGCGAAACAAAGAATTTAAGAGAATATTAGAGAAAAAAAGAATACGAATTGCAAAATAACTCGAGACTAAAAATCCAGAGAAGAAACACAGGAAGAGACTGACGGAGAAACAGAAAATTAATCCTCCTACATGTTGTCAAACCACCACATGCAATTATATCGAAATTTCAATCACACAAGACACTACTCATTCTCACATGCTGCACACACAGACTCAATTTCACAAAAAAATTTAAAATAGTAAATGGTCTAATACACGTACGATATCTTCACAGAACTTTCGAGAGATGGATGACGTAAGAATCGCAGATTACCAGGTCCTACTTCGAAACCGACTTCACTCCTGGGAGAGTGAAACAATCTAATAGCCCGCCTAAGCAACTACGAAATAAACCTTACGAAAATGGTTGAAAGGACTAAAGATCTTCCCAACACAGAATTCGTTAAAACCGACCCCGAAGAAATCCTGGCACCCCTGCAAGTGGAAGTGGTTCAAACTTCAATTGGAGAAGATGTCTAAGTTCTCATCCTCTAAAACACGGTCCCTGAAATAACACAAATGATATTTAGTCAAAAACCAAAATGGAAAGTTCAACTAGAAGTTGCAATTAGAACGACAACTTACCTGAAAACCATGCTAAAATAACAAGCACGTTTGCCCTCAACAGCTTTCTGCATTCACACCTTTCTTGCTCAATGCACCAATACCATCCGCTAAATTTTTTTTCTTTAAAATTGAAATATACAATTATACTCTTGCGAATTATATTTAGCTAGGACACGGCATGAGCACTCCAACTCCAGCTTTCATGGATAAAATCCACCAGATGAAGATGACCATAGCTCAGATGCAAGACTCAGCCTGTCGACTGAGAGAAACAGTTATGCAAACTTGACAATCACTAGGACCATCTTCCACAATCCTGATAGGCAGGAACCTGAGAGAGATCCGATACCACCGGCTGATGCTTGAAATTCAGGCCGACGAGCTAGAAAAAACGATCAATAACATCAGGAGTTCGCAATAAGATTCCTTCTTTTTTTCTCTTTACTAAAGTCACAATTAAATTTACGTAAAGCCAAGCAGCAAAAATATTTAATGTATCGAACATCTTGAATAATAATGGGAAATCTACCTACCACTCTGTGGAGAATTTAAAACTTAAAATCCCCCATCGTCACCACATTGCACCTTTAATAGTTAAAATTGAGGGACAAGAAAACAAGATGAGCAGTAGCTTCGCAGACAAAATCAAATCCACCAAAAAAATATCAGAAAGGTAACACCATCAGAAGGGCCCAGTCGAGTCCTTCAAAACTTCCTTCACCATTCACCAACTCTACCAGCAAACTTCATCAGCAAAAATATTGAAACAGATCCATCGCAAGGACCAAGATAACTGAAAAAAAAAGAAAAAAACCTATTAACAATTAATCCACAGTCGACTGCACAAAAAAAAAATAAAAAAATAATAATAATACTATCTACAAAAATAAAACGAAATCCCTTTCTTGGTTATAAGAATGAAAAATACTGTCAAAATAGAATAAAACGGAAATAGTAGCAATAATTAAAAAAAAATTTATTAAATTTTAAAATCCCTCAAAGAAATCAATACGAGAAACAAGGGTAAGGCAATAATTTAGTATTAAAAAATAATTCGCTAAAAAAAAAATTATTGTTTAACGAATAAGAATCACGAAGTAACATACCCTTCGATAAAATTTACGAACAAGGGAGAGAAAAGTAAATAAATGACAAGAACAATAGCCATAAATAGCGTAAAACTCCACTCAACAATACAACAAAAAAATATACGTATAGCTTAAGGAAAAAGAACCAATACTCACTCATTAGAAAATTTACTCACTCGATGCGCTGCCTCAATGCGAAGATCGTAGTACCCCCTCTATTTCCCTGGCATCTTATCACAGTTAGTGACATAAAATTGCGTGCCCCTGTTGCGTCAAACCACACGGAGGTTCACTCCAAAAAAAAATATACAAATAATAGAACTAATTGATTGAAAAAGCGAGTGAAGAACTACATATAATAAGACAAGTATAAAATTAAGGATAATATAATAAGTGAAAATCGCAGCAAACCCCAAGACCCCGAAAAAAAAAAAACAATGTCGTCCCCCAAGACACCGGCAGCAACGGAAAAACTCGTAGCCCGGGTTACGCCCCAACCAAAACTACCTCGTGAGTGCCAGGTTTACGAAGCCCAAGTAAATAGACAGCAGAGGAGACATGAAAACCAGGAGAGCCCTCGACGAGCGTCACCACCACGGCCACTACTACCAGCAAGAGCACCACTGAGAGCATATCAGTTGCCACCCGATCCACCCCAGCCCCAACCCAACGGCATCATCTTCGACACCTAACCCATGCACCACAGCGATATCCACCGACCGGAACACTGGGTAATTTTTACGCTCGAAGGAGGGCACCGCCACCAAGACGAATCGAGGGTAGAACAATCAACAATCGCGAATGGAATCGGCAGAACAACACAAGGAATATATTTTTTTTTTAAGCACACACAAACACTCAAGGTGAATAATCCAAGATACCATCCATGAAAATTCTATAAAGCCTTACTTAAAAAGCTGAATATCTCGAGAAGTATTAATGATAGCGATTTTGATCTCGGATCTTTTTAGTAGCAAGTAAAATTTCCTACAAGTTTGTCATGAACTTTTTTTCTGTAGCTCTTGTCATTTGCGAGATAAATACAAAAAAATACGAATTTCATAAAAAAATCAAGTTTAGAGCCCCTTACAACCACGCCGGTGTGAGTTACGACTTTGTTGCACTGGGCACTTTTGTGAACAATTCTGAGAAATATGCGTCTAAAGTCAAAGCGATGCCATCTGTAGGATCATTAGGAATTTAAAAATAAAAAATCCCGATTATAGTGTATTTTCAAAGGAAAATTTTTACATGCCTTCGTGCAGTTCTTAATGTTAATATTGAGGGCTAAAATTTTTAGGGAATTTTTTTTAGGGTATTTCCAAGGAAATTTCGTGACGGGATTGAAAAAAATTAATAGTTAAAAAAAACACCCTAATATATACATACATATGTTAGTCTCCGACATTGTCTTCTGGGAGTTACAAACTTCATGACAAAGTTAATATATCCTACTCTGGGTATTAAAGTAATTGACCTATTATCTTCTTCTATTATTCTTGCCTATGTTCCTGGAGAAACGGCAGTTACGCTGCCGTGGATCAACACACCATCATAAAAAGGCTTCTGTATTGCAGAGGGTTAAAAAAGGAAGTTATTGGATGTTAGAATTACTACTTGGAGATTTGGCTCCACAGATTGTTACCATCACAAAGGGAATAGTAAGATCATTTATCGAAATGTACATGTAATTGTATACTGATCACTGCAAGAAATTATTCACCGCTGTGCAGAGCATAAGAAAAATATATCCTTGCATACTTTTGGGCGCTTTGAAAACGTTATTTCCTCTTTTATGCATAAATAACAATGGTAACTGATAATCACTGATGCACTCATATATGTACAATATTTATCTTAAGAAACACATGTTTGACTATTGTGGCAGCAGTCAACAGTTTTGCTATTTGTTTTCTTCACACTCAATATCTGGTCATCAGGTATTTTCTGAATAGCTGCTCATTTATTTCAAGGGTTTAGTGACATCTGCGACAAGCATATGCAAAAATGCTGTACAAAATATGATAACCGATATGCAAATACAAATAACACCAAAACTAAAAGACGATGCATGTCAACTGCATGTTTTCAAAATATTTTACGCGTAACACTTCTATGATCAAAATTATATTTCTATAAGTATATGCAGATGTTTATGCGTGTGTATGTTTATGTATATGTGCATATGAGCATAACTCGAACATGATAAAGCAGATTTGCATATTAATAATGACACTCATTATTTTTCTAAAATCGCTTTATTCGATTGCTCTGCTTTGGCTTCGTCAATGGAACCCTCTGTGGTTAAATCCGATTAATAAATTAAAATAATCTGGCATTTATTTGTTTATGTGCGTATCGGTCGTTACATTTATAATCAATTTTTTACAACTATTCAGCTACTGGCCCGTGCTACAGCGCCGCTAAAACATGTACAAATACAACAAGCAACAGCAAGCTCAGCAAACAAACAAATTAAAATTGCAAACTGATAAGCGCGTTAAATAAACTCGTTTCGAGCACATACAACAATTGTGTTTCGGAAATAATAGTAATCGACATAATCTTCATACTCGGATCGATTATTTGCATATAATCGGCGATATTTCATATTCCTAATGATGGTATTGTACTACACACATACGCACGCGCATAGCGTTGACGCGCATCGATGGGTGCAGCGCTCGCAGAAACATCTAGTTGTGCTTGAAGCACACACCAGGGGTCTACACTTGTGATATATACAGAAGTGTTTAGAAGCTCATAGCAAATCAGTAACAGAATTACCTCCACAACGCAAGACAGCGCAGAGCCTCGTAGTCCACATACCTAAACAAAATTTGATCAATTCTCAATCGCAAATAAAACTGAAAAACAAAATGTTCAAATTGGTAAGCTTGCCTGCGGCTTCCAAACAACTACAGCTTACCTCTGCTGACATTATATCCAATTTCTCTTCATTGTTGCACAGCTCCTCATCGTCACAACACTTTTCGCCTTCACCTACGCTGCTGGTGATCCTGCGGATGCTCACGCCACCATCCTGAAGTATGAGAATGAAGTGAACCCCGATGGCAGCTACAATTACGCGTACGCAACGTCAAATCGGATTCAGGCGCAGGAGAGCGGTGTTGGCAGCTCCTATGCCGCCGGCTCATACTCGTACACCTCGCCCGAGGGTCAGCCCATTCAATTGACTTACACAGCCGATGAAAATGGTTATCAACCCAAAGGAGATCATTTGCCTACGCCGCCACCAATTCCAGATTATATTCTGAGAGCGCTGGCTTACATTGAAGCGCATCCATTCGAGAAGATTCAGCTGAAAGGAAAGTAAATAAGAAGTAGAGGTAAATAAATGGAATTTTCCGTCTCATTTGTGTTTCTAGAAATCGCATTAGTTTAAAAAATTAGCAAATTTTCATTTACTCACTTTGGACAAATATCACTCAGGCATATATATACATACATATACCATATACTTTTTAGAACACATTAATCACTGTTGAAAAGTTTTTTACTTACATATAAACATAGATAATTGTATTTGTAAGTTGTAAATAAAATCATTACTGTAAGAGTATGACAAAAAAAATTTGAAATTTACTCTCATTTAAATAGCTATAATTTGTCGAGTAAGTGATAAGTGGAGTCGATGATGTGAGCCCTTCACATTTGTATACCCGTTGGTCTTGATTCCAGTGGGACCAGGCTCTTCAGCTGAGCTCTAAGCTATCGGGGAGGTCGGCAGGTCACGGATAGCTGGATGGCTTGTAGTAGCAGGTTAGTTGCGAAATAAGTAATGGCAAATAAGCAACCCCTGACGACGAGCGGTGGGAGTGAATTGTGCGGTATAAAAGTCAGCTAAACAGAGGCGAGCAGATACCGCCTCTCAATAATAAGTGGGTAATATAAAAAAGGTCTTTTGACCGATATATATCGAGACGCACTGGGATTCCCTTTAAATCTCGACAACGACTTCTCCGCTACCGAGTTGGATAGGAGGATGTGAGTCTGCTTGTCCGAGGTGTTAGCCGCGCTCTCTATTAGCAACCAGCCCGTTTGGGCTCTAGTCAAGGAGTTCTTCTTCTTCTTTATTGGCGTAGACCCCGCTTACGCGATTATAGCCGAGTTTACAAGAGCACGCTAATCGTTCTTCATTTTAGTTGTTTGGCGCCAATTAGAGATTCCAAGTGTAGCCAGATTCATTTACACCTGATCTTTCCAACGGAATGGAAGCCTTCTTCTTCCTCTGTTTCCCTCTTCTAATACTGCGCTGGTACTCTCAAAGCTGAAGTGCTTTCATCCATTCGTAGCCGATGTCTCCCAATTCGCTTAACTATGTCAATGTCGTCGTATATTTCGTACAGCTCATCGCTCCATCGACTGCAATATTCGCCGTTGCCAATGCGCAAAGGACCATAAATCTTCCGCAGAACCTTTCTCTGAAAAACTCGTAAAGCCGACTTATCAGATGTTGTCATCATCCATGACTCTGCGAGATATAGCAGGACGGGGATGAAGAGTGAGTTTTGGAATTTGGTCGTTGTTCATAGAGAGAGGACTTCACTTCTCAATTGCCTACTTAGTCCGAAGTAGCGCCTAAGAATAAGAGTTCTTCTGCATTGGATTTCGAGACTGGCATTGTTGTTGGTGTTAATTTAGACGAAATTGCTGTAAATAATCGAAATTACAACTGTCATGTGGGAGCCAAGTCGCGAATGCGTCGGCTGTTTGTTTGATGACAGGACTTATTTCGTCTTGTCCTCGTTCACTACCAGACCCACTTGCTTTGCTTTCTTATCCAATCTGGAAAAAGCAGAACTAACGGCCGTACGTCATCAATATTCAATATCAATATTTCAGATGGTTTTCATCAGCAGAAGATTGAAGGAGTCGCATGAAAGGGAGTCTCCTTGTCTGAAACCTCGTTTGATGGATCTTTTGGTATTGCTCAACGTCAGTTTATACAGACGTATTAATTTTGCGGGAATTCCGAGGCTGTTGTGGCCTTTTCATTGTAAATGTTTTTTTCGAGGCGGATCGCAAACCCAGCGCACAACCCTGGGGAGAAGTAATTCGCTTTTTTACTTTAGCTCACCTTTAAACGAATGTTTTTTGGCTACCCAGAGGATACTTGATTCCTGCCCACTCCCAAGTGAATGGCACTAAGTGAACTTTCCCCAAAAATACTATGTAATAAAATGTATCTATAGAGAAACCACTTATAACGGACACCTCTATAGAGAACGGATGGATCCCTCTAGTGAGCGAAAATTTTTTTCAGGCCTTTTTAAGCGCAATTTTTAGAACAAATCCCATAGACGGACTCGCTTTTGGTCGAACGCGGACAGTTATTTGTTATACTATACTATCGAACAAAAAACCCCTACTTCGCCTTCCACTTACCTATGTTTAGAAATACTATTTTGTCTTTTTTTGAGCAAAATAATATGCAATTCTGCAATAAAGTGATAACTTGATGAGTCTTAAATTAATTTAAAATTAAATTACCTTAACCGGACACCTCTCTTTAGCGGACAAAAGTCGCCCGACGGTGAGTATCCGCCACAGGGAGGTCCAACTATAATCTGTTATTTTTCAATTGTGGTCCAAATACTTTTAGCTGCTTTTCTCTTTATGAATTAATTAATAATTATACTTTAATTTTGATATTATAATAAATTGATATAATAATATTTCAATAATAAAAAACATATTAAACAAAAATATACACTGGTGGCTGAAATAATAGTGACAAGCCCATTGACTTATTTTAAAGCCGAAAAAACTTTTATCAATATAGGTTTGTATCACTTGTCGCTATGCTTGAAACTTCTAATAACTTAAAAATGGAACTTTTTGATGCATTTACAAGTCCTGCGGTTCGGAACCAACATTCTGAGAATGTAATATTTATGTCCTAAACCCATTAACAATAAAGATACTGTACGCACAAAAAGTTATATTGCAACACATATGTATTTCGTTTTAATTAAAGCAAATGAGCTTATATGCATAAAGGTAATATGAATTATTTCATTAACAGCTAGCAAATAACGATGTGTTCTTTCATACTGACATAATGAAAAAAGGAAAATAAAAATTTCAGAATTTTATCCGTTCTGTTTTAAGTTATTCACACAACAAAGTGTGTTCTCTGATATTTATATTCACTGGGTGCACCCTGTTTTATTTATTTAAGCACGATTCCAAATGTCAAATTCCGGTAAGTGTTGCAATTTTATGAAAATATCAGATATAATAAAAATGCAATTGTAGCTAAATAAGCTCTTACTTGAAATACATCAAATGCATAACTTATTTTATTCAGAAGCCGCTATTAACACATTTTTTAATAATCATAAAGCATAATATAAGTTTGCAGCAGTTTTCTTCGCACAATAAATTTCCCTCTACCACGATTTATCAAAACACTCAGTTGTCATTTCATAACAAAGCTATGGCAACACTTTTCGGTACTGAGCATTTTTATTTTCATGTGGAGAATCAATGCGAAACGAGCTGAAACAGTTTTTTGTTGTGCTATTTTGTGTTTGTATAAATTTTTACAGGAAAAATAAATAAATTAAAGATTAACGTGAAAAGAATAAATATAAAACAAACTCAAATATACATAATTGATGAATAAAAAGTATTTTTGACAACAAAAGCTTTGTGATTATATTTCCCGGTCGAGAATTGTAAACGGCAAAAACACAAGTCAGATAGCGGCTGGTACATATTAAAATCGGAATCATTTTGTTTGGATAACGTGTAGTTCGTATTGTCCGACTAATTTGGATATTTATAATAGTGAATCACGCAGTAACAATAACAGTGACTGAGGTAAAAACTTAATAAATCGTACTTGTTTCGTTGGTCATCCCATACATTTGCTGATGATCTAGTAGGGGAAACGGAACATTTGGAAGTCGGGTTTTGTGTAAACAGCGCATTTTGCGCCAACACAGATTTCTGGAGTGCCATTCGGGCTATAAGTCCAAATTGCAAACATATATAATACATATATATCACAACAGTCAGGTGAGTAAGCGATTTGTTTTTGTTGTGTCTAAAAGCGCACCGTCTGATCGCTGCCGGATGGCAACACAGTAATTAGGTACTCTGCTGAAATACATAAGTAGCTTTAGCAACTAAGTAATTTCCATTTCCTATTCAAAAATAATATGACAAGAATCATTTTTCAAAAACTTAATTGTATTTAAAAATCAAAAGTGTGTATGGTTCTGTTAACGTTAGCTGTCAGTAGCACGTGTATACTACAATTCATCCCCAAGTTTTTTCGGTTGAGGCGCGAAACTGCTGCTTGAAGATTTTACGAATACATAGCATATAAAAGGTTTAACAAACACTTTGACACTTAAGAATTTGGTATTAAATGTTTAGTGTATATTGTAAAATATAAATAATAAAAACTTTATTGTTAATAAATTCATATTGGATGCAAGTAGCTAAACTGATAAAGCCTATAGTCCGTGGCAGCTATACACATCATAAATTCGGTCTGTTCCAGTTAATTAGAAGCAAATGACGTAAGGACCATATGTGCCAGTGCATATTCATAATATTTGCATCGATATATTAACACTCTCTTAATGGGCTTCAGTCAACCTTATATTTAACTGTGATTCTTAAATTATATGATTAATAAAGCTCAATTGCAAGTCATTACTTCAAGCCCCCCCAAGCGCTTTAAACATGATGTAGTATTCGTCGTATTATACCTACTTACTTATCACACACTTATAATGCGCAGCATTTTTGCCGCTCCTCTGCTCCGCACATTCTCTGCTCTCCCGTGTTTATTATCTAAAAATTATTAAGCAATTATTTGTTTTGCTTTTGACGCTTCATACATTTGATTTCTTATTCATTTACTTGCAGTTTGTTTTGTATGTATTTCGCTCAGCGTTGATTAACGTACTCTTATCCCAGTACTTTTTGTTGTACCGATTCAAAAAACTTACTCCAACATATCCACATACATATGTATGTATGCATGTATTTGCAAAAATAAAATGTAAAACATGCTTAATGTGATGACGAAGAAAATATCAAAGTAGCAGTTTTAAGATTTTTTATTGTTAGGCAAACCGCAGATTTCATATGCTTATCAGCGACCATTTCGTTGTCAAGTACTAAAAATATATGTACATACATAGGCTGAACTGTTATTATTGCGTTGGTAGTCGATAACACAGTCGACTTTAAGCTACATTACTTATTTGTTTTAATTGTGTTCTTTTCCATGACTTTTACTTCGCCACTTTTATCTTATTACACATAATATATGCGCAAACTGATAACATTATCTATCCAAAAACGATAAATTTACTAGGCCTTCGCTCACAATGCCTTAATGCTATTCAGTAGGTCCATCAACTTTAAATGGCATTTCCAATTGGAGAAATGCATTACTTCCAAAATTACGTACTTTTTTCAACGTATTCATGAATATACAATATATAGTGGACACACGTACATAGATATGCTTTATCTAATAATCACTTTATGTACATGTCTGATTGTCACATTCAACATAAGTGATTAAAGTTAATTGTGTTATCGGCATTAGTAGCACTTACTGGATTCGGTATGGGCACGAGAGTATTTTTGAGACTACTTACCGTTCCAAACAAGGTTATAACACCAAAAAGACGGATCTTGGCTGAATATACACCAGATCAATTCCTGTAATGTTAAACTGGCTGCTATGGAATTCTCAGCATTCGTAGACTTTCTCTGGGATGTGATAGACATGGTTTGCCTCTTAAATTTTGGTAGCCTTACTAGCTTTTTTCAGTTTGAGTTGAATTAAATATAAATTTGTATTAATATTTAAAAATAGAAGACTTTTTAGTTTTATACATATGTACTTGAAGCTGAAAAATTTTTTATCCCCCCACAACAACAAAACCTTCTAATATCTTCAAAAGTTGCAACACTATACAATCTCCATTCCATAGTAAATAGCTTGTGTTTAGCGTAGGATTTAAAGTTTATTACTGCGCAAAAAATAAACTTAATTTATTCATATTTACGCTTACTGACGTTAACAAGCCAGCCTCTAAATTTGGTCAATTGTTTTCTGTTACATATAAAACTATCTTTGGTAAGAGCTGGTTAGGTTTTTTGGATGTTATCTTCGAACAGTGTGCGCAGAAAGTTTTCGACATCGAAATTTCAATTTTTTTAATAAAGAAAAAAACTGAAAATTTAATAAAACTTGTAATCTCAACTTGAAGCAAGAAAAAATATTAATACCGTACCGTTCCCACGACAGTCGGGTCTACGTAACCGGAACGGACCCGGATTTTTATCCGGCCAAGGACTGTCAACTCGGCAGAATTCTGCCGCTATAACTACAACAACAACATTAATACCGTACACAAATATTCCTCATAAGAACTTGATTTTGATCGGTTGCTTTGGACGATAACTCAGGAAAAATTTGGTGAAGATATCTCGTCAAATTAAAAAGTTTTCTATGCATGCACTTGACTCCGATAGTTCACTTTGTATGGCAGCTATATGCTATAGTAATCCGATCTGAACAATTTCTTCGCCGATTGCACAACTGCCTTAGGGTGCCCGCAGAGTGGATGCTTAAAGCCGAGCCGAGCGGAAATTCACGTGTTTCGTAAATGGGAAAATGCGCTCGGCTCGGCTTTAAGCGTCCACTCTGTGGGCACCCTTAGACAAGAGTCCATGCCAAATTTGGTGAAGATTTCTCGTCAAAGAAAAAATCTTTCCATACAAACACTTTAATCCGATAGTTCAGTTTGTATGGTAGCTATATGCTTTGGTGATCCGATATCGTCGTTTCCGACAAATGAGCAACTTCTCCGAAAGAAAAGAACGTGTGCAAAATTTCAGGTCGATTTTGAGAGTATCCGACTTCCTGGCAAGCCTAATGTGCCCTTTATCAGGGTATAATAACTATCGTTTAAAAAAGGACATAACACTTTATAAATATAAAATACACATATACATAATTTTATTATGTTGTTTTAATTTTTAGCTTCCTAAAGGTCTAAAAATAAATACTACATACATACAAACATACGTACTGCGAATTGCATTCAAAATTGTCATCGCATTATCATTTTAATCAGCCATACGTCCACAAACAAATTTAATCGTACATGTACATACATACATACATACATAACACACTTATGTTAAATAAAAAGCTGAATAGTAAAAGTAATCTATAACGAAAGATTATTTATTTTTATTTTAATTATTGATAAGATTTCCTGTGACAATCGTAAGGTGTAAATATGGAAAGTCATAAATAGTGTTTACAGAGTATGACTTAATATCAACTAATAATAAATGTTAGAACAGCGGCTCTAAATAGCACGTTCTCACTTTCCACAGTCATTAGCTTCGAGCGTCTAATCAGTCGAATAGTGCTAATTTTCTTGTGCATATACAAATGTATACATATATATTTCGGAATGCAGCCTATTTGCTTCTGATTAAGTATAATAAATACATGTGTTATGTACTTTGGCTTATTTGTATGTGCAGAGTGCGCAATCGAGTGCAGTGTGAGAAGGCAACGCAGACTTTTTTCATTTTTTACAAGTCCAATTTTGCAAATATATCAGTATGTGTGAATTTTTATACAAACATATGTGTATGTATGTGTATATATTTAATACCATGTTCAGACCGACACTTAATCACACGATTTCGGCGGTTGAATGGATTATCCCACTAATCTTAAAAATTTATCAAGATTTCGCCATACAAAAATAACAGTTCCAAATCACTTCATTGAAATGATTTGAAACTTATCCACCCTAAATCTTTCTGTGCGACTCTGATTTTGCGCAATCTACTTGTCAGCACTGGAAATCTGTTACATTATCACAGCTGATTTAGACATTACAAAGGGAAAAAAATGTAAACAAACAAATTTTTTTTTTAAAGCAATGAATCTTATTTCACCTGAAAATCGCCTTAACAAATGAAAAAATGCATCCATTATTTCTATTATATGGAAAACATTAAAAAAAAACGGCTTTTATTTCAAAATACTATATGACAATATTTTCTTTTGATAAATGTTAAACGATGTGAATTCTTGAATGACAATAACAGCTGTTTTTTGATCTTTCTAACGGCATTGAGAACAATTTTGGGTTATGAAATGATTAAATGTAATCTAATCTTTTAAATTTTCGGTCTGAACATGATATAAGCTTAAGAGAAGGTAAAACATTCAGCAGTTATTTAGTAGTTAAATTACTCGTATGAGTATGTTATATAGATTAAGTGTTTCTCCACAAACAGGCCAAATATAGTAGCGGACAAGAAATCTGTTCAGGTAAACAATGTCTGTCCATTTTGTTAGTTTTCTTAGAAAGTAAAAGTTAGTTTTCTTAGAACTATTCTTCTTGTCTGTCAATGCATCATATATAAATTTTTTTTTTGGATTCATCAGAAGATCTAATGTTTCTTTGATCAGTTCATACGATTCGTTTATGTTTCCCTCTTTTTTAGCTCGTTAAGGGTCTGCGAACAGGCCGAGTTCAAATTTCTTCTGCTTAATCTACAGTTTTCACCTTATCGATTTGTCACATGTAAACGCTTGAAAATACGATCCTCAAAAGCAAACAGTTATCTCTCCGGTCTTTCTCGCTTCTTCGCAGTATGCTCTCCCCCATCAAATCAACAGCGACCATATTCACAAACTGAACGAAAAAGTACAGACTTGACCTTAATATTGCAGTCGATGGCGTTAAAATTTCGACTGTTAATAACCCTAAAATTTTAGGAATGAGTCTAGAGAGCCTGTGCTTCTTCACTACTCAAACGACCACGAGTATTGTTAAAGTACAGAGCTGGAAAAAATCCTCAAGTCGCTAGCCGACAGCACATGGAGAAAAGACAAAGAATAGTTTTTGACAACATACGAGGCCATCGGCCAGCCGTTCCTTAATTACACCGCACTAATATGGTCGCCTAGATGCAGTGAAACGCAGAAGAGACGATAACTTCAGACATGCTAGAATACTGCACCCCGAACTATAACGGGTTTCACCTTGATGTCTCCGAACAAACATCTACACAGTGATGCTCGCATGCGTCCAGCTAAGGAGCATAATAAACTCGTCTCCAAGTAGTTTCTGCTGGGTTGTTTTCGTAGAAACCATCCCTGCAGTCGTCTGCTTGTAGGAAAACCGTATCTTAGGAACAATAAGAGATCCTTCCTTAACTACGTCGACGACGTAAGAGAATACGCCGAACAACAACAACTTCAGACATGTACTGACCGGCATTCACAGTGTCCCTCTCAGTGAATGGCATACTTGGAGACAAACCACCAGCCATTGCAGACGACGAGCTCGAGTTGCTGCGAGAATCGAGAGAGACCCTTGCGAAGCTTCCTTCTGGATACAGTAGCAAGTTAAACTTCAACTTATCCAGAATCGACCCCGACAAACCAAATATATGTGCAGCATGCAACGAGTTCCCGCATGATTCTAACCATATCCTTGCATGCCCAGCTAACCTTACTCATCTGACACCCTACTCCCTATAGTCCGACCCCGTCGAAACAGCATGTTTCCTGGGGCTACCGTTGGATGACCTCGATGACAAATTAACTGAGCCTTAACATCCTAACGGGGACTAGTTAACCGTTACAACAACAACAGTAACGATCCTGCATCTAGCCGTTAGTATTCTTCCTTCCAGGGCCGTTGCAAACTGATTACATTTTTTGCATTCAACGCTTATAATCAAAGATCGCGTATGAAACCTATTTATTAGGCTTGCAAACGGTAATTATCTGTCGTTTAAGGAAAGGACGAACGGTTTTTGTTTTGTTGTTTGCATAAATACGCATTGAGAAATATTTTACTAAATTTTTGCCAAAACAATAGCCATAGAATTTTAAATAGATAGAAAAATACCAAAAACCAAAAAATTTTAAATGCTAAAAAGATTTCCCATATGCTCTAAAACCTTATAGAGATACAAATCTAAATATTAACAGAACGCTGGCTTAATCATATCGAACGATACAACCCGAGAATTCACTAAAGAATTTAAGACTTTTTGTTCTAGTATTTTTGTTATCTTCTTCCAACTCAATAACTAGCGCACATTTTTCCTGCTTTCGAGGCGCACGCACGGTGTTGGGACATAAATAAGTTTTCTTCCCTGCGTTTTTTATTTATAGATTTAAACTTGCAAAAAGTGGAATTGCAAACATGCAATCCCAAAATTAGATGCAGCGTCCACCTAGCTATGCAGTAGTCTATGCTTCTTCCTGATAGTCCCTTCAAAGTAACGCCAAAAATAAATGAATTTTTCGTCACCGCAATAATCAAGTGAATGTTATGGTAAGCATATATACATACTCGTATGTACATATTACAACTAAATTTTTTACATTCCGCGGATATATTTGAAATAAGCCCAAACTAAACTAGTCCATATTTCTAAATTTATGTATTGGAAAACCATAGTTGAAATAATAGAGCTGAAATTTTAATTTCTCTATCGAATGAAAATGAAACTCTCTAATAAAACGTTTATTTCAACTTGCAAATGCTTTCCAGTTGAAGCAAAACCGAATAGCCTTTTCGCAAAACCAAATTAATTTAGTACATTAAGATTATAATTGAGAAACCTGTTTTTATCTTTCATACAGCCAGCTACTCGATCAACGATAGGCTCAATTAACATTCAGCTGTTATACTTGATTACTAGGCGAGTACCTTGTATTTTTCTGCTGATTAAAATTCATCAGGTGATTGTTATTTTATCAATGCACACAACCAAATTTACAGCATGGGCAACTGAAAGATTAGTTAGATCGGCTGGTAAAATTCACCACTTAACTTGATGGACATGGCTCCGCTATTAATTTGAAAACAATAATTAACTTTTGCAGTTGTTTATTCGGCCCTCATTCTATCGATAGGCATCTTAATTTTCAATTAGTGGAAATTCCATTAGAAAAATGTTAGTAGCTTTACAAAGTACTTTATTATAACGATTTATTTGGGCTTCCAATGTTTTGAGTCTTTAAGAATGTGCCTAAGTAAATTTTTTATTCGAGCAACAGCATGGATAGAGTTAAACACAGCCAAATTTACTTCGTTCGGACAACAACTCGTCTAGTTGCATTCCAGTTTCAACTCATTTTCGATTCGATTAAGTAGTAATGTAGTAAAATAAGACTAAAATTAACGTTTTAATCGAGTAAAGACCGGTTAATTGATCAAATAATTCCTGTACGAAGAGGTTATGAATCTCACTTGTTATACGAGCGCTGCCTTAAATATTTCGGGATTAGAGAACAAAATCAATTTTAAATCTTCGGAAATCGTTTTATTGTTTTTCTTAATATACTTCATTAAAATCTAGACACTTTTGCATGCATTTGAACTAATTGTTGCAACACTGGTTGAGGTATCTCAAAAATATGCCTTTGGAACATATCAACCGCCTCTTCAGATGTCGAAAAACGTTGACCTCTTAGTTTATTTTTATACTCTCGCAACAAAGTTGCTAAGGAGAGTATTATAGTTTTGTTCACACAACGGTTGCTTGTAAGTCCTAAAACTAAAAGAGTCAGATATAGGGTTATATATACCAAAGTGATTAGGGTGACGAGTAGAGTTGAAATCCGGATGTCTGTCTGTCCGTCCAGCCGTCTGTCCGTCCGTCCGTGCAAGCTGTAACTTGAGTACACGTATTTCTTGGCTCCATAAGAAGGTTAAGTTCGAAGATGGGCAAAATCGGCCCACTGCCACGCCCACAAAATGGCGAAAACCGAAAACCTATAAAGTGTCATAACTAAGCTATAAATAAAGATATTAAAGTGAAATTTGGCAGAAAGGATCGCATTAGGGAGGGGCATATTTGGACGTAATTTTTTTGGAAAAGTGGGCGTGGCTCCGCCCCCTACTAAATTTTTTGTACATATCTCGGAAACTACTATAGCTGTGTCAACCAAACTCTATAGAGTCGTTTCCCCCAGGCATTTCCATATACAGTTCAAAAATGGAAGAAATCGGATAATAACCACGCCCACCTCCCATACAAAGGTTATGTTGAAAATCACTAAAAGTGCGTTAACCGACTAACAAAAAACGCCAGAAACACTAAATTTTACGGAAGAAATGGCAGAAGGAAGCTGCACCCAGGTTTTTTTTTTAAATTCAAAATGGGCGTCGCCCACTTATGGACCAAAAACCATATCTCAGGAACTACTAATCTAATTAATTTTACAGCAAAATAAAAAAATGTAAATAACGGATAATGAAATCTCGATTATCACTTTATCATGCGAGAGTATAAAATGTTCGGTGACACCCGAACTTAGCCCTTCCTTACTTGTTTTACATAAAGAAATCCTGAAAATTTCAGTAAATCGGTTGGCTGCTATATGTACATACGTCTGATACATACATTTATAATATAATTCAACAAAATATAAACACACAATTCTATGATGAAATAATTATTTTGTGAGTACCACTCATCCTTATCTTTTAAGCGTTTCACATACATGGCCACTAAACATGAGTCGTAAATACTCGTACCCCCTAGTATCGCTAATTATTTTTTTTTTTTTTTTTGGAAATGAAATTATGATTTCACCAAATATTTAAAAATATAAACACATTGGGATTAAAAAGCACCCGGTAATTAAATTTTCCGTATAAATGATATTTCAAATATGAGAGCTATCTGTCAACCAGTTAGTTTATAGCAGCTGCTTAGGTGGTACACCTCAGTAGTGCGTTGCGATTTTATATGTATGGTGCTTGAAAAGTCAACAATCAACGGAATGGAACCCGCTTCCAGTCGATCGATGAGATAAAACAAAAATTGCTTATGAAAAGTGTTTCCGAGGACTGAAAAAATCGTTGGCATAAGTGTATTACATGTGGTGAGGATTACTTTGAAAGTGACAAAATAAATATTAATGATAATTAAACATTTTGCGTTTTATTTATAATCCCCGGGTACTTTGTCACATTGTAAACACATTTGCAACTATAAATTGTAAAGAAAAATATAAAAATATGCAATGTCTTATAATTATTTATTCTATAATTTGTAAGAAAAGTTGAAATTAAGTACCTAATGTTCAATTAATTCTTCTTGATATAAGTGTGATATCAAATTGTATAGCGCAATGAAAGCTATTATGTCATTAACAACAACTAGTGCATTAAAAACTACTGCATGCGACGAAGGTAAGATTCGTAATCGATCATTTTATTGACTTAACAATTGTAAAGAGCACGTGACAGCTTCTTAAAGTATACAATTGTAGACACATTTCGTGACATGAAGCGGTGCTACTCGAAGTTAAACCTGCTCTTACGTACTAATAAACAAGAAAAAACCTTAACTTCGGTTGCATCGAAACTGTTTACAACAGCGCGTCAGTCGTTCTTCCTTTTCGCTGTTTAGCGTCAATTGGATATTTCAAGTGTAGCCTGGTCCCTCTCCACCTGATCTTTCCAACGGAGTGGAGGTCGTTTTCTGCTTACCCAGGCCAATACGGCGTCAAATACTCTCAGAGTATTTTCATCTACTTCAGCGGATGACATGACCTAACCAACGTAGTCGCTGCCTCTTAATTCGCTGAACTATGTCAACGTCGTCGTATATCTCGTACCGCTCACCGTTCCATCGAATGCGATACTCGCCGTTACCAATGCGCAAAGGACCATACATCTTCCGCAGAAATTTTCTCTCGAAAACTCGTAACGTCGACTCATCGGATGCTGTCTTTGCACCATATAGCAAGATGGGGATGATGAGTGACTTGAAGAGTTTGGTATTTGTTCATCGAGAGAGGACTTTACTTTTCAATCGCCTACTCAGTCCGAAGTAGCACCTGTGGACAGGAGTTATTCTGTGTTGGATTTTGAGGCTTACAGTTAATGTGTTTCCTGGTGGAGAAAGCAAAACTAACGGCGCTGTTGTTGAGGCCAATGATATCAATATCATCGTCATAAGACAGCAGCTGTATACTCTTAAAGCAAATTGTACATACTGTTTTCAGCTCTTCAACTCGAATTATTTTCTCTAAGACCAAAGCGTCGTGCCCAACTTTGAGCGGAGACAATCGTTGTGAGCGAAACACCTGGGCACGACTAAGAGCACTATCACCATACACTCTTACAATTTTAACGTACGTTTCCGAAGCTGTTTCGCCCAATCTGGCGCAAAATTTTATCGCGACGCGTTGCTCTTGATATCGTTTTTCCATTTTCGTGACGAGCACTACAAACACACGTCTACTCAACTTCACGCAGCAGGCGAACTAAACAAGAGCGATGGTAGAATGAAGAGGGGAGGGATGCCGAAAAAAGAGAAAGGGAATTTCAAGGTCACAGATTTACCACAAGCGCGGCAATAAAATCAGTCTCATCACTTAATTGTCAAATCTCGTATAATGTATCTTAATAAAATTAAAAAGACTTCTTACCTGGGCATATTATGGAGTCTAAATAGATATGATACCGGTCAAAATCCAAAAAAAAATAATGAAATCTATCAAGTTGTGAGAATAGAATAACTAATGTTCGGTTGCGCCCGATCTTAGTACTTCCTTACTTGATACTAACGCAGCAGGGGTTTATAATATAGCACCATATTGCCAACAATAAAATACGGTGAAATTTCGCAGGAAATAGATATAAATTTGAGGCAATTAAATGGAAATAAGTGAGTTGCTTTCATTGATGAATTAAAAAAAAATTGATTTATTTTATAATTTTTGTAGAGATTTCTGCACTTTTTTGTTTCTATTGAAAAAGCTTTTTGTTCTTGCGCTCATTTTACCCCAAAATTGAAAGAACAAGAAAAGTATTTAGAAATAGGTTTATTTATAACAGTTTTGGTATTTTAGGGTATTTTACACATCTGCTCAAAATAATAGTTACACCATAAAACTTAGTACTATCAATAGTTTAAAAAAACTTTTTATGGGCCTTTTGAGACAAGTTATGCTGTAAGTTCAATTAAGATAATATGGTATCGCCCTTTCTAAGAGAATGAAGAATGTGAATCCCCGAGTTAATGCGTATTTCAGTTTTGCGTGAATACTCAGAAAAAAAACTTGCTCAATATAATAGTTACACATAAGTGAACTCAGCTTTTTGGAAACACAAAGTTAGTTTTATCCAGTTTTTCATGTTTTTTTTTATCTGGATTGGTAAGTTTTCTTTCATTAAAGCTCAAATCGCTGCAGATAAATTAAATTATTTTTTAATCAGATGGGTCGGAAGTCACATTACACTGTTAAAGAAGCCCGGCTGGTTTCAAACTTCAAAAAAGAAAGGAAAATCGCTTCAGGAAATTGGGAAATTAATGGAAAGGTCTCATAATTTTGTTAAAAATGCTTTAGAACGAAAATCTAGTAGAGAGATTCGCGAAAGGCCACAAAAAACGAGTACAGTTCTTGATCGCCCCATTGTAATTATTTGTAAAAGACACCCATTCAAGTCGTCGGAGGTGATAGCAGCAGAAATTAGAAATGTAGTAAGTGCTCAAACAGTTCGCAGGCGTTTGCAAAAGGCCAAGCTACCAGGACGAATAGCCAGGAAAGTTCCATTAATGCGATCAAAAAATTTAGATATGAGGTTAAACTTTGCAAGAAGTCATTCAGATTGGTCAGAACCTGAGGAAGCAAAAAAGTGGAGAAACATCTTATGGAGCGATAAAATGAAAATAAATTTGTTTGGAAACGATTGTAAGAGAAATGTGCGTTGTCCAAAAGGAAAGGAGGTTCACGTTCGATTCACAAAAAAAAAAACTGTGAAGCATGGAGGTGGAAACGTCATGTTGTGGGTATGATTTTCTTGGTATGGAGTAGGTCCTATATACCGGAAAACTAACAAAATGACAGCGTCGGAATACAAGGAAATACTTGAAAATGTCATGATACCCTATGCTGGAGAAAGCTTACAATTACGTTGGGTATATCAGCATGATAATGACCCAAAACATACCTCCAAACTGGTTAAGAAATATTTTGAGGACAATAATGTTAACGTTTTGAAGTGGCCAAGCCAATCCCCAGACTTAAACCCAATAGAAAACCTACGGAGTGCATACAAAAAACTTGGTATGAGATACCTAAAGAAACCTGTCAGGCTTTAATCAGTATGCGCAACGAGTAAATAAAGTAATCCAGAATAATGGTGGATATACTGGCTATTAACTAAGTAATGTTAAATATACAACAAAACTGTTTTATCATAATTTGTTTTTCCAAAATAATTGTCTTATTATAAGTGTACCTATTTTTTTGAGCAAGTTTATTTTAGCTATGAAATGTTTTTGGATCTACATTTGTTTGTTTTGCTATTTATTTAAATGATGTTTATTTAATTTAGCTTGTAAATATTTGAAAAATATAAGTACTTTTGCGTTTTTCTTAAAAATTTAAATACAACTTTTTTCTGATGAGCTTTACTTGAAAAAGTATTGTGTAACTATCATTTTGTGCAGGTGTGTATATATATTTTTTTATACCCTGAACATGGTATATTAAGTTTGCAATAAAGTTTGTAAAACTCAAAAGGAAACGTCGGATACCCTACCAAATATATTATACAAATGCCATATATGAAAAATCTGCGGTATGAGCTTAGTCGTTTTAGCCATGTCCGTTCGTCCGTCTGTTTGTATATACGTGATGTAGTCCCTCAGGTTTTGAGATATCGATCTAAGACTTTTCACACGTCTTTTTTGCTTATAAATAGGCCTCAATCTCCACATTTTCATCTTCATAGTTCCTAATTTTTTTTTCAAATGAACATTCATTAAGGTCTGAAAAAAGTCGTCGAGAAGAAGATCCAGAGAATACGGTGGAATGATGCGGAATATTCCAAAAAATAGATGCCATCTTCACATGCTTCAGTTATGGTTTACTCTCATGACTTTCAATCAATTATTTATGGTTTTTGGGATACTATGAGCTCGCGCAAAACTTTCGCATACCCAAATATAACACCTAATACGAAGCCCGGGAAAAAGTCAATAATTTTTTTACACCAGCAGCAAATCTGCATGCAACGTTCAAGCGCTCTATGATTTAATAGTGTGATTCCCCTTAAAAAAAAAATATTCGAATCATCATCGGATTTCCGCTTTTGTGAAATCCGCAACGCGTTTGAAAGAAGTCGTCTATGAGGATCGGACCGTCCTCGTATAGCCGTAGCGGACTAGGATTTAGATATGAGCATCATAGCGGTCTATCTGGGATTGTGAGATTGATCAATTTTCCAGGTGCAACGCACTCTCGAAATCGTTTCTCTTAGTTGAGATAATTTTGTTGTACCTGTCTTTGTAGTATCCGTGTTCAGCACAGATGAACTTTGAAGTTCAACGAATGTTAATATAACAAGAATACTAAGATTTCGCTGGCCAACGGGTGACGAATGAAATTTAGTGTTAAGAGTCATAGGATTCGTGCGCTGCGTCGTCATATAAGCATATGCGTCAATAGCATTATCAATAAACATATCATCATCTGCACGTAATACCACTGTGTAAACAGTGTTTTGTTCACAGTTTAGCAGCCTGAGTGTGCCGCTAATTTGTGGCATTTGTGACAAACTAACCTAACTCTTTACCCTAAGCACCAACTCTGTTGAGAGATCACGCTTCATGAACACATTGTTCAACGGCCTTGACGAGAATCTCATAAAATCTCACTTAGCTTAGTTTTGCTGATATACATATTATGCATATATATGTACTATATACATTATGTATATATAAACATATGTATGTATGTATGTTGGTGTGTATAGTATGTGATTGCATTTCTCGAAACTAAGCTTTGATTCATCATCAGTATGTTTTAAGCAAAGTCATCATACATACAAACAAACAAATTTAGACGCAATTCAAATGAGAAGTTGGTTAATTCTTTAACATGATGCAATCGTAGAATCGGCGCACGCGACTCATTTATATAAATATACTTTATGCTTACTCATCGATCATGCGGGTGAAAAGGTGAGGGCATCGGCAGCCATTCATAGCTTTGCAAGTTTCTATATGCATATGTGCATTCGTTGCTTAACATCTTCCAGATATCCGGCTATACTCTTTTCTACATACATTTGTTTATTTATTTATTTACTTTCTGGCTCGCTTCGTAGTTTCCATAGAACTTTTTGTATTTTCCAAATGACGGCTAACTGACACACATTGGGATGTGCGTCAGTTTGGCTGTTGTCGTTTGTGTTTACTTTGTTGAGACATTTTTCTCTATTTTGTTACAATGAAAAGTGACGGATAATCTGTTATAATTTCAATATAAAATAAAACAAAATTTCACATTTAGCAGATATTTTAAACGTGAATTTCAAGTTTACGGTAGGTTCTATTCGATGCGGTCAGCTACTGAATATTGACCAATGTGTGTGTGTATGTAGAAATGTGAAGTGCAAAAATTTTAGCGCATTTTTTGTGTTTGGTAAATAGGAAATGTGTTGGTCTCTATTTTTCGTATTTTTATTGCAGAGCTTAAAAAATATTATACAAACACCATAATCAGTCCAAAGGCTTGCAATTAATCACACGCAGAATTTAGAGTTCTGCTTACAAACAATTTTCGGTATGCGCAAATATTTTAATATTTTGTTGTTTTTCTTTTTTCAGTTGCTTACGCAAGTTTTGGATTACATTTTGCAATTAAAAAAGAAGATTAGAAAAGAAAAAATCAAGAGCTGGTGAAAAAGAGCACAAGTCAACAACGACGGCACGTCCTTGCCCACAAGCACTGTACTAGCTGTACTAGCAACTTTACACTCGCATACACACACATACAAAACACTCCATTAAAATGGGTCAAACCCTTTCCGAACCAGTCACAGCCAAAGAATCTGCGTATTGTCAAAATGAATTGTATCGCGTCGGTTCCAGCTGCATGCAAGGCTGGCGCATCAACATGGAGGACTCGCACACACACATACTTTCCCTGCCCGACGATCCCGGCACATCGTTCTTTGCCGTCTACGATGGTCATGGCGGTGCGACAGTGGCACAGTATGCTGGCAAACATCTTCACAAATTCATACTAAAGCGGCCCGAGTACAAAGAAAATGTCGAGAAGGCTTTGAAACAGGTAAGCGCACGTCTGCACATCGCTTGTGTACTTACTAAGGAACTAAACTTTAATAAAAATTTGCAAAACTTATATATATGTACTATATGTATATGATTTTGTTTAGGCATTTCTGGACATCGACTATGAGATGCTGTACAATGAGTCATGGGGCGAACAAATGGCCGGCTCGACAGCTGTTGTTGTACTTATTAAAAATAACCGTTTGTATTGTGCCAATGCTGGTGATTCGCGTGCGATCGCCTGCATCAATGGAGAGGTAGAGACTCTGTCGCTGGACCATAAGCCAAATAATGAGGCTGAAACCAAACGCATACACGAGGGTGGCGGCTACGTGGAGTTTAACCGTGTCAATGGCAATTTGGCGTTATCACGGGCACTCGGTGATTTCATATTCAAGCGCAATGCCAACAAGAAGCCGGAGGAACAAATCGTGACTGGTGTGTATTGTATTTAACTTGAATTGTGTAGATTTGTAGATTTTCTTCGATTTGTAGACCTTTCCCGCATTTAAATAGCATAACTCGCAGATTAAACGATATATTTTGCAAAAAGTCAGTCACTAGGTTTCACATATTCGATATGTGGAGACTTGAAGTTATGAGGTTATGTTCCAACTTCGACAAAAAACTCGAGATGGCATACATCAAAGTCACTTTTTGTGTAAAATTTTAACCGAAAATATATTGTTGCATGATTTGTGTACGGGAAAGTGAAAGAATAATAAGGAATTTAAAATTGTGCTATGTGGGAAGTAGACGTGGTTGTAGTCCGATGGCGGCAGCCTAAATATGGGCAGTGCCACGCCCTTCGCATAATTTTGACGGCTCTTAAAAAGTCCTCTTGTATCGTCTTGAGCTTAAAATTGAATGTGTTTCTCGCGCATTTAGTCTTTAATTGATCGCGGTTTTATTAGTTTTTAACAAAACGGTTATATGGAAAAAGGGCGGGATTATAAACCGATATCATTATTTTTCACTCTGTCGGTAAAGGTTCTTATAGGATTTATCCTAACCGTTTTTGGCTTTGTAGCTTTAATGGTTTAGGAGATTTATACACTAAACCTATTTGGGGCCACATCTTTTTCTTTTTTAATTTTTTTGTGCACAGATGCCCTTTGCTACTGCAATTCTCTGTGCCAAGCTACAGTTTTGTGTCTGAATTTTCAGCTGAGTTATGGTTTTTATACGTATCCTATAAATAGCTTTTTGTGGGCGTGGCAGTGGTCCGTTTACGCCCATTTATGAGCTCCTCACTTTTTCCCAAGGAGCACGTATACAAAGTTTCATTTCAATCTTTACTCAAGCTGTCGTTTGTACGGACGGTGGGACGACGGACAGTCACTCGGAATTCAACTCGTCTCACCATCCGATCATTTTTATATATATGTATGTATGTAACTCCAGATCTGCTTACCTCGATTAGATTGGTATGTGTAAAAACGGAATAAATATAGAATATATGGCTTCACCTCATCTTCTTCCAAGTAATTACACCAAATAAGAGATAACTCCGAACACTACCTTTGTACCTTTATCCTATGCCCACATATCGCTTTCCGAACCTCGTGGCAGTATTATCGTATATTATAAGACAGTATGTGTTATACATATGTATATAATATTTGTAACTGAAATGAATCCATTTTAACGCATGAAGAGGTTCACACCTCACCCTATCGAACTAATTTACTAAATTCCGTCTGTCTAAGATGGCAATATGTTCTAAATCTCTTAATGACGAATTAAATTGTTTATATAAACACTCGAAATAAGAACATATGCTATATTGTATTGTTGATATCACTGGAGATCCAGCTGTAAATCAGTAATATAAGTCAAAATATGATTTTGTTATCTAATTTGCGAACTAAATTGGGATTTAGATGTCCCTCTCCTTACACATTATGACAACTTGTGAGAGTATTTATTATTCGTTTCTACCCGAACTTAACCTTACTTTGTTGTTCGGGATTACGCAGTTTACATTCTGTTTAACACTCTATTAAGAATGCAACAAAACAAATAGAGCATTCATAAAACTCATTTGTATACATTCGGAAAAGGCAAAGGCACTTAATTGCCAGTAAACAAATCAAACAGAGAAGTCGAATGTATAATAATTTTGCAGATTTTTATTTCTTTTATTACGCTTACGCACTTGACTTTTGCTTCCAACTGTATACTTTATTAACTCTACTCATAGTCTACCTGTCGGTCAATAGCTACATGGCGCAATGACACATTAAACACTTCTTCGTATGGCGATGCTATAAATAACAAGTCACTCTTCCTTATTCAGCGAATTTTTAATAAAGAAACATATATGCATATATGTTTATTTGTAGTATACTAGATTTTAGTACAGTAGCATTTATATTACAGTGATTGCAGACTGAAAAAAAGTAACTAATTTGAAATGTTCAGCATCTGATCGAACTTGATCCAGACCAGACCATTTCCTGCAAACCGAATCATTTTGCGCAAACCGATATATACATTTTTTCCTGTATTGGCACAACGTTTTTTATATTCGTAAAAGTTGTCTGGATATTTTTACCATAGAAAAAAGTTTAAAACGAGTTTGCTCGTAATTAAGTGTTTTCAATGGGCTCTAATTAATCACGAATAGCAGTATTTTAGTGGCACAAAGCATTCAGTGAAGATCCTGAAATAATCTAAAATTCTGTTAATGACAATAACACTGAAAAGTTAAAGAAGCAGAGCTTGAAAATGAGCTTGAAATCGTCGACTTGGCATCAGAGACTAACAGGGATCTCAACATCTTTCATACGTGTAATTTGACACAGGAATTTCGGTTAATGTTTTGGTCATGAATCTAATCATTTTACTCGTACCAAAAGTCTTGAAACTTTTGCAAAAATTACCTAGAGTAGTGGCCCCAAAAGGGATGCTTGACAATGAATGTGACGTCAAGAAATATGACGTCAAGACTGTTCAAAAATCCAGCGAATGACACTGCAGAAATGTTCCGAAACCGAAAAAACCAAAATTCGCTGAAAAACACTGAAGACCAACCCAGCCAAGGCTTTTAACAAGTGTATGGAAAAATTTAGTCAATCTTTGGCTTGCTTATTTTGGCTAAAGAGCCTATTTTGAAGGCGAAAATATTTATTTATTTAAAAATACGTGTCTTCTTAATCATTCAGAGGCAAATTTTATCAGTTTTATCTGATGACAGATCTTCAAAATTATACCCTGAACGGAGTATATTATATGCAACGATGTCGGAGACCTTATAAAATATGTATATAAATGACCAGCACGACGAGCTAAGTCCCTTAGTTTTTGAGTTCTGAAGCCCCATTTCCAACCAAAAAGATGTTCATTTATCGGTATAAACTGAACGTTCAAAATCAAGTGATTGTATGGAAAACTATTTAATTTCACGAGATATCTTCACAAAACTTGTCGTGAGTTACTGTGTAAGGCAATGATGCATTCTGCGAAAAAATTTTTTAGATCGATTTTTTAGAACAATCGGAATCTATGTTTTTTTCTTATTGTAACTATTTAAGTCGCTGCAGGTCTTTTAATGCATCATTTATATTGTATTAATATTAAATTTTGATCACTGAAATAGTGATACCTGCCCACTGTCTGATCTAACAATAGCACCCACGCGAAGTCATTAATAGCACAACAAGAGAATATGATCATTTAATTTATAAAGTGAAGGCAATTGCTTTCATCACCGCAACGTGTTGATTTGCATACATACGTAAACACATACACATACAAACGTACATTTATAGCTAAACACGTAAATGCGCACTTTGGCCACTCGGCGCACACACACCATAGATTTTCGTTGTTTATTTGTTGCCATTCTATTGAGTAACACAGGCGCTAAATGAAACTATTTGTAAATGCTGTGTTTATTTTTCGATTTCACATACACACTCATACAATGTCGGAACGAATGTTAATTGATTTTTTTTTTTTTTTTTTTGAATTGAACACTGTTTATGTATTTCACCTTTTATTCATTAACGTACGTTCATTCATATTTACAGCATATCCCGATGTGGAGACACGTGAAATAACAGCCGATTGGGAATTCATTGTGCTGGCATGCGATGGCATATGGGATGTAATGAGCAACAAAGAAGTCGTCGACTTTTGTCGGAAGCGTATCGGCATGGGTATGTATCCGGAAGAGATTTGCGAAGAGCTGATGAATCATTGTCTCGCACCCGATTGCCAAATGGGCGGCCTGGGTGGCGACAATATGACTGTTGTGCTTGTCTGTTTTCTACACAATAAACCGTACGAAGAACTGATAGCGCGCTGCGCTAAAAATAACAATATCAACGGCAGCAGCGACAACATAACCACAACATCGTCTATGGATGTGGATCATCTCGATTTAAAATAACAAAACTTCACCATCTTTTCCATATTCAATGCTAGTAGAGCAACAGCAGCAGCAGCAAAAACAGTAGCGGCAACAACAGCAATAACAGACAAATCGACAGTCGACAATGCAATAACCACTACTACTACCACGTCTCTGATTACTACACGCAATAAGCATGCTACCGTTAGAGCTAAGAAAATTTCCAATCAACTAAGAATTGCGCAAAGCATCATTAAGAGCACCAATTATATTTTTCGTAAAATCTATAGATTGCGTTACTTAACAATTGTGTTCCTTGTGTTTATGACCTATGCATATCTATATTTTCATATTTAAAATTTTTTTTTAGCTATCAGCGACGCATCGTATAACAGTTACAGCTGTTGTCGCACAGTTTAAAATTCAAAGATTGTGACTTTTGTTGACTGCAAATATTAGAAAACTTATAAAATTATATAACTACAATCTACTATACAAATGCTTTTATGGTACAGACATATATACACGTACATATATTAGTTAAACACAAATTAGTTAATGCAACATTCACGGACGAGATAGTATTGGATGTTTTTTATTTGTTTTTCTATTTCCTCTGTTTGGCAAGTGTTTAGAAAATTTATGAGAAAAAATTGTAAAAATTGCTGTTCTATTAATAATATTATATTGTATTGTATTGTAAAACCCTAAAACTAAATTTAAAGCGTAGTTAAAACTTTTGTGCATAAGAATTAGTCAACATAATTAACGATGTAATCATCAAACATACATAAATACACTTATATGCTGGCATACTGGCGATAGTTACCTAACTGTATGATTCAAATAAGATATTATTTCGTTACAATTTTTACTTTGAAACACTTATAAATTACTTTGTGTGTGAGGTCGAGATATTGACTGAGATGAAATAAAAATTTAGTTGTATACTTGAAAAAAAATAATGGTTTTTGTTTTTGCAATGTACGAACCCACGGTCAGGTGGATATCATTTTTTTCTAACACTATTTTCTTTTTTTTGTGGACATAAAATAATTTTTACTCACACTATTGTACTTACTATACTTCTAAAATTTCCAAACACGAATTTGAAAAAAATAATGGTTTTTAGTTTTTGTGGATGTAAAATAATTTTTTACTAAAACTATTTTCCTTGCCATACTTTTAAAATTCTTGAATGTAAATTTGACGAAAATAGTGGTTTTTGTTTTTGTAGATATAAAATAATTTTTTACTAACACTATTTTCCTTTTTTGTGGACATAAAACAACTTTTACTCAGACTATTGTACTTACTATACTTCTAAAATTTCCGAACACGAATTTGAAAAAATAATGGTTTTTAGTTTTTGTGGATATAAAATAATTTTTTACTAACACTATTTTCCTTGCCATACTTTTAAAGTTCGAAAATTTACGAAAATAGTGGTTTTTGTAGATATAAAATAATTTTTTACTAAAACTATTTTCCTTGCCATACTTTTAAAATTCTTGAATGTAAATTTGAAGAAAATAGTGGTTTTTATTTTTGCGCGTACAAAATAATTTTTTACTAACACTAGTTTCCTTACTATTACTTTTGAAATTCCTGAACGCGAATTTGACGAAAATAGTGGTTTTTGTTTTTGTGGTTATAAAATCATTTTTTACTAACACCATTTTTTCTTACTACATAATTTTAAAATTCCTGAGCAAGAATTTTACGAAAATTGTGGTTTTTGTTTTTGTGATTTTGAATAAAATAGTGGTTTTTGGTTTTGTGGATAGAAAATAATTTGTAACTAACACTGTTTTCCTTACTATTTAAATTTCAAATTCCTTACTATATTACTTTTAATATGGTTGAAGAAAATAGTGGTTTTTGTTTTTGATATGCATATGTGTGTAAAAGTATCGTATAGTATTAGTGTATTCATAACACTACCTCTCCCCAAAACTTCGTTAATAAATACCTATAAGAATGTACATATATGTTACATTAGGGTGCACTTTATTTCACAAATAGATTTTCTTTTTGAAATTGCAACTTTAAAAAAATTATATTGTCCACCAATTTGCTTTTATACTTAAAATTGTAAATAAAAAAATAAATAAAAAATGTTCACCATACAGGAAAGTTTGACGAGCACCCTAATGTTACATATCCGACTCAATTCGAATTTAAAGATGAAAAAAGTTTTAAATTTTGAATTTTTTGAATTAATCATATTCACACACATAAAAAATAGTTTTCAATTTTGCACCTTTTGAGTTAATCCTATTCAGTTTTTAAACCCCCGTAACCAAACGTTTAATTCTGTCAACTTTTCTAAAACCAAAATTATATTTTATAGTTTTTATATAAAAAAATCGTGCCTCTGATGAAAATGCTTTAAGATTTCTACTTTAAATGGAGTTTTTGTGCGATCATATATGTATCTTTATACCAAAACATTTTTTATACCCGCTAAATATTGTTATAAGCGCAGTGATGCATGCCATGGACTCAAGTAAAGAATTTGGTGTAACAAAATATTAATTTTTGTACAAATATTATTTCTACCAGGTATATTTCCAAAAATATAGCATTTAGAATATGTGTCACCTAACAGTTATTAAGAATCTTCAGTAGTCCTAAATCAAATCGGTTAATGTTATGAAGATCGTTAGTAAGCGTTTTAGTAAAACGTAAGTTGAGACTCACAAAGCATTTATGTCTTCGTACAAAGAAGAAAGTTATGGTTCTTTAAGAAGCATGAAGAATGAACATCAATAACGGCACACTTAATTTGTAAACGCAAGCAAATGTCATAAGTCGTTCCCCATATTCCATCCTCTAGTGAAAAGTATTGTTTCATATTAGGAGTACGTCAATATTATATAGACTTACATGAATAAATTTAGAAGATTTAAGTTGTCTCTTATGATTTGATAGACAATGCCGTCGCTTTATTTCTTTTAATCGGATACATATAATTTAGACATAATTTCTATGTCTAGAGAAAATATGGACAAAAGTTTCTAAGGAAGTTGCAAATCGTCACCTAAAATCCCAGATAACGTAACATCATTTTTTTTAAGAGTACAGGCGAAAGAAAAAACGGTATAATAAAAACTACTCATATTGAAGAAATATTACAGTTTTGGTTATAAAAAGATTATATATTGGTTATAAAAAATGGCTATATCTGACACCGGACGCTGAAATTTTTGTGCTACATACATACATGTAATATGATGTAGTGAATCGTAAGCTATAAAAAACTGAATTTAGATTTTTTTTGATGTTACGTTGTTTTGCATTTTAGGTGACGAAATATTGTTTTAGGTTGTTTTGAAAATATTTTTAACAAAAAACATTTTATTGCGGGTATATACATACATATTGTATTAATATTACACCTTAAAAGATGTAGTTACACTTACCATAATACAATCGATTTACAAGCAAGAGAACAGTGTGTTTTAACTATAAAATCATACTTATACATATAAAATTATGCGTTACGAAATAATAAAAAGTTAATTTAATAAAGAATGCGTTTCGGTTAGCCAAAACGGTGTTTTAATTTTGTATGATTACAGGCTGGAGGTGGGTATTGATCGTCTATTTTTTCTTCTGCCGATTGAGTACGATTTATCGATCCAATAGAGTGCTTCTTCTTCTTTACTGACATAGACACCGCTTATGTGGTTGGCTGAGTTAAGTTAATCGCATCAGTCATTTCTTTTTTCGCTATTTGGTGTCAAATACCTTAGGTACTTCTTCACCAGATCTCTCCAATGGAGTGGAGGTCTTCCTCTGCTTCCAGCGGCGAATACTGAATCAAAAACCTATAAAGCTGAAGTGTTCTCTTCTATCCGGAAAACATGGCCTAGCCAGCGTAGTCACTGACTCTTGATTAACTGAACTATGTCAATGTCGCCGCATATCTCGTACAGCATATCGTTTTAACGACTGCGGTACTCGCCACTGCAAAACTTTTCTCTAGAACACTCCTAAGGCCGACTCATCAGGTGATGTAATTGTCCATGCCTCCGCACCATATAGAAGGACGGGAATGTTGAGAGACTTGTACAGTTTGATCTTTGTTCAAACAAAGATCCAACAGGGTTAGGCCACTGAAAAGAAGACGAATGACTGAAGTTGAGAGAATGTGTTCAAAGGTAAAACGTTGTCTCTCCAACCACTCTCCATCACTGCAGCACAATGTCTTTTGAAGCGAAGCCGCGTGGCAGAAATAATGTCGCAAACATATTTTGCCAATAATATATAAATGGACATTAAATTTCATTCACAAATACCTTCCACCTCGGGACGTGAATGTGGCACTTTTTCCAGCAAAGCGGCATCGGTTGAAACCAATAACTCGGCATAGTGGAACCCTGTAACCGTTTTGCCCTTCTCTACAAAGTCAATGTAAATCACACTTTCCGGCCAATATAATTATCTGCATTTTCTTCGAGGAGGGTTCACCGATGAAGTTCACTGATTATCTCCAGTATCTCCTTGGATTTGCACTAAAATAGCTGAGTTAGTCTCAAGGCTGCGCCTTCTATCCAAAAATGCTATCAACAAATGTGACACCCATCGGGCGGACAGCTGTTACACGCAGTATGTGACCTACAAGGTTAATTGAGATACCTGTTTTCCCAGTTATCTTGCACACTTTTAACCGAAACTCTATCAATACATGTGGCACAAGATACTTTATCCTCCGAGGTAGCCGTTTTCGGCGAACCTGGGGTTGGCTTCCAAAAACCGGAATCGAAACACCGACCGACACTTCTCCTTTTCCAAATTTGAGGTAACGACCTATTCACATGTGATCAAATCAAAACTACGATTCTGATTCGGTTTTGATAGTAGGCATTGTGCCGGAAGCAGACCAGACAGAAGACCAGTGATGGTCATATATAGTCTTGAATTGGTTCATTGATGTATATGTCTTTCCAAAAATATCGTTATTCTGAGCCATCTATGCGGAATATGTATAGCATATTAATCTGCTCTGACTCGAGTTTGGCTTACGGAACGAATTCAAAAACTCGTTATTAAAGATGTAAGGGTTTGCAAAATAGGCAACAGCCTCTAACTAAAATTGCAAAGAAAGTTCTACTATGTAACATAATGATCTCTAAATTGTTTAGATCAGCGTTTTTTCTTCTTTATAGGCGTAGACACCGCTTACGCGGTTATAGCGAACTTTACTTTAAGTTTGTTTGGCGCCAATTAAGGATTTTAAGTAAAGCCAGGTTATTCTCTACCTGGTCTTTTCTCTTCTTCTGCCTCCAGCGAATACTGCGTCTCGCAACAGGCTTTTTCCGGCCATCGCACTTCTTGGACGGCGGTGATGACAGCTTTTACTTTTATGAGGACATCAACCAAAGTACTCGAACAAAGCAACTGCTGATAGAAATGGAAATTTTGGAAGAGAATTAGTACAGCAATTTAACTTGACGAATGCTGCAACACGTTAAAATATAGTAGGTACTATTAAGGTAACATTAAAATTAAACAATTTGTAATTTTTTTCTTGTTTTGGTTTTTTCTGTTTTATTTAAATTTACTTTATTAAAAACTAATCAATAATAGGTATTTATATATATATATAATATTATTTTTTTCACATTTTGCTCGAAAGTAAATTATAGAAAAATAATCATGACTTTACAGTATTCATACATTTTTTATTTGCTTTTATTATGTGAATATTTTGAATATTATTATTTTTTGTAGTATTATCATAATATTTACTTTGCTAATGTTTGATGTTCATGCTGCGCAAAATCGAACACATCTTTAGAAGGTATACACTGTCAATGAAACAAAAAACCCAAATTCTCAGGCAAAAGCAGAAAATCAAATAGCTTGATGTGTTGTAATGATAATTTGCTTTTGTGTTTCGAGCGTAAACTGACTGCTTAAATACAAAAAGAACAATAATGTGAGAGTTTAAAGCTGAACATACAACTATGTTTTTGTTTTTGTTTCTGTTGTTTTTTTTTGTGGTCAAAAGCAGAATTTTCGAAATATTTTAGGTTGCATATTCGCGATCACAAAGGAGACGATGTTAATTACATTAATTAATTTATTACGCCCATATTTGAATGATATACATACATACAATTACATACATATGTACTTTAGTATATAATTATGCTTATTTACCTGTGTTCATATATTTTGTTTTGTATGTTGTTGTGAATTTTTGTAATAGCTATTAGTTGGTTTTATTGGTTGGAATATGCAATACCTCTATACTTGTATATATGGATGTATGTGTTTATTTACCGCTTGCCACACTTGCAACTCTACATATATATACGAGTAATTCAATCCTTTCACATTCAATTCATTGCAATTCTTTCACTATTTTTAGCCTTCTTAATTGCTTTACGCGCGCTTACTCGCACCTAACTATACATATACATACATATTGCAGCGCCTACATGTTTATTTGTTTGTTAATATTTGGTTTTAGTAAATTTTTATTCAATCTAAATTTGTTTAAATTACATGGCCTTGTTGCATATAATTTATTTATTTTTTTATATTATTTATTATACCTATTTATAACTATTTTCAAAGCCATTCTCTGCATTTTACATAATAAAATAGTTTAGTTAGCTTCCTATTTGCTGCATAATTGTTTTAATTTATTTATTTGCCTCTTGCCTACTTAAATATTAACTATATGTAATTTATATATACATATATATATATATGTATGTATATATATGTATATGGAATGCTAATATGTGTTTTACTTCAGTTAGTGAATTGATAGTACGTATTACAATTTCCATAATCCTATGTGTGTATATGTATGTGTGCACGCAATCCGTTTTCCGTCTGCAACGGCCGCTACAATTTGTTTCCACACTCCACTTTTACCTATGCATTTCTGTACAATTTTTAAACCTAATTAATTTTTATTAGATGCTAACTTAGTTATATGTATATGTATATGTATTTTTAAAGCATAAATTTATATTTATACATTATGTGTACCCATATACATTTACTTATACTCATGCATATATTTCTTTGTGTATTTGTTGCAACATTCACCAACCCACATTTAATTAAACTAGTCTTTTTACTACTTTGAAGTTATTACTTACACAATGTTTATATTAATATATGCATATATGTATGTATATTTGATTGTGAATTCAATTTGGTTCTTTTACTTTGCTAATATTGGTACTTTGCTGCTTATTTGTTCCACCTACATAAATTCCTACTTTTTTCAATATTCTTTATAGATAAATGTACGTGTAAGTTGCACAAAAAACATCATAAGTCAATATTTTGAATATGTTTACTTTTCATTTTTTAGTATATTTATATTCTACATAGCATTTTATTTTAACTATTTAGTAATTTTTTAGCCTAACCTAAACTCAACGCATACGCACAACCTTACGCGCATAAATCATATGTTAGTTTCATTCCTCTCAATATTCATGCTTCGAATAAAATAAAATTAACAAACCGAAAAAAAAAAAAACAATAAATAAAGAAAAATAACTAAAGACCCTCAACATTAGAGCTTTTCAGTGATCTATAAAGTTTCAAAAATATTTGAGGTTAAGGAAATAACTAAAGACCCTCAAGATCAGAGCTTTTCAGTGATCTATATAGTTTCAAAAATATTTTTAGGTTAGGGAAATAACTAAAGACTATTAGAGTCTTTCAGCGATCTATAAAGTTTTAAAAATATTTTCAGGTTAGCGAGTTACTCTTTAACAACATTTCGACTAACTTTTTAGAGCCTAGACTTTTGGCACCATTCAAAAATAATGACTTGTAGGTACCTTCTAACCCCATATGTCATGATTGAAAACTTCGTAGAACGTAAGACAACTATACCTTTGAAAGTGGTGATGATGGTGATGATAACGTGTTTTCGATCACTGGTCGGCTCTACAAAGTTACATTACACAATTCTCTGGGATCGAAAGCTGTTCTTTGATCGTGTTAAGTGTCGTTCACTAAGTGATTTCGTTTGTTGACAGCAGCAGGTCTTATTGACTCTTTTCACAGCCAACTTCACACTTAACAGCTTTACCGTTATATATATTGGAATAGCTAATTGTTTGTAAGAAAATCTTAATTTGTATGAAATAGTTTTTATTTTCTCCGTTGTCGAACATTGAAGTTCAAAAACAGCATTTTCGGCATATTTCACTGTTCAAAAGCGGAAAATGCCTTTCAAGCAAGGAGAAAATGATATGACCGAAGGCCAATGCCAAAATTGGTTTGTAAAATTACGTTCCGGCAATTTCGAACTTGAGGATGCACCACGTCCTGGAAGGCATCTAGAAGCCGATGTGGAGCTAAAATAAAGTCATTGATCGTGGCAAACCGTCAAATAACAACTCGAGAGATTGCAGAAAGATCAAATTTGTCTAACGCTGGCATGAAATGTCTAGGGTTAATTTCAAGGCCTGAGATATGGGTACCTAATGTTTCACATTAACAATTGAGATTTGCTTATTCAACGTCAATGAAGTGATCCTATTGTGAAGCGCAATGTTACTGGCGACGAAAAGTGTTTTTTTTACAAAAATGAAAAGTGCAAGAGATCATGGTCTAATAAGGATGAACCAGCTCAAATCACATCGAAAGCTGATAATCACCAAAAAACAGGTTATGGTGTCTATATGGTGGGATCTCAAATGGAATAGAAAAGGATAACAACATATTCTCCAGACTTGGCACCTTCGAACTTTTATTTGCTCCGGTCACAACTTTTTGAATGGGAGCACCTCAAATCAGGACGTCAAAAACCACTTGGACTAGTGTTTTGCCTGCAAGGAGCAATAATTTTAAGAGCATGAAAGCAATCTCTTGCTCGAAAGATGTTTCGAATCCAAATGCGGAATATATAATTTCACAAAATGTATTACAAAATAGAAAAAATGGTGTTTAAATTGCACCAAAATGCGAAATTACGTGGTAAACGGATTATGTTAGATGGCGAGTGTTCGAATAAAGGTTTGTACGAAAATTTGTAGATAGAAAGCAAGAACCAAGATACAGTATTTTGCTGCCTCTGATTTCTGCCAGCCGGTAAACAGAGAGACGCAGTCAAAATCCAATAAAATCTTAACTCATTGAAACCGTCAAAAAGTGGTTGAAAAGGCAAGGATTTCGAAAATATTACAATATCTCACGCCTTTTTAGATGCGTTCTTTTTTAATGTATATTGTGTAAAATATGTATATTGTGACAAAAAAGCATCCGGAAATTGTAATTACGATTTTTACAATGGATAAAAATATCGAACAAAGAATTTGTTTCAAATTTCGTATTTCTTAACAAAATTTCGTGTGCAGAGTCGTTGCGAATGTTGGATAAGGGATACGGTAATTCAGTTATATCAAAAACACAAGCCCGCGAGTGGTACAAAACTTTGAAAGATGGCTCGTTTTGGACGACCTCTTACTGCTGAAAATATTAAACGAGTGAAGGATATGTCGCTTGAAAATAGTCAGGTAAGTGTTAGAGCGATGATAAAAGTCCGTTTGAATGATTTTAGCGGATATTGTGGATATGAAATGCGTTCTTGCTCAATTCGTTCCGATAAAGTTGCATTTTTTTTCAAAAAGCGTACCGCAAACAGGAGAGCATAATAACTGCCGATGAGATAAGGGTTTATGACTTTGACAAGCCCTCAAGTCAGCAATCGTCGGAATGGAAACCGTTTTCAGTCGATCGAAGACATAAAATAAAGGAATGAAACTAAAGGAGCTGAAGCTCATCTCAAAAAATGCTTATAAAATGTGTTTCGAGGACTGAAAAAATCGTTGTCATATGTATATTACATCTGGTGGAAATTACTTTGAAGGCAAAAAAAAATAAATATTGATGAATAACTAAATATTTTGCGTTTATTTCAGGTACTTTTTTTGTCACAATATATATTGTGGTCGTTTCTCCAGTGGCTTTTGATAACAGAATATAAAAACAAGAAAAAAAGTTGACTTCGGCTGCATCGAATCTAATACTTATACCCTTCACCGGTGCATTTCTTTTAGTAACTATGTGTTCAGTTTATACGAAGCTATATGCTATAGTAATCCGATCTGAACAATTTCATCGGAGATTATATTATTACCTTAAGCAGTAATCCATGTCAAATTTCGTGAATATGCCACGTCAAATGCAAAAGTTTCCCACGCAAGCAATTGATTCCGATCACTCAGTTTGTATGGCAGCTATATGCTATAGTTAACCGATCTGAATAATTTCATCGGAGTTTACATTGTTGCCTTAGAAAATAACATGTGTCAACTTTTGTGAAGATACATTGTCAAATGTGAAAGTTTTCCATACAAGAACTTGAATCCGATCGTTCAGTTTGTATGACAGCTATATGTTACAGTGGTCCGGTATCTACAGTTCCGACAAATGAGCAGCTTCTTGAAGAGAAAATGACGTTTGCAAAATTTCAAAAACGATATCTTAAAACTGAGGGACTAGACGAAACAGACGGACATGGCTAAATCGACTCAGCTCAACATACTGATCATTTGTGTATATTTTATAGGGTCTCCGACGCTTCCTTCTGGGTGTTACAAACTTCTTGACAAACTTAATATATGAATATGAATTGGTTATTGGATTAAACCACAGCGGTTGAAATATTTACATACCCGTTCCCATGACAATTGGATCTACGTAACCGAAACGGACCCAGATTTTTATCAGACTATCAACTCGGCAGAATTCTGTCGTTACAATAAATTGGTTTTGTTTTTGTTTTATATACTTGACAGTAGTCAAAAAAGTTTTATCCGTAAAATAAACACTTTTTTATGAGTAATAATTTATAAAAAAAAATATTTCAAAATTATTATCATGAGCAAAAATTTAAAAAATAAAAAAAAAAATAAAAATAAAAATATAGTTTATAAAAAATTCAAAAAAGTGGAGCTTCTAGATATTAGACTAATATTATTTATATGTACAGCAAAAATTTAACTTCTCTTATCGGCACTCATACTACTACATTCACACACACACATATGTATATTCACTTTGCAGCAATTGTAATTATACAAAATTAATTATATAGTAGGCACTTCAGCAATTACTTATCATTTAAATTGTAATGGTATTTATGTAATAATAAATTACGAATGCCATGCATAAAAAAAAAACAAATTTATTATACATATCTACGAGTATGCGCATAGATGCACAGGTCAAAGTACAATAATAATATGCACCAAATATGAAATGTATGAAAATATACATGTACATATAATGCTTAATTTTATATTAGATACTTATTGAGGAATTATCAAAACAAAAGTGACAAAAAGCGGTGAAAATTACTTCATAGAATTCAAAGGCAATTTGCACAAAGAAGTGGGAACTTCTATAATATTGAACTCGCAAATAAATTTGGTGTGTTTTTGGTCTACTATTAAAGAAGCCTTATTATATTATTACATATTTAGCTGATTCTCTTCATTTATACTATATACATATATGTTTGTACATATGTATTTATGGAAACATTTATGGTTAATTATTTTAGAAGTTTCACTTCTAACGTTGGCATATATAACATTTTTAGATCCATATTTTATATTTAAGTTATATACTATTAAATATATACAGTTTTTGGAATACTATTTTCACCATTTTCCGTTCGGAAATATTTTATAATATGACTTAGCTTATTATTTCATTATTATTGTTGTTTTAATTATAATTGTTTTTTGTTTTAGTTAATATTATCATTATTATTATTATTTTATTATTATTATCAATACAATATTACCACTATTTTTATTTTCAAAAAGCTCCTAAGTGTTGTTATACGAAATAACCAAACTCTTTGTTTTGCATTCAAGTGTTGAAAAGAAACTTATTGCATATCCTTAGGCGCTCTCTAAAATTTTGTAATAAAAACATACAAAAATATCTCCAAATTATAAATATATGTAAAATTTAAAATAATAATACAACCTATTAAAACGATTTGGTGCAATGGTGAATAGTCCGTAGTCAAATTACAACTCGTGTTCGCTTCCAATTTTATGTTTTATTTTTGTTGACTCGCATTTCTACTGAATAAACTATTTAGGAGTATATACAAGTATAAAGTTTTTACTTCTTGATGCTCGAACATGTCCAAAAAACTCAACAATATTTCTCATTCATGGTTTCAAGTGAGTCCGCTCTAAAGGCGCAATGAAGGTCGAAGTTGGACGGAAAGGTTGGTCTAAGTTGGATTCTACTCTAAATTTACATTTTCCTATCAGTTAATACATTAAACGAACATAACCAAAAAAGCAGGGCAATGGTGTGGTGGAAAATTGTTTGGGGAGAAACTATTTAATGAGAGACTACAAGGTCTGTGCACTTGAGAGAGAGAGAGAGGTTTTAAGAACCGCTTACAGCTGTTCCCAAGACAGTTGGGTCTAAGTAACCGGAACGTACCTGGGTTTTTATCCAGTCAAAAATAGTGAACTCCCCTCCATTCCTCGAATATTTTCTGACGCTACAACAATAACAACAACCGCTTACAACAGGTTGTGTAAACTATTCTTGAAACTGGTATTTGCTGTTTTCTCGTTTTTTAAGCCTCATATGAACTTAATTCTGAAATTATTTCTTAATATATGAGAATATGGTGTTTTTGTATTTTAAGTGTGAATTTGAAAGCCAGTTGCAGTCAAAAATATTAAACATATGCAACAAAACAAAATTCTCGCCTATATGTATTCAGTTAATAACATTATATTTTATATTAGAAATGTGCAATTTCGTAAGTCCATCTATGGGCATATGTATATTTGTTTTGACAATAGAAATTCAAAGTAAAAACAAATTAAATATTAAGAAGCGTAAAAAAGCTTAAGTCGACCCAATTAAGCGTCTATAAAAAATTTTTAAATAATAAAATTTTGAGTATATGATTACAGCGTAGTTTGATGCTTCCGAGTCTATGGCATTGTTTTTACCAGCTTATTCCATATTCAACGTTGGACTCTACTGTAGTACAACGTGATGTTAGCATGACATTAATTTTTAGAATTTTTTTTTTTATTTTTTTTTATTAGGAGTTATAATATTTTAAATTTTTTTATTTGCAAAAAACTATTTCATTTTTGGTAATTTTATTTCCTATTAGATAAGTTTTATTTTGTATTTGTTTTAGTTTACTCTATCATAGTACAACGTTGAATATAGACTAAGCTGATAAAAACAATTTAAATTAGGCTTATTAAAAGAACTGAATTTAAGCTTGCTTAAAATAATCAAACAGTATGATATGGTAAAAAAAAATTTAAAAAATAAATAAAAAAATATTTACTTTCAATATAAAAGTAAATTAATATTCTGAATTTAAATAATTTACTGTTATACTTTCAAATAAAAAATAAAAAAAAAATTATTCAAACCTAGTTTCAGAATTTCAATTTTTGTACTTGCATATTTCTTCTCATATTTTGATCAGTTAAGTGTTTAGGAACTTTCCTATGAAAACACAAGTATATTTCAAAGATATTATTTTCTAAAACAAAAAATTAACTTTCACCAAAAATCGTTTTACAAATATTTACAAAAATTAATAGAATTAATGTCTATCAAATATAACCTCACATCAAGTAGAAAAACTGTCTTAAAAACAAAGAATTTCTAACATCAAGTTAGAAAAGTGAAATATTCCTACTCCGCATATAGCTGAAATCATGTATGCATATCTACCATAGAGAAATTTTTTATGAAAAATATGCGTATCATATAAGAAACAAATAGCCGAGTCTTAAATCTTCAGGTTCGTCAACGGTTCTGCTAGGCGATACGCTAACAGAAATGAAATTCCCACAATAGTCAGTTCTGCGTAATTGGAACGGACCCGGATTTTTTAACCGGTCAAGGACTGTCAACTCAGCAGAATTCTGCCGCTACAACAACAAGAAGTGAAATTCAAGGTAATTCAGGCTTGGATTACCCGTTTGCGCTGGCACACAGCTTATAGCTTGTAGCTGACAGCGACCCACCCAATAAATAATAAATAAACTAAAACGTATAGTTGAGTTGGCAATCAACTTATGCAAACGCTTTATTAACTTAAATAACAACTGCAGTAGCACGAGTATAAGTGTTAGATTATCAACTTTTTTTCTTTCTTTTCAGTGTTTTTTCTTCAAAATCCGTTATTTCAAGTTCCGTTATTTATTAATTATGCTTTCGTTCTATATATGTATGTGTATGTGCGTGAGATTTTTAGTAATAATAATAATGTAATTTGAAACAAACATAAAAATGGAATGAAAGAAAATCAAAAATAACAAATATACATATGCACATAGGTACCGTACATTGCTTTTGGTGAAAATAAAATTATTATTAAAGCAATACATTAATATTATTTAACATAGTACATAGTTGGATTTACAAAGGTGCATTTCAAGTAATCGTATTCATTTCTATACAGTTGCTGCAATGATAAGAAGCGCTTCAAACAAACAAACAAATCATATATTCCAAGCATATAATAACCAATAGTTTCTTACAAGTTTGTCATTTCAGGGCACAACAACAACATTTCAATACCACGCCGATTTACATTTACACCACACTGCTTGGCAGCACACTTCTCTTTCGCTTACTTTTACGCTTTCTTTGCAATCAATCAATGTTTGAACAAACGTCTGCAAGCATTTGCTTCCTTATCAGTTTTAACTTATGCATGTACGTTTATAATTGTACACTTCGTTAAGGTACATTTAAGAATAAAACAAAACAAAAAATAATATAAAATAAAATAAAAAAAAATAACAAAAATTGTTTTCAGCCAATTTGCGTGGCAATGCAAATGAATGTATTTCTCGTTATTGTATGCTTGAATGTTGTAAAACTAAATTTACGAGTTTATGCATATAACGGTGTATTAAAAACGGTTACAAGTATGTGGTTAAGTGTGTAAGTGTGTAAATTTTTAAGTGTGTAGCAAACAAAAAAAATTAAAAAAAAATATATATAAAAAAAAAAATAAAAAAATGTACTTTTGAAAAAACTTATATTAAAAATATATAAATTAATTTAATTGAAAAAATAATTAAAATTAAAAAAAAAATTATATTAAAAAAAAATTAATTTAGAAAAAAATTTAAAAAAATTTAATTTAGAAAAAAAAATAAAAATAAATTAAAACTAAAAAAAAAATAAAAAAAAAGGTAAATTAAAAAAAAATAAAAATAAATTTAAATTAAAAAAAAATTAAAAAATTTAAACTAAAGAAAAAATAAAAAAAAATTAAAAAATAAAAAGAACAAATTAAGAAAAAAAAAATAAAAATTTAAAAAAATCAAAAAAAAAAAAGTAAAATAAAAAAACTAAAAAGAAATTAAGTTTAATTTTTGCTCAATTATATACCGCATATTTGTATATGTATGTGTGTTACAGTTGCAAGCACATACATTTTCACTTAGTTATATTTGTTTCAATGCTTGTCCAATTACATTTCATATGTTATGCGCTTGTGTATACAACTGTTATACTTGTTTGTATGCATATAATTAGCTGTTAAATACATATATTTTATGTACATTACATATATATGTACGTGTATATGTATATACTATACTTATATAAATTAGTCAACTTATTGCATAATATACGAGTACAATAATTGATAAGTTACAACTACAAAATAATTTATGTTCATATTTTGAACAAATTTAATTTCAGTTTTGTGTTTTTTTTTTATTTATACAAATATATATATATGTATGCATTTAGTCTATATATTGTTTGTTTGCTGCTTAAATAACTGCAACTTCCGTTTAAGCTTACAGTAGAGACATCATCGTCAACTTCTTCATCAACAGCAAAACCACATTTGTGATTTGGCACAATACACACATACACACTAACACGCACTGTGACGGCATTTCAATCAAAGCTATATACATGTCTATATGTATTTTATATATAACTATGGATGAATGCAACAGCTTTTATACACGTCTTCTGCTTATACATACATATATGTATGTAAGTATGTGCATATGCATATGTATGTAGGAGAATTTCTGCTACGTACTAACAACAGTTTTACAATTCATTATATTACTACATGTTTTCGCAGTGTTTTCTTGTTTTATGTATGCACAACAAAAAATATAAAAATCATTTTAATGTTTAAATAACGGTTAACTAAATTTCGATGCCTCGCTTGAGAATGGTACATATATTTTATTATGTACTAATAAACTGCACTTAATTTTATTCACTTATTTACATACATATGCACATGACTATACAATACAGTTAAAGTTATATAATATATAAATGATATGACTAACTCATGCTTTGTTCTGAATTCGTAATGAGTAAGAAAATGAAAATGTACTTAAACTTTGCCCTCGCGTTAGGAAGTACTTGGCGTGAGTACAGTAATTTACATATATATAAATACAGTATATGTAAGCAAAATTGTCAGCTACAGTTTAAACTCGTATCCCATAAGAATATTTGTCTGCTATGTCTCAGCGTGTACAAGTGTACAACTAAGAATTATGTTGCGAAAAGCTCCTTTAAAGTACCATTAAGAATATATAATAACCTACCCCCAACTTCCAACAAATCCAATATTTAAGAATAATGGTGTATAATAAATATTAAAATTCAATGACTTAATGCTAATATTGGTTTTAACAACTTAAATTTACAAACGTAATGCAAAAAAAAAAACCAAATAAAATAAACAATAAGCGAAATTCGTTAATTGTTTCAATAGTTTAAGTAAAAATGTAACCAAGATAAGAACGCAAATGTAATATAATAGTGAGAGAATTCAATTTTTTAGCAATATTTATAAATAATACTAATGTCTAGCGTTTAAATATTAGATAGAATCAATGCATATTCAAATACAACCTAACACAGACAAAGTCTTTGCTATGAAATCAATGAGAAGTATTAACATTTTATAAGCGAAATCAAAAGAAATTAGGCAATGAAATTTAAAAGTAATAATTAGCGCAACAATTTTAATAGAAATAAAGAAAATTCATTAAAAATATTTTTTTAATTAAATAAATTTGTGTATGTGATTTACGCTGAGATAAAGATAATTTGTGTAAGCTGCCAATTGAAGCTATGAGACTTTTAATAAAAAATATTTAAGGCGTTTTTAAAGAAAAAAATGCTCAGTGGGGTTACTATTATAAAGTATTTTAAGTAAATAAACACAATGTTACACAATTCCTTTAACATTGTCGCAACTGCGGAAGATAAATTGAATGGTTTTGTTAGAAAAAATTTATTTTCTTAAGAATTCAGCTGAAATCTTGGAAAATAAAATTATATTTACTTGAAAAATGTGGCCAACAACCAAATGTATGCAAAAAAAACTCTTCTAAGAGTCAAAAGTCAAGCTTATGTTGCAACAAAAACCTTTCTAAAAGCTAAAAGTCAAGCTTATGTAGCAACAAAAAACCTTTCTAAGAGCTAAAAGTTAAGCTTACGTTGCAACAGAAACATTTCTAAGAGCTAAAAGTCAAGCTTATGTGCAAGAGAAATGGCCGCGAAACATTTTTGTATTTACAAAAAACTAAAAATTCAAAAGTTGTCATAAAATATAGTGCTGAAATCGCCACTAAAGTTTGTCACTAATTTTTCTTAACACTTAATTGTTTACATTTTGCACACGCACACTTTCGCATAATATATTATGGCACATATCGTATGTAATGTAATTTATACGTTTTGTTAGTCGTTTCATTAATTTGTTAGTGACTTCGCCTAAATTTTTGTTGCTCAATCAGTTTACCTAAAGGACTACAACATTGGTTATTTAATCGTGTTTACGCTTCAACTTGTTAAGTATGTACATTGGAATTTGTAAGGCATAAAATAAGTTAAAACTAAATTAAAAATATGATAACAATATAATACGTGAAATAACGTATAATAAGCGCTAACGGTGACCTTGCGATATAGCCTGCGTCTATACCCACAGCTAAGGACTGTCACTTAGCGCAATTACCAGAACTGTATAAGAATGTTTGTTGTTGCTACTAAACTAAAACAACATTTTAAGGATAGTACTGCACTTGAATTTGTTTTTTTTTTTTTTTCATATTCAGCGCTATCTCACATATCACTCTCACTGTCATTAACTAAACAAAGTAAAACATTTAAACAAATGCTGGCCTTTTTTGTTCTCGAAATAAAATGTTGCTGGAGTTGTTGCCCGAAAATTAATTAACTTAAGCACAATTATATTGTCCAACAGTGAAAACTATTTCGTTAATATCCAATTTTGCGAATAATCTCTTTTTAACGGTAAACCAATTATGTTATGTATGTATGTTAGTTTCTTTAATGCATATAAAGTTAACTTTCTTATCAATTGGTCGGAAGTGCCATTTTGTTTGCGTTTCTAAGACAACATAATAATAACTTTCCTTCAACTAAAAAAACACACATTTTGCTATGGCCTTTGAAACAACAACATACCTTTATACCTCTTTATACCTGTATATAATTCATTTTCATTTACTTTACTTTCAAATGTAACAAATAATATAATAGAAAAAATAACTAAACCATAACTCCACTCGATTCACTCCAGATTTCATATATATAACTAGATACCATATCGTTAAATTGTCGTGTTTTAATATTCACTGTAATATGCCTAACTACAAATTTAATATACTATTTAATATCGTTTGTGTTTTTCGCGGTCTCTAGCAAAACCTTTATAAAATTCTACACAGTCATTTGGGTGTATGTGTATGTGTGTTTGCATCCAATATAAGTTCTAGGTAAATATTTAGTGTTCAATATGTACATATAACATATTTGCACACATACATATATACATTACTTGTAACTGTAATGCATAGATGAACATAAATATCTATATAATCATTATTATTATATTGACAAATTAAATTAGCTTCCCTATGTACAAAAATAACGCACATCGTTTCGTGTTTGCCACGCGTTTGCATTTGCGTTTGACATTTTGACATTTCGTTTATCAATTGCTTAATAACTAAGGTTAAGTTTTGTTATATATATGTATATATTATTATATTTATAATAATAATTTCTGACTGATCCTTTTTTATACATATCCTCCGAATTGTATGCGATTCGTCTTTACGTAACTAAAACAGCTGAAAAGAAGTATACAAAATCTTTATTACAATATGAAAATGAATAAAAACAAATGCCAAACAAATTTTTATAAATATTTCTGAAGTCTAACTGTAAATAATTTGGTTAGTAGTATTTAGGACTGCGAATTTTCTAATTAAAAGGTTTTGGATTAGAAATTTGAAAATTATTTTGAATTCAGATTTTCGAAATTACAAAATAAACAAGAAGCAAGAATAACTTTAACTTCGGTTTCAGCGAAGCTGTAATAGCAGGATTCGTTCCCACGACAGTCGGGTCTATGTAACCGGAACGAACCCGGAATTTTGTCCGCTCAAGGACTGTCAGCTCGGCAGAATTCTGCCGCTACGACAACAACAACAACCAAGGACAAAAAATAACAGTTATTGTATAAATTTTGACTACAAAAATCATTATGGAAAAGGAATTGCTATACTATATATGTATAGCCGACCCATATACATATGATATAGTTAGTAATTTTTTTTATTTTTTTGTGTTAAGCTTTTAAGTACTACACAAATATGCCAAATTTGATTTTTATTTTTTCTTCACAAAATAATTATTTTCGCTTACAAAATAAGAGTTATGTGAAATTTTTTTATTTATTTCTCACAGAATCATAGTTATGTGGTGAGTTTTAAATAACTCTAAGAATGAATGAATGCTGATGAGGAATGCACTGCGACCTTTGGTCTAATGTGCCCTCTCCTTACTCACATTGACTCGCCTAGACCCAGCCCATTAATAAAGTCCAGTAGACTTCCAGGCGGTAGCGAGGCAATGCGACCCCTATCCGGAAACAGTACTCCAAGGGCCTTAGATCTGCGTCTACAGACTGCTGTGCAGTCAAACAGCAGATGCTCCGGGGTTTCAGGCGCTATGTCGCAGAAACAACAGCTGGCGCAAGCTGATAGGCCCATGCTATGCAGATAAAACTCTATCTTTCTTATTGAAGAGTAGTAAACTTATTATTTTCTTAATAATTTCTTAGGATATTGAACTATTGCATTGGAAAATAATCCATGCCGAATTTCATGAAGAATTCTTCAAATAAAAAGTTGTCCATACAAATAGTTGATTCCTATTGTTCAGTTTGTATGGCACCTATAACCTACAATGGTTTCATGTTCGGCTCCGACAAATGAGCAGCTTTTTGGGGAAAAAATGCGTACGCAACATTTCATATCGACATCAGTTTTAGGGGCAGAATATATACATATACATATATTATATAATATTATAGTCACTTTTGGGGTGTTACAAACTTTATGGTATTATTTTTATTATGCACTATTAGCAAGCCTGATCGTGTTCTATTAAAATTTTAAATAATTAACAATTTGATACTTGCATAAAATTAAGAATTTTATAAAGAGTCAAATTTTTTATTTATACAAAATAAATGCAATTACTAAGGTATTTAATTTTTGACAACTTTGAATGGTCACTACACTGCCCGTTATGCTTGAATGCTACTCTTTTGTCAAAATCAAATGTCAAAACAAGAACACTGTTATGCATTTCACTTCATCACTATTAGCCTTTGCTATGCTCTATATGCACTTTATCTTTACATAATTATTATAATAAAATATTTGAAATTAATATAAATACATCTGTTGACTTACCATATTTCTGTATATTGTTGTTCCACAACGTTAGTTCTATTCTTATTGCAATTATTTTTGTGATTAATTAATATCATACAAAACAATTGTTGTACAGTATTATTAAATTAGTAGACTTGTTGCAGCAGCAAATCTGGCGGAGCGTAGCCTATGCAAGTAGTTGCTTTGCTGTTCGTGTTTATTGTATTTATTTATAGCTGCGCAAACTATTCGCAACGGTATTTGTTTGTTGTTGTTCAATATTAGCAGCTCAATTGCATGTTTGGCATTCAAGTGTGTCCACTTACAAGTGATAGTAGCATGAATTGCGCTAGTTTGTGTAATGCAGGCCAAACAGTATTTTAATGGAACACAATAATTTCGAAACGTTGCAAATATGTTCACGATTCAAATTTAAATAGTTTCACACACAAAATTTTGCAAAAAACTCCACTTCTCACAAATTTATGTCAACTTTTGTTGCTGTTAAAGAAAGTCAAAGAATCTTGGTTAGTGTTTGTCTGCGTATGTATAAATTGCTTTAGCGCCTCCTAATTCAACGATCGGATACTTTGCGTACTAATTTCCTGCTGCTACATACGTAGACAATACTCTTAATTCTCTGTGTGGCTTTCTATTCTATGCAAGTGAGTGTGCGTGTGTGTATTGAAGCAATTGTGTATATTATGTATGTGTGTGAAATGCTGTTCCTAAGCGAAATATTTCAGTTCCTTTGGTGAACATCATAACTAAGGATTAATTACGTCCCGACTTGCGCCCGCTACTGCTGCTTTCGGCAGTGTCGTGTCGTTCGCGCACGTTCTTCTCTTTGCCATCGTTGGTACGATTGCGTGCACTCGTCGCTAGCGTGGATTGGGTGGCCGTATTATTGCTAAGAGCGCCGCTACTACTGAAGCCACTGCTTCCGCTATTATTGCTGCCGGTGCTTTGGCGATTCTCGCGTAAAGCATCTGAAATAAATTTAAAAATTATCATTTTATCTTGTTTGTTCTACAACAAAAAGTATTATTGCATTTTAGACGTACCTTTATCTTTGGAAATTTCAGCACGTAATGTCACTACATTACTTGCGCTGTTAATCACAGCACCTGTGTTGTTGCCACCACCGCCACTGCCGCTATTGTTGCCTGCGGCAGTGGTGCCGGTGGCTGCACTCGTCAACGCTTGGCCAACAGTCGTTATGCCACGTTGCTTATCAAAGCCTATCGGTTTGTCGCTTTGCTTTTCTACATACTGCAATGCAGCAGCTGCTGCTGCTGATGAAGAAGGTACTGTCGCGACTGTTGCTGTCGCCGTCACCGCCCCAATAACAGCATTGACTACACCACCCGCTCCACTAATGCTATTAGCAGTCTCATATTTATTAATATTCATTGTTGAAGCTGACAGTTCGCTTTTATTGGGCACAGCCACAGGTGAGGCATTGCCAGAGGCCGAGTTCTCAGAACTCTTGTTGCCACCATCGGCGACGGCGCGCTCCTTGTGATGTTGAGCTACTTGCGCGTAGCTTAAACGTGAACTGTTATTATTTGTCGCACTTGTGGCATTCGCAATTGGTATGCCTGTTTGTGCTGCCGCAATATTTTCAATTGAAGCAGTGTTCGTAGATGTGGAAGCATTTTTATGCTTCGTAGCATCTTTTGGCGTTGCCTTTTTGGCTAGTAAATCTGCAACTGCAGGCGGTTTCTTGTGATTGCTTAGGCTGCAATCGGCAAAATTTGTGGTCATGGTAGCAACACTGCACGTAACGGCTTGTTGGCCATTATTGCTGGCACTGCTATTGGTAGTGCTGCCACCGCCCACGCCACTGCCGCTGAGCGCACCGGCTGTAGCTGGTGTTGGTGAAAGCACTGCATTAGCGCTTTTGATGGCACCGCCCGAAGTGGAGTTTGGGCCGCTGCAGCCACTACTGCGATGATTGTGTTGCTGATGCAGCTCGTTGCTGCCATTGTTATCAGTGGCAACATGTGGCTGCTGCTGCTGTTTAAATCCTGCTTCTTGTGTCGCCGCGGAAGCAGACAAATCCTCAGTCTTGTTTATGGGTTTTTCACCAGTGACTGTAAAAGAAAATTGTGCTGATCAATTGAAGGAAGCTAGAGAAAATACGAGTATATGTACATTTACGGTTATTCCGTTTAAGGTGGTCAACTACAAATAAAAAGAGTTTTTAACATTTCACTCGGTAGATGTGCATAGCGTTCGTTTAAGTCGTTTTAAAGTATGATAAGTGAATGTATATATAACTAGTTTACTACTTTTCACGCTCTAGGCGATTGTTAAATGAATTACAATGTGAAAATTCCCCTCTCTTTCTCTATCACCATTAGTATATCTCACCAGTATTACTGTCGAATGATGCATTGCCGCCAGTCAAACTATAGGCATTGGTTTGTTTGGATTGTGTTGGACACTTTATCACAGTGTTGTTGGATGAGGAGGCGGTGGTTGTGTAGTTTGTATTAGCGTTTGAGTTTTGCTTATTCAATGTCGAGGACTTATTGTTTGGCTTTGTGGTTGTAGCTGCTGATGGCATATTTGGTTCATCAGCTGGAAAAGCACCTTCTGTAGCGTTGATGGACGTTGTTGTGGTGGGACTGATGGTGGTACAAGCACCAGCATTACGTTGTTGATAGTTTTGTTGTTGTTTGTTATTGTGGGCGGAATCTTTGCGAGATTTAATCTTCCCATTACCACCGCTGTTCGCGCCAGAGCGCACAACATCTGCCAAACGGTTCTCATTGGACCAGCCACTGCTGTTGGCGACGCCGCTGGCGCTGCTGTGGTTTTGGTGGCTACTACCAACGCTGCCAGTGCTACCGCTACCACCACCACTGACATTCGCTGCTACACCAGTTACCGCCGACGAGGAACTATTAGATTGCTGTACTGCAATAGAAGGGCTTAAACACTGATTGTGTTGCTGTAGTTGGGATTGCTGCTGCAGATAGCTTGTTTTTTGCGTTGGCACATCTACGCTGCCACTTATGCTTCCGTCATTTCCGCCACCACCACCGTAAGACTGCTGAGGCTGCTGCTGCTGTTGTTGTTGTTGTTGCTGCTGCTGCTGAAGAGGTTGTTGATGTTGATGATGATGTGGTGTCGAGTTCGAAGATTGCTTAGTACTTGAAACCGCAACATTATTGCTGTTGCTACCACTACTATTTGAGGAAGCCGCACCAGTAGACGCTAAGGAAGAGGAAGCTGTGGACGACGAAGTCGCTGTTAAAGTTCAAAACATAATGAAGTGGGTTAGAATGCAAATTTTTTTAAACAAAATATCAATGCACACTACAAAAAAAATTGTTGAAACGTGTCTAATTGCAGGGGAAGAAACGATCAACCGTAATGTAAATGCTTGGGCGCGTTCGAGATCGCAATCACAACGCAGTGTTGCAAAAGTGTCAAAGCACCATGTTCTGCGTGAGTATCTGGCAACATTGCAACAGCATCACTTTCAGCTGTCACTTTACACAGATAATCCGCATTTTAGCAAAGTAAAAACAAATAAGTGTCAAATATGCAACAGAGCCGCTGTGCAGCTGCAATTATTGCCTAACTCAAACGCACCCTTTTTGATAATACGTACGTGATATACTCGTTATAAAAAAGGCGACAAACCTGGCAGTGGCGGAAAAGCTGCTGCTTCTAAATCGAATTGTGGTGGTTGTGGCGGCGGCACATGTTGCTGTTGCTGCTGCTGACCGTGATGTCCATGACCGCCACTGCGATCATTGCTGCGATCGCTTATGCCATGAGCACCATTCGTGCCACCTCCACTTAGGCCACCGTTACCACCGCTACCACCACCACCACCACCACCTACTTCGTGGCGATGATGGTGGTAATGATGCGTTGAGCCCGTATGATGCGACGATGAATGGTGATGGTGGTGCTGCTGTGATGGACCGCCGCCACTATGGTGATGATGATGTGACGCCCCCGAATGTTGCGAGTGATGACCCATTCCACCACCGCTATTATAATGTGGATTATAATTATTGCCTTTGTAACCACCTCGATGTTCTTCGCGATGTGAATTGTAACTTGAGCCGCCGCCGCCATGATGGACACCTTCACCGCGCTGGCCGTGATGCACACTGGCACCGCCGCCACTGCTTTGTGACGACATTGGAGTATTATTACCCACATTTGAGGATAATTGCAACGTATTGCCGGAGTTGGACGATTGTTGTGTTTGTAATTGTTGTTGTTGCTGCTGCTGTTGCTGTTGCTGCGATTGATGATGTGATGATACGCTACCACCAATGTAGGCTTGCTGCTGCGAAGTAGAGGATTGAATGAATATTTTTGCTTTTTGCGTATTCGCATTGTTTGTTGTGCTTGTTATTATTGATGATGTTGTTGTTGTAGCAAAATTATTACTATGATTATTGTTAGTAGCATTAGCATTAGCATTAGTAGAAGTAGAAGTTTTAGTAGTAGTATTAGTAGTAGTAGTATTGGTGGTGGTAGTAGAAGTGGCAGAACTATTATTGCTAAATTTATTATTATTATATTGGTTGTGGTGGAAGCTGTTGTGGAAGCTATTGGACATTATCTGGGTTTGATTTGATTGGCTATGCTGCTGACTTTGGTGCTGATTTTGGACATAATGTTTGTGCTGGTTTTGGGTATGGCTTTGACTTAGTTCGGTTTTCGTATACGAATTGCGATTCGGACTCGGATTCGGGCTCTGATTCAAATTCATGTTTCGATTCTGATTGGGACTTGCAATTACGTTTAAATTTAAATTCATATTATGGTTAGAGTTCACCGCGTTGTAGTTATCGATGGCAGTGATGACTGTAGTGGTTGTGGTGGTGGTAATGGTGGGGTTGCTAGTAAATGACTGCAAGCCACCGCCATGCTGCCCTCCGCCTTCTACGCCACCAACTCCTTCCCTACTCCGCCTCCACCTCCTCCTCCATTATCAATGCCACTAGTATTTTCAATGCATCCAATGTTGCTGCCATTGCCTACATCGAATTCTACACCCATATCGCTTCCACTAACTCCAACTCCACCACCTACCCCAACAACATTGTGCACGAAAGTGCTATAAGGCGTATAAAATGTTGTTATACTGACCCCACCGCTAACTCCGGCGCCACCACCAAGTCGAGTGCTTGGCGTATATGTCATAACGCTGCCGTCGTCATCACGTCTCCGACGACGACGTCGCGGCTGCGTCCAATGCATTGGCGGCTCCTTCCCCACCGCACCGACACCAACAGACGACGACGTCGCCAGCGACGATGTTGAACTAGACAGATTACTTCTGCTGTGCTGTTGCTGTTGATGAGGATGCGATGATTGCTGCTGCTGATGCTGCTGTTGTTGCTGCACCAACTCACCACTAGCACCCATACCTAACACACCATCGTCTTGCAGATCAGCAACATGTTGGCCGTGCAAATGTGGTTGCTGTTGCTGATGATGGTGATGCTGTTGCTGCACCGATACGGTTGGCGTAGCATGCGCAAAGGAAGAATGTTGTAGATTTGTAGATGTGGCGGCCGCTACAGCTGCAGTCGCGGAAGGCAATTGGTAGTGATTTTGAGTGCTATTATGTGACCCAGCAGTTACAGCATTCGTCTGCTGTTGCTGTTGGGACGACGCATGATGGTGGGAAGGGACAGCGCTCGATTGTGTCTGGGTTCCATAGTGTAGGTGGCCTCCACCATAGGGCTTGTCCATGGTTGTTTTGTTGATGCCACCTTTTGAAACAAATACCAACCATTTAAATACCAAATGGTAGACTAACAGATTTTTGCTACAAAGCGCAACTTACCTCCACTATTTTTAATATTATTGTAATGCCTATTTTGGGATTGTTGTTGTGATTGCTGCACTTGCTGCTGCTGTTGCACTTGACTTGAAGTCGTCTGCTGTTGTTGCATTTGATGCTGAGGCTGTTGATTTTGTTGCTGCGTTTGTTGTTGCTGTTGGTGCGGGTCCATTATTGTTGGTACAACGCTTACTAAACTACCAACAACATTACCAAGCGTAGCGATCATACCCGGTAAGGGTTGAGATTGTTGTTGTTGCTGTTGTGCAGTGTTGCTACGCAACTTGTTGCGGCCACCACCACCAGCACTGCTGGTGTTATTGCGATGGTTATTATAGCGACCGCCGCCGCTTTGCCCTTTCGATGACGCCGGCAATGGCGTAGCAGATTGTTGTGGAGCAGAAGTTGTGTACGCTGTGGGCACAGCAGCTTGTGGTGTTAACCCATTAGTGGCAAACACATTTCCTAGTTCATAAAAATTTTGACCGTGTGCTGTGGTAGCGGCTGCTGCTACAGCAGCAGCCGCCGGTGGCCACGGTGTTGTTGCAACAATACCAGGATAGAATTGTTGCTGTTGGAAAGATTGCTGAAAATGCAAATATAAATGTGTTGAAGGCGTTTATAAAACTATTATGGAGAATCAAATGACTTACAAATATTACAGGAGCATTATAAGGTACCGATGCCTGTGTCATTGCGGCACCATTCGTAGCATAGACAAATCGTTGCGGAGCTGTATTGTATGCAACGGCAGTCGCTGCCGCATTAGGATCATATACCGCTGCTGGCGGCGAAGTTATTCGGAACCCATTCTTCAATGGCGCAACAGGTGCGATTGGCAGCCGATTTATGAAGGGTTTCGCTTTCATCCTAGCCATTATGGGCTTTCCCTAAAAAATTATTATATTGAAAATTTATAACAGTGTTATTTTTTAGATATGCAAATTTAAAATCAGTGCAAATCATTTACATTTAATATAAAGTATTAAACTACTGTGACTCTTACTCACCTTGAACATCTTTACATCCTCCCTCAAATATTTAAAGGCCTTTTGGGCGTCTTCATCTGATTCAAATGTTATATACCATGAATTATTTCCAGCAAATTCACATGATATGACACGTGGACAATTTTCATTATTAAAAATATTCTACAAAGAAAATAATTAGTTTAGTTAATTAGTTATGTCTAATTTTTAGGTACTTAAGTAGTCACGGATTTATTACCTTTACTTCTTCTACAGGTGTCTTTTCGGATATTTCTCGTAAGATAATAATGCAACGTTTGTGGTTAGGACGCACACGCAAACCGTCTTCGTCTACTTGCACATTTGGAGACTCTCTAAGCACTTCCGTGATCAGCTTGATATCCTTGGTAAGCTTCTTAACAAGATTAAAGTTGGCCACAGTTATAATAGGCACGTACTGATCGCTATCCATTTGCGTTAGCAAATAGGTGTCATTGGCTAAATTCTCTCTGTATTAAAAAAATTATAAAAATTGGGCTTGTTAGTGTACAGAATAAAAAGTAATTTAAACACTCGATGATTTATATAATTTTTAATTTACCTGGAAAAATAGTATTCTAACTGCGTTGATAACATTTGTTTCAGCTGATCTAACGGTATGCCGGAGTTGTCTACTGAATTCGTATTATTTAGATGCTGGTGTGACTGATGTTGATGCGGACCATTACTTATACCAAGAGAATGTTGTTGTGTTTGATGAGAGCCCACAGAAGTCGGAGTTCCCGCCATCGAAACATCGACCGCTATTAAATTCGTACCAGCCGCTACACCGGACAACTCCTCCTGTTGCGCGTAGCAGACGGTAGAGCCGTCCTGTGCAATTGTGCCATTCATGACGGCGGCTGCGTACTCTGAGCTATCAATTGTTGTTACGGCTGGTCCGCCAGTAGCAACCTGTGCCACTGTTTGTGGTTGGTGAGCGTATTGTAAATGTGCGGTTTGATGCGTGGCAGTTGGCACCGTTTGTAGAGAGGCACCAGCACTAGGGGGTTGCTGTGTGTGCGGACCGGCTACGGCGGCAGCAGCAGCAGCAGCGGCGACAGCTGCACTATGTGAATGTTGTGTGCGTGTGGATGAGTATGCGATATTAATTGTGTATGCTGATGTTGATGTTGGTGTTGACTGGGTGGTGGTGCAGCAGCTACTTGCAGAGCTTGTGGATGTGGTGGTTGGGGTCCTGTGGTAGCTATCAAAGGAATATGTGTTGCGGCTGGTGCTGCCAATTGCGTTGTCGGCCCGTAAAGATTAGTTGTGGCTAGCATCGCTGTTTCAACGGGTACATGAGCGTAAATTGTGTTTGCAACAGGTGGTTGTAACTTGACTGCATCTCCATTCATATATACATAACCGCCAGCTAGAGAATATTAAAAGTAATTAAATATATTATAAAAAACAACTTAAATGGTATTGAAAAGTTTTGTTGCAAAACTTAAGGAATTTTACAAATTAAACAAGAGTTATACACAATACGAATACTAGAAAACATTTAATATCATCATTACACATTTAAAGGTCAAGCAAATATAATATGTGTATGTACGAATTTCTATACAAAAGCAAAAACGATTTTTATTTAAATGTTTTTCTTTTTTTAATATTATTTGATGTTAGTAAATATTTGTATTTATGTTCCTCATATATTCTGTAATATAATATCTCGGCTTTCTCCTTCCTAATACCTAATTTCTATACTTCAAATAACATGTCATATTTTCAAAATGGTATAGAAATGCTAGTTAATACGTGTACAGATTGAGAAACAAAACAAAACAAAAGAGAAAGGAATCACAACCTTTGGAAAAATCATTAATGCAGTTGAGGCTAAAAAAGCGAACAGCTGCTGAGCTTTTCTACATAAATATCATAAGTAGAAAAATACAAACCCCATAGATATTCCATATTGTGCGATATTTGGAAACTTCAGAACGTACTTTTATTAAATAGCTATACCGTCGCTGCCACTTGACTGACCGTCTTAACGCACGCACTTACGCACAATATGTACGTTCAAGTGCGCGCTGTATTTGTTGAAAATTTTAATAGATACACTTAAGAAGATTATTTGTTTTTATTCAACTTCGAACCTCTTCGTTGTAATGTTTTTACTTTAATTGCTGATATTAAATTAGTATACTATTCATTGTCAAAACAGAAGTTGACGACTGACGGCCACCGCCTTCGTCGTGCTGTCGACGTCCAAGTTTTCTGTTCCCCTAGTTTTATATTATTTCAACCTTTTCCGCTTGATCGGTAGAAATTTGTCGTCAACGTCGCGGTGCCAACGTTGGTGTCGAAAAACTGCTACCGCAATCGCTAGCAACGTTGCTGCCTCGTTTGAATGACTTAATTCTAGTTCTCTTTTATTCAATTTCCTTATCTTTCTTTGTCGCTTATCCCTTGAAATTATCGCTTGTCCAACTTTTATCCTCTTTCTGTACGTGGTATTTTTCGTAGTCTCTAATTTTCCTCGTATGTGTTGTTTCTATTTCTAATTTTCTTTCTATTCATTTTACTTTACTGAATTACAAATTTTTCTCTCAAAACGCACTTTATTCAAATGCATCAATTGCAAAAAGATGAAAGCTGCAAAATATTTAGCACTAAGCGAATATTTTCATTTTCCTTTTCATACAAAATTTCTTTTTTCTTCTCTACATAGCCTTGCTGCGATGTAGCTACCACTTTTTTCACTTCATCAAATCAGATTTCAATCAAATGCCTGCACGTTTTTCGAAGGAATTTAATTACAATTTCAAGAATTGTCTACATATATTCACTTCGTGAATAATTCTACACAAATTTCACTTGGTATATTTTATTTATTTCTGCCACAAATTAGCGAATAAAATTTTTGACATATCATTAAATAAGTCAGTCGCCGTTTAACTTTCGCCCCGTTTCAATATTCACACTATTCCTCAAGCACAGAACGGCCAGCCAGCAAAATGTTTCTGACACATATTGAAATGAAACGATTCAGTGTTGCTAACGTTGCAATTTCAAAAACATGTGCACAAGTGAACAGTGTAGCATGATAATAAAGTCACCGCCACACAAAAATTGTTTCTCAATCCAAAGCAACAAAACAGATGTGAGCGGGATTCCCCGTACTACTACAAGGATTTCCATACATAATTAAAAATTTATTTTTTTATTGTACACATTTTAGTTGATATATTAAGATAAATAGGTATAAATCGTTTATTTTCCCGTTTTTTTAAACAGTTTGTTTAGTGACATATTTACAAAAACAGAATCTGTAAATATGTATAGGAAAACATTAAATTTTAGTATTAATGAGCACGTGTCATACAGCACATAAATATTTTCACATACATACATATGTAGTAAGAATGCTGCGAATAGACGTACGCTTAAAGGTTCATTGTAGATATGAATCTTTGGGCCGTTTACCTAAATACGCACGCACATACATATGTATGTATATACAGATACCTTTTCACAGCTAAGCAAAGAAAAAAAGATTGGCCAAGTGCGGAAAGGGGCTTAAGAATTTTATCTTAGCATAAGTATAAATCAATAACTTTGCAGAAACTTATAACGGGTATAACCAGTCATAATACAATTATTTTGTTTACAAATGTGAGGCTACGCCCATATCTTTGCGTGCCCTAGGAGACCTAATCATTCAAACCCGCTCTCTTTGGTCCGTCGGAACAGCGCATTTCCTGAGCTTCCCATTAGAGGAACTTTAAGACAATAAATATGTCCCCCTACCACCCAAACCTCTACAAAAACAATTGCGCTTTGAGAAATTCTAAGCTTCATACAATTGCATTCAAAAATGCAAAGATAAATATGTATGAAATGTACAAATGTACATACCTACACATATGTATGTGTATTTTACGTTTCCAACGATAAACATGATGTTTTTTCATCTACGAGATTTTTTCTGTTATCACATATTGAAGCATAACGCCTTGAATGACTTTTAATTTAGTAATTACTTACATATTATCCAAAAGTAATTATTTTACCATTTCCAATTCCTAAATTGATTTTGATTGAGGATACACTTTATACAAATGTTTACTGTTTACATTATAATTTTTACAATTACTATTAAAACAATATTTAGTACATAAAAATAATAATAAAATTAAAAAGATCAAAAATTATTTTCAATTGCCGATTTTACCTTTGAAAATACATACTAGTGGACATAAATATTTAAGTGCAACTTATTTAAAAATTCGAATATACTATATTGTATACGTACTCGTATGTATGTATGTGGCAATAGTACATATTACTTTAATTAAATAAAAATTGCAATCTAGTGATCGATTGTAAGTAAAGCAAAAATAATAAATGTACTTAAATAGCAATTATAGGACAAGGATTGGATGTGACATAACCATTATGGGGAAATGCACACTTACCACCAATATCCATTCCACATACAACGTTTTCTGCAACGAGTGAGTAAATGATGATGTCTTTTGTGAAAAGACTAGCTTTTCACAAATTATACGGCTAAGATGCAGCAACAACTGAACAAAACGTATTACTATCTTCGTTGGGCAGTTAGTGATACTTATATAGTTTTCTTTTGCGGCATTGCTATTTTTATAACTTTTTATAAAGAGAAAGATTAAAAATAGTACCAATTCTTAAAATTATTAAACGTAGACAAATGTTAGTAAGCTCAGAAAAGTTTAGATGTGAACATAGATGTGAACAATATCGAGTATAAGGAGCGTAATCTCCCGTTTTTTATATAATATATCTTTATGATTCATTATCCCACGGAATTCTTTAAATTGTTACAACACCACAGGTAATTGCAGAATATTACAATGATACTTAATTGTTACACATACAAAATGGTATTCTTATCAATGAAAATTCTGTTATAATTTTTTGGTAAATAATATATCTACGTACATTTCTACTAATTTTTATAAAATTTTAGAGAATTAATCATTACTTACTTTATTAGAATTTTTTTAGAATTTTTAATCAGGGACTTTGATGATAACAGTAGTTTTTTGTAGATATTAAGCACTGAATGATCTCTGATACATTTGGTTTTTTCAAAAATTCGTCCACTTGCTAAGGTATATAAACATTAACTTCGATACCTTCATTTATTCACAATTTTTTTGTTTTTTTGATAAAACAGAAATCACTCTGATATTTTTAACACACACTTTTTTACAGAAAAGTTATATCTTTAAAGAGTATCTAGTTGAAAATATGTTGAAACCACTTGTTCTGTATGGTTGTTTTTTTATAGACACGTAATTCAAGCCATCAAGAGACACGTAAAATGCACACAAATATTCATTTCAAGATTCAACTATGTCAACAATGTTCTTTAGATTTACATAAAAGTTATATTTTTGTCCAAACACTGATCTTTACTACTTCAATGTCAAAATTACAATGATAAATTATTTTATTTTAGCGCAATGGTAAGTTATTTTTGCTAAAACAAAAGCCGCTACGTTCTGTTTCCGTTTTCACGCTTTCGCAAATTCATCTGACTTTTCATTTACCTAAATTCTTTACGCCTTTGTTCGCTTCTGCGAAGCACATTTGCGATCAACAGTTTCAAATATTCCGTTTCGTTTTCACTGTGCCAGTGTACGAAATGAATGTATGAAAAGCTACGCGATAGTGTCAAAATGTGCAACTGTCAAACCGGTAGCATTATTAAATATCGGCGCAAGCGAGACTGCAATACACAAAATTAATACGATGCACTAACCGAGAAACTAAAAAGTTTTTACATTCTCTGCACTAACCGTCATTAGCTACAGCGGTACAACAAAAATGCATACCTTGTTTCTCACTTTCAACAATGACTTAGCTACGATTTACCCAAAACCGCCTTCTTTACATTCATTTTCCACTTTTTCTTTATTTTCTTCCGTACACCGAGACGTTTTCAAGTCTTGTTAATTCCTTTTTTAGTATTCAATATCTCACAAATTTTTTAAATACTTTGCATAATGATTGCACAAATTTGCGATTTAATATTTCCCTAATTATATCCACAATCTCCGGTTTAGAATCGAATATTTCGAAAAAATTGCACCCACAATCGCGACACAAGGGAGCGTAAGCCTGATGTATATCAAAGAGAAAACAGAACTGAAGAATAGTAAGAAGAAGGGAATAAAAAAGCAGAGATGTTACCAATTACAGTTTGTTTTTTAAATTGTGAACGAGTTACAAAAATACCTAAATTTAACTCAGATAAATTAATAAAAGTGTTATACTTTTACTAGTCGTCCAATAAAATTATTACAGTATTACTGCGTTTTTTGGATATTTCAAATATTTATATTTTCTTCCGTTATGCTTAACAAAATATATATTTTTTTGCTATTTTCTTAATAAACTAATTTAAATGCTTAATTTTGTAAATCAATATTTTTTTTTAAATTTCTGATTGATTATAAGCTTCGCCGCTTGTTGAACGTTCTTAAAGATATTCTTTTGCATATTAATTCCAAATTGCATTGCATTTGAAGTAAGCTTCATTTGCAAAGTTAACAAGCAATTTTCCCTAGACTGTAAGCTCTGTTACAATGCTTTATATATTAAGCAGGGCTTAAACTCTAAAAAGGATTTTTTTAAGTAAAGAAATTGTAATAAATTTCATACGATAAAGCGGGTTAACCTCTGAAATCACCCTTTTAAAGAGTGCCTTGTCAGAACACGGAAACTCTAGAAAGCCATCTTAGATCTAGATATTTTACCAATTTTCTATAGTAGACTTATTTGCGTAAAAATAGTAGATTTTACAAAAAATATTTTTTGTATAGCTAAAATCCTTGGCTAAGTTACCCGAATATCAGCGGACTCATAATCAGTTTGCAAACGTTTATTTGGTAACAAAAATAAGAAGGGAAGGGATAAGTCTAACCAAAACTTATACAATACTTACAACAATGCAATTATACCTGAGAACATGTTATACAATTATATAAAGATACCTCCCTTTGACATATTCGTCAAAAAGTATGCTAGCATATAAGAAAATCTTAATAAGTATTATAGTCGATGGAAGCTGAAATAATTCGTGGTTCGATTGTACCAAACTTCAACACAATATCTTAGTTTTACGCAAGTAGTTATCGCTTACACGGACAGATAGTCAGCCGAAATTCAATTAGTCTCGTTATCCTGATCATTGATATACATATAGTACATATAAATCTATATCTGTCTCGATTAGTTTTAGGGGTTACAAACAACCGTTAGATGAACAAAACTATATTTACTTATAGTTTTATTCTGTTACGAGACCATAAAAATTAAGTGACAGACCTAATCGTGGAAAAAAAAACAAAAATAAAAAAAAAAAAAAAATATAAAAAAAAGGTCTTAAAGCATTACAAATTTATACGTATTTATTTAAGAAGTATTGTGGGCTTTAAATCAGTCGTTACAAATTAAATATTTATAAATTTACATTTTGTATATTCCCACATATGTATAAGTATATAAGTATGTTAAATTAAGCATACATGTTTTCAACTATTTGCTACTAAATACTCAAGTACCCTAATATGGCATGAGTTAATGTAATCTTATCTACTGATATTTTTCAGTAATAATGAAGATTTTAGAGTACTTAAAAATAAGAAGAATGAAGTATAAATTATCGGTGCATTGTAATACATAAAAGAAGAGACACATCTCTGCTGCAATTTTGCCAAAGTTCAGTAACATCCCCGCTCCGTTCTTTGCTATTGTTCAACTAAAATTACTAATGGATGTTCCGGAGGTGGTGCCTCTTAATACTCAAAGGGATGAAGGTCACATATACAAATTAGTTTGGTGAATGCAATTCATACATGTACATGCGTATGTGTGTGGGACCGGCTGCTGCAGAAAATAGTTTTGCAATCACTGTTGGGCTCTCCCACACATATATATGTATGTATGTGGCATACAGATGCATATTTTGTTCGCGAATATTGTATGGTATTAGCGGAATATAATAATAAAAAGATTTAGAAGGTGTTTTGCAGGTAAAGGTTAAATGTAACACATAAAATGAAGCCAGCACAATGCCGAAAAGGTATTACTTGGAAATATGTATATGCATCTTCATACTAACCGTAGTACATATTATATGTTATGCACTATATATGTATGTATGTATATTATATATTACATATGTATATTATGAAACGTAACTTTAAAATACACGTACATACATATATATTTGTATGTATGTATATTATATATTACATATGTATATTATGAAACGTAACTTTAAAATACACGTACATACATATATATTTGGGTATATAAAGGCAGGTAAAGAATAATAAAGAAATATTTGCTTTATCTCATTTATAAATTGTAAACCAAAAAACTTGCTTTTGATTCTTAAACCTGTTACGGGACACCTAGAAGGCAATATATGTATGTATGTATGTCAATTCGATAATATTATTGCTGTCAATATTACCATTGGAGACTGCATATTGCTTAGGGGTGGAAATAGTTCTTTCAATATTTATACTGCTAAGTATTGCTCAACAACAAACTCTCCTTTTGGTAGTTTCACTCCGTTCCGTTTTAATTCAAAATTTCTTAACTCATACCTATATTACAATTATATATATTATACTATAGGTCATAAAAAGATTAAATCAAGGTCTGATACAAAATTAAATTAACATATGAATAATATTTTTTGTACTTCGTGATCCACTTTTTTAAACTAAGGCTCCCACAGAGCCATCATCTTCAATACATTAGAACACTGACCGGCAAACTTACACATTAAAATTAAAAAATTAGGGGTTTCACATAGTCTCATAAAGTTATAAGTTATATAGTAACGATTCGAAAACATAGCATTGAGAATTGTAGATGTGTGAACTTGTTAATCCTCTTCTTCTTTATTGGCATAGACACCGCTTACGCAGTTATAGATTAGTTTACAATATAGCGCCAGACTCTACGTTTGGCCAGGTCCTGCTCCACCTGGACCTTCCAACGGAGTAGAAGTCATCCTCTTCCTCTGCGTCGAATACTTTCAGAGCTAGAATGTTTTCGTCCATTCGGACAACGTAGCCGCTTTCTTTTAATCGCTGAACTACATATGCATGTTAATGTCGTCTTAAAACTCGTACAGCTAATCGTTCCACCGAATGCCGTATTCGCTTGCCAATGCACAAAGGACCATAAATCTTCCGCCGAACCTAATCAATTCAATAATACATATCACATTTTCGATAAAAAGTTTGATAAAAGCTTTGGTATCTGGAGTTTTAGTCCGATTTTGATAATTTGAGATAACTTACTTTAAAGGCCCTATTTGTGTTTTATCCCGATATATTATATTGGTGTTTGATTATTATACTGGAAGTAAAAATATCAAATGGAATTTAAAGTTGTGTTATATGAGACGTAGGCGTGGTTGTGGTCTGATTTCGCCCATTTTCACACTGTAACCGGAAAATTACAGGATAAGTTTATCTACTGAACTTGGTTGAAATTGATTGGGTCCGTTCGAAGATATGTGATTTCACTTAAAGTTGGGCGATATGACCGACCCATAAAGGCCTCTTTTGCCAACTTGGGTATAAAATTGATTGTTTCCAACACATTTAGTTATTGATTTAGAGCAAATTTAGTAATTTTTATCAACACTGGGGGAGTGGGCGGGGTCGCTATTAAGGCTCCCAGAAACACAAAAACACTATGGGGCTTTGCAGACGGTAAAACAAATTTGTAATCAAGCCCATCAAAAAGATTATCGAAACTTTTGATATCAATACCAAGGCGAAGTACTGCATTATTTCCCTGAAAACAATGTACGAAATTCAGTTTGTTTTTCATTTTAAATGAAAATTGCAGAGGCAGCATCACTTTAAGAACAAGCCTTTCTGAACAATCTGATAAAATGTCATGAAAATTATTTAAGATTAGTACTTTAAGACAAGGCGATCTTTCGGTCGGGAAAAAACTTTGCAAACTATGTTATATACTTATGTACATATGTATATACGATATACTCGTATGATTCAAAATATAATACTTAAGGGGTCCTGGTGGTCTAGAACGCTCAAATTAAGGGTGTTTTCTGGAATTTTTTTTTAGGTTTGAAAAAAGAGCAATCAATTTAAAATTTTTACAGTTTATTTATACACTTATGAAGAGTACAAAAATATTTTTTTTAATAAAATTTTTTTTTAACAATATTAAAAATAGCGTCCATAAAAGAAGACTCCCGGTGCCGTTGTTGATTTTGACTTTTCTGAACATCTGAAACATAAAAACCAAATAAATTATTAATCAGTAAGAGTGCAGCTACCGCTGGAACTACAACCAAAAAAAAAATATTGAAAATTAAAAAAATTTCGCGCTCTTGAACTTCAGATTCTGAAAACAGCTATTTTTGGAGCAGTTTTAGATCGAAACAAGAAAAAACATTAACTTCGTTTGCACCGAAGCTAAATACCCTTCACAGATGCATTTCTGTTAGTAACTATTTGTTCAGTTTGTATGGAAGCTATATGCTATAGTAACCCGTTCTGAACAAGTTTTTTAGAGATTACATTGTTGCCTTAAAAAAATAATGTATACCGAATTTCGTGAATATATCTTGTCAAATGTGAAAGTTGTCCATACAAGAACTTGATTCCGATCGTTCAGTTTGTATGGCAGCTATATGTTATAGTGGTGCGATATCGGCCGTTCCGACAAATGAGCAGCTTCTTGAAGAGAAAATCACGTTTGCGAAATTTCAAAACGATATCTTAAAAACTGAGGGACTAGTTCGTATATATACAGACAGACAGACGGACAGACAGACGGACATGGCTAAATCGACATACCGATCATTTATATATATATTTTATAGGGTCTCCGACGATTCCTTCTGGGTGTTACAAACTTCGTGACAAACTTAATATACCCTGTTCAGGGTATAAAAAAATCGAAGTTCTTGATCTTATAAACACCATATTAAAATTTCAAGTGATTCGGTTGGATAGTTTTTTTTTCATCAACGGCACGCCGAAAAAAGTAGTTTTGAGATAAATGAGTTTAAAGTATCCATGCTTCGAGCTCCTCGACCGCGCGCTACCTGCTAAAACGGCTGTAGAAGCTAAAATAATGTGAATATCCTTTCAAAAATTTTACAGTAAATTCTTAAAGGTCTATACTTTCGAACTATAAAAAAAGAAAAAAATCGATTTTTTGAAAATTCTAGACTACCGGGACCCCTTAAAGGCGTTGGATGAAAAAGCGTTTGCATTATATTTGATTATAGTAATTACCTTTATGTAAAGGCACCGTAAAAGATAATAATTATTAAGATTTTGAAATGCTTTCACACTTGTTTCCATAAGTGCCCACTCATATATACTTAGTATACCAATATACAAACATATAAAAAATATTATATAATATATGTATAAATATCAAGATTCTCGCACAAATTTCCGCTGCAATCAAAATCAAGTTATCAATTTAGTGACTAGCCAGACTTCAGAGTGGTTGGTTGTCCGTAACCGTGTGGAGAAGTGCACCCGAAATGGAACTGTATTTAATTATATTAATAGCGTGTTTAGTGGCGAGCGCTTCTCCGAATTTTGATTTGTTTGTAAGAGGCGAAGAGCGCAAGTGAGTACATTGTACATACATACATATGTATGTGCCATATGTGTATATTGCATAAACATACATACAATAGTATGAAATTGCTTGTTTTGTTTCACTAATTGGTACAACTTAAAAATCCCCGACAAAATTGCGACCACATTGTTTATACAGTATTTTGATTTTTCGATAACCTTACATTCATACAAACAAATATTTATTTTATTAATTTGCTATTTGTTCAAGCGTAGTGCTGTGTACGGTTACCAATGTCAGGAGAGCAGGTGTGTAAAAATCGAACTTACGGAGAGCAATATAGAGTACGCTATCAGTTTACCGGTGTGTCGTTTGCTTTGCGGAGATGCGCAGGTGGCAACTGTTTGGCCAAAACCAACGGGAATAGTAAACACTGAAAATTTCCTTCAACACATAGATGTCAACACAATCGAGTTTGAATTTCCCAAACTCACCAAACAGCAAACGCTTTGGGAGGCGTGCAAAAGTAGATTTTTGCAGCAATTAAAGTCACAAGAGATCGGCACTGTAAAGGCCAATGGCGCCAAGTTAACTGTGATTGTTGAGTTAGGAACGGATATCGATGACCTTCCTCGCATAACGCTCGATACCGACGAAAGCTACAAATTGTTGATCGCCCTAACAAAAGATAACGGCAGCATTGCAAGAATCCATAGTAATACCTATTTCGGTGCACGGCATGGTTTCGAAACACTTTCACAGTTAATTGTCTATGACGATATTCGACGTGAACACCAATTGTTGACCAAGGTGGAAATTGAGGATGCACCAGAGTATAAATGGCGCGGTATATTATTGGATACATCGAGGCATTTCTATTCTGTGGACTCCATAAAACGTACTCTTGGTAAGTGTAAACAATAAAATAGCATAACATATGTTTTTTCTTTAATATTATCATATGTTAAGGATAAAGGACCTCTAAAACAGATATTTTTATACTCTTGCTACAGAGTATAATACCAGTTTTGTTCAGCTAACGGTTGTACGTATACATATGTAAATGATCAGGATGACGAGAAAAGTTGAAACTCGGGTGACTGTCTGTCTGTCCATCCGTCCGTGCAAGCTGTAACTTGAGTAAAAATTGAGACATCGTGATGAAACTTGGTATGCGCGTTTCTTAGTACAAAATAATTATGAGTTCGTAGATGGGCGTAATCGGACCACTGCCATTAACCGAAAAATCTACAAAGTGCCATAACTAAGCACTAAATTAAGATAAAAACTGTAATTTGGTACAGAGGATCACAGTAGTAAAATACGGCTGTGGGAAAAAAAAATTAAAAAGGGGCGTGGCCTCGCCTTTAATAAGTTTAATGTACATATTTCCTAAAAAAATCTATCCAGCTCAAATATTATAAGAACTCCTACCGACAGTGTGAAATGTATGAAATCGGAAGATAACCCCCCTCACTTCCCATATAACAGTACTTTTCAAAACTACTTAAAGCGCAATAAACCAATAACTAATTACTCCGGAGACATTAAATTTTACCTTCGAGATGGTACGAGAGGCTTTTATGGGAGTCAGTGTGAAACTTTTTGGTGAAATCACATACCTCGGTACCCGAGCGACCGATTTCGACAAAGATTGGTACATGTCTTCTCATATTCCTATATCATAGTACGAAAATGAAGAAATCGGTCAACAGTAACGCCTCTTCCCATATAGCACAATTTTAAATTTCAGTTGATAATTTCACTTTCCAGTACACAAAACAAGAAGCAATTAATATAACGGAATTAAACTTTGCGCGAATAATCCCCTTAGTGTATGCCACTTTGTGAACAAATTTTGTACCGAATATTTGGATCCCAAGACCTATAGTTGACTTTTGTTCGAAAATATCGTCAAATGTGTAAGTTATATAATTGAAATTCAGGGATCATACATACTTCTCTAACAATGGTATGTCTGTATGTCAAAAATGGGTTGAATTTGGTCAATACTCCTCTTAGCTCACATATACCCGACATAAAGATTTTCGAACTTCCGGGTGGCTTTGTACCGTATATACATATGTATGTACTACCCATTATGTGAGTCATCTCAATGAAAATGAGCTTGCATGTTTTACTTATAACGGTGTATCTTTGTGCCTGAAATGTATTAAATTTGGCTAAAACTTGACCAAGCCTTTATACAACTAATAACAGGATTTTCGTACATCCGACTGAATTCGCTCCATCAAATGTTGTCGATACTACTCCAACACCCATATACTACATATAACTTAGCCCTTCCATACTTCTTCATTATTTATCTTTCAACCAGACGAGCAGAATTAAATCTGTTCTTAATTAATTAATTTTAATTAAATTTGCTAAAGTTCGTAGTATTAACCTTTATTTACTCATTTCCAGATGCGCTAGCAATGGTCAAACTAAACACCTTTCATTGGCACATCACAGATTCTCAAAGTTTTCCACTGGAAGTCAAATCTCATCCAGAGCTCCATAAACTCGGTGCTTATTCACCGAATAAGATTTATACACATGAACAAATAGCTGAAATCGTACAGTATGGACTTGTCCGAGGCGTTCGCGTAATGCCGGAATTTGATGCGCCTGCCCACGTTAGTGAGGGTTGGCAACATAAAGGTGTGATTGCCTGTGCAAATTATCAACCTTGGAGAAGTTATTGTGGGGAACCACCTTGTGGACAATTCGATCCCACCGCAGAGCAGTTATATCCCATATTGGAAGACATTTATCGCGAAATATTTCAATTATTCACTCCAGATGTTTTCCATATGGGCGGCGATGAAGTGTTGTCAAAATGTTGGAATGCGAGTGAAAGTATCCGTAATTGGATGCTGTTAAAGGGTTGGAATTTGGAGGAGGATGATTTCCATCGGCTTTGGGGATATTTCCAAGAAAAAGCACTTGAAAGAGTGGACAGTGTTTCTAACGGCTCTAAACCATTAATTACACTATGGACCAGTAGTCTGACGAAAGAACCATATATTGATGAATATTTGGACAAATCCAGATACATTATACAAATATGGACGCGCGGCACGAGTAGCGACATTTTGCCAATTTTAAAGCGAGGTTATCGTGTTATTATTTCCAACAATGACGCTCTTTATTTCGACTGTGGCGGTCCCAGTTGGGTTGGCAGTGGGAATAACTGGTGTTCACCCTACATCGGTTGGCAGAAAGTCTACGACAACAACTTGGACCTAATCGCAGAGGGCTACAAAAGTCAGGTTTTAGGCGCTGAGGCAGCAATTTGGTCGGAGCAAATCGATGAGTATACGCTAGACTATCGGTTATGGCCACGCTCTAGTGCCTTAGCAGAGCGATTGTGGTCGAACCCCGCTGAGGGTTGGCGCAACGCCGAATCCCGAATATTATTACATCGTGAACTGTTAGTAGCAAATGGAATACACGCAGAGGCGCTTCAACCAGAATGGTGTTTACAGAACGAAAATGAATGTCCTGTAAATAAGAGTTGAAAATGTAGTAAATACACACACAATCATAAGTCTACTTAAATTTTCGAATACTATGTCATAAATTCAATATATTTTTGAGAAAAATGTCACTTTTAACGGGTTTTATTTTATATTCAAAAAATCAATGGAGCATATTTTATTCAAATTAAAATCGCAATATGAGAAACGACAAATTTCGGTTTCCCGCCAAATATTGCCAATGAAGATTGCATATTGCTTATGACGGGCAATAATTGTCAGAATAATTTGAATGACTAGTAATGCTGATGTTAATTACTTGGTAGTTTGATAGTTCGCTTTTCAATACTACAAAAAACTTGGAGTTTGACATCCCTTGAAAAAATTTAAACAGTATGTGCTCTTATATTATATTACTTTATTAAAATATTTTAAACTTTATATATGGAGTACAAAATAAACTACATTATTGCTATAAAACCGTTTAGAAAATTAAATATTTATTTTACACGTCAATATTTACATTTAACCCTTAGCCACCTAACGTCTTTTTTAGACACTCTACCACCTAACGTCGGTCAAAGTTAACTTAGTTTTAGTGTTTAAAGTATAAATATAATAATAAAAAACCAAAAACCGCACATAACTCTTTTGTACCTTTTATTTAATATTAACAAAAAGTTAACTTAAAAGAAGTTTCTTACTTCAACTGCGCAGCTTGCATAATAACTGGAATATATGAAATATAAAAAACGGTAGAGTCACTGTGACCGGCGTTAGGTGGCTAAGGGTTAATATAACATAATATATGTATTAGAAAAAAATATAACTTGCTTTAAACGCATATATTATCAGATCGCCCTAATACTAATTTACGCACTTTACACAGTATGTTGTTGATGCTTCCAATGCAACCCTGATTTGCGGCAGCCATCATAATTGGTTCGTTTGCTTTGTGGTCGACTCGTAAATTTCAGTTTGATTGCCTTGCTAAAGCGAAATGTCAAATAGCCGACTGTTTTAAGAGTTGGACGGAATTCGTCTAATCAGCTTTAGTTTTTATTTAATTTGTTAAAAAGAAACCAAATATATGTAATCGTGTACTTCCAAAATCGCATATAGCATTTTAGTTGTTTTTATTCGTCGTGCACTTGTCGAATTTGAAAATGTTTGAAACTATTCAGAACTATTCTGGCAGAATTTAAGTTTACTCTGCAATGTTAGTGGATGCTATTTGTGTACATTTGTAATTTTAATTACAATTTATTTTGCCGGTGATTTGTATTTTGGAAATTATTGATTTGTTCACGTTAATATAACAAATCTAATGAGTGAACTTCTTTTAGTGATCTGAAAATAAATCTGCATTAGTGTAAAAATCCTGAACACTCATATATGTATATTAATACAAATTCATATACATGTAAGGCATTTCCCATTAAACAAAAGTAAGTGTGAAAGTATCATACGGAATACAAGTGAGTGCTTCGAAAGTTTGTGATTTTTTTTGTGTTCTATGCGTTCGTTCACACTGACTAATTATTAAGGCAGCTGTCATACATAGTACAAACCTGTGAAAAATAAGAGCAGAATGCTATTAAAAAGATACTAATTTTGTAATAAATACATTAAAAAGGAATTCTCAAAAAATTTAAAAACTGCGGCTGCCGACAATTTAGATCACTACATGATTACTTAGAATACAAAATAATTCAAATTAGGTAAGTTCATACAAAAGGATTATTTAGTATTAGTTATACATATGTTTGTATCTGTAAATCTGCACAGTTTATGTTTGCTTATGACATTACAAATAAATAAATATATATACAAACGTATGCCAATAGGTGCATTCACTCGATCACTATATACGTTATATGTATGTATGCTCGCAGCTCGACTGGTGTTCAGATGAGGTTCTCAAATCATTCATTTTCGTCGTTGAGAATGTAAATCCTGTTTATAAAATTTATTGCTTTGCTTACTCATTATCAATTAGTAACATAAAAATGTGGATACATTTGCTCTCGCCCCTTGGCATTAAAATGCCGCCAAGATTGTTTCTACAGAAGCGTGTCACGAAACATATCAGCTGTTCGGAGTCGCAGGTCTCTGATTTTGATATTAAAAAACCTTTTTCCTGTCGGTTTTGTAGAAAAGGTGTCTGTTATAATTTATTTAATATTATTCATATAAGAACTTTCCACTGTAATTGCATTAAAAGTTCGTTAAACATTTAATTTATGTCCTTGGGTAATTAAAATAAAATGACTAACTAATAATATATGTGCTGTTTCCATGTACATATGTATGTAGAAGTACATGTGTAGGTATAGACAGAACTTTACCATAGACCACAATGGGGTTATTTTGTGCTTAGCAAAGTAAAACCACACAAATGCTCTAAAAACTAGGCGAAGCCGTCATTAATGCAACGTAGCAAATTTTTTGCGAGCAAAGTACCCCCGTTGCAATAGGGCAGGCGAAATCGATCACTCAAAATAATACACATTTAGGTGTATATTTGTAAATAATATATATTTTTTAGCAGCCGCATTTGGAAGTATTGCAAATATAAAAAAAATTTAACGCCTTTATATCCATTAGAATTCTTTAACAAGTCAGCTTGTTTGAATTTATGCTAAAAAACACATTAAAAATTTGTACTTAAGTGTTTCATTGATTACGACCCACTACTTCAAATTACATACTATATATCTACAACATTTTAAAGTTCTGCTATCAGATATAACCCAGTTATCATATTATATATACCAATATTTAAATTTTGTTTAACTCATGTTCCATTTTATAACGTGTTTCTTTCGCATGTGAATTTCTGAAAATGTTGTTACGTTATTTTGCATTTTAGGTGACGATATATAAAACCTATAAATAAAGGAAAATGAATATTTATATCTGTATGTAATTTTGTACACTTTACATTTCTATGCTCTAAGGATTGTTGTCCGTATTAACTTTGCGAGCCTTGATATACATACATACTCTGTAAAGCCATATGCATAGACATACAAGTATGTACACATGTTCATATGCATGTTCCGTTTTTGCTTTCCAATACATAGTATGTGTATCAGTATACTATAAAAAATGCCTCCACACTTGAGTTACATTTGTTGTGGCTAAATATAGAGTTTTGAGTAACACCATCTATGGCATATGCCAAACGACTTGACGTCCTACCTACTCTTATATTTTGTACACATATACATTAAAGTAAAAACCAAAGAATGTGAAGTGACTTACCGTTCTCAACGTTATAAATAAAAGTCAGATTGTAGAACACGCATTGTACGATAAACACACTTGTTCTATAGGACTAGACAAGCGGCGAATTCGGATATAGTTTACTCGTTGTCCTTATTCTCTTCAAGCATATCCATAGCACCACTTAATAGCTATGCATGAGAGTGAAATTTTTCTGTTTTGAGAACTGAACTTTTTAAAGTAAATTTCATTTGATATCCATGCTTTTTTGATGTATTCATAACCTACTTTCATAGATTTGTTGGCCTTGAAACAATGGCAATTTTTTTTATTCCCAATAACAAGTCATTTAAATTTCTATTACCATGTCATTATAAGCCACCATGATAGTTTTAGTGATGACTTGTCGCTTATTAATTTTTATCATCAGATTTTGAATTCGGTACTTCCCCTAAAAACATTTTACGTTTTTATTTTTACCTCAAAGTTTGTAACACCCAGAATGAAACGTCGGAGACTCGTTACCACAATAGTCGGTTCTACGTAAGCGGAACAGAATTCTGTCGCTAGGACAACAACAAAAAAGTCGAAGATCTTTATAATATGTGACCTGGTCTACGGAAAGGGGGCTTAGGTATCAAAAAAAAAAAAAAAATGATTTTTTGACACCTAAGACCACTTTTCGTAGACCAGGTCACATACATAAGTCTATTAGGGTGCTTCAAAAAATCATTTTTTTTTTTTTAGCACTGTTTAAAAAAGCCAATTATTATTCTCAGAACCTTTTTTTTATTTTTATTGAAAAAATTTCAAATTTCAAATCACTATGTTTAATCTCCTAATTGAGACAAATTTTTTTAAATATTGAAAAGCCAGCTTTATGAATGCGAGTATGTGATAGTTATTTTTGAGAAACGAAAATTAGTTGGTGAAATTTTAGTTTGAATGAAAAAACGAAAATTCCTCTGTTAAATGTATGGGAACCTAAAAAAAAAATAGCGAACCCTTAGAGTTAAGCTACAGCGCCTGGCTTGAGGGAGGATTTTTTGTTTGTCAGTCACTAACATTTGAGGGGGTAAGAGTTCAAAAAAAAAATTTAAAAAATTTTTTTGAGGCACCCTAATGTCTATAAGGATTTTGATATGTCCGTCTTTGCGTATCTATATACGCGAACTATTCCCTTAGTTTTTGAATTATCGGTCTCAAATGTTGATATGCCATTTTCTCCCCAAGAAGATGTTGAAACTGCCAATATCGAACCACTATAGCATATAGTTGCCTTAAAAACTGATCGATCAAAATCATATCCTTGTATGGCAAACTCTTTTATTTGACGTTATATCTTGAGGAAACTTTGCGCCAGTTTTATATTTAAGACAACGATATAATCTCCAAAGGAATTGTTTATATCGGATTTCTATAGCATATACAAACAAAGATCAAAATAAATTTCAGGGATTGAAAATTTAAATTATGGGCGTTTGAAAATTGTATAGGATAGCAATATTCGTTAGAAGGGCATTTAATGGGGTTTTCAATAGGGACGCTATAAAAGTAGATCAGCAAGGACAGCAAACGACGCCATATTTTTTTCGGCTCTTGTGACAATTCTCTTCTGTAAGGTTTGATATTTCATCAAAAACCTGTACGATCCAACAACGAGTCGGAATTAATTATTTATTATTTGCTACCGAAATTCGGAGTCAGTGGCCTCAACTTTGAGAGCGCTACGTCCAATTTATGGTGGTCATAATCGTTGTGTCAGATCAACAATTGAGCGTCTAGTAGATAAATTTTAATCCACAGCCCCAGTATGTAGAATATTGCTGCGGCTAGCGCATCAATTGGGGAATACTCAAATCATTCATTTTTAAGCGTTGGCCATCTCTGTGACGTCGTTGTGGCAAATTTTGCGAAAAGATCTTCACCTACATCCTTACAAGATCAAATTGACGCAAGAACTGTAGTCGCTTGACCACCAGAATCCTCGTATGTTCTTGAATTGGGCTGAGCAACAACTTAAAAATGATCCGGATTTTCATCGAAACATTTTCTTCAGCGATAAGACTCATTTCTTGCTGAATGGCTTCGTCAATAAGCAAAACATGCGTTATTGATCAGGCAACAATCCATTTCTACTCCATGAGCCGCCATTGCATTCCGAAAAAATTACGGTTTGGTGCGGTTTATGGGCCAGCGGCGTCATTGGGCCGTACTTATCGCTACCGCTCGATTTCCGAATATTTTTTGTCCGGATGATGAACTTCGTACGAATATCGAACGTGAAATTGCAGCAGTATCGGTCGATTTATGGAATAAATGTGTCTGGACTTCTGCAAGCCGGCCGTGGTGACCATGCAAAAGAAATCGAGTTCCATACATAATGCCATCGAATGTACTTTCACAGGAATAAATAATTTCATTGATATCCCAAACCCTTTTTTGCTTTATTTAGACAATTTTAGTACCGCTCTTATTGAAAAACCCGTTATAAGCAGAGCAAAGCTTACTGAAAATTGAAAGAATCTTTGTGGTTCATAAGTTCAAAACAGAGACCTTCGTCTATAGTATAGTTTAAGGGAGTTTTCCTCAAACATTCATTTTAATTGAGCTGTACATTCTTGCGCTATTTGAAAAACGAAATTCTTCCTACACAAAGAAGCAAATTAACTACGATAACTCTATTGTTTATATATACCTAAACACTTCGAATTTAACGACTTATGAAAGTTGTCTTATTATAAATAATGTTCTGTTGCTTTTTCTCTAACATCCGAAAATAATTTGCAGTTCGTTGACCATTACTATTATTCTAGGTTAACTGTTCACTTTTGACAGAGTTGTGTTGCAAATGAGTCTGCATACATGCTTAGTTTCCGGTAAAATTACGGTATGTGTTAATGATGCTTATGTGGTCAGAGATAAAAGTCAAACTAACAACTTTTGTTTTAATATTAATGTTCACCTTTCACCATCAAATTGAGGACAGCTTGTTTTAATGATGTAGATATGTAGCGTGGCGATATTTTGTGTACATACATGTGTAAATATGTATGTATGTATGTATCTATGTTACACATGAGGCGTGTTCGAATAACGAGCTTACTGCAAAATTGGGGGATTTGCAAAGAAATTATTATATTTAAATTTTAATAATTTCGACACGTTGTTGGATTGTATAGCTTTCAATGATGAAATGGCAAACCTTACTGAAGAGAAATGTCAAAAGGGCGGGAAAAAAATAAGACGTCGTCTGTTGTCTCTATCTATGTCAACTATAGCATATGGCCGTCATTCAAACCGATCGATTAAAATCAAGATAAAGTCCTTTTAATATTTTTCTGCTGAAAACAATGCAACTGCGAAGGGTGTTAACGGCCGTTCCGTCTTATAGCCGAGATATACAGAATCATCCATAGTACTAACTTTCCGTACTAAAAAAAATAATTTCATTAAAAAAAATTTCATTTAAATTCAACTAAGTTATATTTTTATTATTTACTTCACATCAAGTGTTAGTGATAGCAGTAAAAAGATTGGAAAAAAACAATTCATAAATATTACAAAAACAAAGGTAAAAAATATATTTCAAAAATTCGATGGAAAAAAAATAGAAACCAAATTTTTTATATTAAAAAAATATTTTTTTAAGGGCTCTAGTAGAAAAAGTTGTTAGCACATTGTAGTGTATTCTTTATCGTTTAATACAGATGCACATCTTCTAGGCATAGACCTAATTAAGCTACCGAAAGTGTTCTATGGACTTTTGTACCTTCTTTTGGAATTTTGTCTTATTTTTCGGTTTAAGGGGTGCAATACTTTCCTTAACAAAAAGTTTAAAAAGTTTTTGATGAGATTCAGATCTGCCGATTACTCTGGCTAAGCCATAACGCTAACACCATGGTCTGAAAACCAATTTTCGGCAAGAACAGAACCTATGTTTTGGATCGCTCTCTTATTGAAATTGCCAAAATGCAAAGCAAATTACATTCAGCATTTGGGAGTATGACCTTATCTAAAACCTTAACGTGTATATAGAGGTCTATGTTTTTTTGTATCCATAATATAAGTCCCGGAACACAATATGAGAAACAATACTAAACCATTATATTGCCGCCACGATGTTTGAAGGACCTAGTCGTGTAGCGGACGCACATTTCTTTGTTTGTTGGACTTAGGACTCACGCGAAAATATCATTTCCCATCATATTAATTTTGCTTTGAGACCATAAAATGTCGAACCATTTTTTTTTTTAATTTTCAGCTTCGTCCTAATCCTTCTTACTGTTCTTGAAGAAATTTTTGCACATAATTTTTATTAATTGGCTACAGAGGCCGTAAACGGATCGCGCATCGACAATCCTGCAACATTTCGATCGACTTCCGCAGACAATTTTTTGTGATTGGCCTATTTTTCAACCATTTTTCGGTCATTTTAAAGCAAAAAACACAAATTTTTGAGGCATATTCCATATGTTTGCAATTTGCTTTTGCGCGTGACCCATTCCTTGCAAATTTTGATCTAATTAAGTTAATATAACTACTTATTACGCTTTTTAAATTCAATATTTTGCGTTTTTGAAACCATTTCGCTATTGATTCTAATATTTTATCACTAAGCACGAGGCACGCTATTAACACTTTTTAAATTACAGTTAACTGTAAAACTTGACAATGCTATCTGTTCCTCTTTTCCAAAAGTACATATTATAGCCTTTGTTATTATGCAGAAAAGTTACTACATAAATGAAAATTTTCAAAAAATTATACCATTGTTTCAAAGCAAAACCTTTGATTCTATTTTATTGTCCGTAACTATTATTGAAATATTTGTTCGAAAGAAACAACTTTTTGAATATCCCAATATCTTTGAAAATATTTAATTGATATTAATTAAAAGTTAAATGGGTTTTATAAAACATTTAAAGGCATGCTTTAGTTTTGACCATTGAACCTTTGGCTACTATGTTCTATTTTAGATGAAATCAAGGTTTCAAATCAAATAAAAACAATAAAAATTATGTTGTTTTATTACTATACATATAACCAAATTGTATTTGCAAAACGTACATAGTATATGTACATTTATACTTAATTGTATGCCATTTATAAAATTAAATTTTATACAATAAGTTAATGCTTTTAAAGTAAAAGTCCATTTAAAATTTTGCCCAGGTTTGTTATTTCGCTCTTACATTTTTTATAATATTATAATAAAATTGTTTTCTTTATTTGTTTGTAATGCGCGTTCAAAGGTAACGTTCTTGCTTTCACAGCTGTTTTGTTGTTTATACTTTGGTCCGCACTGTTATTAAAATAGATTATCATTTGAACCATCACTCGGCTAAATGCCAACAGGAAATTATATTTATGTACTTCGGTTTAAACAAAAATTGCGATTTCACACATTGTCGGCGTCATACTTGTACCTTCATTGACTGAATATATTCAACATAATCGCTATAATTATACGAAGAAATGTGTTCGTGTTTGGCCGGCTTTGCAAGTTACTTAGAAGTCATGGCTATGATATTCGCCCTGAAATACTTATACTTTTGTTATCAAAAAAGATGGACCTTTATTAATTTTCTAAATACCGGGATTTCCAGTAAAGATGATATGACTAGTGTCGTTTCGGCCATATATAATACTTCATGATCTGCAACTTTTTTACTGAATACAGTAATGTTTATAATTTCATTATGGAAAGATATACACAAGAACAATGTACTATTGTGCCCAAAAAATAAGGTGACTTGTATTTATTTTGAAAATTCTTTATTTTTTTTCTAAATCAATTTCATCCCCTCCCGATGCAATGCACTTATGCCAACGGATTTTCCAATCTTCGAAACACTGGTTGTAGTCACTTTCCAGGATGGCCTTCAGTTCCGTCTTCGCTGCGGCTTGAATCTCCTCTATCGTATAAAAACAGTGTCCCCGGAGCGGTCTTTTGAGCTTGGTGAACAGCCAGAAGTCGCACGGCGCCAGATCAGGTGAATACGGTGATTGTGGAACGATATGGGTTGAGTTTTTGGCGAAATGATCACGAATTACGAGGGCAGTATGGGATGGTGCATTATCGTGGTGTAAAAACCAAGAATTGTCTTTCCCCAATTCCGGCCTTTTTAAGCGGATAGCGTTGCGCAAATGACGCATAACGTTCAAATAATATTCCTTGTTGACTGTTTGACCGGTTGGAAGGAATTCATAATACACAACACCACGATAATCGAAGAAAACAGTCAACATTACCTTGATTTTTGAGCGACTTTGGCGCGATTTTTTTGGTCTCGGCTCTCTTTTGGCACGATATTCGCTCGATTGATCGGTTGTTTCGGGGTCGTTAGCATAGATCCAAGTCTCATCGCCAGTCCAGTTATAATGCGTTTCATGACACCCTGGAAGTCGGAAAGCATCGTTTCACACACTTCAACACGACGCCTTTTTTCCAAAAAATTCAATGTTTTCGGTACCAGTCGAGATTTGACGCGCTTGAGGCCCAACACATCCTTTAAAATGGTATTGGCTGAGCCTTTCTGTATGCCAACTTCATCAGCAAGGCCTCTAATTGTTAATCGACGGTTTTTCAACACCAAATCTTTGATTTGTTGAACGTGAGCTTCGTCGGTTGAGGTTGATGGTCGCCCTGGACGCTCTTCACGGCCGGCTTGGAACTCACTATACCACTTGTAAACATTTGTTTTAGACATAGCCTCATCACCAAAGGCTTTTTGAACCATCCTCAACGTATCCGTAGCAGAAAATTGATTCCGTAAACAAAATTTAATGCAAATTCTTTGCTCAATAAATTTCGACATCGCAAAAAACGAAAAACTCACTTTCGGCAGCTCACAAAACGACACGTATCTCAAACACTAATGAATATTTTGACATGAAATTTGACATAAATGTGATTGACAGTACTACCAACCTAAAAAAAAATAATACTCCAAATCCTTCGACGCGCGCAGTTTAACTGTATATTATCAAAATAATCGCTCTCCAATTCCAAACTACAATTGTGAACGGCGGTCAGGGCGTGTTGAAAGTTTGTTGCGTTCGCTGTACTGTTCGATGTCGTCTTCGTAATCAAGGAAAGGTCTCCTGATGTTCCTAGGAGGTGGCTCCGCTTCAAGAATTAAAACAGAAGTGGGTTCTGCGAAAATATACCAGCAGAAACTGCTTAGAGAGATCGTTATGTTTCTTGTCCGGTAGCATGCAAACATCACTGTGTTAATGTTCAACCGGAGACATCAAGAGGCATCCTGTAACCATTCGAGGTGCATTATTTTGACACATTCGAAGCTTCTTCATCTGCGTTTCACTATATCAAATGCCTTGTATGTTGCCAATAATGTTTGTTTGCCCTTTGACAGCAATAAGGAGTGAGGGAGGCTGTCGGCCTAAAACCGAAAATCTTAGCGTTTTTGACAGTCGAAGTTTTAACGACATCGACTGTGATATTGAATGTGAGAAAGAACGGAGAGATAGCTGTTTACTTTCAAAGGCATGTCATTGATCGAATTCCTGACATCAATATCGTACAATCATCTGGGTATTAGATGATGTAAATTCCCTCTGGTGGTTAAGTGAGTTTCGAAATATAGATGTTAATAAGTAACGGGGAGAGAACATCACCCTGCGGAACGCCTTGTTTACTTTCCTTTAACTTCTTGGCGACTCAGAGTTTTATCCTTTAGTAGTGCTTTTGACAAGTCCAACGCTGTGACAATCGTCTTCCCAAAGGGCGGTTTTCGATTTAAGTCACCAATTAACTGGATGTTTATGACGCTAAGTACTGTGCACTTTATGGAAGCCATGCTGATGGTTTGCTAGACCCAGGTCGGAAGTGAACATAGGAAGTAACAAAGCCTCAAGTGTCTTCACTACTGCGGAAAAGAGAATTATCGGAAGATATGAATTGAATATCAACCCGATCGCCATGTCTCTTAGGATTGGACGGAGCCTTGACAATAGATCAAAACTTACTCACACTGGTGGAGGTGTTACAGGACCGTCTTGACTACTTGTGATTGTGCGCATTTTATTTAATGTCAAAAGTAATTCCTTTAGTCTCCCAATACCCATTGTAAATATTTTTTCCTTTCCCTTTCTTATATATCGGTCAATAAGTGAAAAGCTATAATGAAAAGTGCTAATTGGCGATTTTGACTAGCTACTTTTCCCTAAGATTCGATTTCTGAATTCGTATATGTATATGTACGAGGGCTGGTATATATATTTCTGGCCTAATAATGAAAATAGGCATATTTATCAACGAAAATGTTTTTTTTTTTCGGTCGATTGTTGTTTTGTTTCGGGCTTATACGCATAGATCCATGATTTGTCACATGTGACGATCTTATAAATGTATTTTGAAGCACCGCGATCGTATTTTTTCAGCATTTCTTTACACCAATCCACACAAGCCTTTTTTTGAGCGATTGTCAAATTGTGCGGGATCCAACGAGAACAAACCTTTTTTACGGCCAGGTGTTCATGCAATATCGAATGTATGCTGGTGGGAGAAATGCATAGGCATGCCTCTATCTGAAGGTATGTTACATGACGGTCTTGCATTATCAGTTCACGTACGGCATCGATGCTTTCTGGCACAACGGCTGGTTTTTTACGACCTTCACGGAATTCGTCTTTGAGCGAGCGTCGGCCACGATTGAATTCGTTGTACCAGTTTTTCACAGTGCTATAGGATGATGCTTCATAGCCATACAAAGATTTTAGTTCATCGATGTACTCTTGTCGTGATAATCCACGTCGAAAGTTGTGAAAAATGATCGCACGAAAATGTTCACGAGTTAATTCCATTTTTTGGCCGAGATGAATTTTTTAATTCCCTGTAAATAAAACAATTCACTATTAAATGACAAAACGTTCTGAGTGATGTTATGCTAAAAAATGTCAAACTTTCCAATGGAAATGTCAGATTGCACCTGGCAACACTTAGTGTTGCCTAGTCCAGAAATATATATAGCAACCTACGTATGAAGTTTTCTTTGTGTTGGTATTTATCAGTTGTTTTTGTTTATACGATATTATTACCTTTGATTTTAAAATACAACAAAGTATTGTATGCATTTCATTGATCTGGACTTTGATGAGACGGTCTTTAAACTTTACTCATTTTTACGGGAATTTTGTTTGTTTGTATGCATATTTAAATTTAACGTTATACAATGAATTTCTAAGGTTACTGCGAAATAAGCTGCTTTCTGAATCATGTACTCACACACTTGCAGGCTGTTATCGTACGATGTATAAAATCTTATCTGTGCAAACATTTTTCATTCATATTTATTTACCTCAAGTCTTTCATAACATATATGTACATATATAAATGTATGTACATATTTACGAAAAAATAAACGATACGAGTAATTTGCGAAAATTTAATGTAAACAAAGAAAATGTTTACTTCTTTTTTACTTGGAATATGGCACATCTGTGGTTAAAGCGTAGGTATTTCTAGAGAAAATCCTTGATTAACTTCCCTTCAGTAATTATTCATATTTTTTGGACTTGTATACTTATTTACGACGATGGAGCCGACGTTCCATTGCCCGACCATGAAGAAGTTCGAATAGCAATTACCCGCCTGAAGAACAACAAAGTGGCGGGGTCCGATGGATTGCCGGCCGAGCTATTCAAACACGGCGGAAAAGAACTGATAAGGAGCATGCATCAGTTTCTTTGTAAAATATGGTTGGACGAAAGCATGCCCAACGATTGGAATTTAAGTGTACTATGCCCAATCTATAAAAAAGGAGACCCCACAATCTGCACCAACTACCGTGGGATAAGCCTCCTCAACATCGCATATAAGATTAATACGGTTAATACGGCTGTGTAAGCTGACGTTGAGCAACACCAGAAGCTCCGTCAGAATTGGGAAGGACCTCTCCGAGCCGTTCGATACCAAACGAGGTTTCAGACAAGGCGACTCCCTATCGTGCGACTTATTCAACCTGCTTCTGGAGAAAATAGTTCGAGCTGCAGAACTAAATAGAGAAGGTACCATCTTCTATAAGAGTTTGCAGCTGCTGGCGTACGCTGATGATATTGATATCATCGGCCACAACATCCGCGCCGTTAGTTCTGCTTTCTCTCTCCATACTGGACATGGAAGTAAAACAAATGGGTCTGGCAGTGAACGAGGGCAACACGAAATATCTCCTGTCATCAAATAAACAGTCGTCGCACTCGCGACTTGGCACTCACGTCACTGTTGACAGTCATAACTTTGAGGTTGTAGATATTTTCGTCTATCTTGGAACCAGCGTAAACACCATCAACAATGTCAGCCTAGAAATCCAACGCAGGATTACTCTTGCCAATAGGTGCTACTTTGGACTGAATAGACAGTTGAGAAGCAAAGTCCTCTCTCGACAAACAAAAATCAAACTCTATAAGTCACTCATAATTCCCGTCCTGCTATATGGTACAGAGGCTTGGACGATGTCAACAACGGATGAGTCGATGTTACGAGTTTTCGAGAGAAAAGTTCTGCGAAAGATTTATGGTCCTTTGCGCGTTGACCACGGTGAATATTCGATGGAACGATGAGCTGTACGAGATACATATACGACGACATTGACAAAGTTCAGCGAATTAAAAGACAGCGGCTACGCTGGCCAGGTCATGTTGTCCGGATGGACGAAAATACTCCAGCTCTGAAGGTATTCGACGCAGTACCCGCCGAGGGAAGCAGAGGAAGAGAAAGACCTCCACTCCGTTGGAAGGACCAAGTGGAGAAGGACCTGTCTTCGCTTGGGGGATCCAATTGGCACCACATAGCGAAAAGAATAAACGACTGGCGCGCGGTTGTTAACTCGGCTATAATCGTGTAAGCGGTGTCTACGCCAATTAAGAAGAAGATACTTATTTACTTAGTAACCTATTGTACTTTGATTGGATTGAATTTTTCATAAGCCGAACTTATATTTAGAACATATAGAAAATTTGCCATTGGGCCAACAGACTAACTTTATAAATTGTGAATCTTAACTTTATTAAAAGTTCTATTATTCTAAGGATGGGTCAAATAATGTACTACGGTGGGCAAAAAATAGTAAGACTTTTCAACTTAAATTTCACGCAAAAACCCATTCGTCCACATAATTTTTTGTATGTTGGTATGACTGTCAGTGACATCTGTGCCATATGTTACATCCAGGGCGACCATCATAATCAACTGATGATCAACACGTCAAGAAAAATAAAGGAATTGTGTGTGCTTGAGAATCGACGATTAACAGTAAGATATCATACTAGCATCGTTGGAATGTCGGAAGGATCAGTGAAAACCATTCTGAAAGATCATTTGGGTCTAAGAAAAATGAAAGCACGATTGGTTTCAAAATCAGTAAATTTTTTCGAAAAACAGCGTGGCATTAACATCTGTGAATTAATGCTTTCCGACTACCAGGGTGTCACGAATTGTATTATTACTGGCGCTAAGTCTTGGATATATACTTACGACCCGGAAACAGACGATCAATATCGTTGGAAAGGTGAGCCGAAGCCAAAAAAATCTCGTCAAATCAGGAAAAAAAATAATCAAGGTTATGTTTTTTTTTTTGAGGTGTGGTGCACTTAAAATTCCTTCCGACCGGCCAAACTGTCAACAAGGAATTACTATTTGAGTGTAATGCATCGTCACGCGAAGCTATTCGTAAAGATAGGCCGGAATTACGGGCTGACAACTTTTGGTTTCTACACTCACAATAATGCACCGTCACATACTGCATTGATTCTTCATGAGTTTATCGCCAGATTTCCAACCAATATCATGTCGCCACCGCCGTATTCGCCTGATTTAGCTCCATCTGACTTCTGGCTTTTCAGCAAACTCAAACGATCGCTGCGGGGAAACAGTTTTTTGTCAATTGTAGGCAATGAAAGAATCAAGACAATTCCGGAAATTGACTTTATCAACTGTGTGGATTGGAAAAAACGTTTTCACAAGTGTATTGGGTCCAAGGGAGATTACAGACTCAGCGTTTTTTTGCTCATAGGTATTATTGAATTATGTTGGGTTTGTACGAGGGCTGCTATATATATTTCTGGCCTAATAATGAAAATAGGAATATTTATCAACGAAAATGGTTTTATTGTTTTTCAAAATATTCTCCATTAAGATTTATACACTTTTGCATGCGCTCAAACCAATTTTCGAAGCACTTTTTCCACTCCGATTGAGACACGTCCAAAACATGGTTTTTGAATGCTTCAACAGCATCTTCTGGCGACGAAAATCGTTGACCACGCATTATTTTCTTGATGTGTGAGAATAAAAAGAAGTCATTGGGTGCCAAGTCAGGGCTGTACGGCGGATGACCCATCAATTCGACGTTTTGGCCGGTCAAAAAGGCGCTGGTTTGAACCGATGTGTGAGAGCTCGCATTGTCATGGTGCACAATGATTCGTCTTTTCTTGTTCGTTTTTCGAATTTCTCCGAAGACTTCAGGCAAACAAATGGTGGTGTACCAGTCAGAATTGACCGTCCTACGTTGCTCAAGCGGAACAGTCGCCACATGACCAGTTTTGCCGAAGAAACAGGCGACCATTTGCTTCGAAGTGCTTCTTCCACGAACAACTTTCGTTGGATTTGGCTCGTCTTGGAAGACCCACACGGTCGATTGCTGTTTTGTTTCGGGCTCATACGCATAGATCCATGATTCGTCACCTGTGAAGATCTTATAAACGTCTTTTGAAGCACCGCGATCGTATTTTTTCAGCATTTCTTTACACCAATCCACACGAGCCTTTTTTTGAGGGATCCAACGAGAACAAGCCTTTTTTACGGCCAGGTGTTCATGCAATATCGAATGTATGCTGGTGGGAGAAATGCATAGGCATGCCTCTATCTGAAGGTATGTTACATGACGGTCTTGAATTATCAGTTCGCGTACGGCATCGATGTTTTCTGGCACAACGGCTGTTTTTAGACGACCTTCACGGAATTCGTCTTTGAGCGAGCGTCGGCCACGATTGAATTCGTTGTACCAGTTTTTCACAGTGCTATAGGATGGTGCTTCATAGCCATACAAAGATTTTAGTTCATCGATGTACTCTTGTGATATTTTTATTTATTTATTTATTTAAATGAGAACTAATTATTAATAATTAATAAACAGAGATTAAGCACTGGCTACTAGGGCCTTCGGCTATCTATTACAATAGTTATGTCTAATTAAAATTAAGTGTATAATTAATACTTATTGTTTATTTGCTTATAATATTTAAATGTTATTTATCTTACATATCCTAAGAAAATTGTTGATAGCATTGATGTTGTCAATATTTGGTGTTTTCAGTAGACGGGAGGGTTCCCTGTTTCCAAAGATGGTTTTCCTTTTTTGTGCTGGTGTAGTGCAGTCGTTTAGGATATGGTTAACTGAGTCGTGTGGATGATTGCAAAGTGTGCAGCTAGGTTTTTCCGTTTTGTTCAACAGATAATTGTGTGTTCTTAAAGTGTGACCTAATCTAAGGCGCACAAATATTTTTATGTATTGACAGAAACAGTCGGATTGGTAGTTTGGCTTGACACCAGTGGGATTGTGTTCCTTGTATTGGTGTTGAAAGTTTATCCAGTCTCTAGAGTTTGACTCGTAAAGCTCTTTTTTTACTAGGTTGCGAATATCTTTTGAGCGAGCGTCGGCCACGATTGAATTCGTTGTACCAGTTTTTCACAGTGCTATAGGATGGTGCTTCATAGCCATACAAAGATTTTAGTTCATCGATGTACTCTTGTCGTGATAATCCACGTCGAAAGTTGTGAAAAATGATCGCACGAAAATGTTCCATTTTTTGTCCGAGATGAATTTTTTAATTCCCTGTAAATAAAACAATTCACGATTAAATGACAAAACGTTCTGAGTGATGTTATGCTAAAAAATGTCAAACTTTCCAATGGAAATGTCAGATTGCACCTGGCAACACTCAGTGCTGCCTAGGCCAGAAATATATATGGCAGCCCTCGTAACGGCACGCCTTGCCTTCCATCTGTGTGTCTTGGTTTCATTTGACAAATTTAGGGTCCAATAAATTTTAAAAACCAACACCAAACGCTTAATGAATTTCATAAGAATTTCTTTGAATATTCGCCAATACTTTTAATGTACATATGTACAGGGTAGGCCATTTAAAGTTGACCCATCTGGCAACGCTGTAACTTTTAACAGCGCTGACAAATCGGCTAATGTCATACCGCGTTAGAAGCGTCATTCGAAGACAATTTATACCATGGAACAGTACACTCCAAAAGAACGCGCTGAAATTGTTCAGCTTTATATTCAAAATAACTTTTCAATTGTGTTAACTCAACGTGCGTTTCGCAAAAAAAATAAAGTGAAAAGTGCTCCAGTTAAGAACACAATTAAGTCTTTATACGCAAAATTTGTGAACACCGGTAATCTCACTAATGCCAGTCATGCATCCAGACAACGCACAAGACGTTCTGATGAAAATATCGAAGCTGTACGAGCCAGTATTGAGGAGACTCCATCGACATCGAGTTATCGCCGCTCTCAGGAATTAGACATCTCTCGCACCACTCTCCGACGCATAATTCATAAAGATTTGAAGATGTTTCCATATAAAATTCAAATGGCACAAAAACTAAACCCAGCTGATTATCCGCGACGCCTTAATTTTGGCAAATGGGCCAATGGGTCAACTTTAAATGGCCTACCCTGTACATGTACCCATAATCATATATAGTATACACTGATAAAATCGTGTGTGCCTCCCTCACAGTTTACTATTTGTCGACCTCCTGCGTAATTGCATTAAGGGGAGTATCTAGATAGATTCCCTTTTATAATTCCAAAATAAAATTGATTGTTAATTGAATTAAATTTTTTTCCTTTCACATTCAATAATCATATCATTAGGATATCTGAAGCGCTGTGGGGCTATTAGTCTACAATATTATAAATAGGTAAATATGTAAACAAGTACATATGTGTTTGTGTAGAATATCTGTATGTAGATGACCGTTTAAATCGTATTTGCAAACATCACTGCCAGCCGGAAGTGATGAAATGTTTTCTTCTATTTTCTGTCGAACACATAATACACTGGCCGAGACGCTTGCCAATGTGCCATTGTAACCATACATACATACACATATTCATGCCTACTTATCAACGAATATAGGGGAACTCAGTGACGACATGGAATATTAATTAATATTCACAAATTCACAGTGACTGCGTACATTTGTATGTATGCATATAATACTTACCTATATGTATACTATATTGGTTTATGTACTATATCTGCATACATATATATTGCCATAACAACATGTGTTCTTGGTTAGTACTCTTGAGCAGTACGCAGCGGGGAGAGCAGAACTCATGGCCTTTAGTATGACAAGTGTGATGTAAATTGCAAGCAAAATATGTTTCACTGTAAAGAAAAATTAAAAATAGCGCGACAGCAAAAATACCTACAACACACATATAACTACATACCATACATATTATATACATATGTACATACAGATATACCTTATAGTTATTATAAAATATGATTGTAAAATCAGCGAACAAATTATTAAATTGAAGTAATTCTATAAAAACAAAAAAAAAATTTCATTACAGGAAACACAATCCATCACATGAATCCATCCAATTAGCGATCAACAACGTCCACCACAATTAGCGTTGGTCAACGAGGGAGCTCCACTAAACAAGTACTAAGGAACTGCAAATGCAAAATCGAAAAGTCTAACTCCTGTGAACGAAATTATAAGCCAGCCAAGCAAATAGCGACTGACAAACATTTTTTTTTTTGTGAAAAATTACTTACATAATTGTAGTAAATAGCTTAGACCTAGACATACATACATATGTACATAGATATACATATATTTTAGAGAAAACAGTTTGCTCATACATTGCCATGGACAATTGCAATGCTTGAACGTTTTCGTTTGAGTAAATTAGGTGCAAATTGTCGTTTACGAAGTGAAGAACTGGCGCGCGATAAGAAACAACAAAGGCAACAATGTGTCACTGTCCTGCTTTTAGATGACACAACGCACACCTTTCGGATAGAGGTAAGTGGAATAAGTTCATAAATATCCCTATAAAGTTATGTTTTCGACTCTCTAACTCAGTGAAGGGCATAAGTCAAACTTGGTTTAGATATAATACATTTAACCCTATTAGTTATTACACGGTTTTTTTGACATCCCCCAAGTAATATTTTACACGGCTTTCCTTCATTTTGCACGGCTTTTTGCTGGCTCTCGTTAAATTATAATAGTCCCTATATACTGAATATGTGACCTTCAGTGCTTGAGGCTGGCATTTTACCGAAAATATGCAGCACTTAATTAGAAAATGAAGGGTTGAAGTCGGGCTTACCTTAATTATCGATTCAATGGATTGCTTCAATTCAATTAGATTTCTGGATTTTGTTTTGTACATACACCTCTTGCTTTTCATAACCCCATGAAAAGCTCAGAAGTCAGGTGACTTTTGGAGTCAGCGGAAAGTGAAGTTTCTTGATATTAATTTGTTTTAAAATTTTCGTTGGAGCTCCGCAAGAACCGGTCTGGCTATGTGTGCGGTTGCAGCATCTTTGCTGGCACCAAACGCTATTGAAAGGGCTACGTCTCCGGCGCAGTCCTGGGAAATAGATTATTCAACATCTTTAAATAAGGATTGTCAGTAACTGTTACACCGTTTTTTGAAAGGAGTATGACACGACAATACACATTGATTAAATAACACGTCACACAGTGACTCTGGGTGAAGTTTCGTCTCGTGGATTATTTCTGGACTTGATTCACGCCAAAATTTACTTGTTTACATTTCCGATTAGATCAAAACACATAAACAGGCAATCATATGAAGTTATTGTCTTCTTCGGCCATTTCAATAATTTTTTGGCAAAACTCGAGGCGAATAGGTAAATCTAGAGAGTTGAACCGGCTTGTTATTTGAACTTTGTAAGGAAACGGGTTTAAGTTGTAATGACTGTCAGCTAACTCCAAGTTACGCCGATAAGTTGCGAGGCGAAACTTTTGCATTTGCCTGAATTGACGATGTAACAGCTGCCATTGTTTCTTGAACACGATCATACGTATCTCGTACCATCGTCTTTTCGCGATACTTCCAGATTCGGTAACCATGTTTACCAACCCGTCTGAATTCCCTTTAGACGGAAATGACAGACCGCAAAGCATGGTACCACTGCACTACCAAACCCTATTTTTGGGATCCCAATCATTAAAAAAAAAATAATTAGTCGATTACTCACGCATACAAAGTTCTTACGATTTACAGGGTTTGTCCGGAAAGTAATAGTATTATTATCATTTAAAATCTTTCGAAATAGGTTATTTCTGCGTCGATGCAGCACTACCAGATTTCCAAGCATTTAAGGGGTCACGGAAGGCATTCTCTGGAATGGCCTTGAGAGCTGAGGTGCATGCTACTTGGATCCCCTCTGTCTTCTCAAAATGATTGCCCTTCATCGACCTTTTCAAGCAAGGAAACAAAAAAACGGGCGTCCTATAATTATGTTATCCAAAAAATTGGGGTCACTTTCCCACATGTTCCAATTTTTTTGGCAGACTTCCACTCAACTCCGCAATTTCTGGTCGTAAGTGTGCACTATTGGGACCATTTTCGAGCACACCTTGTGCATGTTCAAGTGCTCCATCACAATGTCATGAACCACAGATTTTGATAAATTTAACGTCTGGGCAATTGAACGAATACTTAATCGACAGTCTGAGTTCAAAACTTTGCGCTTTGTCGAAGTCGCAGGTCTCCCAGCACGGTATTCATCAACGACTTATTCCCGGTCCTCAAAAAGGCCCGGTGCCACCGAAACCCACCACTTCTTGCTTAAGAAACATCTGGGTAAGCCTGCTTGATCATATCACAGAAACACGTCGATCGAAAATGTTCGTCTTGACTCTTAAGGTGCTCGGCGACAATTGACCAGCCGCGCTCGTTCGTTAGCTAGGAACGCCCTCTACCGAATCCAGTCGGTGAGCGCACGCTCTGAAGTACAGTAGTGGCGGAAGAAAATCAGTTCTATTACTTTCCGGATAGACCCTGTATTTTTAGACAAAGAGAAGGCAGGAACACATTGAAATACTCCACAGCTTCGATTTCATCACTTACGGCGGGTGGGGCGAAGCCTTTGGAAAATCTGAGCTTTTTCTCAGATCAAAGTTAAGAGGGAGACTAGGTTGTGGAGTTTTCTGTTGGGAGCTCTCTATCAATTCTCGTTTCAGGCTAACAGACTCCTGCAGCGTCTTTCAATCTATACTGGATTTGAGCTTGCTGACTGTGTGCTCAAAACTAGTGAAGAAGTGCATGACCTTATTAGTAATAGCTCCAATCTTTTTCCATATTATATGTGTGTCGGCAACTGCAAGGCCGATGAGCTTGCTATGTATCCCCCAATTTCATCCCAATGAAAGCGATTCGATTTTCGGATGTCTTTTGCGTATTGGATTGGACTTTTGGGCCTTCAGTTAGCTGTTAGCTCAGCAAACACTGGTCAACAATCATAACTTGTGCGACTACGAGATCCTTCTGGACTAAAGTGAATCGTAAGAGATTCTCCGAACTACTGGCTCTTATTAAAACCAATCTCGCCGCAATGGTAGGTGTTTTAACCGTATACTGTCCAATAGCTTTATACGTGATTTGGCTAAATATTCTGTCGGATGTTCCTTGTCACAGCTCTGGAAAAAGTCGAGGTAAAATCATATTGTCATTTCCTCCTCAGTAGACGCACCTTTAGCGAAACCAGCGAAGTGGCTGGGATTGATATTAACCGCCTTAATTTTTGTTAGTGGTTTATGGGTAACATAAAGGATGAATATCTGCCCAAGTGACAGCAATGGATTTTGAATTAATTCTATGACCTAACTCTAAACTAACCTATCCCAATATATGGACGTTTGTAAACATATACGATAAGTGTTATATGTTTCAAGAATAAATGGAAACGCAAAGTTTAAAATTCCCTAACCTTTGCTGAAATGGGTCTGCGATTCGGGACTACTCCCATTTATGTAATATATTGTGGCTTCCGAAATTTTGGTTGCCGAATGTGTACATCAACGAAGCGTTAGCTTTGATTATAACGATTCACTTACCAACCCCAGCCATGAGACAGCCAGCTCAGTTCATTTAGAGAATCCGCAAATATAAAAATTCATATTCCGACTGTGCTACTGTAATTTTGCTCCAATCAATGTGCCATAGTACGTACTAAGTACTTATCTCCTAATGATTAAATAGAAAGTACTCAGACGGATATTCATATCATCATGCTTTCGGAGACTCCGTTGCGCATTTATGTTTTTATGCTGAAATGTTTTATGATTGGTCTGCTTTTTTTCTGGTTCGTTGACTGGTGGGCACTCATCCGGGCATTAGTGTGGCACAGAGCAACAAACATAAAAAAAATAAAGCGAAAAACATTCATTCGTATTCGTTGAATGTTTGTACATATGTTAGTTTGATAGTGTCGACTCTTGTATGTCTGTATGTCTGCTGCGCATCCCACGTAGAGCTCACAGTTGATTTCCATTTCGAGTTCTTTGCCTTTATTTGCTGCTCATTTATTTTTTAACTGCACGTTTTAGTGTTTTATTTTGTTTTTTAATTGCCTTGTAGTTTACAAAACAAGTGCAGTGAATGAAATTGATCATTGTTACAGTTATGTTGGTCAATAAATGAACTTGAAGCTTTGCGCATGTAAAATAATACGCACAAATGTTATTACACGCATATAGTACATACAATACAATGCTCATATGACCAGTACTTTTAGCGACGAGATTAATGTGATTAATATTTATTTTGTATGGTTTGTACGTGATTTTCGTGTCTTTTTGTTATTGTGCTTAAAATCGTTTCAACGCGTAAGATCAAAGGTGTTTCTGCGTGTAGCAGAGCCATGAAAAAACATATAAATCCTTGTGAATTATCAGTATAATTTAATGTTTCAAGTATTAATACGAATTAATTCGTTCCAAATTATAAATGTACACTAGAGAGAGTACCTAGAACATTTTTGAATGATTTTTCTCTATGCAAATTGATTATAAAAGATCCCTACAGTCGTTAGGTTCGAAAATATCTTTATATTTAACGCAACTATTGTATTTAACTACACCACATATTGAGTTCGGTCTGTGTGATCCAGCTGTGATTTAGCCAACTTCAGTTTTTTGAATATAATTATGTATAGTTATTATTTCATTATATGTGACCTGGTCTACGAAAAGGGGGCTTAGGTGTCAAAAAAATCAATTTTCACTTTTTAGTTGATTCGGATGGAAGATGAGATGCTTTTTCACGTGAACCTAAAAAGTGAAAATTGATTTTTTTTGACACCTAAGCACCCTTTTCGTAGACCAGGTCACATATATTGTCAAAGATATTCCTTAAAGCGAGTACAAGGGTTTCCGCCGGTAAACATTTTTTCAACAATTTTTTCTCATATAAAAAATTAAATATTTTTTTATAATTTTTTAGTTAAAAGACATACACCATTAACAAAGAAATTCAGAAGTTTTTGGAAAAAAATATTTTAAACTCGGCTATTGCGACGCCATTTCCGGTGACCCCTCATAAAAAAGATGCACCTGCGTTGGCAGGATAAATCATTACAGGATCATGTAAAGTTACAAAATATGTGTTTTAGTTAAAGCCTTAACTTAGAACTTGGACGAAGGAAAAAAAACTGAAAATTGGATTTTTGGTTGGCAGTTATTTTTACAAAAAGTGAAAATTTCGCGACATTTTTTTATTCAAATAGTTATAATCAAAAAAAGTTCTTCGTCCCAGCCTTTAAGAAATGTATGTCACATGACATAGTTCTTGAGGAATCCTGCCAACCGACTTCAAAAACACACTTACGGGAAAAACGCATTTAAAGACGGCTAGCCTCGAGCGCACAAGTTCTCAAGGCTGTATCTCACAAAAATCATTGCTCGGATCAGCTTACAAATTTAAGATAATATTCCAGAGGTGTTGTGAATTCAATAATACAATAAAAAATCGATTTTTTGAAACCCGTAAACCCATGCAACCCCTTGAAAGTGCTGCATAAACTAAAACCATCCTGGGGCCGAAATTCAATGTTCACCAAAATGAGCCTTATATCCACATTATATACGATGAACGGATATAAAAGAATTCAGAATTGGGTTAGCAACATTTTATTGAGACACAAAAGGTTTCGCAATCACAGACTAGGTCTGGGTTCATGATTATCCCGCGAAACCAGATTGAACCTCCGCATCTCCGTTTTGGGTATTGCAGTAGGCTAGACTTCCATTTATCCCGAACTGGACAATTATTGAGTTTGGATATTTTGTAAAAGATATCAAGTTATTGTTGATGATTTCCCGCATATCTTTTGCATAATGATTTCAACTGACAGGTCATAAAACTGATTTGAATCTGTGATATTCTATATAGAGAGTTGCTAATTCTACTAGTTCAACGTGAAATCATATTATCGTAAGCTTACTGATAAGAAAAAAAATTTCTTCGAAAATTTATCAAAGGTAGTCATTGATCAATTTAAATACCCCCTGATTTTCGTAATAAAATGATGAGGGTGAAATAACACATTTAAAAACTTATTCGCAGTCACAGCGTATATTCATACAATGTTTGCTTAAGGGGGTGTTTACTATTAAATCATATTATTTTACAAATGTACTAATATGGCATTATTATAGGATGTGTTGACTTGAAGTCACAAAAATTTCAAAAAAAAAAAAAAAAACTTAAATTTCCGAAGTTATAGTTGTTTGTGTTGACTCTGTTCAAAAAAAAAGGTACTTAGGGTGACAAGCATAAGTCCTTGAAGATTCATCTAAAACCAATCGCACAAAAAAAAATTTATTTTATAAATAGATAATCCTGGGCCTGATCGAAGGATTTCATTTTTTTTTTTTTTCAAAATGGCGGCCTCAGGATTTTTTTTTCAAAATTTTTGGGAAAAAATCAACAGTTAATTGCTCTTAAAAAATCAAAATTTTTGAAAAAAAAAAATCCTTCGATCAGGTACGAGTTTATTATGTATTCTAAAAGCTGTATAAATTTCATTAAAATCTACTGTGCGGTTTTCGAGTTACGGTTGTCACCAGTTCAAAAAACATAGTTTTGAAAAAAACGTGTTTAAAGTTTCACACTAGCGCTTTGAAGTGCCTGAGCTCTCTTTCTTATTTCTCGAATAACTCAAAAACTAATTATCGGATCAACGTGAAATTTTCAGAGATTATTTTTAAGTTATTACACTTAACGAAAATGCAAAAATAATTTTTTGAAAATTCTAACTACCCCTAACCTCTTAACTGTTTAAACGTACGAAGAAATTACCGGGTTTTCCAGTAGGGATTATTTGATTTCTAAGTGTCTTTTCGATTCTAAGATGTTCTCAAGAATTGGGTCTGTTTTAAACTACAACCTGGCGGATTTTAAGAAAGAAATTGGGCTTGCATCCGCTTAAAATTGTTCTTACTTAAGAACTGGAGCCATTAGACCATCGCAAACGTCGTGAATTTACTGATTTTGCCTTGGAACAACTTGAGAATGATAAAAAAAAGAATAATCTTCTCCGATGAGGCTCACTTTCATCTCTGTGTTGTGGTAAATAAACAAAACTGTCGATTCTGGAGTGAAGAAAATCAACAAATTATTCATGAATAACCATTTCATTCACCTAAATTGATAGTTTGGTTTGCTTATTGGTCTGGTGGAATCATCTGTATGTATAGTACTTCTTTAGAAATGAAGCTGGCGACACCGTTATTGTCAATGAAGATCGGTATAGGCTGATAACCAACTTTTTATGGCCGTAATTGGAAGAGTTGAGCTTGACTACTTATGATTCCAACAAGGCGGGGCTGTGTACCACACAGCACGGGCAATAACCGAATTATTGCGAGGAAATTGTAGAGATTCGATTATTTCAAGAAATTATGATTTCGAATGCCCTCCAAGAAGTTGTGATTTAACACCATTAGACTACTTCTTTTGGGTTTATTGGAAGTCGTTGGTCTTAAGCAACAAACCAGACCCTCTTCAAGCTTTGTAGTCAATATTGAATTTTCTATTCATTATATACGATTTGATTTAGTGGAAAAAGTACTCGAAAATCATCATCGAATTCGTTCCTGCAAAAAGAAGTCGTGGAGGCCAATTTAATGATGTTATATTCAGAACTTAATTGTATCGATTCTACTTCACACTAAATAGAAAAAATTTCAATTTTCTTAGCAATTAGTGGCTTTTTGTAAAGAAGACATATTACTCTTATTGGAAAACCCTGTATTTCAACATACATATGTGAGTCATCTAGCGTGAGGCAAACACCATCTACAGTTAATTTGTCCATGTAAAATGTTCTTATCGCTATTTGAATATAATTTACTAAAAGTAAATAATCACTTTATCAGAAATGAGTTCATACTTATGTATCGAAATTACCTGTCTTAGTGGTTCGATGTTTGCAAATTTCACAAACAACTGGTATAAATACAGCCGACTGGTATAATTGATTAGTGTTAGAGTAACAAGTGGTTACAGCTCTTTAATCGGGTATACGTAACGGGTGAGCCATCTAATGTTTTAAATTTGAATTATCTATATTTCGACATTGGAAACTTCAAGTACTATTCGGAAAGTGACAAATATTCAGTAAAAAGACTAAAATTTACGAAATGGGTCGCTATTCACTAAAAGAAAACTGGGAAATATTGAAAAGTTTTTTCCAAAGTGCTGAGTCAAGTGGATGGTCAATTTTACCGAAAAATCATCTTTTCGGACGAGGCTCATTTCCACCTCGATGGTTACGTTAACAAGCAGAATTGTCGCATTTGGGGCACAGAAAACCTGCACGTAATAGTCGAGAAGCCAATGCACCCAGCTCGAATCACTGTACGGTGCGGATTTTCGAAAATGAAGAAGGAACCGCCGTAACCATCAATGGTGAGCGATATCGCGAACCAAACCGAATTTTTCTTTAAGCAAATTGAAGAGCAAGACTTGGACAACATTTGGTTCCAGCAGGACGGCGCTACGTGCCATACAGCAAACGCTACACTCAATCTTTTACGCCCTATCTTCGAAAATCGCATAATCAGCAAAAGAGGTGATGTGAATTGGCCTCCCAGAAGCTGCGATTTAACTCCGTTGGACTATTTTCTGTGGGGAGCTGTTAAAGATAAATGTTACGCCAACCATCCAGAAACAATTCAAGATCTAAAGTACGAGATTCAAGCTGCTGTATCTGCCATAAGGCCTGCAACCATCGAGAAAGTACTCCAAAATTGGGTGGATCGGATAAGCTACTGTAAACTCAGCCGTGGTGGTCATTTGTCCGAAATTGTTTTCCACAAATAAATTTCATAAAACAACCTTTTAAATAAATGTTAGACCTTTGAAAAATATCAAGCCGTTTTTTATAGACTTTTTTAAATTTAAAATATTATATGGCCCACCGTGTATATTCTATTTCTCTTATTGCATTCATCTCAAACAGGATAACTGCTAACAGCTTCAAACTTAACAATTGAAAACTTGCGAACTTAAAAAACAAATATCTTGTTATTGTATAAATACTATATTTATTTATAGAGCAGTACGTGGAAAAATATTTTATATTTGACAAAAAATAATATATACCGTCTTTTTCTATTTCAGAAACGTGCTAAAGGAGCTGAATTACTAGATCAAGTCTTTCAATTCTTAGAGCTATCCGAAAGGGACTACTTTGGATTGCTATTTCCACAGAAACCCGGCGATGTTGTTGTAAGCAATTATTTTATAAAAAAAAATTCTTAATTCTAAAATAATTACAACTCCTCTCCTTACAGCGATGGGTAGATGCGCATAAGCAATTCAAAAAGCAATGTAATAGCCTCGCTCTAGAAAATGACGCCATTCAAACGTTGGAATTTAGAGTTAAGGTAAATATATACAAATATATGTGTATACTTAAATTTTATTTCGGCTAAATATTATTTTTTGTGGATTTTACAGTTTTATGTAAGTGACCCCAGTCGTTTGCAAGAGGAATACACCCGGTATCAGTTCTATTTGCAAATAAAACGGAATATTCTACTGGGAAGATTGCCATGCTCGGTCAACACGCAATGCCTGCTTGCCAGCTATACGGTCCAATGTGAGTCTTAAAATTGCCGCAATTTATTTTGAATATAAATTTACACTGCAGTTATAATAAATTTGTATGCTTTATGTCTCTTCAGCCGAATTAGGCGATTTCAATCCAGCCGAACATCAGACAGGATACTTGAGCGATTTGCAACTGTTGGTCGAACAAACGCCAGATGCCGAGCGAAAAATATCCGAATTACATAAATTGCATCGTGGCCAATTACCGGCTGATGCGGAGTATAATTATTTGGAACATGCGAAACGGCTTGATTTATATGGCATCGATTTACATAAAGCTACGGTAAGTGTGAGTATATATGTATATATTTGCATTATAATTAAATGTCAAAATGAATTTTTTATATTTATTGAAAGAACTTTTAAATCTTTTTTGTTAAATATTAGCAAATCTTAGGGGATTAAAAATAATATTTTATTGCCATTTTTTTTTAATGCTCACTAACAACTTTTTAAACTTGACCGACTTAAAAACCATATTTCTACTAACGATTTTTGGAAATCAATTTTGATGGGCTGATTTTGTAGTTGTTTTGAGGTTGTTAACCTTTTTCAGTTTGTAGGAAATTAGAAAATACTTTTATTTCGAAATTATTACTTTACTTATTCCAGGACTCTAACGGCAAGGAACTTCAGTTGGGCGTATCGGCGGTTGGGCTATTAGTCTTCCAAAATGGTTTGCGCATTAATACTTTTTCCTGGTCAAAAATGGTGAAGGTTTCGTTCAAACGAAAAGACTTTTTTATCCAGCTGCGTAGAGAACCGGTAATTACTAATCAAATTTATTTCAATATTTTCAATTTATTTATTGAGTTGCTTTTACGTATTGATTAGTCGGAAAGCTATGACACGTTGCTGGGCTTTAGCATGACCTCACATAAGCATGCGAAAGCTTTGTGGAAATCTTGTGTGGAACATCATTCCTTTTTCCGTCTAAAACGACCGCATCGACTACCACGTTTTCTAAACATCAGTCTGGGCTCGAAGTGAGTACATAAAAATATTACTTAAAAGTTAATATATAAATATTTCCTTCAAAATGCCAGATTCTATTATTCGGGACGCACAGAGTTGCAGGCGGTGCAGGAGTCGAAGCAGCGCGGCGTTGTGCATAAGGCATTTATACGTTCGCCGAGCAAACGACTCATAACCGCTGGCTCTGCAGTTGCCACATCACCGTTACCGTTAGGACTGATTAACGGTACCAGTGGTTCGGATAGCAACGGAAGCGTATCTCATAACGGTAAAATCACCTCGTCCGCACTAATAAATCATACGTCCATTTTGACCATTACGAAAACGAGCCGTCCACACGACAATAAAGTAACCTCGAAGCAGACTGAAACAATGCCTCGTAAAGCTTGGGAACAACAGAGCGATGAATACGATATACAGCTGTGAGTGCCAATATATGTATATGAACTCATTTTTGATTAATAGAAATTCAATTCTGCTCAACTTTAGGGACACTGGAATTATAGCTAGAAGATTTGAGTCACCAATACCGCCAGCGTACAGTTCCGGTAGTCATAGCCCGATATTGAACTCAAACATCGCGCCATCACATATGGGTCCAGCGATTACGACTCTCATAAATGGAAATTCGTCAACAGCATTGGATAGCGGCAGTGATTTGGTTACCATACGCTTACAGTGTGACGAACAGGGTCGTTTTGGTTTTAATGTCAAGGGTGGCATAGATCTCGGACTCCCTGTGCAGGTGTCCAAAGTGGTACCGAACACCCCAGCAGATCGCTGCACGCCGCGCGTCTGTGAAGGAGATGAAGTTGTTATGATTAATGGGCGCGACGTTGTCGGTTTGCAACACGATCAAGTAGTGACGATGATACGTGACAGTCGCAGTCAACGAGGTGGTGAACTTTTGCTCACTGTACGTCCAAAAGCAATGCGCGCTATAATGTCGGAGGAGGAGCCTTTGTATCAATATGTTCCAGAAAACGATGAAATCGGCTCACATTCAAATCTACTGGATGGCGATGCATTATTTACGCAGAGCTTATTGTTGTTGAGCGACGGTTTAGCATCTGGTGCGCTTTTGGCACAATACGAATTGATGTATCGCAAGAATCCTGAATTAGCGATTACAGAGGCGCGGAAGCCGGAGAACATTGCTAAGAATCGCTATCGTGACATATCACCATGTAAATGAAAAAATTCCTTATAATCCTGCACTTCATTTCTATAACATTTTTCTTAACCCACTTAGATGACTGTACACGGGTTTCGCTTGTAAATTCAATGACTGGCGATTACATCAACGCAAACTATGTGAACATGGAAATACCAGGCGGTGTGGTGAATCGTTATATCGCTACACAAGGTCCCTTGGCCAACACCACAACCGATTTCTGGCGGATGGTGCAGCAGGAGAGCAGCCATTTGATTGTCATGCTGACTACAGTTATGGAGGCGGGACGCCAGAAATGCCATCAGTATTGGCCAGTTACAGGCGATGAATTGCACTTGGGAGACGGTTTTTCGGTTAAGTGCCTCAGCGAGCAGGCGGACGAAACGGGCAGCTTCGTATTTCGTGAATTTGTTTTGTGCGACAAACGTACGGGTGAACAACGGCACATTCAACATATGCAATACTTGGCTTGGCCCGATCACTGCGTGCCCTCCGATCCGAATCTCTTTATTGAGTTCACCGAGCGTGTACGTGTGGCACGTAACAAAACATTGTTGCAGGAAATCGAAGAGAGTCTAAAACAGGTGCGGCTACTAGACGCCGATGCCGATGAAAATGGCGGTTTGATGAGTGAACGCAAATGTGCTGCCAGCAATGGTGTAACGCCGGAAGATGAGAACCCTGTTTCGACTAGTGTGCATCAGTAAGTATTCTAATATATTTATAAGGACTAATTAAGTTGCAGAAAGAGAATTTTAAAAGAGGTAACATGTTGTAGACAAGAAGTAGTAAATCCTTGGTCGTTAGACCATATAATCTGTTTCCAATAATTTTGATCCCAAAGTCGTGCAATTGTGGCTTTCGGCACGGCGTCTTCCATATAAACCCTCATCTTTAAGCCGTCCGTGTATGGTTTCTACACATAAATCCACTTGGTGCAAATTTTGCATCTTCGCCCTTTTAAATTGGTCGCTTTAGTTATTCGCCGCATTAAGTTGTCTTTTTTCTGTTGACTTTCGAGGACGGCCTGATGTTGTTGTTATAGCGGCAGAATTCTGCCGAGTCCGACAGTCCTTGGCCGGATAAAAATTCTGGTCCATTCCTGTTAGGTGGGATCGGAGAATACTGCTGAGTTGACAGTTCTTGGACGGGTAAAAATCATGGTTCGTTCCGGTTACGTAAACCAGACTATCGAAGCACGAACTGATCCCATGGCAGGATTCTATTCTCTTTGCATTGTAAAAGACGAATAATTGTTGAATGGCCAGAACCAATTCTAGCTGCTATCACTTTTCTTCATCTATTGCTAATTTTTTCATATTTACAGTTACATAGCTGAAGATAGTAATAGATATAAAAGCGGTGGTGCGTTTTTATTGCTCGCAAGGTTATATTAATTGTCCTAGTAGGCAGTCTTTAGTACGAGTTCGTACACTTCATATAGATTCAAGTATATAGAATGTTGAGGAAATTTTCCGATTAACACATTCACTATACCCTGAACAGGGTATCTTAAGTTGCCATGAAGTTTGTTAGAAAAAAAAAAAACATCGGAGGACCTTTATTATGTATATCTGTATAATTGATCAGTGTGACAGGTTTTTTCCCCAAGAAGGTCCTCTGTCGAAATCGCCGATATCGGCCCACTGTAACGTATAGCTGCCATACAAACTGAAAGATCCATACTCAGTCCTTGCATGGAAAATTTGTTTAATTTCACACAATTGTACTATATGTGTATTTAATTCTTATATATGCTTATTTCAGATGCATAAGTGCTGCAAATCCACCTGTGATAGTGCATTGTTCAGCCGGTATTGGACGCACGGGTGTGCTTATATTAATGGACACGGCTTTGGCGCTAATGGAAATCAGAGAGCCCGTTTATCCTCTAGACATTGTGCGTACAATGCGCGATCAACGTGCCTGCATGGTGCAAAATGTGGTAAGCAATATTCGCGGCAAAATGTTTTGAGAACTTCTTGCATTAATGCTTTTTCGATTACTTTTTTCCTTGCAGAGCCAATATCGTTTCGTGTGCGAATGCATTTGTGCCGCATATATGAAATTGTCACGCTCCAGTGCCGCCCTTGATGATATTGATGACGATTAACAATAATTATTGAAATAATAGTTAATAATTATTGTACTATACGTACAGACATTTATACAGCAATGTATGCTGTTGTTAATATTTTGCTCGTTTTACACACCTATACAGCTTGCGAGCATAAAAGAACGAAGAACAACATATACTTTACTTATACACATACAAAATATATTTTGTACAATCATTTAATGTTTAAGATAAGTCGCCCGCGTCCGCAATAGAGTAGCGCTTGCGACCAACACTTATTAGCTCGCGCTGATTTTTTGCTATCCATTTATTTGTTTCTATTGTATAAATATATCATTATGTTCTGCGCTTCATAGCGTCAATTTAATACATAAGCTCGACACTTCTTGTTTCACATTATCAAACATATATAAATATAATAGTTTATTATTAAGTAACGATTCTTCGTATGCAACGAACAATGTGCATTATAAATGCACGGTTTTGTTAGCTACATACATACATACACACACACACATAAATATATGTATATTCAAGTAGACCATTTTTGATTTGATCATATGTTGGGTTAGTTCGTTGGATCATGTAGCGCACCATCCAAAAATATTTGTTTACAATTTTATTTAGTATTTCAAATTTATTGCACTTCTGTCATTTTTTCACTTCCCAGCTGATTATTGATGCCTGCTTCTCACCCGTTTATTTGTGTAATGTATTATATTATTGGGCAAATTACAAAATATGAAAGACAATTGAAAGAAAAAATGAATTTACACGTAAGTGCTGCAACGCAATTCTAAATTTTATTGTACCATATGTGAATGCTATAAATGCGATACATACATACATGTAGGCATATGCGCAATATCAATATATTAAGTAAAAAAAATTGTAAGACAAACATTATTTAAGACTTGACACCGCATACAACCGATCTGATCTATAATACGCGTGCTATTGCGATATTTGGTAATTTAATCATTTAGAAATATTAACTCCAAAATGTGTTTGGCGCATAAACCCATTAGGGGCCATCCATAAATTACGTCACACGAATTTAAGGACTTTTTAACCCCTCCCCCCGTCCTTGTCACAAGTTGTCACATTTTGGACTAGGCTCCCCCTTTTGTGACGTCACACATTTTCCAATTTGATGGATTTATCAAATGGGTTATTCTATTTATTCTAATATTTATTGAATAATCTTTAATAAAATCAACATTTAGTTAAATATTAAAGTACAGACACAACGAATGACTAGTCAAGAAATAAGATACTTAATTATGCTAATTAAAAATACAAAACTTAATCATACTGTGTCCATGGACTTTTGATCTACTCCTTTATATCATTTACTTCTGGTAAATCAGGCACATCATTTTCGTTCTGAATTTGGATGTCAGGAACATCTTTCGTATCCACATCGTCTTCTTCCTACATCCATAAAGCGTCGTCATCATTCATTAAACAGAGAATCTCTCGGACACGTCTAGCCGCAATTCTTTGAGGACGAATTTTTGCGATAGGTAACAGCTTTTGTTTTTTATGTGATTATTTGTGTTGATTGGTGGCTTTATATGAAGAAAAATATGGGCCACATATGCTACACGATCTTTTAAATAAGTATGACTCGACACTAGGGCAATAACTATCATATAGAACTTGTTTCAGATGGGATAATGCTTGGAGATTTAATAATATCTGTAGTAATAATGGAGCAAACTTAGCGTCGTTGTCATCACTTCCTGTGACTCCATAACCTTCTGATGTCTGTTTAATTAACACAGGTGGTGGTAAAAATCCTTCTTTTAATAATTTCCAAAGAATAGAACGTCTTACAACGCAACATGCAATAGTTTCACATTTAACTATTTGTAAAAAATATTGTGACTCAGTAACAGTTGGTGCAACACATTCAGCAACGACTGGAAAATTATCAATGACTAACTTGCTTCAAGTGTCAGCCAACACATTGCCCGCTTTTTCGAAGTTTCGTTTTTCTAGATCTAAGTCAGCAGTTCGATTACTTGAATCAAGATGTGACCCAAAATTATCATGATTTAATAGCACACCAGTAAGTTCGCGACTGAGAGGTGCCATGCGTCGTTCAACTCTGTTAAATGCACTCCTTCCTGGGGCATTTGTAGCTATATAAATTGTATCTAAATGAAAATCTTTAAAATGTTGTAAAGCTAAAACTATAACGCGGGAGACAATTTTCTTTGATTAAAATTATAATATAAAATAAAATAAAGTACGATTCGCAGAAGAGCCCCAATGTTTACAAATTTATTGTAACGAACCCTGGATACGGCGAGTATACCTCAGCAAGTTATACTTGTAAGAAGCAGGGACAGTAAACTACAACTACAACTTAAGTATTAGAAAAAAAGATTATAAATGTTTAATATTTTTTGTTAACCTATAAATTTCACATTTGTACATCACAAATTTTGAAATGTGATGTCACAAAGCTTTTGACCCCACCGGCCCCTTATCACACAATGTCACTTCTGAATGATACCCTCCCCCCCCTTCAAGGTGTGACGTAATTTATGGATGGCCCCTTAGGCATAATTTTACTCTATTACGAAACTTATCAATTTAATAGTATTGTAGCACCAAATAAAATATTTATTGTACCCTCGTATTCACAATTATGGCAATTCAGTCATGTCCAAGCGTGTCTGAATTTATTTTAATACAAAAGATAATAAAAAGTCCGCCTAGATTGAAGATACTTTGAAGTTTTATTTTATTTGTCAATCAATTTGTGTATTTTTTCCTAATCATACGAGTTTAAAGGTTAGCTTGAAACGCTGATATTTTCTTATTGCATTCAATTAGAGGTTTCATCAGTTTCAGTGAGTTCGGTGACCTCATTGGTTTGCTCAGTGCTTTCGTACAATCCAATTTCCCGCTGCGCTTGATCAAGCTCCTCGCATAGTTTGGCATATTTCTGTTGTAATTCTTTTTCACGTTCCATTTGACGGCGTACGTCCTCTTGTAACGACTGTAAACAAAAATAGTTAGACTTATATGCGTTCAATAATGTTATTAAACTACCTCTAAACGTCGTGGTATGGCAACCGCTTCCTGTTCAGCCAAAAACTTGAAAGTTGACAATGCTAAAGAATTCTGCTCGATTTGATCGTAGGTGTCTTGCAACTGTTTTATCATGGCCTGTGCCCGCGCCTGATAGCCACCTGTTAGAATTTTTAATTTTTTCTCTATTTTAGCACAACGTTTTGCTTCCTTCGCCATGTGCCGTCGGTTTTGCTCCAATTGTTTCTCGGCTGACTCCAAGCGATCCTTTTTGCTCGCTAAATTAGCGCGGGTATAGCGATTTTGCGAAGGCAAGTAGAGCACTTGGCCCAAACATTCTTGCCACACCTGCGAATAAACATCCATCGGTAAGTCACCGTGACCCATGCCCTCTTTAACAACATCCATTTCTTCCTTGATAAGGTTTGAAGCCTTCTCCAAATCGGATTTTTTAAACTCTTCGTATGGATTTGATTTGAAGTAATTTTGTAGTTGTTCAATTTTGTTTTGTGATTGACCGGGCACGGGGTCCTTTACGGAGTCAAATAATAGCATTGTGATCATTTCATGCTTTATCAGTTCCTCGGCTTTTTGCATGTCAGTGAGATTCTGTTTCTCGGATTGTGGTCGTAAGATCTTTGTATTCACTTCAGTTGGTCGCGGTAGTTGTCTTTGTATGGCCTGGGAACGTTTCTCCAATTCGCGTTGCCGTTTGGCATTCTCTTCAGCGATTGCTCTTGCGTCAACATCAGCTTGATCCTCAACAACATTTTCTGATTTCGCCTCGGTGGGTTCGTGATCGTCATGCTCCGGTACAACGATTTCGTAATCATTACGTGGGACAGGCAATGTTGCCAATCCTTCACGTAAGGAGTGTTTCAGTTGCTTTTGATAATTGCGATATATTGCAGGCGTTTCGCCGACATTCAAATTATCCTCGGGGTTGATGCTTAACTTGTCCCTTACTAAAGTGGGCGTTTGGCCCGCAACAGCATGCGGTGTTTTTCCTAGTGGCACAAGAGCATTTGACGCAGGAGTAGCAAATCCGGGAGTATTACTATCACCACCACGTTGTGTTCTAGTCAATAAAAGAAATATTTCCAAATAAATCAAGCGGTTCACTGTATGAATAAAATATAAACTAACCTGAATGGAGTTGCTATTACGGTGTTGGGTGTAGTAATCGACGCCGATTTTGGTAATGCCCCCGAGAAATCCGATTCGTGTAATGGGGTATTGATACCACCCTTTAAAGGCGTATCAACGTGTGTTAGAGCCATCATATTTTGTGCCTCTTGCATTATGCGATCTGTGAATGGTGCTGGCGTGCGAGGCGTCGCCGTAACTTGTGGGGTGATAGAGTAATCAGCTAAAAGTGCATCTGTGGTCTCGACACCACTTTCACCTGCTACTTCTTTGGCAATTTCACTGGCACGACCCAACTTAACAACCTGTTGCAATTCGTGATCAGATATTTGTGGTTGAGGGAGTACCAATTTGGAGCGTTTCCTTTCAGGTTCTAAGTTCTGCAACATGGCTAGTGGCATATCATTTTCTTTGCGCTGCTTCAGTTTTTGTTTATCTTTCTTTCTCTCTCGTTCCTCTTTTTCGGAGCGCAATTCACCATCAAGATCTTGTTGTCGCATCTTATTAAAATCAGGTCCTTGTTTATCGACGTTCTCTTCTGATGTGTCGTAAAAACCAATAGCCGGACGTTTCTCAAATGGAATCTCTGCATTGTAATCAATGCCTTTGATGCGTTTTCTATTACCACTACCAATACCCGCAGCACGAAGTTCTCTCCGTTTTTGCAAAGCTGCCAAACGCCGTGCTTCCTCCAATTGCTTTTCGCGCGCTTTGCGCTTAGCTTTTTTGCCCTGGGTATTGGCCAGACGGGCGCGTGCCTCCGACAGCATTTCCAATTCTAAATATAAGAACAATAAACAAAGTACAAAAGAAAATAATAAATTATCTAAACAAACCATCTTCATCCATGTCTTTAGGGTCTGGGCGTGCAGGTTTAGTCTCTGGATTGGGATCTATTTCACCCGGTTTTAATTTGCGGGGATCGTCACCGCCATCTTCGCCATCCTCTTTGCGCTGCGCTTGATCACTTCAATGAAAAAAACATTACTAATGAAGAAATTATAGCTCTGTATATACTTACAGAAGATATTCGTAGCGTTCCAAGCATTGTGCAGCAGTACGACCTATGATGGGAGCGATTGTACGCCATTGAGTTGGCATTAATTTCGCCAAATGCAATAATTTCTCATCTTCCTCCCGTGACCATTCTGTTTTCTTAATACTGGGGTCTAACCACTCGTACCAACGTGCCTTACATTGTTTGGCTGACTTTCGATGCAATAGTGATGCTATACGTGACCACTGGTTTTTGCCATATTTCATAACCGCTGCTTTCAGGATTTCATCCTAAAATTAGGACATGTTAGAAGAGAAAATATTAAAAATTGTGAGTGCTTACCTCCGTGTTTCTCCACACACCTCCCTTTATCATTATTCGTGGCATGATTGCTGTTGATTACGGGCCTTACTTTTTAATAAATGAAATTATTATTTAGGGCAAATTAAATTATTTTAGCAAAATAACAATGAAAACGAAAAGTTTACACCAGTTTACGCGATTTTACCCAATTGCCGCATTGAAATTGTCAAAGTAGACATGGTTGTATTCAATGACAGTGACTACACTTAGTTCGAAAAGTCATCAGACGAATGTTGAAATATAACAAAATTGTGAAAATTAATTTCTTTTTATCACAAATCAAATAGGTATAGCTGTTTGAATATTGTAATGAGATTAAATATTTTTTTTAAATAATATAGAGTTTTAACAGATTTATACCTGTTTTATTTAGAATTCACAATGTTAAAATGTTTAATATTTGAACATGATTTTTTAGCAAAATTAGATAATGTTGGAATTATTACATTGTTTTGGTAAAAACATATAATTCCCTAATTTCTTTATAGTTATTCCCTACACGTCGATTGCTGATTAAATCATTGGTTACACACGCAAGACCTCTAGTGGATATATCTGTTAAAGTTTCTATGAGTTTCTTTATGCCAAATTCATAAAACTAACCGAAATTCTTGTATACGTTCATAGCTTCCTGAAGCAAAGGATTTACGAGTTCCCGAGCGTTTAACTCTACGCTAATACTTTCATTATATTGAAGTTTATTTAGTTCTGGTTATTTTTTTTTGGTATTTATTAGGCATTTCAGTGTAGTTGGTAGTTCAAAGTAATCGAATAACCATTTTATGGTTATGTTTTGATTATGCTTCGTTACACAGCTGTTTCTATGTTTGTTTGTCATTCAGAAAAATTTACGATTAAATTGTGAACAGAAAAATTTGTAGAAAAATTATGAACGAAGGAGTTATCTCCAGCTACGAGTATTTAATTGGTGGTTCTAGTTTGGTGAGCCACACTACAGAATATTAAAATACAATGTTATTGTTATTACTCTAACTACATATATTGTAGCCGTCTGACCTAACTATAGAAATGGCAGCGGCCACTTCGATTCACGCAACTATCGGAACGGATTACCATAAAGAGATAATACCGCAGCCATCACAACAGCAACATTCACGGTCTTTTCACCATCCGTCGACGTATAATAATTTAATTGGTGCTGTGTGTGACGGTACTACGCAAAATATAGTTCCCGCACAAATGAGTTTTACTTGTAATAATAATAATAACAGTGCAACATATATTGGTAATGGCGCGAGTAATACCACCTTTACACAAATACCATTCGTTCAAATCCACACGACGGATGTGCAGCCACAGAGTGCATTTAATAGTACAAGATTTAGAAGAAATCTCACTAATAATAACCAAGAAGAAATAAAAGCTGAACCAATCAAGTCGGAAAATTCTGAAAGTGCCAAAGAACGAATAAATGGAACTCCCACACCACCAGTACCTGTGCAGCAGAGAAGTGAAAGCCAAACATCTAAAAATTTTACTCAAAATGAGAAAGTAGTTTATTCGGATTTAGAAACTACCCGTGGACCTTCGGATGAAGTCAACGAAAAAAACACAAAAACATGCACAAAAAGGGGAACATCGTTTACATTTCCAAATATTTATAAATGCCAGCATTGTGCTTTTATAAGTTTGACCGAAAGAAGTTTACAACTCCACCTCAATTCTAGCTTTCAAGGAACCCCCTCAATATGTGAAAATGCCATTAGTCGAACGAAGATACCATGTCCAGGTAAAGTCTTGAATCTGAAATTCCTCTGCTTTCTTATTATGATATAATATATTACGATCTTATATGGTATTTGTTTGTGTAGGGTATTATGATGATAAGGTTAAAGTTTATTTTAATATTTTCCTTGTAAATTATATGTATATATAGTTATACTAAAACTAATTTATCATTCCTGGTTTTAGGTTGTGACAACATTTTCTACGCTTACTCGGTTATAGAGACTCATTTACGAGAAGACCATTTAATGTCCGAAGAAGACATAACAGAACTAATACAGACTATTAAAAGAAATGACCAACCTTCTGAGCAATCGAACACAGTTAGCAACGTAAAGGCATCTGATATAGGGGTTTCGAGTGACGCTTCATTTAAGGGAACGCAGCGCAGAAGTCGGATATATTTGAAGAATGTTGAATGTTTGCGGGAACCGAATAGAGATCCGATTGAACAACAAGATAATCTAATCAATGATAGCCTTTTTCATTTTGAAAATGATGAATGTAATGCACTAGAAAACATTGGCAGCATTAGCATGGAGGAGCAGGATCTTATAGGCATGCTCACTAACGGCGAACCATTATTTCACAACAAAAGCGACAATAATATTGATAATATCGTTAATGAAACTATAGCGGCAACTGTAGAAACAAATAAGGCAGTAAATCCACCAAAACAAAAAATTTCCATTAAGAGTGTTGATGTACTACGTGAACCAGCTTTAGCGCGTCGCGATTATGAGTTGCAGTCATTCGGAGATTTCATTAGTGTTTGCAATGATTTAAATTTGCACGTACCAAACAATAGCAACAACAACAACAACGAAAGTAACTGTGATAACAGTCACAGTAGAGTAAATGACACGGATGGGCAATACAGTTATTCCGTGCCTCCGACTAGAGAGCCACTCGTTGGTAACAATGGCGATGCTGGTATAGCCGAATTCACAAATGAATTCGAAAAACCAAGAAGACCGAAAATTTACATAAAAAACGTTGATATACTTAAAGAACCAATGACATTTTCGAACAATGTCAATGCTTCATCTATAACAAACTCCACTAACAACGTAATGAATTTCAATTTTATGCAACCAACAGTACCACAAACGGTGAATTCCTACCTAGATACCGTTGATAGCCTGAACGCAACAGTGCCGCCTTTTAATGGTGGCATGTCACAGCTCCCGCTTGGCACCATATCAGATCAATATCTCTTCGATAGTGGAGGTGGGAACTTTTTAGTAAACAGTACCACCACCGTCTCAGATAACTACACGTATGGTAATGAGCAAACTGCAGAAAATTTCCTAATGGATTCTAATCGGTTTGCGGATGCGATAACACCAATGACAACTGAACCTACACCGTCACCTCCTACCATGAGTACAACAGTAAGTCATAATAACAGCTGTACGACAGACGCTCAACTCACACAAAACGCCAATGCCATTGCAAATGTACAAAAGCAGAAAATTTTTATAAAAAATGTAGATATTCTGAAGGAACCGCAGTTCCAAGAGCCACGTGGCCTACTACATTTGCGTACCGTCGACGAGTTAAATTTAATGAACCGAAAAGACGTTGAAAACTTAATAGCACCGAATTTGGAGGGTAATCAAGCAAATCTGGTTGAAGAAGAACTGAGTGATAACTTTGCGCGATCGAACAATGCAAATGGAGAGTCGTTGTCGGCCATTGATAACTGCAATACCAGTAATTTAATTGAAGCGATATCGTATGGTTGTGAAGGATTTAAATTGAATGAGTTTTCCACACAAAACGCTTGGCACGATGACTATGATTTGGGTGACGATATTAGAGAGATCATAACGAGTACCATGGCGCCAACTTTACCCTCTGCTCAAAAGACAATACACGATTTGGATACACCACAAATATCGCTGATATCGATACCAGATATGGAAGAGCTCACCGGTACTAGTGCTGAACTTAATGTTAGTTCCGAGTCTGTAACAAACGTTGACCCTACAATGACTTCGACTGTGACACAACAACAAACAAGTACAAATTTCACTTTTGAATGTGAAATCTCCTCCGCAGAAAATATTAGGCTTGAAGAACCGGTTTGTAGCTCTGAAAATTTAGTCAATACCACTGCGATCTGTAATGGGGTAATGCCGGAACCTCAAACAGAACCTGAGTCGATTGATACAGCTCTATTAGAAAGCACAGAACTACTAAAACAGGAGCGCTTGAATCAAGCCACTCCTGCAGAACACACCGATCCGGCGCCTACACAAAAAAATAAGGCAAACAATTTTGATGACATTCCACCGCTCACACCAATGACTTCAGCTACATACGCTGTGAGTACGAACTTAAATACCTCAACAACTATTGTTGCTCCGACTGGTTTACCGGTGCCGCCACTTGTACCTATGTTACCACCAAAAGCTATTGCACTTACTAATGTTAATACGACTGCGAATTCAACGGAACGTGGACGCATTTATGTAGCGAATAATCTAATGCAAGCACCTAACGCAGCGTCAATAGCGCAAACATCAAAGGCACAAGCACCAACCAAATCTCATAATACGAAAAACTTAGACAAACAGCAGACCAAAACACCAATTGCTGTCTCAGTAACGGGTGGCACTTCGGTACGTGGACGTCCGTTTGGTTCGAATCGTACTGGCGTAACGAAGCTTCGCAAGCAACCGCTTAATGAAAACGGAGCTGGCGTTTACCTGAAGTGCACCGTAACAGGTTGTGCCTTTCGATTTAAAAAGTCTACCACACTAGATTATCACATAAAGTGCCATAGCAGGTAAGGAAATAGGCTCCTAGTTTCAAATTATTATTATTTTTTTTAATATTTTATGAAATACGGTTTCCACTCTTATCGGTCGGTTTCATTATTCATTATAAAAAAGTAAATTTTTATTGCAGTGAATCTCCTCCACAGTCCATGGCATGTCCTGAATGCAAAGCACCGTTCACCAATTGGAATTCGTTGCATACACACTTATGGCGTACGCACAAAATCGACATGGAGCTATATAGCTGTGAATTGTGCAGCTTCAAAACACCCATTTACTCACGCTTACTAAACACACATTCCAAAATTCATTATGACGAACGCAACTATAAGTGCGACCAGTGCGAGAAAGCTTTCAAGAATACAAAGCAATTGAAAAATCATCGTCGTTGGCACCGCAACCATAACAAAACGACAACATCTCCATCAGCGAAGCGGGAAGTTTCAAAAAAGGCAGATGCATCAGCTTCCGAAAGCAACGGTCCAACGCTGTTACCGCCAACAACAACTAGCGCAAGCACATCTGATGCCACTCAAGTACCTGCAACCGCAGCGCGTCATTTTTACAGATGCAAGGACTGCGAAGCTGTTTTTTCACATCAGAAAACATTACGAGAACATCTGTGCAAGAACGCCGCCGCAGCGATACAGTGCGAGGTGTGCGATCGGGTGCTGACGTCACGCTCCTCTATCAAGCTGCACATGCAAACGCACGAGTCATCGCGACGTTTCAAATGTAACGTCTGCGACTATTCTGGCAGTGATCACAACGCCTTCCGACGCCACAAAATGACACACGACAATAATGCGAAGATGTATGCTTGTGCTCACTGTGATTACAAGTCAATACAGAGCGTAGCCTATCAGGTAAGGGATAAAAACTAAATTCCTATAGTTTGCCACGACGTTCTTTTGGCAGAGTCTGATGTTGAACCATATTCGCGCCCAGTTCCAAATTAAAAGCATTTTCCTGGCTTATATGGCATAAAATAATAGCTGAAAAACATTATTGAAATTAGAACCGCCGATATTTTGATAAAAATTTGTGTTCAATTTGTCTGGTACGCAGACCTGGCCGTCAAGGGAACGGTTTTGCTGCTGGGTCCATCACGAACTTAACCTTTCCTTATTCTAACTCATTTAATTTAATTTTAATGCATGCATATTGACGAAACTATGTTTATTTTTTGCAATAATCTTCTTGCAGAAACATGTTCAACAAAAACATCCACAAGTGGCTGATTCCATCGTTTATAAGTGCAAAGTGTGCACATATGCCACCATAAATAAGGGTTTATTCGATTTGCATCAAGTGAAACATGAAAAAAAGAATGGCAACATTGAAGCAACCGCTGCACTTCCTGGTGAAAATGCAGGTTGCGCGGAAAAGACAACAACTGTTACAACGAAGATAAAAGTAAAGAGCCACTTATTACTGACCACTTCGACAGATTCAACAATGGAATCTAATGAGTTATGCTTCGATGCAGTAACTATGCCGTCATAGTCGTAACTTCATGTGGTAACGTAGAAATGTTGCCATAAAAAATGAAATTTCCAACTTTGTATTTACTTTTATTTGAAAAATTGATGAATTACTGTAAATTCACTATGTATGCTTGTAATTATGTAAATAGTTTAGCTTAATTAGTTTTAGGCTCAACGGCAATGCTAAGTGCAAACTTAGTTTTCAGAATATAAACGTGCATACTTTCTAGAAAGTATTTAATGTGGTCTCAAAGACCATAACAACAATAATATTTAATGGTACAGTAAAAATCAGCATAAAATACTACAACTGAATAAAATAGTTTGAATGATTTGAACTTATGTTAGCATTGCCTTCGAGTACATTTATACTAGCCCTTTGGCATTTTTTCATTTTTGTATATTGTTATGTGTTTTTTAAGAATCTATGTAGTTAAGAGTGTGTATGTTTTTGGTAGATTTTAACGTGTATACACTGTGTACTGTATAATATTTTATTTGATATACTTATACAATATATGAGAACAGTATGATATACAACATATGTATGTATGTGTGTAGTTACTTGTGTTTATATTATATACATATACGTATGTATGTATAACAATGATTACAAAATTGTCACTTCTTACTAATAACTTAGTCAAAACATCATGTCCTATATCCTTTTAAGCTATTTTATTCAACTAATTTCTCGCCATAGACAACTGGCATCTCCGCCTGCAGGCGCAACAAACGTACATATGTTACCAAATTCCAATCTTCCGGATCATCACCATGCTCTGTGAAAGTGGACGAATACGAAACCAATTCTTGTGAGCCATCCATATCGAAGTCGGCTATGAGCATAGAGTTCTCCTGGTTATTTAGATCCGGCTGGCATACGATTTCGTTATGATCATTTCGACAGAATTGTATAATATTGCTCTGTGAGGTGTTTTCGATGCGATAATCAGCGCCAGTGAATATAACCAACATTACAGTTTCTGTAATCATATGCATTTTATAGTTATTCAACAGTAAATTACTGTTACTGCTACGTCGCAGACGTGTGACATTCTGCTCAGCCAGTGGCAATGTGTAGGTGTGTCGCTTTTGTATGAGATGGTCAAATGCGCTAAACGCCTTCGTGGGGAAGTCATGTACCAGCTCTTCATTGTGTAATTTATCATTATCACTTTGACGTTTTGTCTTATTTGACGTGATGTGGTTCTGTTTGGTAGTTTTTGTGGCATTCTCTTTGCCAATGTGAGTTTTGGTCTTTTTGTTTGCAGTTGCGGCGCTATGGCGTACATTGTTTGCATTGGTCGAGGGTTCATCCTTGCTTGGTGTGCGTAGTGCATCTTTGGGATTGTTCCAATTCCAAAATTTCATAACAAAACCTGACATTTCATTTTTGGTATTTTTGAAATGCCATTGTGCCGGCACCATGCCATACATTGCGGTGTTGGTGAAGTTACGCAGAACGGTAGTTTTGTTGCCGCGTGTCTCGCGTAGCACGAACGTGACGTTGCAATCATCCGGGCATTTGCCGCGATTTTCCACGATCAGCTCACGTCCACTGAGCGAGTAAATGTTGCGTTGCGCGTCGGTTTCTTTGCGTTGGCCATAGTGGCGGTGCTGCGCAATTTTGGATGCGGGCATAAGTTTTTGTCCAGTTGCAATCGATTTATTTGTTATTAAGGCAAATAAGTCTGCTAAGCTTTTTGAACGTTGCGCTTCGGTATTATTGCGCCAACAATTGAATGTAATCTTTTGAGAACTCTCAAATTGCAACTTGTGCAACACATCACAATCTTGCACCTTAAAGCCATCACCCATTGGTTTGCCACTGCGGCCGGATAGTATACGTAAGAAATTTCTCTCTTCGACTCGATGATTTCCAGCACGCAGTTCACCTTTGTGCACAAGATTGCGTGTGCGCAGTTCATAAGGGATGCTAGTTACCATTAATATCTCTAAAACGCCATCGCCATCTAAATCTGGCAGTATTACTGGGAAATCCAACGCATCTACCCTGTGTGGCGAACGTTCTTTGTAATGCCAATACCATTTGCCGGAAATTGGATCTATTGCGCCCAATTCACCAAATTCATCAAGCACTAAGCAATCGGAACGTCCATTTTGATCTACGTCGATTAGTGTGCAATCGATGGCTACAGGTTCGTCAACCATTTGATCGTACCAGGCTACAGCTCCAGAACTGCCAATTAGCGATATAATGCCATTGCGTTTGGCGTTGTTGTTAGTCGGGAAGAAATCATCACCGCGATACAAGAATATTAAATTATTTTCCCAGCTGCGTAAGCCACCCACCACGTGAACTCCGCCTTTCAGTTCAATATTTGTGTAGTTGTTGAGCCAATTATGTGTTCGTATTTGATCCACAGGTGCGGGGCATGATTTATCGCAGGGCACCAACCAAACAAAACCAAAAACAGCAAACACACATAAAAGCAACGAAGCTATAAAGCAACATCGTCGTGCAGGTGTCATAGGTTCATGTGTGCTGAGATCCTTCGAGCTGCCGCGACCCAAAATAGCTACGTTATCAGCATCAAGATGGTTACGTTCGTCATAGTCGCTATTGAAACTTGAAAAACTGCTGGCCTGGTCATTTAATCCGAGGTCGGACATCATCACGGAACGAAAAGTGTTTTGCATGTTGGTCGTGTAACTGGTGGGTCTGGGCTCCTGTCCCTGGTTGTTCAGTGAATTATTTCCTGAAAAACATGCACACATTTTGATTAATTAATATTAATTGATCAAAGAATTGTTCTTAATACAATAGCTAAACTAAAATTTATATTAATTATCAGCATAGGTTATAAATAAGAAAATACGTTAACTTCGGTTGCACTGAATCCACAAATAAAAAGTCAATTTGTACTCTGGCAGCTAAATGCTATAATGATTCGATCTGAACAGTTTTTTGGTTTGGCTTGGACAATAATTCATGTCAAATTTCGTGAAGATATATTGCCAAATAAAAACTCAGCTCGACATACTCATCATTTATGTATACATATATACATATACATATATTTATTTTACAGGGTCTCCGGCGCTTCGACGTTTCGGGTGTTACAAACTGAGTATACCCTGTTCAAGGTACTAATATACATAATTAAAGCTGCCTGTGGTACGCAAGCACGAAAATAATTGAATTTAGTATAACATTTGCTGGCCAACAAATTAAACTTGTTTCCATAATTTTGAACTTTGTCGTATCAACCATCCAACCAGTAGTAGCTACACGCCCTCTCTTTTATTTTGTTGAACGATACATGAATAATTTACTTTTGTTTAACCTAAACACACATATAAATTAATATACGCTTTGGCACAGATTATCGGTGATCCAATTAACTTTTTATGAAAACTGCATGTTCTTACCTGTATTCGATGAAATAAGCGAATCGTGACGCTTAAGATGAGTAGTATTCAAGTCGTTCTGTAATTGTGGTAGTGCGAGACTTCTGGGAGGCTCCTTTTTAACAATACATCCGTTTTGATTTACCTGTTGTTGCTGGTATATTTTTTGCTTTGAATGTTTTATGCTGTTGTGAATTTCCTCCTCTGATTCCTCGTCGGAATCAGTAATCATCTGGTTTAACGGTGCATAGATAGCTTGATGAGGATATTCCATATGAAGCATTGTAGCTGCATTGCCCCAAACGAAGAACGAATGAAAATAGGGTGTTTTGGAAAAATCAATAAATAAATAAACAAGTTTGGAATTATGCTAGATTTTCTTCCAACCTGTTTTGACAATGACACTTTTTCATTCGGCAACCACATAGCTTGGATTAATGCATTTGAATTCACTAATTTGTTTAATTAAGTATATTAGAGCTTCCTAAGAATATTTTCGGCTTTTATGCCTTTTACTTCTTTAACGGTAATGCATAGCAATGCAATATAATGCTATTTCCGCGTAGAGGGTTGCTTTGCGATATGCAACAGCTGTTAGAAACAGAGTGCTCATAATGCAAAACATTAGCAGGAGAATTGATTGGGCCTACAGTTATTCCGATGGTTATTTTATTTTTATATATAATCGGAGAAAAAGATTAAAAATAGTAACAATAATAATAAAATTGTGGCAACCGTAAAGGGTATGTGATTTTAAATTTATTTTAGATTTTGATTACCATTATATATTTTGAAATCTCTATTGGTGATTTCACATATTTTGTATTATATTAAAATATTTATTTATTTCGTCAGTGTATGAGAACGTACAGTTTCGTAAATATATCATATTCTTTTTATAATTTTATAACAAACTGTTTGTACGCTAACCTTATATGTATAATTGCAACTCTGAGTTCTACAAAATAATTGTAGTAGATTATGTGATTTGTAGAATGGAAAATGTATTCCTGTAAATTGCCAAAATCCGTTATTTAATAAAAACAAGCGCTTTTACGTTTGAAACGTGTTTTCCATTCATGTTAAGCAATAATAATAAAAATCTCGTATTCATATGTACACAGCAAAGTAAAATTAATACAAAATTTGCGATTTCGTGTTTGATATTTTGGAAATATTTCTTCCACAAACGGTCAATATGTATGCCGCCGTGAAACCGCTCTCCAAATATTTGCAATTGAAATCAGTACGCATCTACGATGTTGTATTCACTTTGCACTCCAAATGCACGGTTGTGATTTTATTAACTTGCACATTTCTGCTATCAGCAAAGCAATATTTCGGTGAGCCTATACAATGTCTGGGCGATGACAAATACGGTGAATTTGTTAACTCATATTGCTGGACAATGGGCACTTATATATATAATGTTTATGATGTACAAGATCGTATACCACATGGCAACAAATTGTTAAGTACGCAGACTGGGGAAGCCTCTCCATATATAGCCGAGGGATTAATTGCAGAGGTTCATGGTGTAACAGAACGAGTGTATTTGCGTTATTACCAATGGGTCATTATGTTGCTACTCCTGCAATCGGTTTTCTTTTATTTCCCATCTTTCCTTTGGAAGATGTGGGAAGGTCAACGACTAAAACAATTATGCTCCGAAGTTGGTAAGTATGAAAGTTTTGTTTTCATTTTGTTTTTGCTTTATTCAAGTATATATTTTTGTTTTAATCATGTAGGTGATGCATTGATTCCCGAAAATACTTACGTAGAACGTTTAAGATTGTTAGTGAAATACTTCTCAACCGACTACAAGGAAGTACACTTTTGTTATATGGTAAAGGGCCTAACATGCGAGGTGCTGAATTTTTTAATTGGTGTAAGTATTTAGCTCATAATATTTAAGACCTACCTAAATCGTTGCAAAGTTTTTTTTGTTTTATTTAAGAGTCTTCTTTTTAAATGAGTAATATTTGTATACATTTGTACATAATTTATGTTAATAATTTCAGATTATCAATATTTTGTTGCTTAACGTGTTTTTAAACGGATTTTGGACAAAGTATATTGAAGCGCTTACTGCCGTTCCACGTTATGATTGGGACAACTGGAATCGAATGAGCTCCCGAATTTTCCCCAAAGTTGCTAAATGCGACTACTTTGTGTTTGGACCAGGTGGTTCTCAAACCAAGCGCGACGTCCTTTGTATTCTCCCACTGAATATATTAAACGAGAAGATTTTTGTTTTTTTATGGTGCTGGTTCCTCATTATGACAGTAATCGCCGGTTTGAATTTGCTGTACCGCCTATTTTTAATGTCCAGTAGAACTTTTCGCTTAAAAATGATAAGTACTCAATTGCGTCCAATGTCTACCACACAGGTACAGCTCGCTTTACAGAACATCAGCTTTGGTGACTGGTTTTTGCTATTTAAAGTCAGTGTAAATATTAATCCAATGCTATTTAGAGATTTAATTAACGAACTATACAAGCAACATAAATTGAGTAATAATTTGTCTTCGGTGTAAGAACTCATCTCACTAAAATTGACATTGCAAATACATATGTACATATATGCGTATGTACTGACTGAGTGTATGTACATAAAATATTCCATATTAAATTTTGAAAATAATTTTGGATTATTAAATAAATAGAGAAATCGGTTTATTTTAAGTTCTAATTGACAGCAAATATTAGTTTGCTGTGCACCCAAAAAATATAAAAGTGCCTTGTTATTGAATTACTTATAATCGTTTTGAACTACTTGCTTGATGCTATTATACAGATATGTATGTACATATATTAGAGTATAAGATTTTTCTTTATGAATTCTAGTTTTTTCTATAGACGATGGAATCGTATATACATATTTATTTTTATGTATGAAAATCGAAAGACGAAAAATGAATTAAATCAAAGTTTGAATAAAAGAAATATTTTTGGAAACTGACATAGTTTATTTTTTTCTTTCTAAAATTGGTGGTAAATATATAAAATCTGATATTGACTAATATGCTGGTAAGTGCCTTTATTTTTTGAATACACATTGTACTTGGATAATATGGCTTATGTATTATGACGGTTGGTTGTTGTTATAGAGGCCGAAAACATTCTTGTAGTAATTCTTTCCCACGGCAGTCGGGTCTACGTAACCGAAACGGACCCGGGTCTTCATCCGGCCAAGGATTGTCAACTCGGCTGATTACCTCCGCTACAACATCATTCCTGAAGTAATTTCTAGGCAGAGTGCCAAGTTGACAGCCCTTGGCCGGATAAAAATCGCGGTTCATTCTGACACGACTGTCGTGGGAACGAAGGGAACAGTTGGTCGACAAATATATACATACATATGTATGTTGGGAATTTGAATGGATTATTTGCTGGCAAAGGTAAGCTGCTATCTCATTGCCTTTTCCTGATTTTTTGCTAGGAACCTTTCATTTTTACTCGCTTTTTACAAACTAGAAGAAGCAATAACGACGGGATCTCAATGTCTTTGTCGCAGGTCCCCAAAATTCTCACAGTTTTCAACTCTAACATAATATTTTCAATGAAAGGGGCCAATATCTTGGGGGCGGCAAAACGATCTTCGCTTTTTTTAATATTCAGAAAAATACTTCAAAAATTTTTTTTTACAAAATTTTTTATAAAAGTTAAAAAGTTGTACACTCACAATGTAATAATCTGAATAACGATGAAAAATATTAATTTTTACTCGAATACTCTTCAGTCTTTGAATTTGTCTTATAACTTTTGGCTTATATCTTTCTTAAAAATAGTGATAGAACTTAAAGATACACTTTTCTAGCTTTGATCGCTGCAAAATCCCATATCATATCATTGTAATTTAAAGTTGAAGCACTTTCTATTGAGAGAATCGCAAGATTGAACAGTCTACTCTGACTCATGGTCGATCTCAAGTAAGATTTGATCAATTTAAGTTTGCTAAAAGATCTTTCACAAGATGCAACTGATACAGGTATAGTGAGTAGTATTCTTAAAGCTGTCGCTAACGTCTTGTATGCTTCCAGCCACATTGAAGAAATGTATAATAAAACTTTTTTTGGCGAAAATCCAATTTGTTCTTCGTTTTTCTTCGCTCTCTTTAATAAAAGTAGGTTGTCTTGGATGTCACTGTATAAATCTTCGTTATCCAAGTCATCTGGATAGCATTCCGCAAGTTTTTTTTTTTTTTGAAAAAATTTACTTTTGTTCGAACCACCTCATGAAACTTGTAGGTAGGTAGATAAAGGGGGGCGGCAGAACATCCTTGGCCCCGGGCGCCCGAAGTTGTAGCTACGCCACTGTCCGAAGAAGTCAAGTCTGAAGAATATAGTGGATGTGGTAGCTGACCTCTTCTGTTTGAGTACAGCTGAACCCTAAATACTTCAGAATTAATCGCGGTATTGTCGGGGGTTAACCTTTTTTTAGAGACTATCGGCTTTCGAAGTGATTTGAGCGTATTGATCCTTCTTAGACCATTATCTCTTGCTTTCTTGTAACTAAGTCACTTTCCGTCGCTAGTAACAATGCGCTTCAAAAATGGATAACTTCTTTGATGTTTAATATAAAAATTACAATCGATATTGCGTCCGAGTAGCCCATATGTCCAGCTTTGAAATTAATCCTAGTGTTTTCATGTGATTGAGAACGCTCGCGTTAGACAAATTTAGTCTTTCAGCATTCTCTTGAGTTGTTATTCGTCGAGTTGCATCGACGAATACTTTATTTTATTAACATCGGTTTCAAGAGTCTTTCCAGGAAATGGTGCATTTTCAGGATATCAATTGCCCGAACGAAATTTTTCGAACCAATTTTGGCATTATTCGTTAAACACTCTTTCTCGTTATATGTTACATAGTTTTCGCCTTGCTTGAACTGTATTTTTATCCTTTTGATAGTAAAACAGAGAAATCTCCATCCAAATTTTCCTTCTTCCATCTTCGATTTGGCACCAATCAAACACTATCCCAAAAAATTTAAGAAAACTAGTACTACTATTTTCAATAGCCTTTTTTTGGCAGATCACACGTGAGTCGTCTCAAGCTGTCAAGTTACTTCTGTTCAGTATGGTTTGGCATTTCATCATGGAAAAACTTACGCCTGAACAACGTTTATAAATTGTACAACTTTATTACGAAAACTCACGTTTTGTAGAGAATGTGTTTCTTGCGCTTCGCTTAACTTATGGTCAACCTAATCGAGCCACTGAGAGTACTATTCGCACTACACCATCACCCATTTTAAGACCCACCATTCATTATTGGATAATATACTACGTTCGAATAGATCATGTCCACCACGCAGCGAAGAAAATAACGGGTGATTTTTTTGAGGTTAGGATTTTCATGCATTAGTATTTGACAGATCACGTGGGATTTCAGACATGGTGTCAAAGAGAAAGATGCTCAGTATGCTTTGACATTTCATCATGAATAGACTTGCTAACGAGCAACGCTTGCAAATCATTGAATTTTATTACCAAAATCAGTGTTCGGTTCGAAATGTGTTTCGCGCTTTACGTCCGATGAGCGATGAGGCTCATTTCTGGTTGAATGGCTACGTAAATAAGCAAAATTGCCGCATTTGGGGTGAAGAGCAACCAGAAGCCGTTCAAGAACTGCCCATGCATCCCGAAAAATGCACTGTTTGGTGTGGTTTGTACGCTGGTGGAATCATTGGACCGTATTTTTTCAAAGATGCTGTTGGACGCAACGTTACGGTGAATGGCGATCGCTATCGTTCGATGCTAACAAACTTTTTGTTGCCAAAAATGGAAGAACTGAACTTGGTTGACATGTGGTTTCAACAAGATGGCGCTACATGCCACACAGCTCGCGATTCTATGGCCATTTTGAGGGAAAACTTCGGACAACAATTCATCTCAAGAAATGGACCCGTAAGTTGGCCACCAAGATCATGCGATTTAACGCCTTTAGACTATTTTTTGTGGGGCTACGTCAAGTCTAAAGTCTACAGAAATAAGCCAGCAACTATTCCAGCTTTGGAAGACAACATTTCCGAAGAAATTCGGGCTATTCCGGCCGAAATGCTCGAAAAAGTTGCCCAAAATTGGACTTTCCGAATGGACCACCTAAGACGCAGCCGCGGTCAACATTTAAATGAAATTATCTTCAAAAAGTAAATGTCATGAACCAATCTAACGTTTCAAATAAAGAACCGATGAGATTTTGCAAATTTTATGCGTTTTTTTAAAAAAAAAAGTTATCAAGCTCTTAAAAAATCACCCTTTATAGCAGCCATAGCTGAGAGTGTACAGGAAGATCGTGGAGACTCGATTTAGCGCCATTCGCAGCAACTCGTACTGACGTATGGAACGACTTGGTGCAGCTTACGTCAAGGCCTTTAATTGAAATCGTATAAAATGCATTTTGTGCAAAAACTGAAGCCACTTGAGCTTCCTAATAAACATCGTTCCGCTCTATGGGCTCTTGAAAAGTTTCAAGAAGATCCGACGTTTTCGAGCTAAACTTTGTTCAGCGATTAGGGCTATTTCTAGTTCAATGGTTATGTAGACAAGAAAATTTCCGCACAAAGCCATTTCATCCAGAAAAAAACAACGGGTTGGTGAGATTTATGGACCATTTGATTAATGAAATTGAAACTCGTTATCTCAGCAACATTTAGTTTTAACAGGATGGCGCCACTTCCCACACATCGCTTGAATCAATGGATTTATTGAGTGAACACTTCGGTGAGCAGATAATTTCACGTTTTGGGCCGGTCGTTTGACCACCATGTGATATCGCACCGTTAGACTTTTTCACAAAGGGATATGTAAAGTCTAAAATCTACGCGGACAATCCCGCTTCAACTCAGGGCTTGGAGCAAAACATCACACGTGTTAGTCGTCAGTTACCAGTCGAAATGCTTGAACGAGTCATCTAAAATTGGACTCAAATAATGGACCATCTCAGACGTAGCCGCGGCCCACATCTGAAAGAGATAGTCTTCAAAAAATAAATGCGAAAGAATGTTCTTTCGAATGATAATAAAAATTTCTCATTAAATTTGAATTTTCTGCGTTTTTTCTTTAAAAAAGTACATACCCTTTACATACATGGCCAAAAAAAGGTGACATTTGAATTTAAACTGCGCACGTCGAAGGATTTGGAGAATTATTTCTTTTTTTTAGGTTGGTAGTACTGTCAGTCACATTTATGTCAAATTTCATGTCAAAATACTCATTAGTGTTTGAGATACGTGTCGTTTTGCGATGTCGAAATTTGTTGAGCAAAGAATTTGCATTAAATTTTTTTCACGGAATCAATTTTCTGCTGCGCATACATTGAGGATGGTGCAGAAAGCCTTTGGAGATGAAGCTATGCCTAAAAAAAATGTTAACAAGTGGTATAGTGAGTTCCAAGCCGGCCGTGAACGTATCGACGACTAAGAGCGTCCGGGGCGACCATCAACCTCAACCGACGAAGCTCACGTTCAACAAATCAAAGATTTGGTGTTGAAAAACCGTCGATTAACAATTAAAGACCTTGCTGATGAAGTTGGCATATCGAAAGGCTCAGCCAATACCATTTTGAAGGATGTTTTGGCCCTCAAACGCGTCAAATCTCGACTGGTATCGAAAACATTGAATTTTTTGGAAAAAAGGCGTCGCGTTGAAGTGTGTGAAACGTTGCTTTCTGATTACCAGGGTGTCATGAAATAACTGGCGATGAGACTTGGAACTATGCTTACGACCCCGAAACAATCGATCAATCGAGCGAATATCGTGCCAAAAGAGAGCCGAGACCAAAAAAATCGCGCCAAAGTCGCTCAAAAATCAAGGCAATGTTGACTGTTTTCTTCGATTATCGTGGTGTTGTGCATTATGAATTCCTTCCAACCGGTCAAACAGTCAACAAGGAATATTATTTGAACGTTATGCGTCGTTTGCTTAACGCTATCCGCCTAAAAAGGCCGGAATTGTGGAAAGACTTCTTGGTTTTTACACCACGATAATGCACCATCCCATACTGCCCTCGTAATTCGTGATCATTTCGCCAAAAACCCAAACCATATCGTTCCGCAACCACCGTATTCACCTGATCTGACGCCGTGCGACTTCTGGCTGTTCACCAAGCTTAAAAGACCGCTCCGGGGACACCGTTTTTATACGATAGAGGAGATTCAAGCCGCAGCGAAGACGGAACTGAAGGCCATCCCGGAAAGTGACTACAACCAGTGTTTCGAAGATTGGAAAATCCGCTGGCATAAGTACATTGCATCGGGAGGGGATAACTTTGAAAGGGATGAAATTGATTTGGAAGAATAAATAAAGAATTTTCAAAATAAATACAATGTCTCCTTATTTTTTGGGCACAGTAGTATAATATATGTATGCGTATACTTGATAGAGCCGCCGACATTTCCTGCTGTGATATTGATAACAACTATTGCCATTTATTCTATTATGATATATTTTTTATTGAAAACTAATCTATATATATAAAAGAGAGTTGGGTTAGTTACACCATTTATAACTCAAGAACGGCTGAACCGATTTGGCTGAAAATTGGTGGGGAGGTAGCTTAGAACCAGGGTAAGGACGTAGGATACTTTTTATCTCTTTATAAAATTATATTTTAAATCATAAGCATTTGTTCAAAATTCATGTTTGTAGGAATCATATGAATATATGCGAACAGTTTTAAACAGATTCTTTCTCAAAAATAATAAAAGTGCTAAGTATTTGGAATAGAAGAAGAGAACAACCAAATACATTTCACTGCAATTATAACTGGCTGAGTAATCAGTCGTTGACGTGTGTCACAAAAAACTGATGTCATAACCTTTCCAGCCGCCTTTTTCGTCCTTCCACACCTGAGAACCGGTTCATCATGTGTAGTCCACTAGAATGACTGTCGATTAGAATCCAGTGGGAAATGATGGAGCTATTTTTCTATCACCGACGCAAAATTTCGGCTTTATTCCAATTATAGAGCATTTAAACATTTCTCAGAATCAGTTATTCGTTGTTTTTGTTGGATTATGAACTTGCGAGGCTCTACTTTGCTCACTTCTCCTGCTTCCAGCTTAGCAAATATCTTTTCAACGGTGGATTTCCCTGATGCAGAGCCCAAATTCAACAGTATTTTCCCCAAAAAAGCAATGCTTTATTAACACACGAAATGCTTTATGATCCATTTTTTTGCTTCACGAAAATGCTATATCTCGTTAACTAATAGTTATAATAGAACTAATAGAAATCATATAGATGGTAGTAGTAGTATTATCTATGTATGTATGTATCAGCCACAGTGAAGCGTGGACGGGGTCCATATTTGAAAGTTTAGTTTTTATTGGAAATATTTACTTATGTGTTTTATTTAGTTGTCTTAAGGAAATCTTCAAACCACCGCAGCACATTTTGACCTTCAATCCAAAAGCAATATTTTTAACATAACCATATGCTTCCAGATATAGAACTAGATATGTAAGTAGCTGAGTTTGTGCGAGTTTAATCGAAATTTTAGCGGCAATTTTCGAACAACAAACTCGCAGCATTTTTAAAATGTTGACAATGCACTGGAGCATTGCACGCAAGTAACCCCGAAAATTGGCCACAGTGCGTATGGGCATAACTTTGGTACGCACTCAATGCCCTTAGCTTACGAAAACAAAATTTTCCGTAATGAAAAACGCAAACGCATGTACCGATGTGTTCCTGATTTATGTGATGTGTATATAACTGTTAACGTAGGTAAATCATTTGCCCAAATGCATAACAACACCACTTGAACAACTCGACAATACAAGAATATTGCCAATTCGAAGCGCTTACCTCGACAAAACATGCGTCCAAAAGTCAAAGGCAGGCAAAATTTTTTTTGCATTTCATTAATTACCAGCAAAATTCGGTGGTGTAGCAAAATCAAATCGGTCAAATTGGGTCGTTTCCCCGTGGATTGTAGCACCGTTCCACTTTCCGCAATGGTTGAAAAGCACAAACGCGAGCCGGTGCCGGCCACAGTCTCGCCGCGTTCTTCAAACGGAAGTGATCGGTCGCTCGTTGCATTTTGTTGAGCGGAGTAAACGTGATAATCGAATTATAATTGCTGGAGTTAAAGCGGTTTCGGATTACCCTTCATTGGATTACATACACAAAAGGATACATACATGCTGGAAATTCTACATATATATGTATATATAGTTACACATTGGATTATGGAGCGTGTGAATGAAAATTTGAATTTATTATGAAAGTGCGATTCGATCCTTGTGACAGCATAGTAACATGATACACTTGCATTTTAACATGCAATGAACAAGTTTAACAATTATATTTTTATTATGCTTTTAAAATGAGTTGTGGTGTCGTGAAATGTGCATAAAAAAGTGAGAATTGAAAAAGAATTGTTACAAAAAAAAAATAAATAAATGTTAAAAAGTGACGTTAAAGAAGCAAAGAATTGGAAAGTGGCGAAAAATAATACCAAATTCATGAATATAGCTATATATAAGTATATATCTTCATACCAAATAGTGGGTGTGATCGTTACTTCGGTCTATGCCACCACAAATGAATAAATAAAGTTTCTATTGTGCGCCAATTGATGGATACCGTTATAACATAATAAAAACTGTGCTACAACAATGGCAAAAACGAAATTATTTGCCGATGGTAGGTGTAAAATCATAATAAATTAATCGAAATTAAGCAAAGTATGGGGTATGCCCAAGGATATAATTCATAATTCCGCATTGTGTAGTGTTGTGATTAATACTAAAGAACTGTTTAAATATTTTATGTATGTATGTATATACATATGTATGTACATATGTGAATAAAAGTAAATAAAGTGGAATTTGCTTCAATGAGTTAAATAAAAAATTTTAAGAGTTTGAGAAGTGCACTCCTCCAAATAAGCCTTTTCCGTATGATCAAATTCGACCTGGACTGTTCGATTACAGTTCGATCTCCAAATATTAATTAATATGTGTTTTGAGCTGTTTCTTCAGGACGCGAAAAGTTTGTAACCGTTTTTACCGTCTGATCAAATTTGATCCGGACTGTTCAACTACAGCTCGATCTCCAAATATTAATTAGTATGTGTTTTGAGCTGTTTCTTTATGGCGCGAAAAGTTTGTGACCGCTTTTAGCGTCTGATCAAATTTGACCCAGACTGTTCGACTACAGTTCGATTTCCAAATGTTAATTAGTATGTGTTTTGAGCTGTTTCTTTAGGAAGTGAAAAGTTTGTGACAGTTTTTACCATCTGATTAAATTTGACCCGGACTGTTCGACTGGTAAAAAAAATGTAACAAGCAGTTTATTTGAAATGTTCTGTTTCCAATGGAGTCTACTTTATTATAAGCAGAAGTATTTGAGTGGCATAAAGCATTCGGTGAAGGTCGTGAAATTATCAAAAGCTTGCCTCGTGCGAGTCGTCCATTCATCTTTCTTAATGACTTAATCGAAAGATTAGGGAAAAACTCAGATAGCTAGCAGAGGATCTCAACAAGTCATCGATTTGAACCCTATATTCATCGAAAGCATTGTTACTGATGTCGAGTATTTAAAACTGAAGTGACCTTGATCTCATACCAACCTCAAAAAATTGTGTCAGTGTAAGGTCATATAGTTCGATAAATTGAGTTTTATGGCCCAACTCTGGGCGCAAACGTCTGATTCTTGGATTTCGTCGATATATTTACTTATATATGTGGATAAACCATGTAAACCACAGCCTTAGTCGAACTACGAACGCATTTAGGATTTCCATCGCCAAATGGTATTTAGAGCTAATGCTTATTTCTTTTTATCGGTCAGTCTAAGCTCAGCATTCTGAATCGCCATCTTCGGACTGGCGTTGCTGCGTCTTACATTTCGTATCGAGATGCCTAGCATTTTGGGAATCCTAGTCTACGAAATATCTTCACAAAAACGAAAAATGAAGAGCATCTTCTTTATGGTAATAGTACATACGTCGTGATGCCAAAAATGGATATTTGTATTTCGAACCTCCGGTTGGTTTTATACCGTAAATATCGGTCAATATGTACATTAGATTTGATTCAATTTAAGGGCTGCACTGCTTTCTCATCGGATACAATTGTCTGATAGCCTGATAACTTCCTGCAATTGCGGGGCAATCTAGGAGTGTGCTCTAGCGTTACTGCAATTTGGTCACAAAAGCGACATTGATTTTGGGCAGATGACCTGTGTAAAACCTCACAAGCTGTCTTAATTTTTTTGAACCATGTTCTATCATATCCTTCCAGAAGCAACTGTTAAAGCCCAGTCGGTATTGACATCTACTGCCTTTTTACTACCCGTTCCTTTTCCCGAAGCTTCTCTCGTAAAGTGTGGGGGCCCACAGCGAATAACGGTTTCGGTCTTGTCGGACTGGTTGCCGCCGCTTCTTTCGACACGAGATCGGCCAGCTCATTTGTACTTATTCCTCTATGCCCAGGAATCCATTCTATTAAAATATTGTTTTCAGTAGAAACGCTTTTAAGCACTTTTATAGACTCCTGCACCACCCTACATATTTCATCCCCCCTAGCTACTTCAACCCCATTGAGCGATAAGGTTTTTAGAGATCTAAGATATCTACTTCTTGTGAAAGGGATATTGGATGTTTTTGATGGGTTAATGTTAAGTCTAACATTTATGCACCATCTTTTTGAAAAGATCATCCACAACTAGGACCCATAGCAAATGCAATAGCATTCTCCCCTGAGGCATTCTTCTGTTCCTATTTAGATGCTACCTGAGCCTAAGTTGGTTTTAGCGATTCTCATTCTGAGCACCCCATGCATTCACTGGAGTGAAAGGTATTATAAAACGCCCTTTTATGTCAAGAAAGGCGCATAGTACCACGTCTGTATTTACAAGGGATCCGTGGATCTACCAGCTGTGTAGGCGTATTGGTTCTGCTGCGGTGGATTTTTTCCAGAAAAGTTGTCGTGATGTGGTGATCAACTAGCTGCTCCATACTCCTTATCAGGAAGTCGATAGAAAAAGAGAAAGAAGAAGGTTATTTTTCTGCGAAAGATTTATGGTCCTTTGCGCGTTGGCCACGGCGAATATCGCATTCGATGGAGCGATGAGCTGTATGAGATATACGACGACATTGACATAGTTCAACGAATTAAAAGACAGCGGCTACGCTGGCTAGGTCATATTGTCCGCATGGACGTAAACACTCCAGCTCTGGAAGTATTCGACGCTGCACCCGCCGGGGGAAGCAGAGGAAGAGGAAAACCTCCACTCCGTTAGAAGGACCAGGTGGAGAAGGATCTGGCTTCGCTTGGAATATCCAATTGGCGCCACGTAGCGTAAAGAAGAAACGACTGGCGCGCTGTTGTTAACTCGTCTATAAGCGATGTCCACGCCTGTAAAGAAGAAGAAGAAGAATATGCCAGTTTTATTAGGTGCGTAAGAATAATCTCTTCTTCATCTGGAGTAAAGTTGGAATAATCCCGTCCACACCTGACCCTTTAAACTTGGTAAACGTGCTGATAACTCGGTAAGATAGGAGTTGTTTGTAAAAATACCCCTCGCCACTCTCCAGTACAACGGGCCTGTTCTATAATCAATAGTCGGGAAAGTGCGCGTTCAACAGAGTTCTCGCCCTATCCACCAGGCTGACGTACTTGCGGAACTTTCTGAAGTTGTCTCTCTTGGCGTTGCGTATCTCCTTGCGCTATATAGTAAGGTTTGCTCTATAGGCACCCCACTCATAGATGCGGTTCGCTCTATAAAAGAGTCTGTCTACAGATTTCCTTAGTGCCAAAAGTTTGTTGGACTAGTATGTAATTTATCTCAGTAAAATAAAATGAAAATAGTTCTATTACTAGAGAAATCATAGTTTATGCCAAAAATGTGCGAAATCGGTCCACGAAATGCTACAGTTACCAATTACTACATATCATAATGATTTTCGTTGCTCTTGCAGACTTTTTTGCTGAATATGTCGGTCAGTGTGTGAGTTATATTCATAAAAATATATGGAAACTTGATCTCGAGTGTATTTGAGTAATGCGTTAGTGTAATCAGCCCACACCTTCTCCTAGCGCCAATATAATCGAAATAGTGATTTTGGACTTTGAAAACGATCTATACGTCGTATACCTTTAGATTTCCGTTTTTCTAATTAACTTTTTCCTGGTAAATTCCTTATATAAAATACACCCCATTTGGTTCGATTTTATATCACATAAGAATAAACATTTTGTATGCTTCCATTTTTATAAAATATTTTTTTTGGCCACAGATATTGATGTGTGTGGTGCAAGGTCTCAAAGAAAATGTCTAAAGACACTTCTTTTTCAAATACTCGCCATATCTGGAATGGCATTGTTGGTGGTCTTCATACTCCTAGTCTATCACGCAATAAGACTTGATAGAGGCGGTAAGTTTTAAAATTATTGAATGAACAAGTACATAAATGCATAATGTATGCCTTTCGCATAGGAAAGCATCGCACGTTTGACATATCGAGCTCGCAATATCAGAAAATACAAAATAATTCACCCTTCAATAATTTACCTCGAGATGAAGCCGCTAATAGTCCAACATCCAACTATGACTATAAAATAACCAATAAATATGATCGAACTTCAGACGTTCAGCGTTTGTACTTTCCAGTTTCCTACCATCGACGTCGTAGAACTCTGCCCGACATGTTGGATCCTATATTTTTAGAGCGTGGTCCAAACTTCGATAGACTGTACACAAAAGTGCGAGACAAACGAACGCGTAAGGAGTTGGGTGAATTAGAGAAAGAATACTTTCGTTGCAAAAAGGAGTCAGTAAAGAGTAGCAGTTGCATGGTTTCATTTCTAAAGCTGTACAATTTAGCTAAAGAAATCAGTGAGAAAATGGACAAAATGAAAGAGATATTTAACGATAATGAAGAAACACGTACACAGAGTAAAAGTTCCGATTCTAAAGAGTCCAAAGAACTCGAGGAAGATATTCACAAGGGCGATAACAGCAATGAAGAAACTACTTCGAAGACGGAGCCCAGCTTAACTACAGTGACGGATGAAGATGGCTTTGCACAGCGAAATTCTACTACCAAGGAGGACGAGGAGCAAATTCATTTTAGTTGGATTATTGATGGACAACACGATAATTCTGAAGATAAAGACACTACGAAGGAAAGTACAATTGACACAACACAAAGTATTTTGCCAAAAACAACCGCGGTCAGGGAAATTTCACCTACTGCCACAGAGAGTACTCAAAGGACTGTGACTTTAAACAAAAATCTGTCTAGTAGTACAACTCATGCAACTGAAAGTGCACAGACGGAAATACCGAAGAAACATAATGATACAAGTTTTAACCACACCGAAAATGAATCACACAAAATAAGCTGGATTTTAGATGGTTTTGAAAGTGATAACGAAACAATACACGTGGATAAAACCGTAACCCTGAAAACTACTGCAGAACCGTCAGATAAAAACAAAACCACGGAATTTGCTGAGCATACTTCTGCCAGAACTCAAGCGGCAAAGATGACTGTAGATGATAAACCTGAAAAGATTAGTTGGATAATAGATGGGCATCATGAAGAAGATGAAGAAAAAGAAGATAAACCTACAAATACGACACAATCCAGTTTATCAAAAGATTTAACTTCCAGTATCACAGAAAAAATAACCTGGATTTTAGATGAAACTGAAATCGAAGAAACAACACCCAAAGCGACATCAAGATTCACCATGAAAATAGAAGACATACCCGATAGGATCAGTTGGATTATTGACGGTAATGATGACCATATTGTAACTGCGTCCACATCAAGGACCACAACGACGTCGACACGCGATGTATTTGAAGAATTGGAAGCGGTTACGGAAGCTGTTGAGAAAGAGGAAGATAAACTGCGCAAATTGAAATACGACTCAATAATTGAAGAAGAAAATAAATCCTACGAGCAATACAAAAATGACACTTCAACCACAACACTTCCACGTGGGCACTCAACACCCTATTTGGTAATGAATCAAACAGTTTTTCTTACTAATACTACAGGCATTACAATAACTTTCGGCGGAGACTGCGTAACAACACTAAAACCCGAAATTGTTCAGGAAAAAGCACGTATAAGCGGTAACGACCGCTCACATCCTCTGGATTATCCCTCCAGTATAGAGAATATGCTTGACAGCTCGGAGAAACAGCATGGTTTTAAACATATTGAACAAGATATTATTTGGCCAAACATTAAGAACGCTACCCCAACCACAAGCGCTCCGTACGATCCTAAAGTTTGGGAGGAACTATTTCGCAAAACCTCAATGGTACAACATCAGCGGGATGAATTAATTGATACATTCGATATAGGAGATATTGACTCTATGATGAAATTTGGTGCCAAGCTGAATTCAGCAAACACAAACGTTTTTCAGGGTGGGTGCTTATTGCATACATAGAGCCACTTATTTTACTGTGTTAATCCAAATATTTTCAGATGCGCAATTCCTGTCGTTGTGTGATCAAGTGGCAAGACGTTTGCACAGCAAGGGTGCTTACACAGTATCTGACTCCTTCACGCCGGCACCGAGTCCGCAATTTACAAGCCGTGGCCCAGGAGGCTTTCCAGTTACCGGTGAAACAATGAAGGCCACGGCTCAGTTCCTTTACAATCCCAATTTCGGTATGCCCACCATACCGATATGCTTTTACATAACTCCTGCCAACTTTCGCGTAAGTAATCAGCACCCTATGTGGTCACCAAATTTCCAAGGAATGCCGGGCAGCTATACCAGCGGTCCTATGAGTTTTAATACGCCAAATGGCGTCTTCTTTGTGCCTCAGAATGTTGGTCCAACGGGAAGTTTCTTTGGCCAAACAGGTGGTACGGGAAATGGTGGGTAAGTAGTTTATAGCGCATATTGGACTATCGCAAGCATTTTTACTATAGTTAGTGACTTGTTGCAGCCAAAGTAATATGGGTAATCTGTTTACGAAGAATGCTGCACCAAGAAAACAGCAACAACAATTCTTCTGCACTTACATGCAAAACAACGGCAATAATAGTCCCAGTGGCGTGAGTGGTGGTGGACTTGGTAGCAGTATTAACGCGATGGGATTCCCTAATGGAAGCTTCAAGATGCGTACGAGTGCCCAAAATCTATCGAGCGATATTATTTACGCCTCCTACACCAATATTCCCGATCATTTGGGCCATGCGGATCATTTCCAGTGTCCGTCGTCAGAGCAAACAGCTTGTTATGGGGGCAAAGAGTGCATACAAAAAAGTGCTTGGTGTGACGGTTATGTGGACTGTTCCGATGGTAGCGATGAGGCAGCTTGTCGTTGCATAGATCGTTTGGCCAGCAAACGTATTTGTGACGGATACGCTGATTGTCCGATGGGTGAAGATGAGCTTGGTTGTTTTGGTTGCTCCGATTTAATATATTCCTGTTATGACAGTCCAGAGGAATATACTGCATTTAATCGGTCGACGGTTTCGATGTGTTATAGTGCAACCGAAAAGTGTGACGGCGTTATGAATTGTCTAAATGGACGAGACGAACTTGAATGCAATATTATTGTCAAAGATGTGTCGGATCATATGGTGAGCCATCAATTTAGTACCAAAAATAATTTCCCTAAATTTTCTTCAATTTATCCAATAGTCCCATGCTGTGTCGAGTTCGAGCGGTTTCCTCTTCCACAATTATCGGGGTGAATGGTATCCCGTCTGCAACAATGCTCAAAAGTGGGCTAATGAAGCCTGTGCTAGTGAAGCCGAACACAGCGCTACACCGAATGTGACTTTCCGTGCGATAACATTACCCGGCCCCTTTATTGAACCTACTTTAGTGGGACAGGCGCACTTTCCTCTGTCTTGTCAGCAACGCGATGTACACGATAATCTCGTGGACCAGGCTGCTTATGTTAATTGCTCATCAACCATGTGTGGTTTTGTGAAGAAGAAAACTGTAAAAGCTTTTCGTCGAAAACGTTCAAGAGCTTTGACAGCATCGCAAACAATGAAGAAGCAACAACAGCGTGGCATATTCAATGGACGCATTGTTGGTGGCAGCTACAGTGCACCAATGCAATGGCCGTTCGTCGTTGCCATATATAGAGATGGCAAATTTCATTGTGGTGGAACAATATATAACGAAAATTGGGTAACTACAAATAATGAATTAAAAATTCTTGAACTACGTTTTTCCGATTAGTGAATATTTTTCTGATTAGTTGATTGCGCAATGCCGAAATCAGATGAGTGTTACATACGAGTATTGCCATTATATTTCAGGATTAGAGAAAAAAAACAAATTTTAATCATCAACTTTCTTGTATTTCGAAATAGTCTCCATTAGGCATGCGTTTGAACCAATTACCGAAGCAGTTTTACCATTCTGTTTAAGGAAGTGCTCAAAAATGCAGTTGTTTCAGCCAAAGCTTGAGAGCTCACATTGTTGTGGTAAACACTAAATCGTCTTTGGAGGTTGGTTTTCCTGATTTCTTGAAAAATAACTGATATATAAATGCTTGTGTACCACTCGGAATTTACTGTTCTGCGTCGTTCAAGTGGTATGGTTGGGACATGTCCAGTTTAAAAAAAGAGCAACGAATTGCTGGGAGGGATTTTGTGCACGAACAACTTTTTTTGGACTCGCTGATCTTAAAACACCCATACAGTCGACTTCTGTTTACTTTCAGGCTAATACCCGTAAATTCACTATATATCAACCGTCACGAGGCCATTAACATGTTTTGAAGCACCGCTATAATATTTTTTTAACATTTCTCTCAACCAATCTACGAGCTTCTGAGTTATTGACAAATTTTGTGTAATACAACGTGAACAAATTTGTTTTTTTACAGTCAAATGTTCACACAATGGTCCCACCAAAGCTTAAAGTTGTCTCAATCTCACGAAATGTCATGAGATGCTCTTTAAGTATCAGTTTGCGCACAGCATCAATACTTTCCGGAACAACCACTGATTTTGGACGATCTTCACGAAATTCGTCTTCTATGACCTCGATGGAATTCACCATACCATCGATAAACACTGGTTATCGCCAAAAATTAATTTAAGTTCGTCTATGCACTGTTGCTGAGTTAATCCACGTCTAAATGAAAAAAAAAAATCGCTAAAGCTATTCGCGATTTGATTCTATGTTTTGGCCGAAATGAATATTTGAAGTTACTGTCACCAACACAAATAGCATTCGTTAGTCAAAATGTTCTGAGTATGTATAACATGAAAAATTACAAATTTGACGATAAAGTTGTGAGCTGCCAGTTTGCAACACTGTGGTTGCCAAATCCCAAAATATATAAAGCAAGATACGTATTTTACCGGTTTAAACTTAAGTATTCCGCTTTTTTATTATTTGTTGGGTTTATTGTATCGTTTTGCCAAATATTTTCTTTAAAAGTTTTTGAAACACTTCTTTGATCGGCAAGCTTGGTAATGGCAGAACCTCGTCCTTAATTAAAAGCATTGAGTGTATAAAAGTTTAAAATACTCACCCAAGTGACCGTTTTTGAAAAATTTTCTTCTTGGTACAATATCATGATAAATGAACTTGATTAGATGGGAATATATGTGAACTAAGTATAGATTAAGTTAATCTGGTGGGACAATAAGCCACGCATGACACTGGTCTATTTCAAATGGAGTTCAGCTGTAAAGTTCAAATTTTAACATACTCTGCGACCTCACTATCGATATCTCCTCTAGTCTATCATACCGTGGGTACCCCAGATGTTTACAGCGTAGTCTTATCAATGTGGGGCAAGTGCACAAGAGATGGTCCATTCTTTCCCCCATCCTGTGGGCGTGTGTCACCACCAGACAGTGATCAGTTAGTGTTCCCATTATGCTCCTACATTCTCTTCTATCTACCGTTTTGCACATGACCTTTGCAATTTTACACTCAGGTAGCTCGTTCCATCAGGTTTTGATTTTCTTCACCATGCTTCTGTCGAGATCGTCGTATAAACAATGTATGGGTTTACTAATGTTGACCACGTTTTCGGAGATGTCTATTATTGGCAATCTCGTTCAATATTTCATTGCCCACGATGCCTTTGTGGCCTGGCAGCTAGGAGAAGTTAAGTTGCTTGCTTCTGGTAAGACTGCTTCCCAGGCTCTTCTGGCTGATATGCAACACGAGGTTACTGCCTTAATTGCTGCTTGGCTGTCTGCATAGATGTTGACTCTGAAATTAGTTGTAGGTGCATTAGAGGCCAGCTCCGCGGCTTTCGTAATAGCAAAGATCTCAGCCTGAAATATACTGCAGTGGTTCGGCAACTTAAAAGTTTGTCTTATGCCTAACTCTGGACAGTATATTCCCGTACAGATTCCATCTTCCAATTTCGAGCCATCGGTATAACAGTAACATAACATACCTTACTTCGAACACTCTTTCGCAGTTGAAAAGTGTCATCGGTGTTTGCGCAACCGCCATTACCCACCGAACTATGCCCGAAGGTTCTATGTATAAATTCTCCTGCAGCCAATAGTCGTCGCGCCGATTTTGCTACGCAGTTTTCAGCGAAGGGGTCTATAGTTGGCAAATTTAGTACCAGCTCCTGTTATGCACAACGCATCGAGCCTCTGAAGCCTACTAAGTATAAATGCTAGCATATATATTTCTGATCTAGCATTGCTTTGAAGTTTTTTGGAACATTTTAAAAAAATCCTAGAAATATAAGAAAATTCTCTCCAGATTCACACCAACACTATTCACATTGCGACGAACCAGTTTGATGTTTTTATCGTCGTATCTTCGTATTAGTTTGGACTTGCTTGCGGAGTTGAGCTCATAATATTATTTATTTCTTCTCGATTTTATCTGTGAAAATTTTTTGCAACATCTGCAACATATCGTAAGCTCCTTATATCTCATATTGGTTAATAATTTTTGGATTCTTAATTATTCTGTACGTAAGTAAATTTAGTAATTTTCGTTCATAGATTCTTAGTGCTGCTCACTGTGTGATTAACTACCATAAATATTATTATGAAATTTATGCTGGATTGTTACGTCGAACGAGCTTTTCGAGCTCTACTCAAATCCGTGCGGTGTCCCATATAACTGTGCATCAGGCGTATGAGCGGCGTAGCATGCGAAACGATCTTTCTCTTTTACGCATGAGCGAGCCACTGAATTTCAACCGTTGGGTGAAGCCGATATGCTTACCCGATATGGGTCGAACTACTGTTGGCGAAGATTGGATTTGGGGACCCGAAGAGAACACGTTATGCACGGTTGTGGGTTGGGGCGCAGTGCGTGAAAAAGGGCCTGGAAGTAAGCTGAACGTGAAATAGTAGTAGACAATTTATTGAAGTCATAAATTCTTTGGCTCTAGGTGATCAATTACGCGAGGTTGTTGTGCCAATACGGAAGCAATGTAAAGAGCTGGATGACAGGCGATCGGAAGACGTTTGTGCTGGTGATTCTGGTGGTGGACGCGATGCCTGCCAGGGTGATTCCGGCGGTCCTTTGTTCTGCCGCAGTGCTAACAATACGGAGGAGTGGTACTTGGCCGGAGTTGTCAGCCATGGCAATGGTTGTGCGCGTCCTGATGAATTCGGCGCATACACACGTGTTGCGCTCTACTTGGATTGGATTGAAATGGCGACACAATTTCTAGCAAAACTTCGGCCCCGTTTAACTTGTCCCGGCTACACTTGTGTGTGGGGAGGGAAACGTTGCATACCTAAAAAGCAGCGTTGCGATCGTGTTGTGCACTGTTTAGGTGGTGAAGATGAGGTGGGCTGCACTTACAATTTCATTCCAGATATGGTCGGTAGTAGCATAAATGCAACAGCAACAACTGAAAGTGATTATTATCCTGAAAATGTGGTAACACTCCCATACTGCAAGGCTGCCGATACAGAGCGCCAGGCTCGCGTGGAGTCAGAGGAAAATGAGGATAGTACAATGGTATTCACAACAGAAGTTCCAACAAGTATTTCAGAGACAACTAAAACTGATAGAGTAAACTCCACTGAGTCTGGTATGACTGAAATAATTACAACAGAGTCTGGTATAGAAGAGATTACTATAAGTCAAACTACTTTCAAAGAATCAAGTACTTCTGAAGTAAACAGCGCCAAGCCAACAACTACCGAAAGCAGTACCACAGAGTCCACTACCGAAAGCGAAACCACAGTCTGGACTGCGGCAGACACAACAATTACCTCTCCCAGCACGACGGAAATTATTACAACTACTACGGTACTGAGTACCACAGAAATAAGTACACCAGTGAGAATTGAAACAACAGAAATGAACACGACGGAGACCACAACTGAAACTTCGACGTCCTCAGAAATCACAACACAATCCTTAACGCCGTTTGATGTTGAAAATTTGGTTACGACTCAGTCAACGGATACTACGCTATCTACTACCCCCAAGCCAGATACAACACAGACATCGGAAAAAATAACAACTGATGGAACTTTAACTTCGGAAACGTCTAATGATTCAACTACGAGCAGACCTATGAAGTTTAGTAATTTCACTATGCCAGGGAAATTCGTCTGTCAAAGGTGTGTATAAATAGTAATAATATGTATTTCCTGGTACAGGTCTTGTGGGTAATCGATTCTACAATGTGTCGTAATAAGTAGGAACACATTTAGGTAAAAGAGCAAACACATTCCTTTGACGTGGTTCAAATATCGCACTCCTTCGAAGTTTCATACAGTATATAGTATAGTCAAGTAGATTCTTGTAGTTAGAAAGTTCCAACTCTAGTTATTTTAGAGTTCTCTCGGCCGGGTTAGGGTTAGATTATCTGAATATTTTTGTTAAAAAGTTTTGCTCGACATTATATGTTCTATAGTGATGCAATCAGTCGATTTCTTCTCCTAGCTCTCACATATTTTTTCATGAAAAGTAGTGAAAAGTTTTTCAACTCGATATAGCTGTAAAGGTTGAGCTTACTCAAGGGTACCTAGGCTGCTCAAAACGGCCTCCCCATAATCTTAGCCTAGACCGAACTGTTGGAAGCAGATATTATTGTAGTCTTGAGTTCGCTGACTGTGCGCTCAAAACTAAAGGAAAAATGTCAAGACACCGTATCTTCAGTTATCGAGTTATTTTATGATTAGAGAGTTTTATATGGCTGGCCGCAGCGGTATTAGAGGAAACTGTAAGGCTGATGAGATTACTTGGACAGTCACTTTAGTCTCAATAACTGTGAAATTGGAATGGCCTTTGGCTTCCTGTGGCTGAATACTGAACCATTGGGCCTCAGACCAAATCAGCCGGCGCTGCTCGACTGCCAGCAGCTGCGCAATCGGAAAACGCTTCTGGGTCCAACTTTCAGTGGTTGTAGGAGTTATAACTGCACACTGTCCGATCGGAATTCATTAAGTAAGGTTGAAAATCTTACAGGATGCCAGGCACATTAGCTGTTTGAAAGAAGACAAAAAAAACATCTCCCTTTTCGAATGCCACTGTTTCGCCACATCAAGGCAAAACACTTCGGATACCATACTTTCAGACCTTCAGATGAGATAGAAATAACACACCTAAGCAGATTAGTGATGGATTCAGGGCATATTGTCGATAGCTAAAGGAGTTTTTTGTTTGACATCACATTACGAACCAATAAATCCATCGATCTATTATAATCCAAAGCAAATATAATAAAGTTGAAGACTTATAATTTTTGAAATAACTTTTTTTAATCTATAAATTTTAGAATACCGCAAATTGTAGAGTTGGCAAATCGATGCGATCGAGTTTTAGATTGCGAAGATGGCACCGATGAAGAGTCCTGTACTTGTCGAGACTATTTGAAAGGATCTCTCAATATACTTATTTGTGATGGAAAGGTTGACTGTGAGGATTTGACAGATGAAGAGAATTGTGGTAAGTACATATACTCGTACACCTACATATATGTGGAAAGATTCTTATAAATATATATTTTAGGTGATTGCAATGACAGTGAATTCCTGTGTCCACTTTCTAAAATTTGTGTGCCGTTGCAAAAGCGTTGTGACGATACTATCGACTGTGCCTTTAAGGAAGATGAAAAGGACTGCTGTGAGTAAACGACATCTTCAGTTATGAAGTTTATATTTTTTTTTCAAATTTTAACCTGTTAATATCTCCGCTTCATAGTTGCTCTAACGAATGGCAAGAAAATCGTTTTGGACGCCGATAGGCGACCCGTTCTGAATAATGTCGGCATTTTTTCTCGTAATAGTCATGGTAATTGGCGTGTGGTATGCTCTCATGAGATTCCCTTCTCGGAAAAAATTTTCACGACGGCAGAAAATGTATGCGCACAGCTAGGCTTCAAAAGTCTAAAATTCTACAATACAACTAAATTTATTACACACGACTCCGTAGTACCCATACATCCGGATATTCAAAAGAAAACTAAACATTTGCGTACACACTTCTCCGCCATAGCAGAGGACAATCACCTTTTCTCCAACACGGAACGTCAATTTCGTGTAAACGATCAGGCATTCAAGGCGCGCACTCAATTCATAGAACGTGTGACGGATGAGTGCCTCGGACTCTTCGTGGAATGTGAAGCCAAAGCTTATAAAGTAGAGCCTATTAAGACTGTAAGTGCGGGAGAGGAAGTATCGCCAACGGGCTTGCCAACATCTATACTGAAGCCGGATTTAGAAACGCATGGAAAACCGAACGTCTTCGTAACACCGCCCTCAACACAGTTTATGGTGAACAAGAAAGATGAAGTACTCGATAAGTTGGACGGGTTAATAAAGACTCGTAAGAATATGACACTTTTGATAGATAATAAATTACACGAGGCTGTGGAGGAGTTACACTGGCCGTGGGTGGCTGATGTATACGTTGATGGGCGGCTGTGGTGCGTTGGCGCTTTGGTTGATAAATATTGGGTGTTGGTACACGAGTCTTGTCATTATGGTGTTAGGTGATTACAGTTTTTTTTCAATTCAGTCAAATAAGTATGTACCTCAATTATAACGATCTTTGTAGATTCAATGCCAATTATATAACTGTTCTGTTGGGTGGTAGCAAAACGAAAAGTCGCCGCCACAAAAGCACACACGAACAGATACGACGGGTCGACTGTTTCGAGCAGGTGCCCAAAAGCGATGTGCTGCTGTACCATTTAGAAAAACCCGTGCGTTTTACACACCATGTGCTGCCGACATTTTTACCCGACTTGTAAGCTTTGTTAAAATAATGTCAAAATTTATATATAGTATATTATTAAACTATTACAGTGGCAAAGACGCGGCTGATGAGTCTTACCAATGCATTGCTATTTTACACGACGAACAGAGCGGTCGTATAAAAGCGGTAGCCGCTATTGAGGAACGAAATGATGCTCTATGTAAAGTTTCAGACACATCATGTTTTCGTCTAGTGGAACATAAACCGCCAAGAGAATTAATGGGGCTTGGATTGAGCGATGAGGATTTTGCAAGCTTATCGGAGGAACTAAAAGAAGATTTAGACAAAAACAACGACTCGACGGGATCGACAATCTCTCGCTTTACAACATGCACACAGTTTGGCAAGAAGAATGTTAGTCGCACAGCTCTTGAACCTGTCGATCAAGGCATTTTGTCATGTCGAAAAACAGATTCTGGCTGGTTTCCTTTGGCTTTATTCGACTACAATAATACGAATTGCTACAGTTTTAAGGATTCATTTGCTTTGCGAACTCTAGAAAAGGTTTACGGTGCAATGCAGAAAATAATAGGTCGGTTGGGGACCCAAATTCGTACATTATAATGTTGTAGTATTGCTTTTTACTCCACTTATAGACCAACCGAAATGTGAGCATTCTAACGAGGCACCGGTTTGTAGCACCTATCGTTGCACGCTCGGTGATTGTTTAGAAGAGGAACAAATTTGTAATGGCATGAACGACTGTCATGATGGCGCAGATGAAGAGAAAGAAATGTGTAGTGGACGTAAAAAAGGTTGGTAAAATTATTTTTATAGTAAAATATTAAGCACATTAAGGACAACTAGTTAATTGGGTTCTTTCATTGCCTTCGACTAAGAAGGCAACGCGAGTAAGCACTGTGAATCTCCAAGACTCAAAGACATATATTGTGGGATAATAACTCCATTTGCTCTAATTGTGTATGACCAGGAAAGTTTGCGGAAATAAAGCTTCTGAGAAGAACTCAGAATGCGGTATCGTGATTTATTGTTAAATTTCCATTAATTGCTTAAGGGAGACTAGAGTTTAAGACATAAGGGGTTAGGTGGGTTTCAGAAGCTAAAAATAAGCGTATTTTCATCATTTTTTTTTTAACTATATACAATCAGATATTTTATTCAAAAAATTCAGCATATCGAAGGTACATATTTAAAGGATATTGTGTGAAATTTTCATGTAAAAATTCTGAAAACTCAGCCGTTGACAACTCATCTCCCGTGACGTCTCAAAAAAAGTGATCTTGCCGTGGACGTCATAACTCATAATTGGATTATCTAAAATCAAAAAACCCAAAATATTTCGTTAGTACATGCATAAATCTCTTTATTGAACGAAGGAAATAAAAATAATATTAAAATTCGAATTTTTGACAGACTTAGAAAAAAATAACACATTTTTTGGTTAAATTTTCGCCATATTTTGGCGCAAAAAAATTATTTATTATAAAAAATGATCATCCATTAAGTAGATAATGTTATTCCAAAGATGTGGGCAAAATTTGATCCAAATCGGTTTATAACTTTTCGAGATATCGTGTCCACCGACTTAAAAAATAGAGTTCTGAGATAAATACGTTTAAAGTTTTGACGCTGCGCTGATGTGGCCTAATGGGCGGAACTTCCGAACGATATATCTCCTAGAATTTTACTCGGATCGATTTGAAATTTTAGGAGAATATTTTAAACAAATTGGGCTATTTAATAAGACAAAAAAAAAACGATTTTTTTTTTTTAATTTTCAAACCCACCTAATCCCATAAGCATCCGAGTATTTCGAACTGAAGTGATTTAGGCCGACCTGACGAATCATACTTGTAGACCAACAACTGTATACGAAAGTTTCTCGTGAATTTTAATATCAAGTGGAAACTTTTCGAGGTTATTAAAGGTTAAAGAACAGACCTCCGAAACATACGTGCTTAAAGCATTTCAAAACTATTCACTGTTGGTTCAAAACTGAGGGACCTATCTGCTCAATATTAACTTTACTGCGAAGTGATCTTTTAGACTATGAAAGTTTAATAGAAGAAGAACTTTCAGAAATGAAATGAAAATTAATGAAAATAATAAGTTTCTTCTTACATTATAACTACTCTATCACGAAAAGTCATTCTTAAAATCACTGGAACTTTAAATTTGGAAATCCTCAATAAAGGCTGATCCATTTCGGAGTTTCCCCTTTTTAAAGAAAAAGCAAAGAAACTTCAAATTTAAGGGACAATGTTTATTATCATTCGAAAGAATATTCTTTGGCATTTATTTTTTGAAAATTATCTATTTTAAATGTTGACTGCGGCTACGCCTCAGATGGACTATCCATTGAGTCCAATTTTCGATGACACGTTCGAGCATTACGACTGGTGACTGGCGAATGACAGCTTGATGTTTTGCTCTAGGCCTGAATCGAAGCGGGATTATTTGCATAGACCAGACCTGTTAAATAATGATTATTAATCTTAATCATTGATAATCAAATTAATTTTTTTGTTATTTTTGTAATAATTGATTAATTAATCACAATTAATCAGAAACTTTAATCAAATAGAAATTTTGATTAATTTGATTAATCCTAGGATTAAATTTGAAAACGAAATAAATCCTCATTAATCGAACACAAAATTTAATCCTAATCGATTAATTATTATAAAAATGTTCGATTATCATAATTAATCAATTAAATTAATAGAGCAGTTTAATATAATTGATTTTTAATTTTAATCCAGATTTAACAGGTCTGGCATAGACTTTAGACTTTAGACTTTATTTTTTATATTATCTGTTCACTGAAGTTACTCTCCATCCATCCATAAATCCATTGATTGATGCGACCAAATGTCGCCGAGCCCACAAGCTTTGATCTCAGGCATCAAATGGTCCGTTATCATGATGCGATAATGGTCGCTATTGAAATTTTAATGAAATATAGACTGCTGATTCAACCGGCCCACAAACCACACTAAATCATTGTTTCTTCTGTATGGGATGACAGCTCTTGAATTTCTTCAGTTTTCCTGACCCATTGAGCTGGAAATGGAACTCATCGCTGAATAAAATTTGGCTCGAAAATGTCGTATCTTCTTGAAATTCTTTAAGAGCGAAGCGATGTCGCTAGGGAAGGTCGAGCGGCTTCAGATTTTGCACAAGCTTTATTTTGTACGCTTCCAATTTGAGATCTTGACGTAATACGCGCCATGCGATCCACGGTCTTCTTGTATACTCTCAGCTACTTCTGCTACATTTTCTTCACTACGTCACGTCCAACGCGGCCTATTCGGTCGAATATAATCCAATAATGAATCCTGGATCTCAAGAAGGGTGATGGGGTTGCGAATAGTACGCTCACTAGGCCGATTATGTTGACAATAAATTGAGCGGAGCGCGCGAAACTCATTCTTTAAAGAACATGAATTTTCGTTACAAAGTTGAACGATTTGAAAACGTTGTTCAGGCGTAAGTCTTTCTATGATGAAATGCCAACAATACTGAACAAAAGTTGAAACAACTCACGTAGTTACAAACTGCTGAGTGGAAATTGCTTATACTATATTACTTAAAATATTCCATCTGACTTATTTTTGTACCATTTTTATTAACATTCCATTTAAATATTCAGTTTGCCAACCATCGGAAATGAAATGTAGGTCTTCATACAAGTGCATTCCAAAAACGAAATTTTGCGATCATATAGCCGATTGTGATGACATGACTGATGAGCCCACACTTTGTTCCTGTTACACATATTTGCAGTAAGTCCAAATAAATCTGAAGATTATCAAAAGCTAATTAATATTCTCAGAGCCACAGATCCGAAGAAAATATGCGATGGCATACGCAACTGCTGGGACAAAAGCGATGAGAGCCCAGCGATTTGTAATTGTACCGCGAATCACTTTCCGTGTGGCGCGTAAGTAATGAATGTTTCAAATTTTAAAATTACTTTAAATTTACTTTTTTACTCAATAAAAAATATTACTTATGTAAAAGAAAAGGAATTATCATACCATACGGTTTACAGACCTTTAACGCTTATCAAAAGAGAGTTAGAAGCTTCTTACTCTTTTACAAACAAAATACGTAGGTTGCCTTCTATATTTCGGGATGTGTTGCAATCTGGAAACCCAATTTATGGTCGTCATAATCGTCTTGCCAGATCAACAAATGAGCATCTAGTGGAAAAATTTTAATCCACAGGCATAGTACAAAATATTCCCCTGCCAGTATCATAAAGAAGTGCCCCTAGAGTCGAGAATATTGCGGCCGCAAATCGGTCTCTCACACGTCGTTCTCAAGCGTTGGTCATCTTAGTGACGTCATTGTGGCGAATTTTGCAAAAAAAAACTTTTCCTACATCCTTACAACATCAAATTGACACAAGAACTGAAACCGCTTGATCACTAGAATCGTCATATCGCTCATTTGCTGCAAGACCGGCATAAGTCAAAAAAATCGATTTGCCAGAAAACGCGTTAAAAGTTTTCAACTGTCTCCAACCTTATACGGAAAACAGGAAATATATTCTCTTCTCAAGCGGAGCATATAAGAGGTATTCATATGAATTTTTCACTCAACATGAAGTATGATATAACGAACAATTCTGCAGCATTAACTCAAAAATCACGTTTTTTGATTTATGCCGGTCTTGCAGCAAATGAGCGATATGTTCATGAAGTGGGCTGAGCAACAACTTGAAAACGATCCCTATTTTTATCGAAAATTTTTCGACGAAAAATCATATTCAGCGACGAGGCTAATTTCTGGCTGAATGGCTTCGTCAATATGAAAAATATGACTGATCAGACAGTATTCTACACATACTCCATAATCCATTGCATCCCGAAAAAATTACGTTTTGGTGCGGTTTAAGGGCGGGCGTCGTCATTGGGTCGTACTTCTTCCGTGATGATGATCAAGACCGGCACGTTGCTGTGAATGGGAATCGTTACTGCTCAATGATATCTAAATATTTTTTTGACCGAATTGGATGATATGGACTTGGACAACAGTGGTTCCAACAGGACGGTACCACAAGCCACACAGCAAATGTCACAATCGATTTATTGAAACCCATTTTTGGTGAACGAGTTATTTCACGAAATGGCCCAGTCAATTGGCTGCCTCTGTTGTGCGATTTGACGCCGTTTGACTATTTCCTGTGGGGCTACGTCAAGAGTATGATCTACGCCAATAAGCCAACAATGATTGATAAACTTCGTACGAATATCGAATGTGAAATTGTAGCAGTATCGGCCGATTTATGCTTGAAATCCGTCGAAAATTGAGTTGAACATCTAGACTTCTGCAAGCGTGCCCGTGGTGGCGATGCAAAAAAACTGATATTAAAAAACCTTTTGTAGCCCTCTTATTGAAAAACCTGTTATTAATCTCGGCAAAATTTTTATTATTTATCATTATATTATTATTTTTTACAACTTTCGACGTGGATTAACGAAAGGGATGAATTTAATTCAATTTTTGACGATGAAGCTCCATCACGGAACAGAGTTTATCGATGGGATAGTGAATTCAATCCAAGTCGTAGATCACTCAAAACGAATTGCTAAAATGTCATCCAAAATCAGTTGTTTTTCCGGAAACTATGCTCAAACTGATACTTCAAGATTGCCATGTGACCTACCATGAGGTTAAATGAACTGTAGGCTTTAGTGGGGCGAGTACACATTCAATATTAAATGAAAATTTTACTGTAAAAAAATTTTAAAAAATTTGTTCACGTTGGATCTCACACAATTTGAATATCGCTTATAGAAGGCTTATGTGGAGCGCTCAAGAGAAATTTTACAAAATACAAAAGCTTTAAAACCCGTATATGACATCGTGATAGGGGATGAAACTTGGACTTACGTGTATAAGCCCGAAAGTAAAGAGTAGTAGACTATATAGGTATCAAGATGAGCCGAATCCAACAAAAATGGTTCGCTTACGAAGCACTTCCAAGCAAATGGTTTCCTGACTTTTTGAAAAAACTGGACATGTCGTAACCATACCTCTGGAACAACGCTGAGCATTAAATTCTGAGTGTTATACAACGATTCGTTTGCCAGTTGTTCTTCAAGAAATCAGGAAAACCAATCGCCTAAGATGGGTTACTCTTAACCACGACTATGTGAGCTCTCATCCATCGACTGAAACAACTGCAATTTTGAGCATCCAAAACGTCGATTTGATGGGTCATCCACTCTATAGTTCTGACTTGGCATCGAATGACCTTTCTTTTACTCCCATTCGTAAAAATAAACTGAGATCCACTCGTTGCTAGACTAGATTCAATTTTGTGGTGCCTCGTGAAAGTATGCGCTAATCTAAGAGTTTTAAGCCAACTTCGAACGAATACTGGGTATAATTAGACGATTGTTATATTTGTTCGAAGTCGGTGAAAATAAAGATCGTCAATTTTTTCTTACATTTTCACTATTTTTTAATTAGTTTAGTCTCTAATATTGTATTAATTGATGTGATAACTTATGATTAATTGAAAATCATTAATTTTTCAGTTCATCAAAGGAGTGTGTGCCACGTGACTTCGTTTGCGATAAAGAACCTGACTGTCCAAATGGCGAAGATGAGAAATATTGCGTGGGTCTTGAATTCCCGCAAGAGATAATAACGCAAAAGGTCGGCTTTACTAAGCCACCGCAACTGTAAGCCATGATTAATATTAACGATCTTTATTCAATTTTCTTACTGCCTGTTTTTCTCTCTCTCGCTCTCCCTACCCAGCAAACACAAGCAATTACCGCAGTTCGGTCAGGTGATCGAGCAGTCTTATGGCGTTTGGCATACCAAATGCTTTCCACGTAATAGTCCACCAGATGTGAAACAGGTGCGGCAAATATGTAAAAAGCTTGGTTTCAGTCCCTACAAACAGCCAAGTTATCGCATAATTGATGATGCAGTCAAGGAGGTGGTCGCGACAAATGAGTGGCCCGATCAACGAGGACGCAGCTTCGGCGATGACGAAGAGTCACCTTTAGCCGAACGTTATCGTAGTGCCACTAAAGCGGTAGTGGTGAGTAAATTCTCACCGCTGAGCCTTAACGAAGAGTTGACGCTATTCCTGAAGCCCAGCAGGCCTATCGCCGAGGTGGCGCACTGGAATGCGACCGACTCTGATAAGTGTTATAGGCTAGAAATAAAGTGTATGTAGTTGCGTAATATTATCTAATGTAGTAATTTAGAGGGCGTATATTTATTTTTTGAAATGTTAGCTTTCAAATTAGTTATAGATTAAGGTATTTTTTTGTACTTTTGTAAAAAAATTAAATAAACATGAAAACTGAAACTTCTCTGTACTCACCTCCGAATTGGGCCCAACGGTATGTTGATATTGTTGTAACGAGTACCTAATCTCCGTTAGGATGATAAGGCATAGATAAGTTGTCATCGAAGTAATCCAACGGTAGGCCCAGGAAACGTGCTGTTTCGACCATAGGGAGAAGGGTGTGGAAAGTGTGGGGTTAGCAGGGCATGCAAAGAGGTGGTTAGTGTCATGCGAGCACTCATTGCACGCTGGACATATGTTTGATATGTCAGGGTCGATTATGGATAAGTAGGAGTTTAATATGCTAAAGTATCCAGAACGAAGCTGCGTAAGGGTTACTCTCGTCTGCAATGGGTGCTGATTTCACTCCAAGTACACATTTCACTGAGAGTGAGTTGATGAAGGTGTTAATGGCTCCACTGTGAATGGGGGTTAGTGTATATCTGAAGTTTGTTGCGTTCGAAGTCTGATGGGCGTGTTGTTTTATGTCGTTGACGTCTTTGAGAAAGGACCTCTTGATGCTTCCAGGAGGGGGTTCCGGTCTAAGCAGGTGACTACAGGGATGGTTTCAGTGAAAGCACCCCAGCAGAAACTGTATGCAGAAGAGTTCATTATGCTACTTAATTGGAAGCATACGTGACGGTATTCGATAGGAGACATTAAGAGGCACCCTGTCAAAGTCCGGAGAGCAATGTTCTGACATGTTTATAGCTTCCTCGTCTGCGTTTCACTGCATTCAGCCGACCAAACTGGTGCGTCGTAGTTAAGAACCGGCCGGCCGACTGCCTCGTATGTTGCCAACAACGTTTCTTTGTGTTTTCCCCTAGTGCTGCCGGCTAGCGATTCGAGGATTTTGTTACGGCTCTGTGCTTTGGCAATAATCGCGGTCATGTGAATAGTGAAGGAGGAGGAATATTAAGATCAAGTCTGTACTGAGGAAGCTTGAAAGTCATCGTTTTCATTGCCTGACGTCATTATCGTGCAATCATCAGCCTATGAGGTAATAGAAATTCCCTGGTGGTTGAGAGAGTTTCGAAATGTAGAAGTTAAAGAACAGGGAGAGGACATCACCCAACAGAACACCCCCTGTTTAATTCTTTTCAATTTAGAGTTTTTTTCTCGAAATAGTTTGAATGATTGAGGACAGCTCATTTAGTTCATAGTCCACTTCTTCAGTCCTGGAGCATAAATTTTTCGATGTCCTCAAGTAGCGTTGTGCGACTGACTGTGTTAAAGGATTTTAACAAGTTCAACGCTACGAGGATCGTTCTCAAGCAGTGTGGTTTTTGTTTGAGGCCACGATCTATTTAAACGTTTATAAGGCAATGGGATGTGGTGGTGCTGTGTGCTTTTTCGGGACCACTTTTACATCGGGTATTTGAAGAGTGGTCAGCGACAGGTTGAGGTCCTTGGTCAGATAGCTTTCTCCCGTCGAGCCTAGGAGCTTTAGCATCAGCATGGTTATTCCATCAGGGCCAATGGATTTGGACGATTTTGACTTGTTGATGACACCCTCCTCATCGGTGAAAATAAGTGGTGCACAGTCTTTTGGTATTTTGGCGGCCATCGGATAACACATTGTTTGACTTTGTGTTCCGAAAAGTGCAGTGTACATCACTGGCTAAAATAGCTCACGCAATTCTTCGGTTCCGAAGAGGTATGGCCATTGAATTGGATTTCCACTCGGTCATTATGTCTGCGGATTATAGGCTCTACCCGTTTTGTCCGTTTGCGTTTATTTACCATTTGCCGAATCTCCAAATTGAGATCTCTTATGCGGGGATCACCGGTGTCGCGCTAATTAACTAAAGCAGCTGCTTCTACTGGGAACTTAGGGCGGAGTTCTGGAATTCGTTCAGCCGGGATGAAGCGAGCGGTAGCTGCTGCGATTTGCTGCGGAATTGACGTTCGTCAACGATTACGTCCGTAGGAATGAGTAGTGCGGTGAAGGATTTGAAAGTCGGGAGGCTTCTTTATCGAGGTAATTATGGGCAGATAGGCTGACAAGACTTTTAGCATAGGTCAGAAGGTTATGCAATTTATCAGACCACCACTAGCTATAGGTAATATCGGGCGAGCTATTACAGAATGTCGAATCATCTATCTGTTCCACTAGCTTCATCCCCCAACGATCATTTGACAGGCAGAAATGGCAAAAGTCGTGGTATCCAACGGTATCTTACTAATTAATAAGAAAGCTTTTATATTTCGTTGGAAATGGCATCGTTTATTACGTTTACTCATATATTTACTAATATGTATTCATATTCTTATTTACAATGTATTTTTGGCGTGTTTTTATTTAACAGTTTTTTGGTCCAAAACGACAGCTTAACTTCGAAATCTTTTATATCCTTCAGCATCATTTTGTAATTTTATTTAGTAGTAGTTATGCATTTTAAATTTGTTCTTAGTAAGTTCAAAGATCATTTTGTGAATAAGGGAAGGATGTTCATTTATTAAAATGTTAATGTTTTTTAAATGATTGTATCATCACTAAATAGAAATTTAATAATCGTTAATTTCTTGCGTGCCCATTAATTGGCTACTTCAAGTTTTAACTCTTTCTTCTAAATAACTTGTTAATGTTTTTTTGTTTGGTATATTGTTGTAACAATTATCGTTTATATAAAAAAACCTATTTTAAATATCCAAAGTTAAAATGTTAAATTATTAAAGCACTTATATGTATATACATACGTTTGTGTTATAGGATAATAGCTTTTATAAGTTTTAGTACTCTTCAGTTAGCTTTGGTATCGTTTCAAGTTAAGAATTTCAATTTTCGTTTCTAATATATTTACTTTAATAATTTGTTTATGTCTTACTTCGTATGTTATGAATATTAAATTCGTTATTATATTTATAAGGATATAGTTAATAATTATAAGCCGTCTTCGTTTCGCCACTACACTGCTCGCTAATTTTCCCCACAGCTCTCTTGTCAACAAATTTACACTCGAAAGCAACAATAAAGTTGAACAGCTGAATTTAATGCGAAAGGCTTTTTGAATACCGCGTTAAAGTGGTATAATATTTTTTTCAATACATTTATGCCAGTTGCTTGTTCGTTTCGTCTATTTCTAAGTTGTGGCGAATCGAAGAACGTAACAAGGAAAAAGGTTTTAGCAAAATTATAACAATTGTATCATTATTTTTAGAAAAAAGTAGCTATATAAAATATTTTTATTTTCTAACTAGTTTAAATATTAGTTAAACGGTTTCATTACCGTTAAAAAGTTTTTTGATATTTACTTAAATAAAAATTTGGTAAATATATATTATACATAAATAGGAATGATAAAAGTATGTATCAAGGCGAATTTTTTATAAAATACTTATAGTAAATTATTTAAATAATGTAAAGATAATGTAAAGTGTGATAAAAAAAGAGTCTTTAAGTAGTATATCTCCATCAAGACATAGCTGTGTAAATTAGATTGCAGAGATAGTTCGGCATTCTTGCTTCAACTTTCTTTAATTTTATTGGACAGCAAGCAACGGCCTTAAAACACCCCTGAATACACTTTTGGTAAAGACATCTGAGGATGGAGTCATGTGTAGGAGTTCACGCAAGTGAGGAAAGCTCTCTGAACGCCAGATACGATTCTTAGACCAATTATCTTCTGGGTATCCGAAAAACATTCGCTTGAAAGCTAGCTAAAGTGAGAACTATCCCTCCTGGGTTTGGAACCCGCCACGTGCCTCCAATGAAAAAGAAACAACAGCTTCGGACATAACCATGGTGGTGTCTACGCTAACAAATAAAGACATAGAAACTATGGTCTATGGTTAGGAACATATAGATTAACGTTCAATTTATTTGGATTATGGAAAGTTTCCGTTCCGCTGAGACGCGGCGGACTACATTTTTAGCTCATAATACATTTTACTTCATTAATAGTCACAGTAACCGGTTATCGGATTCAGTAGCATAATTGCTAGTAGTTGTTAATTGTAATATAACGGGTTTTTGCATTAGGAACGCAACAAAAGTAGACCGATATTTCTCGCTCCTTTGAAAATTCTCTTCAGCAAGGATTACCATTTCATCGTGAAAAGATATACGATCCAACAACGAGTCGAAATTGAACTAAAATTCGGAGACAGTAGCCTGAACTTTCAGAGCGCTAATTTATATTCGTCATAATCGTCCTGTTAGATCAACAATTGAACGTCTGCTGGAAAAAAATGAATCCACAGACACAGTACAAAATGTTGCCGTGCCTACATCCTTACAAGATCAGACCACCAGAATCGTTGTATGTTCGTGAATTGGGCTGGCAAACACTTGAAAATGATCCGAATTTATTTTCATCGAAAAATCATCTTCAGCGATGAGACTCATTTCTGGCTGAATGGCTTCGTCAATAAGAAAAATGTGCGTTATTGGTCAGACAGCAATCCACACGTACTCCGCTATCGCTCAATGATATCTAAATATTTTTGGCCCGAATTGCATGATATGAACCTGGATAATATGTGGTTTCAACAGGATGCGCCACAAGCTTAACAGCGAATGTCTCAATCGATTTATTGAACACCAAGTTTGGTGAACGTGTTATCTCACGAAATGGACCGCTTCGGTCGTGCGATTTGACGCCGCTAGACTATTTCCTATGGGGTTACGCCAAGTCTATGGTCTATGCCGACAAGCCAGTGATTTATGCTTAAAACCCGTCGAAAATTGGGTTCCGCGTTTGGACTCTTGCAAGCGTGCCCGTGGTGTCCATGCAAAAGAAATCGAGTTCCATATATAATGGTTTCGAATGTACTTTCACAGGAATAAAGAATTTCATTGATATCCCAAACCGTTTTTGTTTTATTTAAAAACTTTCGTAGCGCTCTTATTGAAAAACCCGTTATTACTAATTTCGCTTTTGCCTTGAAGTAGAAGCCTTTTGATCTGTCCACCATCAGCACAACTCCCAAATAATTTTATGTTGATAGTGTTCCAAGACTTGAGGTATTTCTTTATTGTCCATTTCTTCAACAAACTTTGAGTGAGCTTAATGGTTATGGGGAGCTCAGAGTTGCTTCGGAATAGGCCAGCTTGTCTGTCTTTTCATTTTCTTCTATTTTTCTTTGACTGGGTAGCCAGATGATACTAACTTGTTACCTACAGAGAATTTGGTTGTTGCTTGCTTGCATAATTAAACGCAATGAGGCTTAGTATTGGCGTTAAGAATAGCCTTAATTGCCGCTTGGCTGTCTACTAGGTGGTTTATTGACCACTACAACCACTTGGCATCGTCTGTTATGCAAAAAATGTCGGCTATAAAGACTGACTTAGTGCCCTGAACTTGATATATTCAGTTTGCCACGTAGTTTGTTATAAGATATTGGATTTAGTATATAATTCAACACCTTGACGAGATAAATCCGTATAAACACAAACTAGTTTCTCAGTTTTGGAGATATCGATCTGAAATTTTCACACGTAATTTTCTTCTGAATTAGTTACATACAAATGAAACTAACAAAATCAAATCCCTTTATGGAAAACCTATTTATTAGTGAAGGGCATTATATGTACATATGTAGGTTCGGTGCAACCGAAGTTAAGTTTTTTCTGTTTTAATTAAAAACGTAAGTTCTTTGGTTTGAGCATATCTTTTTTACTATCAGTATTACGATGTTAGATAAGAGTAGGAAATTGTTGGTTAAATTTATTTTTTCTGGGATATAAGTAGGTTTATTTATTAGGGTTAAAAAGTATTTGGAATATAGAGATTTAGTTGAGAGGGAGAAGTAGACTGGATAAAGGGAGATATTATATTAGGAGCAATCGGCAAAGAAATTAAATAAATATGGTGATTAATTTGAGAGTCGTATAGCTGATTTTTAAATCTCAAAAGTTGTGCTATTTTTAAGGAAAAAGTTAATAATTTTATGTTGAAGTTATGAAAATAAATACGGCAGTTTGTGAAACATAAACTCATTTGGCATATCGAAGTCAAAGTAGTAAACTTTTTAAAAATTAACAAATTATGTGCATTGTTACTATATTAGTTATAACATATTAATATCCATAGATTAGCATTTTAAATTTTTATGTGTACATACAAAGGTATAGTTTACAGCTTACAAATTAGTTTCAAACACTTGATGTCAATCACATTTCATTTAAATAGTTTTTAAATATATGTCTAGTAGTAATTTATTATAATTTAGATACACAAGCCCTGAACAGTATGATATAGAAAATAAAATAAATTTTCTTTTGTGCTTAATAAAAAATATTGTACGTATTTAACGTTTGCCTTACATACATACAAATTCATTATTTTTTAAGAGATGGGTCTTATACAAATGTTCTATTATTGTTCCATGTTTTAAACAAGGATAAAATAGAATCATCAATTGAAATAGGTAGTTTTCTATAAAAACTACAAAACCTGCTTAAATACAAAGCCAAAATAGGACTTTCCCCCACCTATTTTATGGCAAAAAATAAGGGGAAGCCAATAAAAAGGGACACTTCGACACTCATAAGAAAATAATTGAATTGAGGATATGTAGGTAATACTTGAAAATGGCTATGGTACATTGCTGATTTTTCCAACAGAGTTATATAGGCCATGAGTATAGTAGTTCGATACCCAAAGGATATAAATAAAATAAGTACATAACCTAACATTTTTGTACTAAAATGAATAAAAATTAGTTCTGCTTTTTCCAGACTGGATAAGGAAGCGAAGCAAAGGGGTCTGGTAGTGTACGAGGGCAAGACGAAATATTTTCTGTCATCAAATAAACAGTTGTCGCACGGGCGACTAAGCTCCCACGTAATTGAAAATACTCCAGCTCTGAGAGTATGCGACGTAGTACCCGCCGGGGGAAGCAGAGGAAGAGGATGACCTACACTCCGTTGTAAAGGCCAAGTGGAGAAGGACCTGCCTACAGTTGGGATATCCAACTGGCGCCAAAAAGCGAAAAGGAAGAACGACGGACGCAAGTAAGCAGTGTTTACGCCAATAAAGGAGAAGAAGAAAAAAATATTCTATCAGTTCCTGTATTGTTCTACGATTGCGTTCCAAAGTAAACAGGACTTAAAAAAAAACTGAAATAATGTTTTTTTTCGGCAAGATCAATTTGTTTTATTCAAAATAGTTTCCTTCTGCTTCAATACAGCTTTTAGCACGGTCCAAAAGCATGTCGAACGAGTGTTTTAGCTCGTTGGCCGGTATGGCCGCCAGTATGCTGGTGCAAGCCTTGTGTATGGCCTCTATGTCTGTATAACCCTTTTCTTTCATGGACAAATGCATTTTTCCGAAAAGGAAGAAGTCGCACGGTGCCATATCAGGTAAATACGAGGAGTGGTTAATGGTTAAAATGTGATTTTTGGTCAAATAATCGGTCACAAGCGTCGATCGATGAGGCGTCGCATTATCGTACAATAAACGCTTCAAAACTCCAAAGTAAAATTTTGATAACACAAGCATACTGACACTTAAAACGCAATAACTTCACTTCCATGAAATGTTATGAAATTCTCACTGGACAATCAACAAAGATTACAGATTCTAACGCACTAGTCATATAGACAGCGCCACCGGGAGGAGCTAGGTTCCTGTTTACTTTGGAATGCACTTTGTATATATTCCATATCATTCGCTCAGTAAAAGCTACTTTCTGGGAATTTCTGAGTTATTAAAGCACATTACCAATAGAGAGATAGAAGGTTAAGTTAAGGAATATTAGTGTAGAAATCCACCTAAACGGCTAGATGTTGTGGAGTTTGACAGTAATTGCCAAAAATCAGATGAGTTTGAGTAACTAACATAAATTTATTGAGGCTGCCAATGTCAGTTTCGGCTATGTATGCTGGTTCGCCGAAGGTATGACTGCCGAGGTATTTCCACGTCAGTCTTGCAAAGACTGAACAATGGAGGAGAAAGTGCTTGGATGTTTCGAGTCCACCCTCCTCCTTACAACTTTGACAACATTTGTCTGATAAGATTTTTAGCTTGACCTTAAAAGTCGAGTAAAAATTCCTCCGATTGTGGCATGAACTTTGCTAAGGGCAATTAAGTCAGTAAATCTCCTGTGTTCAACTCTAAAGTTTTTTTAGTCGCACAGGAGCTGGTCGCCAACCAAAGTCTGCTATACGCAACCGAGGTCCATAGGTCCTTTGCTAGAGAACAAGAAGACAACAGAAATCCGAGTCGTTCCCACTTCGATGTGAGGATGGTACGGGTGCCCCGTCTTGCTAGCTCGTTGGCTTTGCAGTTTCCAGCGTTTCTGCTATGACCAGGCAGCCAAGCGCATCTGTTGATGAAGAGCGTGGTACTACTTCTAGTGAGGACACACACTCCTTGAGTAACTTTGAGCGAAAGGTGTGCGAGCTCAACGCTATTATCATCGCTTTACTGTCAGATTGAATGCTTACCTCCCTTAAAGAAGCTGCACTCCGGAGCACTAAGAAATTCAGTTCGAGAATATGTCTAAATAGATACTTTGGTATTGTATTGGAATTCAGGTCAATTTCAAGATACTCCTAGTTATCTAGAATGACCTGCTGCAGTTGAAAAACCAAATTTTAAACGAAATTATGAAAAAACTTCACGCGAGTGCATGATGGTGCTGGAATCGTTTTGTGTTATTGGTTTGGGAAAGGTCTTTTACTTTTATCTTCGATATTTTTTTAAGTGTTATTATAAATACCTTTTATGCAACTTAAAGTTCTGCATAAAGTTTTATTGAGTCTGGGAGATTATTTAGCGGAACTATTACTTAATAATTGGCGAAAATACACTAGTATTAGTTGGTAATTATAAATAGTATTTGAGTATAATTTCAATAGCGACCACAACCCTAGCATTTTTTGCCAAATTTTAGTTCAATAAATTCTAATGCTATACGAAGATTAGCAGGACACTGTGCAGAGTATAGTTAGTCTAGTAGTATGGTTCAGGAAGCTACGAGAGGGTGTTTATACAAAAAATCACAAAACACTATAGTTCTAATTTTTTTATAATCTATTGCTAGTGTGTTATATACAGATAGTGTCAGTTGGAGTTTTCCATTTTAGGTTATGTTACGTTTTGGGTATCATCCCTGCATTGACTGGCATTCCTCTAATCTGAAACACCATCATACCTATACTTATATGTATATCATGTACAAGAACTCGAGTTACACAAGAACTCTTTCGTTTATAATGTTGATTTTTTTAGTATTATTTTACCATTTTTTCTTTTGAGTCGGGGTAGTAGTTTTCTTTTAGATATTTGTGTTATATAAAGATTCAAATGTTTAGATATAAGTTGGTTTAAGTTTAGATTGTGCTAAATATACATACTTCTTATGAAAATTAAAAAAAAAAAAATCAAAATTATATAAAAAAACAACCGATCGTTTTGATCAATCATAGACACCGTTGCCATGACAGTCAGGACCGAAATGGACCCTGATTTTTATCCGCTAAAGGACTGTGAATGATGAGCTATATGAGATATACGACGACATAGACATAGTTCAGCGAATTAAAAGACAGCGGCTACGCTGCCTAGGTCATGTTGTCCGCATGGACGTAAACACTCCAGCTCTGGAAGTATTCCACGCAGTACCCGCCGGCGGAAGCAGAGGAAGAGGAAGATCTCCACTCCGTTGGAAGGACCAAATGGAGGACCTGGCTTCGAATGGATTATCCAATTGGCGCCACGTAGCGAAAAGAAGAAACGACTGGCGCGCTGTTGTTAATTCGGCTATAATCGCTTAAGAGGTGTCTACTCCAATAAAGAAGAAGAAGAAAGGACTGTGAACTATGCGGCATTCCACCTAATTACTTAAGGGCTGAAAGGCCATCCTAAAAGTGATTTTCTCATCTTACATAATATGTAATATAATTGATAGATAGGATAGGACTGGGTTATTTATGGAATAAATCAACGGGAAAATGACTACCACATACGCACTGGTTGGTCGAAACTTTCCATGATTCTTCTGCATAGAATAAAAGAAATCTAATGGTCCTAAATCACACGATTTAGGGGGCCAATTTTGATCACCAAAACAAAGAAACGACCTGGAAATGTCTCATGGAGTGATTGAAGTGTTGAAACCACATATTGGCCACATAAACATCATCAAATATCGGCAAACAGAAGTGGATTATCATGTCGCGATTTCGAGTACATATGTCAGCACTACTAAGGGTAATAGAAGCATCCCGCAAGGTGCGGTTCGGTTTCCTTTACTCTAGATCTTGATGGTATATAAATTACTTATCGGATAAATTCCATGGGTGATTCTGTAGGGCTATAGCCTTTATTCTCACTCACTTCGTGGACCACAGCGACGCGGTGCCTACTCCTAGGAGCATCTTTTCCGCGAACATAGCTCTAAGGGGAATGTTGGAAGGCGGATATTCTGTCGGGAGTTCTTATAAGGACAGAATACAGCTATCACGGGATCAGCAGATATACCTCTTTGAAGTGGGGCTTAGCGGATCTGCTTTCCAGCCCTTGAGCTCAAAGCTAATCAACTACTACATGACCTCACTAGCAGTAGCATCAAGCTAATTCTTCTTTCATTCGGGTGCTGGAATTATGGGCTTCGAACGAACTAAGCATTTGTGGGATTGCCAAAGCATTCTCGTCCAGAGGGGAATATAAAAGATCTTAACTAGGTTCACATCGCCACAATGATAGGTACCCAAGCTTGAAACCCACTGGAAAGATTTTGGAAGACACAACTTGCCAAAGTTGCAACAAGAAGGATGAGGTGGAAACATCTAGACACTTTCTCTTCCCCCGTTTCTCTAGGCAAAGTTGACTGGAATTGATCGCCTCAAAAAATTTTTAACAGGCGTTTTGTCGATGTTCTTTTTGATCCATAATTAGGTGTTCTGTTCAAGTGGAATTAGTTTTTACTTTGCGAAAACTTTTTCTTTACAGTGATGTTTTGTTGCGCTTACATTCTTTGTTCGAATATAAATCCGGCTGCATTCCGGTTACGTAGACACAACAGCCTTGACAAGGATATCGGCATCATTTCCAAGAGAATTTCTTCAGAAAAAGTTTACTGTGCGTACTATAGGGTGCTGCCTTTATAAAAGGGTTAACGTTAAAATAAAATAAAAAGTAAAAACCCAAACACAAACAATTGAAACATAAACATTTATTTAAATAAACCTCTAAAACTAAATTACATTTCTTCAATGAATAATTTATGTAAGTTTGTGGTGAGACAGAGGCGCTTAACTAATTATTTGTTTTTATTGTTATAGGATTTAGCACTTATTCTCGAGAGCATACACATCCATGTTGCCAGTGATCATACAAGGATTTAGCGCATTCAGCGAATATAGCCACTTATGTACCTAGAATTAGTGTTAAACATACAGACATAATTCAGTAGTTATGCCGTCTTTGATTTGCTAGTTTGTCATTTCATTCAATTACGGTCTTTCATATAAGTTCTTCAAATGCAATCATACACATAGATATTACGTAAATGTGTAGGTAAACATATAACAATTGCGTGGCAATAATAATTTAATTTAAGTCTAGCTACATAGGTATTATAAGAAGTGATCAATACGATACCCAGACAATAGGAAGGCCACTTAAAACTTTTCTAAGCAAGAGCATATTACAAGGGTTAAGGCCAAAAAGAACAATTCGCATTAAAATTAAATATGAAAACACATAGAAACAATTGAAACTACAAAACGAACGAACGAACGAGCGACGAAGTCGCACAGGACAACACGTGCCTCTTAAAACTATATTCAGTTGTTGTTGTTGTTCTGTATGTATGTTTGTATTCAGCTTTATAAGTATGTGGTACGTTACTATGTTACTATTATTAATATTTGTATTTGCTTTTTGTATTTGTATTTGCATGAAGCCAGTTTGTGCTTACGTGAAACTCAACATTGCGTTCCGTGCGGAACTAACATAGTTACATAACATACATACATACATACGTAAATATGTTCAACTGATAAATTACTTATGTATATAAAAAATCTAATTTTTTGGTTCTAAAAAGGGCAGTCGGAAGCTAGCGGGTTTCTTTTCACATGTAACGGCCGTTAGGAGGCGCGTTTCGCCACCACCGCTCGTTGGTGGTTCAATTGGTATTGAGCGTTGCGAACGATCAATATGTGGCGGCAGTTGCAAGTTGATGGGGTCGCGTAGGCGTCGCAAGTCATATTCAGCTTCGGCGATTTCACGTCTTAATTGATTATACTTTTCAATGTCAAAGCTCTTCCTTTTGGCCTTTTTGTGCATTGTAATCAGGAAGAGACGATCCCTAACTGTTTCGTAAGTGTATTCCTGAAAGAAATATAACATATATATATGTAATCAATAAGTATAGGTACAATACAAAAATAAATTAAATAAAAGTCTGCGTCCAACCGTTCGTTTCCTAACACGTATTTTACTATGTTTCCCACAAAGCAGAGAACCATTGTTACAACCCCCATGGGATGTCGATCCAGCTGCTATCAACACGCGAACTGCAACTTAATTTACTATGAAGCACCAATAAAAAATACCAACTGTCCCTGGGAACTAATCTCGCTACCTTTGCAACAGTTCGCTAGATATAAATACATATTTGATCATTGACTTTATTTCCGCGGATAATTAACACACATATACAAGTACATTTAGGACTTTTTAGAAAAAATAGGGGAAATCCTATATAATTTTCCAGAAGAAGTACATAGACTTGAAATTTTAGCTAATCAACGAGAGTCCCTACGTCGAGTCATTTCTGGTATGAGTAACATTTCCATTTCATGCGTTATAATAGGAGTCGTATCAAGGACGTAATGTTATTTTTGTTCAGTATTGTTGGCATTTCATCATAACGGGTGATTTTTTTGAGGTTAGGATTTTCATGCATTAGTATTTGACAGATCACGTGGGATTTCAGACATGGTGTCAAAGAGAAAGATGCTCAGTATGCTTTGACATTTCATCATGAATAGACTTACTAACGAGCAACGCTTGCAAATCATTGAATTTTATTACCAAAATCAGTGTTCGGTTCGAAATGTGTTTCGCGCTTTACGTCCGATTTATGGTCTACATAATCGACCAAGTGAGCAAACAATTAATGCGATTGTGACCAAGTTTCGCACTCAGTTTACTTTATTGGACATTAAACCAACCACACGAATGCGTACAGTGCGTACAGAAGAGAATATTGCGTCTGTTTCTGAGAGTGTGGCTGAAGACCGTGAAATGTCGATTCGTCGCCGTTCGCAGCAATTGGGTTTGTGTTATTCGACCACATGGAAGATTTTACGCAAAGATCTTGGTGTAAAACCGTATAAAATACAGCTCGTGCAAGAACTGAAGCCGAACGATCTGCCACAACGTCGAATTTTCAGTGAATGGGCCCTAGAAAAGTTGGCAGAAAATCCGCTTTTTTATCGACAAATTTTGTTCAGCGATGAGGCTCATTTCTGGTTGAATGGCTACGTAAATAAGCAAAATTGCCGCATTTGGGGTGAAGAGCAACCAGAAGCCGTTCAAGAACTGCCCATGCATCCCGAAAAATGCACTGTTTGGTGTGGTTTGTACGCTGGTGGAATCATTGGACCGTATTTTTTCAAAGATGCTGTTGGACGCAACGTTACGGTGAATGGCGATCGCTATCGTTCGATGCTAACAAACTTTTTGTTGCCAAAAATGGAAGAACTGAACTTGGTTGACATGTGGTTTCAACAAGATGGCGCTACATGCCACACAGCTCGCGATTCTATTGCCATTTTGAGGGAAAACTTCGGACAACAATTCATCTCAAGAAATGGACCCGTAAGTTGGCCACCAAGATCATGCGATTTAACGCCTTTAGACTATTTTTTGTGGGGCTACGTCAAGTCTAAAGTCTACAGAAATAAGCCAGCAACTATTCCAGCTTTGGAAGACAACATTTCCGAAGAAATTCGGGCTATTCCGGCCGAAATGCTCGAAAAAGTTGCCCAAAATTGGACTTTCCGAATGGACCACCTAAGACGCAGCCGCGGTCAACATTTAAATGAAATTATCTTCAAAAAGTAAATGTCATGAACCAATCTAACGTTTCAAATAAAGAACCGATGAGATTTTGCAAATTTTATGCGTTTTTTTTTTAAAAAAAGTTATCAAGCTCTTAAAAAATCACCCTTTAGAAAGACTTACGCCCGAACAACATTTACAAATCGTTCAACATTATTACGAAAATTCACGTTCTTTAAAGAATGTGTTTCGCGCGCTTCGCTCAACTTTTTAACATAATCGGCGTACTGAGCATACTATTCGCAACGCCATCACCCATCTTGGGTACCAGCATTAATTTTTAGATAATATTCGATCGAATAGACCACGTCTGGCGCGGAGTGAATATTATCTTCAGAAGTCGTAGCTGAGAGTGTACACGAAGACCGAAGCTGTGTGAGCGCCAACTGAGAGATCTTCTGCGATCTTTCGTAGCCACCGAGGAAACTTTGATGTACTGGCACACACGCAAGATACTGAAGAAAAATTGAAACAGTGGAATTCATCCGGGGAATACGCTCCGTAGAGGGTGTAGTGTGTTCTAGTGGTTGGTAAGATAATGTGATTGTGGGGATGTTCGAACAAGCAAATCATTGCAGCAATATTGCGGCAACGTTGTTTTTCTGCAGATACTCAGCTGATACTTATATTGCAACATTTTTGCGTCGAATATGATGCCTTGCTATACTGCCGCAGTGATTGAGACTCGAACATCCCCTGTGTGTGAAGTCAAACGGATGCCTATATCAGTTATATGATGGCTAAGAGGCTGAAGAAAAAATGTTGAACGACTGACGTAAAGAACGACTTGGCGCAGTTAACGTCGGGATCTTAAATTGAAAGCGTATAAAATACAGCAAGAACTGCTACCGCTTGACCTTCCCAAGAGACAACGCTTCGCTCTATGGGGTCTTGAAAAGTTCTAAAAAGATCGGACGTTTTTGAGCCAAGTTTGTGCTGCGACGATGCTCATTTTTGGCTTAATGGGTATGTAAAGAAGCTGCATTTTGGACGACGATCAACCTGAAGAGATTCAAGAGCTGCCATTTCATCCAGAAAAAACAATGGTTTGGTGTGGTTTGTGGGCGGGTGGAATCATCGTTCCATATTTTTTTCAAATGATGCCGGTGAGGACGTAAGTGTCAATGATAACCGACTATTTGATTCATGAAATTGATTCTCGTGATATCGGTAGCATTTGGTTTCAACTAGACGGGGCTACTTCTCACACATACCATCAATCAATGGGTCAGTTGAGAGAACACTTCGGTAAATAGATAATTTTACGCTTTTGGCCTGCCGATTGGACATCAAGATCATATGGTATTACAACGTTACACCTTTTGTCTGTGGGGATATGTAGAGTCTAAGGTTTATACAGACAGTCCCGTTTCGAATCAATCTTTGGAGCAAAATATCACGTGTTATTCATCAGTTACCAGACGAAATGCTCAAACGAGTCATTGAAAATTGGACTCAATGGATGGACCATCTGAGACGTGGCCGCGGTCAACATTTGGAAGAGGTTATCTTCAGAAAACAAATGTCAAATAATGTTCTTTCGAATGATAATAAAAACTCACCATTAAATTGGAAACTTCTGTGTTTTTTCTTTAAATAGTAGGGAACCTCGAAATTGATCACCCTTTATATATGTATTCAATAACTGTATTTCCGGGGATAATTAATACACTAATGTACTTTCTTTTTAGAAAAAAAATAGAGAAAATCCAAAATTTGCGGGAGAAGCAGACCTGAAGTTTCAACGAGAGCACTTACGGCTCGTCGTTTCCCAGTCGATTCTAGGTGTATAGGTCAAAAAGACGGAGCTGACGTCTACTTTTAAATGTTCACCTATGTGATTTGCAGTTTGAATTAAATACTCTTACGTATTAAGCTATACTAGTAACAAAAAAAAAATCCATGAAATGTACTCAAATTTATAAACAACCTTTACTTTCTCTTCAGTAACATCCGACAATAATCTTTCTGTACGAGTTAAATTATTATTGGTACGAAACTAAGGTCTAGGAATTATTATTTTTTTAACATATTACCGATTTCGTTAGGCAGTAATAAGCATACAGGGCCATTGTGGTGCCATATGTAACAAAGTATGTGACGGGTTCCATGATATCCCAAGAGTATTCCCACCAAGTGAGGCGCGCCAAGACGCCAAATTGTACCGCCATTAAACTGAGTCCGACCCATGTTGCGACGACCGTTTTACGGTGCGCTAGTTTAGCAAGTTCTTGCTTTTCCTGTAAATTTAAGGAACGTTAGATAATTTCCATCTGAGACTTGCGTTTGTGTGTTGTAGAAGCTCTTACCATTTCTAGAGGTGATATTTCAAATTTTAAATTTTCTATTTTTTTCACTAGTTCTTGTTCTTTGTGCAAATGATATTCGCCGACATGTAAAGCTTCATATAACTGTAATGAGAACAACATATATATATTTTAAGATATGAATATCCTCTTTTGCAACAATACATACTTGTGCTACTAAAGTTCTAACATCACTAAGCCTCTTTAAGTCTTCAGAGTCGATTTTTTTCCTTTTAGGAGGGATCACTTCGTATTTGTTATCATTTATTTGCAGCCTGGAAAGGGACAGATTTTAATGTTATAATAATAAAAATAGTAGCGTTTTTTGTAAACATCAAGGAAATCACTGGTTATTAGAATCAGTTTAGATTATAGATTCAATCAAAGAATCAGTTCTGTATCTTGCTTGCTTCAAGCACTCTTCATTACTCACCAAAATGGCTCATCCATAAGGCTGTCGATGGCGCAAGTGGACGCTATTCGTACACCACATTTGTTCAGCACAACCGCTCGATCAATACCGTGATCTTCAATTTTCAGCATTTCGATAAGATCGCCTACTTTGTGCGACACGGGCCTCAGTGCAAATCGGCATTTCTCCAATCTGCTTGGCAGCGGCACTGTTAGGTGTGGAAGTCCTTGTATATATTCAACATAGACATCGCCTGCAAAAGGTTGAAAGTGAGACCCATTGGAAAAAATATTATAAAAATAAATAATTATAGAGGCCAATGAGACAAAGAAATGATCGAAGTAAAATAAATATTACTGTCGTTCAGGCAAGTTTTCCTGAAAATCGCAAAATTGTTCTCATTCATATATTAAAATGACCGAAACGACACTTACAAATCATATCATGCCTATTGGAAAACCCGATGCTATTTAATAAAATTGCACTCGCAGATATCAGGTTAAAAAATTACAAGAAATTGAGGAGGAATCGACCCAAATACCTTCAAAGTACTACTGTAGGCAAAAAATAGTAAGACTTTTTAATTTAAATTTCGCGCAAAAAACCATTCGTCGAAATATCTTTCTTCTAGATTGGTATGACTGTCAGTAAAAACTGCGCCAAATGGCGGATAATCATTAGGGTTTAATATACGCTTGTCTTTCTGAAATATAAAATGAATGAAATTATTCAACAATGAAATTCCATTAAATTTTTTGTGAGGAATCAAATTTCTGATGCCGAAACCTTCGGAATGTGAGAAAAGACCTTCGGTGATAATTGTTAGTCGCGAATTATTTAAAGAGCATTGAGAACCACGACGAACCACGTTTTGAACGGCTATCAACATCAACTGATGATCAACACGTCAATAAAATAAAAGAATGTGTGCTTGAAAATCGACAATTAATAGTCAGAGATCTTATTGGTATCGTTGGAATATCGGAAGGATCAGTAAATACCATTTAGAAAGGATATTTGAGCCTAAGAAAAATTAAAGCACGATTGGTTACAAAATCTCAATATTTTCAAAAAATAGCGTGTCGTTAACGATGTCATGAAACGTATTGGCTTACGACCCGGAAACATACGATCAATCGGCCGAATACCATGTCGAAGGTGAGCCGAAACAGAAAAAATTACGTCAAAGAATATTATATGAGTTTTAAGCGTCTTTTGCGCGACGCTTTTCGTAAAAAGGGGCCGATAGATGTATTGGTTCTTTGTGAGTTTTTCGCCAAATTTTCAATCAATAACGTGTCTCGATCACCGTATACGCCTGATTTATCGCTACGCGCATTGAAGGCTATTGCGGAAATTGACTTTAACAACTGTTTGGAGGATTGATGAAAATATTGGTATAAGCTTGGGCCAAGCGATATTACTTTAAGGGGAACGACGTATATAGATTTTAAATAATAAATTAAAAATTTTAAAATTACATATGAACAAATGCTTACCATTTTTTTCATATTAAATGTAAAGTGAGAAGTGCAAATTTCTATCTTATTGGTTAAAAATATGCTTTTCAAACAAAATGGAAGAGCTAAGTCCATAATGCAGCCAATTAATGTACAGATATCAGTGTACTCCTTTTCCTATGATTTCTTAAAAAAATATGAGCAAGCTAGGGTTCGTGGCGCTATATACAAGGTGCGTTCCAAAGTAAACAGGACATTTTGAATATAGCGCTCCCTGGTGGCACCATCTATATGTCGACTGGTGCGTTAGAATCTGCTATCTTTATCGATTGTCCAGTGTGAATTTCATGACATTTCATAGATTGGAAGTGAAGTTACTGCATTTTAAATGTCGGTATGTTTGTGTTACCATTAACCACTCCCCGTATTTACCTGATATGGCACCGTGAGACTTCTTCCTTTTCGGAAAAATACATTTGCCTATGAAAGGAAAACGTTATGCAGACGTAGAGGCCATTCAAAAGGCTTGCAACGGCATACTGGCGGCCATACCTTCACTTCAAGTCTTCAGTAGTTAAATTTCTCTCTCATTCTCTCTCATTTTTTCTTCAAGAAGCTCATTTGTCGGAATTGCGATATCGGATCACTATAAAATATAACTGCCGTACATACTGAACGATCGGAATCAAGTTTTTTTATGGAAAACTTTCACATTTGACGATATGTCTTCACGAAATTTGGTATGAGTTATTGTTTATAGAAATAATGTAATATCGAAAGAAATTGTTTAGATCGGCTCACTATAGCATATAGCTGCCATACAAACCGAACGATCGGAATCAAGGGCTTGTATGGAAAATTTTCACATTTGATGTGGTATCCTGACGAAATTTGACATTGATTACTGGTTAAAGTAATAACACAATTTCCGAAAAAAATGTTCAGATGGGATTACTATAGCATATAGCTTCCACACAAACTGAACACATAGTTACTAAAAGAAATGTACTTAGGAAGGATATACATATTAGCGTCGGTGCAGCCGATGTTAACGCTTTTTTTGTTGCCCTTGAAATCACTAGTGAAAACCATGAAAATTTCTTTATTGGGAATTTCTCACCGACGCCACTATACTGGTTAGAAAAGTTTACTAGTGCTCCATCAAAGTTTTTAATCAACTTCCTAATATTGATAGATCAAGGCAAAATGCGTGCAACAAAGTCTCTTCGGCAAATACGAAAAATTACGCACATTCTATGGGCAAATAATTCCACGTTGATTAAGAAAAAGTATGTAAGTTTCGTGGCAATGGTAGGCAATATGTGAATGTAGCGCCAGAATGAGTGTTTTCCTTCATGCATGCGTACATATTGTCACTTTTACGAGTGTGAATCTCATCCCTCCGCCGCCCATAGTCAAGGCTAAGGCTATTGACTGATTGGAACGCCGTAGAAACTTAATTGCTCAACTATGCATGCACAGACGTGATGTTTGCTGCAGCAGTTAAATGTTCTCAATGCTCTCTAGAGCACAACTCTTCACGCTGAATTCGAATGGAATTTTCTTTTCGATCTCGCATGTTTGATTAACATTATTACTGGTAGTCGGTAGTCGGTAGTAGTTAGGAAAATATTACGAATTGCAAAGTTGATTAGCATTTCATTACGAGCCTTACATGTGTAAATATGTATGTATGTATGTACTAGGCAGATGTTGTGAGCAAGTTTCAGCAAATGAGAATGTCGAGGGCACAGCATGAAATATGAATGAGGGAAACAAATATTTGGAACATTGAGCAGCACTCAGAAGCATAGGAATTCAAACACACATAAAATGACACATAAAACAAATCGAAGCATGAAAATATTTGTGGTATTTACCAAAAAGTTAAGCTTTTATAAATTTATCGAAAATATTTTGGCTTGAAATAATCAGTAGATGAAATCCAAATGTGGTTTATCGAAAGTGAAATGTGGTAGCTAAGAAAGGTTAATAATGTAGTTAAGTAACGTAGAAGAGCACCAAAAAAGTGTAAAGACGCCAAGCTGCAAGCTGTTATGGGTTGAAGATGAAGCAGCCATGTTAAATGTTGCACAACAAACAATGTCAAATCGCTTGAAAGCTATGAGAAAGAACTAAAAGTGTGGAAAATGGTTGTCAGATGAACTGAATGAAAGACAAATGAAAACCCGAAAAAACACTTGTGAAATTTTGCTTCGAAGACACGAAAGAAAATCAGTTTTGCATCGAGTTGTCACTGGCGATACAAAATTGATTAATTTTAAGAATCTTCAATGCAGAAAATCATGGCTTAATCTTGGCTGAAACCATCAACATCGACTGCAAAAACAGATTGCTTCGGTAACGTCCGGTTTGTTTAACGTGGGTACCTGCTGACGACAGCTTACCGCACGGTGCTCAAGAGCTCAGGAGATCAAATCAACCATCTTGGTAGGGTTTCAAGCTTATCTAAAACCTTTGCCGTACTTTGGGTGCGGCACCCGGTAGCATTGAAACCCCTCATTCAACTGAAAAAGTGTCAGTTCTTCCATCAGTCGGGTCTTAGCTACAACCACAAAAATACTCCCCGAGGAGTAAGTCCGCATGAGCAAGTTGCAGCGAACTCCAAGGGCTCCTGCTCCCCATGGTACCACAATTAAGTCTCCAGTCAGACTTTGTAGCCGAAACTTTTACCAGTTGAGCTTCCATACTGATCTGGACTGGCGACCAAGCGTTGGATCCCATATGCACATTTACGCAAACACCATTCACATAAGAAGCTAAACCTAACTTTCAGTTAAACGCCTTCGTTACCTAAATAATTTACGCGCAAACGATCTTAACTGGTCGGCATTCCGACTAGTGGAGATCACACCACTAACATCTAAACGTCCATCAGTTCAGCTAATCTACATATCACCCATATCCCTAATGTCTGAGTACATCGGGTATTCCCACACACAATTATATGCATCCCAATGATGATGATCTGACGTAAAAATGCAGAAAACCCAGACTGAAACAGAATCGGAAGTCTGGGTTACCCTCAACAATCCCAACTTCCCGAATGTACTCATTAATCACTCGACTGTTAGGACTATCTAGTCATTCCACAGCAATGACACACTCAAGTTTCTTCTTAACCTGAATGCAACAGCACATTCTATAAGGAGGCAATACTCTGTGTTTGGTGGGATCACAAGGGTGTTGTATATCTTGAGCTTGCAATCCTAAAGACAACAAATAATCAATCTGAACCATCATTGATCTAAAAACGAACAGAATGGGCCAGAAGGAAGCAATGGTCAATATATCGAGTGTTTTCAATGAGGCAATACTTTTTTCGGAGTAGGTATTTTTGAAAGATGTTATTTTATAATTAATATGTATCCTTCTGTATTTCGGTATTTGGCAACCCTAGTTTTGCTTTTCTGGCAACTCACAACTTCATCGTAAAGTCTGTCATTTTTGATGTTAGGTTGTCTTTTATATTTCGGAATTTGGAATCACTAGTATTGCAATCTGTGAACTCACTATGTTGGACCTTATCAGTGCGGCTTTAGGCCCGGAAAATCGAAACCCAAGAGATATTTACCATATGACAAATCTTGAAAAAGACCCGTGAAAACAATTTCGACACACACTACCTCCGAGACCCGCTCCGAACCCTTCTATACCAAACCAGTTTTCAGACAAGGCGGTTCCCTATCTTGCGACTTCTTCAAAAAAAATAATGCGAGCTGCAAAACTAAATCGAGAAGGTACCATCTTCTAATAGAGTGTACAGCTGCTTGCGTAAGCCTATGATATTGTTATCATTGGCCTCAATATCCGCGCCGTTAGTTCTGCTTTCTCCGGAATGGATGAGGTAGCGAAGCAAATGGGTTTGGTAGTAAGCGAGGACAAGGCGAAATATTCCCTGTTATTAAACGAACAGTCGTCGCATTCGCTTGTGTTGTTTACAGTAACTTAAAATATTCTCCTCGACCGAAAAATTCAATTAAATCGGGAACATTTTCGCGCGATTAGTTTTTACAACTTTCGTCGTCGATTAACTCAGCAACAACGCATCCGAACTCACATAAATTTTTGACGATGAGGCTCCGTCGTATGATAAACCTCAAACGAGGATGTATGTAGATCACTCCAAGAGGATTTTCGTGAAGATCGTTCAAATTCAGTTGTTGTTCCGGAAATTATTACTGCTGTGCGCAAACGGATATTGCCAGATCGTCACGTGACCCACAGTGACATTGAAACAACTGTAGACATTATTTTAAAAAAGGCAGGAAATTGGACTAAAAAGTTTGTTTCACTTTGCATACCACAGAATTTGTCAATCGTTAAAAAATGCACATTACAATTGGTCGAGAGAAAAGTTAAAAAAACGACAGCGGTGCTTCGACACGTTTATGACATCGTGAGAGGTGATGAATCGGGTATTTATGCGTGGGAGCCCAAATTAAATATCAGTCGACTATGTATTTGTGTATCCAGTTGGGCCAAATGCAACAAAAGTTGTCCCATAACTTTTAAGTCGTATCCGAAAAACTGTATATTTATAAGTGTGGACTTTGTTGCATCCAATACGCTATTACGGAGAGGGTATCTGAACAGACACAAGCTTTGATAAAAGTAAATATTTTTTCGCATTTGTTGAAGTTGTGCATGCTTGGTGGAATAAAAAAGCAGGCAACCTACTAAACGTAAATTCGTGTTTCCACATTTGTTGTAGCCATTAAACACTAACATTATAAGTGCTCATATTATCATCTTCTTAGTTTCTTTCACAATTATACTTAAGCGCATTTTCTGCATTTGCTTTTATTTATCAGTTTGCTTGCCACATTTGCAGGTTTTCGCTGCAATTAATATTATGTTGGCCCACCAAAGTATTGTGCGCTAAAAGCTTTTTTTCTACTCACCACTGGCCAGGTAGTTATCTATTTCTCTGTGTGTTTGTTGTTTTGCCAACCTACAAGCGTTTATTGTACACTCTGCTTGCAGCTCATTTTCACGCCAAAAGATGTGTGTAGTTTCGTATTAATTTTCTTTTTAAATCAAATTTCTTTAACGCTTGAGTTATTAGCGACGACGGCGCCGACGCCGACGCCGCCGCTACTGCCACTGCGCGCACTTGACTCTCATTGGCGTCATCATGGCAAACTTTATGCGCTTATTGCTGTACTTCATATAACTGCAGTGCTGAAGCTACCATCTTCATTATGCTCATCATTGTCTTTGGATATTCAGTCATTAGCGAGACTTTGGCGTCATAACTGGTGCGCGAGTACCTACAGACATACATGTGTACATACATATGTGGGTAAGTGGTGCTATTTGGCCGCTTGCTGGCTTGTCAGTTGCGGTTGTTGGCCATCACTGCCGCCTGCACGTCTGCCCCACTACCGCCACTCTACCCAGCGCCACCAGCGCCGTTGCTGATTATTATTTTCATGCACTTTGATTTTTTGGGATTTTCAGTAAGCATTTCACGTTTATGACTAGTGCAGCCAGCTACTTACATGTACTTGTACTTGTAATTTGCTTTTTTTTCTCCGTCGGCGCTTATTAATGGAATTAAAAATTCAGTTAACTTTCAGATTTTCGCGCTTGCAGACGTTCCCGACGGATCGCCCATGTACGCGGTCAGAAAAACGGTGCATTGAGCATACTTGTGTTAGTGTTAGTTAATTAAAAATAATATATACATACATACATATATAAATAAGAATAACAGTGATCTGGGCATAACATACAGAAAATACGCAAAAAAAAAAGCGTGAAAACAAATTTGCAATTCCATTTATTGTGACAAAGTTTCAAATCACTACCACAAATGCTACAAATTCCAGTGACAAGTGAAATGTCAAAGTGTGATTGACTGTCACTCAAGCAGGATTAAGCAATCAAAGTTCATACAGTCACAAAGTCTTGCGAAGAAACAAAAAAAAAAAAAAATAAAGAAACAAAACACTTGTTATCCACCAACCCACAAGCAAAGATAGGGTCGCTGTAGTGTTGTTGACGGCGCTGACACGCACACCTCTCTAACTCAACGCCTGCCACCCAGTCACATCCGCAAAAATTCTGAAAGTGTCAACATATTTACTCGATTGATGTTGTTTACCCAGCCAATATGTGCAAGACACACACACACACACGCCGAAAACTCTTTACAAGACCCTAGGGATAGCAGCGGGAAGTGTATTTGATTAACCATTGAAGAAATCGCTCGCCCTTTCCCTTATCACCGCCAGTTAAGTGTCTGCTGCTCAAGCGCCAAATGGCGGTCAAATGGAATATTGACAGTTGATGCCTTGAGGAAGACAAATAACAGTTCTTCAACGACTTTCCATAATGTTGCAAAGTCAAAAGAAATTTTAAGTGTCTGCTTGAAACTTCAAATGTCCTTAGCGTATTTGTGTATAAAAATAAATAAGAAATATAAAACTTTGTAATATTTTCTACTGCTTACTCTTCGATTTGTAGCTGTGTAGAAAATATTGTATAGATTTGCTTAAAGGCAATTGCTCACGTCTGTAACCCCAAACACACATTGCAATTGTTTCGAATTTTCGCTGGGTCAAGTTTTGGTTTTCTTCTATGATAATAAAATTAGTTCCAATTATATATTCAAGTGTATAATTGTGTGAGGTTAGGTTTTAGGCTTTTAAAGGATTATATATTTCGAGACTCCCTACTTTTTTAAAGAAAAATCACACAAACTTCAAATTTAATGCGGAATGTTTGTTATCATTCGATCGAAAATTCATTGGAATTTATTTTTTGAAGATTATCTCTTTCAAATGTTGGCCGCGGCTACGTCTCAGATGGTTCATCCGTTGAGTCCAATTTTGGATGACTCGTTCGAGCATTTCGACTGGTAACTGGCGAATGACAAGCGTAATGTTTTGCTTCAAGGCCTGAATCGAAGCGGGATTGTCCACATAGACTTTAGACTTTACATTTCCCTACAGAAAAAGTCTAACGGTGTGATATCCCACAACCTTGATGGCCAATCGACCGACCCAAAACGTGAAATTATTACCGAAATCTTGTCTCAATAAATCCATTGATTGATGCGATGCGTGGGAAGTGGCGCCGTCTTGTTGAAACCAAATGTCGCCGATGCGGCAATTTTGCTAGTTTACATACCCATTAAGCCAGAAATGGAACTCATCGCTGAACAAAATTTGACTCAAAAGCTATGGATCTGCATGGAACTTTTTAAAAGCCCATATAGCGAAACGATGTCACTTGGGAAGGTCGAGCGGCTTCAGTTCTTGCACAAATAGTACCGAATCGACTCTCCACGGTCTTCATGTACACTTCACTCACTCAGCTACGACTGCTATATTTTCTTCACTGCGCGCCGGACGTGGTGTATTCGGTCGAATATTATCCAATAATGGATGCTGGGTCTCAAGATGGGTAATGGTATTCCGAGTAGTAAGTTCCGTAGTCCGATTATGTTCACCATAAGTTGAGCGAAGCGCGCGTTCTTTACAAAACGTGAATGAAATGTCAAATAATACTGAACAAAAATAAGCTGTCAGATTGACACGACTCACGCGTGATCTTCCAAAACAAAAGGCTATTGAAAAAAGTACCTCTACTGTGATCGCCCGTTCTTCTTCTTCTACATATTGCTTTTCAGACGCATAACCATTGCATGAATTTGTTTCCAAAAAGCGGATATTTGAATTTAAGGAATTGGGAAATGTTATCGTCATGGAATTATTCTTGTTCTTCTTTTGTGCCTTCGAATTGATATTCTGTGAATAAATAATCACACATTTTGGAGGATATTGATGCAGAAAGTTATCAGCTAAAATGTGTTAAGGCAATCTATAACCGAAACTAACACGAAAAGGAGTCTTCCACCAATATTAGAGAATCATTCAGCTCCTTCAAGGAATAATTGAAGCAATGGACACTAGAGGAACACCACGGAGCACTTGATCATGCGCAAGGTCTGCTCGAAGAATATCGACGCAGAAGGAGCCTATTTTGAAAGTTTTTAAAGAATTGGAACGATTGGTTCAACATTTTTTTTAAATCGACTCAGTCCTATTACTTTTCGGACAAACCCTAGACTTCCTTCTGTAATGTTTCCCGTATTTGAGAAAGGTTTTATAGGTTAGATTATAGGTTACGACGATAAAAAACATCTGTATGTGTATAAATATGTACCAAATTCATCCAACCAGAGAAGCTGGAAAAGATGAAATACTATTATTCCTAAGTGTCGAAGAAGAGCTCATTGAGAACTCTTGGAAGTTTTATTAAAAAAGTAATAAGACCTTAACAACAACTAATCGAGTGCCATACCAGATCTGACTCGAAGATTAGTAATGCACGTGACCTAAAAATTGAACACGCTTCCGTACTTCTCAGTATGACTTTCGATGTGGAAAATGGTTCGAAATGCCAAAAAAAGTTTATATCTAGGCCTACTTTTATCTCAAAGCAGAAATTCCTAATTCGACCTCAATTTGGGTGTTTAAGTTTAGTTGTGTTTTCATTTCAGATTTATAGTTTCCCGTTGCTCTTACTGCAACCACAACTGGAAAGCACTAACAATAACCAAACACACACAAATTGAGTTTCGCCCAAAACATCACAAAACCCCCACACAAGTGTCCTATGTATGTTGAGCCGCAACATCGTCAACATCATCAGCAACGGTGCGTGGGGCAACAACGTTAGCAATGTAATGACATTGCTACTCGTTCTAGTGCTTCTGGGTTACTGTGGTTGTGGTAGTTGTGATAGTGGAAATTCGCAAAAAAAAGTTATTTTTGGTTTTCAACCGGCGGCTGGTTGACTGGCTGGGCGTCTGACTGCTTCGCCCGGCTAACCCACTGTGATGAGAAAATATTTCAGTAGTTTGGCTGCTTATTTGGCTCGTTTATTTGCTCCTGCTTTTTTGTTTGTTTGTTGATAACCTTTTATTTTCTGGCTTGTTACGTTTAACTTTTTGAGTTGCGCATGTGGTGCACTAATACCAAGGGTTGACCTTACAAATTCTCAAATGGATTTCCATGTAGTGTACGAAAGTGTCTCCGATTCGGATTGAACTAGTCGATTTGTGGTGATGTATGTGTTACTAAGAAGAAAATCGGGTATTAGAAACTATATTGAAAACTGTAAATATTTATATACCCTGAACAGGGAATATTAAATTTGCCAACATGTTTGTGTATGTTCCCAGAGGGAAACATCGGATACCCTATAAAATGTATATCTAAATAATCAGCATGATGAGCTGAGTCGATTTATGTCAGTCTGATCACCTTTTGGTCTGTCTGTCTGTATATAGGCAAACTAGTTCCTCAGTTTTTTAGATATCGATCTGAAATTTTGCACAAGTTTTTTTTTCCCCAAGAAGCTACTCATTTGTCAGAACCGTGGATATCGATCCACTATAGCATATAACTGCCTCTTTTGTATATGAGAAGGATATTATAGCTTCGGTGCTTCGGTACGTTATTTCTTGGTTTGGCTAAGGTTACTAACCGTGGGAAGTAAAACCTAAAAAGAGAGCATTATCAAGGCTTTGAATATAAAGTAATAGGCGGCATTGTTAATACATTCATAAGAACTGCAATTTATTAATTTTCGAAATTAACAAAAAATTATTTTTTTAACCGTGTAACTTCAAATCCGTGTAAAAAGAAACCGTGCAAAAATAAAAATTGGGTGTACTGGAATTTCATTCTCTTCTATTAATTCTTTTAAACACATAATAATAGATAACGGATTTAGTATGAGAAAGATATACATGCCTTTGTCGAGCTATCAGAAAACCAAGAAAGAGTTATACTATATTACGCATAAGCGATATACTATTGTGATCAAATTGAAAGGTGAATTTTGTCCATTTCATCTCCTTCAAAGTAATCCCCTCCCGTTGCAATACATTTATGCCAACTACTTTAACAGTCATCATAGCACTTGGGAAAATCCTCAGTCGTAATGGCCATCAGAGCCTTCTTCGATTCAACTTTTATATCCTCAATTGAGTCAAAACGGTATCCACGAAGTGATCATGTGAATTTCCCGAATAGCCAGAAGTTACACGAAGGTAAATCAGGCGAATGCGGTGGTTACGGCACGATATTAGTTGAAAATGTGGCGAAATGATCACGAATAACCAATGCAGTATAAGATGGTTCCTATCGCACTTCTTTGTTCAATAAATTCAGACATAGTAAAAACCGAAGAATTCACTTTTAGAGCCTCACAAAACGACGCGTATCTCAAATACTAATGAATATTTTGACGTTCAATTTCGCATAGATATCACTAACAGTATTACCAACTTGCAGAAAAAAAAGATTGATTAGAAACTCGCGTATAAATTAAAAATTCAGCTTTCAATTTGATGACAGTAGTAGGATGGAGTCATGTGTAGAAGTTCACGCATGTGAGGAAAGTTTTCTGAGCGCCATTCACTTGTGAGTAGTCAGAAACGGTTCTTTTACATTTGCTTTAAACAGCATCCCTCCCTAGGGTTGTATGCTGGGTTTGAGATCCTCCACATCGAAACCCTACCAATGAAAAGCAGAAAACAGCTTCAGAAAAGAAGTCCTCCTTCTGTTGACGACCACTGCAAACGTGTTAAGGATTACGATTTAAGGGCATGCACCTGGAATGTCTGGTCCCTTAAAGGGAAAGGTGCCGCTGCCCAGCTGGTTGATGTCCTCATTACAGGGGACAAGGACTGCGGCGAGTAGGTCCTTGTGACATTTAATGCAGTTCACCCCGGTGGATGAATGTCTAGCCATTATCGCTGATTTGCACCCACACACGACGAAAGAGAAGGACGATGTGACCAAAGATGTCTTCTATGAGCGCTTGAAGCGCACCTATGAGCGCTTGCCACCGCCACTATGTCGAATTCGCGCTTGGCAACTTTAACGCGAGGATGTGCAAACACGGTATCCTTGGTGCAATGGTCGTTAAATTGAACCTCCATGAAGAAACCCCCAAATGGGTTGAGGCTGATCGACTTCACCGCGACTCGAAATATGGTTACCTGAAGTCCTAGATTCCAGAATAGAAAAATTCATCAAGCTACTTGGCTGTTGTTGTGATAGACGGAAGACACGTATCCGGCATTTTAGATGTGTGCACGCTCTGAGGTCCTAAAATTGACTTGGACCACTATCTTGTTGCAGCCAAGATACGCACCCACCTCTGTGTAGCAAACACAGACGCACGTCAACAAATACGTCGAAAAGCTGCAATCACAAAAGACAACCGAACGATTTTCTATTCGACTTGCACTCCTACTTTCCGAGAACATTCATCAGCATCTCGGTCTAAGGGAATTGTATTTCAACATCCCTACGTACAACTGCAAACGAAACCATTGGCTTTTGGAGAAGGCAAAAGAACAGCTGGTACGATGAGGAGTGCCGTGAGCTAAGAGAAAACCGACTGCCTACCTCGCAACGTTAAAATCGACCACGTGGGATGGGATAGATATCGGTAGTTGAAGAGGAGAGCGAGACGCATTTGAGGCCGATGAATTCCACACTCACCATTCATTCGAAATCAAAATTTTTTTGACCTAAAGGAGCAGCTGATTTGCTATACAGATCGAGGTCAACAATGTTGACTGATTACACTACTCAACAAATCTGAAGCAAAAATTTGCGACTGATAGTAAATCATTGTAATAACTAGTTTGTTGTTTATATTGTGCTATATTTTCGCTACATTCATTTTCAAGCGTGAACAATCATAATCTAGATACAGATCTTTATTACAGTTTCGGTGCAACGTGTGTGGCCTAACGTTTTCCCAATAGGAGAAGAACCCTGAAGTAATTTAGAACAATGGGGCCGAGTTTACAGTGCCTGGCCGTATAAAAATCTGTGTTCGGTTTGGTTAGTTTAACCTGACTGTCGTAGGAACGGTGCTGGTCATCTCTTGGCGATTACTTACTACCGATGGTCCTATTCTACTGAGCTAAGAAATCACAAAACTGTCTAAGTAGTTATTTAGTATGAAATATTATTTTTCTATGAGCATATTATGGAAGTCAATTGTACTTACACAACGCGAAATACAGCAGTACGAGTATTTAAAGTTCAGAAATCCAAGAATCAAAGTCGATGATTGTGTAAAGTTTCTTTTAGTATATTGCACTTCGTCTATCGATGCATTTTCAGCATTCTTACATTAAAAAAAAAAGTTTACGAACAATAACACTTATTGCGTGCCGAGTAACGACTAGTCCATTTTTAATGAGTGTTGCTTCATACTGGGTTAACGTATGTTAACACAACTGGCTCACATATAGAACATATGAATATCTATGTACGTACTCGTATTTGGTTTTGTAGATGTTTACGCATGGAAACCTCGCCAAATGCAACTGTTATTCCTATTAGAAAAAAGTTGACTGCTTAGAGCAGGCTGTTCGCAGCGCCTTTTTGGCATTTTTGACAGTTTTATAGTTTCTGTTTACGGCCTTCTTTCGCCAAGGATACAACCGAATTTAAGATTAAAGTTCCAAATAAATTGGCGACCGATTTAAGCAGACCAATGAAATGGACGAACGACAAAGTGCAAATCAACGGAAGTGTTGACATGCGAATACATAAGTAGAGAACAAAACCCGAAAAACTTAAAAATGTGTGTTGGCACAAAGGAACACTTTTAAATTGGCAGCTATTCATTTTCTACTCCATCTTGCCACAATTCTTTCTAAAATTTACTTGTTAAGCTGTGGCATGCGAGTATGTGTGTGCTTATGTTTGCAAATATAATCCTTTCGTTTTGCTTTTCTCTATGGCATCAGCTTGCGGTGCCAAGTCAATGCTTACTTATGTATATGTACATATGTGCATATGCATTCTTGTGTGTGTGTGCATGCGAGCGTTCCCTATGCGTGTTTAAGTGCGTGTCCTCTTCTTTGCATATCTGCGTGCAGAAGTGACTGCGTAACGAGCCTGGATGCAAAGCGCATACATTCGACACATACATATACTTATATACATATCACATATAACATGCATGCATGTAATGTTGTTTTTGTTCGATGTTTGCATTTCACATGAACAATTGCGACGCCGTTTGTCATTAATCAAATTAAAGGCGAATTAAATGAGTAACGGAAAACAGCGACCCGTCAACTGAGGTTTCCCACACCCGATACTCCTCTCTTTTCAGCATTCTGTGGTGGTGGTAGTGCAGCGTGAAGTGTGAAGATTTATGCAGGTGATTTCGGAAGCTACAAAGTGCCAGTTGGCTTAGGCCTTGCCATTTATTTTAGCAAAACCACAAGGAGCCACTGCAAAAACTCGTATAGAAAGCCACAAATACTCGTAAATCAGCGACACATAATAAACGGATTGAGGTAAATGATTTAAATGTTGATCTCACATAAAATACTTACGTCATACAAATATCACTTCACCCTTTTCAAATTTATCGCTTAAACTTTGTCCTCTCACATTCGACTTTAATTTTAGTAAAAAGTAAAAGTTTTTTTTTGGAAAAGCTCTGTTAAAAAATATAAATTTATTTCGAAAATTGTTTCGTGCTTTATATAGCACTTCTTTGATTATTTGTTATTTTTTTTTAAACCTCAGCGTAATTTAAGGCCTAAAGAGATTTAAATAAGCAACGAAACTCAAAAGGTTTATCACAAGCCAAACATAAAACTTGAAGATGCAAATTTGGAGATTTTCTGTTTGGGTTCTTCAATTTTAGGGATTTTTAAATCGGAGTTTTCATGCCTATCCCATATAAAAGTATTGACGAATCGTATTAAACTATTCATAAATCGTTTGAGACGACTCATTTCAATTCTAACAAATTCCCGGTGACCCATTTCGAGGCTCGTTACTTTTTTAAAGAAAAAACATAGAAACATCAAATTTAATGGGGCATGCTTATTATCATTCGAAAGAATATTCTGTGGCATTTGTTTTTGAAGACTATCTCTTTCAAATGTCGGCCGTATCAGATGGTGCATGTGTTGAGTGCAATTCCTGATGGCTCGTGCGAGCATTTCGACTGGTATCTGGCTAATGACAAGCGTGGTGTTTTGCTCCTAGGACTGAATCGAAGCAGCATTGTCCGCATATACTTTAGACTTCCACAGAAAAAAGTCTAACGGTGTGACATCACATGGTGTTAGTGGCCAATCGACCGACTCAAAACGTGAAATTATCTGCTGACCGAAACGTTCTCTCAATAAATCCATTGATTGATGTGATATGTGTGAAGTAGCGCCGTTAAAACCAAATGTCGCCGAGATCACGAACTTCAATTTCAGGCATCAAATAGTCGGTTATCATGGCGCGATAACGGTCGTATAATTTTTGAAGAAATATGTACCGATGATTCCATCCGCTAACAAACCGTTGTTTTTCCTAGATGAAATGGCAACTCTTCAATCTTTTCAGATTGCTTTTCGTCCCAAATGTAGCACTTTTGCTTGTTTGCAGACCCGTTGAGCCAGAAATGGGTCTCATCGCTGAATAAGATTTGACTCGTAAACGTCGGATCTTTTTAAAACTTTTCAAGAACCCATGGAGCGAGGCCATGTCATTTGAGAAGGCTTTAGTTCTTGCACCAGATGTATTTTGTATGCTTTCAATTTCAAATCTCGACATAAAATGCGCCAAGTTGTTCTATATGTCAGTCTGAGTTGCTGCGAACGGTGAAAATCGACTCACGGTTTTCGAGTAAACTCTCAGCAACGGCTGCTTTATTTTCTTCACTGCGTGCTGGACGTGGTCTATTCGGTCGAATTATATAAATAATAAATGCTCGTTTCAAGATTTGTGATGGGGTTGCGAATAGTGCAGAAATTTATAGTAACAAGTAGTTCAATGGGATCAGGCAGTCTCTGGTTTTTGAGAACCGTTAACCGAGCTCACTCGAAACCTAGCCTTCTTGGACTAGACAGTAAGAGGACAACGAAGTACGAACCCTTTCCGAATCGAACTAGTCTGATAACATTGGGACGTAAGTACCATTACTTACCAGTAGGGTTGACGTGATTCATGGCAGTCATGTTTGTTTATGGATTTGTGTCAAATTTTGTCAGTGAATTAAATAAGGTTTGCAATTTCTAGAAGGCACGTTTTACTTTGGTATAATGTTTGGTATTTGTCCAAGATTACTACACAAATTCACGTCTGTGATAGTTACTGTAATAAATAAATAAGGATTGCACCGCAACCTAAATTCCAACTGCTAAGTGCTATTGAGGCGATGTGATCCCTATTTGGAAACATGAATCTAAGGGCTTTTATCCTGCGTCTACAGACTGATGTGCAGTCAATTAGCAGGTGTTTTGGAGTTTCAAGCTCCATGTCGCCGGCATTTTGCACAAGTATATAAGTGCCCATGTTATATACAAGTAAATGCTTCTTGAGTTTACAATGGCCAGTGTAGAAAGCGATAAGTAGCCTGAGTTTGTCCTTTGGGAGGTTGATTACATAATAAACCTTTGAGGTTGTAACTACCCATTGGTAACTTGGGATGGATTATGCCTTGGAGTTGATGCCAATACACCTCCCTGAAACTCCTTCATCCTTGAGGAGTAGCTTCTTTATTCCCGGTTATAGTACCTTTGTGACCGGGCATCTTGGTTGGTTCACTTGGTTACGATATACTGTAAGAGATCTTCTTGGATGAACCTCATTTCTGTCTTAAAGCCTTCATCAATAAACAAAATTGTCGCTATTGGGGTGAGTAAAATCTTCTTGTGGAAACACAATTGCATCTCCAAAAACCGATCGTTCGGTGTTTGTGGTTTGGTGGCATGAACGGGTCAGATTTCTTTCGTAATGTGACAGAAAATGCTGTCACCATCAAAAGCAAGCGCTATAACCGACATTTTCTTCTCGGAATTTGATGAAATCGGTGTGGACGATCTATATTTCCAATAAAAAGGTGCGCCGTCTCCTGTTCACCGTCTAAACTTTTGCGTAAATAGTTTGGCTTGTGCTCGAGTGAGATATATAAAAAGGAAGTCATCGCAAAAATCCTTGAAGCACTTCATGTACTTCAAAAATACAAGGGAATACTATACACTAATGATTATTTTGATGTGATATTTGGCACAGATGTCATTGGAAGTCTTACCAACCTAGAAAAAAATCATTTCGACAAATGAATTTTCCACGAAATTCAAATTAAAAAGCCTTACTACTTGTAGTTATACTTGTAGATCTAACAGCACACTATAGAACAAATTGACTTCAAGAGGGTCAATTTTATTAAGAACTAGCAGCCCGTCCCGGCATCGCACGAGGTAGACAATTATTTATTTTTGGAAATTTGGATATAAAACACTTTTTTTCACAAATATTTTTATTTGTATTAAAAAAACTCCCACAGTTATATTTGTATGTAAGTCTATTTATGTTCAATTTCTTTGATCGTTTAAGTGGCGGGCACTTTTGAAAAATTAAAAAATAATAATAATCAAAAAATTAAAATAACAGTAATAAATAATGAATTCAGTCGTTTTACATATATTTTTGCAACTGCACGTGCTCAATTCTGCTAAATAGCAGCGACAACGTCGAATTCCTTACTTTGATTCTATCGGCTCTGTTAGCCGCCAAATCGAACATCACACAGAATTCAATTTGCACCTTCTCTATACTTTACATTCTCTGGCCCGGCGCGCTTTTCAGAATGCATCGCAAACAACGGCCACGGCGCTATGGCGGTTTTTTAATTCGTAATATCTTTTGAATGGAAAGTCCCATTTAAATAATTTAAAAACTATTTTAATGGTCTTGACCATAAAATAATTTATTTGGATAAGGATTAATATAAACACATAAATAGCATAGTTTGAATTTGGTTAGCATTTTCATTAATGTTTAAAATGAATAAAGTTATTGTTGTGACATAACTACAATAGTTGGATATATGCTACCGCGGAGTTTTTTGTAGACATTATGATGTTCTTCAATATTGTTGTACATTATTTTGTTCTATCGCTAAAAGTTTCGGCAGCGCATTCGACGAAAGACATTTTAAGACTCATTTTTCTACTCCTTCGGTTACATTGTTCAAATTTTACCAAATTTTTTATCCCTAATTTTTTTCAAAATGAAATGCAGCCTATGTTAAATTGGAAGAATGTAGCATTCTATTAGTGAAAGAATTTTTTAAATCGGCCCAGTACTTTTTGAGCCTATTCATTACAAACATACAAAAATAGGTACAAATCTTTCCTCTTTATAATATTACTATACGAGTAGAAGTATAGATTAGATTCTTTTTCATAAGAGTTGAATGTCATCGAAGTTTTTCAAGAAATATTTGCCTTTCATTTCTAGAACATTAATGCGTAAAACAAGGTAAATAAAAATCTATCCTGAAAAAAATTATAACAAAGACCCATTTTAACACCATCTATTTTATTAGAGTAATACCTTAAATTATTTAAGTTATTTAACCAGTTATTGTTCATACTTAACATACGAGTATAGTTAATTACACTATTAGGCTTCCCTCCATATATTCAATACCCCTGCTTACCCTTGTTGTGTGCACCCACATTTTCAGTTGAATGTGTTTTGGTGGAATTGGAATGATGTGAATCATCGTCGTCACCGTCATTTCCACCGCTACTAGCATTACCTGTGCCACTCTCTTTAAGGCTGGGAGTAGAAGCAGGCGAACTCACGGTACTGTGTTGAACTTCATAATTTGGGTCCTTGACATGAAGTTCAACATTGTCAACTTCGTGCTTTGTTGTTGCTTGGTTGGATGAGAGATTTTGGTACATAAGCGGAGTGATTTCTGGTTGTTCTTCGCTGGCTTTCTCTTTTGCAGGTTTATGATCTGTATAACTATGTTCTGTTGCGCTCTCGCTGTTTATTATTTTCTCCTCGTCCACTGTTGCAACAGCCTCGTACGCTTGCGTATCTGGTGAAATTTGAGTTGTAGGCTTTCCTGCCTTAAGCTGTAGATAGCTTTGTAAACGCTGCACCAACACATCCTTTTTGCCGACAGGGCTCAAGCCATGCGCACGCAGCTGGGTGCGTAACTGTGATATTTTCAGCGTCGTGAGATCGCCCTCTTCATTGATGAAGCAAGAGAACGCGCGCGTAATGTACGGGTATGCAGACGTAAGTGTTTTGGCAAGAGTGTACATAGTTGATATTACATAATTATATAAAATGATAAAAAGAAAATAGTTAACCTTGTATGGTGATGAGCAATGGAAGCACTAGCAGCTGCGAGCTGCAGCAGATTTATCGTACCTTTTGAGAGAGTCTCATCTGCTTTAAGCAAGTGATGTGGTTTGAAATTTTGTGTTTGCATGCTTTTTGCTAAGAGGTTGCTCTCTTTGGCGGTTGGCTCTGCATTTTCATTTGCAGTTTCACTCTTGCCTTTGAACGAAACATAAAAGAAGAAACAGAAGAAAGAAAAGAGGAGTATAATTTTGAAGAAATGCAAAAATAACTAAAGTGGGGTGCAAGTATTCACATAACTTACGTGGAAACTTAAAGCGGGTGCGTGCGGGTTTAGTACATTGAGGTGGATTTATTCAAATGGAAAATGAATTCGATGGGCATCAAACCGAAGGTTAATTAATGAGATGGCATGCGAAATGTTAAACATTTGTCTAATGAACAGCTGATTTGGTTAACTTTATGAACAAATTTGGTGAGAATGAAAAGGAGATGAAACTAAGTATGAGTGTAGGAATTATTTTGTGAAACAGAAAACAATTATATATTAATAACTTAATTATGCTAAACTCATTACTGATAAGTGCAGTTAGTTATACAAAAATATACCATACATAAATAATATTCATTTGTTACACAATAATGTTACTGTTCTGGTGGTGCCTTTTATTGGAGGTTGGTTATAATTTATTAAATTAATTTTTCATTATCAAATTTTTAGTTAGCATTAAGATTTCTCTTGATTGAGAGACTTCGCCACAAACATCTTTTTTCGTGTCTTAGTGGACAAACATTAACTTGAACACTGTTGAAATTTCATGATATTCCATATACGAGGTATGACAATTAAGTAATGAGACTGATTCCATAAAAACCGCATATTTGAAAATTATTCTACAACTCTGCCATCCAATTCCTCTTGGGGAGCTATACAGCGATTCCAGCGCGTTTTCCACGCTTCGTAACATTTCTGGAACGCTTCGACTGAGATGTCCGCGAGTACCCTTGTCACGGCCGCCTGCATGTCCGTAATCGACTCAAGATGGGTTCGTTTGACCACCGATTTTGTTTTAGGAAACAGTCACAGGATGACATGTCGGGCGAATAAGGCGGCTGTTGCAACAAGGCGATTCCTTTAGAGGCCAAATACTGGGACACGCTGAGGGCGGTGTGGCAGGGCGCGTTGTCGTGATGAAGGATTCAGTTACGAGCGATGTCTGGGCGCACCCTGTTGACTCGTTTTCGCAATCTTTCGAGTACTTGGCAATAGTAGACTTGATTCACAGTTTTTCCCGGTGGAACGAATTCTTTGACGATTCCACGGCTATCAAAAAAAGAAATAATCAACGTTTTCAGCTTCGTCCTGCTCATGCGAGCTTTTTCGGGCGGGAGGCGCGCGGAGACAACCATTGTGAGTTTGGTTTCCGGGTCGTAGAGCACTATCACCATACACTCTAACAATTTTAGCGTACGTTTCCGAAGGTGTTTCTCCCAATCTGGCGCAAAATTTTATCGCGACGCGTTGCTCTTGATTTCGTTTCTCCATTTTCGTGACGAGCACTACAAACACACGTCTACTCACTGATGTGATGGTACATATATCAGTGGAGAGGGGGGGGACGCCAGAAAAAGAGAAAGGGAATTTCAAGATCACAGGCTTACCACAAGCGCGGCAATAAATCAGTCTCATTACTTAATTGTCAAACCTCGCATTGCTTCTCAAGTTATTGGTCTTAAAGTAATGCTAGCTCTCCTATTTTTGTTGATGCAAACTTGTAAGATGTAACCAAAAATTCGTTCTATTAAATTCAGTGCTCGAATACTGGTTTGTTGAATTTGGAGGCAGTAAAAGTAGAAAAATCATCGTGTGCTCTGCCCTATCCACAATATGGGAAACCCCATAATCTGCGCCAACTACAGTGGAATAATACTCCTCAATATTGCTTATAAGGTTCTATCGAGTGTATTGTGTGAAAGATTAAAGCCCACCATCAACAAACTGATTACACCTTATCAGTGCAAAATCACCGCAAAATCAACAGCTAACCAGATTTTCACCATTCGCCAAATCTTGGAAAGGACCCGTGAAAAGAGAATCGACACACAGTACCTGTTCTTCGATTTCGAAGCTGCTTTTGGCAGTGCGAAAATAAACTGCCTTTATGCCGCGATGTCTGAATTTGGTATCCCCGCAAAACTAATAGACTGTGTAAACTGACATAGAGCAATACCAAAACTTCCGTAATTATAGGAAAGGACCTCTCCGTGCCGTTCGATATCAAACGAGGTTTCACACAAGGCGATTCCGTATCGTGCGACTTCTTCAATCTACTGCTGGAGAAAATACTTTGAGCTGTAGAGATGAATAAAGAAGGTACAATCTTCTATAGGAGTGTACAGCTGCTGGCGTACGCCGATGATATTGATATCATTGGCCTAAACATCCGCGCCATTAGTTCTGCTTTCTCCAGAATGGATAAGGCAGCGAAACAAATGGGTCTGGTGGTGAACGAGGGCAAGGTGAACGAGAGCAAGACAAACAGTCGTCGCATTCGTGATTTTGCTCCCACGTCATTGTTGACAGTCATAACTTTGAAGACGTAGATAATTTCGTCAATCTTAAAAACACCAACTACAATGCCTCAATATCCAACGCAAAATAACTCTTGCCAATAGGTGTTAGCTACTTCGGACTGAGTAAGCAATTGAGAAGTAAAGTCCCCTCACGACGAAAAAAAACCTAAGTCTACAAGTCACTCATCATCCCCGTCCTGCTATATGGTGCAGAGACATGAACTACAGGGTAGGCCATTTAAAGTTGACCCATTTGTTTGTTTGCCAAAATTAAGGCGTCGCGGATAATCAGCTGGGTTTAGTTTTTGTGCCATTTGAATTTTATATGGAAACATCTTCAAATCTTTATGAATTATGCGTCGGAGAGTGGTGCGAGAGATGTCTAATTCCTGAGAGCGGCGATAACTCGATGTCGATGGAGTCTCCTCAATACTGGCTCGTACAGCTTCGATATTTTCATCAGAACGTCTTGTGCGTTGTCTGGATGCATGACTGGCATTACTAAGATTACCGGTGTTCACAAATTTTGCGTATAAAGACTTAATTGTGTTCTTAACTGGAGCACTTTTCACTTTATTTTTTTTGCGAAACGCACGTTGAGTTAACACAATTGAAAAGTTATTTTGAATATAAAGCTGAACAATTTCAGCGCGTTCTTTTGGAGTGTACTGTTCCATGGTATAAATTGTCTTCGAATGATGCTTCTAACGCGGTATGACATTATCCGATTTGTCAGCGCTGTTAAAAGTTACAGCGTTGCCAGATGGGTCAACTTTAAATGGCCTACCCTGTATTATAAAATCTGATGAATCGCCGTTACGAGTTTTCGAGAGAAAGGTTCTGCGGAAGATTTATGGTCCATTGCGCATAGGCAACGGCGAATACCGAAGTCGATGGAACGATGAGTTGTACGAGATATACGACGACATTGACATAGCTCAGAGAATTAAGAGTAAGCGCCTACGTTGGCTGGGTCGTCTGAATGGACGAAAATAATCCAGCGATGAGTGGATTGCCCCCGCCGGGGGAAGGAAGACGAAGATCTTCACTCTGTTGGAAAGACCTGGTTAAACTTGGAATCTCCAATTGATGCCAAACATTGAAAATGAAGAATGATTGGCACGTTTATGTAAACTCGGCTATAACCGGGTAAGCAGTGTCTACGCCAATAAAGAAAATTATTATGCAAAAATTAGTAAAATTGTGTTAGTCATACAAGTATGAACACGGTAAACAATGAACCCAATAGACGTTCAAAAGACCTTGTAATCGTCAAAAAAAGTCAAAGAATTTCACAAAATAGTTACGGGTGGCCGTAAAATGAACTTGATCGCGGGACGGGGCTTTCTTATACTCTTGTGTGCTACTACTAGATAGCTGAGCTACGTGGAAGCTTCACCAGAGCTGGGCCACTATCGGTATACTATTGTGATCAAAAAATAAGGTGACATTGTATTTATTTTGAAAATTCTTTATTTATTCTTCCAAATCAATTTCATCCCCTTCAAAGTAATCCCCTCCCGATGCAATGCACTTATGCCAACGGATTTTCCAATCTTCGAAACACTGGTTGTAGTCACTTTCCGGGATGGCCTTCAGTTCTGTCTTCGCAAACGACGGATAACGTGCAAATAGCATTCCTTGTTGACTGTTTGACCGGTTGGAAAGAATTCATAATGCACACCACCACGATAATCGAAGAAAACAGTCAACATGACCTTGATTTTTGAGCGACTTTGGCGCGATTTTTTTGGTCTCGGCTCTCTTTTGGCACGATATTCGATCGATTGATCGGTTGTTTCGGGGTCATAAGCATAGATCCAAGTCTTATCGCCAGTTATAATGCGTTTCATGACACCCTGGTAGTCGGAAAGCATCGTTTCACACACTTCAACGCGACGCCTTTTTTCCAAAAAAATCAATGTTTTCGATACCAACCGAGATTTGACGCGCTTGAGGCCCAAAACATCCTTCAAAATTGTATTGGCTGAGCCTTTCGATATGCCAACTTCATCAGCAAGGTCTCTAATTGTTAATCGACGGGTTTTCAACACCAAATCTTTGATTTGTTAAACGTGAGCTTCGTCGGTTGAGGGTGATGGTCGCCCTGGACGCTCTACGTCTTCGACACGTTTACGGCCGGCTTGGAACTCACTATATCACTTGTAAAAATTTTTTTTAGACATAGCCTCATCACCAAAGGCTTTCTGCACCATCCTCAACGTATCCGCAGCAGAAAATTGATTCCGTAAACAAAATTTAATGCAAATTTTTTGCTCAACAAATTTCGACATCGCAAAAAACGAAAAACTCACTTTTAGCAGCTCACAAAACGACACGTATCTCAAACACTAATAATTATTTTGACATGAAATTTGACATAAATGTGACTGACAGTACTACTAACCTAAAAAAAATAATTCTCCAAATCCGCGCGCAGTTTAAATTCAAATGTCACCTTATTTTTTGGGCACCTTATTTCTTTTGGCTCAAGTTCGTTCGCAAGAGATCTAGTGATATCTTTGCCCTCAGTATGGCTGGCATCACCGTAGTTGTGGGGCTTTTAGCTTTGCCCTATTGACGTCTATGCTGTAAAGTTGGGAGTCATATCAGACGCCATCTGCAGGAGCTACGAGTATATGGCATGACATGCCGTATGAGCAATATCAGCAGATGCAGGCTTATAGAGTAGTTCAACAGTGCAGCATTTAAAATTATTACTATTGAAAGAAGCTTCGAAGTTTTAAATTGCTTGTTAAATACATACTAAAAATTTATATATTTAACAAATGTTTTAAAAAACTCATAAACAACATAGAGAAAACGAGGACTTAAAAAACGAACCCTTTTTCCGAGTTGCAAATTTTGATTGTTATATAAAATTTTTGACGTTCCTATGATCATCAGAATCCTTCACCTCTATTATTGAAAATAGTTTTAATTTGTCTTTGAAAAACATGAAAGCTTGATTTTTTTTACTGAACTAGGAAAAACTTAACAGAAACATGTAAAAAGTTAAATAAATATTATTTATTTATATAAAAATTTAATTCTTCACAGCGTGGCCCATTGTTTCTACGAGTGCTACGAATTGACTTTTAGCAACAGCCAAAATAGGTTCGGGTCAGAGTCACAGCCTGTGCTATGGCGGCACAATGGGCAATGGCTATTTTCGAACGTCACAAACGCGCAAGGACAAGCGGTAAGTGAGACAGATTTTTGAGAAATATTTACATATGTATTTATATCTAAAGATTTAGAAATATATATAACATTTATTTACGAATTCAAATTACTTTGATTATGCAAACTGTTCTCATTTGTAAACCGTTGCTACATATCCAAACGTTTTTCACCTGATTTACACACTCGCAAAGTCCACTTTGAATCAGACACTCGTGACTTTCTTGAAATACATAAGCAGCTCGTGCAACTTGGAGAGGTTTATATGTTTTTTGGTATGCAGTAATATGTGTCAAATGGCTTACAAGCTTGTCTGGGGGATTAGAGTGACACAGCGGACTGATATGTTCGTGTATACGGCGAGGTGAAGTGAGTAATGGCAAATCTTTCCGTTTCACCGGAGCAGTTACAATACACTTGAACAAATACGAGAAGTAAAGAGAAAAATTACGCGGAATTGGCGAATTCAAATTCACTGATGTGCGAATAAATGCTTATTTTTGTATTTTAAAATGGGGGTTTTAAATAAAAAAAAAATGTTTAAGATGCCATCTTATAAATAAATATCGTTTTTAATTTAAGACCTTCCCAGTCTTACCTTTGAGATATGATTGCTTATGTATCTATTCTCAACAAACATGAAAGTAACCACGATGACTAAAGATTGAGAGTATGGATTGAAGTAAAATTAATAATTAAAAAATATCCTTCTTTCTAATGGGGAAACCAAGTAGAGGTACTTTTTCCAATAGGCATTTTTGACAGACCACGCGTGAGTCGTGTCAAGTATATTCGTTCAATATTGTTTCACATTTAATCAAGGGAAGACTTACGTCAGAACAACGGTTATAAAGCCTTAAGCTTTATTGCAAAAATTAACGTTCTGTAAAGAATGTGTCTCGGGCGCTTCACTCAATTCATGGTTAACATAGACGGCCTACTAAGCGTAATGTTTGCAACACCATCTTCAGGACCATCATTCCTTATTGGATAATATTCGACCGAATAGAACACGTCCAGCACGCAGTGAAGAAAATATAGCAGCCGTAGCTGAGAGTGTAGGCGAAGACCATGGGGAGTCGATTGCAGCAACTCGGACTGACGTACGGAACCACTTGGCGCATTTTACGTAGAGATTTTACAATTGAAAGCTTAGAAAACACAGCTTGTGCAAGAACTGAAGCCGCTCGACTTACCTAAACGACGTCGCTTTGCTCTATGGGCTCTCAAAAAGTTCCAAGATCCGACATTTTCGAGCCAAATTTTGTTCAGCGATAAGGTCCATTTCTGGCTCAATGGGTTTGTAAACAAGAAAAATGTTCGCATTTGGCACGAAATCAAACTGAAAAGATCCACTTTATCCTAAAATATTCTTCAAAAATTAAGCCGGCGAGAATGTAACCATCAATGACGACCGCGTTCGCACTATTTGATGCCTGAAATTGAAGATCGTGACCTCTGACATTGGATTCATCAACACGGCGCCACTTCCCACACATCGCGTCAATTAATGGATTTATTGAGAGAACATTTCGCAGAGCAGATAATTACACATTTTGGGCCGGTCGATTGGCCACTAACACCATGTGATGTCACACCGTTAGAATTTTTTCTATGGAGATAAAGTTTATGCGGACAATCTCGCTTCGATTCACACTTTAGAACAAAACCGCACGTATGTCATTCGCCAGTTACTTAGACGTAGCCCAACAATTGAAAAACATAATCTTTACAAAATTCTATTGAATGACAAACATGAAGTTTCTGTGTATACCTAGATTGGCTTGCCATTCCATAAGGAACCGACTTACACTGGAACTACGCATGTAAATCGTGCAAATTTAATACTAAAATCGGAGCGGAGTCAATGGTTCGAGTAACCATGAAACGATTTCGCATCAAGTTTGCTCTGGTGGATAACGTGCATCTTCATAGACACCATAAAATGCTCATTGACTATTACCAATACATACATGGAGCTGAGTATCGAAACCAAAGCGTGTAGTAATTGGAGTCCATCTACTTTATGGAAGAGTTTGGGTAAGGTTCTTGAATTGCAGGCTTACAAAATCCAATTCGTTCAAAAATTTAAGTCCAGCGATCAGCAAGCGCGTCGCAAGTTCGGTGAGTTGGGCTGAAAATGATAATGTGAAACGCTTGTCTACGCAGATAAGCCCGATACGATTGACGTCTTGGAAGAATTAATTCATAAAGTGGTTGAAATTTGGGTTTTTCGATTGGAATTTTTTCAACTTATTCTTGGGACATTATTAACAAAAATCTTTTTATGCTTCCATGCTTCTGTTTCGCTTCTTTTCTTATCCAAAAGACTTGAAGACTTGACATTGAATTCCTTGAGACAATCGCTATTAAAAAGTTTTTGAAGACTTGACATTGAATTCCTTGATACAATCGCTATTATGGGAAACTTCTTCTATAATTTTAGTATGAGATTCGTCTCTTCAAACAAAATACTGACTTCTCGAGTGCAGTTACAAAATCCTACTAAATTTTATATAAACAACTAAGAAGCAGAGAACTCACGCCTCTAATACACTAACAGAAGTAGTGAAATAGTTTCAGATTGAGAGAGAAACTTCGTTATTCCTTATACAATTTACATACATAACATATATGGCAAGACGAAGTATTTGTGTGTGTGCATGTGTATGTGCATATATGCATGTCTAAATGAGTATGCTTATGAGAATGCCAATGAAAGTCACGTTCCAGCTTTTTATTGTATCTACTATTGCTAAAGGTTGCATACAAATGGCATTCTTAAAGTTTGCAATGTCGATCTCCTCGCATTTATGTTGGTGTTTGTATGAGTATATAACCGAATGCATATGTGAGTGTTTTGCTTCGAATGGAAATACGAAGATTATACATATTTATACACATATACACGCATACATATGTACATATATTCAGTACAGATACATTTAGCTCCAATTCGATTCCGTTTTCGTTTGAAACTAGAAAACTCTTCTCATGTCGACCTTCCTTGTTAGACATTTAGATTGTGTGTGTAAGTATACAAATACACCAGTTAAAACACCGAGGCGACAATTCAAAGCGTTAGCCAGATAATACCATATCTATATGTGCGTGTTCTCTTATGAAGCTACATTTAACATTTACCTACATCGGTGGTCTGTGGTAAGGCTGCAGGAGACACAACTATTTCGGACGTCACTTACCTGTAAAAGAAGAAAAAAATAAGTAAAGTTAGTGATTTAATTTTTCTATGTAATTAAATTGAAATTTTACAAAATATATATTTTTGAAGAATTTTGCATTGTGTGAATGACAGCTGTCAGGAAAGCTGAGGATCTTAAATAATTGCAATTTTTGTGTTTTTGGGACAGAAAAAAATTAAATTAATGAAAAAGTTTTTCCTATTGGTTTCATATTGAAGAATCGAGCACCTGAACTTATCCAATTTGAGATATGTGTAAAGTCTAGTAAAAAGATACCCATTAAATTGTATGTTTTATTAGCTTTATTAGATAGAATTGGCAAATTTGTCGATTTTCAGAAGCTTCTTTTTAGGTAAATTTTTCACCAAAGAAAAAAAAAGTCTTGCGGTATTTTTATTGAATCAATTCGTGTGGCACCCATACATCGAGCTTCTTAGTGACTCCAAGCTTCTTCAAATGGTTTATAACGGTTTAATGACTACTATGCCGGTCTCTTTCGACCAATTCAGCGATTTATCGCAATTTTCAACGACAGGCCTTCCGGAGCGTGGCGTATCTTCGACCACCTCTACATCAGAACAAAAACGTTGAAACCATCGTTGTGCTGTGGAAATGGAAACTGTATCGGGTCCATAAACTGCACAAATTTTATTGGCGGCTTGAGATGCATTTTTGCTTTTATCGTAGTAGTACTGTAAAATATGCTATATTTTCTCTTTATTTTGCTTCATGTTTGCGACGCTATAACTCACGAACGACTTAAAAGAAACGACAATCAATCAAACATGTGTTAGCGTGTGAAATGAGCTTTCCAAAAAGATATAGCATGACCCGATGCGACGAATAAAACTAGAACTACGCGCTTTCAGCGCCAACTAGCGAAAATACCGCAAAACTTTTTTGACAACCTATTATATATTTTTGAAGAATTTTGCATTGTGTGAATGACAGCTGTCAGGAAAGCTGAGGATCTTAAAGAATTGCAATTTCTTGTGTGTTTGGGACCGAAAAAAATGAATTTAGTGAACTGTTAGTTTCATATTCGAGAATCGAGCACCTGAGTTTATTCACTTAAAGCGAACGTATAAAGTCTAGTAAAAAGATATCCATTATTTTAACATTAAATTTAATGTTTTATTTAGCTTTATGATTTAGAGTTATTCGATTTAGTAAAATATTCCCCGTTTTGTTCGATAAGACATTAGCATTTTGAATGTGATATGGTAATGCCATTATTATACAAGCCTTCGTTTCTATTGGCAAAACACTGGCAGAGTCGACTTTCATAAGCCTCCTTTTAGGTGAATTTTTACCAAAAAAAAAACGATTTCTTGCAGAAACAAGTAGCAAATACTTGATGTCAGGTCTAAACTATAATATAATATAGTACATAAGAAAAATGCATAAAAATATCTTCACCAATGTCCGGAGCTTTTGACGATTCACTATCAAAGGGCGTGTTGGCGTTATCCTTATGAAACACTATTCCTCTCCTATGGCTAAAGGGCGATTGCTTGAGATGGCTCAATTGTTGACAGTACTCATCCAAATTAAGCCTTTGGTTGTAGGAGAGACGATTCCAAGCTAATCCTACTAAACACAAACAAACCCTCCAAGATAGCCAACACCGGTTTTGCAGCAATTCGTCCGCTACTATTTTCCCTTGACGTTGTCAGAAGTGACCTATTTTTCATCATCAAACCGCAGCTAATATTCGGAAAGTGAAAATTGATGCATGAGGCGTTAACTTGTGTGGCACCCATACATCGATCTTTTTTTACACTCAGTCTAATCCAAATGGTACCAAAAGGTTTTTGGTATAGTGCTAAATACTATCCACATTTTCAGCTAGTCTAACTTTTCAGAAACTGTGGCTGAAATCGAAATTATTGCAGAAAAATGCGTTTCCATTTTTTTTGTCTATTGGCGTCGACAACGGAAACGCGGTTATAGCCGAGTAGCCAGGTCCTTCTCCACCTGGTCTTTCCAAAGGAGTGTAAAAAAGGATATTGCATCGAATAATCTCAGAGCTGGAGTGTTTTCATCCATACGTACGACCTGACCTAGCCAGCGTAGCTGGTGACTCTTAATTAGCTGAACTTTGTCATTGTCGTCGTATATTTCGTACAGTTCATCATTCTATCGACTGCGGTAAGCACCGTTGCCAATGCACAAAGGATCATAAATCATCCGCAGAACCTTTTTCTCGAAAAATTATCCATGCTTCTGCACCAAATATCAGGACGGGATGAGTGATTTGTAGAGTTTAGTCTTTGTTCGTCGAGAGAGGACTTAACTTCTCAATTGTCTACTCAGCCCGAAATAGCAAGAGTAATTCTGCGTTTGATTTCGACGCTATCTTTGTTGTTGGTGTTAATTCTGGTTCTAAGATAGAAAAAATTGTCTACGACTTCAATATTACGACTGTCAACTTGGCTCCCCTAAGTCGAGAGTGCGACATGTTTGCTTGCTTATCTAGTCTATTGATATCAATATCATCGGCACACGCCGGCAGCTGCACACTCTTATAGAAGATTATACTTTCTCTATTTAGCTTTGCAGCTCGAATTATTTTTTCCAAGAGTAGATTAAGGAAGTCACACGAATGGGAATCGCCTTGTCTAAAACCTCGTTTGGTATCGAATGGCTGGGAGCAGTTCATTCCAATCCTACGGCGCTTTTCGTATTGCTTAACGACAGTGTACACAGCCGTATTTGTTTTGAGGATATAGCAAATTCAGACATAGCGGCATAAGAGGAGCACCTTTTCATACTGTCGAAAGCATTTTTAAAATCGACGAAAAGGTGGTGTATGTCCATACTTTTTTGGTGAACATCTCGTCAGTTGTTGATTTTCCAGGTCTAAAGTCACACTGATATGGTCCAATCAGTTTTTTGACGGTGGGCTTTGATTTTTCACACAATACCCTCGATAGAACCTCATATGTGAGGTTGAGGAGGCTTATCCCTCCTTAGTTGGCGCAGAATGTGGGGTTTCTCTTTTTCTGGATTGGGCAGAGCTCACTTAAATTCCAATTCTCGGACATCCTTTCGTTCGATCATATTCTACAGAAGAGCTGATGCATATTCCTCTACAGTTCTTCACCGCCGTGTTTGAAAAGCTCGGCCGGCAATCCATCGGCCACCGCCTTTGTTGTTCTTCAGACGGGTAATTGCTATTCAAACTTCTTCAAGGTTGGGCAATGTAACGTCTGCTCCATTGTCATTGATTGTGGAATCGGGTTCGCCTTTTCCTGGCGTTATGCTGTCACTGCCATTCAGCAGGCCACATAAGTGTTCGCTTCATAATTTTAGTATGCTCTGGACATCGGTCACTAGATCACCTCTTGTGCTTCTACAAGAGTATGCTTCGGTCTTGAAACCTTCTGTTAGTCGCCGTATATTTTCGTAGAATTTTCGAGCATTACCCCTGTCGACCAGCTTGTCAAGTTTTTCGTACCCACGCCTTTCGGTCTTTCTATTTATTAGTTCGCATATCTGTCGCGCTTCCCTCTTCAACTTTCAGTATCTATCCCATGTTGTGGTCAATTGTGTGGATAAGGAATAAGAATTTATTGCCTTTTGTTGCAATTGCTGTGGGTATAATCTACATGAAGTTGATTTCATTGATTGCTAATAACGCATAAACGGTGAATATCTGGTTCCAAACCTTAATCATTGTAAATTATTTGGAAATGGAGCACGCAAGTTAAACGATGTGTTTTTCAATCAAGAATAGCTGCGATTAGTAAACTTTGCAACGCCTGATCTATATGAAAACTAGTTCAAACCAGGCATATGCTAATGCGATTAATTTTCAGAGTCTGGTAAAAAAAATGTTATTATCTTGTGAAAATTTGTGTTGAGTTGCACAATGTCTGAAAATGAGTGTGAAATATGATTCTAATATCCATTAATAACCAAACTCAAAGGCACCATTCTCAGCAAGAAATGCACTAGAACGCATCACCATCAGCTACAGAGATTCAAATGTAGGAAAATACATACATATATACATACAGACATACATAGATACATATACCAATAGAGAGAGAGTGTCTTTTGCAGGCTTGCCAGAAAGTTGTCACTACCCATTGTCCTGCATGAAAAGTTTGCCTTCACCAGCACATTTCAGCAGCGACGTCAACCGAAATGCAAATTTTCGCTCAACTGACCAGCAACTGGCAAATGAGTTTACAATGGTCTACTGCGTCCAAATAAATTTCATCAATTCTGGGTTTTTTTTTTCACTTTAGCCTTAGTTTATGCTAAATGGCACAGACAATGATAATGCAGAAACCAAGGACCAACAGCCACAAAGGAACAGGGATCAAAGTTTCAATTGAAAGCCGCAAAATGTAAAAAAAAAATACTTTTGTTCCGTGAAATAATGTTTAAGTACAGCAAAGTTACGCTACGCTGAACCTCAGCGGCTACAAAATGAAAAGGAAGCGAACGAAAAATAGTAAAAAAAATTAAAATCAACCGCAATTACTTCGGTAACTTAGGTGAATCAGTTGTAATAGGGTGACAAGTGATTTTGACGCTTATAACACGCCCAAAAGTATGCTTCACTTATACACTAGCAAAAAGCAGCAACCGAAAGTTGCATAGCAATCGGCAGTTTTAGGCAACTTTTTGCAAAAAACATCAAAAGCATATTAGTGCGGCGCAATCTGAGCACCTATTTTCGGAGGATTTCTTTCCTGCGCTTCCTTTGTCGCTGCTGGTAGATAGCCTAGAAGAGCACTCGCTGCACGTTCGACAAGTTCAATTAACTTGTGGCCAATAGCAGGCATCAGCATTCAGAACGGGATGCTCGTATGTTCGACATAAAGGCGCCTTTGTTCGATGTGGAGACACAAATGGCAATGCGTGAATTGAAAGCACTGTTTTTGGCCAAAACAATGGCGCACATGGCAAATGACCGAACTCGTGTACAAATTTATTTTCACACAAGCTGTTTAATAAGCCAAACTTGTCGATGGCAGATAAGAAACATATTCAAGTAGGTGCGATTGCTTGTTAGAGTATCTGACCGCAGAATAGAATCGATAAAACAGGAAATATTTAGACCGTGTTATATAGCTAATTCTAAGTACTCTGAATATTGCAGAAAGCGAATCACGGGAATGTTAATTATTAGATTAGACGGTAGAAAATTAAAAAAAAAAATCGTAGTAGGATGAAACCCATCGAAAACGAAAGCTCAAATCACAAACAATAAAGAAGAAGATGAAAGAGTTTGTCGATATTAACCCTTTGATTTCCATTTTCAACTTAAATACTACTAATCAAATTAATCGTTAACGTACAGTGTGTTTAACGTCGTTATCCAAAGACGACAGCTTTACTCCTCGGCGCTCAAAAGCACAACGGATCAAATCAATGCGTTGATCAGCGTCAGGTATTTTCAGTACCAATTGACAGTGTGGAATGGACACACGAACCACCTTGGTAGAATTCTAAGAACAACTAAAACCTCTGCCGTACTTTGTGCTCGGCAACCGGTTGCAATGCAACTACGCATTCAACTGACAAAGTTCTTCCCGCATTAGACATTATCTACAACCACCACCATACTCCCTGAGGGGCCAGTCCGCATGAGCAGGTTGGAACTCCAAGGGATCCTGCTCTTCGTGGTACCAGAATTAAGTGTCAAGTCAGATCTAGTCCCCGAAACTACAACTAGTTGAGCTTGCATATTGCTTTGGATTGCTGACCAGGGATGGGACCCCATACACACATTACATGCACACACCATTCGCGCAAAAAACTAACCCTAATTTTTAGTTAAACGCCTACGTCTCTAAACAATTCACGCGCAAACGACCCCAGCTGTTCGGCATTCCGAATAATGGAGATCACACCGCTAACATTTAAACGTCTATCAGTCCAGCTAGTCCCCACACCACCCAGACCCCAAATTTCCGAGTACATCGGGTATTCTGTAGTTACATGCACCCAGTACTCTATCTCCGGCCTACAAAAAACAATTCGACCTATCAGATAGGTCAGACACAATCTGAGGTGTCGCTCAACAAACGAACGTCCCAAATGTATTCATAAGTCACTCGGCTATTAGGACTATTGTCCTAACGGTCTTGCTACCTACACTTGAACCTATCATCTGTAAGCCTTCTGCTCCCTAGATATCCCTCCCTTTTTAGAACGAACAACTGCCGGGTCTAGCTAACGGATGGACAGAGAGACCGATATGTTGCTAAATTTTATATTCTTCTTCTTCTTTACTGGCGTAGACACCGCTTACGCGATTATAGCCGAGTCAACAACAGCGCGCCAGTCGTTTCTTCTCTTCGCTACGTGGCGCCAATTGGATATTCCAAGCGAAGCCAGGTCCTTCTCCACTTGGTCCTTCCAACGGAGTGGAGGTCTTCCTCTTCCTCTGCTTCCCGCGGCGGGTACTGCGTCAAATACTTTCAGAGCTGGAGTATTTTCATCCATCCGGACAACATGACCTAGCCAGCGTAGCCGCTGTCTTTTAATTCGCTGAACTACTTGTATGTCAATGTCGTCGTATATCTCGTACAGCTCATCGTTCCATCGAATGTGATATTCGCCTTGGCCAATGCGCAAAGGACCATAAATCTTTCGCAGAACCTTTTCTCGAAAACTCGTAACGTCGACTCATCTTTTGTTGTCATCGTCCAAGCCTCTGCACCATATAGCAGGACGGGAATTATAGAGAATTATAGGGTTTGGCTTTTGTTCCTCGAGAGAGGACTTTACTTTTCAATTGCCTTCCTTAATTCGTTGGCCATGGTCGTCATCATTGGGGGTGTTTTTTTACGTGGCGGGTCCCAAACCCAGCGCACAACCCTAAGTAGGGAATATTTCGCCTTCCCACTTTAGCTCGCCTTCAAACGGATGTTCTTAGGCTACCCAGAGGATACTTGGTCAAAGACCGGAAGTCGTGAGCTGCTTGAGTCATATGTAAAAGAATCGTTTCTGGCCACTCCTAAGTGAATGGCGATCAGATAACTTTCCTCACTTGCGTGAACTTCTACACATGACTCCATCCTTCGAATTACAGTTGTTTAAAAATGATTAAAAATAATGCAGAAATTTGCTATATTTCGAAATTTTTGTATAAAAAAGGGAAGAAAGGCAAGCCACAAATGAAATTTGTGAAGTTTACGGAGACGATGCTGTGTCAGTTCAACAATGCTCCGCTGGCTTCCGTTCTGAAACTTTCGATGTGAAAGAGGCACCTCGCTCTAGTCGACCGATCACTAAGGAACTTAATAGTCATCATCAAACGGGTTTGAATCATTTAAAGAAGGCTGACTACAAAAAGAAGCTAGAATTTTACCACATGAATTGTCTGTGAAAAATTTAATGGATCGAATTAACATCTGCGATTTTAGCTGGAGTGAAATGAAATCGAACTATTTCTAAAGCGAATGGTAACAGAAGACGAAAAGCGTGGTCGCAAAGCCAGGATTGACGCCTCGGAAGGTTGTGTTGAGTGTTTGGTGGGATTGGAAAGGAATCATCCACTATGAGCTGCTCCAGCCTGGTCGAACGATTGACTCTACATTTTACTGCCAACAACTGCTGAGATTGAAGCAAGCAATCAAACACACGGCCAGAACTGATGAACAGAAAGGACTTCGCCTTCCAGCAGGACAACCTTCGACCTTGGCTGGAAAGTTTTGATGCATTCACCATATAGCCCTAACCTTGCACCATCGGACTACTATTTCTTTCGGTAAATACAGAACTCTCATAATGGAGTAAAGTTGGCTTCAAGACAATCCTGTGAAAAATTTTCGCCGAGAAATCAGACAAGTTTCACACTGGTGGAATAATGTCTCTGTTGGAAAAAAGGCAAAAAGTGGTCGACCAAATTGGTACATATTTGGTTCATTAAAGTTCATTATAAATATAAAAATAAATAAGTAGAAGTTTGATTAGTAATGCGAAAAGACTTTTTCGACTACCCAATGTACATAACACGAACTTTAAAACACCAAGAAGGAAATTTCGGAGACCTTATAAAGTAGCCAGGTTCGTTTTTTCTCCAAAAAGCTGCTCATTTGTCGGAACCAAGTTAGAATATAGCTGCTGTACAAATAGTTCGAAATTAAGTTCTTGTATCGAAAACTTTTTTATTTGTCAAAATGTCTTCACGAACACGTCCTAAGCGTGAGATTAGACCACTATCAGACGCCATACAAAAAGACCGATCGATATCATTTCTTGTATGAAAACTTTTATATTTATACCTAGGTTGCTATATATATTTCTGGACTAGGCAACACTAAGTGTTGCCAGGTGCAATCTGACATTTCCATTGGAAAGTCTGACATTTTTTAGCATAACATCACTCAGAACGTTTTGTCATTTAAGCGTGAATTGTTTTATTTACAGGGAATTAGAAAATTCATCTCGGCCAAAAAATGGAATTAACTCGTGAACATTTTCGTGCGATCATTTTTCACAACTTTCGACGTGGATTATCACGACAAGAGTGCATCGATGAACTAAAATCTTTGTGTGGCTATGAAGCACCATCCTATAGCACAGTGAAAAACTGTTACAACAAATTCAATCGTGGCCGATGCTCGCTCAAAGACGAATTCCGTGAAGGTCGTCCAAAAACAGCCGTTGTGCCAGAAAACATCGATGCCGTACGTGAACTGATAATGTAAGACCGTCATATAACATACCTTCAGATAGAGGCATGCCTATGCATTTCTCCCACCAGCATACATTCGATATTGCATGAACACCTTGCCGTAAAAAAGGTTTGTTCTCGTTGGATCCCGCACAATTTGAAAATCGCTCAAAAAAAGGCTCGTGTGGATTGGATAAAGAAATGCTGAAAAAATACGATCGCGGTGCTTCAAAAGACGTTTATAAGATCGTCACAGGTGGCGTATGAGCCCGAAACAAAACAGCAATCGACCGTGTGGGTCTTCCAAGACGAGCCAAATCCAATGAAAAAAAAAAAAAACATTTTCGTTGATAGATATGCCTATTTTCATTGTTAGGCCAGAAATATATATAGCAGCCCTCGTAAAGGGTAATACAGCTTCGGTGCAGCCGAAGTTAAGACTTTTTCTTATTCCTAATTATTTTAAGATTTTACAATCAATCGTTTGTCAAAAAAACTGCTATAGTCTGTGCAGCCCATGTTGTTGATCTAGCTTGTCCCAAATGCTAGAAGGTCCGTTATGTATAGTGATGCGGCTCGCCCACATTTGTAACTACAGCGAAGGTCTTAATGATGAGAAAGCAAAGCTTATATAACCTCGGTAATGTCCTACAAAAGAAAGAATGAAACGAAACCTTGGAAGATCTACACAAGAAATTTACTCGGTGTAATACATTACGAGTGTTAGACAATGCAAAACCCATTCTGTTTAATTAGACGCAGCGACGGTTTGCTTTCAGCAAGTGCATTTATTTTCACACTGAAAGACGTGCAGCATCAATCACTTTCCGCTTTCTTAGCTATAGGGACTTTCGCATCGCGCTAAGTACAAAACGTGGTCAAACAAATGTAGCACATATGATGCACACATGTGTGCGTGTGAGTATTTATGTATCGATGGCGTCGATTCTAGCTTGCCACACTAAATTCCCATTAAATACATCAGCCGCTGCGTACACCAATGCCAAGCATTTCCCTAATGTGAGTTTAAACATTAATATTTCACTGAAAGATTTGCAGTTTATCAGTGAAAGCGCACTGCACTAGAAATAATGCATGTGTGTGTGTGTGGGTAGTACTTTTTCGAATTCTCGAACATCTCGAACATCCGCTTTGACAAAGTCACGTTCCCTTTCAAGATAGTCACGAGAGATGCATGCGATACACATCTGCTGGTATTCTTCGGATCTCATTTATCAAACACAATGAACTTCCGTTAATGCCGAGCCACCTTCTCCCCACCCCCACACAAATCGGTCATTTATGTATAAAATGTAAGCGTGCACTTAGTCGCATATAAAAGGGCGATTGCAACAAACTGTTGCACAACTACAGCTGACACGCTTCCGTGCGGGGGCGCGCTTATGTATATGTGTATCATGTTTGTATGCATCTGTGTTCCTTGCAAGTGGGATCGTTGGTGGCCGACATTATCTAAAAGCACTTGCGGGTATTTGTGGCGGCAACGTATCGTGCAACATTCTCAAGAGGGTCACAATGCAAGTGCCGTTATTGTTGTTGCGGGTTTACTAAGGGGATTGTTAACCCAGCAACACTGCATACCGTTGGTTGTATGATGGCACGTTTGTATGTACGTGTATATCAGTTAATGTAATGTAGACTACTTTACAGTTATCATATCCTGTTGCTACTTACAAATGGCGGCGGGGTGGATAAGTCGCTTTTACAGCTATAAACTGCCAGCAATGAAGAGAACATTACTTAATGACTAGTGCAAGCAAAGCATAAGGAAATGAGTGTGCGTGTCAGTTGACGAGTTGACGGGTTAACGGTTTATTGACAGCTTCTTTGAGTGGGAAAATATAAAATGTTGATCTGTAATGTGACGAAAACATAAAGATTTTCCATAATTTTTGTGGGCGCCATTTAAATTTTAGGGGCTTTTCAGTGCGAGGAAGAATAAAGTGGCACGATCAGCATTTTGGCTCTTTCATCCTTTGCATTTCGTTTAAGTTAAAAAAATTACGTTAGAAACACATTATACTAAAGCTGAGAGCGCCTATTTAAAAGAATATAATGTTTCAGGTCCAAATTACGATACGTTTCAAGTTTGCTCCTTTACGATACCAAATGGAGTTCAGTTGCTAGGTCCACGAGAAGTAGTCATCATTTAGGATGACTGCGCTTGACGCAAATTTTAACAGTCTCTGCGTTCTCACTGTTGATACCTCCTTCATTGTATCATACCATGGGGATCCCAGATGCTTACAGCATTGTATTGTTAATCCGGGACAAGATATGCTCAATTGTTTCTCTGGTGCCTTGTTCTATACATTTCTTCCAGTCTTCTTGATTTGTCAATCCCAGTCTGCGGGCATTTTTCACTGCTGCTCTGTTTCGCAAGACACTTCTGACCCATATGAGATACGAGTTTACTGCATTGGTTGCTGCTTGGCTGTTTACATAGGCGTTGACTTTGGAATTGCATGCAGGTGTTTAGAGACCAGCTTCACGGTTTCGCAATAGCAAGAAGATCAGCTTGGAATATTCTGAAGAAGTCAACTTAAAAGCAGCGGGCCTTTGAACCCTTTCCATTGGCTTCGGGTAGGTGGAATTCCGTACGCTTGCCAACCATACTGCTGCACCATAGAGCAGTCTTACAATAACTCTTTCTTCTATGTTGTGCTTGCAAAGCAGTATGCTCACCATGACTACCCCCATGGTACTTGGTGTTGTTCTTGAGAGGGAGTTGTGTCGCATTTATCGAAAGAGATCTTCACAGCAGAATTTTGTGCTTTCTTGGTAACACAAGAAGATCCGTTTTCTAAGGGTTTAACCCCAGACCCGCTTGCGATGCCCAATTTTGGAGAGTATGGAGAGTGATGGGTATATTATTTCTAATCTCTGTAGACTCCTATCGGTCATTAAGATGTGAATGTCGTCCGCATATGCCACTATTTTAGGACCTTTACGGTCCAAGTTCCTTGGCAGTTCATTCAGCACTAATTCAATAGAAGCGGAGATAGCACTCCATCATGCAGAGTACCTCTACAGTCTTCCTTGATCATTTTAAGGTCGTTCCATTTGGCTTTTATCTGCCAAGAGGTCGAAAGGATCCAGCGTTGTATAGCAAGATCAACACCTATTGAGTAGATACTATTCAGAATAGATTCCGTAGAGACGTTGCTGAACGCTCCAGAAATATCAAGGAATGCTTCAACAGCATATTCCTTATATTATAATATTTAAGAGCCTTTTTAATATTTTATTTATATATTTTATATATTAAATACCAGTGTATGAATTGCAGTCTTTACTGAGCGCCCTTCGTATACAGGGTTTGTCCGGAAAGTAATAGGACTGAGCCGATTTAATAAAATTATTGAACCAAGCGTTAGAGTTCTTTAAAAACTATTAAAATAGGCTCCTTCTGCGTCGATGCAGCGCTGCCCGTGCGATTTTCAAGCATTGAAGGTGTTACGGAAGACATTCTCCGGAATAGCCTTGAGAGGCGAGGAGTCATGACTCGTCACCTGTGATTATGTTATTCAAAAATGTTCAAATTTTCTTGGCACATTTCCACTTGCCGCAATTTTTGGTCGGCAGTGAGCACTTTTGGGACCATCTTCGCGCACACCGTTCAAGTGCTCCGTCACAATGTCATGAACCACAGATTTTGATAAATTTAACATTTGGCAATTAAACGAATACTGAGCCGATGGTCTGAGTTCAAAACTTTGCGCACACGAGTCACATTGTCGGTGTTTGTCGAAGTCGTAGGTCTCCCAGCATAGTCTTCATCAGCGACCTCTTCCCGGCCCTCCAAAAAGACCTGATGCCACCGAAACACACCACGTTTTGCTAAAGTCAAACGTCTATGTCGCAGATTTACACTCACAGAAACACGTCGCGCGAAAATGTTTGTCCTGACTCTCCAGGTGCCAGGAACGTCCTCTACCGAAACAAGTCGGTGCGCACGCTCCGAAGTACAGTCGCGGTGGTAGAAAATCGGTCTTATTACTTTCCGGACAAACTTTGTATGCGTACTGCGCCTCGGACAATCTGCAGCCGTTATCGTACGCGTCCAAGATTTTCTCTAGCACTTTCACATAGTAGTAGCCCGATAAGGGTTTCGACAAATGAGCAGCTTCTTGGGGAGAAAATGACGTAAAGAGGAGCCACGTCAAGGTGTCACGGAAACGGCTATCCCGGAGGATAACACAACAGAAGTCCACGATCACCGCTGTTTTAAGGTGAGCGAGAAAGCTGAGATTGTAAGCAGCTGAAAAGATGCCGTGAGTTATATATTTCACGAAATTCTCGACTTTTTTTTGTTGGTTAAGTAGTTGTATATCGGACTGCTTTAATTACCACAGTTATTAACATAATCAGACGTAACACTGATACATAACTGAATTAGTAAAATCGCATAAACCATTTTCAGCTCCGAGTTCTTTAGTCGTTTTCTGCAAATTTACCTGGTTTTTTATAACTATCAACTCCTTCCCCGCCATTTCCATTTCCATGCCCATTTCCACTTCCATCTCCATTACCACTACCTCTGATTGAACTACGAAAAGGATTTGCTGTTGTTACAAATTGTTGACAATTCTTTGCAATGGATTGCCATTTGCCGTCACTGTTGGGCACCATAAGGTTTGATATATTCGACATTTTCAGTTTAGACAAGTCAACAGTTTCAAAGAACCGTATTTTCACAACTCTTTTGCGTTTTATTAAAGAGTCGAAAATTTTCTTGAGTCCAATGGTGTAAATTAATCTTTTCATTTTTGCTACAATCGCTTAGCAATCGTCAAGCGGACGGAACTAACACAATTCAATATCGCGCTTCACAAAATCCGAACTGGTTTTGTACGAAAATTATTTTTTGTAATAAATTTACAGAAAAATACAAAAGCAAAAGTCATTTTGATGTAAAGCAAAAATTCTGTCAAGTGTTGTAAAAGTAGCACATGTTCAATAAAAGATTGAAATGTTTTATTGTAATGAATAGTATACAGAATGATTCAAATATAGTTAAGAAAATTTTAAGAAAAATTGTAATACTATACTACTGTGTCCAATAAGGTGACATTTGAATTTAAACTGCGCGCGTCGAAGGATTTGGAGATTTATTTTTTTTAGGTTGGTAGTACTGTCAGTCACATTTATGTCAAATTTCTTGTCAAAATATTCATTAGTGTTTGAGATACGTGTCGCTTTATGAGCTGCTAAAAGTGAGTTTTTCGTGTTTTACGATGTCGAAATTTGTTGAGCAAAGAATTTGCATTAAATTTTGTTTACGGAATCAATTTTCTGCTGCAGATACGTTGAGGATGGTGCAGAAAGCCTTTGGTGATGAGGCTATATCTAAAAAAAATGTTTACAAATGGTATAGTTATTTCCAAGTCGGCCGTGAATGTGTCGAAGACGAAGAGCGTCCAGGGCGACCTTCAACCTCAACCGACGAAGCTCACGTTCAACAAATCAAAGATTTGGTGTTGAAAAACCGTCGATTAACAATTAGAGACCTTGCTGATGAAGTTGACATATCGAAAGGCTCAGCCAATACTATTATGAAGGATGTTTTGAGCCTCAACCGGTCAAACAGTCAACAAGGAATATTATTTGAACGTTATGCGTCGTTTGCGTAACGCTATCCGCCTAAAAAGGCCGGAATTGTGGAAAGACAATTCTTGGTTTTTGCACCACGATAATGCACCATCCCATACTGCCCTCGTAATTCGTGATCATTTCGCCAAAAACTCAACACATATCGTTCCGCAACCACCGTATTCAGCTGATCTGGCGCCGTGCGACTTCTGGCTGTTCATCAAGCTCAAAAGACCGCTCCGGGGACATCACTTTTATACGATAGAGGAGATTCAAGCCGCAGCAGTGTTTCGAAAATTGGAAAATCCGATGGAAGAAGTGCATTGCATCGGGAGGAAATGAAATTGATTTGGAAGAATAAATAAAGAATTTTAAAAATAAATACAATGTCACCTTATTTTTTGGGACAGTAGTACTTCATAAATTGAAAAAATAATTTGTTGCCTTGTAATATTTATCATAATAAATAAGTGAGAAGGAGCGAAATTTGTTTCAGATGGATATGATCTTAGTATATGCATGCCATTAGTATGTACTTAAGCCTTGTGAAATTTTTTTCAGGCACCTACAAAACATTTTTATTGAAAATTTTGCAACTAATTCAGTAATCGTTGCTGGGAGACATGTTCAATCGACTGCAGTCGTAGAGAAAAGGTACTAGGTAACAGTTTCTGCACCGTATCATGTTATACAGGGCACAATTCTAGTCCGTTCGTATTAAGATATTTCCAATTATTTAAGTAACGATTGTGGTATTTTGATTAAAAAACTTTTAGCACACGAATCTTATAATTAAAGCAAATTAAGTTATAAAAATCTTAGGTTAAGGTCACTGGGTAGAATGGATTCTGCATTTTGGAAAATCTTAGATGATTTTTTCATGCTTTTTACATATTTTGCTAATCATTTTGCTAAAATTGATCTTTAAGAAAGAAGAGAGGAAATTATTTTGATTTCATTTATTATGCGACAAAAATTTCTCTGATATTAGTAGGCGACATATAACAGCTCATTTGGAAAGTCGCCGACCTGGCACATAGTACTATAGTTGGCGCGTGTATAAACTTAACAGCTGTTGAATCATTAGTTTGTGAATTACAGTTGAATTTCCATAACTCCAACTTTTCGAAATTCTTCATAACTCGAACTCTTGAATTGGCAATAGAAGTCAAAATTCATACACATTTCTTTTATAACTCGAAGTTTTTTTTGCGAATTATGGTGATTCGAGTTAGGAAGAAAACCGGTCGCATTTGAGAAAAAAAGTGCTGTTTCACCAAGGCAATGCAGCGTGTCACAGATCCGTGAAAACGATGGCGAAACTCCATCAATTGGGTTTCGAATTGCTTTTGCATCCACAGCATCCTACAGATCTGTCCCCCAGCACATATTTCTTGTTATCAAATGTTAAAAGAATGCTCGCTTGGAAGAAGTTTTCGTCGAAAAAAGAGGTGATTACAGCAACTGAGGCCTATTTTGAAGCAAAGGACTAATCGTACTACAAAAGTGGTGTAGAAAAGTTGAAGGATCATTATACCATAATCAGTGTATAACCTTTGAAAGTAATTATGTTAAAAAAACAAAAACGAAGAGTGCTAAAAACAAGTCAAAAAGGGCAGTTCGGAGCAACAGAACATTTTATATGTACTTTTGCAACTTGCAAGAATCGAAGCCATTGAAATGCCTTAAGATGTAAAACGTCTACCAGAGTATCGAAATATAAGCAATTTTATGTACATATATGATACAAGATACTATACCGATATATACGGCATACGGTTTATGGCAAAAACGAAAATCATTATAAGTAGTATTTGGTAGTTGGGAGCACTATTAATTTGTATATATTTTAACCAAGATTTTTTATTAGTTATTCATTAATTTTTAAAGAGTACAGAAAAAAATTAAAAACAATAAAAAGTAAAAAATTTCAAAAATTATGAGCTGACGAAGTGGGGGTTCTCTAAAAATTTCCACGTGACCATGCCCATGATTTTAACCCTCCTAGTTATCTGAAACAAAAAAAAAGATTATTAATCTAGAATAATGTCGCAATGGTCGGAACTATAGAAAATCGGGAAACATTTTTTTTTTTCACAAAATGGCGACTGCCTGAAAAAAAAAAATTTTTTATCAATTTTTCTGACTATTTCGAATTTTTTAAAAATAATAAAAATAAAAATTTTGGGATGGGGCTAGTTCCAACCATAGACAAGCCTATAAAGAAGACTCTATAAAAATTTAAAGTAAATCGGTCCAGTAGAACCTGAGAAATCGTGGGTATCGTTCCGTAATAGTCAGTTTTGAGAAAAACGTGTTTAAAGTTTCGCGTTTCGGCCGAACCAGTTTGAATGTTGGGTCAGAAAAATGCCTATATCTCCGAAAATAATTTGAATTTTGGAAAATCTTCTTGTACACATATTCTTGAATAGTTGAACTTTGAAAATATAAAAAAAAGTAATCCGATTTTTTTAAATTTCTAGACTAGAATATCCCTTAACCAAGATGTCAAGGTTTCATCAAGGTTTCTCACATTATTTGAAGTAAAGTCAGGTATATGTTCGAAAATCCTGATATCAGTTTTATGGGGGCTGGGTTAAGTATCCAGCCAATTTTATCAATTTTAGATAAAAAGATGCACTGTTATGTAATTTGGATTGAGATAATTCAAGTATTGGATGATATATGTAATATAAAATCACCCGGAAGTACGGAAGTAGGCGGGGTTGTAGTCCGATTCCGCCCATTTTCCCACTGTGATATAGAATTATAAGAGGAATGCTAGGTACTAAATTTGGTCGAAATAGGTTGGGCGGGTTCGAGATATGTGCTTTAACCAAAAAGTGGGCGGTGCCACGGCAAATTCACATGACCACTCCGAGGACACCGTTTTGACTCATTAGAGGATATAAAAGCTGAATCGAAGAAGGCTCTGATGGCCATCACGACTGAGGATTTTCCCAAGTTCTATGATGACTGGAAAATTAGTTGGCATAAGTGTATTGCAGCGGGAGGGTATTACTTTGAAGGAAATGAAATGGACAAAATTCACCTTTCAATTTGATCGCAGTAGTAGTTACTGATTTATCGCTTTTTTAGTAGTTTTTAACAGTAGGAGTTCTAATAATCAGCCTTATCGTAAACTTCGTGTGAATAAATCATCATCGCTTTCGACTAGGGAAAGTTTTTGAATATGGGAGATCCCCCATGTGAAGTTCCCGATAAGAAAAACACAAATTTGTGAATTTTTCCTTGGAGAATGACAATTACGCGAAGTAATAATAGGCAAATTTGGTTGTGTAGCTTTAGTGGTTTGGGAGATGTGAACACTGAATTCTTTAGACGGCGGGGCCACGCCCACTATTTCAAAAGTTTTTGCACACAGAAGCCCCCGGCTACTGCCATCCAATGCGCCTATGTGAAATTTTACTAAACCCTGACTTATGAGCAAGAAATGCATACATATATGAAAAATTTTCCTCAGCAATATTTCTTCTCTAAAGAGCCGTCCTTTTTAGTTAGGGCATAATTCACAATAGATAAAGCAATTGTGAAATACACATTTTAAAATCTATACATAGCATTTACAGCTTTCGTAATACTTCACGCATATATGTACATATGTATGTGTGAAAAAGTCAAATAATAAAACTAAACCAAAACCCGTCACATAACAAAGTGCAAATGTTATGTTGTGCTAATGTACGAGCCAAACAAATTATTGCCACACAGGTAATTTTTCAAGCCAAAAACGATGAAATGACAATTGCGATGATTCAATAAAAGCAAAAACAAAATGCTCATAAAAGAGGTGCCAAACAAATTGGAGCACGGCAAACGTACTTTATGCCGCATTACAACACATAAGTGTATATATCCACACTATACATACACACATATGTACATATGTGCTAATGAATTGTATGTAAAATAGTTAAAATGAGATTAAGACAACTAAAAACACAATGACATGCAAATAAAGAGGGAACGAAAGTGTCGAAAATTAATGTTGCAACTGTTTAAAGCGACCTTCCCGGCAACAAACAAGCCGCACCAGCTGCACTAGTCAATATGATATGATATGTATGTATATTTGTATGTATAACTACATACACGCTCATATTCACATTAGTTAGGTTGTTTGTGTGGTGAATACAATGAAACGACTGCAGCCTGAATCTTTTGTTATTATGCAACATCTTCATAATGCGAAAGATAGGTCAGGGAGCACGTAATAAAAGTGTAAGGTGTTTAGGGTCAACTGCTGCTGGCTAGGAAAAGTGATACTCCGTGCATGAGTATAGTACAACAGTAAATGCACATTTGTATGTAAGTATTAAGTCGGTTCGAAAAGCTACTAATGAAGAGATTCAAAACTGGAAAAATGTAATTTTCATGAAACTGATTTATTAAAGTTGAAAAAGTAATAAAAACTTCTGACTAAAAAGTGGACCAGTATTTTTAGAAGTCCAATATATCTATTATTTTAAGTGGTTACATGGGTTTACGGCTTTCAAAAAACCGATTTTTTATTACCTTATTAAATTTTACAATATCTCTAGAACACTGTACTAAATTTTCAAGTTGATCCGAGTAATAGTTTCGGCGGTACAGCCTTGAGAACTTGTACGCTCGAGGATAGCTAGGCTAAGTGTGCCGTGTTTAAACGCGTTTTTCTCTAAACTGTGTTTTTGAAGTCGGTTGGCAAGATCTATCGAGAACTACTCAACCGATCTTCATGAAATTTTACACAGGTATTTGAGATACTATTCTTAAAAACTAGGACGAAGGATTTGTTTTCGATTACAACAAAAAATGTCGCAAAATTTTCACTGAAATCTTAATTTTTTTGTAAAAATATCTGCCCTTAATCCAATTTTCAGTTTTGTTTTTCACTTCGTCCAAGTTGTAAGTTAAGGTTTTAACTAAGACACCTAATTTGTCACTTTCCTGTAAGGAGATATCCTGCCAACGAGAGCGCATCCTTTTTCCGAGGGTTCCCGGAAATGGCGTCGAAATGGCCGGGTTTAAAATATTTTTCTCCCCAAAAATTTCAGAATTTCTTCGTAATAATGTACGTTTGTAACAATAAAAATTCTAATAAAATATTTTTTTTTTTTATATCAGAAAAAATTTGTTGAAAAACGGCTCCTTTTTACTCGAGGAAATCCATGTAAAACCTTAGGTTCTTTGTGAATAATTCAGTTGGTATGAAAGAAGCTTTTTTACGTGAAACTGACACCATAATTATGTCAATGTTACAGATCGTACTCAACAGCTAAATGCTACATATCCATTTACGACAGTTATTTTGGAGAACTTGGTGCTCAATATCTTGCTTTGAAGTTTTTTTTGGAAGCCAGTTTGAAGTTGCTGTTCCACTGTTTCAGGACCTGGGTTCCATCTCAGTACCGTCTAATTCTAAAGAACCTGAATATTCTCAATTTAGGGGATATTCTCAATTTTTTTTATAGTGAAAGAGAAATTAAAGAAAAGCGAAACGTTATTGCATGGTTCCATGGCTAGAAAAATTCTCCTCAAATTTTTACCTATTCAATTGATAACTTTTTACCTAATATAGCGGCAAAAGTGTAAGATATATTATTGAATTTCGGAGAGAATCCTTTTCTGACAAAGGTATGCCAGTATGTTAAAAATGGGTTGAAGCAGATCAATACTTCTTTGACTAAATGACTTAACATAAGCTATCGGATTATGTGAGTGATCTATGTACTTAAGTTTACAAGTTGCTATCTTCTTACAGAAAATACATCTATGTAAATGATATACTAAGAGTATCTAGTATATAAAAGGTGATCTATTTCGACCATCCCTACTTTTTTAAAAGAAAAAAAAAAAAAAAAACACAGAAACTTCAAATTTAATGTGGAATGTTTATTATCATTCGAAAGAACATTCTTTGGTATTTGTTTTTTGAATATTATGGGTTTCAAATGTTGGTCGCGGCTACGTCTCAGATGATCTATCCGTTGAATATTATTTTCGATGACTCGTTTGAGCATTTCAACTGGTAACTGGCGAATGACATGCGCGATGTTTTGCTCCAAAGCTTGAAGTCCGCACAGACTTTAGACTTCACAAAACCTCACAGGAAAAATACTAACGGTGCGATATCACACGATCTTGGTGACCAATCAGCTGGTCCAAAACGTTAAATTATCTGCTCACCGAAGTGTTCTCTCAATAAATCCATTGATTGATGTGATGTGTGGGAAGTGGCGTCGTCTAGTTGAAACCAAATGTCGCCGATATCATGAGCTTCAATTTCAGGCATGAAATAGTCGGGTGTCATTGTGCGATAATGGTCGTCATTAACGGTTACGTTCTCACCGGTAACATTTTTAAAGAAATATGGGCTGATGATTCCACCGACCCACAAACCATATCCAACGGTTTTTTTTTTTTGAGTGAAATGGTACCTCTTAAAGTTCCTCGGGTTTCGCTTCGGCCCAAATGCGACAATTTTGCTTATTTGCATGTTCTTTTATAACAAAAATGGGCCTAATCGCTGAAAAAATTTGGCTGGAAAACATCGGATCTTCTGGGAACTGTTTAAGAGCCCACAGTGCGAGGCAATATCACTTGGGAAGGTCGAGCGGCTTCAGTTCTTACACAAGCTATCTTTTGTACTTTTTCAGTTTAAAATCTCGACGTAAAATGCGCGAAGCCATTCCACAGGTCAATCCAAGTTGCTTCGAACGGTGATGAATCGAATCTCTTCCGTCTTCGTGTACATTCTCAGCCGCGGCTGCTATATTTTCTTCACTGCGTGCTGGACGTAAACTCTTCTGACGAATATTACATAATAAGTAATACTAGATCACAAGATGGTTGATGGTTTTGCGAATAGTAGGCCGATTATGTTGATCATAAGTTGAGCGAAGTGCACGAAACACATTCTTTACAGAACGTAAATTTTCGTAATAAAGTTTAATGATTTGTAAACGTTGTTCATGCGTAAGTCTTTCTATAATGAAATGCCAAACTATACAGAACAAAAATGAAATGACAGTTTGACACGACTGACGCATGGTCTGTCAAGAAAGGCTATTGAAAAAATTATATCTACTTGAATCACCCATTTCATATGTAATATGAATGTATATCCAATAAAGTCCAATTTCGATTTTTTTTTTGATGATACGTGGTTTTGCATTTTAAGTGACGATATGTGGATATCTAGTAACTATTCGATAACGGCCCAATCTATGGTAATTTTATCAAACTATATGCAAAATCTTATCGAAATCAAGCGAATTGCAAAGCAAACGCAACGAACAAAGACATATTAATGTTAGATTAAATTCCCCCTGGCATTAATAAAATGTGATTATATTCTGTGGTTGTCATTTGTACTACTCATTGTTGCACATTTGCTGTCAAAGTAATTTACAACAACAACACACAAACAAAAACATTAAGCTGCATCTAATACTTTGTGTAATGCATACTGCGAATGTGCTTAGGAACTCATTTATGCATTCACATATGTATGTTTGTATGTATGAAATTACAAACAACAACTCAGTTGAATAGCTTTCAATGGTGCATTCAACAGGTGCGAGTGATTGCCGAGTAATTATGAGACTGAAACGGCGGAAAGCCCACAGCGGCCGCCCTACCCTACACACACACACACTTACACATAAGTATGTGCATGCTCGAGTATGTTCCAGTATGTTTGTATGCGCATGTTCGTTAGTATGTATTAGCATATCTGTGCGCACTCTTCGGCTGAAATTCTGCGTTTTATGCTTTTCAGTGTTTTGTTACATTTCAAACGGTCGACAGCGCAGTTGACAGCGGCACGACTGAATAAACAAACTTCCTGTCGTCGTTGCTCATTCACGCTCAGCCAAAGGGCCACCAGCAGGTGGATTGCGTATATGACCTAACACATATGTACATACATACATACATATGTACGGTTTTATGACGAAGAGCAACACAAAAGCACTTCCGGCCCCAAAGATTGCTTTGACTGAGTGGAAATTATGCGCTTAAATGTGTGAAAAGCGGCGCATACAACAACAAAACAAACTTACATTTGGTTGTATTTAAATTTGTGAGTGTGTACATACGGAGATACGCCGGTGCGCGAGCACGATATCGCATTTTATGGGTCTGAGGCTATTAATTATGCATATGAGTGCGTTATGAGCCAACTCTTTGGGTTTTTTTCTTTCTTTTGGGGGCATGCAACATGTCATTGATGATTATGGCGATGATGATTGTGGCGAAAAATTGTGCTGTTTGACTGATTGTTTTGTTGTAGTTGCGGCAATGTCGCCTTGAAAAACATTTTTCAGTTCGTTTCACTCGCTGCTCCTGCACAAAAGCCATTGCTAGCTATTTAGTCAACTACTACTCCAGTAATACATATGTAGATTACGACGGCCGCGGTGAACTTTTGTGTTCGCGGCTCTATAATGGCTTTGCTAAAAAGTTGGTACATAGTTCAACCACAAAGCGAATTCAATGCTGCAAATTGATGAATTCAGTTTGGGACTGCCCACATTTGGTCCAAATAACATAGTTGAAGTCAGAAAGTTCTTTATGAGTAAATCAATGGATATATTAAACGAACCCTAAGTTTATATACTAAGTTAACCATTTGGAGTAGACAAAAAAGATATTAAAATTTTTTGAATTATCTTGTTCCTTAAAAGTACATAGCTGAGTTTGCATAGTCACGACACAATTCAAATAAGAAACCTCTTTGCCTACTCAATATATACCATACAAACAGGTGGTACTTTTTTCTATGGCCTTTTTTGGACAGATTACGCATGAGTCGTGTCAAGCATGATGCTATTTTTGTTCAATATTGTTTGGCATTTCATTGTGGAAAGACTTACGTCTAAAAACGTTTCCAAATCGTTCAACTTTATTTCTAAAATTCACGTTCAACTTATGGTCAAGATAATCAGCCTGTTCAGCGTAGTATTCGCAACACTATCACTCATCTTGAGTCCCAACATTCATTATTTTATAATATTCGACCGAATAGACCACGTCCAGCACACAGTGAAGAAAATATAGCAGTCGTAGTTGAAAGTGTACACGAAGACCGTGGTGAGTCGATTAGGTGCCGTTCGCAGCAACCGGGATTGGCGTATGAAACGTCTTGGTACATTTTCCGTCAAGATCTTAAGGGGGTATTCTAGTCTAGAAGCATGAATTTCTGGTAATTTTTGAAGTGTCGTAAAAAAAGGCAATTAATAGTTTTACTATCCATTTTTTATTAGTTATTTGTTAATTTTTGAAGAGTACAGAAAAAAATTAAAAACTAAAAAAAGTAAAAAATTTCTAAAATTATGAGCTGACCAAGTGGGGGTCTCTAAAAAGTTCCACGTGACCATGCCTATGATTTCAACCCTCCTAGTTATCTGAAAAACCAAAAAAAAAGAAAGAATATAAATCTAGAATAATGTCGCAATGGTCGGAGCTACGGAAAAGTGGGAAACATTTTTTTTCATAAAATGTCGACTGCCTAACAAAAAAAGTTTTTTTGGATCACTTTTTCTGGCTGTTTCGAATTTTTTAAAAATAATAAAAATAAAAATTTTGGGATGGGGCTAGTTTCAACCATAGACAAGCCTATAAAGAAGACTCTATAAAAATTTCAAGTAAATCGGTCCAGTAGAACCTGAGAAATCGTGGGCATCGTTCCGAAAAAGTCAGTTTTGAGAAAAATGCGTTTAAAGTTTCGCCTTCCGGCCGAACCAGTTTGCATGCCGGGTCAAAAAAATGCCTATATCTCCGAAAATAATTTGAATTTTTAAAAATCCTCTTGTACACATATTCTTGAATAGTTAAACTTTTAAAATATAAAAAAAAAATTTCGACTTTTTTAATTTCTAGACTAGAATACCCTCTTAAATTGAAAGCATACAAAATACAGCTTGTGCAAGAACTGAAGCCGCTTGACCTTCCCAAGTGACATCGCTTCGCTCTATGAGCTCTTTAAGAGTTCCAAGAAGATCCGACGTTTTCGAGCCAAATTTTGTTCAGCGCTAAGGCTCAATAGTATATAAACAAGCGAAATTTCCGCATTTGGGTCGAAAAGCAACCTGAAGAGATTCAACCGCTGCCATTTCATTAAAAAAAAAAACAGTTTGGTTGAGTTTGTTCGGCCGTGGAATCATCGGTCCATATTTCTTGAGAACTGATGCCGGAGTGAACGTAACCGTCAATGGGGGCTGATTTCGCGCCGTGTTAAACAACTATTTGATGCCTGAAATTGCATCCCGTAATTTTGGCGACATTTGGTTTCAACAAGCCACGGTGAACATTTGAAAGAGATAATCTTAAAAAAATAAATTCCAAAGAATGTTCTTTCGAATGATAATAAACATTCCCCATTAAATTTGAATTTTCTGTTTTTTTTTTTCTTTAAAAAAGTGGGGAACGTCGAAATAGATTACAATTTATTACGAAGCAATTGTCCAACAATTAGGAGATTTTTAAGGTGTGACTAAATTTAGCTTTAAAAGAAAATAATTTCTATTAGATGCTAATAGTGCTCATTCATAGAAATGATATGAATTTTTCAGCTTCTCCCATGATGGCTGTAAACAAAGTGCTTTTAGTGTTTCATATTGCTATAAAAATGCGTTCTGTAAAAGTGCATGGTATTGCAGATGATGCCAGAGATTTCGGCAGTCCCATATAGTTTTCCATATATTTTGTTTTAGTGTTCTTTTTGCGGACACTTTGATAAATACCAGTGAAACTCCATACAAACAAGTGCAGCTAGTTCCTGCTGGATTGAAACGAGCGCAGCAAAACCGTAATGACTGGCATCATAGTCAGCTATAAATCACCACGGACAGAAATACTTATGTACATGTATTAGACGTAGTCATGTTTCAAATATATATCCATATTTATACAAGTACATATTAGTAACAAATGAGTGTATTAAAGTGATGCTTGCTTATGGAAGTGCCAATGTTGAACCCTATAGTGAAAACGTACTAAGTAAGGTAGTTTACAAGTGGTCTCAAACAGTAGCAGAACTAGTCAGCTGACTGTCTTTTTTCAGTATAAGCAAGTTATTCGTACTTGCGGATGTTCTAAGAGACGACAATCGTCAAAATTCGGCCCGAAATATACTATAGTCAGACTAGTTCCAAGCGGAAACATAACTATTTCGTTCAATTTATTTTGTCAGGAATAAGAAAAATTAAGAAGAATAGTATTTCATCGACTTATCTATACGCTTTCTGAAGAAAATTTAAACACAAGAAAAATTATGTTTTTTTCATAGTTCGATATTCTTTCAAAAGTTTGTAGTCGTTCACACGCTTTTCGGACCAGCTTCAAGTTTCCCTGCCTGTGTATACACATATTTAAATGCAGAACATTGTGCATTAGGTTAGTAACTATACTATATTTGACTCGTAAACAAACAGAAGTAAGCACACACTAAGTTACTCTTTCCCTCGGTTCAGTGCGCTTTCTATACTGAAATGTTTTTTGTTAGTTTTGTAAATTTTTTGCCAATATTTGTATTGTTGTTTTTACGTTATGAACCACATGCCCTCAATTGCCAGCAAATATGTACAATATTTGCAGAATATTTTTGTTTTATCTATGCAGATATAAGCTTAATAAGCAAATACGAGGGTAGTTGAATAATTATGTGATTTAAAATTGTTTCCATACAAACGTTATTATCAGTTGCCTTCAGTGTTTTTCCAATATTTTCGTTTCCATTTTCACATAAAATAGTTTTCTAATGGTTCCTGCAAGTAATTGGCAAAAGTCATGACCGAATTCGGTCTAAATATCTTAGTGTTGAGTATCTTGTTCATTTTCAGAAAATAATTGCACGCGTTTAAGCCTTGTCTGGCCCTTAAAGTCCATTTCACACCTAAGTTACTTGGATTACTTAAAATCTCTTGCTTTTTTGTTTCCGCTCAGTGCGATAAATGCCTTCAGGACAGCCAGGCACTTTCTTATAAGGAGTTTAAATACATTCTAACAACATTACACAACATACCCAAAACATTAACCAAAACTTTAACTAAAACATTAACCATAACTTTAACCAAATCATTAACCAAAATGTTTGATCTTGAAATCTTGATTTTAATTTTTTTAACTTTTTTGATGTTATCATCATGAACAAAGGCGAATAGACGACTTGCGTCATGTTTTCGATGTCTTCACAACCTCCACTGAATGCTTTGTGCCTCTGAAATATTTGTATTTCCGGTTAAATTAGACTCTTGAAAACACTTTTGCAACAGCTTCAACTATTCCGTGGCCACAATTCTGCTGAAAGCACAAAATTTCAAGCGAACCCCTTGTTAAATTTTTTCCATTGTAAAATCCGCCAGAAAAACTTTTCGCTTTGTAGAAAAACAGCTATCAAATACACTAATTGTTATATGGTGATCAAACTTCATACGAAAATAAAAAAGGTTCTGGAAAAATTCAAAAAATAGGAAAAATTCATTTTCGGCGACTTAATGAAGCCAATGTCAAGCTTTCGAACGCATTTCGAGTAGCGAATTCTTCTCAAGGAAATTTTTCCAAGAGCAAGTAAGAAACATGCAGACCCTTGCCATATAGACGACTTGATTATTCGTACCTTTAATGACTTTAGTTCGAGTACATACAAGGTTTTCGAACTAATAATGGACCGGACACTGTCAAGTTTCACATATCGTAATTCCATTACAACCCAACCGAGTCTAAGTTTGATAAAAAAATCGTAAAATTATAAATTTTTACACTTCTTTAAAAGAATTCTTGTTTTCGAATCGTTATAACTTATAACTTTATGGGACCTTATGAGAACCCTACATATTTTTATTACATTTTATGGCTTCTATTGGCAAAATGAGAAAACTATTTGTAACTATTGTAACGCTGCCATTGTGGTCTAAAATTTATATAGTAGTTAATTTTCTTTTTGTTGTAAAAACGGATTAAATAATTGAACCGAATCACGCTTTCGAGATAATTTCGGGAAGCATTTATATTCTAAAACCCAAAATCTGTTAATAGTATAATTACCAACAGCGGTGTTGCAATTAAGTCGTCGATGCATCGAACTAGCCTCGTTTCTCGATACATTTTCAGTATATGAAATTCTATATTGCTCACACCATAGCTACATATACAAAGATGATATTTTAGCTACTTGATTTTTGATTCACTGCTCAATAAAGTTGATGTTTGGCAGGCCATAGTATTGAATCATCGGCATATATCTGCTGAAGAATATTCAAGAACAATTTTTGCAGCAACACTATGTGGTAAATAAAACATTCAGTTTGTTCAGCAAGTGGCTTCAACGCGAGAAAGTGGAAATCGAAATCAATAAATTAATTCATAAATAAACTTTGTTAAATGGTAGGTCACTACGCTGAAAGGAGAATATTAAGGAAATACAATACTGCAATTACTTTTAACGTATTTCTCGGCAAAATGTTGCAAGAGTATAAGAAGTTATCAAAAAAAAAATATATATATGTACGTAACTATATAATATACTTGTATTTAATTTCCAAATATTTATCGCATTATTATCGCTGCATGTCAACGTATATTACGTAAATCAACAATTTATTCAATTACATAGATTTATCTGTTCGATAATCTCGTCAGCTGGCGCTCGGGTTCAACAAACTCGAATCCTCTTTAACAAATTTTTATGTAGTTGCCAAAATTTCTCTTGCAAAATTATGAAAAAGTACAAAAACGCATTGAATTATCATATTGCAATATGGAAATAGCTGAAAACACGTATTTCCCATACACATACATACACACAAATAAGTAAATGTCACGAACTAAATCCAAATGCGGCGACTAAAACCAAAAAAAGCAACGTGGGAAAGCCAATTTGCGCATTTTTGAAAACAATTTTTTTCCGGTAATGAGTGAAAAGTGAAAATTCGTGCTGGTGATTTATGAGCGGACGGACCAGGCGAATGGAATGCTTAGCAGAAGAGCGGCACTTATAGAATATTTTCAAAATAAAATATTACTTGTTTTCGTTTTCATTTAAATTTTCACTGAAACACCGCAAAAAGTAACAACAATTTACAACAAAAATCAACAATTTACAACAGCTTTATTTTTATTGCCGCTCTTCTTCAGCCATTGTCATCCGCCGTCAACCAAAGCGCTGCGGTTGTGTTGCGGCGCAGTTTCGGCGCTGTCAACAGCCAATGTTGTAATGCTGCCACCGAGTTGACACGAGTGTCACTGAGTATTTGGCAAGAAAACTCACAACGCTTCATAATGCCACGCAACCATACAGCAACAACACCAAATAGCCAGTGTCTGCAGCGCCAGTTGCAGAGTGTGTTGCTGGAGAAGAGCGCGCTGCGGAACGCAAGCGGTGAGCTTGGCTTGCTGGCGGTTGAAATTGGATGAGTCAAACCGCGCTATGTGGAAATTTGTAGATCGTCGCACCACACACAGCCGCAGCGCGATCATAGGCTTGCCTCGCACGCATTGGCCCAATGCGGTGTGCTGGTGGTTGATGGTAAACTAATACATGGCGGCGTTAAAGCGGAGCTTAGCTTGGAAATTTGCTAACTGAAAATATGAAGTGCATGCGCGTTGACTGTTATGGTTCGTCGCAACAGTCCCAAATGAGACGCGAACGCGGCCACAGCGAGCAAGCGGCTTTGAACTGAGAACCAACCAACTGATCGCGCGTGAAAAAAAATTGATTTAATTAAAAAAAATTTAATTAAAAGTAAATAAAATTCAAATGAAATTGTTGATTTCGCTTAAATTATATTCTGTGTGCCTAAAAGTTGCTGAAAATCGCGCGTAAACCGCAATTGAAATTTAACAAAAATCAAACATTATTTAGAAACGGAGCTACCACATACTTGTTACAAATACATTCTATCGCACATATGTACATATGTATGCACTTGTGTAAATAAAGCAAATTGAATTGAATTGCTGTTTGCCGAAACTAATCAAGTTGGCAATCGGGTGAAATAATTGTAGGATAAATAAACACAAACGCTTGCGCCAACACGCAGCCAGAACCGTCTTCTACACGCGCCTCCGCGTCACCGCAAAAAGAATCGATGAGACTTTGTGCAGAAGTTTAATTGCCACATTCGTTACTTTTGCAGTTTCGCTGTTTTGGCGTGCCGCGGAGCGTTGCCGCTTAGTAGGTGGATATATCTGTGATTGTGAGTGTGTGTGTTGTGGAAATCAGTGTCGCCGACATTTCGTGTCAATATTGATGTGGCAAGGTTTGCTTGCCGAAAAGGCTTCCTCTGTATGAACTAGCAGATTTTAATAATTCAGCATTGCAATTTCATGCTCATTACTCGTCGAGAACACAAACAAACTGCTGGAATTGTCATTGACGCCGCTGCACGTTGCCTGCCTGCACTTGACGCCAACTTTACTTGCGCAGTTTGCGTCACTTGCTCTGGTTTGTTTTTGTTTTTGTTGTAGTTTTGTAATTGTGAGCTAGTTTATGAGAACTTAATCAGTTTAAAAGCTGCAAAAGTATACTTCAATATGTATTATTTTAAATAAGATTTCGGTAGTATATTAAAAATTCGTTAAACTTTCCGGTACAATTAGGTTAGGTTAGATTTAATTAATTAAATTAAAGTAAAATTGTTACTAAATTTTGACTCTATTGATCCTTCAATTTTGCTGCAGAATATTTGCTGTGCTTAATTCCTCACATAATGATGTTTCAAGGCTTCGTAGGTTATATAGATAAAGCAACATTTTAGTTTAGTTATTAGTGTATCGAAATTAAGCGGGTATTCTAGTCTAGAAATTTAGAAAAATCGATATTATTTTTTTTATATTTTCAAAGTTTAACTATTCAAGAATATGTGTACAAGAGGATTTTTCAAAATTTAAATAATTTTCGGAGACATAGGCATTTTTCTGACTCGGCATCCAAACTAGTTCGGCCGAAACGCGAAACTTTAAACGTGTTTTTCTCAAAACTGGCTTTTTCGGAACGATACCCACGATTTCTCAGGTTCTACTGGATCGATTTACTTGAAATTTTTATAGAGTCTTCTTCATAGGCTTGTCTATCTATGGTTGAACTAGCCCTATCCCCAAATTTTTATTTTTATTGTTTTTAAAAAATGTGAAATAGTCAGAAAAAGTAATTCAAAAAAACTTTTTTTAGGCAGCCGCCATTTTGTGAAACATTTTTTTTCCTACTTTTCCGTAGTTCCGTCCATTGCGACATTATTCTAGATTAATAATCTTTTTTTCTTTTTGGTTTCACATAACTAGGAGGGTTGAAATCATGGGTATGGTCACGTGGAAATTTTTAGAAATTTTTTTTTAGACTTCGTCAGCTCATAATTTTTGAAATTTTTTACTTTTTTTAGTTTTTAATTTTTTTCTCTACTCTTCTAAAATTAACAAATAACTAATAAAAAATTGATGGTAAAAATATTAATTGCCTTTTTTTACGACACTTTAAAAATTACCTGAAATTCATGCTTCTAGACTAATATACCCCCTTAAGATATTTTAAAAATAAATTACATATTAAATAAGTTGGCAGATAAGCAGATTTAAACTTATAATGTTAAGATTTGGCAACTTTATTTCACCCCAATATAATTACGTTCATATATCCCCTAATTTTCGTACACTTTCGAATTTTTGATCTTCGTGAAGAGCGGGCATAAACCTGGACGATGCAAAAAATCGTTTAGTCTTTAAATTTCATAAAACTTTTCAAAGAAACTAATAACGAAAACTTCGGTTGTACCGAAGCTAAAACATCCTTCGCAAAATCAAAATATTATTCAATCAATCAATCAATCAACTCAAATCAAGATCAATTATCTAGTATTTTTGACCCTATCCACTCTGTGAAAATGGCTGAATACGGATTATAACCTCGCCCACTCCCCATATAACTGTTTTTTTTTTTTTAATTATAAAGTGGGATAAATACATCCGCCAGAGACATAATTTTTATAACCGAGACGGTACGATAGGGCTTTATAAGAGGCGGTGTCACATTCGGACGGTGTGCGAAGCACATTTAGGTAAAATCACAACTCGCCAGCTACTCGACCAATTTAAGCCAATACTTAAATTACAAGGAGAAATCAGGCAAAACCCACGCCTGCTTCTCATGTAGCATAATTTTAAATTACAACTGATTCATCAATCAACCAATATAGCCGTACAAAACTATGTACGAATATTATCTTCGAGGTGTGGCACCTTATGACTGAAAATTGTTCAAATCGGTCTACAACTTATCATGCGACCAGATAACGAATATGTGGACACCAGTTCTTGTTGCGAACTTTTTATCGAAAATATTGATCAATCTGTGAGATATATTATAGAAATTCGGTGAGAATCTTTTTGTTATAATAGTATGCCTGCATATTAAAAATAGGTTGAATCTGATCGATAATTTCATAAGCCCCCATATACCTAGTAGAAATATTATCGAACTGCCGACTGACTGCATATCGAATATTTCGGCCAATATTTGAGTTTTCTTACTAAAAATTAGAGTTTTACTCATAACAGTAAATCTTTGTGCCTAAAATAGATTCAATTTGACGAAAACTTGGCTATGTCAATAAAACATATCACTAATATTAGTATTTTTAACACTTAACTGTCTTTAGTCCATATGTTTGGTGATTGTATATGAGGAGCCTTAATAAAACCGTGGTATTGGCAAAAAATAGATAAGATTAGCTCAATACTATCACCTAAATACCCAATATAAGATCCTCAAACTTTAGCCGATAAATATATGTACTAATGTGCCTAAAAAATAAGGTGACATTGTATTTATTTTGAAAATTCTTTATTTATTCTTCCAAATCAATTACATCCCCTTCAAAGTAATCCCCTCCCGATGCAATGCACTTATGCCAACGGATTTTTCAATCCTCGAAACATAGATCCAAGTCTCATCGCCAGTTACAATGCATTTCATGACACCCTGGCAGTCGGAAAGAATAGTTTCACACACTTCAACACGACGCCTTTTTTCCAAAAAATTCAATGTTTTCGGTGCCAGTCGAGGTTTGACGCGCTTGAGGCCCAAAACATCCTTTAAAATAGTATTGGCTGAGCCTTTCGATATGCCAACTGCATCAGCAAGGTCTCTAATTGTTAATCGACGGGTTTTCAATACCAAATCTTTGATTTGTTGAACGTGTACTTCGTCTGTTGTGTATGATGGTCGCCCTGGACGCTCTTCGTCTTCGACACGTTCACGGCCGGCTTGGAACTCACTATACCACTTGTAAACATTTTTTTAGACATAGCCTCATCACCAAAGGCTTTCTGCCCGATCCTCAACGTATCCGCAGGAGAAAAATGATTCCGTAAACAAAATTTAATGCAAATTCTTTGCTCAACAAATTTCGACATCGCAAAAAACGAAAAACTCACTTTTAGCAGCTCACGAAACGACACGTATCTCAAACACTAATGAATATTTTGACATGAAATTTGGCATAAATGTGACTGACAGTACTACCAACCTAAAAAAAAGAATAATTTTCCAAATTCGACGCGCGCAGTTTAAATTCAAATGTCACCTTTTTGGGCACAGTAGTATACTATAGTATAGTGCCGAAAATATGTGGCAGTGGTCTACGAATTACCCAAATCGCATATACTACACACAATGCCTTTCCTTATTCAAGCAAATATTAAGCCGAATATGTATGTCGGCCAATGTGTGAATATGTATATTTATAAAACTGCTTAAAGTATGTTCTGGAGCATACTTGAATAATGTTAAAAATTCTGCAATCAGCCCAGACATTGTTTGGCGGCAATATATCTTATACTCGTATAGCGATGTACAACTTCCCACCTGTCTTTAAACCGTTTATGTTGGTCAAAAAGTAAGATATTTTATAGAAATTAAGTGAACAAGCTTTTTTAAAAAATATGAAAAATATGTAGTCTAGCCCTTAATATGAAAGAAATAGACTTTGGTCCTAACCTCGTTTTGCACATCATCTCAATATAACATAATAAATTTAGCTTCTGTCATTGAGTTTATGTTAGATATGTCTTATTTGAAAGTGATTTTATTATAATTTTCGCTGACAAGAAGTAAAATAGGTTACGTTAATCTGATAAGCCAATGAGCCATGCATATAATAGACCATTTTTGCTCCTGTGCGATACCAGATGGAATTCAGTTCGAACTAAAATATAGTTGTAAAACTATTGTACTCTATGACCTATGATATTGTATAAGTTAACAAGATCTAAATTTGGTTATAATCCATTCACGATTTCGTCAAACAATTAATGTTGAATTCTTTCGCAAATTGTTTGTATATAAAGTTTTGTAAACACCTGAATGTCTTTACCCGGGTGTGATCTTTGCAAGTTGGAAGAGTATATAATGTTAGTTTACGCCCGAACTTGGCTCTACCTAATTTCGTTTCGAATAATTTCATCAATTTACCAATAGGGATTACTTTTATGAAGCTTACTGGTTATGGGTGTGTTCAAAACGAAGTAGTTTTTTATGTCCTTTTCATAAATTTTCATTATAATTTATTAGAGAGTGTAAAATATTTTCTTTTTTACGTTCTCTGGTTGTATATAGTTTTCTATCTTTCCAACCTGGAATACAGTACTTTTCTCTCAGGAATAACTCATAAGGATCAAGTCAGTATTAAAACGAGCAGTTTAGATTAAAGTCAAGTAAAGAGTTATTAAAGTGGTAATTTTGTCGTTATTAGTGATCCCTTCTTTAATCTTTAAAAACAGTTTCAAAATTTGGATGTGTGTATATTTCATTAAGTAATAAATAGATATTGAGAGGAAACCGAGGAGTCGTAAATTGTTTAGATGGACTATACTTATTACGTAGGCATTGTTAATTGGTTTAGTTCTGGAACTGCAGTTTTATTGTTTGATAAGCACTCGTGCGCTTTTGAGGATAGAAAGAGCGAATAGCAAGAAGCTTAACCCATTTACAGCCAATGGTCGATTTTTCGTCCAGCAACTTTGAAAAATCGCCGAGTCGAAAATTATCGAGATATGTCATGAAGGCAATAATTGTATGTTATCTTGGCTCTTTCTGATCTTGACAAAAAATTCCTTTTACTAATTAATTAATTTTTTTAAATTTTATCGGATTTTCGAAAGACCCATTTTTTCAAATTTTTTAAAAAAATTCGGAAAAAATAGAGAAAATTTTTGAAAAAATAAGCTTTCCTATATATTGTAGTGTTTGTCGCATACTTCACGCAGACTGCAGTTGTCAGCAGATCGGTTGTAGTATAGAATGATAAGGAATGCGCAAAATTAACTGGTTGATAAATCGACCACCGGCCGAAAACAATACGAAAAATATTTCCACTTCACTAATTTTGTGTCCTTACATCTAGGAAGTCAACATAATTTATATGAGCTTAAAACTAATGAGTGTAAATTTTTATTGTTGTTGCTATTATTATTTAAGAGAAATAGAGAATTTAATGTAATTAAAGTTTAAAGGAAAAATCAATTAGCAAGTATGGAAATTATCAAATGAAAAAAAGAGATATGAGAGGATAGGTAAGATCAGTAAAGAAAGAATGAAGAGAGAAGTGTATGTTGCTGGTAGTGGGAGTACTAGTATATGACTATATACTTTTTAACAGAAAATTGTTTTGTTAAATTGTTGATTACTGAGTTCTTTCACAAACAAGTAGACGCACGAAGTGTCATAATGGAAAACATGCAGGAAATGAAAAAATCGAATAAATACTTGTTCCACTTTATGGAACATTCAAGAGTTTTTATTTATAGAATAGAATTTTCCGGAAGCTTCCAAGATCACGAATATAAACTTGCCTTCCAGGCAAGTAGAGAGGCAAGTTCCAGTGAAATTCGTCATAAGTATATGTAAATGCACAAAATGCAATATAGCTCTACATGTTTTGTGCTTCAATCATTTCCATCAAATATAAAGATAAGATATAGAACTTTCAAGAAAAGTTTTTCACAACTTACTTATGACGTGTATCTTTCTTTTATTGTAAAAAAAAATGTAATGTGAAATTGAAAAATTCACAAAATAAACGTTTTGAATGATGAACCCTAATAAAACACTCTTTCACTTTAGCAAGAATCTTTTTCGGCCGATGGTGATTAATGTAAAAATCTCAAAAAATGTAAAGCATTGAGTTTTTTTTCATGCTAAGCAGAATATAAAGTTTGAATGAAATCAAAGCAGTGGATCTAAGTGCGGCCGGAAATGGGTTAAAACACTTTTTATGTGGGAAGTCTGATTCTGAGGCTCAACTAAATTTGTTTGTGGGTTAGCCTATCCGAAAGCATCCCAAATATTACACCCGCTCTCCATTAAAAAAGTTTCCACACATTTTAGACTCTCCCATTTAATTTCGAACTGGCAGAAAGATAATGGATATTTAATAAAAATATTTTGTGTAATAGTAAAAGGTTTTTCGTTTGCATTAATCTGAAATATAAGTGAATTATTCAAAAATACAAAAATAAATTGAACTAACCATTTTCAGGAAACTATCTGATATGGGTAATTTAATTAAGGGATGCTTTCAATAAATAATTGTGACTTTATTTGATTGGCAATAAATTATGAATAAATAAATAGCGTTTAAAAATTTTATTTGCATTTTATGGTATTTGGTGTAATTGAAGTATTTCATTTCAGTCGAGACCACAAGATTTTCATTTGGTGCTTTCCACACTTACACATGTGCATGTACAGAGCTATAGGTATTTGTGAGTTATTTGATGGACTTGTAAAGCTTCAGCTTTCATAAAGTACCGAATCGCATTCATAAAGCGCATTAAATTTATTATTTAAAACTAAATAAGTGGAGTTGTGTGAAATTTTAGTAAAAAGCTGAATATTAAATCGGTTGTGGCCAATAAGTGTCAGTACACATGCGATGCAAATATGTATATATGTACTATATATATGTAAAAGTATATAAACATAAAGACATATGTATGTGCGAATGTGTGTCCATTGCCTTTGGAATTTTCAATTTACAGTTAACAATTGTAGGTTATGTTATTAATTAGTTGAACGCAATTTATACAGTTAAAAGGCACTAAATAATGTTGCAATTTAAATACTGCTGTAATATAAAATAAAAATGGTGTAAAAATACCATTGCAACAGCTCGCTGATTAAAACGTAAATTGCCAAGTATTGGCGCATGCAACAGTGCATGGATTAAGGTAATTTGTCTGCAGGCGATTGTTGTGTATTTAATGATTTAATTTTTATAAATAAAAATTCAAACGAAAAGGTGAGATTTTTACAAAATGCGCAGATTAAAAATATGATTTTTTGTAAAAAAGATACAAAAATCCTATATTTAAACAAGTAAGGTAGTGCCATGTTCGAGTATAACCGAAAATTTCATACTCTTAAACTTTTTTGCAACTTACAACTTGCAAATATTAAAGCTAGTTGGTTATATAGGGTTTAGGGCGAGTTTTCACTCCATTTTTTTCATTCCAAGTACAAATATCTACCTTTATAAGAAACACACGCTCTCTCAATTTTATTTAGATAACTCATAAATGGACCGATGTATGCGGTATAAAGTCACCATGGCATACCAAGTTTAAGCAAGATATCTCAAATTAGAGCTTGCACGGGCGGACGGACTCCTCTCGTCATTATGATCATTTATATGAACTATGATAATTGTTTACATAATCACATACAGGTTTTGTTCGGAAAGTAATATGACTGATTTTCTTCCGTCGTGACTGTACTTTGGAGCATGCGCGCACTTACTGGGTTCGGTAGAGGGCGTTCCTAGCTAACGAACGAGCGACTGGCCAGTTGTCTTCAAGCACCTGGATAGTCAGGACTACATTTTCTCGCGACGTGTTTCTGTAAGTGGTGTAAGCTGAAAATGCACAGTTCGTTAGAGCGAAAACCCGGTAAATCTGCGACAAAGACGTTTGATATGATCAAGCAGGCTTGCCCAAATGTCGCTTTAATAAGAGAAGTGGTGTGTTTCGGTGGCACGAGGCCTTTTGGGAGGGCCGGGAAGAGTTCGCTGATGAAGACCATGCTGGGAGACCTGCGACTTCGACAAACACCGACAATGTGACTCGTGTGCGCACAGTTTTGAACTCAGACCGTCGACTAATTAATCGTCTAATGACATTATGACGGAACACTTGAACATGCGCATGATGTGCGCGAAGGTGGTCCTAAAAGTGTAACAACGCCTGGCCCACACCACTGTTTTGTGAACAGCTACCTAACCAAGGTCAGCAACCCAACGCTTCCGCAGCCGCCCTACAACTCCCGACTTTTTTTGTTACCTTGCCTGAAAAGGCTGATGAAAGTCAATTTTGCTTGTTTACATATCCATTGAGCCAGAAATGGGTCTCATCGCTGAAAAAAGGTTGGGTCAAAAAAGTCGGATCTTCGTGAAACTGAGCCCATAGAGAGAAGTGATGTCGCTTGGGAAGGACGAGCGGCTTTAGTTCTTGTACAAGCCGTGTTCCGTACGCTTTCAATTTAAGATGTGGACGTAAAATGGGTCATATCGTTCCATACGTCATTCCGAGTTGCTGCGAATAGCACCGAATCGACTCTCCATGGTCTTCGTGTGCACTCTCAGCTACGGCTGCTATATTTTCTCCACTGCGTGCTGGACGTGAACTATTCGGTCGAATATCATGCAATAATGAGTGCTGGGTCTCAAGATAGTGTTGCGAATAGTACGCTCAGTATGCCGATTATGTCGAGAATAAGTTGAGCGAAGCGCGCAGAAAACATTATTTAAATAACGGCGTTAATCTTTCCATTATGAAATGCCAAAAAATACTGACAGCTGGACCCGGCTCACGTGTGATCTGTCAAAAAAGGCTACTATCTCTACTTGGATCACCCGTTCTAGCCCCGTATTTATTTTGCTTAGTTTTAGGTGGTACGTGCAACCGTTACAATACGCTGCAAGAGTATAAAAATTCACATTCGACTAAAAGTGTGTTTTTTGAATTTTTTTTTCAAATGTGGTTCCACAGAAATGTGTTGCCAACAAAAGACCGATATCAGTGAATTAATGAAGCAACCTAATTGGCTAATTTCAGTAAATTTTTTGAATCCATAGTCATAGTTGAAACCAAAAGTTTAAAATGTGTCCACCTGTTTGGCTAATTTGCGTCTAACAAGTTTGCAACTTAAGAAATATTACAAGTTGAAGAGCTGGAAATAATTGAAAGGTCTTGCCACATATTCCGAATTTGTAAAACAAAAAATATAGGATAATTATTACAATGTGAGCGTCAAACTAAAGCGTTTTATAATCGAAAATGTATTTAAGATTGGTCTACTGCTTAAACTGCAATGTCGATTTCCTCGCATTTGTGTTGGTGTTTGTATGTTTGTATGTTTGTATAATTATGTGATATGTGTGTGTTTTGCTTCGAATGAAAAACAAATATTATACAAATTTACACATATATACGCATACATATATCCACTACAGACACAATTAGCTCCAATTCGATTCTGTTTTCGTGTGAAATTTAGAAAACTCTTCTCATGTCGACCTTCCTTGTTAGACATTTAGATTGTGTGTGTAAGTATACAAATACACCAGTTAAAACACCGAGGCGACAATTCGAAGCGTTAGGCAGATAACACCATATCTATGCGTGTTCTCTTATGAAGCAACATTTAACATTTACCTACATTTGCGGTCTGTGGCAAGGCTGCAGGAGACACAACTATTTCGAACGCCACTTACCTGTAATAGAAGAAAGAAATGAGCAAAGTTAGTGATTTAATTTCTCTATGTAATTAAATTGGAATTTTACAAAATATATATTTTTGAAGAATTTTGCATTGCGTGAATGACAGCTGTCAGGAAGCTGAGAACCTTAAAGAATTGCAATTTCTTGCATGTTTGGGATGAAAAAAAAATTAATTTAAAGAAAAGTTATTCCATTTAGCTTCATATTAAAGAATGGAGCATTTGAGCTCATGCATTTAAAGTGAATGTTATATCAGCAGATGTGTATATATGCTAACATATGGGTCCTATAGTGGTTCGATTTCGGCGGTTCCGAAAAATGTCCAGTTTCTTAAGAAGAATATGTAGTGTTCAAAATTTTAGATGGATATCTCAATAGCTAAGTGACCGGTGCGCGATTAGCTTCCTACTGCTTAACTGATCCGTTGGGTTGGGGGCTTGAACTGTATTGTCAAATGAGTAGAGATAGTTCACATCAGAAAGGAGCGGAGATTTTCAATTAAGCGTTATGCGAAGAAATTTTCTATGCTTTCGTAAGAGATTATACATATACATAAATTATAAACAGAAGCATAATTTAAACTAGATCACTTCGGGCAGATTCAAAAGCAAAACATCCAAATTGTTTTTGAAAAATATTCCAACAGAATAGAGTTCGAGTAGAGTTTAGTATTCTAAACTTTTCGAGAGGCAGAAGCATATTTTAGTACAGGCCTCACCAAAGCGCAAAAATATTCATTTGACATTTTTCTTTATAACAACGATGGTTTTGGGATTAAAGGATATTTGGATTTTCGATCATTCCTTTCATTCTAATAATTTATTGTACGAGTAGGCTCTTATTATTGCCATCGATTATTTAGAGCTATTTAATTAGTAAATCTTTCGTTACTTACAATATTTAATTTAAAGGGTTACATGGTTTTCCTCGGGTAAAAAACAGACTTATTTCAACATTTTTTTTTCTCATATAAAAAATGAAATATTTTATTAGAATTATTTATTGTTACAAACATACACAATTAAAAAAGAAATTCTGAAATTTTTGGAAAAAAATATTTTAAACTCGGCCATTGCGACGCCCGCGTTGGTAGGATAAATTCATACAGGATCATATAAGGTGAAAAAATACGTGTTTTAGTTAAAAACTTAGCTTAGAACTTGAATGAAGATAAAAATAACTGAAAAGTGGATTTTTGGAAGATAGTTTTACAAAAAAATGAAAATTTCTGTGAAAATTTCCCGACACTTTTTTTCAAATGGTTGTAATCGAAAAAAAATCCTTCGTCCAAGTTTCTAAGAATTGCATCTCAAAGACCTGTTTAAAGTTTCATGAAGATCGGTTGAGTAATTCTCGAGAAATCTTGCCAACCGACTTCAATAACATAGTTTCGAGAAAAACTCTTTGAAAGACGGCGCACTTAATTCTCAAGGTTGTATCTCCGAAACTATTACTCAAATTAACTTGAAAATTTAGGGCAGTATTCTAGAGGTTTTGAAAAATTTAATAAGACCATAAAAAAAATCGAGTTTTTGAAACCCGTAAACCCATGTAACCCGTTAACGAATTTGATTTCGTTATCATTTAATAATATTTTTAAGCAAGATGTAGCTTTTATGTATAAATAACAAAAACATAACCCTCTAAGATGACTACTTGTCTGGACTTCTGAAGATAAATCAACCGAGAAAAAATATTAAGGATTTATGGAAGATGTTTACAACGTTTATGAAAATGATGAAGTAGCTAGAGATATTACTAAATCTATCCTCTATCAAAACAATAAATAAAATTGGATAAAATTAAACCAAATTTTGTGGGGCCCACAGTTTGAACCTCCAATATTTCGATATTGCGACTTAATTGCTCTCAAATCGACAAATATTTATTGTAAACACATAATCTTAATTGTTGTTCGGAATTACTAATGGCAATAACAACAACAGTGTTTATATTTACATTTTTTGTAATATCATTTGGAATCAATCAAATCAATTGGGAATCACTTTGACAGCTTTTCACCGTGAACACAGTGTTATCCATGTAAATATTTATATAAACAATATACGTACATATATATAAATACATACATACGTATGTCATATAAGTACTTATATTTGGTTACAGTAATGTAAATAAAAAAATTTAATTTATCCATATGTGCATATGTAAATTTGAGGTGAAAATTGTAGGCATGACTCCGATTTAAAATAAAGTGTGATAAATGTGCAGTGGATTTTAAAATTTATCCTCGAAGAAATCATGCAATTAGATGCATACTGAATGAATTTTTTATTGCACATATGTATACATATTACAGTTACATAAGCATATGTATATGTACATTTTCCTTACAACGTATTCAACTTTGGCTACATTTCCATTGAATTCACCTGAAGAACAATGTTTCTTTTATGGTTATTGGGTTCATCTTCCAACCCTGAGTCCTGCGATTTTACTTTTGAGTTTTTGCCTTCAATTGGTGGCATTTGAAGTTTCCATACATACTACTCTGAGCAAAAAATAGTAAGACTTTGCTTGTAATTTAAAATTCTTAATTTGTTCTTCAAAATCCATTCATCCATGTTATCCACCACAAAGTAATCTTCTTGGCTCTAAAACACGTCTTCCAATATTTTTTTTCAATCCTCGAAACAGTTCATAAAGTTCATTTCGGGAATAACCTTTAATACCAATAGTGATTCGCATTTCATCTTCTCAATTGACTCAAAACGGTTTCTTCGGAGCAGTAGTTTGACTTTGCTAAATAGCCAGAAGTCATACGGAGCTAAATCAGAGGAATGCGGTATGGGACGCTGACCTGCTATGACGTGATTTTTTTTCGGCTTCGGCTCACTTTTGCCACTATATTCGGCTGATTGATCGTCTTTTTCCGGGTCGTAAGCACAGATATAAGACTAATTCCCAGCAATAATACGTTTTATGAAATCCTAGTAGTCGGAAAGCATTGTTTCACAGACGTTAATGCGACGCTGTTTTTTCGAAAGAAGTGAATAATTTCCTTAGGCCCAATGATCTTTCAAAATGGGTTTCATTGATCCTTCCGATATACCAACGATGCCAGTAAGATCGTTTTTTTTTAACATTTCTCTCCACCATCGATGCGAACTTTTTTAAGCGAATGAAAAATTCTATGGGATCCAATGTGAAAAAATTCTAGAATCAAATGTTCATGCAATATTGAATGTGTGCTGGACCCACTAATGCCTATAGTTGTCCTAATCTCACGATAGGTCACATGATGATCATGCCATATCAGTTTGCGCACTCAAAAGTTTCCGGAACAACAACTGATTTTAGACGACCTTCACGAAATTCGTATTGAAGTGCTCAATGAACTTGATTGAATTCAACAGCGACGGAGCTTCATCACCCAAAATTGAATTTGGTACTGTTGCTGAGTTAATCCATGTCGAAAGTTGTAAAAAAAATCCTGCGAAAAAGTTTCAGGTTCAATTCCACTTTTTGGCTGAAATGAATATTTGAAGTTACTGTAACCAGCACAAATAGCGCTCGTTAGTCAAAATGTGCTGAGTACGTATAACATCAAATTTCACGACAAATTTGTGAGTTGCCAGATTGCAGCATTAGGGAAACCAAATCCCGAAATTTAAAACCTACGTAGAATTCTCTTTGCTTTGGGCAAGTGGGTTGTCTCCAATGTTAGACGTTGTAATATTGTTTCTTATCTGAATTAAAAGTCTTCTTATAGGAAGCCTTTTACCATTTGCCCTTAGGACCATGCAAACTTTGGTCGCTTTAAGTCCTGATCAAATAAAAAATATTAACTTATTATACCCTGAACACTGTCATGAAGCTTGTAACACCCAGAAGGAAGCGTCGGACACCCTATAAACTATATATATATAAATGATCAGTGTGTCGAGCTGAGTCGATTTAGCCATGTCCGTCTGTCTGTCTGTCCGTTTGTATATATACGAACTAGTTCCTCAGTCTTTAAGATATCGTTTTGAAATTTTGCAAACGTCATTTTCTCTTCAAGAAGCTGCTCATTTGTCGGATAACGGACCAATATAACATATAGCGGCCATACAAACTGAACAATCGGAATCAAGGGCTTGTATGGAAAACTTTCACATTTGTCAATGTATCTCACAACAGTTGGCAGAGGTTATTTTCTAGGATAAAAATGTAACATACGAAGAAATTGTTCAGATCGACACACTATAACATATAGCTGCCATACAAACCGAACGATCGGAATCAAGGGCTTGTATGGAAGATTTCGCATTTGACGAGGTATCTTCACGAAATTTGACATGGATTGCTGCTTGAAGTAATAACATAATATCCGAAAAAATTGTTCAGATCGGATTACTATAGCATACAAACTGGACACATACTTAGTCACTAAAAGAAATACACCTATGAAGGGCATGTTAGCTTCGGTGCAGCCGAAGTTATCGTTTTTTCTTGTTTCTATTTCATTTTTCACACTGTGCACCTAGACTTTAACTTTCTATTCGTTCAAGCAAAATAAAACATCAAATGCCAGGTTAAATTCAAAGCAACCACCAGGCTTTTTACTCTTCATGGCATCAAAGAGATCTCATATCTCAGTTTCATACAGAACAAAGCTTTCGAACCATTCGAAAATGCAGATTTACCAGAAAAATATATTTATGTATGACTACATATATATTCGCAAAAAAAACTATGAAATTACCTGAAAACTTCAACAATTCAGGCGGTGATTGCGAATTAATCAGATGGGAAGCCTATATTGCAGAAATATTGTTTGTACACACACAGAAATGAATGATTGCACGATAGGTCGAAAATATGTATATATACATACATATGTATATATGTATATGCTGATGTGTTTGGGCCACTGGCAACAGCGACACTCGTCAGCTGCGTTCGCCAATATTGCATAAATAAATATATTATTGTTTTCTGTTAGCGGGAATATGCGAGCACGCGGCATCCACAAACACACATTCCTACACATGTATACATACATATCTATGTATATATCTTATGTGAAATTGTATTTGCCAATATTTGGGTCGCATTTCCACTGCACCATTACGTTGCCTCTGGACAAATGCGTCACAAAAGCTGCAACCACATGCACACACCTCTACATAAATATGTATGTTTGCACCGTAATATATGTATGTATGTATAAGCTGTGTGGCGCTTTGTTTGGTCCCATGTTTTCATATGTAAATTCGATTCGAAAATTATTTTGTTGGCAGTTCATTGGCATCAAGCGTGGCTTATTGTGTGCATTGCAGTTATGACAAAGGGTTCGGCAGCTTCCGAAATTGGCATTTAACTGTGCACAAACTCGCTTTGAGCGTAGCTACACACAAATATATGTATGTAACTGCATATGCAGCTTACAAGCATAACTGGTTTTTATTGTTTTTATGATAATTTATTACTTAGATAACATAGATTTGATGGTATTAAAGCATTTGCATGCACGCCAGTTGGTGTGTGAAAAATTTAACAAGTTTGCTTGAAATTTAATCATCGCCCCAGAATAGTTGCAAATGTTGCAGGACAGTGCTTGTAAGTCCTCGTGTTATCACAAAGGGATAGCAGAGGATCTCAATGTTTCTTATGAATAGAATCAAAATATTTTGGTTAATGTTCTGGGCACGAAGAGTGTTCATCATAGACTCGTACCTGAATCTTTTGCCATGTCGAGTAGAGGTCTCAAACGAGCTGCTTGACAGCGTAGCTGAGGACCCTAGATTCATTAAAACTACTACTACTGATTATGAGACGTGGGTTCATGAATGTGACGTCGAAATTATAACACAAGCTAGCGAATATCATTCCAAAAATGAGTCGAAACCGTAAAAGCCAAGTCAAAGTTGTTCACATATCAAGTTCATGCTTATCGTTTTCTTTGATTACTGTGGTGTAGTTCAGCAAGAATTCAATGCATAGCCACACTGACAGACTGTGACAGACTTAAAAATAATAAATACGGAATGAGAGTTGTGCCATGAGTTCATTAAGGGGGTATTCTAGTCTAGAACTCAAATTTTGGGCAGTTTTTTGAATTTTATTAAAAAAAAAAACCAAAAAATATTTTAGCTATCAATTTTTTTTGGTGTTTTTATTGAAATCTTAAGAATACAGAAAAAAAATTTACAAAAAAATATTAAAAATTAAAATAATTAGAGGGGGGGAGAGACAGGTGTAAAAACAATGGCGCATCGTGGTGACATTGATCCTGACTCTCCTGGTGGTCTGAAAAAAAAAATCAAAAGAAATTCTTAATCTGTAAAAATGCCGTTATAGTCCCTAGCTCAGGGAACACGAAAATTTTTTTTTTTTGAAAAATGGCGACTGCCTGAAAATAAAAATCATTTTTTACGCTTTTTTTTGAAATTTCTGAATTTTTTTTATATATAATAATATGTGGAAAAAAGTAGTTTCGAGAAAAACGCGTTTAAAGTTTAGGAGACAATTCTAGTGAACACGGACGCCACCTCACAAAATCGGCTCTATCTCCGAAAATAAGTCGAATTTAGAAAAATCCTTCCAAGGTCATATTTTTGAAAGTCTAAACTTTAAATATATGAAAAAAATGGAATTTTTCAAAATTCTAGAGTAGAATACCCCCTTAAAATTAATTCTATGAAAATTTTTTTACGTTGACATGTCTAGAAGGAGATTAGTTTGAAGGCGATAATAAAGACATGATTTTTTTTTTGTTTTTTAACAGTCCTGGTCAGTAACCATTCCAAGCAACCGATTTGCGAGCAAAATTAGAGACCGAGTTAAACATTATTGCTTTTTTCGGGGTTAAAATGGTTGATGTGGGGATATACTGTTGGACAATAGGCAGCTTTCTAAGCTGGAGCCGCACCACTGCAGTATATATCAAGCAGAGGTTTTAGTTACTGGGAAAGTTGAGAAGCTAGCCTCTAATGCAATAGCAGGTAACTCCGGAGTTAACATCTACGAGGTTTGACAATTAAGTAATGAGACTGATTTTATTGCCGCGCTTGTGGTAAACCTGACCTTGAAATTCCCTTTCTCTTTTTCCGGCGTCCCTCCTTTCTCCATTGATATATGTATGTACCATCGCTGCAGCTTGTTTAGTTCGCCTGCTGCGCAAGTTGAGTAGTCGCGTGTTTGTAGTGCTCCAGATTGGGCGAAACAGCTTCGGTAACGTACGCTAAAATTGTAAGAGTGTATGGTGATAGTGCTATTAGTCGTGCCCAGGTGTTTCGATGGCACAAAGAGTTTAGAAGGGGCGTGAAAGCGTGGAATACGAAGCGCGGAGTGGGAGACCAGTCGGCTTTTTTGATAGCCGTGGAATCGTCCACAAAGAATTCGTTCCACCGAGGAAAACTGTGAATCAAGTCTACTATTGCCAAGTACTCGAAAGGTTGCGAAAACGAGCCCAGACATCGCTCGTAACTGGATCCTTCACCACGACAACGCGCCGTGCCACACCGCCCTCAGCATGTCCCAGTATTTGGCCCCTAAATGGATCGCCGTGTGGCAACAGCCGCCTTATTCGCCCGACATATCACCCTGTGACTTTGTTTGTTTCCTAAAACAAAATCGGTGGTCAAAAAAACCCATTTTGAGTCGATTACGGACATCCAGGCGGCCGTGACGAGGGTACTCGCGGACATCCCAGTCGAAGCGTTCCAGAAATGTTATGAAGCATGGAATCGCTGTATAGCTGCCAAGGGGATTACTTTGAAGGGGATGGCAGAGTTGTAGAATAATTTTCAAATATACGGTTTTTATGGAATCAGTCTCATTACTTAATTGTCATACCGCGTACGTGGACAGCCAAGCAGCAATCAAGGTAAAAACCTCGTTTCGCTTTCTGTTGTGTGTGTCTTAGGAAGCAGGGCAGGAGTAGAGAGCGTCTCCAGACACAAGCTACTTACTTTTACGTATACTGGGTACCAGATCACAAAGGCATCGATGGCAATGAGAAAGTGTACGGATTGGCAAGAGTGTTGTACAGCTGTCACCCGGAAGCGAGATTGAAGTAAACTTATGCATTGTCTTTAAGACTATCTGGACAGAAGTCTAGTATGGCAAGGAAAATCAAAACTCGTTGGAATGATCTACCTGGGTGATAAGAATTCAGGAAATGTCAAGAGCAGTGTGCCAGTGAAACAATCGCACTTATCCAGCATTGACAAGGCAACGCTTTAAGCATTTTGAGGGTTTGCAGTAAGAAACACTGGAAGAGCAATCGTTAATTAGGTCGTATTGAGCCTGTGGAAATTCAGTCAGGCGCAGGCATTGAAAAATGACTATCCTCCTCTTGGTCTACGTAATGGTATTTCATCTGGTATCGCTAAGAACCAAAACTGGTCTACCTAATGGTTAAGTACTGTCCCACCAGAGGTTAAAATGAAAAAAATAAAATATGTACATATGTGGAATATCTCACCCACTATCAAAAAAAAAAAACTTTCTGTAGCTAGTACTTGAGTAAAAAAAAATTTTGTGGTTATTAAAATAACATTTTGTCAGTCGTTTTCGGTTTCTTTTATTAGGTTTACAATTTTTAATGGCTGCGTTACTGCGGAATGAGATATAATATTGGCGGTCATATGTGAATTTTCCAAAAGAACCTTCGGATATAGCTCAATAGGCAAGTCTGTGAATAAAATAAACCACATATCTCACGATTTTCTTGGGAGAGAACGTTTCAAGTCACCAGCGCTACTTTTAACATATACACGGAATCTATTGCGCAGAGTTTGATTTCAGTCGACCTGCTAACCTGCCGATATCTTTCAGTCAGAAGCCTTTGCGGTGAGGGAAAAGGGTACAAAATATATATGTACAGGGTAGGCCATTTAAAGTTGACCCATCTGGAAACGCTGTAACTTTTAACAGCGCTGACAAATCGGCTAATGTCATACCGCGTTAGAAGCGTCATTCGAAGACAATTTATACCATGGAACAGTACACTCCAAAAGAACGCGCTGAAATTGTTCAGCTTTATATTCAAAATAACTTTTCAATTGTGTTAACTCAACGTGCGTTTCGCAAAAAAAATAAAGTGAAAAGTGCTCCAGTTAAGAACACAATTAAGTCTTTATACGCAAAATTTGTGAACACCGGTAATCTCAGTAATGCCAGTCATGCATCCAGACAACGCACAAGACGTTCTGATGAAAATATCGAAGCTGTACGAGCCAGTATTGAGGAGACTCCATCGACATCGAGTTATCGCCGCTCTTAGGAATTAGACATCTCTCGCACCACTCTCCGACGCATAATTCATAAAGATTTGAAGATGTTTCCATATAAAATTCAAATGGCACAAAAACTAAACCCAGCTGATTATCCGCGACGCCTTAATTTTGGCAAATGGGCCATCGAAATGGCTGAAAACGAACTTGACTTTTGGCGAAAACTCATCATGTCAGACGAGGCACATTTCTCGTTGAATGGAGTCGTAAACAAGCAAAATTGCCGATTTTATGCCACCGAAAATCCTCAATTAATTGAAGAACAGCCTCTTTACGACCAAAAAGTAACAGTTTGGTGCGGTGTTTGCGCGAATATGATCATCGGACCGTATTTTTTCGAAGACGATGATGGAGCCACGACAACAGTCAATGGTGAGCGTTATCGAGCCATGATAACGGATTTTGTGATACCCATTATTCGCGAAAATGACATGGATAGCTTCTGGTTTCAACAGGACGGGGCTACATGCCATACAGCTCGACCAACAATCAATTTATTGCGACCATTTTTCCCCGGGCGATTGATATCGAAAAATGGTGATGTTGACTGGCCACCGAGATCACCAGATTTGACGCCACCAGACTTTTATTTGTGGGGTTATTTGAAATCCAAGGTATACGCTAATAAGCCAAAGACCTTAGCTCAACTGAAAGCCAACATTCGACGTGAAACAGCCGCCATATCATCCGAAACATTGGCCAAAGTCATGGAAAATGTCGAAAAAAGAGTGCATTTAGCTGTCAAAGCTAAAGGTGCCCATTTACGCGATCTAATTTTTAAATATTAGCTGAAACAAATCCCCTTGGACCAAAATAAATTATTTTTGAAATGAACAAAAAACATTGTTTTCTTTTGTTCTTTTGGGTCAACTTTAAATGGCCTACCCTGTATATATGTCCTTGTACGTCGATAGTCAAGCAATTAACTCACATATCATTGATTGAATGAAAGTGTCCTTAAAAGCAGAGAGGCAGTAGATATTATGACTGCTAGAAAGCGACTGCATATATACTATGTTCCAGTTTCAGATCGCCGAACCAGTTCAGGAAATATGCAAGTCCTTAAGAATGATACACAACTTAATTCTGAAACGCTTGGCTGACGGATCAGTGTAGATGGAATCCTTTAGGGGCGTACAATTCCCCAAGATATTGTCTAGGAAGCGGAAGTGGAAAGTGCAAGCTTTCTACTCACATGGTTACAAAAAGACTAAGGACGGCTGTTGATGTAGTGAGAGGTCACAACTTACTGGCAACACATGCGAGCCGTATGGACATTACTAACGATTGCACATGTAGAGAGAGCAGGAAAGTAGCATGAGGGAGAGTAGGCACGACAGAGACGCTTGAACACCTCCTCTGCTTCTGTCTGAACACCTCCTCTGTTCCGTTTGTATCTAGAACTTGGCTTACATACATCTTGCAGTTTCGCAGTTCAAGAGACTGTACCAGAAATAGATAAAAAGTCTCTATTGAACTTCGCAAAAAGTGTTGATGTAAACTTCAATTGCAAAAAACCCGTAGGCCTATGTATGGTGTGATAGCCAGCTAACCTAAACTAACCTAAGCTACTGCACGTAATTTGAATTTTTGATTGGTAATTCATTGTCCTTGTAATAATGTTGATTGTTACGAAGAATAATGAAGCCTTCAAAAGCAATTCACAGGAAATGCTAATTGCCCAACCGTTTCTGTTTCATTAAGTAAGTAATTGGCAAATGTTGTTTGTGAAGTGATTTGGTTGAAAACAATATTTCTCACTAAAAATAAACATTTGAAGAGGACAGGCGTCAGAGTAATAGATTTCAAACAACACACACTGTCATTGCTAAGTTACAGTTAAATTAGAATAGCACACTGCAGAAATTTATTTTCAAAGCAAATTCATTGCAGCTGTTATTTTAGCAAAATTGCAAGTGTGAGCGGCAAAGGAAGCTTCCATGAAGGCAAGAGCCTCCAATTTCGTCCTTGAGTTTAATTTATAAAACAACAGACTTGCAACAAGAACTCGCACAACTGGCGCTCACTCGCTTAGACATGCTCTTGCCGCAATGCGTTTAAGTAAGTTTTGTTGTTGGCAGTTCTCTTGCTGTCAGTTCCGTTGGGTTCACAATGCACAGACGAGGAGGTAATCATGAAAAAAATTGCCCAAGTCGTTAAGCGTTTCAGTCAAGCAGCCAACAAGAGAGAGAGACGCTTTATGTAGCACATGTAGGAAGTTGTGAAACGGGTTTGCAGACGAAGTAGCAGAATAAAAGCGAAAGCGGCGAGTTCTCCTATGCAACTTGCTGTAGAAAAATGCTGTAGACAAAGGAGGCAGTAAAATTGCGGAAAATGGATGGAGTTGCAGCGCAACTCTTTTTAAGGCAACATAAGTTATGCTTAACTCAGTTAATTAATTAAAATTTAACAATAGATTACATGGAGCATAGTTTTGCGTTTTTTTTATGAGGTTAAAATGGTAACGAGTGGAGACAATGGGAAGGATAAACTGTCGTCAAGTAAACTTTCAACACATTGTATCGGTTCTTAGTGCTTCAAATTAAGTGGGTGGATTACAAGCGAACTTCTCTCTCGATTAACATAATACGAGGGCTGCTACATATATTTCTGGCATAACAATGAAAATAGGCATATTTATCAACGAAAATGTTTTTTTTTTTTATTTTTTGTTTGTTTTTTTGTTGGATTTGGCTCGTCTTGGAAGACCCACACGGTCGATTGCTGTTTTGTTTCGGGCTCATACGCATAGATCCATGACTCGTCACCTGTGACGATCTTATAAACGTCTTTTGAAGCACCGCGACCGTATTTTATTAGCATTTCTTTACACCAATCTACACGAGCCTTTTTTTGAGCGATTGTCAAATTGTGCGGGATCCAACCAGAACAAACCTTTTTAACGGCCAGGTGTTCGTGCAAATCGAATGTATGCTGGTGGGAGAAATGCACAGGCATGCCTCTATCTGAAGGAATGTTACATGACGGTCTTGCATTATCAGTTCACGTACGGCATCGATGTTTTCTGGCACAACGGCTGGTTTTGGACGACCTTCACGGAATTCGTCTTTGAGCGAGCGTCGGCCACGATTGAATTCGTTGTACCAGTTTTTCACAGTGCTATAGGATGGTGCTTCATAGCCATACAAAGATTTTAGTTCATCGATGCACTCTTGTCGTGATAATCCACGTCGAAAGTTGTGAAAAATGATCGCACAAAAATGTTCACGAGTTAATTCCATTTTTTGGCCGAGATGAATTTTTTAATTCCCTGTAAATAAAACCATTCACTATTAAATGAAAAAACGTTCTGAGTGATGTTATGCTAAAAAATGTCAAACTTTTCAATGGAAATGTCAGATTGCACCTGGCAACACTTAGTGTTGCCTAGTCCAGAAATATATATAGCAACCTACGTATGATATATAGTATAAATGTCTGAGCGTCAAACTATCCCAATACCTTGTAAAAATTATGACCGAAGCGGCCAATTTACTGGCCTATTTCGTGAGATAACACGTTCCCCAAACTTGGGTTTGAATAAATCAATTGTGAAATTTCCTTTGTTGCCCCGTCCTGTTGGAACCACGTGTCGTCCAAGTCCATATCATCCAATTCGGCTAAAAAATATACGGTTGTCATTGAGTGGTAGCCATTCCCATTCACAGTAACGTGTCGGTCTTGTTTATTACAGAAGAAACCGCTCCAAACCGTAATTTTTCCGGGATGCAATGGTGACACATGGAGTATGTGTGGATTGTTGCCTGACCAACACCGCATATTTTGCTTATTAACGAAGCCATTCAACCAGAAATGAGTCTCATCGGTGAAGATGATTTTTTGATGAAAATCCGGATCAATTTAAAGTTGTTGCTCAGCCCAATTCGAGAACACACGACGACTCTAGTGGTCAGGCGGCTTCAGTTCTTACGTCAGTTTGATCTTGTAGGGATGTAGGCTAAGATCTTTTTGCGAAAATCGCCACAACGGCGTCACAGAGATGCCCAACGCTTGAGAACGACGTGTGAGAGACTGAATTGGGTTTCCCCAGTTGATGGGCCAGCGGCAGCAATAAGCTCGACACTACGGGCTCTTCTTTATCTCACTGGTCCGGGAACACTTTGATCTGTGCCTATGGATTCAAATGTTTCCACTAGACGTTCAATTATTGATCTGAAAAGACCATTATGATTTCCAATTTTTTTCTTTTTAATTGAACCTTGGATTATGAAATTGGAAGTAGCGCTCCTAAAGTTGTGGCCACTGACTCCGAATTTCGTTAAGAAATTTTATTAATTTTGACTCGTTGTTCGATCATATGTCTTTCCATAATAAAATGGCAGCCCTTACTATAGCGAAATATCAAAAGAGTGGTAAAAAATGTGGCGTCGTTTGCTGTCTCTATCGGTTCGCATTGATATATTTTTACTTTACGAGCGACTTGATATCTATTTTTTATACTTCAATCAGTCCCTTCAACTGTGAAGCTTCTAGTTATTTAAGAAAAATTCTAAATAATGCTGGACAGAAACATAGAAGGTGTTCCAGTGTATCTTTCATGACCATTTCTCTCGCCTGGCTCGCTTGTGATGCCAGTAAGTTGTGATCTGCGACTAGGCATGCAGTGCTTTTGAGACCATGTGAGTAAAAATCAACCCTGTTTTCTTTCGGGACTCTTGCACACAATTTTGGCGATCCTGTTTTGCTTAAGGCATACCATCTCGCTCTGATCCGTCTGTCAGCGTTTTCGGAAAATTCATTGTTTTCGTGTTTAGTGACTTCTTTCATTCCTGCATTGATTCGGTAGCCAGAAGAAATATAATTTTTATCTGAAAAATCTTCCTCGTCACAAGACACCTTTTTACGGGCCGGATTCAGCTATGGGATCAAGGAAATCCAATTTTCTTTTTAATTGAACCTTGGATTATTAGAGCACGTTAAATTCTGAAAATGTAATTTTTTTACTTTCTCACCTACTAAGGTATTTTATCTGACCCGCAATGAACGTAAGTTTGAAGCAACTATGACATTACCATTCAGTCAAAAGCACTGACAATTCGTCATTAACACATTCGCAAGTCATAAATTTCATGCGGCTTTAAACCAGATTATCGCACAAAACTTTCAATTAAATCAAATGTATACACAACACACAAACACATATGCACATATGTCTGCCCTGATGTACTTAAGTGCTTGCCAGTGAAGCGCCGGATGTGGCCACGTCTGTATGTAAACGTACGGCAAAAAGTGGAAAATGCAATAGGGAAAGCAAAAGAAAGTGTTTGTTTGTATTTAAAGCAGAAATGTCAGACGAATGCATGTGGATCCGAATGTAAATTCGCTTATGTCATGTAGTTGTAAAGTAACCTCCACATAAATAGTGAAGCAAACAAGTTTTGCACGTGCTTAAAACACGAGAAGTTAAATTTTTAAAACCATTTTATCGCTGGCAAACTTGTGAGCTTTAATGTTCACACATAAAACATATGCTGACGCATTAGACAAACGACCGAGCAGACGAGTGCGTGTTGAACTTGTGCAACGCTCAGCCATTGAAGAGCAATGTGACGCGCTTCAAGCTATGCACACACGGTATTATTAAGTGAGAAGCCGTAAATCCGAATAGAAACCATATGATGATACCAATTTTCTTTCAATTGTCTTCTGTAAGTATGGAAGTTTACTTTTAATTTTCCGTATAAATCAAATGAGGACCAAGTGCCTTCTCGAAATTAATCCGATATACTGATGAGAGTGGCAGAGAGTTTATTGATTTAGAATTAGTTTTTAGCGTTTCAAAGTGTCAGAAGAAAATTAAATATACTTCAGAAAATTAATAACCTTTTATGGAAATACGGTCAATCCTATATAAGAAATTACACCTAAAACGCCATAATACTTTCTCTACGTTATAGTTGTCGGATGAGAGAAAATAAAACGTAGTACTGTTTGACCTATCTCTAAGTTATTTTCTGCATATGGTATCAAACACACTCAAATTCTCCACTCGTTACATTAAATTCTTTACAATATATAGTAGATTACTGCAACGCCTAACCTTTCAATAGGCACTTTCTCTCTGTTCACACACCTGCGGGTGCTTTGTGGTCGCGGCGAAGCCGTTGAAGAAGCAGTGCAGTGAGTTTTTGGCAAATGAAACGAAGTTAAGAGAAGAGTATTTAATTTTAGTTTCAGGCTATCAGATCGCTGTATTTTTTTTTTCAAGCAAGCTGCCTGCCATCAAGGTAGCGGTAGACTTACAGTTTCGAAGTGCAGATTTCTGCATTGACTAAAATAACCGTTGGGCTATACTGGCTTTGAGCTCGCTTACTGTGTTCTCAAAGTCAGTCTAGCAGTGCATGGCCACATTAGCAACAGCTTCAAGCTTTTCCTATATTAGACTTTTATAGGTTCCCGGTCATAATAGAAACCCGCAAACAGCAAAATGATGACCTTACTAGGGGTTCATCTTTACATCAATTTAACGCGATTGGAAGCGAGTCGTTTGTTTGATGTTCTCTTGCGTTTTCGAGCTGGTGCTAGGGATTTGATCAGACTCTACTCTCTTTCAAAAATGTTTTGTCCACTTTGAAAAAATTGATATTTGTCTGTGTATCAGAAACTCATTTTATAAATAAGATTTTCGTCAAGATCAGAAACTACAAGACCTATTGCTTGAATCACACAAGTAACAATGCGAGAGGGAGGAGTGTCATCGTTGTCAGATATACTATTCCCCACTACGATGAAATTAATTTAAGTGTCCCAGAATTCCAAACCATGACCATATCAGTTGTTTCTAGTTTCAGAAAACAAGTATTACTACAAAATATAGCCCACCTAGACGCAATATCAAAAACTTGTACACAGAACTTATTCTGAAACACCATGAGAAATTCAACATGTGTGGTGAGTTGCACGTAAAACACTCACAATGGGATTCAAGAGTTACCACACCGAAGGAGAGACAGCTCCTTAAAGCGACTATGGCCACTGGATGTTACTTTATGTCTACTGGCTAGTCGACTTACTGGCCTTCCGACCTGATCGACTTTTTCATCACTCGACAAATATATCAAGCCTTCCTCCATGGAAAATTAATTGGTCTTAATATCTCTGCCAGTAATCTCTATTCCTAAATCGCCATCTGAAAGAAGTCTTATTTGTTTAATAGACATACGAATTGGAAATATATTAGGTTGTCAAAAAAGTCTTGCGGTATTTTCGCTAGTTGGCGCTGAAAGCGCGTAGTTCTAGTTTTATTCGCCGCATCGGGTCATGCTATACCTTTTTGGAAAGCTCATTTCACGCGCTAACACGCGTTTGATTGATTGTCGTTTCTTTTAAGTCGTTCGTGAATTGACACAAGAAAACATCTTAGACCGTATCGACGCATGCGAATCGCTTTTGAATCGGAACAAAATTGACCCGTTTTTGAAGCGTATGGTGACTGGCGATGAAAAGTGGGTCACTTACGATAACGTAAGGCGCAAACGGTCGTGGTCGAAAAGCGGTGAAGCGGTCCAGACGGTGGCCAAGCCTGGATTGACGGCCAGGAAGGTTCTTCTGTGTGTTTGGTGGGATTGGCAGGGAATAATCCACTATGAGCTGCTCGCCTATGGCCAAACGCTCAATTCGGACCTGTACTGCCAACTACTGGACCGCTTGAAGGCAGCACTCATGCAGAAGAGGCCATCTTTGATCAACAGAGGCCGAATTGTCTTCCATCAGGACAACGCCAGGCCACACACACCTTTAGTGACGCGCTAGAAGCTCCGGGAGCTCGGATGGGAGGTTCTTTTGCATCCACTGTATAGTCCGGATCTCGCACCAAGTGATTACCACCTATTTCTGTCCATGGCGAACGCGTTTGGTAGTCTGAGGTTGGCCACAAGAGAGTCCTGTGAAAATTGGCTCTCCGAGTTTTTTGCCAATAGGGAAGCGAGCTTCTATGAGAGGGGCATTATGAAGTTGGCATCTCGTTGGGAACGCCTCATCGAACAAAACGGCGCATATTTGACTTGAATCGCATTATTGTAACCAATTTTATGAACAATTGAAAATTCTATAAAAATACCGCAAGACTTTTTTGACAACCTAATAATATTTAGTTTTAAAACAAAGTTTAGTTTATAATAAAGCTTTTTAATAGAGCTTTTGATCCGGCTCATATCTACTCTAGCCAATTCGCCGGGTTTGTAGACTGCGTGGCAACCGAGATGTTTCAAGTGTCAAGATGTCACCAAGACTTGTTGAAGATTGCTAAGAGCTAATAGTTCCATGGTTCTTCTATGTTCCACTGTGAGCCAGAATGCTTTCGCGCTGGTTACTGACCAACACTTACTGAGCTCGTGCGCTGTCTGTAGATGTACTTTCTTGAAAACTCATCGGCTTTACAGGTTCCGATGATTCCGCTGTTTAATATAGAAGTAGCTTGAGCTGCTGAGGTCATACCCCCCTTAACTAGCTCTGAGCTCACTGTCAGCGAGCTCAAGGCTTGTGCAGCGGTCTGCCATTGGCGGAATTTTGTCACAATCAATTGATTTGAAACGTGCTAGTACATTGAATATGTACGATCCGTAGAAATCAAAGTTCAAAAGCCGAAGGTCGTGTAAAAATATACTGAAATTGAACGAATAGGTACGATTGCATGGCTGTATATGATCGCATTGTGGAGATAAGTTAAGCAGCTATAATTCTGTATTTAAACAATTTAATTTTAGCTTTCGATACTTTTGAAAAATAATTAATAATTCAGTACACCTGTTACTCCACATAGTAATTATTATTAATTAGAATTAGAGATTTGCTTAGTAACAAAGCAGTAAAATTATTGTGTTCTTATTTGAATAGCGCAATCAGGTGGAACTGGGGTTTCACGCTCGGTTGAGCAGAGCTTTAAGAAATTTTAGTCACACCAGTACAGTTAGCACAAGTACATACTTATATGTGTCTGAACAAGTTTTAATTGTAATTAGCATATGAACAAGTCACTTGTAATTAAGTTGTAAATTTTACTTATATTTGCCGTGTGCTCGTAATTACAATAAAATATTAGATTAAAGTACGTGTATATTTGAAATTTATTATTTTTACGACTTCATATATTCTGCCTAATGCAGCAGTTTGAAAGCATGATAGTCAAGCTTTCAAAATTATAAGCACAAAATGAATTTATTGCTACATACATATGCATATATCCATTATTTTAGCTGCCGAGATGCTCGTAAATTGTAAAATATATTGAATTCATAAATTATTGATATTTTGTTTGCAAACACAAATCTCTCTCTGGGCAGCTGAGTGCGTGTGTAACTCTGTAAGAGTGCACAAGTTCAAGGTTTCTAAACCGATTAGCTTAGACTTGCTTAAGTCGAATAAACTTACATACTTGTACATACGTATAACTGTCGCAGCAAAGTGCCCAATTAAGAGATTAATCAATTTTAATTTCAGCCCATTAAATTTCTTATTTAGATCTCTCCATAAACAGCCGAGCGTTCTTAGATTAGATAACCATTAAAATTTTGCGACTTTTACACGCCGCACAAACGATTTTATGAAGTCAATTACTTAACCACAAGCTAACAGCTAATGAATCATGGCTGCTTTTTTGTAATGTTTATTTTTTTCTGTTCTCTCTCTTTCTTTATCCCTTTCCGCCGCTCAGAAGATCCAAAGAACTCACGTACAACTACGTGGATCGCGTTCGTTTGGCTGAGCATTCGCTGCAACAAGATTATAGATGTCCGACGCGCGGTTCCGGCTGGCGGCACAACAATAAATCCATCTCGCACTTGGACTTGGCCACAAGCTGTCACAGCACAGCTTTCGGACCAAGTCATTGGCCACATAATCGTCAGTTGCGTCATTCGCGTTCGTTAGATTATGCACATTTAACGGAACGTTGCAAGGACCCATTGGATATAGCGGAATTCTATTGGCGTTTAGATCCAGATGGTGATGCTTTATATGAAGATGAGTATGAAGACGAAATACCCGATGAGGAGAATGAATTAATAACACGCTATAACGGAGAGAAGTCATATCGCGATTTTAACTACGGTGAGTATAAATACCCTATTTTAAAGTAAAATTTTATCATCTTCAAAGTAGGCTCCCGAAGCAATATAAGCATGCCAAAGACCATTTTAATTTTCCATACACTTTTTATAAGTTTTAATTGGAAGGGACTGAAGGCCATCAGTACTTTCAGCGAATTTTGCTATTTCAGTGCTGATTCATTTTTAATGCTGCGCAAGATTGTCGGAGCGTTCCGACCTCATATTCATAAAATAACGTCTCGTCACCAGTAAAGATGTTGTTCCCGAATGTCCGAATATTGGGCACTCAGCTTCGTTGTCAAATATGCCTTTTGCGTTTCATACTCGACGCCGTTTTTGCAAATAATTCAGGTCTTTCGGTACGAGTCACTTCATACCTAAAACTATAACCAATATGTGTTGATATCCTAAAACTTACCGATCTAAACGGGGTTAGATCTCCGACCGCCATTCACAGTGAAAGCATTATTACCTTAATCGACTCTCTCTCAGAGAATTGCCTACTTCGAGTCGAACCACAACCCATTACAGACGAATAGCTCGAGTAGCCACAATAATCGAGAGTGACCCTTGCGCAGCTTCGTTCTGGATTATGTAGCAGGTTAAACTCCTTCTTATACAGAATCGACCCGACATCTCTTTGCATGCCCTGCTAACTCTATACATCTGACACCCTTCTCCCTATGGTCCGAACCCGCCGAAACAGCACGTTTTCTGGGCCTACCGTTGGATGACATCAGTGACAACTTATCTAATCCTTACCATCCTAACTGGTTAAGGTACCTACTACAACAACAACAGATGTTGGCATCCTTCGATCAGATCCGATCAGATGGATCCACTGTAGTACTGTAAAATTACTGGTATAACCACAAGATTGCAGAAATCTCGAAGTAATGACGGATTCCCGAACTGTGTTATTGTTATTTGATTGTTAAATACTTACCAGACAGAATTAATTCTTAAACCTTTGTTGGAAGTCAGGCATTTATGTGGTATGCATACAAGATCTGGAATCCTCTGGCTATATCAGACTGAAATATTTCACTTGGAAATGAGAGGCTATTCGTTCCTCTCATAGATTTCTGTCGACTCCTAAAGAACAGAGTCTACGGTAAAGAGTCTGTGCAAACCTATGGTAGACCGAGTTTACTTTTGCGAGATCTCTTGAATGGACTGATCGCACCTTTCTATAGTTTAAATAGCGCCCTGGTTAAAATAACGTATTCAGATTTCAAACTCATATTTGTGGATTAATTGTATGAAAGCCGTCAGTGGCTAAAGCAGACTAAAATATTCCGCTTGACAACTCTGAAATTGAGAGGCTGTTTGTTTCTTCTTAAGATTTCAGTTGACTCCTGGAGGTTAGATTCTACGCAAACATGTAGTAGACCGGGTTTATTCAGTTGCAAATATCTTCAGATTTCAGTCGCATATTTGGGGACTAATTGTATGAAAGCCGTCAGTAGCTAACTACATTTGTATACCAATTCTAATATTTCTAATATTTATTGGCGAAATAAATTTATCTATCTATATAAACCTTCGCACTGTATCTGCAGTTCAAACTAATTTTTCTCTCTCATTTTCTACCTTTATTTATTTTTATCGTTCAGCTGAGGGTAATTACCACACCGCACACGCTAATAACAGTCAGCTTCTACATACATCGCATCTCCATCACAGTAGCGGAAGCAGCGGTGGCGCTGGTAACAACAATTTAGTTAAAACGCCGACAGCGACGCCAGCGGCAACTTTGCAAGGTTTCGATTTCGGCAGTGAGTCGTGCAGTTTGCGTCGATCGCGCAGCTTGGCCGTAATTCGTGAAGAGACATTTAGCGACTTGCAAATTACAACCGCCAACAATAGCCGACGATCGCAGTTGATACCGCGAGCGCGCATCGTGAATCGGGGCTTCATACGAGAACGCGAGCGGTAAGTAAATATTAAGTGCTATTTGAGCAGAGAAAAGGCGAACTGAAAAGGCAAATCGCGACTGAAGTGCACTCAAATTGACAATGCAATCTATATACATATTTTACTTTTATAATTACTTTCGTTATACCCAACTACATATTTCACGGAAAGGGGAGTTGAGGGATCTGAAGACATTTCTTAAGTAGTCAGATTTATTTAATGATGCAATTAGTGTTAGGTGTTGTCATCAAATCGTGTACGGCATGTTTTTTTTACTGCAATAAGATTGCGTAAGGTCGAAAATTAGGCCGAGATGTATATTAGAGAGATCTTTTTCTTCTTTATAGCTAAGTTTGCAACAGTGCGCCAGTTTTTCTTCCTGTTTGGCGCTAATTGGTGATTTCAAGTGTAGCCAGGTCCTTCTCCACCTGGTCTTTCCAACGGAGTGGAAGGCGTCCTAGCCAGCAGAGTCGCCGTCTCTTAATTTGCTGAACTCTGCCAACGTTCTCTAATATCTCGTACACCTCATCGTCTTTCCTGACCCAGACGAAGCTTCAGACTTATTAGTTTTGCGAAGATACCAAATTAGATATAGCATATCCTACAAAGAAGCTGATGCATGCTTCTTATCAGTTCTTCCCCGCCGTATATGAATAGCTAGGCCGACAGTCCGTCGGCCCCAACCGCTTTGGTTGTTGTGATGCATTGTTATCCCGATAAAGTGGATATGTTCGACCGTCGCTTAGACGAAATTTGACAAAGTTTTGTTATTCACAATTTAGTGATTAGTCTGGAAATGTACTAAGCGAAGGTATGCAAGAGAATATCCCAAAAATGACAGAGGTCACGTGGTGGAGAGAGAAATATTTAATTTAAGGAAAAATATATCGCGTGGGAAGAAAAAAGTTTGCGGTGGTTTAAATATGCAGCGTCATTACTATCATTGCGGAGATTTGAGCCTTGCTAAGTGCTACAAGTTTAATGGATCTTTTACGACCCATTTTGAGGCAGAAGACTTTTGCAACCCCACTTGTGCTGGCTTGACGACAGGAGAACAGGGTATGGGTCCCTTTCGGCATATCTGCTGTAACCAGGCAACCAGACAAGTTTAATATGGAAGTAAGGTCATATACACCGTGAAAAAGTTCACTATGCCTCTTTATCAGCGATTCCGCCCCATCCACAAGTCTCGCAGAGGTATGTGCACAGAGTAGATACCGCTAGAAGTAAGTTCTGTGACGCAGTGATCTAAGTTATCAGGGATGCAGTCAAAGTGTCTGAATGGCACCTTTTATGACCCTTTATTTGCCAGTCTCCAGGAGTTTGATAGTAGCCTTCGCTATATGTGTATATAATGACATTAGTTGTCATTATTGTGTTGTACATTCTAGCTTTTTAGCGCGTGTGGCTTTATCTATTTTCACCATAGAAAAGTATTGGCTTAACTATGGTTTCGTAAAGCCAAAACATAATTTTTGGTGAGAGATCCCACCGCTCAGCAATAAAACTACCAATGCCATGAGACTGTAACGAGGAAATCAACCAGCTGGACAGCGGTCTGTTACCAATTATGGGATCGGACGTTTCAGGTGCAGGTCCAGAAATGCGTTTGCGGTGGTCGTCATCAAAAGGGGGGGTCTCTCATCCAACCTGTTGTTTCCTTTTAATTGAGGTTTTTTACGTGGCGGGTTCCAAACCCAGCGCACAGCCCTGGGAAGGGATGGTTTTCCTTTTCACTTTATCTCGCCTTCAAACGGATGTTTTTTTGGCTACCCAGAGGTTACTTGGTCTAAGACCGGAAGTCGTGAGCTGCTTGAGCTATATGTAAAATAATCGTTTCTGGCCAATCCCAAGTGAATGGCGCTTAGAGAACTTTTCTCACCTGTGTGAACTTCTACATATGGCTTCATCCTCTTCGTAAGCGGTGTCTACGCCAATAAAGTAGAAGAATACCATGAGACTCTTATAATTACTCTTTAATTGGACTCTGAACATCAAAGCTTGTTTAAACTGAATAAGTGTACATAAAGGCGAAGTCACTTCGATTAACAATTTTTTAAAAATTAGATGAATCCCTAGCATTTGGTGATAGGTTTAGACCCTTTTTCACTACCCTTTACACTACCCTTCTTTACTGCTAGTCCTATTTTGTACCGAATTTGAAGTTCATTTAATATTACTTAGCTTCATTTGTTTACTAGTTTTTAACAACCTTTTTATTTTCTTCACCGACTATTGTTGTAAGTAAATGGGCACTTAGCTAACAATATAACTATCTCTATTCGCGTTTGTTTGCACGGCTGTGTATTTCCGTGCAAACAATTTGCGACGTAAGTCCGTAAGTGGACCGCGCATAAGACGCCACTCAGTGACGCAGTTGGCGACAGCGAAGTGGATGCGGCAAACTATATGGAGAGATATCTATCTCTATTTATATGTGCGCTGTCGTTGATCACAAAAGCCGAAACATCGCGTGCGGCGCTTGGCGCTTTACAAGCGTCTAACTTTTCAATTTCACAGCGGCTGACGCTACGTTCGAAAAGCGCTGGACTGCGCGAGAACCACAAGCAATTTTATGTAGATTTTGAACGAGCAAATGACTACAGGTAGCCGATCAGCTGGTAGGCTTGACGGCGAACGACAACTGACCGCACAAAGCTTGCGAGCGGAGCTCGATAGAGTTTAGTAATTTGTAGTCACGCGTGTGAGCCAAACGCTTTGCATCACAGGGTTGCTGTGCTGTACAACTTTTACGTTCATTTCAAATAAAGTTGTAAGTAGTAACAACGCGTTGTTTTTTATTCGAATAATGGTGGTTTAGTGCAAAGCAAGTTTTATTAAAAGGCGCAGATTGCAGCGCGGCGGAAAATCGTTCATTTGCGCGAAAAGTTTACAACAATTGCGCTGGTATGTGTACGGACATCTGTGTGCGCTTGTGTCACGTGTGTTGTGGCGGTATGTCGATGATTTTGCACCGCTTTGCGCCTAGCACTGCTCAATCCCCTGGATCCAGTGAGGTTTTACTGTATTATTTTGCAGGAGCACACGGTGGCTGTGCATAAAATTTGCCGTTACATTCATGTGAAAATGCGAAACTTTGGCATAAATTATGCGGTGTGTGGTTGGCTGCAGTAGATTTAGCGCCAATCTAGTGGAAAATTGCTAAGCTTGAGCCGCTTTCTGCCAACGTTGGCAAAGTTTGCATATGTAGTAGTGTGAAAATTTTGCATACACCTACACACACGCGCAGTGAATATAGCTAAAAAAAATCCACTCTGTTATTGATTTTTCATGCTCGCGTATGGCTGCTGCGCGCTGTGTGCACTTTTGGTTAGACTCGGGCTTGAAGCTGAGCACCGCGTTACCGACCCACTCCTCCCACCCACAAACTTCTGTGTATTGTATAGTAATAACGCGCTCGTACTTATCCAAGCTACAGCAATTCCGTGGCCCAAATATTTGGTTTGTTGTTTTTATTTTTATTTTTGTTTTGTTCATAAACCTGCAAAAGTCGGCAGTGCTCAACGAGCTTCCGAAGATGAGATTTACGTATAATGCAACATAATGAAAAGGCTAACAATTTGTTCTGTACGAGACGTTCAAGTTTAGTTGCGGATACTTAAAAGCAACTAAGTTTTGAGCGAATTTGTTGCTGTTTTTGTCATAAAACTGTAGCGAAGTTTTTGATTCAATGCTTAAAGTTTTCTGCATTTGAAAGTTAATTGAAGGGCAATTCGCTGGTGTTGAGTCAACGATCTGGTTTTGTGCGTGTATGTGTGTGTGTGCAGTGGAGAGATGGGGTAGCAATGGAGCTTCACTCGGCATAAGCCCGAAACTAGCTTTGTTAAACAAAAGCAATAAACTGCCACAAACCAACATACGAGTAAAATGATGAAACATGTGTTAGACCTCTAAACATAAACAAATTAGAAATGTTGTCAGAGCGAGATTTAGTTGCAGTTTTAGTGACAGCTTACTCGTATGTTACAGTATTTAAAAATCCAAAGGAATATTGTTTTCATTGTACAGAGAACAGGGAATATTAAGTTCCCCACAATAGGAAACAGCGAAGATCTTATATCGTTTATATACCAGCGTGACGAGAAGAGTCGATATTTGCCTGGCTGTATGTATAATTTGGACCAGTAACTCATTTTATGAAGTTAGTTTAGGTTAGATGGGATTAAAGATCGCATGTGGAATGTACAGTCGTTTAATGTCTACCACCGCCAGTTCGGTGGGATGTCTAAAGACCTCCCAAACGCGGGACGCGGGGAAGTGCTGAGTTGTTTCCACCGCATCTTCTTTCATACAGCTTCTGCAGCTGGCATCTGGTAAGTTTCCCAACCTTATAGCACGGACGCCAATAAAGCAATGGCCTCACAACTAGAGAAAGGCTAGACTTACTGAGGGCATAGAGATCACTAGATCTCGTGCGATAGGTCTTGGGTCAAAAGCCTTTTGCGACAGCCAATGGTGAATGGGGGTTCAGCGCTGGTTAAGCCTCCGCGAAGTTCAGCTATCTTGTAGTAGAACAAAAGAGAATACGGCAGCACCGACCCGCTCCTATTCTACCGATGGCGGTTCTAGGGTACCTTTTCTCGCTAGCTCATAAGCTTTGCAATTTCCTGCGATTCCACTATGGCCTGGTACCCATACTAGTCTCATCTTTGTAATCTTGATGCTATTGATAGCGAGGTTAGGTACTCCTCGTCCAACTTTGAACTCATTGTTAATGATCGACAATTTATTATTGGTGTTATCTATCCAAATAAAGTTGTTCTCTCACTAATCTGAACTGCCCATATTATGGTTAATTATTAAGGTCGAGTTTCAAGGGAGTCGTTAATCGGAATGAAATACGAGGGTTGCTATATATATTTCTGGCCTAATAATGAAAATAGGCATATTTATCAACGAAAATTATTATTTTTTTTCCTTGGATTTGGCTCGTCTTGGAAGACCCACACGGTCGATTGCTGTTTTGTTACGCATAGATCCCTGATTCGTCTTTGAGCGAGCGTCGGCCACGATTGAATTCGTTGTAACAGTTTTTCACAGTGCTATAGGATGGTGCTTCATAGCCATACAAAGATTTTAGTTCATCGATGCACTCTTGTCGTGATAATCCACGTCGAAAGTTATGAAAAATGATCGCACGAAAATGTTCACGAGTAAATTCCATTTTTTGGCCGAGATGAATTTTTTATTCCCTGTAAATAAAACAATTCACGATTAAATGACAAAACGTTCTGAGTGATGTTATGCCAAAAAATGTCAAACTTTCCAATGGAAATGTCAGACTGCACCTGGCAACACTTAGTGTTGCCTAGTCCAGAAACCTATGTATCAGTTGCCGCCTTTTGACAATTATTTTTTTTCTCAAACGGAAATTGCTTAACTTTAACGGAAACTGGTCACTGTTCGATTGGCACTCAAGCGGTGAGGATAAAGATTTGGGAGGACGCAACTTCTCAAAGTTGTAGGGAAGAAAAAGAGATATTCAAATATTATATTCTCCACTTTTATAAGACTAGGGTTGAGTAACTCGGTAGCCGTATTTACTAAAAACCCGGCGAATTGGCTGGAATAAATACGATATATAGCTCAATAAATTTATGACTGATCCATCCCTAGAAGATGTGAGCATCACAATGGACAGTCGCCTCTAACAGCGCAAGTGGGATTTTTTATGGATATACGAGAAATCAATCTATTCACCCAACCTAACCTAATTCAAGAAGTTACTGATTATGATTCGGAACAAACACCCTCTTACTCATGACTCAAATTTGGCAAAGTCCTGCTGTGAAAGTTAGTAGCCACTAGCAAAACTAAAACGGATATGTGCTAATTGAAGAGAGCACACAAATTTTAGTACAATTACAGTATTGAGACCTTCAACTGGTTACTCGTCTAGGGTATATGAATACCACTGTCAGCAATAGTGCCTGCTGTCTAGGTGTTGTTGGTGAAACCAGCTTGTTTACACATACCTTTGCTCTAGTTGGATTTAGTTTATGAACTCAATCGTCACCTCGAGCGCTCGAAAGTTTTGTTTTTTTAAAGTGAAGTCGAAAGTAATGGAGAATTGAGTGACTTTTGCAAACACTGGTATGCAAATGAATGCCAATTTTATAAAACTTATACAACAATAAAATTGACATCATTCTTTAAATACTTGAAAATCAAAGAACGGTTTGAAAACATATGTGTAGCTAATTTGTTGTTTTAAAGAAATATTTTTTAGGAATTTTCAGAAAACGCTTCATTAATTAAAGCTTCAGTTTTGATGTTGATCTATTTGACAATCATTTATAACATTTTTTCACCGACAATGTTAACATGAAGTCAGCATCGGACCTGCTTCGTGAAGCAACAACTAAAGCTAGGGACTCTTGGATACTTATTAGAAAACATATATTCACTGATATATTTATTCAAGAGATCCGAAGTGATAACCTGAGAGTAACAAATTAATATCGCTTTTAGGGCACTGATGTGAATCCTCGCCTCGAAGTTAACAATTTTGCCACATTGCTCCATTTCCAAATTCGAATTGATAACCTTAAAAGTGTTAAGATGATCTTTGCAGGCAAAAAACAGACCCGAATTCCTTCTGACGTCTTCATTTGGTGTGAAACTTCTCCCGAAACAAAAAATTGTGCAGCAATTGGAATAAGTAATAGTTCGAAGCGGCAAAGTTTGTAGAATATGGTGCGTGTTGTCCTATTTCCCATTCAAGCTCAAAAAACTTTTGGCGAATCATCAAACTTGTATGAGACACTTTATGAAACACTACGAGTACACGTTTACTATCGATCAATTCTATTATCGTCTGTTTGGGTGCATTACTCAAGATGTCCAGCTGATCACAAGACACTTCAGAATTAATCGTGGTATTGTCAGGCAAAACTTCAAAATAAAGGACCCTTCGTAATTCCCCCAAACAGATAAAATAACCTCAGTTTTGGCAATGGCGTTCGGTGAAAACATTTCCAGTCCATACACATCACATAATTTTCGCCTTGTTTGAATAGCATTTTTACGCTTTCGATAATGAAACAGTAAAATATGACAAAAATAGTGTTTGCGATCTTCCATCCTCGAAAAAATATGAGAAAAGTTCCTTCATTTCGAAAGTAAAAGGAATATACGTATGATATTCAAGTTTGCCTCCAAATTAATCTAGATATTCTATTTGTTTAGAGATTAACTTGCGAATCTAAATATTTTGGCAACAAGCATTTGAAAAGTTCCCAAGTCAGTCGGATCTACTTAATAGGAACGGACTAGTACTCATATTCAGTTAAAAACTGCTTCTTAGTTAGCATTCCTCGAAACTTTTATGGTTCTAGAAACACAAAAACTAAAAACATATGATGAGATTTGAGATGGAAGTGGAAAGAAGCATCCCGAAGCTGTCATTTCAATCTGGAGATAAAATAAACAGAATCTCAGTAAATAAAGTAGTTTAAGGAGTAAAAAAGCAAAGGTTTCGATTAGATCTGTATATCATTCTATTGAAAGATTCGGATCCGAAGGAAATACAATTACTCCAATGAATCATCAAACAGCGCACTTTCCCCTTTAATGAAAGAAGAATATTGCGATTTCAAAAGCAAATTTTGATTTTGCCATTCAGCAGGTCCTAGTTTCAAAACAAAAACTTAGAGACGTTATCGAAAAGACTAGACTAAGCTTATGGTTCAGGCAAGCTGGGCATATGAAGGAGTCTGAATAAGGATACTCCGAAATTCTCTCCTCCTTTAACTGCATTCCTGAAGCCTTAGATTACTGCGTGATAGAGGCTAACCTTGGTGGGCTTTTGTTCATATACCCACGAAGGTTATGTAGATGGGGAGGAATTGCTGAAGAAAAGGTCTAGTGCGCCTTTTTGAGGATGAAGTTAAGCAAACAATACACGTTTTCATGAATTTTGAGATTAACTCTATGCTTGCAAAGACTTTTAATATATTTATTGAAAATGGTTAAGTTTGAAGTGGGTTGCGATCCAATCCAATAAGATCAGCTGTAGTACTCAAACGAAATCACTTAGTGAACGACTCAACATATAAATGATCAGCTTGACGAGCTGAGTCCACTTTGCCTTGTCAGTCTGCCTGCCTGTCTGTTTAGTCTCTCAGTTTTTAGGTATCGATCTAACATCCTTTTACCCTCATGAAGCTGCTCATGGAACAGCTGGGGTCCCACGACACGATATCCTACATGGATAGTGAGTACACAGAGCCTTTTGAAATTCGCGTCTAGCGCAGATATCTTAAACGATGACTACGCCTCATGGACTTAGTAACTGAACTCCATCTGATATCGCAAAGGACCGAAACAGGTCTATGTGTAGCTTATTGGCCTACCAAATCAACCTAACCGATATTATTGTCTGAAACAATCATACATAGGCATTAGCTTTGGTTCAGTCAATAATTACCTCTCATAAAAAATAAATAAAAATGTCATGCAATTTAAATCTGCCGCTGGCAATTATAGTTTATGTTTACCATAAATTCACGTATTTATGAATTTGCATTGTTCCAACTGCTGTTTAAACACATACGAGTATTTATATATATATACAGTTGCATGCATAAGTATATAGTACAACAAATAAATGTTGGCACATGAATGTCATTGCAACCGCAGCAATGCTCAGTACCATATTTTTCCTACAACAACAAAGTGAAATTACACCGGATGCAGTATTTTATCGAGCAATCCTTTTTATTTTGCGTATTACGGTTGACATCAGGCGTCCGAATTATGTTTGCTTGAGGCATTTTCTAGGTCATTTCATTGGCATCGAGCAAGGCATGTGGTCAGAACGGTGGCGTCTGTGCAGAAAAATGAGCTTACACAAAGCACACACGCACAAGTTCTCATGTGTAAAAAAAATGTACGCAGTGTTGTGGAGCATATGCATATATATATTTCTATATATATATAAGAAAATGTATCAATGTAGGCCCCGGGCACTTCTGTTCAAAATTTATGTATGTTATGGGCAATTCTTTAACTCACCGCAGGAAACCGAATGTCGGAAAGCATGCATGTAGTTCATATTATAAAACTGACAAGTGCACGGGATTTTCAGTTTTGTTCTGGTGGTAGATGCAACCGAATTTTCTTAAGCTCGAGTTGTGTATAATGTTTACAAATTTCCCGTTTTCGGTTGTAAATTAAGTTTTAGTATTTTTCAATTGAAAAAGGTAGAGAATTATAATGAAAATATTTTTTTTTGGTAAAAAGGGTTTTCGGGAACCCTAAAGTACGGGGAATATTACTGTGAAATATCATTTCGCCAAGAAGAGAAAGTAAGCCGTGTTATGAATAAAATTCTGAATGGTATAATGAAAGTAATGGACAGTGGTTGTCCAATATACCAACCTCTCAATATACAGAATTTTCGTTTTAAAGGATCATCAAAATTATCTTAATAATGTTTCTAAATTGCGAACGCCAAGTATGATATATGAATGAAAATATACGAAACTCTGTTGTAAATGTCGTCAAGATCTTGATACTCTTCAGATCGTGATACTCCTTCAGATTCAATTATACCATGTTCAGACCGCCACACTGTGTTGCGGCTAGTGGAAAAGTAATTTTTCTCCGATTATTTTTTTCAGTGTTTTTAATGATGCAATTTTGTCACAGACATTCCAAGTAAACAAAAAACACATAAAGCTTATTTTTACGTTGGCCCGTTGATTTTTAATTGATTTTAGAAGTGAAATATACAAAACTTTCACGAAAAGAGGGGATTTCAGGGCTGTGTTCAAAATGATTTTGGTGACAGATATTTTGATTCGGAAAAAAAATCTGCCTTCGGACAAGTATCTTCTGTAAAACAAAGGAATGTTGTTTGAGACATTTTCATATGCACCTTTTTTAGAGCGAAAACCCGACTAAAGGTCGATTTTTCCTTTAAATTTGGGTTAGGTAAGCAATATCTAAAAAGTCCCAGAGAGTCCCAGTTCTAAACCACTACAGAAATGTTACATAATTTGTTTTCAACGAACTGTGAAAAAATCAGTTGCCCATACTTGCCCTCCTGGGAGTTATAGCGATTTTAGTATATCACTCTCAGTATTTATTCCATTGAAATAGAACGGAAATTCTCGGAATCACTTATTGAATAATTTAATCATATTGGTTTTCGGGTGACTTTCCGTCATCCCACGTCAAATTTTTATTATTTTCAGACCGGTTTCGGCTAATCGCCATCTTCTCTTTTTTGTCACTAATTATTCCGCAGGAAACAAGGACTTCAGAAACACAAGGCTTTACCATGCGAGGAAAACATCAAGAAAAGACAATTGTGAAGACATATTACATTATGTGCTCGCCATTTCTGATCCCGCAATCACAAGTAGGAGAATACTGAAGGAGAAGAAACACCTGAAGTTATCAGAGGAAGCAATGAACTTATTGGTAGATGACTGATAATTTGTAATTTTTTTGTAGAATGCATATTTTATGCCTGTGTTATAAAATAGTATCTTCAAATTTTTTTTTTTATTCTACATCTATTCTAGCACTCCACAAAAATGAGCATAATTCTCTTAAAACTGAAGCTATTGACTTCGAACCGGTATCAAATTAAAGCTTTTATTGCCACCTTTCAAATAAGAAATAAAATAGATTTTGGTTTTATATAAAATTTCAGAGTTTTTCAACAAATATCGAAAAATCGTGAAAATTTGACGTTTATAATTCTTGTTCGGACCACCCTATACTTTATTTAAAAAACTAATCATAGGGTATTTATCAGAAATAAAAGAAGAATTAAAATACATTTTTTTTGTAAATTTTTCGAACAACTTTTTTTTTTTACTTTTGTTGAAAGTTTGACCCAACAATTTTTTTCGGTGTAAATTTTTTTTTCACTCATTCTGTTTGGGATTTCATTCTGACCAATCTGTAGAAGTTTCTCAACGATACAATTAAAACTACAGTTTAGGCAATATGATTTCCAAAAAATTCCGGTTTCGCAACACTGTGCGCCACTTAATCACAGGATTTCGGCTGTTGAATGGATTATCCCACTAATCTTAAAAATTTATCAAGATTTCGCCATACAAAAATTACAGTTCCAAATCGCTTCATTGAAATGATTTGAAACTGATCCACGCTAAATCTCTCTGTGCGACTCTGATTTTGCGCAATCTACTTGTCAGCATTGGAAATCTGTTACATTATCACAGCTGATTTAGACACTACAAAGGGGGAAAAATGTAAACAAACAAAGTTTTTTAAAGAAGTGAATCTAATTTCACCTGAAAATCGACTTAACAAATGAAAAAATGCATCCATTATTTCTATTATATGGAAAATATTAAAAAAAAGACGGCTTTTATTTCAAAATACTATATGATCTGAACATGGTACTAATGTCTCTTCAGGTTTTTTCACAAGTTAGTCAACTTGGCCGAATTCTGTACTTATTATTTATTTACAATATCACTTCCGTGCGTCTGCGTCGAATACTCTCAGAACTTGGGTTTTTTGATCCAAGAAGGTATGACTGTCAACGGCGACGTGCGAGCCAAGTCGCGAGTGCGATGACTAATTGATGGCACTAGATATATCGTCTTGTTCTCGTTCACTACCAGCCCATTTCCTTCGCTTCCTTATTCAGTCTGGAGAAAGCAGAACTAACGGCGCGATGTTGGGGAGGCTTAACCCACAGATTATGGGGCCTCCCTTTTTGTGAATTGCGCAGAGCATATTTAAATCGTCCGACCATATTATATAAAGAAGTTGTTGGATGCTCCTTATTAGTTCTTCGCCGTGTGTATTTTAATAGCTCGGCCGGCAGTCCATCGGCCTCGGTCTTAGCATCAGTCACTAGATCATCTCTGGTGAGTCTACAGGTTTTGAAACCTTTTGTTAATCTCCGCACCTTTTTGTAGAATTTTTGATCGTCTGGTTATGTGCTTATGATATGATAGCTTTCCGCAGGTGAAATGGTTAGATTTTCTCCCGACTATATTTTGAAATACGATAGAGCAATACCATTATTTTCATTTTCTCCAATAAGTCTGTAGGAATTATGCTGCAACTTATAATAAATGATCACAAATTAGACTAGAATTAGTTCTATGCATAATACTTAGTTCCCACATTCGGATAAACTTGGAAAATTATACAGATTTATTTATTAATAAATAATGAGCACAAATTTCCTGAGAAATAGCTGGTTGAGATATAATATGGAATGTATTACTTAATGCAGGTTGAATGTCGATGAAGCGTAAACGTGTCAAATAATGCGACACTTAACATAAAGTGTTGGGCTGTAGGGAAATTGAGACTACTGTTAATGAGACAAGACATCTGGGAAATCCATAGTTAACTTCACGTTATCGTCGATTATGTCTCATATAACAATCGAAACAGCATCTTAGAAAGTGAATGATTAGATGAGTAGAAGGCTCTACAAAACATATATATATAAATAATTAGTATAGCCATGTCCGGCGTACAGTGAACAACATTTTTAGAGTACGATTTTTGAAGTTATGCTGAACAAAGATCAATTTCATTGTTGTGGTTGTCAATGCACGGAACGTTATTATCTGTCATATAGGCAAAAAACGGAACAAAAAGGCAGAGAAACTGGTTCGCTCTGGAACTGTTGGAAACACAAATCTACACAATTCCTGTCCCTGATTATTCAGCCTTTTGAAGTGTTGTTTGTAGCACTGGGCTCTAGAGGAACATCTCAGGTCTTGCAACACGAATAACACATGGCATATCACAAAGTTAATTTCGGATAATGTTGATGGTTGGGCAGTGCAAAAAAAAATGTATGGGTGCCACACGAATTGATTCAATACAAATACTGCAAGACTTTTTTGACAACCAATATTTTAGAGGTCATTAAAGGGCACATATCCATAAAATTCCACCTTCAGAAAATGGGAAAAGTGGATTCAGCGGATTACAAAGCATGCGCGGAAGATGTTGAGATGTTGGAATATTTTCTATGCGAATGTCCCGCTTTCAGCCGGATGAGACGGGATTTATAGCACGGCTCCAACTTAAGAGACATTTAGCAGCTGTGGTGGAAAAAAAATCAGGCTTTTAACATATACGCAAACTAGTCCGTCATTTTGAGATATAGACCGGAAATCTTGTATACCTCCCTTGTACCGAAAATTTTTGTATTTATGAAGGGTACATTTTAATGTTTTTTCTTGTTTTTATTTTTGCTATCATTACAAAAAAATCTGCAGAATCTATAATCACATTCGTATTTTTAAGCGATCGGCGTTCTTTTGTCGTTACTTATAATGGATTGATGAAAATGTTATGAGTTATAGTATAATATCCACTCATATTAGTTAAGCTGAACATTTTTCTTATACTCAAAAACGCTTTTGTTTAGTTACGCCTCTAAGCGCTGTATTATAAAATTGTTCTATTGAAATCCTTAACACAGTGCAATTATGTATTTTATAGCAACACAATAATGAGAAACAATAAGAAAACCTATAACTCGCAAGTTCTTAATAACGACTGAAACGTAACATAGTTTCACCTTCGTTGCGTGCATTCATACCCCAAACGGGCACGAACGAACAATGCGCAGCGCCAATGCCCACTCCCCCACTGTTGTCTTAATGTGCGGTTTAGTCAAGCGTTGAATGATTTCAAAAAAATATTATAGTTAAAAGCACGGAGATGTACGAGTAAAAGCGGTCCACACGCAAATCTCAAAAGCGTCGTTTCACAGGCAGCGTTTAAGGCAGCGTTTAATTGTCTGTTACTTTACGATATTTTTTGCCGACACACTTACTTGTCTATTGTCTAAGCGCCCCTATTCATTTTCATTGCAATTTAAGTTAAGCTAGAAGCACTAACACACACAAACACACACACAGCCTAACACACTTGCCATAATGACTTGCACAATGCGCTCAAAGAAATGCGAAATAATAACAATCACAAGAGCAATTACTGTCATCACTAATTGTGACGTTTTCCCCACAGATTAATCTGCGGCGGCGGCGCCAGCAAGCATCATCATCACCACCATCATCACGGTGGCGGCGGCAGCGGCAGCAGCAATACGAACGTATGTGAGGAGCTCGACTACGAGGGACTAAGCGCCGTCGAACAGAAGGTGCAACGCAACAATAGCATCAACGCCGGCAGCAGAGACGCGGGGGAGTTGCAACAGCAGCAGCGCGCTCATGCACACCTACACCGTCATCATCACCATCATCACGCGAGCGGCAGTGGCAGTGGTAGTGGCAGCGGCGGCGGCAACAACAATCACGACAACCTTCAATACCAAAACACACTGCAGCAGCAACAACAACAGCCGGGCGCACACCCACAAAGCCCAACAGCAGCTGTACAGCAGGCGGCGCAACCGCAGTCACGTGAGGCGGACGACTATTATGATAATCTGAAGCGCTTGGATGCGCTGACATTGGGACTTGTTGAACAATTACACCCTTGGCATAATGAGAAAAGCGATTTGGAGAGTTTGAACTCTGATTACTTTAAAAACTCGCTACATCAGAGTCACGAACTACAGCAGCAGCAGCTGGACTTTGAAGCGCTCGAAGAGGCGGTCAGCTTTTTGGCGAGCGAGAAACCACGCATATACCAGTCGCGACGGCAGCAGCGCGTATTGAGCGCCGCACAGCAGAAGCTACAAAACGCAACCGATTCCTATCAGGAGAACAGTCAGAGTAGCGCATTTCCTGAGACAACAACCAGCAATTCGGACGATCAGACGGATAGTCCGTCACTGTCCGAGCAGGAGTACGATTTGAAGAAGATTGAGAAGATCTATAAGAAAACCGCAGCACTCGAAGCAGATGAGGACAGTTATGAGCTCATAAGTCTCACGACAACGACACGCACACGCTTGGAGACCACTGAAGACGAAGAGGACGAGCACGAGGATAGCAGTTTTAATTGCAACGAGCAGTCAGCTGACGCAACTGATTGCCTAGCGGTCGTTGCGGCAAGCGTTGAGAAAACAAACGAGCACGAACCCATTAATGGCGTGTTAAAACGTACGCGCGCCTTAAGCGAAAATCTCGAGAAACTCATTGCATACGACTCGGTTTATTTGTCGTCCGAGGAGAGTTCTGAATGTACTTTGATTGACGAAAATCACCGCGGGACATACGAGCGCACAACACAAGTAACGGCACAACTCGCAGAGGACACTGGCGACGCGGCGACTTTGCTGCACTTCTCCATCGAAGATATAATCTACGAACCGCACAACAAGCAACCGCTTAGCGCCAGTGAGCGCAGGGAATTTGATACGAACCAACCGCCAACAGTTGGTGTTGCCTGCACGGCGACCATATTGACAGAGACGGATACGGCGGAAATTGCCACGCAAACGGCGAAGGAAAAGCAATTAGTTAGCATAGTAGAAACAGTAAATACGAAAATTGAAAAGATACCGCTAACGGCGCACGTATTAGACGAGCAGCAGCAGTGTGCAACGCGCGACTCGACGACATTGTATACACAGATATTGAAAGTGGGTCATACGTCCGCACCGTGCGGTACCACAAATCCTAGTGAAACTACGTCAACGTCAATAACGACAGCTACAACGACTGCCAAAGCTTTAGTGACAGCCGCAACCGGTGCACCGGCAACGACTACAGGTACAGTGAAGCCAGCCACAGGCGGCGCTTGCTTAGCTACACAACCCACGGTGGGCATTACATCCAGTGCAGCAAGTAAACCGAAAATCCTGTCAGTGGTCGAGAAGCGTAAGTGGAAGCGCTACAACGACGCAACTACAACCGTCAACTTAGGTGTCAACAGCAACGAAGCGGTAGTCCAGCCACGTGGCTGTGGTTTAGAGTCAAACGCCAGCTCAGCTTTACCACCAATTGATTACCCACTTACGTCACTGAAGAAGCATCAGTCAACAAGCGTTGTCGACACACTTACGTGCACACCGCCGTCGTACGCCACACAGCCGAGTGATAATCAATATCATAGTCTGCCGGATGTGAGTATAGGGCAGAGTCTGAAAGTGTCCGAGTCTATCGATGCGAAGCTGAGATCTTCCTACAACGTACGCAAAGGTGAACTGCACGAGTGTTGCAGACGTGCAGAGGTTGGGCAAACAAGCAGCAACAACGCAAGCGCCAACAGCTGCAGCAACGGTAAGGCGACACACCTACTAGAAAACGCGACTAACAAGTGCAAATTAAAGCAACAACGTGAGGAAGTTGTAACTACTGAAGAAATTTACGACTCAATCAAGAGATTCGGTCGTGCACATCAGAAGGCTAGACAGAAGGAATATCAGGAATTTCACGAAGTGCATGTGGAGAAAGAGAAGAAACGCGAGGGGAAGGAGAAGCGTCTCAAAGTGCACGATAACGAAGCGACTAAAGCGGAAGTTGTAATAGAAATACATACTACGACGACATACCCCGACAGTTTAGCGGAAGAAATTGACAGCGAACAAGCAGTCGGCGAAGACGTAGCGGGAGCACAGGCACTTGAAGTGCCACAAAGCGTAGGGGTTGAGGAAAATACTAGCGTTGATACTAATGTGGCAGATGATACTGATAGCAATATAACAGCCAACAGTTCACTGGATACCAGCGCGAGTGAGTATCAGGAGCAACCAAAGGACGCGCCCGACGTAGAAGTTGAAAACTTCAGCAAACTAATTGAGAGACGCGCAAAAGAAATCAAAGAGAAAGCTTGCAAATACACTTTAAGTGAGGGGGACGTCAAACGCACTAAGTACAGCACGCCAGTACAACGCATAGAGACGCAACATAGCGAATTATACACGCAACAAGCTGATGATTATCACGTAAGCGCGGTGACAAGTCAATTCCGCATAATTGTGACGGATGCACAAGACAATATCATCGAGGAAGACGCAATAGAAAACGATGACAGCTTAAATAGCGCAAATCAGGCTGAATTCACGCCCTCTAATAAGCCGGCATACCAAGAGCTTAACCTGGCAACGGATATAAGGACAAAAAGACAGGAGAAAAAGGAAAAATCCACAAAAGATAAGACGACAATTGTGAGCACACACACGCGTGTAGCATCGCTAAAGCGTGTGCCTTCGAAGCCGAAACGTCAGCAACACCACATAGCACAGCACCATCATTGCTGTCAACAGCAACATAATAAAGTCAAAAGCAATAATAGCAACAATATTAAGGCGAGCGCTTGGCGTAGTCAAAACGCTAGCGACACAACAAACGCGCCGAGCAACGGCAACGTCAACAGTAGTGATAGCGGCAACGGCAGTGGCAGCATTAACCGCCGCCACGACAGCAACAATTACTGCGAATTATCAATAAAATCCAAGGAGCATCGTGTGCTGAGCACACAGATCTACAAAGCACGTCCCATCAAGGTGCTCACAGCGAACGATTCCTTCCGTCGACGCAGCACTGAGGGCGCCGTAACGGCCGCAGGCAGTAAGATGTCACGACCACAAATCTTGCACGTTGTCGACAATAAACGGCGCGCTGACATACTTGGCACCGTCAAAAATGTACGAAACAATAATAACAGCAACAATAATTTCACTAAGGCCAAACGAACGGAGGAAGACGGTAAGGTAGAGAGTGAATATCTTAAAAAGGTCGACGCAGTGCGCAATTACTGGGCGAAATTGGCAAAAGAAGGCGATGAGCAGGCGACGGAATGCATGATCTTAGACAAACAAGTAGGTGGCATACGCGAAGACGAAGCTAAGGAACGGACTAGTGAGCTCGGAGACTACCAGGCGCCGAAATATGTAAACAAACAAGAAAATGTTAATGAGCAAACGAAAATGAAGTTGGAAGCGGAGGTACAGCAATCACAGCAGCCGCAAAAACCGCAACCCGAACCGCGACATTTCATTTTGGGTCCACAAGCAAACGGACCAATACAAACACAGAGTCAAGGCACTTACATCCATCAACAGCCAGTTAAGCCACTTAAGCCTAGCGCCAATCAAGATGAATTCTGCAGTTTTATGCCTTCCATCGAGATCGTGGAACTGGACGGTGACAAGAAGGCCACCATAGTTAGTACAGTGCCGCCTGATTCGGAGGATGCCGCTGCTTTGGCTAAGGATGCCAACGGTGAACCACAGTTCGATCACATACGCTATAAAGTACTGAAATCGCAACAACTACTGCGCAGCAATATGGTGCCACGTAGCAAGAAGGAGGCACAATTCGATGGGCTGATACAATACTTGCAGGAGTACAGTTTCCAAGAGCTTTTGGCGAACAATAATGTCGTGATTGTGGAGCCGGTACGCACGAAAATCGAGCGCCCACTCGCCATAGCGGCGGCGGCAGCAAACGTGGCGAACACAAAGAAACCGGCACGAAAGCCCAATGAATGCAGTGGCAATGCGGCGGCCACAAATCAAGCACTGGACAATGGCGATGATAGTAAATTGGAGCAGAAACCGAAAGAGCCATTACCTAATGGTGGACTAAGCAATGCACGTATAACGAAGTCCAAAGAAAAAGTAAGTAAAGATATTGGCGAGGCTGGTGAACGAGCTGCTGCTGGAGGTGGCATTAAGCGTCACTTCTTCTATCAGCCGGTGCGTGTCAATCGTGAGCTATACGAGGAGGAGTTACCTAATCCGGACGTTGTACGCAATGTGCGCCGCTTCTTTGAGGAAAACGTGTTACCCACACCGCGTGGTGGCATGCAGTTGCTGCATAGGCCGCCACCCGAAGAGGATACGTTTGTGGAACGTAGTGCGGCTACCCAACTGCCGAGTCCGCGTGCGAGGCGTACGCGCAAATATCGTTATCTGACTATAGACACATCCTACGGACATATGCCGCCCCAACATCAAAGCCATCAGTCGCAACAACAGCAGCAGCCACTGTTGAAGCAGCAAACGCAAACTCAGCTTGCTAACAAGAACGGCAGTTCGACCGCACGCAAATGGGATACGGCTAGCTTATCGAGTGGCATCTCCAGCGGTGATTTGTCGTCACCGTGTGAATGCAACGAAATGGATGCCACGTGCGCCGACAAGCCAGAGGCCGTCAATGAGGAGGTGCTAAAGGGCGTACACGTGCAAGCGGTGGTGCAGCGACACAATAACAGGAATATGCGGCATACCGCAACGGAGCCTACTGATGTCAATGCTAGCAGTGGGGTGCCTGATTGTAATGGACTTTTGCAGTTACGGCCACGTCCACGACCACGCAGTTGCACCGTACGTGGCAATGAGGACGCCACTTACCGTATCAGCGATATTTATGAGCAACATGCAAGCCAGCAACAACAACGAAATTTCGCAAGAGATGATAAAAATAGCCGACTTACCACTGAGACGGCCACCGACGACGAGGATGCCGATGACGAAGACCTTGACGATGAGGTCTACGAATCGCATTATGTAAGCAATGTAAGTATGGTATGTCGCAAGTGGCAATGCGGTGGCTGCCACAATTTAATGTTGAAGACATATGTACATTCATACATACCTTTGCCATAATTCCTTCTTAGTCAGCAGAAAGCGAGTGTTTTTCGCAAGGCGCTCGTAAAAGCAAGCAGCGGCCGCATAAGACACTGCCATTGGATTTATGACGCGTTTATTTAACTCAATTAAGCTTATTTTATGCGGTGTAGCTGCAACATTACGTGCCGCATATCTTTTTGTCTGTCTCCTCTTAATAAGACTTTTGCGCCTCATCAGCAAGAAAGCAAAAATTAATAGGCTTCGCAAACGTTTGGTGACGAAGTGTTCAAAAGAGAATGCGAAAAATTCGCGGATTTAATATTTAATCCCGTAGAGAGGCAATTTTAAGCATTTTCTTTATAAGGTATAATCCTTATTTTATTCAGAGACAATTAATTTGTTGTAGTATTGCTGTTATTTTTCTTTTGCAGTGCTTCTATTTTAGGGATTCTCATGGTTTTCTACTGTTACCTTCGTGGTGGTCTTAAACTTCGTTTTTACTCAATTTGTTATTTGTAATTTTTTATTTAGAAGACAGACCTTTCAACTGCTTGCTATTGTTGTTGTAGTGCCAGAAAATACTACCCACATATTTTTGAATAAGGCTGCCGAGTCGACAGTCATCAGTGGGTTAAAAATCTTATTCTGTTTCAGTTACGTAGATTCGGCTGTCGTGAAAATAAACATTATCCCGATAATATACCCGGTTTCATGAAATTCCTCGGCGTAGAATGGTTGCAATTCTTCAAAACATATGTCCTGAGTTAAAGATATTTCAAAAAAGCGGGTTTTACAATAGGAACACTACGAAAGTACACCGATAGGGACAGCAAACCATGTCATATTTTTCCACGCACTTTTGACATTTCTCTTCAGTTACATTTGCCATTTAATCATGGAGAGATAAACGATGCAGCAACGTATCGAAATTATTAAAATTTACTATCGAAATTCGGAGTTCTGTCTGATCAACAAGTAAGCGTCTCCATAGAAGTGCCCGTAGTGTCGAGAATATTGCTGCCGCTAGCACATCAATTGTCTTCGTCAATTGATCAAATCAGTCTCTCACACGTCGTACTGAAACATTGGACGTCTCTGTGACGTCATTGCGGCGAATTTTGCGAAATGATCTTGGCCTATATCCTAACAAGATAAAACTGACGCAAGAAGGTGCTTGAACACCAGAATTGTCGTATGTTCGTGAATTGGGCTGAGCAACCACTTGAAAATGATCAGAATTTTCGTCGACAATTCATCTTCAGCGATGAGTCTCCTTTCTGGCTAAATGGCTTCGTCAATAAGCAAAATATTCGTTATTGATCAGGCCACAATCCACAACTACTCCGTGAGTCACCATTGCAACTAGAAAAAATCACGTTTTGATGCGGTTTATGGATCGGCCGTGTCATTGGTCCGTACTTCTTCTGTGATAATCAGGACCGGCACGTTACAGTAAGTGGGAATCGCTACCGCTGAATGATAACCGAATATTTTTGGCCCAAATCGGATGATAGCACTTGGAATATAGGTGGTTCTAACAGAATGCCGCCACAAGCCTAACAGCGAATGTCACAATCGATATATTGAAAACTAAGTTTGGTGAACGTGTTATCTCACGAAATAGCCCAGTCAATCGGCCGCCTCGGTCGTGGGATTTGACGCCTTTAGACTATGGTCTAAGCCAATAAGCCAGCGACGATTTATGAACTTTGTAGGAATATTGTACGTGAAATTGCAGCAGCATCGGCCGATTTATGCTTTAAAACCGTTGACAATTGGGTTCAGGCTCTTTTCTTTCTCTCTCTTTAAGTGTACAGACCTTCGAAATACTTATCCCATAAATAAGTTTAGGATATTGGTCTGGCATCCAGTTAAATAACTAGAGAATCGTATTTGCCGTGTTATGTTTTTGTCTAGAAAGAAATATATCGTATTCATTTGAAGCAGGTCGAAGTATCTATTTGGACTTGGAGATTAATTTTCTGGGTACGATTACTGTCCTTTCTGTTCAAATAATCTAGTTGTTTCAGGAGGGAAATTTAAAATTTTTTAGATCACAATTTTGGAGAGTAAAAGCTCTTTTCATGAGACAGTGTTCCCGAACACACTTCGTAGAGAGTGAAACTGCTGCAGAACGACAAACAAGTAGCAGTACTTGATTGTCCAGTACATTTACCTTGTCACTAATAAAGATTCGCTCAGGCTTTTATTGTCTATTCCCACTAGTTCGTTTGGATCTCTTAAAGTCTGAGCTCCCAAGTGTGTGAGCCTAGATCCCATTCAAGAAGGAAGTGCTGAGATGTTTCTATCTCATCTTCCTCTATATAGCTTCTGTAACTGGCCGCCGGTTAGATTCTCAATCTTACAGCAAAGGCGCCGATACAGCAGTGGTCAGTTAGAACCCGCACATCTAGAGATATACTGGCGTTATGATAGAAAAAAGCTCTTGCGATCAAACTTGGTCCAAAAGCATCTTGCGACAGCGTATGAATCGACTGTAGCTAAGCGTTGGCTAAGTTCCCGCGAAGCCCAGCTCTATTGAAAATCGAAAACTAAAGTCTATGGAGAGTTCCTGATAGTATAACCCTGTACAAATTTTCCCCTAACATGTGACTTTTTTCTTCGAAAGGCCTCTACCCATCCACAACTTCAACAAGTTTACTCAACTCGGTCGAAAGTTTTTTCACAAAAATGCTTCAATTATGAGTTGAAAGCATTCCAAAAGAAATCCCTTTTGCCTTTCGGTTTCCTCTATTCAATCTCTATTCGATCCAGGAGCAAAGCGTGAAATCTTCAGTAAGATTCATTATTCTATGCTTGGAAATCAAAGCTACGGAAGTCTAGGGATTAAGTTTGTGGATATTTGTCTGTCTTCGATCGCCCGAGATCACATGTTTGGGTGTTTTTCGAAAGTGGTATGCACAAGGTCTCCACTTTATTCCCTTTAACTCGAACTATAGTAAGATGCGGTATTAAAGACCGCAATTCAGTGTTCCACTGAACAACTTAAACATTTGTACAACATTTATCTCGAAGGGAACACAACTTTACCAATTCCAACTTTGCAACTGAAGTACAATTTAAGTACTGTCCTTTCACCTGCACCAAACAAATTCACAAATGACTTACCCACACATTAAATTTTGCATTTCTAGGACGTGCTCGAGAAGATAAGGGAATGCGGCTCCACAATCACCTATTATGGCGGACGTGTATTACAAAGTACTTCACCGGATCCAATGCAAACTGGCAATAACAACAACAACTACAATAACAATACACAAGCAAATACAGCGAATACCAATACAATGACACTGACGAGGCGACGTGTGCGACAAATTGAGAGTAGTAACGCTTGCGAGCCACCAAGGGACTTTGCCGACCAGCAGGCGACAACACAAAAGTTTCCACAACAAAGTAATGAAAGCCATGACAAGAACAATGGCGCTACAAAGGAGACGCTGCCGGCAGCTGATGACGCTAACAGAGAAAGTTCATTGGCGCACTTTGGTGAGTGGCAAGCATTGAAGCATATCTAGCATGTGTGCTCTTCCTGGTGCTGAAATTGTTTTGACATTTCTCATTTTCAGGAATCAAATTCAAACTTGTCAAATCGAACAGCTGCAGCAGTCGCCTAGAATTGGCCGGCACAGGCGTTGAAATCGTCGAAACGGGTGCGGACGAGACAGAGGTCGTCAAAAAGATGGTGCATAGGTTTGAGTGTGGAAAGACAAGACGAGATGTAGAGTGTGGCGAAGAGCCGCTGACGATTAACAATCAGACGCCAGCCAAAAGATTGTTAAATTGTGCTCAAACAACCACTGACGTTGTGGGTGATGTGAAGCAAGTAACAGTAAATAATCACATAAATGTGCCTATGACTACTTATACTTCGGAGGCGCCGACGCCGAGTGTTAGACGTGAAGACATCAACTACACACACGAGGATAAGGAAAAAACTTATCAAAGCTCCGCAATGGACATACGTTTGAGTCACGTTGACCAGCGCAAGCCCCAGGCGCCTACTGCGGGCGATGGTCTTGATGGTGGCGATGGCACACTGAAAGTATGGCGTAATAAGAATGTCGATTTGGCTTACACAATGGCACAAAAACAGCAGCAACAACAAGCGTTAACAGCTGGGGAGCTCGCCACAATCGCCAATCGAAAAGCCACGCAAGGCGAGCCACCACATTTTGCTAAACAAACTGCCTCATCAACGACCCCGGCAGTGTCGAAACGGTTCTTAGAATCCAAAACGCCATTGCAAAGTCATAACGATGACACGTTTAATGGTATGCGGGCGGAATACGGCGAATTCCAAGAGAAAATTAATTTAAGAAATATCGAATCCAAGCAACAGCAAGCGCGGAATGGAAATGACAGTCCGTCAAATCAAACACTACACACCTTGAGCACTCAAGTGGAACTCCAAAGAACTTTACAGGCAACAACAACGCCCATACTTGCTCCACGTTCCAACCAACGACCGGCACAGATTGTGGTACCTGTGGAAATACACCGCGTAGACCAACAAACACCGGAGCCCCACGGACGTGCAAGTGTGGCCAGCAGTCGTGGCAGCAGTGTAACAACCGTTATAACAACAAACACAACGGCGCTATTAGACAAAAGTGTGGTACGCCATTATGTAGCTAATGACAAGAGTCTCTTTGAGAAGCGTAAATACGATGATATCGAATTTGAGGAATTCGAAGTTTACGATCCGACAAAGGATTTCGAAAAGTTAATTGAAAATGAAAAACGTCGCGAGGAGGCGAAACGCGAGGGACAATCACAGCCACCGCAACAACAAGAGCAGCAGGCGGAGCAACAGCCTGTCTATAGCGATTTGTCTACGACGATATCATTAAATGGCGCCAACGATGCAGCCATGCGCTGCGACGAAGACGAGGACGAAGAGGACGATGGCCGTAAATCGAAACTTGGCAGCGAATGCTACGACTACGACAGCCTCGAGGACAAGTTGTGAGGTTGTGTGTGTGCGTTTCTCCTATTCATCCTATAATAAGTATATTTATGTTATCCCTTTAGTGGTTAAGTGCTTTAAATTAATTTACATTTGCCGTAATGCGCAGCGCTATCTGAGCGTAATTGACTTCTACGTCTAATAGCAAGGATTGTATCGGTAATGTAAAACGACAACGATAACGGTGTAGGGAATTTATCTGTAAATTACGAGTATTTCATATAAATATTGTGCTATCTGAACGTGTTGCTTCTTGCACTTCGATTCATACTTCCAAACATATATATTTCTTTGTTTATTAAAAGCAAATACCAAAAACAACAAATTAGTGACTTGCACAGGAGTAAATGTCCCTTGGCGATTGCCATGACAAATGCCAAAAGTAGTCATTCCAAAGTTTTATGCACACTTCGCAATTAAGATAAAATTATGTACTACATTGTGTAATTAAATCTACAAATACATACATATATTATTAAAATAAAAGCATATATATACAGCTACTTTATCGGCATAAAAATGTATACAACATTTGACTTAAGACAATACAGGAGGTGTGAAGAGCGAGAAATGTTAACTGCGGTTACACTTAAGCTTTATATTATATATATGAGCTTATTATTGGGGAGATGAGAGTTATTGTACGGTAGGACTCCTCTTTGTTGGCGGGTTTTCTAGTTTTCAGGTGGACCACTCTTCCGATTTTCTACGGACGGGTATTTGAAGAGTGGTCAGCGGCAGTTTGAGGACCTTAGTGAGGAAGCTTACTTTCGTCGAGCCTAGGTGCTTTATCGTCAGCATGTTAATGCCTCAATGATGACACTCTGAACCTGCTCATCGGTGAAAGTAAATGGAGCGCAGTCTTTTGACATTTTGCACATTAGTCGGGTGACACATATTTGGTTGTGATGATCTGATGCGAGAGTTATAATACATCGGGCGAGCTCTTACAAGTACCAATAATTCTGGGGGACTTCATTGCGCAGATTGTAGAATTGTCTATCTGTTCAGCGTCTCCATACAATCATTTGACAGGCAGGTCTACTAAAGGTCGTGATGCGCGTTAAAGTAGCCTAGTATCAAACGATTTCCACCAGCTTTCCTATGTTCGGGTGATATCCTTTAGGGCAACATGTAAATATTTCGAGGGTAGTATCCATGAAATTCAAGGGTAGTATCCCTGCGGTCGTTATCGCCATCGATAAGACGATATAGTACAGTGTTGTGCAGTATGAAGGCTAGGCCTCGCTTGCGATGCTTATGTACCCGTATAACGTGGAAACCTGCACAACTCAGAAGATCTGAGCAGCTGTTTAACTTAGTTTCTTGGACCGTAGACAGTGCAAAAATTGCATTTAACTGGTGTAACGTTCCGACATATGACGGCCTGATACACGGAATTGACCGTGCGAGGAATCAGGAGTTGCTGAGTGGTTCTCGTACGAGGAAGCGAAATAAAGGTTGGGGGCTGGTTTTGAATAGAAGTCATGCTACCTGTTTGAGCTCTTAAGGACCGTTGGGTCCTTTCTTGGCCACGCGGGTGGAGTGACGGAACAATGCCCGAGCTTGGTGCAGATTATACAGCCGCAAAGGCTCATAGTCCACACCCTGTTTGTCTTAAGGCCTGAGCAGGTTTTAAGATGGCATTGCATGTATTACATCCACTGAGTTAGAGTTTGGATTGTACGGGGTAGATTTTGGATGAAGTCAGACGAAGAAGAAAACTTACTCCGGGCCCGGGTTGGACTCAATGCCTGCACGACTTACTGATCCAAACAAGGTTAGATCTACGAAAGTACAGAGCTTGGCCGAATAAAATTGGGGTCAATTCCAGTAACACAGAACTGTCTGTAGAAATGGGAATTGTAGAAAAAATGTTGGTTTAGTTGTTTAGAGCTGTCATCGTTATAAATATATACAGCTTCAGCTGATAGTATGAAGTTACAGGCGACTTCTTTCGATCGATTGATTTCACATGGTGCAGAGGTAAAAACGAAATTTATTGCCAATGCAATATTTGTGTCGCTTAATGTCACCAATACTTAGGTAATATAAATGGAAAAACATTGGTGTATTAACTTTTCGAAAAATAGTAATGAAAGATATTTTCCGAAATCACGCTGCCTGAGATCCTCATGCTGGATGAGAAGCCATACTTCATCCGCTTTATATTCTTGTGATATTATAAGGATATTTTTCTGCTGGTCCAGCTGTCCAATCTCCAATTTTATATATTTCTTTGAGGTAAAAAGGTAGCAGTGTATTTTAATATATAAATACAGATAAATTGACTAAAGATTTCAATATAAGATACTTTTGAAAGAAGTGTTTATATTGGTCTTTCGTCTTGACTATTCGTTTATAATGTTGAAGATCGAAATATGATGTATTGAGGCTTGCATCTCGACCCAAGGTATTGTGGCCTCCCCTCTGTTTCAACGAATTACGTATTTCCCTAAATACCATTGTTTTGTTGGGTGCTATAAAAATCCAAGGGTCTTGTTACACTGTCAACAGGTTGCTGTGTAATCAAGAGTTGTTGATCGATTGTTTTCATATGAGCCTATACTCTTGTCACAAGTGCTCTTTGAGCCTGCAATGCGCAGTGTAAAATGCCACAAGTAGCCAGAAATTGTCTCTTTAGTAACTTTTTCTGACGTTTGTCTGTGAGTTGTTGCCAGTGATTTTCCCCCACCCATTCTTCTTTATGGTATGGCGACCAATCGCGATGCAGGTTCAGTCCAGGAATCAGCAGTAGAGCAGGCAAGCTTCTCACAAGTTTATTACCGGTTACCTCTTTGTGATCTGGCACCCAGATTAAGTGCATTTTTTGACGAAAAGATGGGCTGTTCAGCCGTTTTGTAGAGATTATCTTACCGACTTATAGCAATTACTTTTGCTTAGAAAATGCTCGAACAACGTTTCGTAGATATGGAAAGATTGGTACGCGGTCCTGCGTTGCCTGATCATTGTCTTCCGACGTTGTCGAGCCGTATGTGTACATAATAGTACTATACTTTAGTAGTCGGCCAAGTATGGAGTCGCTCCCTGGCCTTACTGCCGAGGATAACTTTAAACTACTTGTGAAGTTTACCCTTTTGGTAACGCCATCCCTCGGGAGAAGAGCCAGTACCGTTTCATTACTTAAGGCCTTCGTTTGTTGGGACGAGATTACCTTCCCTCTGCATACCCTTCTGCTGTCATTTGAAGCATTGTATGTTTCGCTGTTTGATTGATTACTAGGTGGAGCAGTATGAGTTGGATCCATATGTTTTATCCACCGAAGAGTATAATCCAGAGTGAGTCGCAGATATTACGCTTCACTAATCATGTCTGCCGCCAATTGTTAGGATCCTTGGGCCTTTAAATTTATTTTATGAAAGTGCAGTCGATACTAAAATGTGGATTGAAGAGTCGGATGAAATGCTAAACTCGAGATCGGTGGACGAAAAAAACGACAACGTAGTCAACGTCCTAAAGGAGTAGTTACCGACGACGTCAAGAAAAAAAAAAACAAAAAGTGAGTTTGGATAGCCGTAAAATGCTGTTGATGAAAATAAGGTTGATTGCGATAGCTGGCATTCCAGAGGTATTAAAGAAAATGTTGGACTTATCGGCTAATAAAATTTGCGTGTATTAAAGCTCTATTTAAAGCGATAGCATTAATTTTCATTTCAGTCCCTATAAAGCAAGAATGCAGACTGTGTTGTGCTTTTTATACTTTATACCCGAACATGGTATATTAAGTTTGCCACGAAGTTTCTAAACCCAGCAGAAAGCTTCAGAGGCCCTTAAAATATTCATATACTATTGATTTAGTCATATCCGTTGGTTCGTCTGTCTGTATATACTTGTATGTACGCGAAGTAGTCCCTCAGTGTTTCAGATATCGATCTGAAAATTTGTACACGTCCATAGCTCGCTAAGAAGCTGCTCGTTTATCAGAACCGTTGATATCAGATCATTATAGCATATAGCTGCCACACAAACTGACCGATCACAATCAAGTTCATGTATGTAATCTATACTATTTAATAATATAAAGAGGAAAGAAACAAAAATAGATGTATGTTTGTATGTTTGTAATGAATAGGCTCAAAAAGTATTGGGCCGATTTAAACAATTCTTTCACCAATAGAATGCTACATTCTTCCAATTTGACATAGGCTACATTTAATTTTGAAAAAAAAATTAGGGATCCTTGGTAAAATTTGAACAATGTAACCGAAGGCGTAGAAAAATGAGTCTTAAAATGTCTTTCGTCGAATGCGCTGCCGAAACTATTAGCGATAGAACAAAATAATGTAGAACAATATTGAAGAACATCATAATGTCTACAAAAAACTCCTTGGTAGCATATGTCCAACTATTGTAGTTATGTCACTACAACAACTTTTTTCATTTTAAACATTAATGAAAATGCTAACCAAATTCAAACCATGCTATTTATGTGTTTATATTAATCCTTATCCAAATAAATTATTTTATGGTCAAGACCATTTAACTACCTATAAAATAGTTTTTAAATTGGACTTTCCATTCAAAAGATATTACGAATTAAAAAATTCAAAAAGTAAACAAAACCGCCATAGCGCCGTGGCCGTTGTTTGCGATGCATTCTGAAAAGCGCGCCGGGCCAGAGAATGTAAAGTATAGAGAAGGTGCAAATTGAATTTTGTATGATGTTCGATTTGGCGGCTAACAGAGCTGATAGAATCAAAGTAAGGAATTCGACGTTGTCGCTGCTATTTATCAGACGACTGAATTCATTACTTATTACTGTTATTTTAATTTTTTGATTATTATTATTTTTATTTTTTAATTTTTCAAAAGTGCCCGCCACTTAAACCATCAAAGAAATTGAACATAAATAAATTTACATACAAATATAACTGTGGGATTTTTTTTAATGCAATTAAAAATATTTGTGAAAAAAAGTGTCCAAATTTCCAAAAATAAATAATTGTCTACACCGTGCGATGCCGGGACGGGCTGCTAGTCTTTTATATTTGTGAAGGTTATTATAGCGATGTAATTGAAATCTACGTATTTTTTTCGGAACTAAGTTAAAATATTTGTATTACTCTCAATCAACTTCCAATACTGTCCCTAGAGCATAACCAATTCGCGAAAACACCATTAGTTATAGAGCCATAACTCAAACATATCGCTTTCGGTCGCTTGCCACCAATTAATCCTCTACACGCATACGCAGCCATGCACTTCAGATAATGACATGATAAGGCCAATATAGCACATACAACAACATATGCAACTATATACAGACATTTGCCAGAGTATATGTCAACAACAGGCATTGTTATTCCAAGGAGTACGACCGAATTTAATTAACAGCGAGTGACATTGAGTGGCTGAGTGTCTGTATAGGCACAATAAGCTGCTGCCGCAATGTGCTGCAAGTGTTGGCACCTGCCGCAATGTGCAGAAACCAGTCGACAGATCATTGGTGCTGGCAGCTGTTTGAAGTTGTTATGTACTCACGGTGCATCCGTTGACGACAACGTGTGTAAATCTAAACTTAACTGGATGCGCACACATGCACTCTACACACACACACAGCTGCGTTATCGCTTACCTGTGCGTTGTTGTTGCTCGTCCTTTGACGTGTCGTTGCTCTGTTTACAATATCTCCTGGTGCTCCACGAATTCTGAAAAAGAGACGAGAGAAGACAGAAAATATAGGACAATGTTATCAACATGGTAGAAAAGACAGTTTGTTTTTGTTGTGTACTTTTAAAATATGTAAATTTTTGAGAGGAATTTTTTTATTCATGCAAATTGCCGCATATAAATTGTGTTGGCATAGCCAAAGCAGCAGCTATTCAAGATAACTGTGTAAAAATTGTGATAATGTAATCTGAAATTCAAATTTCCAAAATGAATACGAGCAAATGAACAGATGACTTCAAGGAGTGTGCAACAAAGAGGATGTTGCCAAATCTTTTATATTCTCGCATTTGTTAAGAAAAATATAAAAGACCAACTACCAAAGGCAAAATTGTAGAAATAAGGAAGTTCTATGTTCGCGTGCCTTCGAAAATTATACGCTCTCGGAATTTGTAAGAATAAAATGAGTATAAATATTTTCAGGTGCCAGTATGAGTTTGAACTACAAAATGTTGCACATGAATATAATAATTGGAGACATGGTGCTGATTACATAATTTTTTTAAAGCAAACCAGATTTTGCCTAAAATATGGTATTATGTTCACTTAGGATCTTTATAATACCTCATAATTTAACAAATACAACGGGTAATCCCAGTAGAGGTATTTTTTTCAATACCCTTTTTTGACAAATTTCGCGTGGGTTGTGTCAAGCTGTCATGTTATTTTTGTTCAATATTGTTTGGCATTGCATCATGGAAAGACTTACGCTCCTGAACAACGTTTACAAATCGTTCAACCTTTTTACGAAAATTCATATTCTGTAAAGAATGTTTTTGGCGCGCTTCGCTCAAATTATGGTCAACATAATTGGCCTATTAGCGTGCTATTCGCAACACCATAATCCATCTTGAGAGCCAATATTCATTATTGGATCGTCGTGGATCGTGGAGTCGATTCGACGTCGTTAGCAGCTTTGTTAGCGTAAAAATATAATTTGTTCAAGAACTGAAGATGTTCCCTGAACTGAAGACCTTCCAAAACGACATCGCTGCACTCTATGGGCTGTTGAAAAGTTCCAAAAAGATTCGAAGTTTTGGAACCAAATTTTGTTCTTCAGCGATGAGGCACATTTCTGTTTCAATTGGTATGTAAACTAGCAAACTTGCCGCATTTGGTACGAAGGACAACCTGAAGAAATTCGAAAATTGCCATTTCATCCAGAAAAAACAACGGTTCTATGTCAGTGAGGACGTAAACGTTAATGGCTACCGTTACAGCACCATTATGAGCGACTATTTGATGCCTGAAATTGATTCTCGTGATCTTGGAGACATTTGGCTGCAACTAGACGGCGCTACATACGATCACTTCGGTGAGCAGATAGTTTCACCGTTTGAGCCGGTCGATTGGCCACCAAGATCATGGTGATGTCACACCATTAGACTTTTTCCTGTGGGTTTATGTAAAGTCTGAAGACTAAGCGGACTCAGGCCTTGGAGCGAAACATCACTCATGTCATTCGCCAGTTACCAGTCGAAATGCGCGAATGAGTCGTAGAAAATAGGACTAAACGGATGGATCATATGATTCCCCCAATAAATTTTAAGTTTCTACAAGGTGCGTTCCAAAGTAAAAAGGACTTAAAAAAACAGAACAAATGTTTTTTTCGGCAAAATCAATTTATTTTATTCAAATCAGTTCCCTTCTGCTTCAATACAGCTTTTTGCACAGTCCAAAAGCATGTCGAACTAGTGTTTTAGTTCGTTGGCCACTATGGCCGCCAGTATGCCGGTGCAAGCCTTTTGAATGGCCTCTACGTCTGCATAACACTTTCCTTTCATGGGCAAATGCATTTTTCCGAAAAGGAAGAAGTCGCACGGTGCCATATCAGGTGAATACGGGGAGTGGTTAACGGTTAAAATGTGATTTTTGGTTAAATAATCGGTCACAATGATGTCCTTCGAATGTTGGATTCTGAGCAATTTTTGGTCGTCAGTCAATTTGTGCGGAACAAACCGTGCAGACACCTTTGCAAGTCCAAATGTTCGCTCAAAATACGATAAATATATGTTTTGGATACGTTCAATTCCATTTTCATGAATTTCCATGATGATATTGGCTGATTTTTGATGACCTCATACACAGTTTCGATTGAATTTCCGGTGATCACGGATTTTGATCGTCATTTATGTTCTCACGACCACTTTGAAAACGTTGAGACCAATCGTGCACTCTGCTACGGGATAAGCAATCATCCATAAACTTGTTGCATCAATTGAAACGTTTTGGTAAAAGTTTTACGAATTTTAAAACAAAATTTAATGTTGGCTCTTCATTCGAAGCTCATTTTTGCAATGATAACACAAACATACTGACACTTAAACGCAATAACTTCACTTCCAATCGATGAACAATCGCACCAGTGGACATATAGATTCAAAATGTCCTGTTTACTTTGCATCAATGAATATATCGGTATATAAATTTGTACAAATATTGTATTTAAATGTGCCACCTCAAGTCTAAAAATTGTCAAAATCGGACCAAAACTGTTCATGCCCTCAGGTACCGTAAATGTGCACCCCAGTCTTTACGGCTGACTTTTTATCGAAAATTTTGCTGAATGTGTGAGATGTTAATGATATTCGAAGAGCGTCGATATGCCTAACATAAAGATCTTCGAACTTCCGGCTGACTTTATACCGCATATGTCGATTAATATGAGAGTTATCTTAATCCTTTATTTATTTGTGATGTTGTTTGAGGTAATAAAACTTAAGGAGCATCTTTCTTGTGAATAATATACATACAGTAATGCCAAAATAAAATAAAAATTATGAAATTGAAAATATGTTCTCGAGTAGACACGAGCAATATCAAAGGTTATTGTAACAAGACCACAACTCTCTCTGCCGAAAATATAAACTGTATAGTGATTTCCGGCTTTCCAGCTGACTTTAAACAATTTTAATTATAAAATTATGTTATTGATTAGCGTTGGATATGAATGTAGTTAGATCTTGGTCTAAATCTCATATCCTAAAATTATCAATTCTGTTCTTTTGGTTGAAAGATAAGCAACTCATTTTAAAATCAGGTTTGTGTTCAGGTTTGGGTTGGCTCTATACGTCAAATATCTTTTTTGACTATGACTTCAATATAATTTTAGCTGTTGCGAAGGGAAATCTAGCAGTAAAACTAAATGAGCCTATGACTTATAAAACAATTTATTAAATTTTAAATTAAATCAAAATTTAATAACAAAATTTGGTTGCAATCTATTCACGATTTCGTGAAAATGTATGATGAATTCACTCTTAACAATTTTTTAAATTAAAGTTGCAAGTTGTGCGAGTATAAAATGTTCGGTTACACCCGTGCTTAGCCGTTCCTTTCTGCAATGTTCTTAATGAATTTGTTTATGCGTAGAAATATGGCATATAAATTTTATCACAGAATAAAATCAGTCGTTTAATTGGAGCCTAAAAGTATGCATTACATTGAGAAATTGCCTTTATATCTCGAAAATTAAGATGCAATCAATTAAATTACAGCTACAAATTAGTTGCATGTCGTAAATTTCAAAGATATGTCAAGTTAAATAATGGCATTCCACACACCCATAGAGCAACAGGTTGAAAGAGCGAACTTACTACTACTACGATCCACATACGAAGGAGTATGGGGGAAAGCCCCGTAGGGAAGTGCATTAAAATTATTTTGTTTTCACTGTTTATGGATAAAGATCATTACTCAAAATGGGGTGGGAAAAAAGAGAAGAAGAAGAAGAGAGTTGATGATGTGCTATTAACTCAGTTTTCACATTAATTTTAAGATCTGAGCAGAGCTGTTGAAACTGTTGCATTTAATTAATCATCTAAAGGCAACAAGGGATTATGAATTGTTGGTAGGGTTTTCCCTGAAGTTGTCAGAATGATGCACTTTGTATGATGGTACACACCCTGTATGAAAAATACAGCTGTAATATCTTAAGAAGGAGGAGTAGTATTGAAAAAGTAAGTTTTACAAGTCGCTAAAATGTAGAAAATATGTTCACCTTTTGATTTTCCTCAACTTAAGTATATGACAATTACTTCTCAAGGGATAGCACACATATATTTTGAGGCTTTGCATTTCCCACCAGGTTGCAAGTGCACACATTCCGCCAACTCCTATAAAGTTCAAGAATAAATTCAATTAAACTTAAACGCCGACCAGGGAAATCACGTGCGTGGCGTACAAGTGAGAGGAAGGACAAGTGGAGGTGTTATAAGTATATGAGATTATCTATCACACGTACAACCATTTCGTAGCGATGTATGTTGTGTAAAGTGTATATTTATGTGCTCAGGCGAAATATACAATTTGGCTTTATCGAGCAGCCATCGGCTTTGGCTCACCAAATATCAGTTGCGAAATTTTAAATTAACTTTGCCTACCTGTTCAATTACTTGGTTGTTGATTATTTACGGTAACGTGTTGCTCATACACACATAAAGTACATACATACATGTGTGTGTATGTGTTATACATTCATCATGCCTCATTTTTTTGCTGGGTTCGTCCGTGCGGTTGTTGTATTCAATCAACCACGAAAATAAATCAGACAGACGCAAAATTGCCAGACATTTATTGAAGTTGTGCAGGGCAAAGGGAAAAGAAAAGCGATAAATTTCGCCGGAAGACAAACACATGAGTAAAATGTGCGAAAAGGTTTTTTTATATGGAAAATCGCGTGGAAAAATTATGACAGAAAACAACTTTACATAAAGCTTACGAGGAGAGTAATTTTAAGTACAAAAATGTGTATATATGTGTATATTTTAAGCTTCCAGCGCTGATATAGCAAAATGCTTAAGGTCTATTAAATCAAAAAGTGTTTTCAAAGCCTATGGCAGGATTTATTTTGTTTCTGTAAAAACTTTTTCAGAAGTATTTTTTAACTGGAAGTTATTATTGTATCAAAAATACATGTTGTAATGAAGGTATGAGTAATAACCACAGGAGACCGACTGCGACCATATCTTATTTTTCAATTTTATTAATAATTTTCAAACCAACTTTTCAAACGGTATGGCATAGTATTTTCTGACAATGTGAATTTTTTAATAATATTCGTAAAATATAAAATATCACGAATTTCGAGTTAAGTGACGATTCATAGCCGAATATTATTATATTGTACTCTTGTAGAACCCCTAGAGGTGATCTAGTGACTGTTGCCTAGAGCATACTAAAAATGCTGAAAGCATAACACCAGAAGCTGGTGAACCCAATTCTCCAATCGATGACGACGGAGCGGATATTTCATTGCCCGACCATGAAGAAGTTCGAATAGCAATTAACCGTTTGAAGAACAACAAAGCCGCTGCGGCAGATGTATTGCTGGACGAACTGATAAGGAGCATGCATCAGCTTCTTTGTAGAATATGGCCGCACGAAAGAATGTCCAACGATTGGAATTTAAGTGAGCTCTGCCAATCCACAAAAAGGGGTACCCCACAATCCACGCCAACTACCGTAGAAAGATTAAAGGCCACCTTCAACAAACTGATTGGACCACATCAGTGTGGCTTTAGGCCTGGAAAAGCCCACGTCAGTATTGACAGTCATAACTTCGAAGTCGTAGAGAATTTTGTCTATCATGGGACCAGTATTATCACCAACAACAACGTCAGCGTCGAAATCTATCGCAGACGAACGCATGGACGATGACAACATGTGATCGGTCGGTGTTACGAGTTTTCGAGAGGAAGGTTCTGAGGAAGATTTATGGTCCTTTGCACATTGTCAACGGCGAATATCGCAGTCGATGGAATGATGAGCTATACCACGCCATTCAAATAGTTCAGCGAATTAAAAGACAGCGGCTTCGCTGGCTGGGTCGTGTCGTTCGTATGAATGAAAACACTCAGGTGGGGAAAGACCTGGCTTTACTTTGAATCTGCAATTGGCGACAAACAGTGAAAAAGATCAACAATTGGCGCGCTGCTGTAAACTCGGCTATAACCACCTAAGCGGTATCTGCGCCAAGAAAGCAGATATTAGAGGGATAGGTCTCAAATAAGACCTAAAAGTAAAGGCATTTGTTTGATATTTATATTCAATATACGAGGTGTGTTCAAAAAGTATCGCGAATTTTGTGTTTTTTCGAAAATTATTTATTTATTCATGAATATCTATTTTGTCCCCTTTAAAGTAATCCCCATGAGATATTATACACTTGTGCCAACGGTTTTTCCAATCTTCGAGGCACTTCAAAAAATAATTTTTTATCTTTTTCAGCTCCTCCTTCGATGCCGTCTTTATCTCGTCAAGAGAAGCGTAACGTTGTCCTTTTATGGGCCTCTTCAGTTTAGGGAACAAGAAAAAGTCACAGGGGGCCAGATATGGGGAATACGGTGGCTGCGGCATCATTAGTGTGTTGTTTTTAGCCAAAAAGTCGCGCACAAGCAACGATGTGTGAAGCCGTAAAACTAGATTGGTTTGACTACCGCTATGTAACATCAATGCATGAATCCAGGTCGTAGGCCCTATGTAGACCCATGAATTTTCTTACATACATTACTGTTCCCTCCTGCATATTGAAAATCCATATCAGTTTGCTATCCAAAAACACTTTTATTTACTTGGTATGATTTTGTACCTCCTTGAACCTCGTAAAGAGTACTTTATGTATCTATCCATCGGTGTGTGACTCGCAGAGCGGTGTCTATCACGGTACTGATTTTGTCCAGGAACTTTCCCGTCATTTGTCAAGCTATGCCATCTGCATTGGCTTTCAGATTAAACGCTTTCCTTTCAAGCTTGTTTCGGCAGCCATTAGAAAGAGAAAACAGAAGTGGTCAGTACAGCTACTCAGGAGTTCCTGTTTGCGCGCTAATCTGATTAATTTGGCTTTGTTTCATTTCGCTTTAATCTTTCTGCAGTAGAGTTTTTATCCATGCTGTGATAGTGGAATCTATCCGGGCTGCTTTCAGACTGTTAATGATTGACTTGTTGGAGACATTGCTGAATACTTCATTTATGTCAAGAAAGCCGCCCATGGCATATTCCTTATACTCTAGAGCTCTTTCTACCATATATTTCTTGTAAGCAGTGCCTTGGATATACCCTACATACTGTGCTTTCAATCTTTCAATATGTTAGCCAATAGAAGCTTGTATCTAAAATATTTTCGAATAAAGACGGGACTTTTTTGTCCGCCTTCAGTATATATACGACACTCGTTCCACATTCTCATGCTTCTTACCGGATATATGCAAACAGTTATGCGAAAGACATTAAGCTTTTACTATAAATCAAACGTGACGATATTTAATTTATATTTAATATTTAAATAAGCGATCACTTCAATTACACTGAACGGTCTATGGAGTTCGCTAAGAATGCAAAGAATATTTAGCAGAATTTAATAATTGTACAAATGGATTAATCTTTCTACATTTTATAGCCGCCTGTCACACTGACTAGTTTCGTATTTCTCTCGCTAAAAGTTCTAAATGGTATTTTGAGCTTTTTGCATAAACAAAGTTTTGGAATAAAACTTAACTTAACTCAACAATTTTTCATTAAATTTTCACAGTCTGCATTTCCGAACTTTTATTTTCAGTTCGAAAAGCGAAAGCGGTTTCTGTAGTTACATATAGAATAACGGAGAAACTTTTCAACTTCTTTAATTTCCACTTTGGTTGAAAGGCAGCAGCACAATGGTGCAATGAATTTGTAATTAAGATTTGTTGTTGCGGCAGGTAAGCTTATATGAGTGCCTAAAGGGTGGATTAAACTGAAATTTTTCGGATTTTTTGTTGAAAAAACAAAATTTACCAAAAATTGGTTGGTGAGTAGGATAAAAAGTCACATTAAAAGCTCAACGTTTTTATTGTTGTTATGAACGCTGTGTGTGCTTTCATCTAACTGCGGAATTCAAAATGGAATGTTTGACTTTAATGAAGCTTTGCACTGGGCGTAAATCGCCAAGTGTCAATCTCTTGCATCCCAATAGTCCAACCTTCACTGCGCCTGCTCACAATGTAACATAATTATGGCGAAACTTGAAGACCGTTGTGTGCGAATACAAAGTGGCACGGAATTCTGCTTACATTTCTTTTATTTTGCCATTAAGACGGCAGTGAAAATCTCGCGAAGATACTAAAAGAGCGCTCCAACGCCGTTTTAATACTTTTAATAGGCAATGTAATAAACTTAGCATAAAGCCCCATAAAAATAATGACTGCCTCAACAAAACACCAAGGGCGAAATAGCCTGAGCCAAGCCAAGTTTAAGTCTTCGGCAATTAAAAGAATGCGAAAAAGAATTTTCGAGTGGATTTCAAGAGCTTAAATGAATGTGAAAATCTTAACAAATTTCGCAAATAATGTGGACTTCAAAAGGCCTCAAGAATGCGCGAAAACAAACAAAAATGTGGATTTGGATGTGTTTGTTTGGCCGCATGAATGACGGTGAAACGAAAACACCAAAACAACTTCTAAGCGTTAAAACGCTGCGTTTGGCAACCAAATTAGGGCAAGTAGTTGCAGTGGAAGGATCAAATGCCGCGCTATGCGGATCATGAAGTGCTGCAGCTAAACAAAGGCGCGCGACCACAAAACAAGCAGCGTAAATGCAGAAATGAAAGGCGTTGTTGTTGGCAGCGCAAAGCATAAGTATACGCAAAATAAAGCAAACAAATCAACAAAGGATTTGTGAAAGCTGCAACAACCACCCAGCAGGCGCTTGTGAAAGCCATTCATGGCTTGAGCGCCGCTCACAAAAGACACGGCGACGAGGCGCCGATGTTTTTTTAATGCGGAATTCCGCCGACGACTGCCAACAGGCGGTTGTGAGAAACAAAAGCGGCGCCAGCGAACAAAACGTGTTGTTGTTATTGTTGAAGAGAACAAAAAATTAAAATTAATACTCGGTTGCCTGCACATGTTCACCATCGAGTGCGCCCAAATTATTTTCAGCCAGTCGACTGCCTTTGAGCTGTGCAACTACAATTGGAAATACCATTAGAGACAAGGACTTCGTGCACATTTCTCGATTTTTGTATGTTTTTAGTTATATTCTTTTGGTTTGCTCATAATTATTTACACTTTATAGAAAATTATGTTCATTGACGCTTAAAATTGATGACAGCTGTTGACCTTTGGAGCGCCGAACAAGCTCAGTCCAATCTTATCTTATTATACCCTCAACAGGGTGTGTTCAACAAATAACGGGAATTTTTGTTCTTTGATAACAATAATTTGTATTAAATACAATTTATTAATTGCTTTCATTATTCAGGTAAAAAATAGTATCCATAATTTCTTCCAATCGTCAGAATACTTCATAAACTCAATTTTTGATTTGATTCTATCTTGAAACACGTGGGTGCTATAAGGTTCTCTTTATTTTTAGAAATAGGCTACCGGCAATGTAGTCCCATATATGGTATTTAGGAGTTGAGAAAGTCATTATCCGATGTTGATATCACCCATTGATCTTTATACAATCTCGGGTATAAAATTTATAATTTTCGGCGTATTTAGTGATAGCTTTTTATTGAGTGATCGCACTGTAGTTTGCCATAGTGGTCCAATATTGGTGATTCCGATAAACTGAGGGGCTAGTTTGCATCTACACAGATAGACGGATCATGGTTAAATCGACTCAGCTTGTCACGCCGTTTGGGCGCTACAAACAACGTAGCAAGTTTAATATACCCTGTTCTGAATAAAAATTTAAATGTCGGAATATGCCAACTCAAGCGCTGCTTGTGTTGTTTGCAGTAACTTAAAACATTCATCTCGCCAAAAAGTGCAACAAAATCGCGAATATAGTCCCGTGATTATTTTTCACATCACAGTGCATCAATGAATTCAATTCAATTTTTGGTGGTGAAACACAATTAAGGGGGAGCCTGCCTTAGAGGCTTCAAAAAATCGATTGTTTTGAGGATTTTTCGGGAGGGAAAGAAATAAGTGATTAAAACGACGTCTTTAGGGTTTATAGTTATATATTTAAACGTCGTTCACAAATTTTTTGGATACGAAATCTTTGATATTCTTTCTTTGGGAAGCAGTTGCCCGATGCATCTTGCATGTGCATTTGTCGGACGGCGGGCAGGTCGCAATTTCTATCGGAAACAAAAAATTCAAAGAGATTCATATTTTTTTAATAATTTATCTTCTAGTTAAACTAAAAAATTTCAAAAAAAGGTATAAAATTTTATAAACTTTTTAAAAATTAAAAAAAGTGGTTTTGGACCCAAAAAATTTGATTTTATGTTGTTTAAAAATATGTTCAAACTTGACTTTTCTTAGTTTTTTTAGTTTAAATAAAATAAATAGAATATAATTTAATGCCAAAGATAATAAACTTTGTCCCAATTGCATACGACATTTAGTTTTTTTCCATCCTGCCCACCAATTAAAAAAATTGTAAAAGTAAAAAACCGAGAAATCGCGCGTCAAGTTTTCGCTTTCTGCCCAATCGCTCATTTATCTGCTAGACGCTTGGTCGCTATTTTCCTTCTAGCTTCGAAAATAGGGTCGGCTTTAATATACCGTCCCAGGATTTCGGGAATAAAATGGATATGGTCGGATAGAGGAGATTCTCCAGATCAAGAATATATACAGTTATAGCAGCAGGAAGCTTATAGTTTTCGAGATATTCGCGTTTAAAGTTGAAAATTACCACTATTTGCAGTACGTATTTTCTCGATATAAAATTAGTAATGCACTTATGTTTTGCACTTTTATATCCACCAGCACTTCACTAGTTCATTTGTAAACATTTATTTAACATTATATATCCGAAATACTGGGACGGTATACTAAAGCCTTCCCCGAAAATATTTCAAATTCCCATCTAAAACTTTGATGTATTCTAAGATATTTTTTAAAGAGATCGAAGCAAAAAAAAAAAAATAATAATCCTATCTTTAAAGCGTCTAAAGCAGACTCCCCCGTTAAGGACCAGTGTTCATCAATCAAATACAGTCGAAGTCGTAGATTAGTGCAAGATGGATTGTGTGAAGGTCGTTAAAAACCAGTTGTCATTCCGAAAACGATTGATGCTGTACGTAAACTTAGAATAGAAGATCGTTATGTGACCAATCATGAGATTGAGGCAACTATAGACATTTGATTCTAAAAAAAAAAATGGTTCCGTTGGATCTCACATAATTTGACTATCTTTAATTTTTGTTAAAAAAAAAAATCATCGTGTCGATTGGTCCAGAGCAAACATAAATATAATATGGTACATGTGCTTCGAAGCAGACCTATGAAATTGTGACTGATGATAAATCATGGATATACGCGTAAGATCCCGAAAGTAAATAGCAGTCATCTGTATGGGTATTTCCAGATGGGCTGAACTCAACAAAAGTTGTTTGCGCACCAATCACTTCCAAGCAAATAGTTGCTTGTTGTGTTAGAAAATTTGGATATGCAGCAACCATACCACAAGAAAAGCGCAGAACAAAACATTATGATACAAAACTTGCAAACGTTTTTTAAGGAAATCCAACCATCAGATACGGGTCACTCTTCACCACGACATAGCGAGCTCTTACATATTGACTGAAACATTTTTGAGCACTTAAAATTCGATTTGATGAGTCATCCTTCATATTTGTAGTCTTGACTCGGCACCGATTAAATTTTTTTTATTCCCATACGTGAAAGATAATCTCATAGATGCCAACGCTTTTCAAAACCTAAAGAGTCGGTTAAAGCGTTCAGAAAGCATGTTTGGAAGATACCTCAATCAAAGTGTCAAAAGTGCTTCGCCTATAGGTTCAAACGCATACAAAAGTGAAGTTACGGATATTATTTTGAAAAACTAGAAAGCGATTTTGGTTTAATAAATTTTTTTTGTTCTCGAAGCCCGACATAAATATAAAAGATTATCGTTTACTATATTCCATAATTATGGAACAATGACTTCTCGACAGGCGTTTTTGAAAATTTGAAATTCTTTCTTAGTCGAAGTACAGCAAAGCTTCTTTGTCCGTGCAGTCTCAAATATTTAAGAGAACTTGTGGTTGCACACGTTTTACTTCGTAGAGCGGGACGATAGAACTGCTCGATGTGTCTTCCTTATAAGAAGTGAGAGTTCAGATTTTACCAGATTAATGGTTAATACATACTCCTCCATATCAGAGAAAGCCTACGTACTAAGTTATGCCCGAGGATCTTATGGCAGGCCGTTTGTATAAGACACAGCATTAATTTACATCTGCTGCGATAAAATAAGAAAACGAAGGTAGAAAAAAGGATGAAAACTTAATTGGAGAATACTTTTCTATCTCGGTTACATAAAAATACTGTTAACTCTTGGCCTCATCTTCATATATTAGTATTATATCTGAGCTTTTACCGTGAGCCCATATGAATATTTAATTTATTGAAGGAAAAAATCCACTTAAATTATTATCGTATTAAATACATTTATTATCCATCCGTAGTATTTAATGTGCTCCATTTCGATATTCGCTTGAAATGCTCTTGATGTAATAAGGCATCACAGACGAGAAATATATGATATAATTGTTTTATCACATTAACATTTGTATTCACACCTTATTCATATCATTCTTGTATCCACGTTTTATCACTTAACAGAAGAGCGGGCACGCACACATGAACAACATCTTATACATATATAAATTCATACAAGTGAGGGATGCTCATAGCAGTCCGTTGGCAGCTGGATATAGCAAAATCAAAGAGAGCCAATGGCAATAATTTCTGCACAATAATTTAATATGCATACACATTAAGGCGAATATATTTTTGCACAAATCTACATTAGGGTGTCTGTTATTTATAAGGTTGATTTTTTTTTTCATATAAAATTTCCTATAAATATATACGCAGTTGAAGTAAAGCGTTAAATGTATCGTGTTCATATAGTACACCATGTCGTATGAGTAACACATAATGTCGTATTTGATGATGTATAACTTTAACTGCGTACAACGCTGAAAATAAGGTTTCGATGAAGAAAGTCATTAAGACATTTTTTGTAAAGCGAAAAATTTTGTATTAGAGAATGGTCTTTAGAACGTTGTAAAATTACTTTCTGTATCTTAAATATCAAAAAATTCAATGCTATATACAAAGGAAAGGAAATTTGATTCAAGCATGGATGAAATTTAAAACAAAACACTTGTTTATGGGGGTATTCTAGTCTAGAAGCATGAATTTCAGGTAATTTTTAAAGTGTCATAAAAAAAGGCAATTAATATTTTTACCATCCATTTTTTTATTAGTTATATATTAATTTTTGAAGAGTACAGAAAAAAATTAAAAACTAAAAAAAGTAAAAAAATTCTAAAATTATGAGCTGACGAAGTGGGGAGTCTCTAAAAATTTCCTCGTGACCATGCCCATGATTTCAGACCCTCCTAGTTATCTGAAACCAAAAATAAAAAAGATTATTAATCTAGAATAATGTCGCAATGGACGGAACTACGGAAAAGTGTTTTTCTGACTATTTCGAATTTTTTAAAAATAACAAAAATAAAAATTTTTGGATGGGGCTAGTTCCAACCATAGACAAGCCTATAAAGAAGGCTTTATAAAAATTTCAAGTAAATCGGTTCAGTAGAACCTGAGAAATCGTGTGCATCGTTCCGAAAAAGTCAGTTTTGAGAAAAACGGGACTTTGAAAATATAAAAAAAAATTAGATTTTTTTAAATTTCTAGAGTAGAATACGCCCTTATGTTGGAGCTTAGTTTAAGGGCATAAAATGAAACCTTAAGAGACGTTTTCAAATTTTCAAAAAAAAAAAAAAAAAAAAAAAAATAGCGGTAAATAATGTACACCCTAATGTACACCTACATATGAATAATTGAATTAAAACAAAATAAAATAAGAATATCATATCTGCTTATATGCATATGTAAATATATTATCGGATCTCTTTAATGTCTTCATAAAAACAAAAAGATGCCAAGAGTTGATGCCGAAGGGTAGACGAAAATTATTCATATAGCTATTATATTAATTTAAACAAAAAAGTTATACTTACGTGCGTGTTAAACGCAATCGCAAGCAGTTACATAAGTATAGTATATGAATTGTGCAGAAATGTGCCTAAAAGTTCTCTAGTATAAGTATAAGGTTTAATTTATAGCTCAGTAGACAGCTGAAATACCCCGACAGGCGGCTGAAGTGGCAGTCTTCGCAATTCGCCTAAATTAGCTGAGACACCGACGCAAATGGCGAGAAAGAAGAGCAGCAGCGTTGAGAACGCGGTGGCCTGTCAGCCAAATAATAATTTATTATTTATATTATCATTCGCTTCACAGTACATAAAGCGCCATCAGCTGCCCGCTCTTGAGTTGCGAATTTCTTCTTTCAGTTTTTGGTATGTCTATGAGCACCTAAATTAAGTCGTGTGTGTATTATATGTATTATTAGCGAAAATATACTTTCTCCCTTTGTGCTGGTTCCTTTCAAATTCGCCGAGTTTAATATGCAATTACTAAAAATTAAAGCGAAGAAGATATTAAATCGTTGAAAATGAGCAATGCCAAAAGCGCAAGCATGTGATTTGTAGAAAGTCTTCATACGACCGTCGACCACTTCAATTTTTTTATTAAAAAAGTGAAGGATATGATGGCAAAAATCGTCAGGAAAGTGTATGAAGGATGCAAGGAGAACTCGACATCCCTCGCGGATCTCAATCGAATGATTTTGGTGGATATTTTGGATATGAACGCGTTGTTGCTCGACTCGTCCCGATAAAGCTGAATGTTTTTCCAAAAGGGAACACTACATTACAATGCCAAGCCTACAGCATTTGGTGCTGTTAATTTTTCATAGCTCTAGATATTAAAATCTAAAAAAAAAAATTGATGGCCTAATCTTAAGAATTTTATAAAATCCAGCGATTTGTTGAATGGTTCTTACTTGGACTCAATAAAACTTGTTTTCGTTATGTATTTTTGTATATATACAACCATTTTTTCGTCCGTATGAAATTTGGTTTCCATATATCAATTACTTAGTGTAAGTTTGGCACGACGCGAAAAGCGTATCTGACAATTTTACCAGAAAAAATATCGAACAACGAGTTTGGTTGAAATTGCTGTTTGTATTTCCATTAGAATCACCTACAAAATAGTTGAAAATATGGAGGAAGTGCCTTGAGCAGTCTACTTGGATCCACGCAATCAGAGAAGGTCGTGAAGTCATTTAAAACAAGCTTGATGCAAATGGTGTTAAACACAGTGCTTGAAAAGCATTTTGTTAGCATCCGAGAAATAGGAGAGGATCTCAACATCACGAAAGGATGGATTCAACACATTTTGGTTAATATTTTGGGTGGAGGCCGCAAAAGTGATGATTCACAACCTAACTGCGGCTCTACATGTATGACTTTTTTATTGGAGACAATATGTGAGTTATGAATATGATATCAAAACTGTAAAGCATATGTATATTTGCATACCGGAGCATTCGTACTACAACTGATTTACGTTCTTGCGTTGCTTATACGACATGGTGTACTAAATGCATATGGATACAATACATTTGGTGCATAATTTTAACAGCGTATTACTTTTAAAGGAATGTTTTTAAGGAAAAAAATTAAATCGACTTTTTGTGTAGGCCGAAAAATGATGTATCAGAATATCGGCTTTTTGCTGTGGAGGTAAAAATGTTTTACAAAAGGATGTCTCAAAAAATATAAAGAAAAAGTAAAATTGTTTAAAATAAACAGCAACTTTACGTTCGATCCTTAATCTACTGATAAACCTTAAACTGCTGGCGACATTGCTAAGAAAATAAATCAACTTGGGGAATAACGGACAGCTTAATATGCATACATATCGTCACCTAAAATGCAAAATAACGTAACATCACTTTTCATAAGCTTACAGGTGAAGGAAAAACGATATAATTGAAACCATTGATATTGAAACAAAATTTGACTTTTGGTTATAAAATGGTTATATATTAGCTATTATATCTGGCAACGAGTTTCGATTTGTTTTTGATGATACGCTGTTTCGCTGACGATATACAAGTATACTTAATATGTATTTATGAAGATGATGGATTTTATTTTATATTTACTGATGTCAATATTACTTTTGACAGTTTCAAAGTGCCTGCCGACATCGTCTGCTTTTGTTTAGCATCTTTATTTCTTATTTTTAATTCAAAGAAATAAAATTTGAGGCTTTATGTGTAGGCATAACACGTGTCTATATTCAGCAACTGCGCCGAGCACAATAAAATTGCCTTCGAATAACTTATTTTAAATATTTTTGGTTCACATAAAATAAAATTACTCGAAAATACCTACAAATATTTGCGGCTGACAAGTCGTTATTTATTGGTCAGCCAGTTAACAACTCTGTCTCTTTATGTCAGCCAAGAAATGTTAATTACATTTTCTATTGTCCAATAAAGCAACGGTTTTACGAGCCAAATAATAAAAACCGGCCGACTGCCGAGACTCCAACTGTTATTAATAACGACAGGCGCTTGCTAGGCTTGCTGGAATTCAATAAAACGCCCAAAGAAAATCAAATTAAATTTTGTTTGTGTGCAAGCCAAAAAAAAAACTGTAGTATTTTTACTATTTCTGCTTTGGAATCGCATTTGTTTCATACCTTTTATGGGCTGCTGACACTATACACAAGCATAACGACGGCCTGCGAGGCGTGTGAGTGCACATAAAAGCCACAGGCGCCACAAAGCCCAAGCAGTGCGGAGCAAAAGGACACTTGAACGGCTGCCAACAGAGTAACTATCCATTCAGGTGAGACGGACAAAAAACATTAAGTGGCTTTCAGTTACATACTAAGCTGTATATATATACTATTATATACATATCTACACAATTTTAATGAACAAGCAAGCGTGGTATATACATATACAGTTACATATACATATATGCGAAAGCGCACACATAGTTAGCGTTGTGTGGTTGTCGCCCGTTCGATTGTCGTTGCACTTCCTGTTGTTACGTTTATTTGCTGGCGTGTTTGTGCATTTGTATTGTTGCTCATTCATGTAAACACTTCTGAAACTACTGTATTCACACTCTGAATTTCTGATTGCACAATTGCAAAGCAGTAATCGTTTTCTGAAGCGTTGTCCAATACTTTTTACTGATATTTTTATTGTCATGCGCGCTTTCGGTGTTATTTTCCTACGGATATGTTGTGAGCATATCTAGCATTAAGCACAACTAAGGAAATGGAATGTGCCAAATACAAGCATAAATTATCTACTCGCATAAACACGTCATAAAATAGTGAATTACACTCACGTATTTCCTTTATATGGGAAACTATTTCTGTAATGGCTAACTCTTATATTAAAAGTGAAAATAGATGCAATTAAATTTTTATATTTCAATTCTTAACGCAATTTTATAGCTATCAATAACTTAATTTGCACTTTGATAGTCATGAAGTGGTCGTTTAGTTTAAGTGCTACTTGGCGTATGAGTGACATTATCCAGTTCGATTATGAGGTACTAAAGTTGAGAAGAAAAGATCAGGCCTTCTTAGCAATAAACTAAGAGGTATGTATTGTTCAAAATTTGTAAATAAAAAAATAAAAAAAAATTAATACTAAAAAAAAAAACAATTATTTTTAGCCAAAATATTTATTTTTATTAAAAACGTTTTACATATGTGTTTAGATTAGTATTAAACCCGTTTTTTGTTAGTACTGGTTTACTTAAACGAAGTAAGTAAGATTTGCATATAATTACAATTATCATATGTTAAACTTTTGAAACAGTCAAACAATGTGCGTACTACGAGGCGTATAAGTAATATTAACTAGCATGAGATAATGAGGTTTGAATTCGGAAGTCTTAATCATTGAAAAGAAAAATTAACATATAATTATTTAATAACTATATAACTTGAGCTTTCTACGGATTTTTAAATTTTTCTTGATTGAGTTTTTTTTTTTCAATATTTCTGTATTTTGAATCCAATTTTAGTACTGAATATGTATAGTATACTGCTTCACTGATAGTTGTTCGCCATATTTGGTCCAGGTTTTCCTACTATTTCTGTGCGCGCATTAAGTTGAATTTATGAGAGAAGTTTAACTCGTTTCTATTGATTACTCATGAACCTGTACATAAATCATTGTAGTCAAAAGTCGGTCTACGCTGCCTTGCACTTGGTAATGTCATGGAGCCCTTATATCTCATATCGACAGGACCTGCAACAAAATATTGCCGGAGATGGTTATTGTAGCTTGAGATCGAAGCTAAACTCAGTTGCCGTTGAATATCATTTATAGCCTCCTATGCAATAAACGGTTGTGATGGAGTTGGGAAGTGCACAGCTACTTCAGAAAGTAGTTACATAAAAGTACCCAGTAAGATGGCATTCTCTCCCTCTTGTTTGGATTCTGGTGGTAAACGACTTTTTGGAGGAACTTGAGAAACGAGTAAGACGGGTGGTTGCCTACAAGAACGCTGAAGAAAAATTCTTAAACACCGTTTATGATCTCACTCAAGGGTATCTAATAGTGGTTATCAATTGGATAGATAGAAATAGCCTAGCCATAAATTCAAATAAAACTGAGCTAGTTTTATTTATCCGATTTTACTCTCCCCTCGTTGGGAGGCTCCATTCTTCATTCAGTGGACAGAGAGAAGTAGTTGCTTATCTTACGTAGGAAGCTTTCATGGAAGCCAAAACCGGGAAGAGAGTGAGGAAAGCCTTATATTATTGTAAAACAGCAATTGCGAAGAGGTGGGGTCTCTTACCGAATTTGTTGTTCCGGCTTTATGATATCGTAGTTAGGCCAGTGATGTTCCGTGGGCCTTTGTTTGGTGAAAAATGAACGGAAAACCACACTAGGCAGCTAGAGCCTCTTCAAAGGGTGACCTACATGGGCATTTGTGATGTACTAAGGGCAATATGTTGCATTTGTAGACATAGCTAGTAGGTGACTTGTGGCGAAAACTGCTACTAAACTTAGGTAAGCTTAATATATGAGGTGATTCGTGTAGGGACACATTTGAAATTCTCCAATATTTCGATTTCATTACTTAAAATCTTGACGACTACCTTGCGAAGGATTTTTGGCCGTTGAAGAAGAGGTGCAGTGAGCTTCTTTACAAATGGATTGACGTTAAGGGGAGTGTAGGAGGTGAGTCTTCTGTCGAGAGCTCTTCATCAGCTTTAGTTTCTAGCTATCAGATCTTTGCCGCCAAGGTAACTTTAGATATACTGCTCTGAAGTACAGCCTCCTTCAAAGAAGTGTGCATTTGCTCCGATACATGACCTTATTAGCAATAAGTTCAAGGTTTTTCCATAATAGACTTGCATGGGTGCCCGGACAGAGAAGACTCGGCGGAAATTGCAAAGCCGATGAGCTTGAAAGTAAGCGCATCCTTTTTTCAAATTCAATCGATTGGAAGCGAGTCATTTTTCCGATGTTCGCTTGCACTCTAGCGCTGGACTTATGGACCAGTGAGCTTGGCAGGTGCAGGTCGTCAACTCGTGTGACTGCAGGATCCTTTCGGCCCAAAGCAAACCATAAGAGTTGCTACAATCTACTTGCACATGGCTAAGTCAATCTCTCAGCTATTATAGGTGTTTTGACTGGACACTGTCTAATAGGTACACACGCGGTAAGACTAAATTTATTGAAGGCGAGCTAGAATTATCTTGAAAATTTGCTTGATTTTTCTGACATTGAAATATCTCGGTAGACACATTTTTGCTGAACCTTGGTAAAAGGTTGGGATTGAAATATTATGTATTATAGAAACTATAGACAGATACAACAGACTTAGGTTTGAAAAGTATGTTCTTTCAGTTAGAATTTAATTTTTTAGTGTTGGATGTTTTATGAAAAATATGATTTTCTCATCGAAGAATAAAAATAAATAGGATTATGTTAACAATTCTTTAGTTCTATTTTCGACACTTTCGTCTTAATTAAATGAGGGTTAAGTATACATATTTTTGCAAGTATTCAAAAAGTTAATCCAAAGGCTTCTGGTTGTGAATTAGTAGAAGCAAAATATTTTCAATATTGCTTAAATAAAAAATTTAAAGACTCACTAAAAGTTTTCATTAAAAAATTGTAATAATTATAGGAATAAATACACATATAGTATATGTATGTATATACAAGTTTCCTTCCAGCACATTAGGCTGATTAATTTTGTTGTCACGCGTATCACTGTGCGTGCTTGCAGCAAATAAAAATTGTTGCGAAATGTGTGAGTGCAGGCCCAGCCCGACCTGATGACTTTCAGACAGCTGATGTGCGTGAAAAATGCCATAAAAACAAAGAAGAAAACAAAAAATATAATAAAAGAGGAGCTCAAAATAGTGTAACCCAAAAAGAATGTTTAATATATTTCGCGCTGCATGAAGCAGTCGCTGGCTTTGCAAGGCATGCAACTGCCTTTTATTAATAATGAATGCACCTGCATAACTGTATTTAATATACATGAGCCGCGCTAATGAGCGAGAACGCCTAAAAGCATGCACTAAATCGGGCAGTTAAATGAGATTATAGCATCCAAGTGTTTTCACTCCTTCGTTTTCATATTTTTTTTACTCTTTGTTGCACTTTATGTTTTTGACACGCACGCGAACGCCGTCGTAAACCAGTTTGTGGAGAGTTAATGCAACTTAAGGGTAAAGCGCTCATGCTGCCAGTCCCTTTAGGCGGTTGCATGCCTCGTCAGGCGTTTAAGTGTCCTGACAAATCATTCGAGTGCACTTTAGCGCGGCAATAACTACAAGTGTGTAAATTATAGTCGCATTAAAGCCGACAAAGCTTTTGCTGAAAGCATAAAAATAAGGGAAAAACCAACAACAATAAACAAACATCTGCACGGAATTTATGCTTGACGCTTCTAGTGTTTGTTGTTATTTGCTATAAATACATTATTTTTTGCACTCCAAGCGACCTTAAGTTGCTGCCACACGGTTGCGCTAAAAGTTCTTTGTGATTTTTGCCGCAAATTCAACTTTTTTTCTCGCTTTACGGCAGATTTTTGTGGAAGCAGAATTTTATTTGTGGCACAAGTGCGCACTTGACGCGCTCTTCTTTGTATTTATCAAAAATATTTGCTTTATTTTCATTTCGTTTTTGATTTCATTCGCTCATTGCTCTTGGTTCCACAAATCTATAAGGTAAATATTGGCATTGTAGGTGTCCTAATGAATTAAACTCGAAGCCAATGTCCGAGTACGTGCTTCGAATTGTCGATTGGTCTGCCGCCAGTGATAAATTTGACACTTTTATTGGATTAGGTAGAACAATTGTAGGCAATAAGACTGTAAATATTGTTCGAATTAATGGCAAGTATTTATTTATATCTGTAGACGCGACAGAGGACACTTTGGAATATGCGACCGTCATACATATAGTATATAGGAGCATTAGGGTGATTACACATTTTCAAAGCAGAATCCTTTTCACAATAAAATTTTATGTTAAAATATTTTCTATTTAAATTTAGGCTCCCACGAGATCTTGCTGAGCATATCGCGTTGGCATAAATTCCTAAATTAATTTTTGGCTCAAAATTGAACTTCTGTTCTTTTTTCTTCTACACCAGAGCTTCGGTGCTACTCTAGTCAGAGAAAGTTTTTCATTGAAACATAATATTTTACAACATACTCGTATGCAAGTTTTGTTGGAATTTTTTGTATATTATAATTTCCCTTAGAAAATTCTTGACAATGAAAACTTTTATAAATTATGTCTTCTAAATGATGCCGAAAACAAGAAATGACGTTAACTTAAAATTTCATTGATTCCATACAAGCACTTAAGTGATCGTCTCATTGTGAAATTTTCGTAAAATTGATTTTTTTTTGTTGCATTATCACGAATGGGGAACAGGGCCACTAAAATCTTTAAATGCGTTTTTCCGAGAATGGAGTTTTTTAAAACGGTTTTCACTCTCAAAGAAAGAGTTTTGAAGATATCCAGTTACAATCTGGAGTGGAGAGAACATTTTTAACGTTATTCTTTATAGCGCTATGAAAGCTTTTATTTTTTTTTTTTTTGAAATCTTCCCAATTTTTCTACGAAAAATTGGCAAAATTCGATACTTTTTGTTCAAACCGCCGCCGTTGTGTCAAATTTTAAATTTCAAAAAAAAAGCTTTCAAAGCGCGATAGCGACTTTCCTGCAGATTAATAATCTTTTTAAATACAGGACCTTTTTTATGTTATTTCAACAATTTATTCAACTAGCTTACACCCAAAAAATAAACATAAAAAAATAATTTTGTATTCGTCAAGAATGTATTTATTTATAAAAAAAATCGAACTCATTAGTTAATTTCAATATAAGAAAAAAATCGCGAAAACCAGTGATTTTTCGGAGGGTCACTCTGAGACTGTCCCTTATAAAATTTAAGGAAAATCGTCAGGCAAGTGTTAGAGAGATGGCAAGGGAGCTCGAAATCTCTCGCTAGTTCTTTCGAAAGGTTTTGGTGAATATTTTGCATATGAAACGCGTTCTTGTTACACTCGTCTCAAAAAGAGTACCGTAAATAGGTCTCCTTGGGCATAATTGATTCTGCGAATTCCAATCCCACATTTATGGAGAGCATTATATCTGCCGTTGAGACATATGTTATGAGTTTGACATGCAAACAAGTCAACAATCATCGGAATGGAGGGAAAAAAAAAATAGCCGAAACTAAAAAAATCACGCCAAAGCCGCTCAAAAACTTTGGTGATGCTCTTTTTTTCGACATTCGTGGTTTGCTGCATCATGAATTTGTTCTAGAGAGACAGACGGTCAATAAGAAGTTCTAGTTGACCATATTGGAATTGTAGAAGAACAATTCATGGGTTTTACGCGATGATAATGCTCCATCGCATCGGATCACGATTGGGACCGAATTTAAAGCTAAAAACGCAATGAATACCATCGATCAATCGATCCAATTCACCAGATTTGTCTTCATGTGATTTTTTCTGGTTCCCCAAACTGAAATTGCTGCTCTGTGGAACATGTTTTTAGTCTATCGAAGAGATACTCGTAAAACAAAAGTTCACTGAAGGAGCCGAAGGACATCACAAAATGTGCTTATCAACAGTGTTTCGAGGACTGGAAAAATCGTTGTAATAAGTGTATTACATCTGGCGAGGAATACTTTGAAGACAACAAAATAAATATTGATGAATAATCAAATATTTTGTATTTTATTTACAATTTCCGGGTACTTCTTCGTCGTAATATACTATATATTATATATTTCATGGGGTCTCCGATGTTTCGTTCTGGGTATTATTGGCAAACTTAATACGCCCTGTTCAGGGTATAGAAAAGGCTAACTTAGGCAACTCACATTAAACATTAAGCAGTTTAATGGTAGCATTCGAATTTCTGTCGACCTCACTGATTTTATGCCTTATTATGTACCACGGTACGCGATAAATAGTTGTGACTAATGACGTATAGATTATATGAGGAGCAAATCACTCGAAAAATAGGGTTGGACAGTCAATAAATTAAAAAAAAAAAAAAAACAATTTATAAAATTCAATTTTACGAAACATAGAAACATGTTTTTTTTGCTTTATTTTTTCCTGATGCCGCGTCCGAATAATGTCCATCAAGCCACGGCTTGGCTTCAACAGTATTTTTTTCGTCATACAACAAGGCTTTATTCACACGAAAATTTCATTTTCATTCAATTTTTTCTTACTAACACACAGCCTGCTGTATTTGATATTTCAGTAGCGGCCAAATTGATACACGTATCTTTTGAAGATTACAGCAGACTAAAATAGTATAGATTTAACCAGTAGTGCCATCTATGTGTCAGCCACCGAAGTTTTTGGCTCATTTATTAGATAAATCTTTGGTTTCGGCAAGCCTTGCGTTTCGGGCCTTAAGAAATATCAGTGCAATCGACAATTTTCAAACTTTATACAAATTTTTGTAGTGATATTATGCTATGCAAATACATTTAAGTAAATATATATTATTATATTGTATACTATTAGGTTGTCAAAAAAGTTTTGCGGAGTTTTCGCTAGTTGGCGCTGAAAGCGCGTAGTTCTAGTTTTATGCGTCGCATCGGGTCATGCTATACCTTTTTGGAAAACTCATTTCACGCGCTAACACGTGTTTGATTGATTGTCGTTTCTTTTAAGTTGTTCGTGAGTTATAGCGTCGCAAACATGGAGCAAAATAAAGAGAAAATACGGCATATTTTACAGTACTACTACGATAAAGGCAAAAATGCTTCTCAAGCCGCCAATAAAATTTGTGCAGTTTATGGACCGATACAGTTTCCATTTCCACTGCACAACGATGGTTTCAACGTTTTCGTTCTGGTGTAAAGGTGGTCGAAGATGCGCCACGCTCCGGAAGGCCTGTTGTCGAAAATTGCGATAAAATCGCTAATTGGTCGAAAGAGACCGGCATAGTAGCAGCCGTAACATCGGTCAAGAGCTGAACATGGGTCATCAAACCGTTATAAACCATTTCAATAAATTCAATAAATCATTCAATAAAAATACCGCAAGACTTTTTTGACAACCTATAATTTTGGAAGGATTTACATTTTAAGAGCAAACAAATTTTCCAACGTTTCCTCCTTACCAAAAATACCACCTTTCATCAATAATTTCCGGTTTAATAATAATAAAATTCAATTAATCTATAGAGCTTTGATGTTTATTTACGAAAATATTTATCAATTCAAAGAATATGTATAAAGATGTAGCAAAAAATTTTATATTATCTTGCGAGCTTGGATTTTAATCCCAAAATTTAACTCAATTTAGTTTGCCAATTCTGAGCTGGCAGGAAACTGATATTTTTTTTTTTAAGTCAACCTTACAGCTTGTGTTCATAATTAGTTGATTTCACTGCAGCGTATGTAGGGTATAAAGTACACTCTTCCATATACAAATTATCTCTCCCATACACAAATTGCAATCACATATACAAATTAACTTCATTTTTATGACCATTAAAACCGTGTTAGCTAAAACTATTTGACATTTATGAGCACCGGCGAAGTATACTAAAATGGCGGTCAAGTGCTCGCAGGGATTTCAGTTTGAGCCGGTGTCGGTGCCTTTGACGCACATGTAGACTGTAAAGCCACATAACTGCCGTATTACTACACATATAAATATACATGTTTCCATATACTAGCGCATGTGGGAGAGCGTTTTGAGTTTATTTTGCATTGAAAATTAAAAAGACATTCCCCCAATTTAATTTGAAATTCTTTTTTTATGTCCGCAGTTTTATAACAAAAAGCCAATATATTGCATAAAAGTGACTACGTATTACGCAAGCTTTTTCTCTTCTTTTTAGTGGATTCTCCTGGGAAATTTAGTTGAAAAACATGTAACTCGCTATGAATTGATTGGTGACCAGAGATACTGGCACATTTTTGTGAGTAAGGTAGGCATGTAAAAATATAATATATAATTTATAATAATTTTAAGAGTAGCCTACATTTTGCTGGACCATTACATCTTGGAGTATTAATATCTTGCTTTCGTAGTTCAAACAAAAAAAAAAAAAATACAAAAAATTGCGCATTAAAATTCTAAAAATGTGTAAGTTGGTCGAATATTTCTCATTATGCTGTGGAAAATTTTTTAATTTACGGTTTTCCACATTCTCCCTCTATCTGTCACTCTTTCACTTTCTCTTTTCCCTTTCAGCTGCAAATAAAATTAATTAAACAGCTAAAGTACCAGTTCAAAAAACTTAAATAATAGTTAAATTTAACAATTTACTTGGCATTGGGTGTAAATGTCAACACCGCCCAAAAATTTAGCATTACGTTTAGGGAAACTATGGCAGAAAACTTTTACCCAGTACGCTTTACATCGGAAGTATGTAGGTTATATTACATTTGTTATAAATTATATAAAGCAACGTACATCGAACTGGTAGTATTTTCACCTCAGCACAAGCACATATAATTCTGCGACCTGTGGTAAGTATATATTATTGTTGCTACTATATCTCAATTCGAGCAATATTTTCTTCAAAACCTTTATATTAGAAAACCCTGTACAATAGTATTACTCAAACTATTGTCCATCTGAAGCTGTAATATACTCCTATCCGTCTGACAATGCGAAGAAAGAGTCAAGTAAATTTTCCATACTTCGTGCTGATGTGAACCGTCTTACATGGTGTCTTGAAGGTGTTCTGCATCAACCGGAAAAAATGGCAGTCAGAAGTAAGAAAGAAAGGAAGAAAGGAAGAAAGGAAGGAAGGAAAAGTTTGGGTTACAAGTCAGTTGAGGAAAAAGTTCTCAGCTGTTGTATTCAAATAGTTTTTACACGACTTTCCAACATGAGATCTTATGTTGTCATGCTTGAAAATTACTGTCCTATGCCAAAAGTCAAATTCAGGGCATTTTTCGGTAACTGCTCGCTTCAATTTAATCAGGTGTTGTCAGTTAGAATATATTTGCCATAAACATCCACCATAACAGGATGACTTTCGGCTGAAGTTGTCTTCATACTAAAATCATGGAGAAGAACTCCCAGCAAAAACACTTTTTCAGTCACAAAGTTCGACACATTTGAATGAAAAAAAAAATATTGTTGTTTACAGTGGCTTTCCAATACATTTTCACAATATTGCAGCAATGAATTAATTAAGGCATCTTTTGGGCAACTGCACGAATATTAAACTTTATCCTCTCCAGCTGAAGCTGAATCAGCAACTATTATTAATTCAAAAATAGTTCTTGGGATCGGAGAGGTCATATGCTTTCTTTCCGATTTTAGAAATCTCAGGACTTTACTTATGCTTGTCAGTAGTCGTCGTATTCCATTCACAGCAATTTTAGCTAATGAAATTAAGTCCAATTAATTCGGGTTCCTAGACAAAGCTGGAAAAGAGCTGGAAGACGCGCTTGTTAATATAACCTATGTCTATCGACTAATTATCAGAAATATCAAGATCCTCTATCAATATTATATCCCTGTCTTTAATTCGCAGTATATTTAGTTCCGTCGGTATAGATTGAGACTATTCTTCTATCTTACTAAGCCTATTCTCCAATCACGTCTGGAAAGTATTCTCAGCAGGAAGTCGTTATTGGAATTTAACCTTGGAAGGATATAGTCTGATCTATTAAGATAAGAGAGAGTTCAGAGTACATAACGATACAACGATTAATGCAAAACTATCCATTAAAACTCCAATCATTACTTTCACGGTAAAAAAATTCTTATTTCTGCTTACGATACGATTCCACGATAGTTTTTGTAAAAGACGTACCAAAATGAGAGGAATGTGGAAGAAATGCGAAACCTATCAAGGATTTCTTCTGGCGAACTTGATCTTGTTGTGATACCTAGCACCAAATTTAGTATTGCAAATTGCTAAGTATAGTTCCCTTTTATTCTCTTAGGCTATACACGAACGAATTTGTTTCCATATACAAGGTCTGTCGCAAAAGACACAGGACAGTTAAAAAAAACACAAAAAAATAATATTTTTCAAAAGTTATATTTTTTATTCAAAGTAGTTTCTTTGTGCTTCGACACAGCGTTTAGCCCGGTCAATTAGCATTTCAAATGAGTGTTTGAGGTCATTTTTCGGAATGCTCTTGAGAATATCGGTCGTCGCCTTTTGGATAGCTGAAATGTCCTGAAACCAGTGTCCTTTAAATAAAGGTAAAAATCACAAGGTGCCAGATAGGTTAGTAGGGTGAGTGATTAATGGTTAATATGGAGTTTTTTGTCGAAAAATCAGTGACAAGCGTCGGCCGATGACACGGCGCATTATCGTGCAACAGACGCCAGGACCACGCCTCACGTTATTATGGTCGAGCACGACGAATGCGTGACAAAAGACGCCTCATACCACCAAGGTAAAACACAGCATTAATCGTTTGGCCAGGTGGGACGAACTCTCGGTGTCCAATACCCTCAGAATCGTAAAAACAAATCACCATTGTCTTTATTTTTGACTTCTGAAGACGACTTTTTTTCGGTGACTTCTGATCGTCACAGAGGTCCTCACGACCTTCTTGGAATCGCTTAAACCACTCAAGCACATTACTACGGGATAGGCACTGATCACCATAAACTTTTTTCATCATTTGAAATGTTTCAGTAAACGTTTTCCCAAGTTTAAAACAAAATTTAATATTTGCTCTTTGTTCAAAATGCATTTTACGACCGATGACCAAAAGCTGCTGTCACTTTTTGATCGATAACATCGATTGTAGTTATCCAATTGTCTTAAAACTTTTACGAAATGTCAACAAGAGATCAAACTTTTTATTTCACATACGCACCAATAGGTGGCGCCACCAGAAGCAGTTATATTTAAAAAGTTCTGTTATTTTTTCGACAGACCTTGTATTATTGTTATATTATTTTTTTAACCGAAGAGTACCTTAAAATATTACTGTCGATGATTTTCGGCGATATTTTGTTTTTGGAGTATCCCTTAACAATGTCCAGCAGTAATCGGCAAACAAACTGGCACTCCACTTGCCTTGATACCGTTTCCCCACAGCAGAAATTTCTTGGTGGAATCATTCCCAATGTTTGTCACTTACGGCCCATAAATTTTCGGGGAAAAATCCAGATTGGAGTCCAGAAAGTGAATTTTAAGGGACATGCTGCAACCCATTTTTTATAGGCAGTAGGTAGTTCAGTCACAAGATTTTTGCAATTGTCAGCTTTCACATTTCCAAGAAAAATTTTTAACAATGCTTTTAAAGGCACTCCAGGTTCGTTTTTCATTTTGATTGACCATTTCCGCAAATGTTTCATCTTTCATTAGTTCTCTTATTTGCGGACCCACAAATATGCCCTCCTTAATTTTTGCTTCACTGACTCTTGGAAATTTTTGTTTCAGACACAAGAATCCTCCTTCATTTCTGTCCATTGCCTTAACAAAATTCTTCTTTAAACTCAATTTAAAATGCAAAGGTTGTAATAATACCCTTTTAGGATCAATAAAGTCTTACTTGCACAAATGGACCATCTCCTTTAGATGCGGTGATGCTGAGTCATATTCGAGACCTGGTCGTGCTGGCGTGCGCTAACGCAGTGTACTCTCCCTTGTTATCTACATTCTTTATACAGCAGACCTTCCACTGATCAATTCTGACTACACAATGACGACAAACTATGCCGATGATACTGAACTGGTACCATGAAGTGGCAATTCTACTACTGCCTTCAGAAAACTGCACATGCAATTGAATGCTCTAGTGGCGCCCCAAATGGAACATTGGCATCTACTCCGTAAAGTTCGTACAAGTGGTATATACCCTCAATCACAAAAATGACCTTCAAGTGGTTTTACATGGTCAGTTGATACCAACAAACACATGCACAAAATATTTGGAGATTACAATTGCTAAGTGGCGTACTTGAAAAATTTTAATCTTGCGTTAATTTTGGGACACCCTGTATTAAATTCTAATCTTGCATTAATTTTAGCATACTATATATTATAAGTCTACATGTTTATCAGAAGCTATGAAATGCTCGTGTTTGCCAAAACATATCTAAAAATACGAGCCTTTCACAAGTGCAAAATCGCCTACACAGAAGAAATAAAAAATAAATATACATACATATAGTAATATACCATATAGTGTATATGCTATAAGCAAACAAATAAATGCAAACATATGTTAAAAATATAAGCTTGCGGTCATAAGTACACACATACATATATAGATAAAAGCAAACAAAAGCGCAGAGAACAGATTTTCACTGACCACTTGGGGTTTTTGCGGCTGCCGCACACGCCGGCGACACCCAAGACCAGCGTTAAAGAAAAGCAAAGGCGCAGCAAAGAGTCTACGCCCACTTTATTGGCATGTGGTCAAAATTGGCTGGCGTCATTAACTTTCGTTCAGCGTCTGCTCCAGCCAAGCGGCAAGTCGGGCAAAGGTGCCGAGCGGCATTTGCTAATGTTCTCAACTCTTCGGCTCATTTGCGCCTAGTCGCCCACTTTGTGGCGTCTGCTAGTCACACAATGCAATTACTGCATATGTATGCGCATATTTAATATATATGTATATATGTTTACATAAGCGTGGCATATTTAAGATATTTATTTTTATGAGCGGAATATGGTTTATTAACAGCATGAATTGAGGCATCAAGTGGTGCTTTCAACGGCTACCAATTGTGTGCTTTCGGAACTATGAAGAGCCTACAACACACGCACACCCATACATAAACACAATGGCAGTTAAACTGCGCTTGTGGCATGGCCATTTGTAGCCGTTGAGTGACTAAGTGCTCGTTCTTTGCCTAAATTTTTAATTGCGCATCTAATTTGGCACTTGTTCTTGACAAGCTTACTTCGAGCAAAAAGCTCCTTTTACATGCCGCAAAGCATAATACAGAGCCTGCACAGTTACTTACACCAACAAAAGAAAGAAGTGAATGTGTTTGTGTGTATGCCTGTGTGAACTGGCAGGCACTTGTTGGCCTCGCAGCCCATTGAGAACACTCAGGCTGCCCAGGGAGTGGTGCCTGCCCTGACAGACATGTTTCTTACTCGTGTAACCTCATACATATGTGCTTTCATTGCACACACACTCCCACTTGCATATACACACACATACATAAGTATGTTGTACGTGTATTTGTGTTGTTGGTTTACTGTGCTGAGAAATTTGTTAGACTTAATTTGCGAACACGTGGCGTCAATGTAAGCTGCCAGTTATTTTGAATAATTATCATGCTCTAGTTGCACTCAACACACTGAACATTGGCTTCGGACTCGGCTCTAAAGCCAACTAATATTTCCTTTTTCACGAAAATTGCGAACAGGAAGCTTTACATCAAATTTCTTTGCACTTTTATTATGAGACAAGAAAAAAAGTTAACTTCGGCTGCACCGAAGCTATAATACCCAGATGCATTTCTTATAGCATAAAAGGGCATAAGAGAAGCTTTATCTTGATTTTGATCGGTTAAATTATACTATATTGCTATATGTATGCTACAAGGGACTGATCTAAATAACTCTTTCGGATGTAAGCAATGTTCTGTGCCAAATTAGATGAAGATATCAAGGGCATTAAAAAGTTTACCCAACAAGAACTTGTTTTCTATATGTCAGTTTATATGAAAAATTTATCCGATATCGGCGGTTCCGACATATGAACTAACTTTGAGATACAGTTGTCAAAAAGTGAGGGACTAGTTTGCATATATATTAATGAAGACAAAACCGCACATGGCTACATCATCACGCTGATCATTAATATATTATAACGGGGGACGCTATAAAAGTAGACCGATAGGGATAGAAAACGACGCCTCTTTTGACATTTCTCTTCACCACTTCATCGTGGAAAATTATTCGATCCAACAACGCACCGAAATTATCTAAATCTACTACTGAAATTCGGAGTTAGTGGCCTCAACTTTAAGAGCGCTTTGTCCAATTCATGATCGTCCCACGCCAGTGAGACAAAGAAGTGGCCGTAGTGTCGAGAATACTGCAAACAAGGCCTGTCGCAAAAGAAACAGAACTTTTTAAATATAACTGTTTCTGGTGGTGCCACCTATTGGTGGGTATATGAAATAAAAAGTTTGATCTTTTGTTGACATTTCGTAAAAATTTAAGACAATTGGATAACTACAATCGATGTTATCGATCAAAAAGTGACTGCAGCTTTTGGTCATTGGTCGTAAAATGCATTTTGAACAAAGAGCAAATATTAAATTTTGTTTTAAACTTGGGAAAACGTTTACTGAAACATTTCAAATCATGAAAAAAGTTTATGGTGATCAGTGCCTATCCCGTAGTAATGTGCATGAGTTCTTTAAGCGATTCCAAGAAGGTCGTGAGGACCTATGTGACGATCAGAAGTCACCGAAAAAAAGTCGTTTTCAGAAGTCAAAAATAAAGACAATGCTGATTTGTTTTTACGATTCCGAGGGTATTGTACACCGAGAGCTCATCCCACCTGGCCAAACGATTAATGCTGTGTTTTACCTTGGTGTTATGAAGCGTCTTTGGTCACGCATTCGTCGTGCTCGACCACAATACCGTGAGGCAGGGTCCTGGCGCATGTTGCACGATAATGCGCCGTGTCACCGGTCGACCCTTGTCACTGATTTTTTGACAAAAAACTCCATATTAACCATTAATCACTCACCCTACTCACCTGATCTGGCACTCTGTAATTTTACCTATTTGAAAAACTTCATTTTCCCATGAAAGCACACTGGTTTCAGGACATTTCAGCTATCCAAAAGGCGACGACCGATATTCTCAAGCGCATTCCGAAAATTGACCTTAAACACTCATTTGAAATGCTAATTGACCTGGCTAAACGCTGTATCGAAGCACAAGGAAACTTCTTTGAATAAAAAAATATAACTTTTGAAAAATATGAGTTTTTTGTTGTTTTTTTAACAGTCCTGTTTCTTTTGCGACAGACCTTGTAGTTGAAATTGGAGTACTACTTTTAAAGTACTCACACACTAAACATGTGGACCCTAGTATTTCCCAAACATATCGGTTAATCTGTGCCGTCTAGTATTGAAATTCGGGAACAACATTTATAGATGCCAAAAATAGCGAAACTCGGGCATATAGTTCCCTTTTGACTGGTACGAATTAAAGAGGGTTGAGAACGGTTTGGCGATGAATTACATCCAGGACATCCACCAACATCAACTGATAATCAACACGTCAATAAAGGAATTGATGCTTGAGAACCAACGATTAATTTTCAGATATCTTACTGGCATAGTTGGAATATAGGAAAAATCACTAAAAGCCATTTTGAAAGATTATTTTGCCTAAGAAAAGCGAAAGCACAATTGGTTTCAAAATCACGAAAATTTTCGAAAAACAGCGGCGCGTTAACATCTGTGAAAATAATGCTTTCCGACATCCTCGAAACAGTTCGAGCACCAGGATGACATGCAATTTATTATTACTGGCGATTAGTCTTGGATCTATGCTTTCGACCCAGAAACAGACAATCAATCGGCCGAATATCGCGACAAAGGTGAGCCGAGGCCGAAGAAACTATGCCAAAGCATGTATACTTCGAATTCTTTCGGACCAGGAATACTATTTGAGTATTATACGACGACAACGCACCGTCACATACTGCATTGATTCCACGTGAATTTTTCGTGAAATTTTCAACTAAAATGATGCCGAGACCACCGTGTTTGCCTCATTTAGTTTCGTGTGGCTTTTGGCTATTCACTAAATTCGAACGTTTAGAGTTAATTGAAGACATTAAACGGGAAACGCTAAGTTCATTGAAGCCTATTTCGGAAATTGACTTTAACAACTGACTTTAACAACTGTTTTAAGAGTTTTGGGGCCAAGTGAGATTACTTTGAAGGGGACGACATGGATTTTGAAGAATAAATTAAGAATTTTACAATTATGAACAAATTTTTACTATTTATTGCTCTTAGTAATATATATGCAAACTTCCGATTGACTTTATACCGCAACTATCAGTCAGTATATAAGAAGTCGTAATGAAATGCCAAAATAATCTCATTCTTATAATATTGTATCTTCTAGGCTTGCAAAAATTGAAGTTTGAGAAATACTTTTACTGGGTCCAAATAACTAGTATACAGATTTTCAAACATATGCTTTGCTTTAAACCGTATATATTTTGCCAATTATGTGAGGTTTCCTAATCAAATTCAGAGATCCTCTGTTTTTGGTAATTATTGTCGCCCTTGGTTAGGTAGGTATTCACAAGAAAGGCGGTGTGAGCAGGGGCCTGTACTCCACAAATGGACAACACATTCCAATAATTTTTGAAATGATGCGTCATTCGATTCTCATATATTATATAAATAAGTGATGTTTTACCGCCAGCCATCTGCGTTTGATGGTTAATACATTTTTAGCGCTGCATTTTATTTGCTCGTCAACTGTAGTTGCAATGAATACACCTGAAAGTGAGCCGCTCATCTTCCTTTGTGTATTACGCCTACCAACTAAAACTTTATTGGGCTATCTATGATATCAGCTTCTCAGTATCTTTACCTAAAAGCCGTTAACAGCTCAGGTGCACAAAGGAAAGCACTTATGATTCTCGCATTTCCTTCGTAATCTTTCTTAAATTGCGTTGCCATAGAACTATTTACATAGATAAGTACGGAATGGGTTGCTTTTATGGCATATCGACGAATGACAGCAAGGACGAGACGTGCCACGTGCACATATACACACATACATACTACTTCAAGTTTTCTCATGCAATATTCTCTCTATTAAATGAAGTTTTTATGGATTTTCGCCAATTTGAAGCGTATGTTTCATAGACGTTTCCGCTTTTTTATAAGTTCACAGCTGGTATAGGAGTATATATAGTATACTATATACATATATATAAGTAGAAGTGTATATATATATATGTATGTGTGTGTGCGATTTGTGTATAATCTTTCAGCATGTTCGATTCGCTATTCGTTTACACGTTGTTTGTGTTGTGTACGTATGAGTCAGCTAGCCAAATGCTTAAATTGGCATTTCGGTTCGCAGAAAACAATATTAACCCAATAACATTGAACATGGCATACATATGCAGACAGGCATGTACATGCAAGTATTGAAATACATAAGTATATGTATACATATGTATGTATGTAAGCAGTTCTTTAACTACACCATTGGGATTTATCTATCAGTCGTTACCACGCGGCACAAATGGATATGCCAAAACTCTAAAGACTCACACTCTCATTCTCAACCGCACACATACACATTCGCATTTTTCACACCAGTTTATACATAGTTTTTCCGTTAAGCGGTCCATTTATGGAAATATTTTTGCAACTGGTCATAGAAATGGAAAAGCGTTTTCGCCGAACAAGTGGCCACAAGTGGCCACAAGTGAATGTGAAAATGTATGCTGAACATATTTCATTCACACACCTACATATTTACTATATGTGTATACATATAAACTTATGCACTTAAATGTAGACGTATATTAGATGAAATCGCATAAATAAAATAATATACTTTGTTCCTCTATTTTATGCGCTTGCGGAGTCTAAAAAATACACAAACATGCGAAATGAACATTTGATATACATACATACATACATACATAGAATGTGTGCATGTGAATATGTTCCTTTATATCAACTTATCTATAAGCGCACTTTCTGCATTCTTTGAAATTGAATATTTCATGGTTTGTCTTGCTGCTGAAACAAATGGAAATGTTTCTAAAAAAATATTGAATTTAGCAAAAAGTTCTAAAATAAGTGAGGAAGTGCACTTTTTGAGCGGATTTGCATTTAAAACCAAACTTTTAGGAATAAGTGTATACATGATCAATAGCACGCGATTTGTAAAAAGTAAATATGAAATTCAAAAATTTTATGTAGCAATGCTACCAAACTCTATGAGGTATCAGAGCTATCAGCGAAAGTGATGAGTCTTTACTTAGTAGCGGATTCAGAGGGGTAAATGGTGATATTCTACTCGTATCTATGTATAACTCATTCGCTCAACGTGATTCTTTAGAAAGAATCGATCGATCTGTTAAAAGCATGAAATCTGATAGACGCGCTGCTTGTAACGTTCCGAAATCGAAGACAAAAAGATAAAGAACATTTTTGATCCATATATTCAGACACGAAAAAATGGCAGCAGAACTGAAAGTTGACGAAGAAAAACCAAGAATCTGTGGGCGACAAACAAAACGTGAAAATTTCTGCATGAGAACTTGCGCAGAATTCAATAGGATCTCAGCGCATATTCCTTTGTTGGATACAATCGGCGAAAATTTGAAAAATCGTTTTTCTAGAGAAATATTGGATGGATTTCAACTGAGTTTGCTGCTTCCAGTAAAAGTATGTGCTTTGAAAACCAAAGAAAAGGAAAATCATATTGACTGCTTGATATATAGATTTTGGATAATAACAACTTCGTGCGACGTTTGAAGCTCAAAGGTGAACTCGATCATTGGCAAAGCCATTGGAGGCAGAAGCAAAAGTCAGAAGACAACAAGTTTGCGACGACTGCATTGGAATCGTTGAAGAACTGCCATGTGGACCTACTTACACCTCATAATTTATAGTTTTCTTCGCATGTTTTGGCGTTGACATGACCTTGAAGTGACTACAGAAGAAGTTCTCGAAAGATTCTCAACACTTGGGCCACATCGTTTTGTTTTGTGAATTTTTTCTATTCTCCCGCAAGTCTTCGATTTATAATGTGTCTTTTCAATTTATGTAGTAGGATTTGATATTAGAAGGTCGATTTGAAATTTTTCCACCACGATATTAAACTGTGTAAAGACTACTATATTTAATATAATAATCTTCAAGTTTCAAGTAAATGTTTATTTCCCGTATGGTCTGTATTTCCCAGCCATGATGTAGAATGTATCAACAACGCTGGTACCCTACATGATCAGAATTTATGAAGATGTTTAAGGGAGATGTTTCTAGTTTAGAAATTTAAAAAAATCGGATTTTTTTATATTTTCAAAGTTTAACTGCTCAAGAATATGTGTACAAGAGGATTTTTCAAAATTCAAATTATTTTTGGAGATATAGGCACTAATTGAACAAAAGACATTAGGGAAACTTTAAACGCGGTGTTCTCAAAACTGACTTTTTCGGAACGATACCCACGATTTCTCAGGTTCTACAGGACCGATTTATTGAAATTTTTAAAGAATCTTCTTTATAGGCTTGTCTATGGTTGGAACTAGCCCCATCCCAAAATTTTTATTTTTATTATTTTTAACAATTTCGAAGTTGTCAGAAAAAGTGATCCAAAAAAAACTTTTTTTTTTAGGCAGTCGCCATTTTGTGAAAAAACATGTTTCCCACTTTTTCGTAGTTCCGGCCATTGCGACATTATTCTAGATTAATAGTCTTTTTTTCTTTTTGGTTTCAGATAACTAGGAGGGTTGAAATCATGGGTATGGAAATTTTTAGAGACCCCCCACTTCGTCAGCTCATAATTTTTGAAATTTTTTACATTCTTTAGTTTTTAATTTTTTTCTTTACTCTTCTAAAATTAACAAATAAATGGATAGTAAAATATTAATTGTCTTTTTTACGACACTTTAAAAATTACCTGAAATTCATGCTTCTAGACTAGAATACTCCCTTAAAGCTTAACTACATATGTATCGAAGCCACTCCTATAAGAAGGTTAGATCCACAGAGTCCTTACTGCATTGGCTAACCATAAATAAAGGAACAGCTCTGGAGCATAAGAAATATGCAACAATGTTCCCAAGAGTCCGTCATCAAAGTATGGTTAAAAGCGCTATTGAGCTGCGGTGGGATGAGGCGAAATAGAAGGAAGTCACGATTGGCGGAAACAGAAACTCTTCAGGACGGTTTACCATTCCTGCGCCTATGGTGACTTATAGCTAATAAGCTTTGAAAGGAAAGCTCCCAAACTGGTAGGCTATACAGAAGATATAACTGTACTAGTTAGTGAGAGGGAAGTTCCTAGGCACAACCAGTATCGTTATGTACAACACTTTAAGAGTCATATATCAATGGGGGATATCAACCCATTTGGAGGCAATGTGAAAACTCAATGTAGAGGAAAGAGTGAAAAAGATCTAGTGGTGCCTTATATGCCGGTGGAAAAATGAACATAGAGCCTAACGCTTAGTCATATGCATGCTGTCAGCAAAATCTCATATGTACAAAAAGCTGTTGGAACAGATACAGCGACTCGCTGGGGCGGAAGAACCACTCACACTAGAAAGGTTACTTAAACTGTCACCAATCGACATTGCAGTGGAAGGCTCTGCACAACAAAATCGGCTACAAGAGTGGCGGTGTAAGGGAAATTAGATCACACATTCTCAAGTGTTATTTGGGAGAGAAGGTTTCAAATCACACTTGAAGAGGATGGATAGAGCATGTGCATGCGAATCGCTAACGGAACCTAAACATGTGCACAGACATATCAAAAATGGCAAATAGAATGGGGGACAGAGGCAACTGCTCAGGACTGGATCTTAGGCGACCCTTTAGACAAATGAAATACTGCAGTATCTTTCAGACGGAAGCCTTTGCAGTCAGAAAAGCGTTTATACGTCGAGAGTCAAGCGGTAAATATAGCAATAATCTCACGTCGTATTACATTATATGAAGTTCTTAGAAGCAGGGGACCATTAGCAGCGTATATATTGGATTCCAGGTCATAAAGCAAAGCGGAGAAGCGAAATAGATAAAGAAATTGCGAAAAGTGTCATCCGTTTGATCAAGATAATTTTCCTCATTTTTATATTCCTACTACATACAACAGGGATTGATAGCAATCGACAATAAGCAAAAAAAATATAACGCCGACACAATTGCCGGTAGGTTGTCGATATCCTTTCGTAAATAATTTTTAGTTTATCATAGTTACCATGTAGTATAGATACGTATTAGGAGGGTTATGTTTCCAGTAAGAGCAAACTCAGTTATTTAAAACTACTTTAGATCCTATTTTACAATGAAATTATTAAACATTTTATTTTTTAAATTTCTCATAGTTTAAGGCTTGTGGCGAGCAAAGACGTTCATGCTATTCGAGAAATTAAACAAACGAACGGAAATGCGTATATTTGCCAATTCAAAAGTGTTTCTAACTAAAGCACTCTCTTCTTACAAATATAAAATGCAAAGCACGCGCATTCCTTAGCCTTGAACTCGCTGAACTCCAATAACAAATACACACATGCCATATACTTGTATACACTATAACGAACGATTCTCAAGCATTCGAGTTTCCACGCTTCAGCCACAATTCTTGCTTGACACACTTTCAAATTTACTTTCGCATCGGCTTTGCCTCGTCACACAAACACATATGCATGCTTGATGCACTTTCGCGTTGTTGTTCTTATTGTATTTGTTTTAATTTTTTGAAAGAATTATAACTGCAGCGAGGTCTCACATCTAATTCATATTTCACTTAAACTTATGCTCCGTTATATGTAGCTACCCGGTAGGGAAATTGACTAGCTGTAAACTACTCTTCAACTAAAATGGTTGTGAAACCAAGCAGTTATAAGCTACTCTTCAACTAGTGTGAAATAGAAACTCAAGTTGTTGGCAATACTCTTTCCATATAAACAAATGATTAATCTATGTCGAGGTCCTAAGAAGCAGTTTTCCTAATTTAACATCAATAAAATCATACAGTCGGATTCATTACAATCGGTAAAGTAATACAACCGCACCATTTGCTTTCTATTTGGATTTTTTGAGCATACCAATCTATATGATGTATGCTAGTTGTTGTTCGATCCGCTATTTTTCACGTTCTGGCAAGTCGGATAAAACTTCATAATTGGTGTTAGCCGGACTAGTTCGAATTCAGCATCGTTACGGCGTGCATAATGGTATTATTGAATGTATATGTAATAATGTTTTTGAACATGCGTGTTTCGAGCGGATTACGGTAACTCAAACCACAGCAACAAGACCTGCGTGTTATTAGTTTGAAAGCAGTAAAACTGAGTTAAAGCAAAAGTCAATTTAAACTTTGCTAATTAATGACGAATGACAGAAGGCGGTTCCATAAGAAGTTAAGGAGGTGGTATATTGAACTCACGTATGACAAGGTTTTAATAAATGAGAATCTAAGTGGTTAATCAAAGGATCAGTCTAGATTAGACAAAGAGAAAATAGCAAAGAAAGAACTGTAACTCAAAGAGCACAGAAAGGAAACTCGACTGACTAATTTTTAGCACAATTACAGATCCATTTAAATAACACTGATAAACATTGCTTTTGTCATACGAAATTTGTAATGATGTTTCTTTATGTTAGTGTACCCGCAATATATAATAACTTTTTTCAAATGTCTCTAGTTTTTGGTGACAGCTTCACATTCATTTTTTACGTGTCTTTTTTAAGAGGTTATCGAATTTTGTTTATTGTCTTATTAAATTCTACGACAACTCTAGAATATTATCCTAAATTTTCATATCGATCCGAGGAATATTTTCGAAGATACAGTCTTGAGAACTTGTGCGCTTGAGGCTAGCTAGGCTAAGTGCGCCGTCTTCAAACGCGTTTTTCTCGAAGCTGTGGTTTTGAAATCTGTTGACAAGATTTATCGAGAACTACTCAACCAAGCTTCATGAAATTTTACACAGGTCTTTGAGATACAATTTTTAAAGACTTGGATGAAGGATTTTTTTCGATTACTTGCTTAATTTACACTGAAATTGTATTTTTTTTTTTTGTAAAAATGTCTGCCAAAAATTCAATTTTCATTTTGTTTTTCCTAAGTTCTAAGTTAAGTTTTAACTAAAATAGGTATCTTTTTCACTTTAGATGAAGCTGTAAGGAGTTATCCTGCCAACGCGGGCGCATTTTTTTTCCGAGGGGTCATCGGAAATAGCGTCTCCAAGGTTGATTTAATTTGTTTGTTTTTTTTTTCAAAAAATGTCATAATTTTTTGTAAATAAGTAGTACTCGTATATGTTTGTAACAATAAAAAATTCTAATAAGAAATTTCATTTTTTATATGAAAAAAAAACTGTTGAAAAAATGCTGTTTTTTATTCGAGGAAACCTGAGTAACTCCTTAACAATATCTACAAACATGTTTCAATCACGTTCAAACTTTTTTTTCTGATAGATTCATATTCCTTTCGGATTTCAAATACGCATCTGTTTTTAAATAACCTCCTTTATATGAGTGTTCAACGAGTGTATTCGACCAACTTACATACGATATACATTTACTACATCGTAAACATGCCACGAAAGTGTTCACAATGCTATTTGGACTATTTTGTATTTACTATAAGAAGTCAACATAAATCATGGGTTTCACAATGTTATGTAACGAGTGTGAGACTGCTATTAGTTTGGGCTAGAAAAGAACCCAGATAACCCAGATTTGCTGTACTAATGATTTGAACCGAACGACAGTATCATGAAGGTGACTGCTGGTAAATTTTTTTTGACTTAAACTAAAGACAACCACGCTCAAAAATACTACGCAGAATCCAAACTTCTGTCAACAAGCTCATCTTCCAAAGTCTCGAATTGCCTGTGCAAAAGCCTCCAAATCGATCAAAAAATCGGTTTATATTTCAGAACTCATTCTAAGCCAGCTCGATGAAGGATCTGAAGACGGTGACCTAAGCTATGGATCATAAACTTAAAAAAAACACACTTATTCACACAAAGAGGCTTCAGATATATATTACGTGATTTTAATCTGTCGAAAAAACAGGTTGAGCTTTAGGGGTTTAGATTAAACGTCTGGAATTTACTTTCTACTGATACGAACATTTCAATTTTTTCTACTTCTTGACGATCAAATAAAGTTTTACTTAGAATTTGTTCATAAAAATGTGTATGCCGCGGCACGCCGTATTCCCATTTGGATTTCTTTTCGGCAATTTGTGTGATGTGAGTCACAAAAAAAGGCGATAGGTTCCTTAATGGAAAAACGGTGTCAAAGGCAATGGACGGCAGAAATACTAGCAGATTATTGTTGGATACTTAAAAAAGACCAGAAGCCTAATATTCATTAAAATCAAAATTTATCATTATTAAGCAATAATTCGCTCTAAATGTAGCTGATGTTTGTATTTTTTGTTTTTCTTATATAATTTTTTTAAAATATATTTAACATATGTTATATATTGGCACAAGAAATTTCGACGTGTAATTTTTTCATTTTTGTTATTATCATATTATTGTTTAGTAGTACCCTAGTAAGTTCAAAATTCAATGAGTTTGCATTTGACAAAAAAGTTACAATTTTGTTAACCAGTGTATTTTATTATGTTGTTGCCAAAAAGGTCATAATGATGATATTTCAAAGTGTCCATTTCTTTGTATATTCTATAATATACATAGGTACATAGTTAAATTTATCATTTCACCTTTCATCAAAGGTACACCATGTCGTATGAGCAACAGATAAAGGCACTCCTATGAATGCTCATTTAAGGGGGGAGCCTGGTGTAGAGGCTTCAAAAAATCGATTTTTGAGGAATTTTTTAGGATGGAAAGAAATAAGTGATTAAAACAAAATTTCTAGGGCTTATAGCTATATATTTAAATATCATTCACAAATTTTTTGGATACGAAATCTTTGATATTCTTCCTTTGGGAAGCAATTGCCCGATGCATCTTGCATGTGTAATTGTCGGACGACGGGCGGATGCAGGTCGCAATTTCTATCGAAAACAAAAAATTCAAAAAGATTGATATTTTTTTTTAATAATTTATCTTTTAGTTAAACTAAAAAAATTCTAAAAAAAGTGTAAAATTTTAGAAATTTTTTAAAAATTAAAAAAAAGTGGTTTTTGATCAAAAAAATTTACTTTATATGTAATTATTATAAAATATGTTCAAACTTGATTTTCGTTAGTTTTTTTTAGTTTATATAGAAGACAATTTAATGCCAAAGATAATCAACTTTTCCCCAATTCCATGCGACGTTTAGTTTTTTTTCTATCCTGTCCGCCAATTAAGAAAAATCGTAAAAATGAAAAACCGAGAAATCGCGCGTCAAAGTTTTCGCTTTCTGTCCAATCGCTCATTACGTCACTATTTTCCTTCTCGCTTCGAAAATATTTAAAATTCACATCTAAAACTTTGAGGACATATTCGTAGATTATTTTTAAAGAGATTTAAGCAAAACAAAAAATCGATTTTTTGAAGCTTCTAAATCAGGCTCCCTCTTTAATGAATGCATAACTTTAATTACATGATGTAGAATTATATTTCAGAATGTATAGAACAGAGCCAATATTCAACAAGAAAATAAGTTAATTTCTGTTGCAACGAAGCTATTCACAAATACATAAGATTCCTTTGTATGACAGCTATATGCTGTGGTGTGCGTTTAATTGGGGCGTCTATTATATATTTCTTTCTTATTAATAAATTTTAGATATTTGCAAACCATGTCCTGAGGCCACCTTAGTGAAACAAGGACCTCGGATTCTTTAGGTGTAGTGTTAAAGAACTTTTCCAACTAACTAAGGCGGCCGATGAATACTTCTGCTGGAAGGAATATAAGGAAGAAATTTGTAAAGCCAAAAGAGAGTCATGAAAGAACTTTTGAGGTACGTTAAAAAAGATAACCGAGGTGGCTAGGTTTAGGAAATTACTATCCAAACAATCTGCTATCCCTAAGCCACTACGCAAAAAATATGAGTGGACTGGAAGCAGGAAAAATCATTGATCAAATAATGGTTTTGAACCGTAAAAATGCTTGATATGGCATATATTTTTAAACATTTTACATTATGGTCATTATACATAGTCAATTACTTCCAACAATATCGCTGACAAGTGGAAAATTATCGTCAAAAACGTGAGTATATATAACATAAAGTAGAAAAGGGACCCCTAGGAGTACATATCAATTACACATCATCTTGGAAGAAGCTACATACTCGTATATGAAAATAGAAGTTTTTTTAAAAAACAAATCAGACAGCTGCAGCAGTTGGCACCTGGATATCAGTTCACATATATATTTTTACTTTTTATACACAGCAGTGCTACAGCCAGAAGGAGACTTATACCATTTAGCTCTGACAAACAGCTAATAATGCCAACATTGCCATTGTACAAACAGGCGTTCACTGATTTCGCCACAATTTTTGAATGCGCAATGATTTTTTTGTCTAAGTTGAAATCGGAAGACCAGCGAAAGAGTATTTATCGAAGCTACAACACGGCTGCAAAATACTTCAGCAGTAAAAAGGCCTTCAGTGCATTGCATGAATTTTTACTTTTTTGCAATCTCATTTATTATAGCTGTCTTCAGTTCACCAAACATTGCCGCACGACGAATCGAGCGAATAACTACAAATAATATACTGCAATAATTAAATGGAGAAAGCATAACATGTTATTATAACACTTTAATTAATTTTTTAAAAATAAGTAATAAAAATTTTCTGAAATTATTTTTATAATAGACCCATTTATTTTCTGTTTCCTTTTCAGTTACAGAATCGAGTATGTTCAATACCAAAATGAACGCACTGTATTCATAACTCAGTAAGTATGTATGCACGTAAGTTCTTGCCAGTGCCGTCCTTGCTACCAGCAGCAGAGCGCCAGTATTCTCCACTGCATTTTTCGTATACTCGCCTGCATAGACAGACATTGGCACATACTTACTATACATACATATGCCATAGCACTTCCGACCATAGCACAACCATACAGAAGTACACACGTGAGCATTGCAGACTGCCCGTCGCCAGTTGTATTCTTTGTTCTCACTTTACCTCCATTTTCTTCGCACTGCATTTCTGCAGTTTTCACCGCTTTTGGCACGAAAGCACACACACACACACACACATGTAAAAGTAAAATTGGTTGGAAAATAGTGGCAAAATAGACATTAGGTCACATTAATTATTTACGCATCGCTTAGTGTGTAAAGAAAGGCAAGCAGGCAATAAAGTGAGCTGAAGAAAAGTATTGCAAATATGGATCCATTAGTATCAAAAGTAAACTCTGCATACTCTAAAACACTCTAGCATTCCCTTGCTGCTTCTCGCTTTGTATCAATAAAGAATCAGATTTACAAACAAGACATAAGTGAAAAATACCGGAAATGAGAGGCCAAGGATAGTTCAACTCTAACACACAGTTTAGAGTAAACATCGTTATTTTGATTATAGATCACATTATGTAAGAATCGTTATGTATCTGCAAAGCTTCTAACGGCAATGGTGATTCTAGGAATTTATTGCTGTGTGAAATATATAAAACAAGTAAGAAAGGGCTATAAAGGTTAACGTAACTACTAATTCCATTCAACCCGTTTTTGACATACGGAGCATCTATTATCAGAAAAAGATTTTTCCAAATTTCATAAATACATACAAGGTCTGTCGCAAAAGAAACAGGACTGTTAAAAAAAAAAACAACAAAAAAATTATATTTTTCAAAAGTTATATTTTTTTATTCAAAGTAGTTTTTTTGTGCTTCGATACAGCGTTTAGCCCGGTCAATTATCATTTCAAATGAGTGTTTAAGGTCATTTTTCGGAATGCTCTTGAGAATATCGGTCGTCGCCTTTTGGATAGCTGAAATGTCCTGAAATCAGTGTCCTTCATGGGCAAATGAAGTTTTCCAAATAGGTAAAAACCACAGGGTGCCAGATCAGGTGAGTAGGGTGTGATTAATGGTTAATATGGAGTTTTTTGTCATGTCAAAAAATCAGTGACAAGCGTCGACCGATGACACGGCGCATTGTCGTGCAACAGATGCCAAGACCCTGCCTCACGGTATTGTGGTCGAGCACGACGAATGCGTGACAAAAGACGCTTCATAAAACCAAGGTAAAACACAGCATTAATCGTTTGGCCAGGTGGGACGAACTTTCGGTGTACAATACCCTCGGAATCGTAAAAACAAATCTGCATTGTCTTTATTTTTGACTTCTGAAGACGACTTTTTTTCGGTGACTTCTGATCGTCACAGAGGTCCTCACGACCTTCTTGGAATCGCTTAAACCACTCTTGCACATTACTACGGGATCGGCACTGATCAACATAAACTTTTTTCATAACTTTCTGATCGATAACATCGATTGTAGTTATTTAACTGTCTTAAAATTTTTACGAAATGTCAACAAGAGATCAAACTTTTTATTTCATATACCCACCAATAGGTGGCGCCACCAGAAACAGTTATATTTAAAAAGTTCTGTTTCTTTTGCGACAGACCTTGCTTATCTCACAGATTGGCCGTAATTTCCAATAAAAAGTTCGCAATTGGAACAGGCGTCCACAAACTCGGTAGAAGGAGATTGGCCAAGATGTCTGATATGTGAAACATTGATTAAATCTTCCTTTGTGGTAGTTACTAGAAGTCTTTTTTTACAATTTTTACAAGACAACACTTACGACTTTCTTTTATTTAACATCAACGTACTCAGCTCTTTGATGGTTCAAGTTTATATACCTCTATTAATATAGGGTGATCCATTTCGAGTTTCCCTTCTTTTTTTTAAGAACAAGATCTCGTCGTAAATTCCGTCAAGTCGTCAGTCCCAAGTTGCTACGAACGGCGCCTAATCGACTCTCCACGGTCTTCGCGTACACTCTCAGCTACGGCTTCAATGTGGTCTCTTCAGACAAATATTATCCAATAATGAATATTGGGCCTAAGTATGGGTGATGGTGTTGGGAATAGTAAACTCAGTAGGCCGATATGGCATATGGCTAGAATTTTATTTGCGTGGCAATGACATTTCGGGTATAAAAATTCGGTACTTTTACTATATATTAAATCTGGTCCAAATATTTCGGCTTGACTTCCAAAGTGTAACTAAGTTTGATATGAGACTTTGCCAGCTTTGTCGCCCCGCTTTTACCGGATCAAGGCAAAAAGACAGAATCAGATCTCAGAGATTCAAACATCCAAGTGATGGATCAGCTATCTCACATAACCTAAGCTGAGGGGAAAAGTTCAAATAAGAAATATTTTTTTATGTTTCGCATTTACAGTTCTTAGATCGTGTTGCTATGACAGATGACACCAGCACAAGCAATTATATAAAAACTTCCGAAGTGTCATTTGTTGAAAATAATGCCTGGATTTTAAAACTTTTTACAACTTTGTTGGATAATTAGAATCATTGAGGTAATTTCTTGGAAAATTATTAGCTTGTGACAAATTCATAAACTGTATGGACGAGCTCTAAACAATGGTAATAAAAAGCTTGTCAAAATTGTCATCAATTTCCAAAGCAAAGCAAAAGTTTACTGCAAATTTAAAAGCGTTCAGAACAACAATGGCGGCATAATGTCTGCAGGAGATACGCAGCACGAAGCATTCGCAGCGTGGAAGCGGTGAAAGGCACGTAATGCATAAAAATGAATTTGCACAAATCGTGTTCTCGCGGAGGTGGCAATGGTTCGCTTTGCACCGCTGTTTATCGCAGTTGCGTTGGACACCAAATAATCAACTTATTTATAGCTGGATTGTGAATGCCAAACAGGACCTCACACATTTCAGCGCGGGCGAGCGTATCAGCATTTGGCGAGCAAATGCAGAGAAAAAAATTTTCTAAGCTGGCGAATTGAGTATTCAACGAAAGCGTACACAAATAGCAGAATTTATTATTTCGATGAAATAAAGCAATCAAAAGCATTTTACAAATGCTGGAAATGAGCAGCAAAGCAGCTGAAATAAGCTTCAAATCACCAACCAAGTGATGTGAGTACCCCATACACGGGAGGTCAAGTGGTGCTCAGCAACTTAACCACTTGCTTTAATACAGCTGTTAACTCGGCTGGGGAAATAGAGAGCAACAGAGAATAAATGAAATGAGGAATTAAAAATGTAGCCAACTCAAATGCGGCTTTAAGGCGAACAGACATGAAATAAGCCATATGTACAAATATCTCTATATATTTATATCTCACTTCTCTTTCTCAAATATCAATTGACAGTGCCGAAGCACAAATTGCTGTGGAATGTCACAAACGCCTTGATTAGGGTCACTGCCTACGCTCAGGGACAATAATGAAGTTTGTTCAGCCTTTCTTTTATTTATTGCGCGCAGACAAATCACGACAGCCACCGAACATATTGTACAAACTCGAAAAATTGCTAAACTGCTAAACGAAAATCCATTGCTTCGGAAAATATAGCAAACGAAAAGGCGCGACGTATGTGAAGCAAAGATAACAGAAAAGTTGTGAATTGGCTGACAAGGGTAAAGTCAGATATGCGCCAAACAGCTGGTTTGCTCACAACTTAGTTTGATACGCCTGTACACATATTGACTGTGAGGATTATGTCCAACCAAATTGGCATGGACTCTAATAAATTATCAAATAAAATAATAATTATCTATGTGCAGTTGTCTATTGCAAAGACAGGGAGCTTTTGGCTTAATCGGAGCTTATTCAGTGAGTTATATCAAATGAAAATGCAAAGCAGCAAACTGCAGTGCCGAGCCTACTATAAATTCAAAAATGTAAATGTTACTTATCTATGAATAATGATATATTTTTGGTTGAACTTATACAGGGTGTAACATGATGATGTATGCACGTGCTCAATGAGAAAATTTAAAAATCGCATTTACATATCTAAGCTTTGAGTTCTCCAATTGTACAGAGTATCTAACTGATGGTTTTAAATTTAACTTTGCATTTTTATATGCTCAACACCCAAAAGGAAACGTCGAAGACCCTATATAAATAACCAGCATTCCGAGCTGATCTCGGCACATCTCTTTTCTCCCCAAAGAGCTGCTCATTTGTAGGAGCCCAAGGCGAAAGTTCCAGTTATAACGGGTGATCCATGTAAAGGTACCCTTTTCAATAGTCTTTTTTTGACAGATCGCGGCTGAGTCCTGTCAAACTGCCATGTTACTTTTGTTCAGCATTGTTTGGTATTTCAGCATGGAAAGACTTATGCCTGAACAACGTTTACAAATAGTTAAAATTTATTACGAAAATTCAGGTTCTGCAGAGAATGTACCTCGCGCTTCGCTCAACTTATGGTCAACTTTATCGGCAATTTGCAACACAATCACCTATCTAGAGACTCAGTATTCATTATACTATATTCATTATTGAATAATATTCGAACAAATAGACCACGTGCAACATGCATTGAAGAAAATGTAGCAGCCGTAGTTGACAGTGTACACGAAGATCGTAGAAAATCGACTAGGCATCGTTCGCAACAATTTGGACTGACCTATGGAACGACGTCGAGATATTAAATTGATAGCGTACAATATATAGCTTGTGCAAGAACTGAAGCCGTTCGACCTTCCGAAGTGACATCACTTTGCTCTATGGACTCTTGAAAAGTTCCTAGAAGATCCGGCGTTTTTGAGCCAAATTTTGTTCAGCGATGAGGCTCATTTCTGGTTCAATGGCTATTTAAACAAGCAAAATTGCTGAATTTGAGACGAAGACTAAACTGAAGAGACTCAAGAGCTGCCATTTTATCCAGAAAAAATAACATTTTGGGATGGTTTGTGGGTCGGTGGAATCATCGGTCCATATTTCTTCCACCAATGGCTACTGTTACCGCATCTTGATAACCGACTATTTGATACCTGAAATTGAGGCTGATGATCTTGACGGCAAGCGCCACTTCCCACTTAGCGCATCAATCAATGGATTTATTGAGAGAATACTTCGATGAGCAGATATTTTCACGTTTTGGATCGATCGAATGGCAATCAATTCGCCAGTTACCAGTCGAAATGCTTGAAAGAGTCAGCGAAAATTGGACTCAACGGTTGGATCTTGCGAGTCACCTATCTACTGTTCACGATAACATCGAAAAAGCAGAAGTGCTTTAAAATCGTCGTGTTGAAAACAGAAAGACAATCAGGCATCTCAACGTCTCTTATGGATCGTGTTGAGTCGATGTTTTGGGTATGAAGCGTATTAAAATACTAGATTATTTTGCAAAAATAACGTTGAGTAGAGTTGCTTTGACAACCTAGATTCATCAAGTACTTCATTACTGGTAACGAGACTTGGTATTACGAATACAGTATTTAAACTGTCCAACAATCTAGAGAATGGCGCTACAAAAACTAGTCGAAACCGAAAAAGAAAATCGCTGAAGGCACTGAATGACATCCTGGTCAAGAGTCATATCAAGTCTATAGAAAATATCGTTAGGCCTTTACACGCTGGCATTGACTCAGGAGGCTATTTAGAAGGCGGTAGTAAATATTTGTATTAAAATACGTGAAAATGTAATTTTTTTGGCAGTCCGACCATCAAACTTCCAAAGCCCATCACAAGTCTGCTAAACTGACTGATGACATGATTCTGGTGAAATGTTTAGTCGTAGCGCATGGGCACAAAGCAAGCAGCGAACAGAACTTTTGTTATTAATTAAATATGTAACTTACTGAGATCTGTCCATCGATTCACCCTCACTTAGCAAGATCTTGCGATTTTACGATTTGGACATTTTATTCAGCGCTATCTAAGCTTACAAAGACCGCAACAAGGAAACTACCACCCGCTTTTGTATGGGAAGAATTGAACATAAGTGCCCTTGCCTGCGATTTCATTAGATTGGAAGCTTACAAAGATTTCACTATAACCCAAGCACCATACGGGCCTTGAAATGTAGCTGGCTATTCTTTCAGTACTTCCATAAGCATGAGTAAAATATAAGTAATTCTGCCTTAAAAGCGAGTCCTCTAATATCCTTGTTGGGTTTGGATTGTGAGTAATTAACTAAGACAGCTACTAAGACAGTTTTCAAAATTCACATCTAGACTTTTAAGTAGTGATTTTCGGAAATGAGCTGCAATTGCTTCCATTTTTGAACAAAATATGAACCGATTTTCATCTATTTTAACAATCTGGGGTGAGTCGAGCTCCATTTTCTTCCGAAGTAAGATTTAATCTCGAATCTTTCAAGCTATGAGTATCTTGCAGATAGTTGGAAGAATTACCATGTAAAACATACTCGAAGCATCTACACGAATGGTAAACCTCGGAAAACATTTCTAACAAGCCAGGATCTCAGCTAGTTTCATCGGGTGACAGTTAACCATTCAATAATACACTTTAATTTTAATTACTATATGTCATTCATGTATCATACTTCATTAACACTTGAATTATTGACGTTTATTTTCTGATAAAATCAGTTTGAGAAACTTACTATAATATTAATTAATTATATAATAAAACAATTATAAAAATTACTCACGCTAACAAAACTTAATAGCAAGCAATTGCCTGCCGACGTAAATTGTCAAACATGTTCTGCTTTTGACATCTGTCAATACTTAAAAATTCCGTTAATTTAACGGAGAAGTATTTCAAAATATTACGATAAAATGTATCACTGTTTGCTTAATCAATAATTGAGAGATTGGACACAGTGAATGAGTAAAATAAAATGAATATACAGTACAGTGTAGAGAAGTTGAGTTGAACCCCATATGCTGATATCAATTATGATTTTTGTATGCAAAAGACAAACGAACACTCAATCTATAATCTGAACGAACATGTCGAGCGCTTATAAGAGAAGGCGGATATTTGGTTAGTAATTTGGATAGTAAATGTTCAAAACAGGTTTTAGGTTCCGGATTAGGATTTTACAACCTTTAAAAAAGTAGTCCAAATAAAAAGACGACAATTTAATGTTTGGTCATAAAATATGTAGTATAATACTGCTTGCCAGATAAATTCAAGCTTTCTTGTTGACTTTATTTTCTTTAACTCACTTATAACCGCAAATGCGGTTCTCAGAACAATGATTGCTGAAACTAATATAGCCTCATATAGCATTCAACTAGAAACGGCAAAGGGGTGCCTTTAGGGGAGTCGAATTAACAACAGCGCGCCAGTCGTTTCTTCTACATGGCGCCAATTGGATATTGCAAGCGAAGACAGGTTCTTTCCACTTAGTCCTTTCAACGGAGTGGAGATCTTCCTCTTCCTCCGCTTCCCCCGGCGGGTACTGCGTCGAATACTTTCCGAGCTGGAGTGTTCTCATCCGTTCGGACGACAAGATCCAGCCAGCGTAGCCGCTGTCTCCTAATTCGATGAACTATGTCAACGACGTCGTATATCTCTTACAGCTCCATTAGCGTTCCATCGAATGCAATATTCGCCGTGGCCAACGCGCAAAGCATGATAAATCTTTCGCAAAACCTTTCTCTCGAAAACTCGCAACGTCGAGTCATCAGTTGTCGTCATCATAGAGTTTGGTTTTTGTACACTCTTATAAAAGATTATACCTGTTCGACTAAATTCTGCAGCTCGAATTATTTCTCTAGCAGGAGATTGAAGAAGTCGCACGATAGAGAGTCACCTTATCTGAAACCTCGTTTGATATCGAACAGCTCGGAGAGGTCCTTCCCGATCCTAACGGAGCTTTTGGTGTTGCTCAACGTCAGTTTACACAGCCGTATTAGTTATTATATAGTTGAATATCTGGTCGGTTGTTGATTTGCCAGGTCTAAAGCCACACTGATAAGGTCTAATCAGTTTGCTGGCGGTTGGCTTTAATCTTTCACACAATACGCTCGCCTTCTTCATGGTCGGACAATGGAACGTCTGCTCTATCGTCATCGATTGGGGAATCGGGTTCGCTTTCTCCTGGCGTTGTACTTTTACTGCCATTCAGCAGGCTGGAGAGTTGTCCCCTCTGTAGTTTTAGAATGCTCTGGGCATCGGTCACTAGATCACCTTTGGGGGTTCTACTAAAGATTCTGTACCTTACTTAACTTAATATCGTTGTAAAGATGACAGCAAGGAGGTATATTTTACCCTTGCTGTCATCAAGACGATCTAAGGACAGGGTAATGAGCGCACAGAAACTGAGTGTCGCATTGGCTTCGACAGCCGATGATATTTCTGGCAGAGATCGATATAAAACGATTCTCGAAGTTAATCGCTCTCTACAAAAACAAATTAAAACTGCTTGTGGGATTGTATTTAAGTCAGTGCAGGCTACGGTGTGATCTGTACTGATTAGGGTACTGCTCCAAGGATCTAGGTCGCTTCTGTGGACAAAGAGCAGAGAGACTAGAAAATATATTTTTTGATTGTCTCGCAATCACAATAAGAGTCAGGCTATTACATATGTACATTTCAACTATTACTTTGGGGGCTTTTGTAAGAAATGAAGCCGCTTGTCTTTTCCTAAGCGACAGCTTTTCAAGAGTTCCAAGCCAAAGTTTGTTCAGCGAAGAGTCCCATTTTGGCTGAATTGGTTTGCAAACCAGCAAAATTGTCGTATTTGGGACGAAGAACAACCTGAAGAGTCTCGAGAGCTGTCATTTCATCTAAAAAAAACGGTTAGGAGTTTTTTGAGGGCCTAAAGAACCATCGATCCATATTTCTTCAAAAACAACGGCGGCGATTATCGCGCAATGATAACCGACTATTTAGCAGCTGAAATTGAAGCTCGTGATCTCGGCGAAATTTGGTTTCAACAAGAGAACACTTCGGTGAGCAGATACGTTCACGTTTTGGTCGATTGCTACCAAGATCGTGTGATATCGCACCGTTAGACTTTTTCTGTGGGAATATGTAAACTCTAAAGTCTATGCGAGCAATCCCGCTAACAGTCGAAAGGCTCCTACGATTCATCGAAAATTGGACTCAGCGGATATACCACCTGAGACGTAGCCGCGGCCAATATTTGAAAGAGATAATATTCAAAAAATAAAGGCCAAAGAATGTTTTTTCGAATGATAATAAACATTTCTAATTAAATTTTAAGTTTCTGTTTTTCTTTAAAAAAGTAGGGAACCCCGAAATGGATCAGTTTTTACATATCAAAGATATAAAAAAGATCAACATGATGAGCTGAGTGGATTAGCTATCTCTGCGAACTAGTTTTGGAAACATCAATTTAGAAATTTGCACACGTCCTTTTTTCAACTACTCGGACTACTATGGCATATAACTGCCATATAAGCTGACTGATCAGAATCAAATTCTGCTATGGAACATTTTTTTATTTGGGTCGATAAATATCTGCACGAAATTTGTCATGGATTATTACTTAAAGCAATGGTATAATCACCGAAAAAATATAGTAATTTTGATCGGATCACTATAGCATATAGCTATGTACATTACAAACTGACCGATCATAATCAAGTTCTTATATGGAACCCTTTATATTTCTAAAGGGTAATGAATACTTCGACACAACCGAAGTTTACTATTTTTTGTTATTGTTAGACTTCAACAGTAGCCCCTAAATGCAAGAATGTGTTGCCCTACAAATTAGTTCACATAATACAGCGTTTACTGTATACATCGTGTGTGATAATGTAAATTACTTATTTGCCATAAACAGTTATTGTTTGCATCTCCTCCACAAGATCAACTTATGTGTGTATGCATGAGTGTGGGTAGGCGCGCTAAACTATCAACACTGGCCCGGGCGATACTAAATTTAAATTTCGAATATTTTGGGTATGTGTCAGCATTAATCAGATAAGCGACAATAGAGGCATTAAATGCGATGTCAGGCAGCATAAATGAGAGAATGAAATTTTGACAAAGTGTCGAGAGAACGCTTCGTGCACACTTCCCCCTCACATATATACACATTCATGCAAACCTAAATAAACACATTTAAGAGTTTAAGCAAATGTATCCATAGAGTGAGTTTTGTAAATAAAGTGTGGTAAATATGTTTGTGTGGGTGTGTGTGTATACGAAATGGCAGCGATAGCGTGCGCCAAAACCATTGCCAATAGCTTTAAAGCACAAAACTGCAGACTTGTAGTACAAATATACACATTTACACTTTATGGTGGCACACGCCACATACACACATACAAATGCACATAACTATACACATATACATCTGTATATAAAAGCTGCAAATATTGCTTGCTAATTCCCACCGCAAAGTGTTGGCAAATATTTGTACCACTTAACATCAGCCGAAGACAACAGACGGCTACAACAATAAAAAAACATTGGGGAATATCATAAGCTTGAGTTGGACAGGTTGAAGTGTGCCACCATTAGCAGTATTTCATACCTTTGTTAGTGTTAGTTACCGAGAAAATGATAAATGTTAATGTTAGATAACCCTATTTGATGTAACTTGATTTGTATTTGAAAGGGGTGTGGGACCATTTTAGATGCTCATTTAGAATTTCTGAAATTATTAATTATGTATTTGCATTTTGTTTGTTTTTTCCCTAAGTTCATCTATACCAGATCGTATGAGCAACACAAAAAAAGGCTGTCGTATGAAGGTTCAGTACATTTGATGTACAACTTTAACTGTGTATAAAGTTAAAATACATGTTTTTACAAAAAAAGGGGAAAAAATTGTTAACTTCGGTTTGAAAGCCAGAATACCCTACAAAAACCAAAAAATATTAAAATGGACTAGAAATGTTTAAAAGAGAACAAATTTGCTTTTCTTGTCATGTTACGTAGAAGTTTCCCTTATTTAAATATTAGGGTGCTTCAAAAAAAACTTTTTAATTGTTTTTTCAACTCTTACTCCCTCAAATGTTAGTGATTGACAAACCAAAAATCCTCCCTCAAGCCAGGCGCTGTAGCCTAACTCTAAGGGGTCGCTTTTTTTTAGATTCCCATACATTTAACATAGGAATATTCGTTTTTTCATTCAAACTAAAATTTCATCAACTAATTTTCGTTTCTCAAAAATAACCATCACATATTCATAAAGTTGGCTTTTCAAACTCTCCAGGGTTGTGCGCTGGCTTTGGGACTAATCACTCCAGAGCTGGAGTGTTTTCGTCCATCCGGACAACATGACCTAGCCAGCGTAGCCGCTGTCTTTTAATTCGCTGAACTATGTCAATGACGTCGTATATCTCGTATAGCTCATCGTTCCATCGAATGCGATATTCGCCGTGGCCAACGCGCAAAGGAACATAAATCTTTTGCAGAATTTTTCTCTCGAAAACTCGCAACGTCGACTCATTCATTGTTGACATCGTCCAAGCCTCTGCACCATATAGCAGGACGGGAGTTATGAGTGACTTATAGAGTTTGGTTTTTGTTTGTCGAGAGAGGACTTTGCTTCTCAATTTCCTACTCAATCCGAAGTAGCACCTGTTGGCAAGAGTTATCCTGCGTTGGATTTTTAGGCTGACATTGTTGGTGGTATTTACGCTGGTTCCAAGATAGACGAAATTATCTACAACTTCAAAGTTATGACTGTCAGCAGTGACGTGAATGCCAAATCGCGAGTGCGACGACTGTTTGTTTGATGACAGGAGATATTTCGTCTTGCCCTCGTTCACTGCCAGACCCATTCGTTTTGTTTCCTTGTCCAGTCTGGAGAAAGCAGAATTAACAGCGCGGGTGTTGAGGCCGATAATATCAATATCATCTCAGTGAACAGCTCGTCATAATTGTTAGTTCTATGAACCAAGGTACCAAGGGAACCATGCGCCAATGCCTAAAAATTGTGTCAGGTTTTTATCTCTAAATTGCCGTGTAAATTTGGAAAAATATCATAAGCCATATTTTTTTATTTGAGACAGTCCTTCAAAGATTCCAGCTTTCATTTTTGCCCTTAAAAGCTTTGAAGAAACTTCTTTAAGAATTTGAAAGTTTCATTTATAAATAGTTTAAAAGACTCAATTTAATATGAAATGGCGGTTTAGTATCATCTAAGGATCGACAATTGATTCCCATTTAAGATTGTATTTTCCCATTTGAAAAGTAGTCGTGGCGCCGCCCTTTAATAGCTTTAATTTATATATCTCCTAACCAACTGAAGCTACAATAGCCAAATTTGCTTAAGACAATTCTTGCAGAACTGTGTGAAAATGAATGAAATCGGATGATAACTTCGCCTACTCGCCGTATAACGGTAACGTCAAAAACTATTAAAATCAATAACTGAATACGCCAGAGTCATTAAATTTTGACCCCAAAATGGTACGAGAGGATTTTATACGCACATATTGGTATCAAAATCGGACGATGGGCGTGACACCGTCCACTTTTAGTTAAACCACAGGATCTGCTCGACCGATATTAACCAAAGGTGTTTGTAACATTCTTCTGACAGTTTTATGGTCAAATGGGTGAAATCGGACTACAACCATGCCTCCTTCCCATATAACATCATTTCAAATTCCTTTGGATTCCTTCACTTTCCGGTATATAAATTAAGATGCAATTAATATTGTAACGAGATAAAGCTTTGCCCGAATAGTTCCTTTCAAGTATGCCACCATCTGACTGGAATTTATCCAAATCGAGCCAAAACTGTGCAAGCGCCTAGGTACCAAATATGCTGACCCCAAACCTTATAGTTGACTTTGTACCAAAAATATCGGTCAATGTGTGAGATATATAATTGAAATGCAGAGATAATCCGTTACTGACAATAGTATATCTGTGCGTCACAAATGGGTAGAATCGGGCGAATACTTCCCTTAGCCCCATATACCTAGTTTCAAGATTATCGAACTTCCGGATGACTTTATACCTTAGATATCGGCCAATATGTTAGTTATCTTAATAAAATTTGGCGAGCGTGTTTTACGCCTAACAGTTTATCTTCTTGCCTAAAATGGATAAAATTAGGCGAAAACTTGACGAAGTCCTCATATAACTAATATCAAGATTTTCGAACATCTGGCTGACTTCACTCCATGCAACTGGCGGTTGTATGAGGGATACCTTAATGATGTGATGAGAGCAATTTATTAGCCTATGGCATGTTAGTGGCATACAGTGTTAGTTAAACCCGATAAAAACCAATTACTAGTCCAACTTCCATATACTACTCGTAATAATTTTCATTATACTAACAAGTTTTATGTCGAATATGTTGAACAGTGAGTATATATGTATATAAAATTTCTTCAAAATATATTCTTCTATACCTGAACAATGTCAAAATTAATTCAATTAGCCCTTAGCTTTTTTTGCCCCCATAGAGCTCATAAAATGAATTCCGTCTTTCTATCTGTATTTAAACCGCCATATTGGGCAAAATGTGTTTTTTGGTACACTTGACTTTCCAGACCGTGGAGCTTTTTTGGCATAGAAGTTACAACGGAATCGAAGAAACCAAAGTTGTGCGTTTTAAGATTTTACAGTATCAAGATCAATATTCACATTAGCAGCCTTCTGCCTTGGCAGATATGGAAAAACCGGCCTCAGAGTTGCAGCAGCTTAAGAACTGTGTCATGCAATATTAGTCATAGTAAGTTACAATGTTTCCATTGGTCTTCTAGCGCATGAAAGAAAAGAGCTGTGGGAACTCAAGAAAGCAGTTGAAAATTACAAAAGCGTAATTGACCGAATAAAAGAAGACACGATACTGGCATGGCAACGAAGATGGGAGAATGATGTCGCGGCAGATGGACGGCCACACTTATAAGAGATTTAAACTTATGCACAAGTCGCAAATTTGAAGAAGTTAATTTCTACACAACACAGCTGCTGTCCGGAAACGGATATTTCAGAAAGCACATTCATGGAATGGGTAAAGTCGAAGAGCCGTCATGCCTATATAACGAAGCGACATAAGACGGAAAACACAGTCTTTGAATGTGTGCGATGGCAACAGAAACGCACCGCCATTGAAGACCTGGTTGGCCCAATAAATGTGGACAATTTAATTGGCGTCATGCTGGAAGGGATTATTCAGAAATACGTAGCGTAAATATCTCAATGGGAAAAATGTAATGTCACCCTGAAGTAATGCAAACGCGGTTCGAGAATAGACGACGGTTCTTTGGAGGGGGCTTTTAGTGGCACATACCGTTGCTGTGACGACAACTCTGATGATACGGAAAGCCTTTGTCACCCCTCACCCGCAAAAAACAAATCATCTTGCCTTCCGTTAGACTAGAATGGAATTTTTATCAGTGAAGATTATTTCAAGTAATGGAAAGTTGTAGCAGGCAAATTATGTGCTCACATTCTGGCTGCGAATATATTTGGCAATTTTTCTGGTTGTTGCAGGTTGTTGGTTCTTAATAATCAGAAGAAAATATTCACATTTACTAGCAGATTATTTATTTTTTAAACTGTGCTAATGATAAGTAATTTCCCACCAAAAGACAGTGATTTTATATACAAATAGAGCGAAAAAACAGAAAATATTTGATAAAAAAAGATAAAAGCCAAGTTGAGGTAAATATTTGCTTGAAACTCGAAAAAGCTGTGAAGTACCCATCATCAGATAATTTATTTACAAGCAGAATTAATAAAATGCTCGGTTGCCGAAATAAACAGGAAAGCATAAATCGAAATAAAAGATACACATACATACAAACGCGCTGCTGTGCCGCTTTCATAATACCGTTTCGGAGAAAAGAAAAACGGCAATAATAAAAGCAAATTTTCTTTCTGCGAACTGTCGGCGACAGATCGTAAGTGATTTCATTTCACACCGAAAAGCAATCAGTTGACACTTTCGGGACAATCGCTCAAAATGCAGCGCCAAATTGGAAAAGCGATTGCAAGAGTAAGTGTGTGTGTTGTACGTTGGTTTATGCAAAGAAAGGCAAATGGATGCTGTCAAAATATAAATCGCTGCGCATAAGGTGGAGTGTAGCCAGAGCCGTTTGTGTTTGTTTGCACACACTTCCTTCCCCACCAACTTTTCATCAGAAGCTTTTCATTACAAAAACGCAACTAAAGTCGCCAGTACACTTAGAGGTATAAAGAAATAAAGAGCAACTATGCACGTGGAAGCGATTCCGCACCCAAAATGCTTACGCAAATAGTTGAGGGTCACAAAATTTCTTGCAAATTAATTCCGCGAAGGAATGTGCGCCGCAATGCTAATTATCCTCGTTCGTTTGCGGAACGACAGCCACGAGCGCCACCGCGAAACGGACGAAAAGTACGATCGAAGCACCTGAAAAGGACGTGTACTCACACACACACAATGCCACATTTAAATATTATTTTTATTCGCGCAAATGGAAATGCAATTACGTTTCGTGATAATTAAATTGCTGTTGTTTTTGCATGTGCAGATGGGAGAGCTGTTGGGGGGCACACTGATAAGCATGGTATATTAGGTAAAATGATAAATATGAGAAAAAGAACAGCTGCGCGAGTTTGTCAAGCGAATGGCGTAGGAAACAGAAAGCCTACAAATCACAGTGGAATCAAATATTGAAGCAAGTACACAGACACACACAGACACACCTGCAAATGAGTAAAATATGTGTGTTTGTTGCAGAATTTGTCTTTCGAAATCGTTCATAATTTTTTAGGGCAAATTTTTGGTTCTATAATACATATATCAAAATGTATAAATAAGTATTTGAACACACATTCATATGTACATATGTGTCTACATTTATAGAACATAAGCAATCCTAGTCTTTGAAAATGGTTAAAGGTAAAAAAAAGAAATCAGAGTAGATTGAATATATTGATAAAAATAACAAAAATTAAAGGAAAAAATATTTATGGGCGAACTGATTTCGAAAATAGGAAAGAGGGAGGTGGTTGATTGAGGGTTAATAACAGTTTATCTCGATTTACGACAATAATACAAACCCTATGGAAAAAAGTTGTATGGAAATATCATAGGTAATAAAAATATCTCAAACTTTTATGTCTATACCTTTTTCACATAACCTCATAGTTTAAGAAAAATTTATGTACAGGGTTCGTCCGGAAAATAATTGGACTGAGTCGATTAAAACAAAATGATTAAACCAATCTTTACAATTTTTTAAAAACTTTCAAAATAGGCTTCTTCTGCGGCGATGCAGCGCTGCCAGCGCGATTTGAAAGCATTGAAAGCGTCACGGAAGGCCCCCCTCTGCCGGCGTGGGTGCCACTCGGAAGATTGCCTCTTTGTCTCATATCATACTCAAAGATCCATGATTTGTCACCTATGACTACGTTATTCAAAAATTGGCGGTCACTGTCACATATGTTAAAATTTTTCTTTGCACACTTCCACTCGCCGCAATATCTGGTCGTCAGTGAGCACTTTTGGGACCATATTCACGCACACCTAGCGCATGTTCAAGTGCTCCGTCAAAATGTCGTGAATGAAAAATCTGGGCAATTAAACGAATATTTAGTCGACTGTCTGAGTTCTAAACTTTGCGCACACAGGTCACATTGTCGGTGTTTGTCGAAGTCGCAGGTCAACCTACACGGTCCTCATCAGCGACGGCCCGTCAAAAAGGTCTGGTACCACGGAAACACGTTAAGCGTCTCCCTCGCAGACTTACTGAGTTTCACATAGGACTTAATAATCTGCTCTAACGAACGCTGCATTTTCGGCTTGCACCACTCACAAAAACAAGTCGCGCGAAAATGTTTGTCCTGACTCTCCAGATGCTTGGAGAAACAGACTAGCCGCTCGCAAGAAAAGCCAAGGGTCTGGCAGTGAACGAGGGCAAGACGAAATATCTCCTGTCATCAAATCTATCTATCATCTATTTAAAATTGATCGCACTCAAGAACTGAAACCATTGGACCACCGTTAACGTCGTGATTTTGCGTAGTTTGCTTCGGAACAACCATAACGATCTTTTTTTTTCAAAAAATCAGTTACGAACCTTTCGCATATTTTCTTTGCTTCAAATATGATTTGTACCTCAGAAACTTCCTATGTGCATATAATTCTTTTTTTGCAATTATATTTTTAAGCTCAGAATTTTCGTTAAAATCAACTCAAGACACACCCTGTCATGCCAAACTGTCAGCTTGTTTACGAAGAATAATGGAATAACACTTTCTTGTGATTTGTAAACATAAATTCATTTGCATTGCATTTTTTGCGTCATAAAAGTCTGCTGCTATAATATATTCTTGAGTTGCTTGCCAAATTTTTTACGACATCTTGATGACATTCAGGGTCATCTAGTGCAAATTTCATAGACTTTTGCGACGATTTTTTCTGTCAACAAACTATTAATTCCCCGTTGCAATAAATATTGACAGGCAAATAGTTTTCGATAATTAGTGAAGACTTTACAAATCAAATGAAAAGCGTGGGGTCTTTCGCTCAATCGGAAACAATTAAGCTGAATATTGATTTTCTAAATGACGGCCAAAGTCTTATATAAAGCAAAGAGTTTACATGAATGTGTCAAAACTTGCGATATTTGTGATATTAATCCACTGCATTTTTGGATTTCAGAAAGGCACATTTTTGGAAAAAAAATGTTTTTTCTATCGAATTTTAAAATAAATTTTGTAAAATGGCCTGTGTTGCAATTTAAAAAACAATTCTTCATTAACGAGTTTTCTGTTTTCGTTGCTGTATTACTTCTTGTACTATTCTATTCCTTTTTGTAGTTAAAAACGAGATAAAAAAATAACCATTTTGGTTTTGAATCTTTTGACATAGGTAATTCTTAGTTATGTAGTTATAGTTTTTCTATGGTGCTCTATCGAAAATGGAAGATCGATAATTGCATGTTTTCCTAGTTAAAGGGTCAAAATCTGCTTCAAGAAAGGGGAAGATTATATGATGTGTATGGAGAAGATGTGTTGACCGAACGTTAATGCCAAAATTGGTATGCAAAGTTTTGTTCTTATAATGTCGATCTGAAGGATACACCACTTCTTGGAAGAAATCTTGAATGTGTATAAAATAAAGTCGTTGATCGACGCAAATAGTCGAATAACAACTTGAGAGATTGCAGAAAAATTAATTTTATCTGACGCGATCAGTTTTAAGCACATGAAACGCCTAGGATTAACTTAGAACTTTGACATATGGGTTCCTCATGTTCTTATAGAATGAAAGTAGCTTGGTCGCAAAAACGACTGTCATTTGTTTATCCAAAGTCAATGAAGTGATCCTTTTTTGATGCGTGTTGTTACTGGCGACGAAAAAGGTCTTGATTACAAAAATGTAAAGCACAAGAGAATATGATATAAAAAGGATGATCCAGCTCAAGCCACTTCGAAGACCAATAGTCACCAAAAAAGGTTATGTTGCCTTTTTGGTGGAATTTCAAAGGGCTCATTCATTTTCAGCTTTTGTCCCATCATGAAACGATTAATTCTGAAGTGTGTTGTGATCAGCTGAACAAACGGCGATGCAAGCAAGCAGAGCAGGTCAGAATTGATTAATACAAAAGGTGTAGCCTTCCACCATAATAATACGAGACCTCATACAAACTTGATGACTCGCCAAAGGCGTCTGCAGCTACCACACCTACGACATTCTCTAAACTTGGCATCTTCGAACCTTTACTTGTTCCGTTTGCTGCCAAATTCTTTGGGTGGCTAAACTGTTATCTCAAAACCGACTTGGACTAGTTTCTCGACTGCAAGTTTCATAAAATGTATGAGCTTGGAATCAAACTATTGACCTAAAGATGTAAAATATTGTTCAAATTGAACTAAAAATCGAAATTACGTAGTGAACTATGCAATAATAGAAGAAAACACATAGAGAAGGTACAAAGCTTTGAATTTCCAGAGGAACTATGTGTTAAATTCTTAGTTCCCATTCAAATATCACTTATAACATTATCTACAGCATTATTCACAGCATTATTGTCTAAAAAGGACATAAATACTTGTACCAGGTCTTCCAGATATCACTAGAACATGAACTCTTCGAATACTTCTTGAATACAGAATCACTCATCCAGATAATCTGGCAATCAAACTATCAATAAACACGTCAAGAGAGTGTGTACCATAAATTAAAAAATTAATTTCCTTTCCATAAATCTCATAAATTTAATAATAATAATAATATTAATAATAAAAATAATATTAATAATAAAAATAATAAAAAAAAAAAAAAATAATAATAATAATAATAATATCAATAATAAAAGCCAGTGCAACATAAATACCACAAAAAATTTGCTTTCATTTCTGTAATTGCCATGTTTACATCTGATGAACTTTTATAAATTGCAAATCCTTTGGGGAGTTAAATGATTTATTCAATCAAGTACAACATTTATTGGCTCGAATGCACAACTTGTCGGATTAAGCAAGAGTAATATGAATATGCGTGCGATATTTACCATACATTCATATGTACTTATTTATACATATAATATTCCATGTGTGCATATCATTAAGTTAAACTAAAATCAATAAGTCAATGGCACTGAAGGGTCAACCCAACCAAAAATAAGTGCAATTCAGAGAAAGCCTCGCTTACCAAAGTGATTTTTTCTGCGTGAGGGTTCTTTCGGTAAACCGTAAAAGCATTAACCGACGACTGACGCACCTATTCATGTGCCCACACGCTTCATTTATTCACTCATTTGCACGCGTACTCATTTTTCAGTCTTTTCAGTCATTCCAGTCATGGAATTTATTTGAGTAAATTGAGCAGAAAATCTGCCAAAAGAAATAAAGGGGAGGAAACTTGTTGGCAGCATCCTTCAGATTTTGCTTCATTAAACTTTCTGATGCACGAAAGGTACATAGTTCGAAAGGGAATACTATATTAGAGATGTTATATTAATGCGTGTATCATTGTGGTTATATAAATATCTGTTTCTATAGAAATTACGCAATTTGCCTGCTCTTCACGAATTGTATTAAATTAAGTACATTAAGACTCTCATTCTTTACTAGTCTAGTATTAAATACTAGTCGATTAAAAAAAAATGAATTTAATTAATCATTACAATTGTTTTAAAACTTTTAAAATAGGCTCCTTCGACTACCACGGATTGAAGGCGTCACGTACAACATTCTCCGGAATACCCTAAAGAGCCGAGGTGTATGCTGCTTGGATCCTCTTTCATCGGGCTTTTTAAGGGGTATTCTATTCTAGAATTTTGAAAAATTCGAATTTTTTTTCGTATACTTAAAGTTAAGACCCTTAAGAAAATATCCTCCAAGGGATTTTTAAAAATTAAAATTATTTTAAGAGCTACAGTTACTTTAGTGACGCAGTCCTAGCCCGGTTCGGCTTGACTCACTTTTTTAAACGCGTTTTTCTCGAAACTACTTTTTTCCATACGGTACCGGTATTATCTCAAGTTCTATACAACCGATTTACTTGAAATTTTCTATGAACCTTCTTTATATAGTCCTTTATCGTTCCTACCAGCATCGTGTTTTTGTTTTTAATATTTAAAAAAATTCAGGAATTTCAAAAAAAGCCTAAAAAATGATTTTTATTTTCAGGCAGTGGCGATTTTTTTTTCGTGTTCCCTGAGGTAGGGACTATAACAGCATCCTTACTGATTAAGAATTTCTTTTGATTTTTTTTCAGACCACCAGGAGAGTCAGGATCAATGTCATCAAAATGCGCCATTTTTTCACACCTGTGTCTCCCCCCCTCTCTAATTATTTTAATTTTTAATATTTTTTTGTAAATTTTTTTTATTATATTCTTAAGATATCAATAAAAACACCATAAAAAAATGGATAATTTAAATATTTTTTGTTTTTTTTTTAATTAAATTTCAAAATGCCCAAAATTTGATTTCTAGACTAGAATACCCCCTTAAAGGAAACAACTGTTAATCGGCTGCGAAGTCTTGTCGGACCCAACTGACCTCCTTTGAGTCGCTTGAGGACTTTCACGTAAAATTTGTCGTTGATGGTTTATCCAGTAGAAACTAATTCTTGGTGGGCGATACCTTTGGTGTCAAAATAGTCAGCTAAGCCGTTTTCGACTTTGTCACCGACTATGAAAACATAATTTTGAGAAACACGCGTTTAAAGTATGGAATGTACTTCCAAATACTCTGTAATGCGCTTTCAAATTTGCGTGTAACTTCGAAAATATCCACCGGAACGATATGGAATTTTATGTATATATTCCTATACATATATACATTAAGATAATAAACTAAAAACCTTTAGCTTTTTGAAAATTCTTGCTGTATATAACCCCTTAAATTCATTTCGTTTAATGTTGCACATCTGAAAGGCGAAGAGAAAAGAAGAATAGCGAATATGATATATCGATAACTGATTCAAAATGTTGGAATTCTTAGCTTATAATATTTTTATAACATAAAGGCAAAATTAATCATCCTATAAAAAAAAACGTTGGTGCAGAAAAAAAGCAGCTGAATGTTATGTACTGTTTAGACCTACACATTACCTAAGATCTGCGGTTTACTGAGAAAGAAAAGGCTATATAAAAAATTAAGCTTGAGAAATGTTTCGATAATTGGAAGAACAGTTGGCATAAGTTGATAATATCGAGTAGGGACTACTTTGAGGGCTATCATATTAATGTAGACAAATGACTAAAAATTAAAAAAAAAAACGAAAAATAGCTTAATTTCGAACACACCTTGTACAACTATAAGGAAGTTTAAATGGTTTTAAGTAAAAATTTAAAAATAATTGTACCCGTTTTTCGACCTTATCACATTGCCGACCATTGGGCTGAATCAAACTGTCAGATCACATTTCAGGACACGCAGAAGGAAAATGGGCACTAAATAAGATACCGCTGAAGCTAATTAGATCAAAAAGCATTTCTCGCAGGTAAAAAAGATCACAAAAAAGTACTTAACAACTGGTCAGTCATTATTTATAGAAATATGTAGCTAACCGATGACAACTGTCTAATTGTTATAACAGTCAACTATTGTCAGTAAATCATAAAAATTTTGTTACACATACGTTTTACAAAAGTATTTTAGTTTTGCAATTTTTTATGTTTTTGCTAATATAATCATTGGGGTGCTTCAAAAAGAAACTCTTTCCCCCTCAAATGTTAGTGGCGGACAGAAATTTTTAAAGTTTTGAAAACCCAACTTTCTGAATATGTGATGGTTATTTTTGAGAAACGAAAATTAATTGGTGTAATTTAAGTTTGAATGAAAAAACGGAAATTCCTATGTTAAATGTATGGGAACCTAAAAAAAAAGCGACCCCTTAGAATTAAGCTACAGCGCCTGGCTTGAGGGAGAATTTTTGTTTGTCAATCACTAACATTTGAAGGGGTAAGAGTTTTTTTGAAGCACCCTAATGATTATATTAGCACAAAAATAAAAAAATTACAAAACAAAAATACTTTTACTTACAATGGAAATAAATTTAAATTTACTTGGGTTTGCTTTTGCACAATTGTACGTCTAATATACATAAGAGTACATACATATTAAACACATAAAATAAACATGTAAGCATTTAATGCAAAAATTTGTATTTTCCCGTCTCGAATGATTCATGAAAGTAATTTAGACATTTTTCTTAATTCCACGACAAACAATGATTTGACAATGTCGGTGACACATAAGCAAACAAGGTGACATTGCTGGTGCGTCAACATATTAGATTTATCTTAAAAATCCGTTTCATTTTGCCACGGTTGAATTAGTTGCTTGCACACTAGTGATTAGAAGAAAAATAATTCAGTTTTTGGTATATACGAAAGCTACAAGTTTTTATCGATAAAGGATCTGACACGCACTACTAAATTAGTGAATATGTTCAAGCCATGTTTTAAAATAACATAGTAAAACTCCTCATCTTTCAACATACATGCTCCGATAATTTGTGGTCTAGTCAAAAACTTCCCTGTGGGAGGACAATTATAGTAATTTGTCAAAACCTTTTAACACAGTCATTAGAAGACATTGAATAATCTATACTCAATCCAAGGGTGAAGAGGTAGACTATGAACTAAATATCTGGGCGCTCATATGTGCTCTTTGAGGACAAAGTTCTAAGTTAAGAAAAGTCAGGGGGTTCCACAGGATGATGTCGAGGTGAAATTTACATCATTTCATATGAATATGATTGTATGATATTTACTTAGAGCAATGGAATAGATGACAAGTGTGCAAAAGTGACATAAACGACTAACCGAACTTTCTCGCTTCTTCTGCAAGGAGACTTAAACTATTTCTCTATAAATTCACAGCGGCCGTACTCATGTACTGGACGTAAGAGTACAGACTTGATCTTAATATTTCTGTCAACGGCACTCAGACTATTAACCACCCTAAGGTGTTACACGCGACAGTCTTCACTCTTTTACTCGGCATACGACCGCGTTTATTGCTAAAGCACGAAGGCGTAACAAAACGCTCAAATCGCTAGCCGGTATCCCCGAAGAGAATAGGAAAAGTGGTTGATGCTTCTTGATGTCTACCATAGAACAATGTAAGGAACACAATGCACTTTTCTTCAAGCAATTTCTGTTGGGTGCTTTCGTACAAAGCGAATACGCCAAAAGATCATTCCTTTATTATAACGACGGCATAGCAGAATTTACCGACCAGACTACGGTCGCAATTGACTTCAGATATATACTGAATGTGAAAGTGTTTGGCGCCCTTGGAGTCTATCAATTTCAAACGAACAGCTCGATTCGTCTCGCGTTTATAGAGTTACCCTTGCTCGACTTCGTTCTGGATTTCATATGTTAATTAGTTCAATAAAACTATAGTATACCACTCTGCCTAATTTTGAGCACAACTATATAATTATAGAAGCATAATTTTTTAAGTGGTTATGTGACAGGTATGGGTTGCGGATCTAACTGTTGACTAAAACCTCTCTATACAACATGTGGGCTACATAAAAATGGATACTTAGTACTTACACTAGTTCGACTCGTTTAACCCGATCAAGCTTTCAAACACGCTGAACATTGTATAACTCTTTCTCTTAAATTGTATTTCTCTCACTCTGCTATGCTCTTTTTCCAGTTCCAGTTTGGCTCTTTTAGCGCGCAAATGAATGGAGTTATGTAAGCTCGTTGGAGATCGATCCGTGCCCAGGCACATACAACACTATTCGGTGCTGAGAAAGTTTCTGATTAAATATCAAACAAAGCGCTAAATCGTAATTAAGTTTCTCAAAAGGTCATAGCTATTTTTAGCTTGACGCGTGCTTCGCGGCATCGTGCATTTAGAATCGTGCTTTAAGCTGAATTCATACAACTTTAATTAATCAGTTCTACGAGGAGTGTGCGGAGTGGATTAAAATATTTAGTAGCGCTCTTTAGCCGGTATTTTCAATGGAAATAAAGGCGCGCATTCACTCGCTATTTCAACTTATTAGAAGTAAAGGCGATGGTCAATATTTGAAAGATTTTGAAAGTCTGCTAACAGTACCTAAATATCTACAGCTACACTCACCTTTATCGGAAATGAGAAAATAGCTTTTATCTAAGAATTTCATTCAAATTTCATTTCATTAAAAAGGAACGTTAAACAATTTTCAATTAGCAGATCTCAGTTGTTTTCACTTTAAATCGAGGATAATTGTATAAGAGTATTTTTTTTAAACTTGTGGTTTTATGGCCAAGAATTTGAATTATTATTAGAATTGGGTTTTTTATAACTACATGGTTTGCCATTATGTTTAAAAAGTGATTTTGGACAAGTGACTGCCGCGACTGACAGGAATGAATAACAGCTAAGAGGCCAAATATTTTACCGCTTTACAACTGGGACCGTCTGTCAGCGATGAAGCCATCAGTCCTCTCGGGCTTAGCTGCGTAGACAAGCGACTTCTCTTAATCCCACAGAACATGGTTCAGCGGTGTTACATCACATGATCTTGGAGGCCATGCTACATTTCCACTACGCAAGATAATGTTCTCAAAAAGTTTCCTTCAATAAGTTGTTGGAATCAAAGGCCGTATAAATCACACACGAAAAAGTCTTTAATCATGATAAAATTTGTTTTGTTAAACGTTGATCTAAAGAGATCCGTATATTACTAAAACACCTTTTACAACGTTGGTTAGACCAATTTTGAAATATGGCTCTGTTGTATGGAACCCTAGTTACCAAATACATTCCGACAAGTTAGAGTCGGTTCAAAAGCAATTTCTACTTTTCGCCTCTGAGCATTTCTGACTGGATTCTAGAGTAAGTCTTCCCCCATACACTAGTCGCTTAAAAACTATATATCAACCTACACTTACTAATCGTTGAGAAATTAGTGAAACTCCTAAATGGAGTAGTTAGCAGTTCTTTTCTCCTGTCTAAAGTAAAATTTAATATCTCAGTTCGCTTTTCGAGGCAGGTTAGATCCTTACTGTAAAAACTTTGTAGATCATATTTTGAACTTAACGAATGATTCTATCCTTCATTTTTATACCATTAATTTATCTGAAACACTTTTCGAAATTAAAGAGACTATGTTACTTTCTCTCAATAAATAAAATTATAACAATTGTTTATAACGAATTATAAATTTAGTTGTTGAAATTTTTGCTTCTGTAGCTGAGCAGTTTTAGAACTCAACGCTGAGGGAAGTCTCTTGCCTTTCTTGACTCGGCGGATGCGCCCCTCGTGTCAGTTGGACAGGAGGAGAGTAATCGTTGTGTTATAATAATAATCAAATATTGGCTTCTTCATTGACTGTAACATTATAACCGGCTTCATTTTTCGTTAAATATGCACTAAGGATTTCCTATGCCCATATAACATACCTAACAGTGACTTTTTCAGGAAATCGCGGCGCATCAACACTGGTTTGGGGATTATCATCACTACAAATACAACAGTTTTTTTTTTATTAACGTTTTCATATAACCAAAAGTGAGCTTCACCGATGAACAAAATGTTCTTGTGAGTATCGGGATCACCGTCCTCAATTTTAAGCCCATTCATCGAAGAATCGACGCATCATTGTCGCTCGACTTCAATTCTTACATGCGTTGTTTTGTAAACCCGCAAACTATGATCCCTCCGCAAAATCTTCTTTAAAGTGGATGGGCACAGCTCCAATTGGTGAGCACGATTGCAGATCGGCTCGTTTAGGCTCTTCCACAAAAAAATATTTTGCGCTGATTACCTTGGATGTGAAGAATGAATTCAACTCTGCTGCTATGCTGCTATGGACAAACATATTCGAATACCCTCAGTGCCTTACAAATATTGTTATAAGTTATTTTGAAAATATGTGGCTGATTTACGCCACTTTCAAGTGGAGTACCATAAGGTTCAGTATTAGGTCCTCTTCTGTGGAATCTCGTGTATGATAGGGAGCTAAGAATACAACAACCAAAAAACGTTAAACTAATCACATACGCAGACGACCATATAGTGTTAGTTGGATGACCTAAAAAAGAAATGAATGTATAAATGTCAATGGTTTTCTTCCATGAGTTTGGAACCGACTGTGCAGAGAACAGAAGTATTGCTCATAAGCACCAGGAAAATAGTAGAGTAAAAAATAACTCTCATTATAGGTGAGTGTGTAATTACTTCACAGCCACAGTTGAAGTATTAAGGGGTAATATTGGATTACAAACAGAAATTCATGGAGTACTTGGCATAAACATCAAATAAAGCAAATAAGATTTGTAATGTCTTATCAAGAATGATGCAAATAGAGGCTGTGCGCACACCAGCCATCGACTTCTAATCGCAAAAGCCATGAGCTCAGTAAAACTATATGCTACTCCAGTATGCATACAGGCACTACACATAAAAGCGTATTCCAGGCCAATGAACGCGATTCATAGACTCACAGCAATGAGAGTAACAAGTGCTTGCCGAACTATCTTCAACGAAGCAGCTGAAGTACTAGCTAGTATGCTGCCCATAGACATCTAGGGAGAAGAACTCAGGAGATTATATGAGCTATCAGCGCTAATTACAGAAATCAAAAAAGGAGAGGAGAGATAGAACATGGCAGCAACGGTGGCAAACCTCAACCAAAGGACGGTGGATCCACAAACTTACAGCTGACATCCACACGTGGATAATTAGACAACATGAGGAGCTGGAGTTCCACCTGACCCAAATTATTAAGCGGACATGGGTGCTTAAGAGGCTATCTATACAAATTTTGAAAAGACGTCAGTCCATATTGTTCGATGTGGACGCAGGCCATAGAACACTCTGAACACGTGTTTCCATTGTCCTCGGTTTCTTATCATAAGGAAAATGTTAGAGACTGGTCTAGGTAGTAGTTTAATGGTGGAAAATTTTACTGGCCTTATGTGTCAGTCCTCTGATAAGTGGAAAGCTGTTCGCGAAGCGGCAACTTCCATTAATACTAAATTAAGAGAGTTGCAGCAGAATCAATCCGTCCGTGCTTTAGAGGAGACGTAAAATGTCTTATCACTCCCACGAAGTAATATCTTATCTGGTAGTTCCGGGTGAGACTCTTGAGTTGGTAGGAGGTTAGGTTTAGCGGATTAAAGTTCCGCGCTCCGGCTTTCGATGCTTCCCCTGCGATAAAAAAGGCTCTTCCATGCTCTGCTCCACAGTAACAAAACCGTATTCGATTACCCCTCTACGGCATATTCATATGTATGTACATATATACACCTGTACTAGAGTACACAGCAACATATTCAAGCATATGAATTCAGGTAAAAAATGAAGTTCCTTGTGGGTGTGCACTGGCGCGAGAGCTAAGGTAAATAAATGCTTTTAAATGTCAACGGCACCGTTGATCGATTAACAAACCAACAATAAAGTCTAATATTACTATCAGCAAATATAGTGCACACGGTGGAGCGTAAAAAAACCCGGTGATTTAGTATGACACATAGCGTCAAGGGACGCATTTACCACAACAACAACTGTCGTCGAGCTAATTCAGCGTAGAAGAGGAAGAATTGTGCTGAAAATTTTTTTATAAATATTGTCGAGGCAATGCGAAGACACCGCTAAAAAGTGGCATATTTATAATGCTTTTGACACCAAAACAAACGAAATGAAGAGCATTAAAAACACATATGAGATGTTAAAATTTTTTACTAAAATAATATATACACGATTATATATATGTGTATGTATGTATATATTTACAATTCTGCCGTTTGCCTGTTCTCCACATTTATACATTACTCTACTTTGCTCCAAAATATAGTATACTCTCTTCTTTCGACTTTGCCGCTCATTGCGCTCCGCTAACTAAATCTTCGCAGCACAAACGCTCCGCAGGTCTGCATACACACATACATACAAGCATATGTACATAGAGATATATGTACAAACTGCCGGAGCACTGAAGCGCCTTTGTCATTGTTAACCTCCCCACACTGCCCTGGCGCTGCCTCACCGCTCAGCTGCTGACCAACGCTGAGGCACTGGCATCAAATTCGATGGTTTTTTAGTTAACCGGCTCGGCGCGGTGTCTATTTTTGCACGCGCGCACACAAGTATTTCCATAAATATCTGCATTAATGCTAACATAAATTCCGATATAGTCGCATGATTTCCATTAGCGACGATAATCATCTCTACACCAGCTACAGAAAAACAACAAAGCGGTGGGATGGCCCTTTGATGTCTATACTTTTGAGAATTGCTTTCTGCTTTCTGTTCGCTGGTTTAATTGGGCATCAACGAGCGTTGAATGTCGTTAACCTGTACGCCGGCCGAGAAGGAAGATGATGATGAAGTGAAATATGCCAAAAATATGAAGGTAACAACTGGCAGATGCCAATGCGGCAGCGCTATGTGTGGGCGTTGGGTGGCGAAAATGAGAGCGGCAGAGGAAATCTTACATTTAAGCTGCCTTTAACACTGAATAATCACAGCATTTCGAGCGCCAGACTGTTTTTCTTAATAACTTACCAACAAGTACGGCGCGGTTGGCGTCAGCCGCAGTCCACGGCTCAGCTGGCTGCTTAACTCCGTACGTCGCAGTAGCATACGGAAACTTGTTACGCATACGCCCGGCGCCATATTCACCCCGAATCCTGTAACTACACCTGCAATGACACGCCCGCTAATACGTACGCCCACTATTGTACCGCTTTGCCGCGCCGTCTACAGCACCTCTAAAGAAGGCAACAATAACAAAGCACAACCGATAACTTCACTTTGCCGAAAGCCGATGCAAACAAATTTCAATAAATTGCGAACTGAACTTTAAATTTTCTAAAATTTTTTTTTTGCACGCACTTTTGCTGAGTAATGAGGAAGAAATTTGGCTTATTTTTTATAAAAACTGGGATCAAGCACTTCTCTGGACAATTTTCTTGCTCCACTTTTATTCACATACTTTATTATTATACACTTTTATTATTTTTTCCTTCTTATAATATTCCACTTTGCACAGACACAGACACACGCACACACATACACGAGCCCGCTCGCGTTCAGTTATACTCCACCGTAGGTAGGTATGTAAATGTGTTTGCCTCTAGGTAAGACAACAAATCCAAACACCGGGGAGCTCACTCACTGTGGTCGTTGTCATTAGCTATGGATCGGGCTCACTCGTTCGTTTATTCCTTCGCTTTACAAATGTGCCGCGGCGGATAGTTATGCTCCACACTGCGAAATAAAATGTCCCCAACACGCGAAGAACGTTGGCCGACAACTGAAAGTTCTCTTTCGCTTAGCATTTATCATGCACCGCTTTCACTATCTTCCAACTAAGTTGGCGGGTGGCGTTGCCACAGTTGAGCGCTTGCTAGTGGCAGCTGGCAAAATGATTAGACAGCGGGGTATTTTCTTAAGATACGGCGGAGAAGGTGATTAACTGGCATTTTTCGTAAAATTTCGACGAACTATTGGAGAAAACTTCAACAGGTTTTTTATTTCAGCCATAAGCTTGAATTGGTAAAATTGGAAACCACAATATATAATTTTTATAATGTGAAATAAAATCTTGAAGTTTATTCTCTAAATAGATATAACTCCAAACTCGGTAAAATGAATTTCTCTAAATAAACATAACTCGAGACTCGTTAAAAGTAATAACCAAAATCTTTTTTACTTTAAAAAGTAAAATAATTGCGCCTAAATAAGTATACACGATGTTGTAAGCTTCTTAATCAAGCCGGCAGCACGCGTTCGCGATGTCAGTGTCAAATCCAAAAGCTCGACAATGTTGCATACGCAAAGCAAACATAAACGCAAAATTCGCACGAGAAAACTTTATGAAGAAAGAGAGAGAGATTAGCTGTGTGATAAGAGCAAGCTTGCTACTACACACTCTTAAAAGTTGTACTCTTAGCAATGTTGACCTTCAAGTGGGTTGAACACTCGTACCAAATGGGCATCATGCAGTGAAATTTTCGTTACATTCGCTGATAGGTATTCTCAACTACATTTATGAACAGCTATTTTCACATAAATCTCGCTGATGCTTTCGAAATTTTTTTTATAACAAATGTACTATGTTTAAAATTTATTTATTTATTTCGGTAAAACGAAAATTTCTTCGCAGTACTTTTATATGCTGATAAACATACTCGTAATGCCGACACCTTTTTCAAAGCGGAAGCTTTAGTTCAAAGCAAAAAGCTTTTCCCACAAAAATACTTTTTTATATAAAAAGCTGAATCAACAGGATAGGCTGACATGTTAGCTTTATTTCCGTTTAGTACTTTAGCAAAATAAAAGCTCTCTTGTAATATGGTGGTTGAAGAAGGTGCAACAAATGCTGGTTTATACATAACTATTGAGGATACCTTAACAGCAAAATTTTTCCTTTGACATACAATACACATATGTTCGTATACATCCCTTCCTACTAATGTAGCTACTTACCGTTAGAGTAATTGTTAACGTACGCCTTTTGAATCTAAAATAACAGTTATAGATTGTGACAAAAAAGTTCCCAGAAAATGAAAATAAAACGTAAAATATTTAATTATTCATCAATAACTATTTTGTCGCCTTCAAGGTAATCCCCACCAGATATAATATACGTATTCCAACGATTTTTCCAGTTCTCGAAACACTTTTCATAAGCATTTTTGGGGATGGCCTACAGTGAATCTTGTTTTATCTCTTCAATCGTCAGAAAATGGGCTCAACGGAGTGGCGATTTCAGTTTGGGTAACAAGAAAAAATTACACGGAGCCAAATCTGGCAAATTCGGTAGTTGATCGATGGTATTCATTGCGTTTTCGGAATTTAATTGGGTCACAATTCTAGCTCGATGCGATGATACATTATAATCGTGTAAGCTCCATCAATTGTTCTTCTTCAATCCCGGCCGTTTTCGACGGATGTTTTCACACAAACGACCCAATGCGGCCAAATAGAACTTCTTTTTGATTAATAATGCACCAAACGACGAATATCGAAAAAAACAATGGAAATCACGCTGATTTTCGAGCAGCTTTAGCGTGATTTTTGTGGTTTCGGCTCGTTTTTATCCTCTATTCCGATGATTGTTGTTTGCATGTCAAACTTAAAAACTCATCGATAATTGTAATTTAATTGTAATTTAAAACAAGAAAAAAAGTTAACTTCGGCTGCACCAAAGCTAATATACCCCTCACAGGTGCATTTTTTTTTAGTAACAATGTGTTTAGTTTACATGGAAGCTATATGCTATAGTAATCCGATCTGAACAATTCTTTCCGAGAGCAGTAATCCATGTCAAATTTCGGGAAACTTGAAAGTTTTCCATACAAGAACTTGATTTCGATCGTTCAGTTTGTATGGCAGCTATATGTTATAGTGGTCCGATATCGGCGGTTCCGACAAATGAGCAGCTCCTTGAAGAGAAAATGAGGTTTGCAAAATTTCAAAAGGATATCTTAAAAACTGAGGGACTAGTTCGTATATATACAGACAGACGGACGGACAGACAGACGGACATGGCTAAATCGACTCAGTTCAACATACTGATCATTTATATACATACTTTATAGGGTCTGCGACGCTTCCTTCTGGGTGTTATAAGCTTCGTGACAAACTTAATATACCCTGTTCAGGATATAAAATATTCGTGGTTTCCTTATCATAAAATCACCGTTATAAAACTATAAATTATAATATAGTACAAAATTTTTACTGATAAAAAATGGCAGTTAAAAATTTTTCAAAACGAAAAAATGTTAACTTACGTAACAGCTATACTACCCTTCATAACTACGAAAGAAAGAATTTGATTTTGATCGGTCAGTTTGTATGGCAGCTATGTATATACAATGGTAGTCTATAGAGTTTTGGACAATACCAAATTTCGTGAAGGTATATTTTGTCAAATAAAAAAGGTTTCAATACAAGGACAGGGTTTGATCGTTCAGGGTCTCAAAACCTGAGAGACCAGCTACTTCTCGTATACCCAGATAGATGGACGTGGCTAAGTCGATTTTATATATCACCGCAGGAAAAAGTCTAACGAATTTGGTGGCCAATCGACCGGCCCAAAACGTTAAATTATCTGCTCAACGAAGGGTGCTTTCAATAAATCCATTGATTGACGCGATGCGTGGGAAGTGGCGCCGTCTTGTTGAAATCAAATGTCGCCGAGATCACGAGTTTCAATTAATTTTTTAAAAAATATGAACCGATTTCACTGGCCAAAAACCACACTAAACCGTTTTTTTTTTCTAGATGAAATGACAGCTTTGAATCTCTTCAGGTTGCTCTTCGTCCCAAATGCAGCAATTTTGATTGTTTACATGCCCGTTGAGCCTGAAATGGACATCATCGCTGAACAAAACTTGGCTGGAAAACGTGACTAAAATTTTTTATACGAACGGTATATAATAATTTTCGACGGAGGACAATGATATGTCCTTTCTCTTCGTTGAAAGGATCTCCGGATTCTTGTCGAAGTTGATCTTTCAAGTTTTGATTTAAGCATTTTGAATGAACTGTTTACCCACCTGTAATATTTAAAATATTGTAAAACTTTCTCATTTTCCATGCAACATTTCAATTAAAATAAAAAATAACATTTTTCCCTTCAGAATATTTGTTTATTCGTTTATTTACTCGTTTTTTGTTTTCTTATTGTCTCTTTATGAATATGTTTTTGTTATTTATTATACCTTATACAATTGCTGTTGTTATTTTTATTTCTGTTGTTTTCGTTTTTTCTTTTGTTTGTTTTTGTAAAGCGACACACTTTCACACATAACTTATCTAAAATGGTAAAATCAATAAAGTTGTTGGAGCTGACACTGCAATTTATCGACTTACTATAGTTGTTGTAATTTAATTACATTTATACATATTAATAGACAGATGATAGTTAAACATTCATTTCAGTTTTAAAGCAGCGGGGTTTCTATGTACAAAGTATTTGCTGGAGCTTATGCACATGTGGACATATTTATTTAAGTACATATAAGATAAAATATTAATGTGTGGATGTGTATGTTTGAAGGAAAGCTTTTTATTTAGGCTTAGTTGTTGTTAGTATAAATTAAAAACATATTCGTTGCAGTATTATTTGCTTATAATGGTTGACATGCTATCACTAATTGAAAGAAACAAAAAATGTAAAACTCCAGACCAACTAGGCTTAGGTATGTATTATTAGATACTAGATCCATTGCTCATACATACATATACTAACATAAACACATATTAAGAGTTCTAACTAGAACTAAGGTTCTGCTCTTTAAGGTTTAGACTTTCAAAAATATGACCTTGGAAGGATTTTTCAAAATTCGACTTATCTTCGGAGATACAGCCGATTTTGTGAGGTGGCGTCCGTGTTCACTAGAATTGTCTCCTAAACTTTAATGCGTTTTTCTCGAAACTACTTTTTTCCATACGGTACCGGCATTATCTCAAGTTTTATTAAACCAATTTACTTGAAATTTTGTGTGAACCTTCTTTATATAATTCTTTATCGTTCCTGCCAGCATCGTGTCAAAATTTTTGTTTTCAATATTTTAAAAAAATTCAGGAATTTCAAAAAAAAAAAGCGTAAAAACCGATTTTTTTTCGTGCTCCCGGACTATAACAGCATCCTTACTGATTAAGAATTTCTTTTGATTTTTTTTTTCAGACCACCAGGAGAGTCAGGATCAGGTCACCAGGATGGGCCATTTTTTTTTACACCTGTCTCTCCCCCCCTCCCCTCGAATTATTTTAATTTTTAATCTTTTTTTGTAAAACTTTTTTCTGTATTCTTAAGATATCAATAAAAACACCATAAAAAAATGGATAGTAAAAATATTTTTGTTTTTTTTTTTTTTAATGAAATTCAAAAAACTGCCCAAAATTTGATTTCTAGAGTAGAATACCCCTTAATAAAGTTTGCTCCATTCTTTCTTGGACTTATAGGCCACATATCCGCTAGAGTGGTCTGATAATAGCTAATTTCGAAAATTTTTTTTTACATTAGGGTGGCTAAATTTTTTTTGCTTTGTGTTCTGAAAAAGAAAGTTTTAGAAAAATCTAGAAAAATATCTTCAAGTATGAGCGCCTTATTATAACGTCAAGTCTTTCGCCTTAAAGTTTTCTATTTTTTTAGTCAGAAAACATCAATTCTCGGTTGAAAGTATTTGAGAATTTTTTTGGTTTCGTAGATTTTATGGGACATTGAATGATTTGCAAGATTTGATGAGAAATTGAGTATTTTAAAAAATGGCGAAAAAACATTAATTTTTTTACCCACCCTAATATGTATATCCATTAAGGTTTCTAACAATTTTTCATCAAATTTTTTAATTAAAAAAAACGGTAGAAAATCTTATCTTTTTATAAATTTTCTAGGAAATTAGCAAAAAAAAACCTTAGATTTTTTTTACCCACCCTAATATATACATTAAATTTTTCAACAAAAAAAAAACGTTAAAAAATCTTACTAGCTTCATTTTTTCATATTTTCTTGCAAACTCAAGCTTTTTTGCTCCACAAAACTTTTTTTATTGGAACCTCATAAAAGCTTTTGCAATAAAATCAGTAGTAAATGTAAGTAAGCAGGTAATAAAAATAAAATTATATTGAATGGCATTTTTTCACTCGCATCATGTGGAACAAAGTTTAATAGTTGTAGTTGTAAAAATATTAAGCCTTTGTAAAGGGTGATTTTTTAAGAGCTTGATAACTTTTTTAAAAAAAAAAACGCATAAAATTTGCAAAATCTCATCGGTTCTTTATTTGAAACGTTAGATTGGTTCATGACATTTACTTTTTGAAGATAATTTCATTTAAATGTTGACCGCGGCTGCGTCTTAGGTGGTCCATTCGGAAAGTCCAATTTTGGGCAACTTTTTCGAGCATTTCGGCCGGAATAGCCCGAATTTCTTCGGAAATGTTGTCTTCCAAAGCTGGAATAGTTGCTGGCTTATTTCTGTAGACTTTAGACTTGACGTAGCCCCACAAAAAATAGTCTAAAGGCGTTAAATCGCATGATCTTGGTGGCCAACTTACGGGTCCATTTCTTGAGATGAATTGTTGTCCGAAGTTTTCCCTCAAAATGGCCATAGAATCGCGAGCTGTGTTGCATGTAGCGCCATCTTGTTGAAACCACATGTCAACCAAGTTCAGTTCTTCCATTTTTGGCAACAAAAAGTTTGTTAGCATCGAACGATAGCGATCGCCATTCACCGTAACGTTGCGTCCAACAGCATCTTTGAAAAAATACGGTCCAATGATTCCACCAGCGTACAAACCACACCAAACAGTGCATTTTTCGGGATGCATGGGCAGTTCTTGAACGGCTTCTGGTTGCTCTTCACCCCAAATGCGGCAATTTTGCTTATTTACGTAGCCATTCAACCAGAAATGAGCCTCATCGCTCATCGGACACGGACGCGAAACACATTTCGAACCGAACACTGATTTTGGTAATAAAATTCAATGATTTGCAAGCGTTGCTCGTTAGTAAGTCTATTCATGATGAAATGTCAAAGCATACTGAGCATCTTTCTCTTTGACACCATGTCTGACATCCCACGTGATCTGTCAAATACTACTGCATGAAAATCCTAACCTCAAAAAAATCACCCTTTATAATACCCGCAATCATAGTATTCACCTAATTGCTTTAATTATGAAGCTGTTCAATTTGGAAATATAGTTCTGATAAAACCCAAATTCCCCATTATAAGAGGAAGCTAATGAACATACCGTCACCAAAAATGCATAATAACGTCACATCACTTTTCGTAAGTTTACAGACGAAGGAAAAATTATATAATAGAAACCATGGGCATAAATGTCAACGAATTATGTAGAGAATGAACGACCAGGCAATATTGAAAAATATTTTGGCTTCGACAGCAACTTAACTCAATTGAAATGGTGCCTTCTGATTAATATGCTTTGTGGTTAAAGAATGGTTGTTGTACAACATGAAAAAAGTACTACCGCATTCACCACGGAGTCCACACCTCAATCCCATTGAACACCTGTGGGTATGTGGGTATGTAGACGAAGTTACGAAAACGCAAAGTTAATAGCAATAATGAGGTATATATCTTCTGATTTAAAAAAAAAAAAAAGTGATGGTTTTTCTATGAATAAAAGACAGCAAACCATGATTGTGGGCAAAGGCGCACATACAATACATTAAATTTCCTTAAGGGGGTATTCTAGTCTAGAAATTTGAAAAAATCGAATTTTTTTTTTACATAATTCGATAGTTTTGATATTCAAAAATATCTCCCTCAAAAACTCAAAATATTTTCAAAGTTATAGCCATTTTAGTGACGTGGCAACTAGACCTGTTGAGCGAATCTCGTATAACGTAAAAGTTTAAACGCGTTTTTCTCAAAATTCCTTTATTTGATGCGGTAGCTACAATATTTCAAGTTCTAATCAGTCGATTTATGTGAAATATGGCATGAATATTTTTAAATATATCTCTATCACTAGAAGCAACAAAAAATAAAAATTTGAAATTTATAATATTAAAAAAGAATCGACAAAATTGAAAAATTAGTGAAAAAATCGACCTTTTTTTTTGAGTAGGCGCCATTTTATGAAAAAATTTTTTTTTTTTTAGTTTTGCTGCTTCATAACATAGCGACATTCGTACTCATTAAGAATCTGTCATGTTTTATTTTTCAGATGACGAAAAGGGTAGAAATCATGGCGATGAGGACACGGTCTCTTTTTTCCCCCTTTTCTTCAAGGACGCATAACTCGATGAAAAGTGTTAAAATGTCAGTTTATGCAGACTGTATATTTTTTTGGGGTTTCGCAAATGAAGTTATTTTGGAATTTTTAATTTTACAAAAAAGTGTTCAATGGCATTATAAGTTATATGGCCCCTCATTTTTATCGGCAAATCAAAAATTTGAATAGTTTAGGAGATACGTCACTCCAAAGTCATAACATCTCCCTGCAAGTACAAGTTTTTTCTAATACACTATACACATGTTGGTGAGCTAAATAAGGTCCGAATTATTACAATTAGCTTTAAAGTTTTACTAGTGTAAAAAATCTCTTTTACAAAACAAAAAAAATTTTCTGAATATTTTTAATCCAAGAGTCTTACGTAACAAAGATAGCTGGATCGAACAACCAACTGACATAAATCGATAAAAAAAAAAGTGTAACCAAAGGAGCTTATATATAATATCCTAATTAGAACCTAAATTACGTTTTCACTGCAGAATTTAAGTATAAGTTACCATTATTTTTTATAGAAGACGTGGATTGAAATGCCAAAATGAAAATGGTATTCTCGAGTTAGCCTTAAGGACACTAATTTTTCAAACCTTCAGTTTTTTACAGATCTATGGAAGGATATTAGCAAAGAAAAGCGTCTTTGCATATTTTGAATCCAACGTGAAGGGTGGTATGTAGTAAAGAGAGCTGAATCGGATGGGTTGGAAAGAGAGCTAGGTAGGGAAAGAGATCTGAATCGAATAAACAATTAAATCAGTTAGTAAAATTAAAAGAAGACAGTTTATACTACTCGGATTAGAAAATAATTTGTTTGTTTTCAGCTGGGCAATTGTAAGCTCTTTCAGAATAAAAAGAGAGCTGAGTAAAATAGGAAGAGTTTTTTCTACAATAGCTAGTTGTAAAAGTGAAGTAGCTATTTTTTACTCTATGATAATGATATGGCTCGAATATATTAAAATGGGTGATCCAAGTGGAGGGACTTTTTTCCATAGCCTTTTCGTGACAGACTACGCTTGAATCGTGTCTAGCTGTCAAGTTATTTTTATTTATTATTTTTATTTATAATTTCATCAGACTTCATTAGACTTTTGCCGCCGAGGACATGTAAAGCCTAAAGCTTGTGTAGACAATTCGCTTCAGATCTTGGAGCAAAACATCAATCGTCATTCGCCAGTCATCTGTTCAAATTCTCGAACCAGTCATCATAAATTGGACGCAACGGATGGACCATCTGAGACGTAGCCGCGGCCAACATTTGAAAGGGATAATCTTCAACAAAAAAAAAATCCCAAAGAATGTTTTTCGAATTTTCTCATTAAATTTGAAGTTGCTGTGTTTTTTTCTTTAAAACAGTATGGAACGTCGCAACGGATCAGGCTTTAGTATATGATATATCAAAATAGTTTACTTCAAAATCGGAAACCAAGAGAAATAAAGGCTTGAAAAATATTCTTTGTTAAATTCTTTAAGATCTCCCAATAAATTAAAATATATTTTTTAGTCAGTCAAGTATCCAAATAAACTCAATTTGCCAAACTTAATGAACTGTGCAAATATTTATGTACTTAAAGTTTGAATGAGCAATTAACCCTTCGCCAAGCGGTGCAACAATTAGAAATTAAATTCGCCGCATTGTATTTTATTCACGCATAATTAATAAAAAAAAATATGAGGAAATTACTGTTTGTTAATTTAATTAGTTTTGGTTTCACATATTTCTGCTAAATTTGTTGCTTTCAATTCAAATTAACTTTTTCTATTTTTAAAGCGCATTTTCAGATAAAAATAATCGTGTTGGGCGTGAAGTTTTTGTGACACAGACAGCTTATGCAATTTATTTTATATTATCTCTGGTAATAATATTTCGAAGCAGTGGTCTATGGTTAAAAAGTTTTATTTTTTTTTTTTCTAAAATGTTTTGTTGAGATTATTTTATTTTACAGTTTAAAATTTATACCAGCTAATTAGGCTTTATGCAGTTAAGCGATCCATATGCAAGAGTGTTTACATATTTGCAATGCATTACCTTTTGCTGGATTTAAATCGGTTTTACAAACCTACTTTTTCACTTTCGAAGCTTACTCTGGTGTCCTATTCGAATACAGAAACTTTTTCGTTTGAAATTTTTTTAGAACGTTCGAAACACATTGAAATCATTGTTTGTGAAATTGAGACTAAATAGTGGACAGCTTTCCTTTTTCCTTCCTTTTTTTATTCTTTATTCGGTAAAAAATCCACTGCTCAAACTGGCTGCAACCGACATGCACAATATTTTCGAAGGGAATATTAATAGTTTCATACATAGCAACCGACCACGGGGAGCACATTAAGGATCTTGAGAGAATTCGGGTTCATTGAATTCATTTATAAGAAAATCATTGAAGGTACTGCACTTCTTAAGGAATATTCGCATACTAATAAGAGTAAAAAAATAGTAAGACTTTCTTCATAGTTTTAAAATTCTTAACTTATTCTTCTAAATCCATATTGTCCTCCCCAACATAATGCTCCTCGGTCACAATACGAGTACACTTGTTTCAATTTTTTTTTAAATTATTTCAATTTCCGGAAAGCTTCTATGCACCTAGTGATTCACGTTTAAAGTCTTTAATTGACACAAAACGGTTTCCCCGGAGTCGAGGTTTTAGTTTGCTGAATAGCCAGGAGTCACACAAAGCTAAATCGGTGGTTGCGGCACGATATTGGTTGAAAATTGAGCGAAAAACTTAGATTCATAAATTATTTTCATTTAAATACATAGGTAAGGTTCGGTGTGATGGCCGATGCAGAGATTGCACTTGGACTAGTATAAACATTACAAGTATAAGTCAGTAAAACGCCTTGTGGCCATAAATAATTGATCGAGCATTCTACTTCTATTCTCTCTAGTTTGATAGGATGTCTGAAAGTATGAGCTCCCAAATGTATGAATGCTGAAATGCTTCCATCTTGTCTTCTTCCATACTGCTTCTACAACTGGCGTCCGGTAAAATTCTCAACCTTGCAGCATGGACGCCGATAAGGCGTCGCCCTGCTAGAACCCGCACAACTACCATAGGCAGATACTAGCTTTACAGTAGTTCATTGCATCTCTTGTCAAGGAGCGTAAAGGATTTTGCAACATCACATGATTGTAATTCAGCGCTAGCCAAGTTCCCGCGAAGTCCAGTTATCCAGTAGTACATGCGAGGAGTGAGGATCACAGACCCGTTCCCTATTCTACTTATAGTGGAGCTATGGTACCCTTTCATGCCAACTCATCAGTTTTATAGTTGCCTGCGCTTCCGTTTTGGTCTGACCGCCTTACTAGTTTTTTTCACAAAGTGGCTTTCTGCAACTACTATCGAGGTTAGGTATTCCTTAACCTGCCCTGAACGCACTGTCAGTGAGCCAGATTTCAGAGTAGATAGTAGGAAGGCAGTACTCCAGTAAATCTACTACTACCTTAATGGCAGCAACCTAGGCTTTAAAATCACTGCAATAGGCAGGATGCCTGAAACTGAGATTGATAGAAGAGTTCCTGACAATAGCTCTCTACCAACCTTCCACTCAAGCTTTGACCCATCCGTAAAGAAGCTTATTGCCATCTCCTTAAAGCTATTTAAATAGAGAAGCATTTTATCTCCTTCCAAGGGAAGGAATATGAATAAAAACCTTACGCAAACTTTTAACTTGGGCTGATGCAGACTGCGATATCTATGGTTGTAATGCTTTTAAATACATTATTATGAATACCGTATTTGGTACAGTGGATTAAAACACAAAAAGCTGAGGGGGAGCATTCACTAAATTTTACTCAAAAAATATACCGACTGGTCCATTTTCTGGATTTTTGCCACAAGCTCAAAAATTCGTCGCTTTGTTTTTTCTATCTAACAAGCAATTGAAAATTCCCCGGCGTGAGACGTAGCTGGCGCTACTAGAAACCTTCAACACGCGCGTATATAAATTTGACAGCTGTCGGATCATTAATTTGTCAATTATATCTTTTTGGGTGAAGCAACTTTTATTATTTTGTTGACTACTTTGGAAAAGGAAGGACCATCAACAGCGACAATTACATAGCATTATTGGGGCAAGAACGGCCAAATTTGAAGAAAGAGAAAGTGCTGTTTCACCAAGACATCGTATCGCGTCACAAGTCAGTGAAAACAATAACAAAAACCCATGAATTGGGCTTCGAATTGCTTCCGCATCCACCGTTATCTCTAGATGTGGTCCTCAGCGGTTATTTCCTGTTCTCAAATGTTAAATGAATGCTCGCTGGGAAGAAATTTTCGTCGAATGAAGAGATGATCGCCGAAACTAAGGCCTATTTTGAAGCAAAGAATGGTACTGAAAAGTTGAAGAGTCGCTATAATCAGTGTATCACCTTTGAAGAGAACTATGTTGAATAAGAAAAAATAGGGAAGGACGGGGACTGGACTTTTTAATTGACCTGTTATTTTTACAAAATAAATGATTAAAATATTTGAAAATTATGTATAAATTTCGATTTATATTTTTCTTAAACAAGCGTTGTAATGTTCAACTACAACTGCTACCAAGAATTTCATATTCGAGTATTGATACTAAGTATAATTTTGATAGACCAGTTAAGATAGACCAATAAAGTTGATACCACAAAAAAGTTGAAGTTTGCTAACATTGGAACCGATTTTTATTTTTTTTGACGGATTGAGTGGATGATGTCTATAATTCCAAGTTTCAGAACTACAAGGTCTGTCGCAAAAGAAACAGAACTGTTAAAAAAAACAACAAAAAATTTATATTTTTCGAAAGTTATATTTTTTTATTCAGAGTAGTTTCCTTGTGCTTCGATAAAGAGTTTAGCCCGGTCAATTAGCATTTCAAATGAGTGTTTAAGGTCATTTTTCGAAATACTCTTGAGAATATCGGTCGTCGCCTTTTGGATAGCTGAAATGTTCTGAAACCAGTGTCCTTTCATGGGCAAATGAAGTTTTCCAAATAGGTAAACATCACAGGGTGCCAGATCAGGTGAGTAGGGTGAGTGATTAATGGTTAATATGAAGTTTTTTGTCAAAAAATCAGTGACAAGCGTCGACCGATGGCACGGTATTGTGGTCGAGCACGACGAATGCGTGACAAAAAACGCTTCAAAACACGAAGGTGAAACACAGCATTAATCGTTTGGCCAGGTGGGACGAACTTTCAGTGTACAATACCCTCGGAGTCGTAAAAACAAGTCAGCATTGTCTTTATTTTTGACTTCTGAAGACGACTTTTTTCAGTGACTTCTGATCGTCACAGAGGTCCTCATGACCTTCTTGGAATCGCTTAAACCACTCATGCACATTACTTCGGGATAGGCACTGATCAACATAAACTTTTTTCATCATTTGAAATGATTCAGTAAACGTTTTCCCAAGTTTAAAAAAAAATTTAATATTTGCTCTTTGCATTTTACGACCGATGACCAAAAGCTGCTGTCAACTTTTGATCGATAACATCGGTTGTAGTTATCCAATTGTCTTAAAATTTTTACGAATTGTCAACAAGAGATCAAACTTTTTATTTCATATACCCACCAATAGGTGGCGCCACCAGAAACAGTTGTATTTAAAAAGTTCTGTTTCTTTTGCGACAGACCATGCGGTTGAGATGAAAACAATAACAGGCGCTACATTTTTACAATATTTAAAGTAAATCATAGCACAAGAAAAGAACACAAATACCGTTAGAAATGATATACAAGTTAAATATTTTATTTTACATTTCGTCGACTTAATTTCAACAATAATTTCCATAGACATTAATTCAAATTGCTAGCTTTTTCGGCATTTTTTTACGAAGCACCCTGTCTACACTAGCTAATGCAGGGCGTTTATCACTCCCAAATATATACTCGAGAAACCTTGTTTTCTCCAAACATGCGCGTGTTAAAAAAATAAATTCTCATTTACATTTTAATTCTGGAATCGTCTGGCAACGCTACAAATCAATTTTGTCCGTTGTATTGTTTGCTGCCAAGCTGTTGTTTTTTTTTTTGTTTTTTTTTTGCTTCGCACATAATTAGCGACATAATTAAAGCTGATGCTGATTACAGTTATTACAACAACTATACAGTACTTATGAGATATGTATGCATTAGCTGTCACTAAAACACATTCATTTATTCAATTTTTGTATGGTTGAATGTACGTACGTATGTTTGTATGTTTATGTACACACTTACACATGTAATATGGCGTTAACACAACTATACACTATGCCCATAGTTTGCTAATATCTATACATATAATGTTGTTGGGTATGCATATATACACATCTGACATAAACTAAACACATACATGTGTACACACATAAAGTCACACACATACCAGCGTATATTAATTTTTAATTACATAAAATGCAGTCAAGTGACTTTTCGACTGCCGCCATTTCGCCTAGCATACATTTACATATACATAGTTACATACATATACATATATTGACTTAACACTACATTTACATTATCGTATACATACTTACATATAACAGATTTTTAGTTGTTTTGTCTTAAACTAGTTAGATACACAATAGGCCTGATTTAGTAGCTACATTAAATTAGATATTGACTTCAATGGTTTCACATTTTTCCTTTCAACGCCTAAACGCTTAATCCATTTCACCGCTTCTCCTCTACACACTTGCAATTTACAATTCTTTAATTCGGCTGCATGCTCCACACGACTGTGCTCCGCTAATAGCGTGTCCAGCTGTTGCGTCTGTGATGTCTGTATGGTATACTTTTAGGCGTTTCGTTCTCCTCTATCACTTCGTTGTCGTTGTTCGTGTCCGTCTGTTGTTTGAGTCTTACAAACACCATTTCGAATTGTTTTCGCAGCTTGTTGCGCAGTCGCCGGAATTGCATTAGCTATCACGTGCCCGTCGAGAGGTCGTCTTTCAGCCACTGTGGTATGGGTCGTGAGCCCAACTTTTTCAACAGCTTCACCAGCGCTGTGTTGTGGCTAAGATAGTAGCTAAATGGGAGAGGAAAAGCAAGAAAGGAAGGATTAGTAAAACAGTTACTGAGCAAATAATTTATTAAAAATGTGATATAATAATTTTAAACGGAGCAGAACGAGTATATAAAGAGTAAAATATGATTGTCCCCAAAGTAATTTTCTTAAACATGGATTGTTTACCCTGTACGCTTCGCTAAGGATGTGAAAAGAGAAATGGAGTGATTACTAGAATATTATTTTTGGGACTTGTATGAATAAAGTTTGCTGACCTCAGACGTTGTCTGTCCGATTTCTAAATTCTTATGTATTAACTAAAGGTTAAGTTGTTATTTCCCATATTTTAATTAACGAATAAGGTGCACCTGAAGTGTTTTCATCCATTCAGACGGCAAATACGGAGGCGAAGAGCTGATAAGAAACAAGTTTCACCTTTTTTGTAATATGGTTGGACGAAAGCATGCCCGACGATTGGAATTTAAGTGTCCTTTGGCCAAACCACAAAAAGGAAGACCCCACAATCTCCGCCGACTACCGTGGGATAAGCCTCCTCAACATTGAAAATACGAGGTTTGACAATTAAGTAAAGAGACTGATTTTATTGCCGCGCTTCTGGTAAACCTGTGATCTTGAGATTCCCTTTCTCTTTTTCCGGCATCCCTCCCCTCTCCATTGATATATAATATGTACCATCGCTCTAGCTTGGTTAGTTCGCCTGCTGCATCAAGTTGAGTGGACGTGTGTTTGTAGTGCTCGTCACGAAAATGGAAAAACGAAATCAAGGGCAACGCGTCGCGATAAAATTTGGCGCCAGATTGGGCGAAACAGCTTCGGAAACGTACACTAAAAATGTAAGAATGTATAGTGATGGTGCTCTTAGTCGTGCCCAGGACCCGGAAACCAAATGGCAAAACCCGCAATGCTTGTCTCCGCGCGCCCCCCGCCCGAAAAAAGCTCGTATGAGCAACTCGAAGGTGAAAACGGTGATTATTGCCTTTTTTCATAGCCGTAGAATCGTCCACAAAGAATTTGTTCCACTGGGGAAAACTGTAAATAAAGTCTACTATTGCCAAGTACTCGAAAGATTGCGAAAACGAGTCAACAGGGTGCGCCCAGACATCGCTCGTAACTGGATCCTTCATCACGACCACGCGCCGTGCCACACCGCCCTCAGCGTGTCCCAGTATTTGGCTTCTAAAGGGATCGCCGAGTTGCAACAGCCGCCTTATTCGCCCGACATGTCACCCTGTGACTTTTTTTGTTTCCTAAAGCGAAATCGGTTGTCAAAGGAACCCATTTTGAGTCGATTACGGACTTCTAGGCGGCCGTGACGAGGGTACTCGCGGATATCCCAGTCGAAGCGTTAAAGAAATGTTACGAAGCATGGAAATCGCGCTGGAATCGCTGTATTGCTGCCCAACGGTTCGTAAGGTTCTATCGAACGTATTGTGTTAACAAACTGATTGGATCTTATCAGTGTGGCTTTAGGCCAGAAAAATTAACAACTGACCAGACTTTTCTTCAAAACTAATACGGCTGTGTAAACTGACGTTGAACAATACCAAAAACTCCGTGAGGATCGGGAATGATCTCTCCGAGCCGTTCGATACCAAATGAGATTTCAGACAAAGCGACTTCCTTGCGTGGGACTTCTTCAATCTGCTGCTGGGGAAAATAATTCGACCTGCTATGTATATAGAGAAGGTACAATCTTCTTTAAGAGTGTACGGCTGCTGAAGTACGCCGATGATAACTTCGAAGTCGTACATAATTTCGTCTATTTCGGAACCAGAAATAACACCAACAACAATGTCAGCCTGGAAGTTCAACGCAGATTAACTCTTGCTAGCAGGGGTTACTATGGATTTAGTAGGCAATTGAGAACTAAAATTCTCTCTCGACGAACAAAAACCAAACTCTATAAATCACTCATTATTCTCGTCCTGCTACATGGTGCAGAGGCATGAACGATGACAACATCTGATGAGTCGACGTTGCGAGTTTTCGAGAGAAAAGTTCTGCGAATGATTTAGGCTCCTTTGCGTGTTGGCCAGGGCGAATATCGCATTCGATGGAACAATGAGCTATATAAGGTATACCACGACATTGACATAGTTCAGCGAATTAAGAGACAGCGGCTGAAAAAGGTGGCTCTTGAGGTGCTCTCCGGATCTCATAGATTCTGGATATACTAAGCGAAAAAGGACTGACGAATCGTACTGACGTCTACTATTGAAGAGAAAAATGGCCTGGCGAACTATTATGGAATTACCAAGCTACACAGTTGCCACAGAGCACTATTAACCAATTATTATTGAATATTTTTTAGAGTAAAAGGAATTAAATCTTTAATTTTCGTTTTATTTTTGTTCTTACTTAAAATTAATTTATTTTATATATTTTATTTAATTCTTTTTTCATTTACTTCATTCAACATTGTTTGCCAGTCAAATATTCTATTTAACCTCAATTATGAATTTAAGCGGCCATAATAATTACATAACTCATTCAGTAAACACCATTAATCACCGGTTAATTAAAAGTTTTGTTCTGCTCGCCCATGCGGCTGTGTGGCAATAAGCTGTATATACGTACATATGTATATGCATGTATATTTGTAGCAATGATGACTAGCTGCACACGTGTGAACGTTACGGTACTGTGTTGCGAAAGCGAACTTTATTAAAATCCACGAAATTAATCCAATTTTAATTAAGTGGACATTATTAGGGAGCGCCAGAGACTAACGGTGCATACAGAATATTGCAACAAAAACAAGAATTATTAATAACAACAAAGGCATGATGCTACGGGGGTTCCATAGCATATACACATATTTTAAGCTCATAGCAATAAAAGGCAACACAAAATTTGAATATGGTGCTCTCTGGATCGAAAAACATTCAGTTTGTATGACAGCTATATGATTTAGTGAGCCGATATCGGCGGTTCCTACAAATGAGCAGCTTTTTAAAGACAAAAGTGTGTGTGCAAAATTTCACGACGATATCCTAAAAACTGAGAGACTAGTTCGCGTATATACAGACTGATCGACAGACTAGATCTACTCCTCCTGGGTTTCCGACATTTATTTTTGGGTTTTACGAACTCTTGGAAAACTGAATATATCCTCAAGGGGTTAGGTGGGTTTGAAAATTTCAAAAAGTCTTATTAAACTCTACACCACCTGTAGAATACTGTCCTAAATTTTCAAGTTGATCCGAGTAATACTTTCGGATATACAGTTATGAGAACTTGGGCGCTCGAGGCTAGCTAGGCTAAGTGCGTGAAACCTACTTTAACTGAAACCCACTTTAACTAACTTCAATGAACACTTCTCGGGGAAAACGAATTACTCCCTACTCGTATCTCTAATAGAGGTCGGTAATCTTTAATGTGAGCCTCTTAATAAGTTCCGAAGAGAGATTATGTAAAATATGAATACATTTTTTGAGTTGGCAATGTGAGTATTAGACATTCCTAGGGCTAAACAAAAAAAAAAAAAAAAAAAAAACGGCTGCACCGAAGCTAATATACCCTTCACATGTGCATTTCTTTTAGTAACTATGTGTTCAGTTTAGAGGAAGCTATATGCTATAGTAATCCGATCTGAACAATTTTTTCGGAGATTACATTGTTGGCTTAGAAAATAACTTGTGCCAACTTTTGTGAGGATACATTGTCAAATGTGAAAGTTTTCCATATCAGAACTTGATGCAGATCGTTCAGTTTGTATGGCAGCTATATGTTAAAATATAGTGGTCCGATATCGGCAGTTCCGGCAAATGAGCAGCTTCTTGAAGATAAAATGACGTTAGCAAAATTTCAAAAGGATATCTTAAAAACTTGGGGACTATTTCGTATATATACAAACAGACGGACAGATGGACAGACGGACATGGCTAAATCGACTCAGCTCAACATACTGATCATTTATGGGGTCTCCGACGCTTCCTCCTGGTGTTATAAACTTCGTGACAAACTTAATATAGCCTGTTCAGGGTATAAAAAGCTTTATGCAGTACAAACTAGTAGTAGAAAAGGTTGTGTGATGCTTGGCAGTTGTTAAAACATGGATAGACGAGGATTGCACTGCGACCTTAGGCCTATTGTACCCTTTCCTAAATCATAACGACTCACCTAGCCCCAGGATATTGATAAAGTTCTAAGTGCTAGAGAGACAATGTGTTTCCTATCTAGAAACATGGATTCTTGGGCTTTTATTCTGCATCTGCAAACTGCTATGCAATCAATTAGCAGGTGTTCTGTGGTTTCAAGTTCCCTGTCGCAGAACCGGCAATTTGCGAAAAAAGCTAAGCTCATGCTGTGCAAGTGCTTCTTCAGCTTGTAATGGCCAGTGTAGAAAGCGACAAGTAGGCTGAGTTCGTCCCTATGGATTACAAATTCCTTTAAGGTTGAAACGACATATCTTTGAGTTGGTGCCAATACCTCTCTCTGCCTACTCTTTCTTCCTTGCGGAGTAGCTTTATGGTATGAGGATCCACCGCGATGCAGGGTTTAGGTCCCACTATTTTAGTGGATGCTGCGGAGAGGACAAACTCATTAGCCAGTTCATTCCCGGCTATACCTTTGTGACCGGGTACCTAGTGAGATACGAGTACACTTGATTACATCCTACATTCATGTACCAGTAGCTTCCATAAGCAGAGATTGTTTTAAATGCCTCTTGACCATCGCTCAGTATGGTTATACGTTCGTTGCGTTGAAGGTTTATCACTAGGCACCGACTTATGGCAAAGACTTCTACCTGAAAAATGCTCGGAAAACTTTCCATAGTACGAAGGACAAGCTTTAAACGTGATTAAGAATCGCTGAATATTTTGAAGGTCATATTAAGTGCAGTAGGAATTTCGGTGGAGTTGAAAAAAATTGGTCACGCAAACTTGAGGACGTCACTATTTAAATGATAAAAGTGGAAAAATATTCAGCATTTTCGATAACAAAATCAAATTTACTTTAGAAATCAATACGAAGCTTTAAGGCATATAGCTAGATGTGTGTACGTACAAATATGGACAGGTTCCAAGTAGACCCGTACACACTCACATAGGTATATCAACTCGCACAAAATGACAAGCTTTCACGCGCTTGCCATAGCCGACAGGCAACACCGAGTGTGACTAGAAGTGAAGTGGATCAGCAACTAGCAAACTAAATGGGGAACTTTAAAAATGAATGAAAGCAGAAGTTGGAGCTGTCACAGCAGGATGCCGCACACCGGCCGTCGTGTGATAACCAACACGCGGGCAGCACTGATAGCCGGAGAAGAGCAGCGTGAAAAGGTTGAAAATAAAAGGCAGAAGAACCGAACATGTCGACCAAGCGTCACCATGTGCCGCTACGCTTACATACAAACACACATACAAGAAATATGTGCGACATAGACTACTTTTGTTTGCACGCCGCAAAAGTGCCGGTGAGGTGACAGTCAAGCGTTGAGCTGGCAAAGCTGGCGAAACAAAAACGGAAAAGCAATTTAGGAAACAGTGAAATGCACTTTGCCTAAACCAACGTCGCAGCGGCAGCAGCAGCGGCGACGGCATTTTGCTGGCAAGCGATCAAGCATGCGAAATTGAGCAACAACAAAAACATCAAAAATAAACAGCCAAACCATTTAGATTTATTGAAGCATACACTCAGGCGCACACAAGGCAGTATGTAAATGCCACGCAATCTCAATTGAATTTCGACATGCTGCAGCAACCACACACCAATCGAAAGTGCGTAGAGCCGCAACAGCAACAATAACAAACGCCAGTTTGTACTTCACTCGACCACTCAACAAACGGCGCACATTCCGACATTTCACACATCAATTGTTAGCCAATTGTAGACGCCCACACCAAAAATATGTTGGCAGCCAAGCCACACTAACACACACACACGCAAGATAATACTCACCGCTGCAGCAGCTTGGCGCTGCGCTCGTCCATCGACGGGTATTGACGGCCCTTCGATTTGCCCAAACATTTATTGCGCTTCTCGCTGAGTGCCTGACAGAAGAATCCCTTCTTCGCATCGAAGCGCAAATGATTCGAATAGTCGAGCGTCGGTTGTATTTTGAGGAAGCGCTGCAAATCGTTCATCACATCCACCGGGTTGAGTCGTAGCTGTTCGCCATCGATGATATGCAGTTGTTGGGCGGGATAGTAGGCTAGCCAATGCTCCAGGTGCTGTGCGTATTTGCCGGGATTCAGGCAGCGATTACGTAAATCCTTTAGAGCTTTCGGCGTCGAATCGCTGGCTGTGATTACCTGTGAAGAGCGGAGAGCAATATTTTAGTGTGTACAGTTATGAGCGCTTAATGGGATTATTGTTTGTAAACTGCAATTTAATAAATGATATTTTATTAAACAGAAAGCAAAAAATTGTTAAGTAATTACAATGGAATTGATTCTTAAATTACGGGTTAGCAAGAATTTTGGGCTTGTTTCTCTCGCTTTTTCTCTGAATACTCGTAAGGCATATTAAGTTTGGTGAATTGGGATCGGCACTGCGTGTCTTCCGAGTCATGGAAGGATCTTGAGCTCTGTAAGCAAGATTTTTTAATTCATCTTGAGATTCATTACTGGATAATATTCGACCGAATGGACCACGTCCAGCACGTACTGAACAAAATATAGCAGCCGTAGCTGAGAGTGACACGAAGACCGTGGAGAGTCGATTCGACGCCGTTCGTAGCAACTCGAACTGACATATGGAACGACTTGACACATTTTAGATCTTAAATTGACAGCTTACAAAATCAGCTTGTGCCAGAACTTAAGCCGATCGACTTTCCACAGGCATATCGCTTCGCTCTATGAGCTCTGAAAAAGTTCCAAGAAGATTCGACGTTTTCCAGCCGCATTTTGTTCAGCGATGAGGCTAATTTCTTCTTGCGTTTGGGACAAAGAGCAACCTGAAGAGATTGACTTTCATCCAAAGCAAAAAAAAACAAATATTTCTCCAAAAATGATACCGGTGAGAACGTAACCATCAATGACGACCGCCATCGCTCCATGATAACCGACTATTTGATAGCTGAAATTGAAGCTCGTGATCTCGGCGACATTTGGTTTCAACAAGACAGCGCCACTTCCCTCGCATCACATCAATCAATGGCTCTATTGAGAGAACACTTTGTTGAGCAGATGACAATTTCATGCTTTGAGACGGGCGATTGGCCACCAAGATCGTGTGATATCACACCGTTAGACTTTTTACTTTGGGGATGTGTAAAGACTAAAGTCTATATGGACAATGCCGCTTCGATTCAAGCCTTGGAGCAAAACACCACGCGTATGATTCGCCAGTTACCAAACGAAATGTTCGAACGAGGTATCGAAAATTGGACTCAAAGGATGGACCATCTCAGACGTAGCCGCGGCCAACAATTGAAAAAGATAATCTTCAAACTTAAATGTCAAAGAAGGTTCTTGCGAATGGTAATAACTATTATCCACTAAAATTTAAAATTTTCTGTTTTTTCTTTAAAATAGTAGGAAGACTATAAATAGATCACCCCTTAGAAAGAAATCTACAAGTAATTTATCATCCAGTAATATAATTGAGTGTGTAAATAAAATGTGTATTTTGATACAAATTGACAGTTACTAAGCTTATCTTGAGAATCATCTTCTTGAGAAATTCCTCAATGGCCAACCGTGTACACGGAATTTGTTCTATTTGAAACAAAATAACCTTCCCAGGTATACGAGTAAGGAACATTTGTTGTGAACGAACTTCATTTTTTTTTTTTTTTTTGATCGTCACACTTAAGTTATTGAATATGTATAACTTAAGTGTGAAAATTAGTGTCACATGAACTGAATGAGAGATAAATAAAAACCGAAAAAACACTTGTGAATTTTGCTTCAAAGCCACGAAAGAAACTCAGTTTTGCATCTAACTGTCACTGGTGTTGGAAATGAATCAATTTTAAGAATCCTAAATGGAGAAAATCATGGGTTAATCCGGGACAACCATCAACATCGACTGCAAAAACAAATTGAATCGATAAGAAGGAAATGCGGTTAGTGAAATCAAAAGGGTGTGGTATACATATTACACTGGCCTACAAAAAAAAAATGTTTGGTTTGGTACAACTCTGTGCGCATCAGTAGTCGGTATAGTAGGTAGTATGAACCACATTCCCACTACTAGATGTTTTTTTTTCTTTCTTATGAAGAGCTGATATGGAAAATGTGACTTGTTTTCTCATATCAACTCACAAAAATCAGGTATAAAATCTTAGGCACCAAAATGAGTGTAGGCCGGTGTTATGAACTTCTAAAACCTGGTGAAGCTGTTAATATTAAATATTAATATTAATATGTTATAATTAAACTACAGACAACAAATGATAAATTTGAACCATTCATTGATCAAAAAACGACCTGAATGGTTCAGTAGACACGCCAAAGTAATTTGGTACACGACAATGCACCTGCACACAAAGCTAAATCGGTTCAGGTTACAATCAAATTATTTGAGTACTCCCCACCTGCCTTAATCACCAGACTTGGCTCCATCTGATTACTATTTGTTTTAATCGATGGGACACGCATGGGCTGAGCAGTATTTCGATTCCTACGCATAAGTCGAAAATTAGGTTTTTTGATCTGCTTTAAAAGACGAACATTTCTATTGGCCTGGTATTCTAAAATTACCAGAAAGATATACAAAATTAGTAAGTAGCAGTTGTTAACACTTTGAATATGTTTTTACTTTTCCATACAAAATTAGTATTTAATTTTCACAAAAAAAAAAAAAAAAAAAAAAAAAAAAAAAAAAAAAAAATATATTTTATGATACAATACTTTTTTCGGAGTGTATCTTTTTGACAGATGTCACTTTATAATATCGCGGCAGTCGGCAACCCTAATTTCGCAATCTGGACACTCACAAATTGATCGTAAAGTCTGTCATTTTTAATGGTACGCAAGCTCAGAACGCTTTGATATAGGCGCGCTATTTGTGTTTATAGTAACATAAAATATTCATCTGGATCAAAAAATGGAATTAAGTCGCGAAAATTTTCGCGTGATTATTTTTTACAACTTTCGACGTGGATTAACTCAGCAACAGTACAGAGAAGAGCTTAATTCAATTCTTGGCGATAAACCTGCATCAAGGATCAGTATTTTCCAGAAGTCAAAGCATAAATCATTCGAAGACGAATTTCGTGGAAGTTTTCCAAAATCAGTTGTTATTCAAGTTGTGACATGTGTAGACGTTAATTGAGTCGATAAGGATTCGTAGCTGATTCCAAAGTTGAAGATCACACTTGGATCACCAAATACTGTAAATCAGAAAGCTCTTAGATAGGACTCTGAGTTATCGACACAGTGGTGTGAATCAGTCATGATTATACTTGGCCTTATAATTCTATAATCGTTTGTTTATTTCAATATCAAAAAGTGTGGCTCTAAGATGTTTCAGCGTTTTGAGTGTGAACTTGAATTAAATTAAAGATAGAAAAGAGTGAACATCTTGGTATGAAATGGTTGTGGTTTAAGGCATATATATAAGCTTTTTGAATATCCATATCGCTTTCGAAAGCAATATGCAACGGTTAGCTTTCCGAAATTATTTGATATACGCCAAATGCACTCTAGTGGAATGACAGCTCTCTTTAAGAAGATATGATTTTACCTGGTGCTTCTAACCGCCCGACACAGATATTTGGTATCAACAAAAAGTATATGTTTGTGTCTTCCAATTTATACTGACCATGTACAAATGGCCAATACCAACAGCCAGACCGCGCGGGCCACGCTGACCGGTGCCACAGATGTATGAAAGCAAACCACTAATTGACGTTAATTAAAATCAAAAATCAGAAAACGAATATTTCCATGTTGTAAACCACACACACACAACCATAACTATAATTATTTATGTACATATATTAGCCGCTAATATATATTTACAACTATGCACACACACATATAGCCACCATTGTAAAATTTGCAAGTTGTAAGTTGTTGCAAGCCATGAACTTAATAAATAGCAGCCACTTAATTTTGCCTGCAACACACAAACAGACGCATGCATGTGTCCGTGTGTTGGTGTAACTGCAAATGTGTGTATATAAATTAGACGTGAACAAAATTGTAGTTTACATGGTCATTACCACAATTCTGATTAAATTGAAATATTTGCAACATTTTGCTTAGCTCGTAATCAGATATTCAGCTTTTACTGATTGCGGTTCTGCGGTCAGCATTGGTCATGGAGATGCCACTGGCTGATTACACACAGCGGCGATAGAATAACGATTGTGATAACCAGCTTACATACATACATTTACGGTGGATAGATGTATCAACAATTATCTATTGTTGCCATATAAGTAATTATTTTGTAATCAATAACTGCAACTACATTTTTGGTTATGTCGATTTTTGGCAGTGCAAATGCATTGATTATTTTTAAATAAGCTAATAAACCATAATTGCATACGAATGCCTTTGGAAAGTTCAAAAGATTTTTGAAGTCAAAGGCAATTTGAATAAAAAGGTTAAGGGAGTCAAAGAAAATTCTGATTTTAGTGTTGTAATTCATGAAGATAATCGTAATAGATTATATTCGCTGGCAGAGTGAAAGACCACTGCAGACTTACTTCCCCGAAGTGCGACTTCTTTTCGTTGGAAGGTATACATCTACTCCGATAGCAGAGCTGCTATACAGTCCTTAAGCTCACGGTCCGTTAGCATGATCTCATTAGCAGTAGCAGATCAAGCTAATTCTATATTAAACTTGTCTGAAGCCTTGCAAAAAAAAAAGGCATCGATACCCGAATTTCATCTGAATGGTAACCATGGTTTTGTGCATTCGGGCGCTGGATTTATGGGCTTCTCGCTTGCGCAACAAGCGTTGTTCAGCATCCACCATATATGGAGTTGCGAACACATTCTGGCCCAGAGCGAAACGTAAAAGGTCCGCTGAACCACTCCAGATCTTAGCAAGGCTCATATCGACGCAATGATAGGCAACCTAACTGGACCTAAAACAACTGACAACTGACAAAGTTGCAAATAAGAAGATAAGAAGAACACATCCCAACCAAGGTTCAGCTTTTGGCAGATGAAAGTTGTATCAACTCGACTGCCATACTGTCTACTAATCCGGCGAAGTGCGTGGAATATAATATATACGTAGGCTGCTATATATATTTCTGGCCTAGCCAACACTAAGTGTTGCCAGGTGCAATCTGACATTTCCATTGGAAAGTTTGACATTTTTAGCTTAACATCACTCAGAACGTTTTGTCATTTAATCGTGAATTGTTTTATTTACAGGGAATTAAAAAAATCATCTCGGCCAAAAAATGGAATTAACTCGAGAACATTTTCGTGCGATCATTTTTCACAACTTTCGACGTGGATTATCACGACAAGAGTGCATCGATGAACTAAAATCTTTATATGGCTATGAAGCACCATCCTATAGCACTGTGAAAAACTGGTACAACGAATTCAATCGTGGCCGACGCCCGCTCAAAGACGAATTCCGTGAAGGCCGTCCAAAAACAGCCGTTGAGCCAGAAAACATCGATGCCGTACGTGAACTGATAATGCAAGGCCGTCATGTAACATACCCTCAGATAGAGGCTTGCCTATGCATTTCTCCCACCAGCATACATTCGATATTGCATGAACACCTAGCAGTAAAAAAGGTTTGTTCTCGTTGGATCCCGCACAATTTGACAATCGCTCAAAAAAAGGCTCGTGTGGATTGGTGTAAAGAAATGCTGAAAAAATACGATCGCGGTGCTTCAATAGAAGTTTATGAGATCGTCTCAGGTGACGAATCATGGATCTATGCATATGAGCCCGAAACAAAACAGAAATCGACCGTGTGGGTCTTCCAAGACGAGCCAAATCCAACGAAAGTTGTTCATGGAAGAAGCACTTCGAAGCAAATGGTCGCCTGTTTCTTCGGCAAAACTGGTCATGTGGCGACTGTTCCACTTGAGCAACGTAGGACGGTCAATTCTGAGTGGCCCACCACCATTTGTTTGCCTGAAGTCTTCCGAGAAATTCGAAAAACGAACAAGAGAAGACGAATCATTGTGCACCATGACAATGCGAGCTCTCACACATCGGCTCAAACCAGCGACTTTTTGACCGGCCAAAACGTCGAATTGATGGGTCATCCGCCGTACAGCCCTGACTTGGCACCCAATGACTTCTTTTTATTCCCACACATCGAGAAAATAATGCGTGGTCAACGATTTTCGTCGCCAGAAGATGCTGTTGAAGCATTCAAAAACCATGTTTTGGAGGTGTCTCAATCAGAATGGAAAAAGTGCTTCGAAAATTGGTTTGAGCGCATGCAAAAGTGTATAAATCTTGATTAAGAATATTTTGAAAAACAATAAAACCATTTTCGTTGATAAATATTCCTATTTTTATTATTAGGCCAGAAATATATATAGCAGCCCTCGTATGAGCCGACTCAATAAATTTATGTTTGGCTTTAGGCGTTTTATGAATATTCGACGTTTTTTTTTTTATTCAAACTGGAGTTCTGGGCATCTTAAGTTGGTTACATGTTCTCTCGCGAAATCAGCCTATTTACCTAACCCAATTTCAAATGTAACTACAATATTTTGGAACGAGAAATTATGTTAAGAGTGAAATGGGAAATTTTTAGCCTGATCCATAATGCATTGTCATTATAATTCCAATGAATCTCAGCGGCTGAAATTATTCAACAAAGTAGCTCCAATTTTGTGTGCGGAATAAAATTTCTGATGTCGAAACGTTCAAAATGTTGGAAATGTCACGTTGACGACGAAACACGTCCAGGATGGCCATTAATAGTAATTGATGATCAACAATCGACAATTAGCAATCAGAGATCTTACTGGCATTTTTGGAATATCGGAAGGATCAGTGAAAACTATTTTCAAAAATCATTTGTTAACATTCAACAACAGTTTTCTTCGATTGCCGAGGTGTGTTGCACTCCGAATTCCTTCCAACTGGCCAAACTGAAAACTAGAAATAATAGCTCAGATACATATAGCTGTTATACACGTGTCGTTTGCACGAAGCTATTCGTTAAAAGAGGCCGGAATTATGGGCGGATATCTCTTGGATTTTGCACCTCGATAATGCACCGTCGCATACTGCAACGTTGCTTGGTGACTTTTTCGCCAAATTTTCAACCAATATCGTGCTGCAACCATCATATGCGCTTGATTGAGCTCTGTGCGACTTCTGGCAGCAAACTCAAAAGACCGCTCCGGGGAAACCATTTCGAGTCGATTGAAACCATTAAGGGGACAATAGGGTAATATTTTTTACTTTTTCTTTTTGTATTTTCTGTTCCTTTTTACCCTTAGAATTAATGTAGAAACCATTTTACCATTGGAAGGTTTCGAAAAAGGCCCAAAAAATTTATTACTGCTCGAGGTTCGGAGCGATGGGAGTGCCTTACCTCAAACTTTAAACGCTTTTTTCTCAAACACACACTTTTTTAAACTGGCAGACTTGATTACGACTTGATTTGGAGGATGGAGTCATGTGTAGAAGTTCACGCAAGTGAGGAAAGTTCTCTGATCGCCATTCACTTGGGAGTGGCCAGAAACGATTCTTTTACATATGACTCAAGCAGCTCACGACTTCCGGTCTTTGACCAAGTATCCTCTGGGTAGCCTAAGAACATCTGTTTGAAGGCGAGCTAAAGTGAGAAGGCGAAACACCCCCTGCATAGGGTTGTGCGCTGGGTTTGGGACCCGCCACGTAAAAAAACACCCCCAATGCAAAAGTTTAAACAGCCTCGGATGAGAGACCCCCCTTTTGATGACGACCACGGCAAACGAAATAAGGACTATGATTTGAGGGCATGCACCTGGAATGTCCGGTCCCTTAATTGGGAAGGTGCCGCTGCCCAGCTGGTAGATGTCCTCGTAAAGATAAAGGCTGACATCACCGCCGTCCAAGAAATGCGGTGGACGGGACAAGGACAGAGACGAGTAGGTCCTTGTGACATTTACTACAGTGGCCACATAAAGGAGCGCAAGTTTGGTGTTGGATTCGTGGTGGGAGAGAGACTCCGTCGCCGAGTACTATCATTCACTCCGGAGAATGAACGTCTAGCCACAATCCGCATCAAAGCGAGGTTCTTCAACATATCGCTGATTTGCGCCCACGCCCCGACGGAAGAGAAGGACGATGTGACCAAAGATGCCTTTTATGAGTGCTTGGAGCGCACTTATGAGAGATGCCCCCGCCACGACGTCAAAATCGTGCTTGGCGACTTCAACGCCAGGGTGGGCAAAGAAGGTATCTTTGGCACTACGGTCGGTAAATTCAGCCTCCACGAGGAAACATCCCCAAATGGGTTGAGGCTGATCGACTTCGCCGGGGCCCGAAATATGGTTATCTGTAGTACTAGATTCCAGCATAAGAAGATACATCAAGCTACCTGGCTGTCTCCGGATCGAAAAACCACCAACCAGATCGATCATGTTGTGATAGACGGAAGACACGTCTCCAGTGTTTTAGATGTGCGTGCGCTCCGAGGTCCTAACATCGACTCGGACCACTATATTGTTGCAGCCAAAATTCGCACCCGCCTCTGTGCAGCAAAAAACGCACGCCAACAAACACAAGGAAGGTTCGACGTCGAGAAGCTGCAATCACAACAGACAGCCGAACGATTTTCTACTCGGCTTGCACTCCTGCTCTCTGAGAGCACTCGTCAACAACTCGGTATAAGGGAACTGTGGGACGGCATTTCAAACTCCTTACGTACAGCTGCAACCGAAACCATTGGTTTTCGGAAAGTGCAAAGGAACAGCTGGTACGACGAGGAGTGCCGTGTCGCAGCGGAGAGAAAACAGGCTGCCTACCTCGCAACGTTACGATCGACCACAACACGTGCGGGATGGGATAGATACCGAGAGTTGAAGAGGGAAGCGAGACGCATTTGTAGACAGAAAAAGAAAGAGGCCGAAATGCGTGAGTACGAACAGCTTGATAAGCTGGCCGACAGGGGTAATGCTCGAAAATTCTACGAAAAGATGCGGCGGCTTACAGAAGGTTTCAAGACCGGAGCATACTCTTGTAGAACCCCCCAAGGTGATCTAGCCACCGATGCCCAGAGCATACTTAAATTATGGAGGGAACACTTCTCCAGCCTGCTGGATGGCAGTGAACACACAACACCAGGAGAAAACGAACCCGATACCCCAATCGATGACGATGGAGCAGATGTTCCATTGCCCGACCATGACGAAGTTCGAATAGCAATTGCCCGTCTGAAAAACAACAAAGCGGCAGGGGCCGACGGATTGCCGGCCGAGCTATTCAAACACGGCGGCGAAGAGCTGATAAGGTGCATGCATCAGCTTCTTTGTAAAATATGGTCGGACGAAAGTATGCCCAACGATTGGAATTTAAGTGTGCTGTGCCCAATCCATAAAAAAGGAGACCCCACAATCTGCGCCAACTACCGTGGGATTAGCCTCCTCAACATCGCATATAAGGTTCTGTCGAGCGTATTGTGTGAAAGATTAAAGCCCACCGTCAACAAACTGATTGGACCTTATCAGTGTGGCTTTAGACCTGGTAAATCAACCACCGACCAGATATTCACTATGCGCCAAATCTTGGAAAAGACCCGTGAAAGGAGAATCGACACTCACCACCTATTCGTCGATTTCAAAGCTGCTTTCGACAGCACGAAAAGGAGCTGCCTCTATGCCGCGATGTCTGAATTTGGTATCCCCGCAAAACTAATACGGCTGTGTAAACTGACGCTGAGCAACACTCAAAGCTCCGTCAGGATCGGGAAGGACCTCTCCGAGCCGTTCGATACCAAACGAGGTTTCAGACAAGGCGACTCCCTATCGTGCGACTTTTTCAACCTGCTTCTGGAGAAAATAGTTCGAGCTGCAGAACTCAACAGAGAAGGTACCATCTTCTATAAGAGTGTACAACTGCTGGCGTATGCCGATGATATTGATATCATCGGCCTCAACACCCGCGCCGTTAGTTCTGCTTTCTCCAGACTGGATAAGGAAGCAAAAGAAATGGGTCTGGCAGTGAACGAGGGCAAGACGAAATATCTCCTGTCATCAAACAAACAGTCGTCGCACTCGCGACTTGGCACTCACGTCACTGTTGACAGTCATAACTTTGAAGTTGTAGATAATTTCGTCTATCTAGGAACCAGCATTAACACCACCAACAATGTCAGCCTGGAAATCCAACGCAGGATTACTCTTGCCAACAGGTGCTACTTCGGACTGAGTAGGCAATTGAAAAGTAAAGTCCTCTCTCGACGAACAAAAACCAAACTCTATAAGTCGCTCATTATACCCGTCCTGCTATATGGTGCAGAGGCTTGGACGATGACAACAACCGATGAGTCGACGTTGCGAGTTTTCGAGAGAAAAGTTCTGCGAAAGATTTATGGTCCTTTGCGCGTTGGCCACGGCGAATATCGCATTCGATGGAACGATGAGCTGTACGAGATATACGACGACATTGACATAGTTCAGCGAATTAAAAGACAGCGGCTACGCTGGCTAGGTCATGTTGTCCGGATGGATGAAAACGCTCCAGCTCTGAAAGTATTCGACGCAGTACCCGCCGCGGGAAGCAGAGGAAGAGGAAGACCTCCACTCCGTTGGAAGGACCAAGTGGAGAGGGACCTGGCTTCGCTTGGAATATCCAATTGGCGCCACGTAGCGAAGAGAAGAAACGACTGGCGCGCTGTTGTTGACTCGGCTATAATCGCATAAGCGGTGTCTACGCCAGTAAAGAAGAAGAAGAAGACTTGATTACGGTCGAACTACTCAACCGATTTGCTTAATATTTTAAATGTTTACAAAACGCCTGGCTATCGTACCTACTACTAGATTCACAATTTTTTACAATTTATTGACAATGTTACGACAAAATTTATGTAAAAAAACATGGGGAAAAATCTAAGTAAAAAATCATTCATTACTTTATTATTTCTCAAAATTTTTTCATTATTCTAGTAGGGACGATAACCATTCACGAACTTTTTAAGAATAAATTGGGTTTTTGTGTTTCAGATGATCCAAACATGAGAAATCGTTTATACCGGTGAAAAAACGCGCGATTCCTCCGACAGATGACATCAAAAAATTCCAAAAAAATTTGTTTATACACTCCACGATATACGATATGATATGTGAAAAAGTTCTATTGTAGAATTAAAATTTCTATGAAAAAGAAAAATGTCAAAAAACAGGCCAGATTACCCTACTGACCCCTTAAACTTGACTCGCTATGCGCATTGAAGGCTCTTCCGGAAACAAATGTTGGAAAAAACGTTGGCACAAGTGTATTTAGTCCAAGGAGGACTCCTTTGAGAGGGATTTTGAAGAATAAATTAAGAATTTTAAAATTATGAACAAAGTCTTAATATTTTTGCTCATAGTAGTATGGGGTCTAGCGACGGTAGTGAACCGATGTTATCCAATTAACAACAAGACTTATTTTTTCCAAAAAAAATGCTCTCTGTTTTTCTTAAGATGCCTTATAGACTGAACGATATTTTCGGGCGGCAAAAGTCCACCATAGGTACTAAGGCCCACATATTCGGTAGCTGGTGCCTTGTACAGCTCTGGGTCGATTTTGACAATTTCTAGACTCGAGATGGAATACCTATAGGCATTATTTGTGCGAAGTTTTCTCACGACATATTCATTAGTGAAAGAATCAAATGGATTATAAGGTAACATAAGAAAGTTATGCACAAATTTGATGGAAATAGGTTGAATGGTCCCTAAGGTATAGGATTTGATCCAAAGGTGGGCGCTGCTACGCCCACAGACGTATTTTACAACATCTTCTATTGAGAGGTTCCTTATCATCTTGGGTGTAAAATTTAATTTCTCAGTGTTAAAAAAAAAAAAAAACTATTATACTCTCCTTGCAATATCTTGCGCTAGTAAAATAAAAAAAAAAAAACCATAAAAATAAAATTTTTGGTTTTAATGTTCAAAGAACTTCAACTTTAAATGTCTGCAATAGATATTACTTAAGTAACAACACTTTCAAAGCAAAGGTAAGCCACATCTTCAAACACATTTTTCGCATATTTTTGAACATACCTACATATCTTATATATAAAAATGAATCGCAAAATGTGTTGGTAAGCGCATAACTCAGAAACGCCTGAACCTATTTTGCCAATTCTTTTTTTAAAATGTTTGGTGAGGCTCAAGGATGGTTTTTACGGAAAGAAAAATTCGAATAATTGCCGGGAGACCCTTAAAAACAGCCCTTTAATTTTTTCCATACAAACGAATGAATGTTTGTTTATTAGTAACGCTAAGGGAAGGACTGAATCAATCTTGATGAAATTTTAAGAGAATGTTCTGTGTGGATCGGGGAAGGTTTGGAAATAAAAGAACCGTATGCTTTTCCTGAGGAAAAGTCGGAAAACTGGCAAATTCCAAAAAGTTATTTTTTTCCATACAATTTTTTTTTTTAATTTTTTTGTTTTGTTTTTCAATTACATATTTGAATCGTTCAAATTTGGCGTTTGCTTCAAACATTTTTTAAAATTATTCAGTGAAAACGTTATGAGTGTTGCACACAAAGTGATCAATTACAGATTGAAATTTGTAACGATGCCACGAAGTGGTCGCGCTAATATCGGTCGGCGTTCCACCAAGACACATGAACGAGTACTCCCAGGATGCGGTGACATAGTACGTGCAGTATTATGGATCGCGGTCAATCAACAAGCGATCGTCACGATGTCACAGCACGACTTTTCAAGCAACAGCTTCGGTGGACTATATCTTGAAGCAACGTATATATGGTGCTGTTAGATGCTAGATGTGGATGGTGGTAACACCAGATCAAATTGATGAAATCATTTCTGCGGAAATTCCTGATACAGAGAGAGATCCATTATTATACGAAGTGACCAATATGGTTCATGGACCTTGCGGACACCACAATTCCACTTCGTTTTGTATGTCGGACAATAAAAGCACAAAACGGTATCCACGTGCTTTTTTCGGAAACACAAACTAGAAATGATGGATATCCACTCTATCGGCATCGTTCACCGGACGACAATGGCAGAACATTCAGCATTCAATTTAGAAGAGTGAATATCGAAGTTGACAACACGTGGATCATACAATATTCACCATTATTGTCTAATTCACATTCAAAAGTTATATCAATGTTGAGTATTGCAGTTTGGTGTAATCGATAAAATACGTTTGTAAGTACGTCACCAAAGGAAGCCACATGGCGGTTATTGGTCTTGAACGATACGGTCGATACGTGAACTGCACTAAAGCGCTTTGTAGGATATTTACTTTTGCAATTCATGATTTTCCGACTGTTGTGCGTCTCGCAGTTAATTTGGAGAATGGCCATACGCTCTTTGGCCTTTAACCCAGGGAATACAGTACAAAAAATTGGAAATGGGTTAATTCCGGTTGATACTTCCGGTGGCTCGATATCAATTCCATTCGCCGGTTATCAATTCACTAAAGATGAACTCATCACGAATGTTCGGACATTGGTCAAATTATCGTAACTACGATTCCTTAAGTGCATGCGCAATGCTAGCTACCAAAAATGCCAATGTTGTTGACTTAAACTGGAGGATTCAAAGTCAAATTCCGGGAGACTTGCGCTCAGACAAATCGATCGATCGTCTTGACAATGAAGGCGACGCCGTGAATTATCCAGTGAAATTTCTAAATTATTTGGAGAGGCTTGGTATGCCACCGCATTATTTGCGTCTCAAAGTTGGATCTGTCATCATTATGTTTCGCAATCTGTAAGCGCCGAAACTGTGTAATGGAATCCGACTAATTGTGATGCAGCCATCGAATGCAAAGGGCAGAACGCTTGATTCAGCAAATTTCTTTGAATTCCAACGTTTTGCCATTTCAGTTCACACATATTCAGTTTCTAGAGAAAATTGCATTTGTGATTACAATCAACAGGACACAAGGATAGTCGATAGAGGTGTATGGCATAAATTTGGAAATGCTTTGTTTTTCACACGGCCAAAGATACGTGGCGTGCTCACAATTTGGAAAACTATCTTCTTTGTACATTTACGCACCGGAACAGAAACCAAAAAATGTTGTGAAATGATAAATTTAACTTTCTTTTCATTTCAAAACACAGAATTTCACGCAGGAAAACGGCTGCGGGGTCAGCTAGTATATAATACATATATAAGTTTAAATAAACTTCCAATAAATGGAAGAATGTGCCACTATATTTGTAATTGGCAGTAAATGCTTGAACGTTCAGCTACTGAATTTCCAAGGAAACTGTAAAAAGATAAGTGTTAAATGGTCGAATGCACCGAAAAGTATGCAACGAATTTTCTATTGAATTTGAATTTCCAATTTGTAAGCGCATTTAAACGCACACCATACACAAACACACACACTCACACACACAGACGCATACAAACAGATGTTATTATGTGTGGCCAGAAATTGAGTTGATTAGGATTACTTCGATGCCACAAATGCGCTTGCAACAACAGCAAATCAAGAAAATATGGCAAGCAGCAACGAGGTCGTGAGAAATGACTGGAATGAGTGAGTGGGTGAGTGTGTGTGGTGACCGGAAAGAAAAGCGGCAAGAACGATTAGAGTCTAGGTGTGGAGAGCTTGGCGGTTGGCGAGGGGAAGTCCATTGCTTGTATTGTGGTTAGAAATTGAAAAACTTTCAGACAATAAAGCCGAAAATTGTGCAACACGTTGCATGAAAAGGGAAAAAACACATAAAATGTGCTTTGGCGTGCAGAAACAGCAGGTGACACCCACACACACATGCATACCTATGCATGTGGTCTTTCGAAGCTTTGCACGCAGTCGTGTGTGGTATGTGGGCAAGAATGTGTAAATTTGTACAAGGTGTGAATCGAGCAAGTCCATGTAATGGCGCCCCACTGACTGCGCACGCAAACACATCAGTCATTCTTGCTCAACTGCGTAATTCTTACTCTGCCATGCCTGTTGGAAAATATTTTGCGATTCTTGTTTTTTCTTTTTCTTGTGTAACTTTGATACGGATCATTGAGGTAAGGTGAATTGAAGAACTCTACGGGAATGTTAAACACAAATGGCCTATAAACTGATCTTGGCGGAGTCTGGTGTGGCAAAAGATTGAAGATATTAATTAAGTAACGTAATTCTCCTAAGCTGCCTTAGACCACTCAGGTTTGTTTAGAACAACGGACCCAAAAGGAGAAGCTCAGATCTAGGATTACAAGCAACACAGGGCATATCACAAAGTTACTTTGGGATAGTGTGGATTATGGACAGATCAAAAAGCTTTTACTTCTAGGCAAATGAGACACGATATATTCTACGGCCCCAAATATATCCACTTAGGAGACATTAAGCAGCCGAATAAGGCTTAATTTGGTTACCAACTGGCATTGAAAAGGGCTTAATGAGGATCTAAGCGCGGCGGTTTGTGGTCTGGTGCTCCTGCGCCTTTCCTTTTTAACCAACCAATCTCTGCCTAGCGCTTTAGACTATATAGATCACATGTCAGAGTAACGGTTTGACAGCAATAGATACAGACGTCAAGTGATGGCGTACAAAAGCCATGAATAGGCGCCTAACGGCCGGTGACCACAAAAAGGTATCAAGTGGAGAGAACCACCATAGAAAAGCTAACAGAAAGAGTAGGCCGCAATAGCGCTCCGGAGAAGCATAAGACCACATGAATAACCCTGGATGTAGGATGTGAAGAAGCATTTATCGCCCAACCTTGGTCCGCAGATCCAAATAAAAGCTACATCAGCCGATTTTCTGATTTTTTAAACTAAAAAAATTAAAAAAAGGTGTTGAGATCTTTCTCGCTTCTAGGAACCTCACACTCTCCCTAACGCTATCCCCAGAGACGTTATTTATTCAATACACGAAGGTGCACAGGCTAGGCTTCACTATTTTTGGCAAAATCTTCCAATCCCTAAGCGGTACCACTTAAGAGACCAATATATTTTGGGTCTAGCAGGACGCAGCTAAGAATGTTTTCAATCTGTCAGAACACCACACTCGGGTAATTAGAGTATTCTCTTTGATTTTTTGGAATCCACCATATTCAGATATACACTGAGTGAGGAAATTCGTTTCCGGTGAATCAGGGTTTTTGAAGCCAAGCACAACTTATGGCAGAAGAAAAGTTCCAGTTGCCTTGCATAGCGCTCAAATTTCGTTTTATATATTGTAGCAGACTAAGCAACAACTTCTCCAGTCTAGACTCCGTTTAGGTGCCCGGATGACAGTAACCACCTCGTTTCGTGCCAGGAAAGACCCACTTACTCATCCTTCTGATACAACATCGCCAACAAAGCTAGTTTCCCGCATCTCCAGTAATAAGCTAAAGACTACTAATTTGTCTCAACAATAAAACATCGGACCTTTGAAGAAAATGTAGGAAAGGCCCAACTCAAAGTTGTAAGGCTAACCGATACACAGCTTAGCATTGCCACATTATTTTAGTTTCTTTTGTGAAAACCTTTTCAAATCTTGTTGTATTCACACCTATACAAAATTTCAAAATTGGCACTATGACCCGGAAACTTTTCGTGGGAGTACGTAGTGATTAATTGTGGTAACTCTCTAAATTCATAATTTCTTTCCAAACCTCTGCATGATAACAGGACCAAGTAAAGAATTGTTTGTTATAGCAAAACGCACCTGAGCGCCTGCGACTTACTGCTAGTCTCCTTTCTTGCGAGGCATTGGTGAGCGCACTCACTCAGGCATTAAACTGATTTGTGGTTTTATTTGCGTCTTACTGCATGTCATCTGCATTTACTTTACACACTAGATCGGCACTCGGAAATATGTGAAAAGCATATGCAAACAATGGTGGCAACAAAAACAACAACAATAATAAAATTGCTACACTTAACAAATAGGATTTGAAATGTGGCAACACAGGATCTAACACGTTGCAGGAGCTGACTGATAAATGTGGTTATATAAATGTGCATGTATGTGTGTGTGTGTGTGTGTGAGTGGGTGAGTGTATGAGGACAGAGTAAATCGCATAACAATTTACTTGAAATGCACATAATTCGGTCATCTGTCGGAAAACCAGTTTGGAGAGATAATCCGAGCTTGAGTGCCAACAGCGGTTTTTGTCCATACATCATGCGTTTGAAAGCGTGTGTGTGTGTGACTTAAGTTGCGGCGACAAGTGGACACTTTTAGTTAGAGCGGATGTCAGAAATAAAGCACTGAAGTATTTAACTGGATACATATGAAAACATGTTTAAACACATATACAGGGTGCCACAAATCTCTATCGGAGTAGATACCGCTTACACAGTTATATCATCCGATGTTGCTATTTTCTTTTCATGGGGGGCGTTTTTTACGTAACGGGTTCCAAACACAGCACGGATGGTTTCCTTCTCACTTTAACTTGCTTTCAAACGGATGTTCTTTGGCTACCCAGTAGATACTTGGTCTAAGACCGGAAGTCGTTAACTGCCTTAGCCATATGTAAAATATTTTTTTATTTTTTATAAAAAAATATGTTAAATAATTGTTTCTGACCAGTTCGAAGTGAGTGGCATTCAGAGAACTTTCTCACTCCATCCTCTGGGTGCCACAAATAGACAATTTATATTAAACTTTTAGCGGTTCCAGGTATGTATACCATATTTTGGCACCTTTCTTGAAGTGCAAGATTTCAGAATCCATAATACCTTCACTTTTCATCTTTAGTAGTCTCCTTATCAAGCTTAACTCCGACTTAGTTTGAGAGGGCTCGGATGAAGATCTCGTTAGACATTGACTAATTTCAACATTGATTCTAGGTTAGAGTTATGAACCCCTGTACCTCACCTTTTAAATAAGATGGCCATAAATCATAAAGTAACAAGATTCCAATCGAATTTTCAGAAGCAATGAGTAATCGATTACTAAGAAATAGATGCTCTTCTAGAAGTTGTGGTATGCCACATTGAAGTTTTTTGATTCAAGAAGATTTATAAATTGAGTACAGAAGATACAATTTTCTATAAGAGTACACTGCTGTACTCTTAATGAATGTATTGACATCATTGGCATTAAAAATGTCTTTTTCCATACTGGATAAGAAAGCAAAGCAAGTGAATGGTATTGAATGAGGGCAAGACGATATATCTCCTGTCATCTAAGTCATAGCCATCGCGACTTGGCTCCCACGACACTGTTGACAGCGATAACTTCGAAGTCGTATTAAATTCCATCTATCTTGGAACCACCATTAATACCAGCAACAACAAGATATACAACGACATTGTTGTAGTTCAGCGAATTAAAAGACAGCGGCTACGCCGGTTAGGTCATGTTGTCCGAAGGAACGAAAACACTCCAGCTCTGAGAGTATTCGACGCAGTACCCACCAGCAGAGGAAAAGGAAGACTTCCTTTCGTTGGAAAGACCAGGTAGAGAAGGACCTGACTACGCTTGGAATCTCCCATTTTCGCCAAAAAGTGAAAAGAAAGATCGACTTGCGCGCTGTTTTAAAATCGGATATAACCGGGTAAGCGGTGTCTACGCCAATAAAGAAGAAGAATTATAAATTGACATACTATATTTGTTTGTTGAATATTGGGACCGTAACATAGAACAGTTCCCGCTCATTGCGCGACGAACTAACCCGATGTAGCCTTGCCCTTGTGTACAAACGCGAACTAGGTCCTTAGTTTTTGAGATATCGATCTCTCAAATTTTACACACGTCTTTTTCTCCTTAAGGAGATATACCACTGTGACAATTTAAAAAAAAAAATTATTTAGTTTTTCGATAGCTTATATTTCTATAAATATCCTGTAAAATCGGGAACGTCGTATCCTGAATAGTTTTTAGGTTGGCAGCGTTCTAAAGAGCGACCGCTCAGAGGTGCAAACATATGTAAGTGAAACTTTAAACTCGGTTTTCTCGTTTTTCAAAATTGTTGGCATCATAACTCAACGAGAAATTAACCGATTGACTACAAATTAAAACTGAATTGTTGAATACATTCACTATACAATGACCTATGATATTTTTGATTGGTTGAAAATTGTCAATTTGGCATTAAAAAAACTACCTTTTTTTTCAAAATTACGCCATTTTGTTAATTTCTGACATTTTTCAAAGATCGTAGGTCATTGTGTAGGAAATACCTTTAAATTTATTAAACTTTTCAAATTTTTTTGTTTCAGCTACTCATTCGGCCGAAATCATGCCAGCAGTTGGGGCACTTTTTTTTGGCACCTCCGAACACAGCCCATAACTCCGTTATTTTTAAACATTTTTGTAAAAAAAAACCTTAAAATTTAGCTGAAAATATACCTTATTACGTTCAAAGAAGTTCGAAGTATTCAATCGAGTTATTGCTCTTAAAAAAAATAACGAAAATCGCCTAATTATGCGTCACACTGGTATAGCCCCTTAAGCAGCTGCTCATTTGCCGGAACCGCAGATATCGGACAACTATAGCATAAAGCTGGTATAAAAACGAGCCGATGAAACTCAAGTCCTTAAATAGAAAACTATTTAATTTGTCAAGATGGCTTCAAGAAATTTGGCAGAGGATATTGTCCAAGAAAACGATACTTTCTGGTTAATGAATACCACAAGACATCATGTATATAAGAAAAAATTCCGCAAGTATGAGTTCCTCTATTGGTCCTTTTTGCAACAGTAATCTCTCGCTGAACACTGTGTTTGCTTCTCTTAAGTCCAATCATATGGAACTGTGTTCATGGTTAGGATGCGTACCGATGATCGAAACATCGAAAACTATACAAAGTAAAGACTTGTAGTAGCTTTCGTGTAGGAAGCTCTGCCAGAACGAATATATTCAGATATATTTATTGAAAACTAAAAGATCTAGCTCTAGTGAGTTTTTTGGTGCCTGAACTCTTTCACTCACTTCTTTACTTATGACTGATTGTAACTGAATTGAATTTAAAACTTCTTTAATAGTAGTTCAAAAATCTCTTATTCACCGAATCACTCACATTTTTTCGCTCGTGCTTGATATATTAAATATACCAAGAGTTGTAAGAATTTAATTTTCTTCAAGGCTAGAAATGCAATGGTAAATCGTAATTCGGACTTACATAAATTCTGCATTCAATCAAATCCTTGAGGACATGCATACACCTGTATTCAGACAGCTGCAGACCGCAAGTTGCACATTATCATTTACTCCATCATCATTCGCATCCGTGCAATAATTCAAGTGGCATGCGGTTTGAGTCCACTTCAAGCCTTCATACTGACGTTGGCAGGCAATCGATAGCACATACGTCCGTCGCCTCCGTCGCTTTTTCAGTCCAGTATATTCGGCAGAACCGCAAGCAGCAATAGCAGCCTGATGGAGTCGACAATGGCATTGTGGTAAGAAAATAGGATTTTGGGAGTATATATGTGGCTTATGATTTTCCTGAGTCTTGCAAACACGCTTGACTTCGTGTCGACTATGACTTATGTACATAGCTTAGCGAGTGTATGGAAACAACTCGAGCAGGAAATCTGCTGTTTTATATATTTATTTATATTGTATAATTTTGTATACACCATACATATACATATGTATGAGCAAATGGTATATTCATGTAGAATAATAGCCAAATAACTTGAGAAACTTAATTGAATGATAAATCATTCGAAGCAAGTGTTTAATTAAAGATGAGAGATCAAGCGCCAAGGAGTCATTTGTGTTTCTGGCTTGAAATTCCCAGAAATTGCTAACTGCATATATATTTTGAACCTTTTCAGCTGCCACTTATGTGGTCAATGTCTAAAGGTGGGTGAAAATGTTGATGCAAACAGCGTAAGTTTGGGAAATATGTAGGCGCTGACGATTAACAGGGTTTAACCGTAGCCCAGAACAGTCGTCTAGATAATGCAATAGCATGACGTTAGTTTATCAGCGAAGCGCAGGCAAACCTTATGATTTTGCGCTTGGTTTGATCAAAAGCCAAAACGTGAGCTTAAGCACCTCGGCAGTGCGGAACGATGGCGGAGTGGAATGATTCCACGCTCGACATACTACTGAGGGGCAGCACTATATAGTGCTACACTGATGGCTCGAAAAGACCGCGTATCAAACTATCCTTACTAACGTTTCTGAGCATCTTTCAAGCAGTAGTCTTTGGTATAAGTCAGGGTGCAGAACTAAATCTCAACCGCAACTATCGCAACCAGCGTATCGCTATATTTAGCGAGAGGCAAGCGGCACAAAAGGCGATCTCGTCGTATGAGGAACCGCCTATCAGTGTGTAGCCGGGTACACCTAATCTGGGTGCCGGTAGCTGGCAATGAGCTAGCCGACGAAGTAGACCGCTTTATGGCAGCGTCCAGGATGATGGAGTCAAAACCATACATTGCAGTGGAGTCCCACACTTTAAAGGAGCTGCTTCGCACGGTTAAGAGAGTGGGTAGAGGACTTTGCAGAGTTTAAGGAAATAATGAACCTCTCCCAAAACAAATTTCGCTTCCTTGTCGCGCTCCATACAGGGCACTGCAGGCTCAGGAAGCACTTGTCCAACATGGGCATAGTCTCTTGCCTAAACTGCCAGTTCTACGACATGGAACAGGAAACTCAAGAACACATGATTTTGAATTGCTCAGCAATTCGCAGAAGCAGGGTCAAGACCCTAGGCTTCATCTACGTGGACAGGGATCACATCACTTCAGTCGCGCCCAGCAGGCTCCTGGAGTTATTCAGGATGATGGATCTTTGTGACCATATGTGATACAAGGTCGCAGGGCAAAGCCTCAATTTTGCTATAAATCTAAATAATGCAAACTTATCTGAGTAATGTCAATAGTGCTACATTTTAGTCTGTTACAGAGACCTTATTCTTCTTAAACAACATTTTTTACTATTTCTTCAACACGCTCTCAGAAAGAGATAACTATGACGGGAAAAATTACTCTGAAGAGTCCGAGCTAAAATATGAATGTCAAGTTATGTCCTCACAGCAATTATATGGTTGCAATTATCCATAGAATTATTACTTTCCAACAAACTAAGAGGTCGCTTTATCTCATTGAGTGCGCTTATTTCTTGATCTCAACTGTAACAGACGACAATCTCAAGCATGCTTGATGTTGGAAACTAAATTTGACAACATCAAATAGAAGCAGTAGTCAGTCTGCAATCGACCAACTTTGTTATATTTCAAAGTATAATGTTGTGAGCCTTGTACGACCCGAGAATTATTATAGGTAGCTAGTCGTTTGATGGTACTTATGAGGAAATACTACTTCTATAATTTTAAGGAGTTAAACACCACATTATGTTTATATTCTTAGTCTAAAAAAATACAATAATTTTCATATAAAAGGTGGAATAAAAGTTATAAAGAGCCGAAGAGAGCGAATCAGAGAAGGTAGGGAATCAAAAAAAGTCATAATATACAAAATTTTCTTCGAAAACTCACCTGATAGAAGCTATAGTTGTTGGCGATAGCATCACCATGCGCCCGCTGATGTTGATACCACGAATAGGCGCGTTTCGCTGGCGAGATGAGAATCGATACGATCTTTGCATGCGGCAGGAGAGCGTGTGCACGTTTTGGCACCGCTTCACCGTCGAAATAGGTCGCACTTTTCTCAAACATATAACGCGTTGGGGTTGCCACGGTGGTGTTGCCGTTCGAGTCGGACGGGAAGAAGTCCATGTACCAGTCGAGGCCACGGTAATAGTTGTTGCCATTGAAGAATTGTATTTCTTCGAATGTGTCGGGGCTGGGTATATTACTAGTGATGCTTGAGTGCATAGAGAGGAATGTGTAGAGTGCAGTTGTACCCGTTTTCTGTGGACCAATCACTAGAAACTTGGGCAATGAATCACAGCTTTTCTTTTTCGACCAGATTTTCTTATGGCGTGGATCGTCACACGGGTTACCCCAAACGGGATCCACTTCTTCGGGATGCAGACGGAAGTACATTTCCGCTAGTTGTATAGGCGGCGCTGAGCTGAGTTTCAGGTTAGTCCAGCATTGCAGGAACTTGATTACCGATTGGAACGTATATAAAGCCAGCCGATCCGAGCCATAGTTCGACATATGTGTCATGAAAATATTTATCGGATTATAGACTATAGTTTGGAAGAGTTCACCACCCTGTATCGATTCGTCAAGCTTGTCACGTCCGCCCGGATAGCGATCGATGTACATGGTGTGCGTGAAGAGACCACATGTCTGCCGTGGCAACACCATTATATCGCGGTGTATGAAGCCACGCCGTAAGCGTGCGGGTCGCAAATGCGGGTACTCTTCCGTGGACGTGACTTTCACATTCCAAATATTCTTCCACGCTATGTACAGTATTTCATGCGCCGGATATACACCCGAATGATGCGGCGATATTGAGTAGCCGGAGTCCGTGGGTATGTTGTGCTCCTTGGCAAAGGCGTAATTCAGTTGCATCTCTGACATAAGCAAAGTCAGATTGTCATAAAGGTGCGGCTGTTGATGCTTCCACATGTGCGAGAACCAATTGAATTCCTGCACATTGCGCAACAAATAGTCATCGCCCAAATTCTCTTCGCGCTCGCCGTGATGATAGAACTTGCCGGAGAAACCCAAGTTGAAGCGGAAACCCGGCACCATCGACGCAATAATACGCTGTGTGGCTATCAGTGCCTGCACATCGTCCGGACGCAGACGCGTACCCCGCTCACCCACGAAAATATCGTCGATATCCACTAATATCATACGCTCAAGACTTAAGCTCAGCTGACCATGACTCAAGTAGGACAGCGCGTCCAGAAATAGCAAACGGTGCAGCCAGAAACGCAAACTGCTGCCGAAGAACACGCGTTGTATGCCATCAAAATGGCCATGATCTTGCAGCACAGTGGTGAGTGGTAACTGCACTTGGCCACCGCTGTCCGATGGAAAATCCTGCGTATTACGCTGTGCCCATTCAACCGGTTCGTAGGTGGTGTGGTTGTGTTGGAAGACGGCCCAATCATCGCCTGGTAAAGCGCCCCACGCCGTTTCACCGGCACGCGTTAGACGCAACACTGGCGAGGCGGGATTGAGACTGGCATCGCGTAGGCGCAAATTCGTATGTATGTAGAGCGGAAAACCGCGCAACTGCGCCGCCACCAAAGTCTCCTCGCTCGGGCTGACAAAACCTACTATGCCGACAGAGTATTCACGACAGTATTTATCCAGTAACTCACGATTCCATTTATCCATATTCAAGTATTTGTCGAGATTTTCGAAAACGATCACGCCGTAGCGGCCCTTGTCGAGATTCGTTAACACAGGAAGACTTTTGCCGGCCACTTCGATTTTGTACCTGTAAAAATAAAAATAGAGAGTTAAAGTACGGCGCTCAACAAAATCAGTGCTAAAATTACTAATAACTATGGTTTTCAATGAAGCAATACTTCTTTCGGAGTTGGTCAGTTTGGTTTGCTATTTCATAATGAACAGACTTATATCGAAAATCGTACACCCTAATTACCAAAAGAATGGTCTCGAAACGTCATGCGTGCTTGCTCCAACATTCAGTCGACGTAATCGCCCAGCAACGTCGGTAGTTCGAGAAACCATGGAACAGTTTCGCACCACATTTACTCGGGTTGATGATGCGCATCCTGAGAGCACCTGCAGTGCGCACCTAAGACGATATTGCGTCTGTTTACCAGAGTATCGAAAAAGACCCGAATGAGTCCATACCATATCGATCAGCCATCAAGCGCGTCGTACGTTCGATGAATGAGCACAAAGCGAGATAGCCGCCGATACCGATTTTTACAAGAAAGATTGGGTAGGCTATATTGGCTTGTTGTCACTCCATACAAAGGCCTGCAGGTCCTTTGTAATACCAGATGGCGGAACCTTAATAATACAAACTAAAGTTTAAGTCACGTAAAACGTCAATGATTGTTAGATACTTCATATCTAGTTCTAATGTTGGGTAGTCGAAAAAGTATTTTCGTATTTCTAATCAAACTACAACTTATTTGTTTTTATATTTATAATAAACTTTAATGAACCAAATATGTACCATTTTGGTCGACCACTTTTTGCCATTTTTTCGCTAGAGACATTATTCCAGCAGTGTAAAAGTTTTCTGGTTTCTCGGTAAAAAACAACTGCTACAAGTAATTTTCACAGTCTTCTCTTGAAGCCAACTTTACCCCATTAGGGGAGTTCCGCATTGACGGAAACAAATGGTAGTCCGATGGTGCTCTCCCAGTTTTTGCCGAGTCATCAAAGATGTGTATGGTCTAGTGTAGTACCGTTGGAAGACGCAGCCCTTTCTGCTGATTAGTTCTTTCCGTTTTTTCCGATTGCTTCTTTCAATCTCATCAGTTGTTGACAGTAAAATGTAGAATCAATCGTTCGACTAGGCATAACCTTTCAAGGCATCAATCCTAGCTTTGCGACCATTTGCTGAGCTTCACCTCGCTTGGATCATGATCTTTTTCGCACATTATTGTCGTATTTGATTCACTTCTCGTCTCCTGTTACCATTCGCTTCAGAAGTGGTTCGATTTCATTTCGTCTCAGCAAAGAATCGCAGATGTTAAGTTCCTTAGCGATGTCATGGCTGCTTATGTGACGGTCCTGGTCAATATTTTCCATAATTTCTTCGACTTTTTCAACGATAGGACAACTAGAGCGAGGTGCATCCTTCAAATCAAAGTTTCCAGAACGGTCGTTGCGGTCACTTGTTATTAAATAATGGCAATCCCACATCTCTATAATAAAGCTGAATTCTTGGCCATAACATTAATTTGGCTCAGGGGGTCACAGTAGCAAGGGGCACCCTACACTGTAGGCATCTGCCACAAAATTGGTCACGTTTTCGGATAAAAGTCGTACATCATGCTGGGCAATCTCGTCCACTAACCCGACATCGATGTCTTTGTGACCTGGCTCTCAGTGAAAGCGAAGTTGTTTGTTCCTGCCGACATTTTCCATCGCTGTCCTGCTTCCAAAGAAACTTGCTTGACTGTGGGGACTGGCTTCGCGGCTTTCCTAACAGGAAAGACCTTTGATGAAATATACTGCAGTGGTCCGGCAGCTTTATGCCTAACTCTGTACAGTACCACATATTGACGAACCCACTACATTCTCCATATTTGTAAAGTAGGTTTTCAAAGTAATTTACAAGATGCGTTCCCAAGAAAACAGGAATTAAAAAGAAACAGAACAAATATTTTTTTCAGCAAATGGATTTTTCCGAAAAGGAAGAAGTCGCACGATGCCACATCAGGTGAATATGGAGAGTGGTTAATGGTTAGTGGTTAATGGTAATGTGATTTTTGGTCAAATAATCGTCCTTCGCATGTTGGATTCTGAGCTATTTTTGGTCGTCAGTCAGTTTGTGAAAATTTCTTCCTTCATTTAAGTACTACCCTACCAAATATACATGGATATTACAGACAAGTCGAACACATCCATAACTTTAAATAACATACACACTAACCAAATATCGCCCAGCTCAAGCTGGAGTCTTTGACCGGCAATGTTTTCTATTACGTATTTATACAATGAAATGGCACAGGATAGCTGCCAATGGCACAATAATACACACACCCGTACGCATGCACACAAATTACATTTTAAATACAGTTTAATATATGCTCCATTAGCTGCGTTGCATACTTGCAGGCGTGCGGATGAACTATTTGCATGCTGATGTGCCATATTTTCTAAGCTAGTATGTGTGTATCCTGCGGAAGTAGTGCTTTCAGTACGCCCGTAGCTGCAAAAACTATTTGCAACGCACACACATACACACACACTCACGCACTTGTAAAGCGAATAATTTAAACGGGCGACGCAGAATGCCTGCAATCGCATTAACTGCGCCCTAAACTATGCTATTGACCAGACAGCTACTCGCAATTCCATAAGCTACTACACAATTTCATTATGCTCGGTGAACCCTTTGGGCCTATGCCCTGGCGACTTGTATGTGTGTGTGTGTGCGCGTGTCATTTACTGCCCAGCCGCTGCATGTTCGGGAAATCGCGGCATTGCCACTGGCAAAATGCGTTGCCACGCAGGTCATTGTGGTCATAGCGGGCATTGTAGCGGTAAATGCTGCTGTTATACGGTGAATTTTGGTGCTGTTGTTGTTATCGATATTGTGTAAGCGCTGTGTGGTATCCGCTGACATGCCGACATGTGCACTTTTGCATAGTTTTAGGCGGGCAAAGCCTGCGAAAGCGCATTAAATGCCTGCTTGCACATGCAAATGATGTGTGTGTGTGTGTGTGTGTGCGAAAATTATAGTTTTTATGCATAATATTTTAATAAACCTGTTTGGTACTTAATTACAATCCTATCAGCACATTGAAAGCATACATTGAGGCGTGCATAACTCAAAAGCTATACATGCATGTGTGTATCTGAATGTATGTATATCGTTCGATTTTTGCGGAGGTAAAAGGCTCACAATATGCTAATAATATGCTTATTCGCCAACACAGCACTGCTCATGTCATTAAGCGCCTGAAAGCAGGCTTTAATTTTCTGCCCTTAAGCCGCAATACATGCTGCGGTGTAAATTTTTATGCCTCCGTTAGAGTGTGTGTGTGCGTGCACGTTCGAGCGCGTGAAAACGATTTGTAACATGTGCCGCCGCAATGCACCACTCCTGTTTGTCTATTTTCCCATGTCCACATTGTCAACGTTGTATGTTTGCTTTCAGTTTTTTTTGTTTTGGTTTTTGAAAAATATTTTTTCCCATTTTCTCGCGCAAATTCTGAAATGTAAACGCAACCCAATCTCAGGCCTCCCAGCATCGACGGAAAAAACTTCAATTAAAATACCGCAACATATGCCGGCAACAAAAAGCCTAACACACCATAAAAAGTAAATTAAGAGTGGAAGCGCGGCAAAAAATAGCAAAAAAAAAATGCACAAAAAACAACCACAGATACACACATACATTCACACAAACATAGCGATGAACAAACCATGCGTGAAATAAATAAACAACACATATACATACAAACTCCCGGTAAGCGTACGACACTTGGCGAAATCGAAAATCATCAGCGCAAGAATTGAAAAAGTGGGTCGGCACAGCCTCGAAATGCTATGAACCAGTTTTTTGGTATCACTGCTCACCATTTATGCTTTCACAAACTTTTTATTTACCAAACACTTCGAAAAACCTACATATTGAAAATTTGTAGCATACCTCATGGCGCTGAAATAATTTTAAGTTTTAGTTTCCACGAATTTTCACTAAAATTCTTATCAAAATAAAAATTTTCCAGCTGGACTATTTTAAAGCTTTGATGACTTCTAAAATTCAGTTCAATTCGACTTCGAAATGAAATTTCATAAAATGCAGTTTGTTAAATATTGATTTTTAGAAAAATTTATAAGTATGTTTAAATGAAATTTTTTCAAAGCTTTCACAATGCAACTGGAACTTTCATAGCGACTTTCACTCATTGTAATATATTAATTTTATTTTTCAATTCGAAAGAGACATTAAAAATTTGTAAAAAAAATGAACAAAAATACTGGCGAAATGGTATGAGCTTTCACTATAAGGTAAGAGCTTTCATAATTTATTATTCAATTCGAAAAAAAATTTAAAATGAACGATTATTTTCATAAAGTTAGGAGCTTTCCACTATAAGGTAGGAGGTAACATTTTTTTTTTCAAAAATATATGAAGTTTCCACTATAAGGACGAGACCTATTTTTCAATACGAATTTATTGAAGCTTTCACTATTGTGGGAGCTTTCATATATAGATACATATTTATATTTATTTATTTTTTTTTTTCAATTCAAAAATTTATTTAAAACTATACAAAAAAAAATAATAATCGAAATGATATGTGCTTTCATTATAAGGCCAAGGCTTTCATAAATCATTTTTTTTTAATTTGAAAAAACATTTAAGACTTAGTACAAAAAAATTATTTTCGCAACGATACGAGCTTTCACAATAAGATACAAAAGATACAAAAAATATTTGCGGAATGAAATAAGCTTTCACTATAGGTAGGAGCTTTCACAATTTTTTTTTCAATTCAAAAAAAGTTTAATACTTTATACAAAAAAATTTATCGAAATGATATGAGCTTTCACTTTAATCTAAAAGCTTTTATAAGTCATGCTTTTTTTTTAATTTTTTAAAACTTAATACATAAAAAATTATTACGAAATGATATGAACTTTCACTATACAAGTATATAGGGGTTTTCGTAGCAACTTTCACTCATTATCAAATTAATTGATTTTTATTGCATAATAAATCAACTATTTTTAGACCAAACTTTATTTTCGATTGAAATAATTCAAAAATGAGTTTGAGTAGAAAATTTATTGAAAGTTTTGTGATTTAATATTATTTGCTTTATACCATTAGGTACACAAAATATCTCTGGAAATTAAATATGAGAGCCATAATGTGTTTATCGTGGTACTCTACGTTCTTTAAGGTATAAGACCAATCTAGGAATTTACTATACATAGAAGCTTCTTCACCTCTTGGGAACTACGTCACTGTTGGCAGTTAAGGACTTTGTTTGGTATATCACGGAGCCAGCATAAATTCCACCAATAATCTACAGGGTCCGGCACTTCTCTCCATTCGCGCAGCTGTCGCACTGGAATCAGCTGTTTATAAATTTGCTGAATGACAGTTCGGAGTATTGTTCACAAGTGTACAAAAGCGTTTTGCCAAAAGTGAACACAAAAACAAGTGATCAGCTATGGAATTCAAACGTAATAGTGTGACTGCTTTATATTTAGCTGGAAAATCACAGCCAGCAATTGTTCGTGAGTTCAAACACCTTAATGTGACTTGTTACAATGATACTGGTAGCATCGCAAAACGCCATGGAGGTGCATCAAAAGACTGCAACGTCACGTGAGATGGTTCGGAAAGTGAAGAAGCGACTTGAGCGAAATCCACGACGAAGTGTCAATCAAATGGCTAAAGAACTGAAAATATCCGACCGCAGCAGCCGACGCATATTGAAAAATGAGCTCAAGGTCAAGCCTTACAAGTTCCAAAAGACCCATGATCTCGCGGTCAAATTCCGAACATTGTGTTTTCTGACGAAAATATTTTTCCAATTGAGCAATTCGTAAGCTCTCAAAACGATAGGGTTTACTTGACCGACCGTTCATACAAGAATCTAAGTCATCGGTTGGCCACCAGGAGGCAGCACCCGCCACAAATAATGGTTTGGGCCGCTGTCACCGCAGATGGGCGCTCTCCAATTGTTTTCATCGAGCCTGGCGTCAAAGTAAATGCGACATATTATCGGAAAAGTGTTCTGTAGGCTGCTTTGAAGCCGTGGACAAACAAATATTTCGGTCGCAAACCATGCACGTTTCAACAAGACTCATCACCGTCTCACAAAGCACGAGTCAACCAAGAATGGCTGAAAAACAACATTCCGAACTTCATTACGACCTCAAAATGGCTCTCGAATTCACCAGATGCGAATCCAATGGATTATTTATTATTATTGTCTCTGGGCCATTTTGGAGAGCAAGGTCCGAAGTAAAAAATACACCAGTCTTGAGATTCTGAAGAAAGCCATTGAGCCAAAATACCGGCAAGTCACATTCGGGTAGCTTGCGATTCGTTTTTTGGCCGTCTGAAGACCATAGTTAAGGCAAAAGGTGGTCATATCGACCAAAAGTGAATTGGTTCTGAATTTATGATTATTTTCACACATTTTGTACTTTAAAATAAATAAAAATAATTTGGAACTTCGAGTGCCGGACTCTGTAAGCCTGGAGATCAATCGCATAATAACTCTTGCCAACAGGTGCTACATTGGGATCTGTAGGCAAGTGAGAAGCAGATGTCTCTCTCGACAAACAAAAATTTCGCTATATATAAAAGCCTCTCATTATTCCCATTTTATTATACGGCGCAGAAACATGGACAATGACAAACCGAGAAGAAAAATTACCGAGTGAAAGATGTATTAGCTCTACGACGACATAGCTAACCGCATAAAAATTTACCAAATGCGCTGGTTAGGTTTGCAGGATGCATGCATGTGATTATCCAGCGAAAAGCTCCATCGACTCGAGGCCCATGGGTGAACAACGGAAGCAAGATCGCCCACGCACCTAATAGGATCACCAAGTTCATAGCGAACTGTCTGTACTTGGCTGTACAACTGGCGTCAATTTACAAAGGATAGAACCAACTGATGAAGTTTTGTATTCTTGGCTCAGACCGGTCCACGGTTATAGTGCCAAGAATAGTATAGTTATTTATTCCATACAAATCCCAGCTTCAATAAAGGACCGACAGATAACAAAAAGTCACAACATCCAGAAATATATCGGACAATTTGGATTATTCACAACCGTATTGACAGAAAGTCACAACTCTCCACAATTGGCTTTCTGGTGTTAAATGTTAATTACAACTCAAAAAATACATAACGGCCTAATTGCCCGAAAAGTTCTGTCAATTGACACCAACCAATGCCTACTGGGACCATATACTTCCACAAATGTTCATATGTACGGCACGTATGTGTAAGAGTCGCATTTTCATACGCTCAACCAGAGCCAGACACAATAGCTCGTGCCCATTACGCGGTTAGCGCCAATGAACGCACACTGTTGCTGTCCAATTTTTTTCCGAATTTTTTTTTATTCAAAAAATGCGAAATTTCACTGTCCCGCAAACATATTTTGTTGCTCTTTTTGTGGGCGCAGCTGTTGCAGAAATTGTCAAAAATGTAAATTTGTTGCTCCACCGCCTTCGCCAACTAGCCGTTGGCCGCCAGGCTGCTAGCCACCAGCCGCCTACATCCCGCCACGACATTGTGCTCTAAATTGTTGTTATTGTTTTACGAAAAATTTAGTTTATGTTTTGTTTTGTGTGTGTAAAATCCGGCAATTTCGTCGAAAAGTTGCAAATGTGTGCGAAGAGCCGTTTTGGTGTTGACCAAATAACAATAAAGTCGCGCTGGCAATATGCGCCGGAGTGTAGGTATGTACAGGGGTATGTGAGTGTTTGGCTAAAAGGGGTTACCAAATAGGTCAAACCTCTTCAGTTATGTACACTGAAGCCATTATACGCTTCACAAATACAAAGGATTCTTTACAAGATTTGATTGTTGAGTTTGCATGGCATCATATGCTATAGTGGTCCTACATCGGCGGTTTCAATAAATGACTGGCTTCTTGGGGAGAAAGTAGGGCACCCCGAAATGGATCACTCTTTATGTACTATATAGTTGTTATGGCAACTTATCAATTATCAATTTAGTTTCTAAATTGCTTCAATTTGTAGCAACACTAAAGGTCGGATCTCTCACCTATCCCATTCCATTGCTACTGCGACACCCTTTACATGCTTTGCAATACATATATATATATTTGGCTGCTTTTTTGGAGCAATACCTGGAGGCAGTTCAAGAGAAAATTGTGCATTAAGCGTAGGCTTTTCCACAAATAGTGAGCCGATTCAACAAATTGCATGTTTTTTTCAGCTTTACCGGCTGACGGTAAGTATGATTGTAGCCATTGCTCTGAGCTTACTTTGAACATAATACGTTTTTTATAAGCTTACTGCAGAATTAAGCTTACATTTTTCAATGTATCTATTTCACTTTTCACTCTCGAGAAAAAGCGTGTACCATTGGATTTTAATAAAGAATTACCGAAGTAATTCGAATATGCTACAAAAAAGTTTGTGTCCCAGTGTCAAAACGACGACAACTGACTGAAGCCACTAAAGCTTCAGAAAAATATCCAGTATTGTGCGACTTAGTCCGATTACTGTACCAGATTTCGAAAATAAAATTAGAAAGACGTGGTCTTTTGCCCGGAAAAAATGGTACGAAAGGCGCCAGTTGCCTAAAGCTCATCCGACGGTAATGTCAATGTATCGCTTTAAATCCTCATCAGACTTAAAAAAGGGTCTTAGTGATGCCATAGTGAAGTAATCGATCCGTAGCGCAGAAGGCTCTGAAAGGGCGGGTTCAATCGCCGTCGTTCTGGAAAATATCGTCTTTGAGCCAACAAATGAGGCAAGTGATATTAATAGGCGAATTAGCAAAAAAATTGGTCAATGGAACAGTGACAGATCAAACTTTTCGTGGGTGGATCCATTAAATTCTGTATGAAACTCGGTAAATCTGCGACAAAGACGTTTGAAATGATCAAGCAGGCTTACACAGATGTTGCTTTAGCAAGAAGTGGTGTGCTACGGTGGCATCAAGCCTTTTTGAAGGGTCGGGAAGAGGTCGCTGATGAAGACCGGTAGAATGAGCAAATCCAAAGTGAAAACGACGCTAATTGCCTTATGTGACATCAAGGGCGTCGTCCACTATGAACTTGGTCCTCCTAGACAAACTTTTACGTAGAAGTCCTCAAGAGATTCAAACGAAAGGTCAATCAATCAGCTATCTAACCAAGACCTACAGCTCAGATGTGTTTCCTTGCCTGATTGATTCAATGATTTTTTGTTTTTGAAATCTACTCAGTCCTATTACTTTCCGGTCAAACTCTGTATCTTTGGATCAGATGGTAACCACCATGTGTGGAGAAGATAAGTCGTTCCATGTTTCAGTCAAGAATGCAAACAAATCACGTTGACAAATAATATTAGCAGATAAGTAGGATGGTTCTAGGGCTGCTTTTTCCTATAATGAAGTAAAAGGGATTTATTTAATAGAATAAAGAGTCCAGAGGCATATAGAAAAATGCTGTTCAAAGAAAAGAAGGATCAAAGAACAGTATCAACACCAAAACGACACACCGCACACTTCTGTGCCATGTCACAGGACCAACATCGTAAGTACTGTTTGGCACCAATTGGAGATTCCAAGTGTAGCCAGGTCCTTCTTTACCTCATCTTTCCAACGGAGTGGAGGTCTTTCTATTTCTCTGTTTCGAACAGTCTCAGAACTGGAGTGTTTTTATTCATTCGGACGACAAGACCTAGCCAGCGTAGCCGCTGTCTCTTAATTCGCTGACCCAAGGATCATACATTTTCGCTGAACCTTTTTCTCGAAAACTCGTAACATCGACTCATCAGCTGTTGTCATCGTCCATACCTCTGCACTACATAGCAGAACGGGAATAATAAGTGACTTGTAGAGTTTGGTCTTTTTTCGTCCAGAAAAGGCTTTACTTCTCAGTTGCCAGATCAATCCGAAGTAGCATCTGTTGGCTGCGTTGGATTTCGAGGCTGACGTTGTTGTTAGTGTTAATGCTGGTTCCCGGATAGACGAAATTATCTACGACTTCGATCTTATAACTGTCAACAGCGACGTGAGAGCCATTGCAGAAATAACGACGCGGTTGTTATGGCCAATAATATCGATTGATAACGCACATTTGTAAGTCTTTGCCGTGTGATTGTTAATGGTCGTTCCGCTCGCACGCTAGCTGTACGCTTTCGTCCATGCCGCTAATGCAATTGTTGCCCGTGTCACCATTCAACAAATTAAAAAGTTAACCACATGAATTTTAATGAAGCTGTCAATACAAATAATGAGAATGGAAGCGAAGCTAAAACAAATTAAGAGAACAAACGGAAGTAAAGTTTTGTGCAACGTCATTTATGTTGCAAGTGTCAGCTCACGATATGTATGAAGGATGCGCCAATTGCGAGTAATCTGTATCTATTCTATCATTTAATATTAGCAAAGCCAGCTCTGCTTGATCAACTGCGAATTTATTGTTTTTGCGCATTGCCCTGAATAAAAATTTCAATTTGCATTGTGTAGAAAGCCTTCGAAGCGTTTCGTAGAATCCCTTTTATGCACATAAATTCAACTGTCATTTTTTCCGGCCATTAAAGCAGAAATAATAATCCCATTTTTTGAAGCATCGAAGCACATATATTTCGGATTGCAATTTATTAAAAGGCTTATTACCGTTATGTGTTCATCCATTTGCATATTCCTAATTATTCATTTATTGTTTGCCGAGTTTATTGTTTGGCTGCCGCAAGCGAGTCGAATCAGCAGCAAAACAAATCAGAAAACACAACGAAATATAGCAAAATATTTGTATATGTAAATAAATGGAAATATTTCCATGCGGAAATATGAGATTTCTCGCCAAAAAAATTTAAACCCTACTTTTAATTAAAAGCATGAAATGGAAAAAAGTTTTGATTTTTAGCCGGCACTTAATTTTTTACAGTTTATTCCTGCCAAAATCAGGTTAACGTTTTTTATAAATATAAAAAGTATTATTTTTTGTTTCGCCTAATTGGTTCTGTTGTATTTTTTTCTTTTCTTGTTGTCAAGTCTTCAAAATTTAAATAAAATATTTTCATCAATCAAGACACGCATTAAAAGACTAAAAGTCTGGGAGTTTCTGAATATTATATATTAGCGACGACGATGCGTTTTGAGCCAAAAAAATCGCTAGGTTCACCAAAGGTGCGTCTACAGATATACTTATTTCAATCTCAGTTTGGCGAAAACAGCGCAATGGACAATGAAGTGAAAGGATAATTCTAAGTCGTCTTTCTATTGGACAATGTTCAGTCAGTACACCAACAATTGCGGTGAGAATGAATTTGTTAAGTGCTGGTAGTTCGAAGAGCCTCTTACGGTTCACTTTGGGCCAAAAGCATCTCGCAGTCACAAAAGCTTACTGGAATTCAATAGATCCAGCGCTAGAACGCAAGAAAATATCGAACAACTGACTCGTAATCCAATCGAATGAAATTGGGAAAGGGATACCATCCCTAGCAAGCTCAACGGATTTGCAGTTTTCCGCGATCGATTCCTCTGTAGGCAACCATATAAGTGTAATATGGGAAAAGCATGAAGCCATTGCTAATGAAATCTAGTGTACCGGGGCGCACAGTGAGCGAACTCAAAGCCAGCTTAGCCGCTCGGCTATTGGAGTGAATATACACCTCTCTGAAAGAGGTTGCACTTGAGAACAGTGCATCTACTGCTACCTCGATGACAACCACTTTCGCTTGAAAGACCGTACAGTGGTGTGATAGTCTGAAATTATAGTTAATGGAAAGATAGAAGACTCCACCACCTACTCTTCACTTCGATCCTTCTCTTCTTCAACGTCTTTGCTCCGCCGCTGCGAGCCCGCTGTGTGCTAAAAAGAAGTTTCTGCGATGCAGTGATCTATACTGTAAAGAATACTTTAGAAAGAGTAAAGAATTAAGTATGCCCCTGCCCGGGACCTCTCATTTACCCAGCTTCCCGAAATCTAATAGCAGACTTCGCATGAAAGCATTTACCTGCTATGCATTATGTGCAACGCATAGAATGGCATTGAGTGACAATGTTACAGTTGTCTTTAGATGTCGATGAGGGTCGCTCTTTGAACCCGCTTTAGCTGTTTGGCTGGCGTGGTTTTCCCAAGCGCCCTCCACCAAACCCTGTCAAACATTATTGGTTCAGATACGGTTTTATAAAGCCAGAACACCACTTTTGGTAGGAGCCCCATTTCTTCCAAAAAGCTTCTCTACAACAGTTTAATGCGGTTGATGACTTCTTCCTCGATGTTTAACTTCAATGTAAGCTTCTTATGAAGCATGAGCCTCAAGTACCTTATCCTGTCCACCGGTTGATGAATAAAGAGCTTCCCAACGAGAGGAACGTTACATCTGGTATTTTGTATCTCCTACTAAATAAAATTTAATCACTTTTATTTGGATTTATTGTTAATCTATTTGCCTCTGCCTATTTGGTAATCACATTTAGATAAGCTTGAGTTAGCTCATAAATGGTTTTCCTTTTACCAAAAGAGCTACATCGTCTGCGTAGGGAACCAACTGGTAGTCTCGTTCCTCAAGTTTCTTTAAAAGGTCGTTTACAACTACAATTCAAAGCAAAGCGTGTTTACTTTCAGAGGTATAGAGCACTTCCCCACTTCGTCAAAAATGTTATAGTTGACAGTTCTTGGCCGGATAAAAATTCGGGTCCGTTCCGGTTACGTAGACCCGACTGTCATGGGAACGGAAAAAACTGTTCTGTCGCAAAGGATGGTGAGCTTGAGATCAGTTTCGACTTCAAACTTACTAAGAACTTCAATAATCGCCTCCAGCCATGCGTTGTTAACGGCCCCTAGATATCGACAGTATAGGCTTTATATATAGCCATGACACTACCGAGTTCCAGGCAGCGTCGACCGACCCGCCTTTGCTATAGGGATACTGAGCACTTAATAGTGCGTTTCTCCGAATTTCTCTGATGTACAGGTAGCTGCAGCTAATTCATTTTGAAAATTACTATTTACAAAAAAACACTGGGAAATGCAGAAGATGGAGTCATCTGTAGAAGTGAAGAAAGTTCTCTGAGTGCCATTCACTTGGGAGGAACCAGAAACGATTCATTTCCGGTCGGAAGGCTCACGACTTCCGGTCTTAGACCAAGTATTCGCTGGGTAGCCAAAGAACATTCGTTTGAAGGTGAGCTAAAAGGAGAAGGCGAACCTCCCCAGAATTGTGAGCTGAGTTTGGGTCCCGCCACGTAAAAATCACCCTTAATAAAAAGGAAACACTGTGGAATATATCTTATTAAGAAATATTATTTTACTTAAACTCCGACTCACCTGCCTGAAATGTAATATCTGAAGCTTTCTGCTTCCACCACTTACATATCGGCATATCACTTCATATACATAAATATTATAAACAAAATTGAAGTTTTAATGAATAAAAGTTCAAATGTCAGAAACTTCACTGACAGTTGCATAAATTGATTCGTTTCAACTACAACTTCTTTGCCGACTTAGTGGCTCAGCACTTTTGAGTTTTCACAACTTGTCATTTGCATTTAACTGTCCGTCTGTCCGTCTGTCAACTGACAATCTCACTTATCCCTTTAATGGCAAAAAAGGTATCACAAATTTATCGCTCACCAATACACACACATGCACATTCACGCAGAGAAATAATTTTGCTCTTTCGAATTGTCATTCGATACAATAACAGATGGCCGATTACAAAAGCAATAAATCGAGAAACGCTTTTAGTATGCACAGAAATAACAATAATAATGAAAATAACTGAAATCGCAAACAAAATTGCACTTTTTCATTTGATAATTTTCATTAGTGAAAGTTCTTGCAATGCTGCCCCAGCATTTCATTCCGTTTCGTTGTGTTGTGCGGCTTTCTTGTGTGGGATTTATTTGCATCTGTGCTGCGTGTGCGCTCCAATTAATTATTACACACAAAAACTGTCGTAGGAAAAAATTCGTTTTACACAAAAACTTTCAATTACTGCAATTCAATTTTAATAATTGCATAAAAACGCTTTAGTGCCTGCCCCAGCAGATTGTGTTGAGTTGTCAAAACCGAGTTATACTCATGTGTATGTGCGATTGTGTTTAAACTCACTACAGGTTAGCAAATAATAACAAAAGGGTGTCTCAAGATTGATAATATTCGAATTTGAATAATTTATTAGATTGACAGAACTATTGCAATATTTATATATCCTTCCTTAAGGCAGCTGAACAAAAGAGAAAGACTTTGAGTATAATGCGAACTGACAGAAATTGTCCCACCCTTTAAGCATCTGGGGACCCTACAGTATGACACTGGAGGATGTATCGACAGTAAGGCCGCAAAGTCAATTAAAATTCTCGTCAAGCGTTGGAATCCTAAACAATGACTACTCCTCTCGGACTTTGCAAGTTAGGAAGAGCGTTAAAAAAAATCTCGTAAATTGATCAATCTTCCTGTCGAATACCCTATATACAAATGTTTAAATTATCAGTGTGAAGAGCTGAGTCGTTTTAGCCATATCCGTATATCTGCCTTAGTTTCTAAGAGATAGATCTGATCTTGAACACATTGTCTTCAAAAAGTTTTTTAGTTGTCGAATATCGGTATACAATTTTTTGCTGAAGCTTTAATATCGTTGGTATGGTGTTCTATGGAGTCTTTATGCGGCGGAGGGCTCTAGAAAAGACCACACTTGCATTAGTATGTGGAATGCATTAAGGCCCACTTCAAACATGACCCTTAAGTCCATCCTCGAACAACGGCGGAAGGTGTATGGAGTCGCCAAACCGAACTCTAGCCGATCCTTCTTTGCCCATATACCGATGAGAGAGTTATGGATGGGAAGAAGCCATTGGAGAAGAGTGGCAGTCAGCTTCTTTACGGGTGGGTCAAAGCTTGGGGAAGGAAGATTGGTGGAGGGGTTTACTGTCAGGAGCTCTCTACAAGTTCCCGACTATTGCAATGTTTTCCAAGTCGAGGTTGCAGCCATTAACGTAGCATTAGATTTACAAATCCGAAGTGCAGCTTTCTTCAGAGAAGTGACCATCCACACAGATAGCAGAGCGACAATACTAGCTTTGAACTCATTAATAGTACGTTCAGGGTTGGTCAAGGAATGCCTAACTTCGCTATCAATTGTATCGAGTCTCTTTGTAATAAGACTGGTATGGGTTCCAGGCCTAAGTGGAAAATTGTAAGCTGATGAGTTGGCAAGAAAAGACAAAATAGAACCGCTATCAGTAGAATGTAAGCGGGTCGGTGCTCCCGTATATTCTAGTGTGCTGCTACTAAATAGCTGGGCTTCGCGGGAGCTGGGTTACCATAGGTACACGCGCTGTCACAAATTCCTTTTGGCATAATATCGATCGCAAGAGATCTAGTGATATATATAGATATATTTGTCTTCAGTAAGGCCAGCCTCTCCCCAGTTGTGGGGGATTTAACAGGCCATTGTCCAATTAGTCCATGCTGTAAGGCTTTACCAGCCTTACCAGACGCCGTTTGTAGAAGCTGTATGGAAGAAGACGGGGTGGAAATAACTCAACACTTCCTTCTTGACTGTCCCACGTGTGGGAGGTTAAGGTTAAAATACTTGGGAGCGCAGACTTTCAGACATCCCACTGAACTGGCAGTAATGGAAATTAAACGCCCATGCAAATTTGTATTAGCTACTAAGCGTTTTGCTAATTTATAAGGTTGAACACAGGGGTTCTTCTTTTCTATAGGTTCAAATGCGATCTCTCTAGAACAGCCATCTAAACTAGCTACGGCATACACAAACTAAATATCAAGGCTTTTGTACGGAAAACTTTTTTGTTGAAAAGATACCTTCATGGAACAACGGTATCAAATTTGAAGACATTTTTCAGATCGGACCACTACATCACTTAGTTGTCATACAAACTGAACGATCAAAATCAAGTTCTTGAAAGAAAAACATGTCTGTTTGTGATTGTTTGGGACACAACTTAAACATTTGTACCGAAGAAATAATTTATTTTTTATTGGAATATTTTTGAGTGGGGCTGAAACCAATTCCAGAAAGAATAGTGCAGTAGTTGAACTAGAATAAGAAGTAGTCCCTAATATCAAAAACCCCAAAAAATAAAAATAAAAATTTCTTTTCGCTCTCGAACCATACGAAGAACCCTATTTCTACATGCAACATCGCACACAATCACAAATGCGCTTGCTTGTGTAGGCAAAATATGTTTATTTAACGGGACATATGCGCGTGACAAAGAGATCAACGAAAGCCAACCTCAACGGCTGTTTTTGTCAATATTTTTTGTTATTGCATTTCTCTTTTTTACGTTTTGACTGCACACAGCAATAAAAAATTGCGACTGCTACTTGCAACGCGGCAGCACCGCTTCCATATGCGTGGCTGCCTGTCTCTACCTGTGCGAGCCCACACCGCCGGCCGCAAACGCGGCAGCCGCCGGGAGCTGTGTGTTGTTTATGGCCCGCTGCTGCCATATGCTGATAAGTGCGCCGGCATGTCAATTGCGTATGAAGTTTTGGCATAGCAAATGTCAATGCCAGCGGGCAAAAACTGTCGTGCTAGCGAAATATCAACTTTTTGGCGCTGATAAACAGAAAATGGCAATGTTGCCACATGCAGCAATCTTTGCCGCTGCTGACGGGTGGGGGGATGGTCGCACTTTTTTCATTTACCGTTAAAGAAACTGCGAGTGTGACACTTGCGCATGCAAAACTAACGGGCAACTTCTGATATTTCATTCGGCAAAGTTTTGATTTTACCGTTGCACTGCAGGTTGGTGGCATGCATTGCACCAATACACATACATAATTTATTTCTTTTTATTTTTCTTATCGCATTTTGTTGACACTCAGCGCTGTTAGTGTTGTTGTTGTTGTTGCACATATGTGTTGGCGCAAGCAATCTCATGGTGGGTGACGCTAGCATTTTTTATCGTTGCTGCAGCGCGACTGCAACTGTCATTAGTCGTCGGGCATACGAATGTGTTGATATGAAAATTGCACATCATTTCGCTGGCGAAATGCGCTCAAGTGCCACACACCGCTCACCACACCTGCCGATGCACGGCGACAGCCAATTTCCAATTCCAACGTTTGCCGTCGGAGCTGCCACCACACACAGCAAATAGCTGCGCTGCGTTGCCAACATTTTGCACTCGTTTCGTATTACGCGCTTCGGTTACGTATACGCAGTGGCATTCGTTGGCTATTAAACCCCAATATGCTGTCAACTCGCATTTTTTCGCATTTTAATTCACCCTTATTTATTTCTGCCCGCGCTCAATACTGTATGCTGCACTGTGATAAAGGCATTACAACGAACGCGCAGCAAGTGCATGTGAAACAAGTCTCTTAAATGCATTTCGATGCTGATTTATGATCCCGGTGTTTCTTCACATAAATCATTGAAATTTATCAGCTATTATTGTGAAATTCAATATACAAACATATTTTTCATACTTTCTCCGTGCAGTGGCGTAATATATTTACTTATTTTTTCCCCCAACAGCGGAATTCGGCGGGTTGAGTTCATAACAAAGTCGTTATTTTCACATTTCGCAGCTCGTGGATCGCATATGCCGAGCTTCAATAACTTTTGAGCAGTTGCGCAATATATCTTCAAGCACGATCGCAAAATTCTGTTTCTCAATTAAGAGCGATTTTTGTGCATTTTCATCTCTTCACTCAGACTCGGCGTAGGCAAGTAAATAGAGGGCATATCTGAGGCCGCCTTTATTCCTGTAGAAGTTCCACTGCGAAATAACGGGTACTAAAATCTCCTCTCTCTATTAATTCCTCTCTCAGTCACCTTATACTCCTGATAAAGTTGATAAGTACAAATCGACAAAAAACTCTCGATCGATAGTTACATTCTCACACAACATTTTCTAAAGTCTCTTCTTCTTCCACCTCCTGACAGCTTCTAGAATAATCATTGTGTGGTGTTCCCAATCTTCTGGAAAATTGCCAATTAGGCAGTTACCATTTCGTATTCTTACTAGAATTCTTGAGAATGGCATTGATTTTTTTTTTTTTTGTGTTTTAAGCATTATGCGGCCCATATTCAATTTATAACAAGTTTGGCTGCTTGTTGAGTAAGTCAGGGATTGACTCTGCCGAGACTGACCTATATTTACAAGAAATTATTGTGTGGCGCCTGTTCTGGCTAGTTCATCTGTTTCACAGCTCCAAAAGATATCACTATGCCCTGGAACCCATTGCTGGTTTATGGTGAAATAGGACGTAAGATCCACTAAGAAATCAAGGCATTATTTCACTAAGTTAGACGAAACTCTGATAGACTTTAGTGATCTCAAAGCTCCTTGACTACTATGTATCTGTATATACTTATAAATATATTCCTGCTGTGAGCACACTTCTTATCAGAATAAGAAGGCTTTAACTGCTGCGAACTCCGCTTGGAAGAAAATGATTTGGTAGACGCAAATCAATTCTGGTATTTGTTTGGCAGAGAAGATTGTCCACCTCGTCTCTTTCCCTTCCGTTTCAAGAAAGGAAGGCATTATTGGTGATCGGATTTGGAATCAACTCTATAGCATTTCGAAAATATTCGATAATGGGGAGAAACGGGAACTTAGTCTTAGAGCTGACTTCTTTGACATTTGCTTAAGGGGGTAGTAAAATTAATTCGAGCGAAAAAACGTATTTTCAATATTTTTTGTTTAAGATACAATCAACATTTATTTCTTTGTATAATTATAGCATAATTTTAGGATATTTAAAGAATATTTTGTGAAAGTTTCATAGAAAAATATTAAAAAATGAGCCGGTGACAGAGAATCTTCGCAGACGTTCCAAAAAAAAATTGATTCGCGGTGAACCGCATAACTCATGACTGGATCATGTGAAATAAAAAACAAAATGGATTTGATTAGTTGATAAAATTCATCAGGTATCGCTGTCGAGTTTTTTTCTTTTAATGATTTTTCAATTTTTTACAACGCTCGGAACTCAAAATACTGATTTTTCATAAAAAAAAAAAATCAGAAACTTTGTTGTTTAAAAATAAGTTAAAATTAAAAAACAAAAAAAAAACAAAAAAACTCGATAGCGTTACCCCACAATTTACGTAAAGAAAGGCTGTGGAAAATTTCAAAAGGATCGGTTCAGTAAATTTTGAGCTACAGAGTTCACCGGCTTCGAAAAAGTGAAGTATGAGAAAAACACGTTTAAAGTTTCACAGCCTTTCACAATTAAATCGGAGGGCGGAGACTTACAAGTGTATCTCTCCGTCAATTTTGCCTTAATTGCTCTCAAATTTTCACAGAATAATCTTAATATAAAATAAAAAATGCAAAAAAAAAAAAAATACTTTACTACCCCCTTAAAGATCAAGTCTGTTGACAGTGAGTGTAAATTCACGTTAAGTACCCACTGGTTTCCTTTCCGTTATTGTCCAACATTGGAGCAGTGCTGATAACAAGACGCTTTGGGGAGTACCACTTTGTACAGATCTGCACATCGTTGAAGCTACCAACGTCAAATTATTGAAATGTTCCATTAGTTTCCTAAGAGGGTCAGAGATGCTCAAATCATTAAGCACGCTCAGTATGGTCTTAGACTAGATGTTGTTGAAAGCACCCACTATTTCTAGAAAACCTACAAGCATGTACTCTTTTACCTCCAATCTCTGCTATCACTGAGCTTAGTATTGTTTCTAGGTTTATGTTATTTCTTATGTGTAACTCTATCAGCATTTTCAACGCTTTTAAGAGAAATAACGATAGACTAATTGGTCTGAAATGATTTAAATTAGTGTTTGAGCATTTGCTCGCCTTTGGTATATAAATATCCTCAGCTTTCCTTCATAACGAGCGAATATAGTTGAATTGCGATACCCCTTTAAATATGATTATTAACCAGCTTATTATGTAGCTCTGGGACTGCTATAACTGAGTCGGAAATATACCGCTCGGCGATTTGAAGGGATTGAAACTATCTATCGCCCATAGTACATTACTATCTAACACTATCGCTGCAGGGATAGGCTCAGTCTCTACTTAAATGCCTGGTGTATACTCCTGGTTTTCAGCGCTGCTCGGAAGTGATTATCTATTAGCAGGCCTAAAGACTCTCCACTGGATACAGTTCAGTTGTGCCCTGCCTTCTGTAGGCACCAATGATGTCACTATTTTCCTTCACTTCCGCCGTATTCTTGATTTTTTTTATATAACTTTATAATAGTTTTGGCACTCCCTCATCTTATTGGGAGAGTAAAAAAATAGATAACCTCGAAATAGAACAACCTTTATTTGTTAAATAAGTTAGGAAGAATCCATCAATGGGGAGACGGCGCTAGCAGAGTTCAAGAAAAAATAATATCTGCCAAATATTTTTTCACTTAATTGTTCTTAAAGGACGATCCATTAGCCATGTCAAACGATTCTTCTTCACTCTAACAAATGAAGGTAGTGATCAAAGTAGTACCGATGATTAGCTCACAATGGGTGAATTCTTAACCTTAAGTTTTCACTTATAAAGAGAATAACGCGAAAGTCAAGACATTGCCACAAATATGTGAAATATTGCCGTAAAATAGGGAAGTATAACAAAATAGATGAAGATCTAACTTCTATAACTTCAACATGCTTAATTAATTGCTCTGAAAACAATTCAAAACATCTGAAGACTCAAATTGCAGACATACGTTCATACTCTTAGATATATACCAGTATTTGACTGCTTTAGTTGTTTGCCATGTGGGTAACTGACACTCAGTGCGACAAAGCACTTAAGAGAAACCTTGTTGTTTTACATAGAATAACCATTAGCATTCATAACAAAGGACACAAATGTCCTGACAAATATTAATTATAATCGACAGCATAGGAACAATTCCGCTACAAGACACTTCTGGAGCAGAAAGCAATTAACAACAATAACATACCGACACACTCTCCCTCTCTCTCTCTCTCTATCTCTCGTATGTAAATGCGTACAAACGAACAACGAAAATACGGCAAAACACAATGCGGAGAGACGGAATGAATGAAAAAAATGAAACGAAAGTGGCAAGAACAAATGCTGCACGAGTATCATGAATCATAATTGCATATTAAATAGAACACACTGGGTGCTCGGCTCTGCCACGGCTGGCCCGCGTAGGGAGCCACCTTTAAGGCAGTCACCAATACAAATGGAAACTGCTGCTTGCTTGTGCGCCAAGCAAAAGGAGTACACAGCAGGAGTTGTGTGGCAAGTGGGAAGTGGCAAGCATGTGTTTCATTTGTCCACAGCGACTGTTAACAGTTGTAAGCGAGCGCTAACAAAGCCAGACGTAGACAAAGCAATTTGCACTTGTGTGTGTAACCTCATTAACACGACAATAACAACGGAAAAGGAAATGAACGAGTGTAAGCGGAAGTTAGGCAGGACAACGGCACGCAACTAACGCAAGGCACACATGTTTGCGTATATATAAATGTAGGGCTATATATGTATGTATATATGTGTGTATGAGCGTAAGAACGAAGCTTGGTGTGTAGTTGGTGAATTCGTCTGCAGCAGCTGCTATCGCGACACTTTCGCTGTGGACCGAAGAGGTCGCGGGAACGAATAATTGTGTGAAGATAGTCAGCAATAAGCGGAAGTCAGACACTAAGCAACCAATTTAAAGGAAATAGCAATTAAGTGATTATTTAGTGTGGAGTTTGGGGTATATTTAATTAATAGTTAATATTATTTTTGGAATGTAATTAAAAAATTATAATTAATTTAATAGATTTCTTTAAGTGATTCGTTATTGAAATAAAATTATGCCAATGCAAAAGTAGTGAAAACTAAAAACGGCTGCAAACACAACAACCCATTATAGCAAACATAATTTTCTTCAGGAAATTTATTTTAACTTTAATTTCCATGTAGTCATTTCATTAACAAGCTAATTCCTTCAAAATATTTGAATTTCAATCGCACAATGTAATTAATTTATTTTTGGGTCTCAGCAAACAAACACACTTTAATAAAGTTGATAAATTTTAATTCTAGAAATTTGATGCCTTTTACTTAATGAAATACAATTTGCAGGTAATAAATATATTACACAATGCTACAAAAACAGAAATAACAAAAAACGTTGCACCGAAGCAGGAATATCCTTCATAAATACATAAGCTTCCATATAAGAACATGATTTGCATCAGTCGGTTTATATAGCAGTTATATGCTTTTAAGATCCGATTGGAAAAATTTTCCGTATATAGTATTGTCACTTTGGAGAATAATCCATGCCAAATTTTATAAAAATACCTTGTCAAATAAAAAGTTTTTCTTTTTGATTCTAATTGTTCAGTTTGTATGGCAGCTATATGCTATCGTTGTCTGATATCGGCAGTTTCGACAATTAAGTAGCAACTCGAGGAGAAAAGATCGTTTATAAAATTTGAGGGACTAAATCGGGAATATACAGACAGTCAGGCAGACAGGCAGAATCGACTCAGCTCGTCACGATGATCACTTTATATACAAAAATAAGTTGGATTTTTGTCTGTTCGCTATAGCCGTTGTATGAAATGAAAAATGACCCGAACCACTTTGAAAGGAATCCAATGAGGATGAAAAAAAAATCAGAAAATGCTTTCCTTTAACCGACTTACGAGCGTAAATTTCCAAAAAGTGACTTTTCCATACAAAATTTTGTTTGTTTTCTTTTCCAATTGAATTAGTATTCGTAAATTATTTGAATCGTTCAATTTCGGTCGTTTTCTTTCTTTATTTCCACTATTCAAAAGGTAAATTATTGAAAATTATTCAGTTTAAACTTCATGTGTGTTTTATACAAAGTAATCAATTATAATCGCCCTTCAGATCGCCCTAATATTGGTCGGCGTTTTTTTTTTCAAAAGCATGCCAGCAATTACAATTGGTGGAACATGATAATCACTAGAATCAAACGTTGGACAATGCGATAGCTACTTCGCATGCCACTGAAGTTCGCACACTTTTCGCAAAGATCACTTCGACATATCAGCCTTCAAATCCGCGTCAATTATGGGATCCGAACAAAAATTATATTGCCGATGACATTTTACATTGTATTCGCTAAGAATTCGAAATGGATAAATTTCGGTTGATACTTCCATTGGTTTGATATCAATTCCACATGCCTTTTGTCAATTCACTTCAACGAAAGATGAACTCATCACGAACGTTTATCTGTACATTGGCCAAATTATCGTAACTGCGATTGCTTGAGTGCACGCGCAATTTTAGCTGCCAAAAATATCGGTGTCAATGACTTAATTGGAGGATTCAAAGTCAAATTCCGGGAGGTTTGCGCTCATATAAATCGATCGATCATCTTGACAATGAAGACGAAGGCGTGAATTATACAGTGGAGTTTCTAAATTCTTTGGAGAGGCTTGGTATGCCGCAACATCATTTGCGTCTCAAAGTTGAGTCTGTCATTATTATGTTTCATCTCCATTTGCCGAAACTGTGTAATGGAACCCGACTGATTGTGACGCAGCTATCGAATAAAAGAGGCCGAATGCTTGATTTTACGAATTCCTTTGAGTTCCAACGATTTGCCTTATCAGTTTGAGGGATAATCTTTTTTTAAATATTTTTTTTTGGATTATGCCCTTAGAATTAATGTAGAAACGCGCTTTATCATTGGAAGGTTGCGAAAAAGGTCCAAAAATAATAATACCGCTCGATGCTCGGAGCGCTCGGAGTGCACATCTCCAACTGTTTTCTCAAAACACACTTTTTTAAACTGAACCTACTCAACCGATTTCCTTATTTTTTTAATATTCACAAAACGTCTGACTATCGTCTCAATGTTTTTTATAATTTATTGACAAAAATTTATGTAAAAAAAACATGTAAAAAATTAAAAAAAAAAAAACGTTAATTACTTTTTTATTTGTTAGCATTTTTTCATGTTTCTAGTAAGGGCGATAACCATTCACGTACTTTTTAAGAATCAGATGATCCAAATATGAGAAATCGTGTCCGCCTGTGAAAAAACGCATCTCATTCACCCAGGCATTTCTCCGACAGATGTCATCAAAAAATTCCGAAATTTGTTTATACACTCCACGATATACCTCATATGTGAAAAAAGTTCTATTGTAGAATAAAAATTTCTATGAAAAAGAAATAAAAAAAAAAAATTTAAAAAAAAAACTGGCTCTATTACCCTACTGACCCCTTAAACGTATTCAGTTTCCAGAGAAAATTGCCTTTGCAATGACAAAAAGATAATCACTAGAAGAGTGTGGCATAAATCTGTTCACGAGTTGGAAAACCATCTTCTCTATACATTTACGCACCGGAACAGAAACCAAAAAATGTTGTTTATCAAGCTGCGCTACATTGAAAAAAATGTAGAAAAATCGCTAATAAATGATTTTCAACACAATATAAATTCAACTTTCTTTTCATTTCATAACACACAATATCACGCAGGATAATGCCTGCAGTGTCAGCTAGTTTGTGTATATATTCTAAAGGAACTCCGATGCCTTCTTCTGGATGTTACAAACTTCGTGGCAAATGTAATATTAAACTGTTAAGCGCATAAATACAGAAAAAAATGGGTCTGGTATGCGACCGAATTTTGATATTTTCTAATGCCCAAACGCGAAAGAAAACATTTACTGAATCGCGTTTGTAAGACATGATTCTTCCAAACGCATACTTGTAAACCGTGACGACAAAGAATTTCACTTAAGCGTATTTACGACTATACCTCATATTTCAATTTAAGGATGCATATGTGCTTTTACATGTGCAATTTGTACGCTACCAAGCCACAAATTAAATTGAATGCAGCCAATAACATTAAAAATGTCAGCGAAAATGCAGCAATAACAACAAAACACCGAGAAAGCAAATTATCAAGCAAATTTCACTTTATTATTACCGAGCAGTGGAGCGCAGAAGTAGCAGGGAGAAAGGCGCTTGCAGGCCTGCCGCTTACTTGTGGTTATTGAGCGTCAAAAGCATGCCCGTGCAAGGGCATGGCAGCAGCAGATGATCATAAAAAGCATGGAGTGTGATATTATTACACATATGAGAACTCGAATCACATCAGAGGAAGCACTGAAGAGTTTGAGAGTCATGCACTACTTCTGGACTGCGAAGGGAAATCAACTGCTGGAAGAGCAGGAGCATAATCTTGGCGTTAAGCATTTAAATAATGCACTCAATAACTAATTAAGTAATATTAAGTTTTTAATGGTTTAACATGTTCTGTAAGAATCTTACAAATAATATTCTTAGTAATTATGCCCAATGATGCTATATTTTTACATGCCAAGAAAAATTGCGCTTCGCCTTAACTTCGGCTGCACCGAAGCTATAATATCCTTCACAAATGCAAAAGCAATCAAATATAATATACAAAAACTTTGAACGGTCAATTTGTGTAGCATCTGTATGCTATAGTGACGCGATCCGTTATCTTAGACAATAAAAAATAACTTGGTAAAGATATTTCGTCAAATCAAAAAATCTCGTACAAACACTTGATTCTGATCATTAGATTTGTATGTTCGCTATATGCTATGTTGGTCCGATAGCGGCAATTTCGACAAATGAGCGCCTTCGAGTGAAGAAAAGCACGATCAAAATATTTGAGTTCGATATCTCAAGATCTTAGGGACTCTTGTAATATATTTTAATAAAAATTAGTTTCTTTCGAAAAAGTCTGGACTCTCGTGATCTTGTAGCCGATCTTCAGGAGGACCTTTCGAAAAAGTATGTATAGTTTGAGAAATATTTGTAGGCTTAAAATGGTCATAAACTCAAACAAAAAAAAAAAAAAAAAAAAAAAAAAAAACAAATAAAAAACAATTGACATTATCGTGACACCCCGAATAAACAAGTTGAATTTCGTGAAAAAGTTCGGAGAAATTTTCTTCAGCGACACTAAACACAGCGTTTTAAGAAAAATTCGTGTTAATTTTTGGAAGCCGATTACATATAGTTATAAAAAATTTGTAAATATGAAAAGAAAACTTCGAATTTTCCATAAATATTCTTAAGGTTCTATACATTCGATAAACTACTGTGGGCAAAAAATAGCAAGACATTTTAAATTTCGCGCGAAAACCCATTCGTTGAAATTTTTTTTTCTAGGTTGGTATGGCTATCAGCTGTGCCGAATATCACATAAAAATAATTATTAGTGTTTAGCAAACGCTTGCTTTTCTGAAGTACATAAAGTGGTGAATTCGGCGATTTTACGATGAGTGAAATTATTCATCAAAGAAGTTATATTAAATTTTATGAGAAGAACTAAATTTCTGGTGCCGAAACGTTCAAAATCTTAGACAAGGCATTCGGTGATAATTGTTTGCCGCAGCAGGTGTTTTTGTTTGGTACAAATTATTCAAAGAGGCTCGAGAACGGGTTGATGACGAACGAAGGCCATCAAGATCTACTGATGATCAACACAGCAATAAAATAAAGGAATTTGTGCTTGGGCATTGACAACTAGCAGTCAGAGATCTTACTGGCATCGTTGAAATATCGGCAGTATCAGTGAAAACTATTTCCAAAGATCATTTTGGCCTAAGAAAAATTAAAGCATGATTGGTTCCAAAACCACTAAATTTTTGGAAAAACTGCGCCGCTTTAACATCTGTGAAACAATGCTTTCCGACTACCAGAATGTTTTGAAGCGTATTATTATTGGCAATGGTTCCTGGATTTACGTTTACGACCTGGAAACAGACAATCAGTTGGCCGAATATCGTGAAAAACATGAGCCGAAGTTGAAAAAACCACATCAGAAGAGATCGCAAGGTTATGTTTGCACTTTTCTTCGATTATCGGAGTATGGCGTACTTCGAATTCCTTCCGAATACTCTTTGAGTGTTATGCATCATTTGCGCGAAGCTATTTGTAAAAGGCGACCGGAATTATGGGCCGACAACTCTTGGTTTTTGCACCACGATCTTGCACCGTCGCATACTGCATTGATTCTTCGTGAGATTTTTACCAAATTTGCAACCAATATCGTGCCGCAACCACCGTGTTCTCTTGATTTAGATTCGTGTGACTTCTGGCTACTCAGCAAACGACCGCTACGTGGAAACCGATTTAAGTCAATTTAAGACATTGTGACACATGTGAAAATGTTTCGAGGATTAGAAAAAACATTGGCATTAGTGTATTGGGGCCAAACGGATTACTTTGAGGGAAACGTCATAGACTGAAGAATAAACTAAAAATTTTAAAAGTATAAAAACAATTTACAATATTTTTTTTTGGATTTTGAATAGATCTATTTTAAGAAATTCACAAGTGACGATAACCCTTTAATATGACTCAAGAAACTGGGCGTTTACAAGTTTAGGTAGTTTATAGGTTTATAGCTTTCTATAAAGCACTGACATCGCTACCAAGATCTAGTTTGAAAAATCACTCGCAAGTACATAGTTTAAGAAATATAATTGTAAGAAAAAAATCAAAGAGAGAAAGGTAATCTTGAAGAGGATTTAGGATCAAACTCACATTCAAATATAGAGAAAATTTTTCACGGTCTGTTAAGGTTTTTTTTTTCGATAAGACAGAGGCTATAGTTATTACTACTAGAAAGTTTAGGGTAGTAACAAGCATAGCCTCTATCACTCGAAGAAAATTGTGTTATAAGTATTATAAGTGCTTTGGCATAGGAATCGATGAATTGTCAGGTACTTCTTTGCCAAGGTGCAATATATCTGCCAACTTATTTTACACATCTCTTCAATTTACTTACAGTTATGTTATAGCTACGTGAGCACATTGAAGGAGGCCTGCAATAATTATGAACTACTTTCATTTTGCCACCAATTCAATGCAATCACAGCCTTTGGCTTTGCTTTCGATGTGCAAATGCATGCATACTTTTAGGCTTGGGAGCTTTGGCACCAGTCCCAGTTAAGTGTTTGTGCACCACTCAACTCCATTGTAAGCCTTACAACATTAATATGCGAAGTATAACCAAATGTGTGCATGTACATGGCGATGTGAGTGTATATGCTGCTTCTGCTTAGGGTAGAGGAAGGCTTTCAAAGAGTTTGACTGTGCAAAAGACGTTGCTCATTAAACGCTCAACCGCCACTGAACAGTTCAATTAAGTTCGTTAAGTAGAGAGCTCGGGAGCAGTGCCCTGCATTTGCATATGAGCATACATGTATGCATGCATGTGTGTGTGTAAAATAATTGAATTGTCTCTGACACAAAGAGAGGTTAAATAAATCGTGGTAATTGAACGGTGAGCCACGCATTGCACTACCAAACGAAGTGCGGCGTTTGAGTTTATTAAACTGCGGTTCTTTGAGTTAAGGCAGTATTTCAACTGAATTTATCGCTGCTGCCTGCTGAAAGTGTAGTGCCGAAGAATTTGTGCTTAAACTCGCCAACCTTACGTGCAATCCAACACTTGCAAGGCAAGTACACACATATGCATGTATGTGTGTGGTGTGTGAGTTTGCCGAAGTGCTTTGCTTAACTAAATGGAGTCAAATTGCAGCTGGCGATGCTGCGTCTGAGGGCAATAAACATCTAATGATGCTGCACAGCGCGAGCGCTCATTATGGCAAACGAGGCGTCGGTGCCTTCCGCAAGGCGTAGAACGGTGGAAGAGTGGTGTGGAGTGGCGACTGGGTGCGGATAATATTTCGGCATTCGCAAATGAACATTTTACACGCCACTTTATCCAAAGTAAACATTCGGTTGAGAGATTTAGGTGCGTGCCACATTTGGCCCGAGTATTCGTGGGCAATTTCGACAACAACACACAAGAGCGCAAGCGTGCTTAGGTTGGTCTCTGCGCTTTGGTACCGAGAAATATGCATTTGTATTTATTACCGTGTGTTTGCCGGCAAGCATCAGCTTCCTATCTTCCTTATAGTTATCTACTCCTGTTGCCATTCGCTCGCTTTCTCGTCTAAATACTGTGTGTGTAAAATATTTTTATTGCGCAGATAAATGTTGTATGTGGGTGTAGTCGAAAGGTGAGTTGTATGTTGCAAGCAAGTAACGGTAAAAGTTCGTTGCCGTAATGCTGAGACGCGTGCTCGATATACAGGCATAATAAACAGCAAAGTGGTAGCAGCATATGAACAACAGCAACAACAACAGCAACCCGAAAATGTTACAAGTGTATGCAAGACAGCCGTGGCAATAATTTCCGGCACGAAAAAGTCAACGGTAAAGTTGATAACATACACCGGCAATGTACAAGCAACTAAATAAATGTCTATGTAAGCATGTGTGTGAATGTGTGCGTGTCAGCGCATACATATGATTGCCCGGAAATCTGACAGGCAATTTTCCTTTTTACACCATCCCTTATGGGGGTATAATCAACAGAAGTGACAAAATCAGCCATCACAGCAAAGGTGCCAGTTTCCGTTGCTCCAAAGCAAACGCTTCCTTTATTCGAATTTAAGCGCATTCAATTTGGCGACGTAAGAGGCAAGCATGACATATATATGTATACTATATAAATATATATAAAAATATATGTTAAGCATGTAAAAAATGAGGTGCGATGTGTGATAAAAATGTATTTTCTATACGTAAACTAGTAATGTTGTGTCCCGGCGCACATTTACGGCACATTAAGCGGGTTTCTAAAATAATACGAGTATATAGCACACACAAATAAGAAAAAAAAAGTATTTCACCAGTAATATCCAGAGTGAATATTTTTAGAAGTTACATCACAACAAGGATTTCGATTTTCTGAGTAAATCTCATACCTTGATTAGGCAAACATTTGTGGAGTTATTTTTAGAAAGCTTTTAACGCTTACGTAGTTCAAGTAAGGAAGGGTTATGTTCGAGTGGAACTCAACATTTTATGCACTCGCAAGGTAAACTGATGGATGGGATATTGTCTCCATTCTTTGCAATAATATTTTTGAATTTTTAGTGGAAAATAACAGTTTACATTTTACATAAATGGCCGCCAAAAATTTTTCAAGAGGGTTTTCTAGTCCAGAAATTGAAAAAAATCTAAATTTTTTTTTATATTTTCAAAGTTTAACTATTCAAGAATATGTGTACAAGAGGATTTTTAAAAACTCAAATTATTTTCGGAGATATAGGCATTTTTCGGACCCGGCATCCAAACTGGTTCGGCCGGAACGCAAAACTTTAAACGCGTTTTTCTCAAAACTGACTTTTTCGGAACGATGCCCACGATTTCTCAGGTTCTACTGGACCGATTTACTTGAAATATTTATAGAGTCTTCCTTATAGGCTTGTCTATGGTTGAAACTAGCCCCATACCAAAATTTTTATTTTTATTATTTTTAAAAAATTCGAAACAGTCAGAAAAAGTGATTCAAAAAAAAATTTTTTTTCAAGCAGTCGCCATTTTGTGAAAAAAAAATGTTTCCCACTTTTCCGTAGTTCCGACCATTGCGTCATTATTCTAGATTAATAATCTGTTTCTTTTTTTTTTGGTTTCAGATAACTAGGAAGGTTGAAATCATGGGCATGGTCACGTTGAAATTTTTAGAGACCCCCCACTTCGTCAGCTCATAATTTTTGAAATTTTTTCTGTACTCTTCAAAAATTAATAAATAACTAATAAAAAATGGATAGTAAAAATATTAATTGCCTTTTTTTACGACCCTTTAAAAATTACCTGAAATTCATGCTTCTAGACTAGAATACCCCTTTAAATGAAAAAAAAATGTATATCAGAAAAAAATATATATATCAGAGAACGTTGGCTTAAAGATTTGTTTATAATTTTACTAATTTTGTTGGTCTTTTATTTTCGGATAATTTCTAGCCGAGTTATGGTGAACACCGCAAATTTTTTTTTTTTTTTTGTTTTTCAAGGCGTTCTGGAGGAAGCTCAGTTACCGGCTTATGTTTAAATATTTCTGTATGAAAAAATTACCCTATATGGTCAAAAGTATGTTTAATAATGTACAAAAGGTCCGAATAAAATTACTCAATCCATATTTAAGAAATAAATTCGCAAAAAAGGTCTTTTTTTATCTGCAAACCCTTACCTCTCTCTAAATAAGCATATTTTTTCACATCAGAGAGACTTTTACTAACAAGGCTTGACAAAATTGACGAGCAGATACTTTCTACAACTTCATTTCACAATATTCTTCAACTGGTTATTGGACACTGAACTTTCTTAGTCACTTATAAAAAGTATTTTTTTTTTTTTTTTTGCAATTATTTTGTATTTTTTGATTAGCCACCGCCAGTTGGGAGCGTATACTGTGGTGCGAATTGATTTTTATTAAGATAACATAAAAATAGCTAAGGTTTTATACCTTGAACATGGTACTTTAAGCTTGCGAAGAAAGTTCTAACACCCAGAAGGAAACGTCGGAGACCCCTTAAAGTATATACAACTATAAACAAGAAACAATAAGATTTTGTCCATAATTTTAAAATTCTTTAAAAATTCTGCAAAAGCAATCTCGTCTCCTTAAAAGTTCTGTCAACGTTTTTTCCTATCCTCGAAACAGTTGTAAAAGTCAGTACCCGCAATAGCCTTCAATGCTTGTTTAAGTTTGCTGAATAGCCAAAAGTCACATAGAGCTAAGTTAGATGTTTACGATGCTTGCGACACGTTATTGGTTGAAAATTTTGGGAAAAATTCACGAAGAATCAATGCAATATGCGACGGTGCATAACCTTGGTGCAAACAACAGGAGTTGCCGGCCATAATTCCGTCCTCGTTTTACGAATAGCTTCACATAAACGACGCATAACACTCAAATAACATTTGTCAGTTTGGTCGGTCGGTAAGAATTCGAAACGCACCACATCTCGATAATTGAAGAAAACTATCAAGATAACCTTGATTTTAGGCTTGCTTCTTCACGTCAAAGTGTTTTCGGATTCGACTCACCTTTGTCACGATATTCGCGTGACTGATCGACTGTATCCGGGTCGTAAGCATAGATCCAAGAATCATCGCCAGCAATAATACATTTTATGTCATCCTGATAGTCGGAAAGTATTGTTTCACAGACGTTAGCGCCACGTTGTTTTTCTTAAAAATTTAGTGATTTAATCCTTTTGATATTCCGATATTCCAACGTATCCACTCCAATTTCTAACTGTTAATAGTCGATTCTGAAGCACCAATTCCTATATTGTATTGACTTGTTGATCATCAGGACGTGGTACGTCGTCAACACGAAACAGTTCTTGTTCTCGACTCTGTTTGAATAATTTGCAGCAATCAAAAACACTTGCTCGCAACAAAAAATTATCACCGTAGACCTTTTTCAACATTCTGCATGTTTCTGCATCAGAAAATAATAACTAAGTTATCGATCAGAAATTATACACACAATCTTTTCTCTCCAATAAGCCGCCGATTTGTCGAAAGAGCCGACATTGGAACACTATAGTATTTAGCTGCCATACAAACTGGCTGATCGAACTCAATTCCTGTATGGTGAACTTTTTCATTTTATTTGATGTCATCACGAAATGTCACATACTATTATCTTCGGTATTGGCTATAGGATATATCCGCCATACAAATTGAACGATCGAAATCAAGTGCTTGTATGAAAAACTTTTCTATTTCAAAAGTTTTTTTGACGAAATTTTACATGCATTAGTATTGTACTCCGGGGAAATTGTTCAAATCGGATGACTTTAGCATACTATATATCAGTCACTAAAAATTACCGATCAAGATGAAGTTATTGTATATTAAATAATCTTTTGGATTTGTGTAGGGTATTATATTTTTGGTGCAAGTAAGGTTAACGTTTTTTTCTTGTTTTTATTTTACTTCGAAATGAATAGAAAAAGCTCTTACGACACCAATTTCATCATAAATGTAATTTAAAAATGTAGCTTCCGTTGGAAGGTGAGCTCATGTAATCCATTTCACCAGCACGATGATGACAACGACGAGCATGCTGCCAGGACTTCAGCACAGCTTATTACGCTTGTGCGCCCCGCACCCAAGAGTCTGCTACATTACTACATACTCTCGGTTGATTATATCGCTGCATAATGTAACTGAGTACAACAGATAAGCGGGCAGTAACAATAACGGGTGTGTGTGCGCGTGTGACAAGAAGAAATGATGCTAAGAAGCATTCATATTGAAATTGTATTGAATTTTCTTTCACGTATGTACATATTACAAGCACTTGCTACAGCCATTCACACATATTCATCAATGTGAATAAGCAAGATTTTGTGTGAGCTCCACCTTTCTCATTAATTTTCAAATTGAACTTATTGTATATTAAATATACCTAATCTGTGACTCTTGAGCAGCAGGCGGTGATTAACTGGCGGAGAGTGATAAGACGCACAAGCATAAGACTCACTCTGCATATACTCAGAGTGTTGTAGGAACGTGTGTGGTAAATTCCCTTCATTGCTGCATCCCTTGACTCACTTCGCACTAGTAAAGCTTGCTCTACAAGATATGTGTATATATACGTCTGACTTGACTTCATTTTATAACGTACCGTATTCATAGATTGTCACTTCTTCAACAGCTTTGATTTCATAATCGATGAGTAGAAGACAAAAGCACTCAGACTATAAGACAAAGCTTCGCTTAGTTGCATAATCACTTTAGTTTGCGCTCGAGTTAATGCTTAGCCAAACTTCCACTCACACACGCATACATGCATGTATATGTGCTTGTATGTGTTTTGTTAAATCATGACCATTAAATTTTCAGCGTGAGCGTGTGCGTGGCAAACTGATTTGTGCAACTGATTTTGACTGCTTTTGTGGAAGCGCACAAAAGTGTCACACAGCAATTTATTTCACTTATTCCAACACTTGTACGTTTAAACACATTATGTAGGTATATAAAAGTATTAATTTACATATATTATATATTAGGGTGGGTCAAAATTGTTTTTTTTTTTTAATGGCTTCTTAGACTTCTCTAAGTCTTTTTCTCCTCTAAGAAAGTCTCTTCAAGCATGAGCTCTTAAATGTTATGGCAAGGTCCTTCGCCATACAGTTTTCTATTTTTTTTTTACTAAAAGTTGGAAAAATTCAAATCTCGCTTCCTACTACTTGAAAAATATCTCGTTTCATAGATTTGCTAAAAAATTTAATGCTCTACAAAAAAGTCTCTAGCGACTTTTTTATCAACTTAACCAAAATAAAGATAGTAACGCTTGAATTTTTATTTCTTTTCGTTTTTGCTATTTTGCCTTAAAGCAATAAACCTAAAATTCTGGAAAAATTATTTTATCGAATTTATCTGCTCTACAAAGAAGTTGTTATTGTTTTTTTTTAATATTATTTCAAAATTATATGCAGTTCAATGTATGCATCAAGCATTCCTACAAGTGATTCACACATTCTGTGTTGCGCATACGACACGGTGTACTATATGAACACAGTACATTTGATGCACAACTTTAACTCCGTATAAAATTTAAAGCAAAGAAATCATCATTACTATTATTATAGCGGAAAATTTTGTCTTCCGATATTCAAAGTTGTACTGAATGGATCAAAAAATTCCCATATAAATATATAGACCGACGAAGAAGCCTTGGAAATATGTTAAAAAAAAACCAAAGAAATTAATATTAGATAGAAGCCGAATGCAAACGCAAGATATAAATGTAACAAAATAAAAATATTAAGAAAAAAACAAGAAAAAACGTTAACTTTGGCTGCTCCGACGCTAATATATCTTTCACGGGTGCATTTCTTTTAGTTACTATGTGTTCAGTTTGTATGGAAGCTATATGTTATAGTAATCCGATATGCACAATTTTTTTCGGAGATTATATTATAACCTTAAGCAGTAATCCATGTCAAATTTCGTGAAGATACTACGTCAAATGCGAAAGTTTTCCATACAAGCCCTTCATTCCGATCGTTCGGTTTGTATGGCAGCTATATGCTATAGTTCACCAATCTGAACAATTTCTTCAGAGATTACATTGTTGCCTTAGAAAATAACCTGTGCCAACTTTTGTGAAGATACATTGTCAAATGTGAAAATTTTTCATACAAGAACTTGATTCCGATCGTTCAGTTTGTATGGCAGCTATATTTTATAGTGGTCCGATATAGGCAATTCCGACAAATGAGCAGCTTCTTGAAGAAAAAATGACGTTTGTAAAATTTCAAAACGATATCTTAAAAACTGAGGGAATAGTTCGTATAAATACAGACAGACAGACGGACAGACATGGCTAAATCGACCCAGCTCGACATACTAATCATTTATATATATACTTTACAGGGTCTCCGACGCTTCCTTCTGAGTGTTACAAACTTCGTGGCTAACTTAATATACCCAGTTCAGGCTATATTAAATTATGGTCGAAGTCGGTAAAGGGAAGGGAAAGAGCGTAGTTGAATTTTTAAGGGTTAAGAATGGTTTACCTCGAATTCCGGCAAAACTAGTAATCCTATAGAAAAAATTTATATGGCAATCTTGAAGATAATGACAAGATCGACAACTTTTCTTTACAGACATTTTCGACATAACCTCAAAATTTAGGTGAAAAAGTCACATAATCCAGTTTTTATGTTTTTTTTTTACATTTTTTTAAGTTTTTCTTTTCACAAAATTTGGTGAAAACTTACGTTCTAATATACCAAACGCACCAATTTTCTTTTTTTTTTTTTCAAACATCCATTTCTTCTCCTTTTATTGTCGTAATATTGGGGGGAAAAACATCTAACTTTCAGTCAAAAATGTCAGGTCAAAGTGATTTCACATTTGTTTTAATGAGAGTAGATCTACCCTGGTCTGATACATGAAAAACAAAGATATTTAGGAATATAATAATAATTAAGCTTGGCACCTTATTTTTAAAGCAAAAGCTAAACCTTCAGTGAACGTCATCTAAAAAAAAACAACTCAGGAAAAGACGTACACCCTAACACCATATATGAGTGTATGTGTATGTACCGCTTTGGATAGTACTGTAGTGGTGTTCCAGCTTGTCACATGATTATTAACAACGTGACATGACATTATCTCGCTTGACTGCCAACCAAGTACTAGTAAATTTGCAGCAACGACCGCCACCCACCCGCCTGCTCGTTGCTTTGGCGGCAAATTTGTATGTGACAATGGTAACCTGATTTATGATTTCACACGAATTTCAGCTGAACACTCCACACCATTCATCTGGTTTAACTCAACAACGCATTCAATTGTAAGGGCCGTTGCCTCGCTTCCTCTGCTACCAATATCTACTATTTCCTCATTCTCAGCAGCTTCTACTGCGTACTTACTTAGCGCGCTTATTGCATGTGCTTCTTCACTCGAGTCTTCAGCGTCAAGCGCACTAATCCTGTGGTCGCGCTCCTGAGTAATGGCAGGGATCGTGAGGTGAATGTATTTCATTGCACTTAATGGCATACAGTGTGTAACAAAACTATGAAATTTTTCGTATATAAAGTATGAAAAACTTATTGCAATTGAGGTATTGACCGTTGATGTATATATAATTCTATACTGAATTTAAATATCAAAAATGTAAGATGGTTGTGTTTTATGTTAAAAACACTACCTATAAAAATTTTTCTGAAACTATGAGGAACATTATGGAAGCAATTTTGAATTCTATAAAGTAATAATGCAAATATTTGGGAATCCTACTTTTGTAAGCACGTTTTTATTCCAATGCGCCTTAATGTAGGCAACTTTTTTTAATATTATTATTTTACTGTCCAACGGTATTTTTATACCCCGATCAGGGTATATGAAGTTTTCTGAGAAGTTTGTAATACCCAGAAGGAAACATGGGAGGCTCTATGGAGCATAGAATTATAGTATATATATAAATGATTATCGTCCGTCTGCCCCTCAGTTTTTGAGATATTGACCTGAAGCTTGCCACACATCCTTTTCTCACCAAGAAGCTGCTCTTTTGTTGGAACTGACGATATTGGACAACTATAACCTATAGATGCCTTACAAACTGATCGATGAAATTCAAGTCCTTGTATAGAAAACTTTTTTATTTGACAAATTATCTTCACGAAATTTAGCGCAGAATATTCCCTTAGAGATCTCCACAAACTTCAAGGAAATTTTTGAGATCGGATCACTATAGCGCATAGCTGCCATATAAACTGGCCGATGCAACTCAGCACCTTGTATGGTGAACTTTTTTATTTGATAGGCTAACGTCATGAAATTTAGAACAGATTATTATCTTAGGCATCTCTACAAGATCCAAAGGAATTATTGAGATCGGATCATTATTACATATAGCTGTCATACAAACTTTCCGATAGCAATCGAGAAAAATAGCTTTTTATACCCTTCTATGCTATAAAAAGGCAACTGTGAAGGGTGTTATAGCTTCGGAGCAGCCATTCTTAACGTTTTTTTTTTTTTGTTATTTTCTTTGTTTTTTGTTTTGAAGAAAGAGATCACTTTTTCAAAAGTATCGAAGCTATATAGAAAACTTTATTCACTTCGAGAACGAACTTTGGAAAATTCAGATAATTTTCCAGATAGTCCCGAAACAGCATCGTAGCAATGTGGACTAAATTATAAAAATGGCTAATCGATCAAAGAACTGGCATAAATGTAATGAACTCAACTTAGCCAAGCTTCGAACCATAATTGAATTTAAATTAGCTTGGTTTCCAACCCTGACTTGGTACAAAATTATTTTAACTCTGCACAAGGCAATGCTACAACAGCAAAATGGCCTATAATATGAGCCTTCCCAAATTCCAGTATATCAATCACGTTGTTTTTGGCTAAACTATGCAGTAACTCTGACAGCCTGGCAGCACTATGCGAAGTGCATCACAGCGCCAATGAGAGTCGTAATCAATCTAATTTTCCATGAAAATTACTTGCAACAGGGATTGCTTAACTCGGTTAACTCTAAATTGTTGCTGCAACTTTAAATGTGCAACAAACACACACACACACTTGGCATATTTACAGGGCGCATGCAGATTTCAAGCCACTTCATCACTAAATTGTTACATCGCAGCCACAGTTTCCAAGCCGTACTTGCAACTACCAGCGCACACACACGCCGGCAAGCACACACTCACACACATTTATATATAAAATTATGTGCAAAATATGGAGTAGTTTAAATTGGAAGGTTCCCATGATGCATGCACGTCTGTGTGAGTGTGTGCGCATATTCGTCGGTTGGTTGGTAGTTATGCACTGCTGCGCTTTGGTATATTGCAAATGATCGAACGAGCAGTTAACCGGAGCCAAGCACACATGCCACGCAGCAGTTGTACGCCAATTACCCATATGACCGACCAACTACTACTACAACAACAACAACACCCGGTTACTTAGCGAATTAGTTGAGTTAGTGGAAAGTATCGACGACGTTGACATAGATAACAGAGCGCGCACATTGGGGCATTACAAGTACATGCGAGCTGGCAACATTGTTAGTGACTCGAAGTCAACGTGCTGGCCGTCGTGCTCATGCTTAGATTAGCACGCGCTGAGGCGCAATTTGACAAGGAGTTATTCCAGCATTTTGTCTGCCTGTATTATGTTTGACTTTATCGAGTTAATCAAGTTATTAGGTCGATTGCATGCGCTGCTATGCAAAGCGTTGCCAGGCCAACAAGAACTGCTTTCACACACGCTGTCTTTGCGCCAATCCTTGGCAGCCATGAGATTGCTTATCACTCGTCGTACGAGTTTGCCGTTTGGTATTTTGGGCGAGCCAAAGAGAGCGCCCCGAGTTTGCTTCTTTACTTTAATTACTTTATTTCAATGGGATTAAGAGCGAGTGTATGCAAACAATTAACCACATGGTGAAATCATTAGACCGCCGCAGATGTAACTAGTTCCGAACTGGTGCGTTATGTAACAATTTTGAAAGTTTCAATGTTTACAAAGCATATGAAGTATTATTTCAAAGCAGCTTTTATATACAACTACAACAAAATTCGTTTATTGGTAGCTTTCATTCAAATGTGCTTTTAACTGATGTGTGTGACATCCTGCTTGCTTTGCATATGTTGGTAGCTCGTGTTGTGCTTGGCTACGTCAGTCATTATTCCACTTCGTAAACTTCAGCACTGTGTGTGTGCTGTAATGCGCTCCGTGCTGAGTAGAAATTCGTAAATTGCATAAGTGAATGAATGTACTCACATCAATTCAATTAAAGTCAAATGACTAAAAGCTTACAGTTATGAATGTAAGTGTGCGTGCAAACAGTTAGCTTTCCAATTTTGTCGTCGGGATAGTGGAAAGTATTTTGACTGTGAGATAAATAAATTAATTAATATTAAATAAAAGAAGCTGAAAGGACTGACATAAAACAACAACTCTTTGTTTTTAATACCTAAATAAATCAAAGAAGGAGTAGGACAACAGCTAAGCATCGGGCGCAATGCGTACGTGGCCGACGGCATCTTTAGAGCTCATACCAGAAATCACATGTCTCCACTAATCAATTAAACAACTAAACACAGATTGCTTCAAAAGACAGCAGCGTGGGTTGCAGGCAAAAGGTAATGTCCCATCAACCACCAATAGCTCTTCTCACAAGTGACAACATTCTTCTTCTTCTTTGCTGGCGTATTCACCGCTTATGCAATTATAGCCGATTTAACAACAGCGCGTCAGTCGTTTCTTCTTTTCGCAATGTGGCGCCAATTGAAAATTCCAAGCGAAGCCAGGTTCTTCTCCAGCTGGTCTTTCCAAAGGAGTGGAGGTCTTCCTCTTCGTCTGCTTCTTCCGGCGGGTATTGCGTCGAATACTTTCAGAGCTGGAGTGTTTTTGTTTTTTTTTTGTACGACATGACCTAGCGAACGTAGCCGCTGTCTCTTCATTCGCTGAACTATGTCAATCTCGTCGTATATTTTTCACTGGGGGCGTTTTTTACGTGGCGGGATCCAAACCCAGCGCAAAACCCTGTGGAGGGGGATACAGTGGATACTGCAAGCTCAAGAATCACCAATTTATCATGGGGCCAGCCTCCTGTACATAACAGACGGTTGAGCGGCATGAACCCGGAAAGTCCCGAGCACTTGAGGATAGACTGCACGGTTGCCTGTAGACGCATGAAGCCCTTGGACATAACAGGTCAGTCCCATTCTTGACACATACGAAGTTTGACAATTAAGTAATGAGACTGATTTTATTGCCGCGCTTGTGGTAAACCTGTGACCTTGAAATTCCCTTTCTCTTCTTCCGGCATCCCTCCGCTCTCCATTTATATATGTACCGTCGCTAATAGCTTGTTTAGTTCGTCTGCTGCGTCAAGTTGAGTAGACGTGTGTTTGTAGTGCTCGTCACGAAAACGGAAAAATGAAATCGAGAGCAACGCGTCGCGATAAAATTTTGCGCCAGATTGGACGAAACAGCTTCGGAAGCGTACGCTAAAATTGTAAGAGTGTATGGTGATAGTGCTCTTAGTCGTGCCCAGGTCACAATGGTTGTCTACGCGCGCCCCCCGCCCGAAAAAGCTCACATAAGCAAGTCGAAGGTGAAAACGATGATTATTGCCTTTTATGAAAGCCGTGGAATCGACCACAAAGAATTCGTTCCACCGGGGAAAACTGTGAATCAAGTCTACTATTGCCAAGTACTTGAAAGATTGCGAAAACGAGTCAACAGGGTGCGCCCAGACATCGCTCGTAACTGGATCCTTCATCACGACAACGCGCCGTGGCCACCGCCTTCAGCGTGTCTCAGTATTTGTCCTCTAAAGGGATCGCCGTGTTGCAACAGCCGCCTAATTCGCCCGACATGTCACCCTGCGACTTTTTTTTTTTGTTTCCTAAAAGTGGTCAAAGGAACCCATTTTGAGTCAATTACGGACATCCAGGTGGCCGTGGCAGGTGTACTCGCGGACATCCCAGTCGAAGCGTTCCAGAAATGTTACGAAACATGAATAACGCTCTGGAAACGCTGTAAAACTGGCCAAGGGGACTACTTTGAAGGGGATAATTTTCAAATATACGGTTTTTATGGAATCAGTCTCATTACTTAATTGTCATATCTCGTAGATGGCGCTACTAAAATTAAATTCAAACGATTTTTAGTAAGTTCTTGATGACTAGTTTCCGGCTACTGGCTTTGGAAAAGCAACCATCAAGTATTAGTATGCTAAGTGCGGTGAAATGAGCACCGAAGACGGTGAACGCCGTGGAACCCAAAAAACGTTGTTAACAATGAAAACATCCAAAAAGTCCGGCAAATATTTTGAAATGACCGTAAAGTGAAGTTGTTCGAGACAGCAAGCATTCTAAAGATATGAACTGAAGTGTATACATCAAATCATTCACGAATTTTTGGGTGTGATAAAGCTCTGTGCAAAGTGGGTGCCGCACGAGTTCTCTTTTAACCAGAAACAGTGACAACTGCATGATTGGGAGCAGTGTTTGGAGATGTTCAAGCCTAATAAGCCCGAGTTTTTGATTCGATATGTGAAAATGGATAAAACAGTCATCCGAGTGGACTATACACAATGAATCCGCTCCAAAGCGTGTAAAAACGCAAGTCGGCTGGCAAGGTTACAGCGTCTGTAATTTGAGAAAGAGGAAGGATCATCAACTTCAACTTCACATAGGGATATTGGATATTCTGAAGCACGAAATCGCGGAAAAGCGGCTGCATTTAAGGAAAAAGAGAATGCTTTTCACCAAGACAATGCATCGTGTCACAAGTTAGTGAAAACGATAGAAAAAATCGATGAATTGGGCGTTGAATTGCTTCTGCATCTACCGTATTCTCCAGATCTGACCCATAGCGGCTACTTTGTGTTTTCGAATCTCTAAATAAATACATCATACTATAAAAATGTGTATCGAAAAGTCATTATAATCAGTATACCACCCTTGAAGAGAACTACATATGTTGAATAGAAAAAAAACGAATTTTGTCAAAAGAATGTGTTTTAGTCTACTGGTCCGTTGACTTTTCAATTGACCTCTTTTACATTCGAAAAGGATTCACATCGCCTCATCAGTGGAATGTAGTTGATATTGTCAATGTGCTGGGCCTATGTGAGTCTGGATGGCAGACGGGAGGGTACAAAAGACCTTAGGTCGGGGTGAAAGCCTCAATTTATTTCTACTACATTCTATTTCTATAGACATGTGGAAAGAGTAAGCTACTACCACTACTTTTGGAAACTTAATTTGAAACCTCACAACGTTTAGCCCGCAGGACGGTTGGAGTGCATTATAACCAAGGATGCTTATCCTGACAGGTGGAACTACGAAATCCGTACTTTTGGCTTCAAAATTCAGAAATATTAATGACATTCATTCCTATCACTACAATCAAGAAGATATGTGCCATGACACATTAGAATACACTGTATGGAATATTCCTGAAAAACACTTGGCATTGACAATTCGTTGGGCGCTGATAAAAATTCAAATAATCAAATGGGCAAAAGTAATCCATTTATGGCGCAAATAAATTTTTATCCACACAACATTAACAACGCATCACTTCCGCAAACAAAATTCAACAAATAGAAATGGAATAAATGTGAAATGAAATCGAAAGCATTGTTTGATGGCTGGGGACCAGAAAGAAATCGTCATTTGAAAACAATATAAACCTTAATGACTGTTAGTTATTGGGCAATTTGTGAGTCAGGACAATGACAATGATTGCGGCAAAGACACTACAAAAATATACAAAACAATGTATATACATGCATACACACATACACGCAACAATAATAAGGCAAGAGCGATACCATGGGTTGCCGATTGTGTGCTGATGCGACTGTTTGGGTACTGGATCCCATTTAAGCAGTCTCTTACATACTATAATGCCAGCTTGTCTTCGTGCTTGTGTGTGTGTGTTAGTGCTTCAGCAGCTGAAATACCCATTTGCTTGTCAGCGACAGCAAGCTTATCACATTCCACTCACAATCGATACAACAGGCCATGAACCATTTCACGAATGAAACTTCAAACAGTGCTGCTTGCCGTAGGAGGAACCGGATAGGAAAGGCACTACCATTTTTGGGTACGGACGCATACTCCCCCTTTTACTTGGGTTTGTATATGTTTCGAATATAAACATTTGCGCAATGTTTTGCTTGGAAAAGTTGACAACAGCTTCAATCCGTATGTTATCGCCCACTTAAAGAGCCGGCAGGTACGCATATCACGAGTCACTCCCACAGTCAGACAGGACTCATGTTCGTTAATAACAGGACAGCAATGGAAACTTTAAGGCCACGTACAGTAGAGATATGCATATATTCTTAGTCAGTATGCAACTGACGGTTTGAAGTGCTACTATCGTCAGCATCAACGCTGACAGCGCCAAGTGGCTGAAGGACTTACTTTACTCTACTTTACTTTGCCATGAAATGTGTAAGTATTCGGCTGTACGGTTGTGAAATCTTTAATATGCCGATATACGTACGCACATGTGTGTAAATATGTGTGTAAGTGTCGTTGAGCATCACATTGCCCTATCATCACCAACGTCACTAGGATTTTCAGTGCTCGTGTCATCGAAACTCAGCGTCACTAACACGCGCTCCAGTATGTCGAAGAAATGAAAAAGGAGCAAATCAAAGACTGTGGAAGAAGTTGATAATAAAACCAACAGTGATATGATTCATCATAAGGCAGGCTATCATATGGAGGTTTTTACGTTAAAGATCGGACAATGACTAAAATTTTCAAAAAAACATTCGTTTGCTGAGGTCAAATATCCGATGAGACAGCCCAAAATTATGAGTTTGTTACATCTGCCTACTTCGCTGATATCCAAGTTCTGACCATTGCACTAAAAAGGTTATTCTTCAGTACAAGTACTACATTAGAGCTGGCTTTGAGCCAATTGTATTTGACATAATGCATGGCGAATTATGGTTTGATTTCATTCAAAAACAAGAAAAAACGTTAGCTTCGGTTGGACCGAAGCTAAATACCCTTCACAGGTTCATTTCGGTTAGTAACTATGTGTCCAGTTTGTATGGCAGCTATATGCTATAGTTAACCGATCTGAACAATTTCTTCGGAGATTACATTGCTGTCTTAGAAAATAATATATACCAAATTTCGTGAATATATCTAGTCAAATGTGAAAGTTTTCCATATAAGAACTTGATTTCGATCGTTCAGTTTATATGGCAGCTATATGTTACAGTGGTCCGATATCGGCCGTTTCGACAAATGAGCAGCTTCTTGAAGAGAAAATGACGTTTGCAAAATTTCAAAAGGATATCTTAAAAACTGAGGGACTAGTTCGTATATATACAGACAGACGGACAGACGGACATGGCTAAATCGACTCAGCTCAACATACTGATCATTTATATATATACTTTATAGGGTCTCCGATGCTTCCTTCTGGGTGTTACAAACATCGTGACAAACTTAATATACCCTGTTCAGGGTATAATTATTGGATTAACAGGTCGCCGATCATAGCCCTGGCTGTCGCTGCTCTTCTGATATACCTGCGGGGCAGGCATTGAAGGAAAGGACTCGATGGAGCACAGTGTAAGTGGAAGAGTGCACTGTCAGGAACTTTCCATCAGCTCCAGTTTTAAACTATAGGCTGATGGACTTGATAAGACAGCTTCTACAGTCTCAATAACTGTGGAATGGGAACGGATATAGATCCATTGATTTCATTACTGGACTATTGGATTTTAGAAAACCTTAGGAAGCGTTGGTCAACTACAAGCAGCTGTGCAGTCGCAAGATCCTTCTGGCCCAGCGCATATCGTAAGAGGTCTAGGGAACTCTTCGAAATTAACATGATTATCTTTACAAAGGTTGTAAGTAGTAATTCAACCTGAACATTTTCGGATCAGGAATTATACAGTAAGATTGAACACCGAGATGACAGCTACTTTAGCCGCATGGAGGAAGATGTGATAGAACCATATAAACACATAGTCGACGGAAATGTTCACAATTTAATTCCATATTTCGGCTGAGATGAATATTTTAAGTTACTGTGTAGGAAGATGGAGCCATGTATTCACGCAAGTGAGAAACGTTCGCTGAGCGCTACTCACTTAGGAGTGGTCAAAATCGATCATTTTACATATGGTGCAAGCAGCTCACGGCTCCCAGTCTTAGAACAAGTATCCTCTGGGTATCCAAAAAACATTCGTTTGAAGGCGTATGATTCCTCCCAGGCAATAAACGGAACATGGACTGAGAGGAGTAGGCCCTTGTAGCATTTACTACAGCAGGCTTATAAAGAAGCGCAAATGCGGTGTGGGAATCGTGGAGACACCCCGTCGCCGAGTGTTGGCATTCACCCCGATAGATGAACATCTAGCCATAATCCCCATCAAAGCAAAGTTCTTCAACATATCGCTGAACAGACGAGAAGGTCGATGTGCCTGAAGATGTCTTCTATGAGCGCTTGGAGCGCGTCGTGCGAATCGTGCTTGGCGACTTTATCGTCAAGGGTGGGGAAAGAAGGTATCTTTTGCACAACTGTCGATAAATTCAACCTCCTTGAGAAAACATCCCCAAATGGCATGAGGCTGATCGACTTCGCCGGGGCCCGAAATATGGTTATCTGTAGTGCGACAACGCAACGATACAATCGACCACAACACGTACGCCATGGGATAGATACCGGAAGCTGAAGAAGAGAAGGAAGCGAGAGGAAATGTGCAAATAAACAAGAGAGAGGCCGAAATATTCGAAAATTCTACGAAAATATTAGGTGACTAACAGAAGGTTTCAAGACCCACAAAGGTGATCTAATAACCGATGCCCAGAGCATACTAAAATTATGGAGGGAACTTTTCTAGCCTGCTAAATGGCAGTGAATGTATAACACCGGGAGATGGTGGACCCGATTCCTCAATCGATGACGATGGAGCAGCCATTCCATTAGCCGACCATGAACAAGTCAGAATAGCAATTACCCGTCTGAAGAACAACAAGGCGGCGGGGACCGATGGATTGTCACCAAAAGGTACATTGTCTTGGCGAAAAAGTACTTTCTTTTTCTTTAAATTCTTCGTCCTCCAAACAGTCCAATCGCCATGTAATGTGCGTCATTCTTGCGGAGTTCATATAACTGTAAAACTACTTCGTGCCTTTTATCGTTGAAATATTTTGTACTTTTCACTAATTAATTATTATAGCTTGCGAGTATGTGTGTCACACAGTAATTGTGTGTTATAAGCATTTAAGACGATTTAAAATCATGCAACAAAAACAAAATTGTAATTAGCAACCTCAAGTGAGTTTCGTCAACGCCTCCGGGTACAAACGAATACATAGAATCTAACAATGTCTCCGAGGTCAACGGCGCAATCGCAACCAAACCACACACTCCTGCATACATTTGCAAATATAACTGCAATATTATATAACTCTCGTGTGTGTGTGTGTGTGTGTGTGTGCGTATGTATAATTGTAAGCATATCAAATGACATTTGCCAGCCTTGCCATATCTCCGTGCGTTCGCATGTTCGCAGCGCCGAGTCAAGTTGTACGATCGAATGTTTACAAATTCCATTGCATATGTTAAGGCGTTGTAAAGCCGCATGTACAGTCATTTGTATTTCTATCAATTCCCAGTGGTTGTGTGTGCGTTTTGTACGCAATAAAGTTGCCACTGCGTTGACGTTATTGCTGTTATTGTTGTGCACATTTGTTGGTATTTGTTGCGGTTGTTTCAGTGGCAGCCCATTTCTGGTTGCGAAATTAATTCGCTGACTGTTGCGGCGGCAATAATATTCGACACACAACAATAATGATTGCAATAATAACAACAACCATCAGGCATTTGCTCTAAATAACTGACTGACTGACTGACTGTGAGCAACAACAACAATAGCAAGTTGGGGCACATGGCGCAGCGAGTCTGCACTTGTGGATCAATCTATACCCACACAAGCAAAAATAATCACAAACACACATATTCACATACACACTCAGATAGCTGTTTGTGTGGACGGCTGGCTCATGTGGGCGCGGTAACAATGCATGGCGCTGCATCGTAACTGTAATGACTGCTTGGCTATGCAAATGTGGGTCAATGATTTTGAAATTGTTATTTCTTTCGTTTTTCCTCGCCATAATTTATGTCAGAAGGATCAAGCTCAGATTACTCTCATGCGCTTTGCTACCCCGTGTGGCTGGTGGGGAGGCGCTCGCATGCACGGCGGTAATTGGTGGCATACTCTGCAGAGCAGCACCACATTAGCATTCCGCTTCAATTGATTTCGCTTCTAATAAGGAGCGCAGGCAACTTGCCACAGTTCAACTAAATCGTGACAAATTTGCGGCAGTATCATATTGATGGAATATTAAGTTGTGGAACGTGACTTATGGCGATCTTTGTATGAAGCAAAGAGACTTGGTGGGTGTAGGGAGAATGCTGGCGGTTATTTGTCGTTAATGTTGTTGGAATCCAACAATCTATTGTCGGTAGTTTTTTGATATGATTGCAAAGCATGAAGAGTGTACAGGAGGAAATATAGACCGAAGACTCACATCTGATATAACTGGCTTATTTGTCAGCATTTTGGAAAAAGAAGAAAAAATATATGATTGAAGTAGATCATCATGTCACCTAATGGTTGTTTGTCTCACCTGAAGCTAATAGAACTAAATACATATGGAGTTATGTATATATAAATTATTAGAATGAAAGACGGTCTAGAGACACGCTTCGTTCAGGTTAACGACCTTCGACATCTTCAACTGATGAAAATATTTACAACGTGAAGGAAGGTGCTTGAAAATCGTCTGGCAAGTGTCAAAGAGATGTTCGGAGAGCTCGACATCTTCCGCGAGTCCCTTCGAATGATTTTAGTGGATATTTTGGGTATGAAACGCGTTTTTGCTCGACTCCTCCTGCTAAAACTGAACTTCCTTCAAAAAGAGTACTGTAAACAGGTCTCTTTGGACATGCTTGATCGTGCGAATTGCAATTCTACATTCTTGGAGAACCTTATAACTGCCAATGAGACATGGGTTTGTAGGTCTGACATGAATATAAGTTAACGATCATCGGAATGGAGTGAAAGAAATGAGCTGAAACCAAAAAAGAACGCGACAAAGCTGCTAAAAAATCAGAGTGATGTCATTGTTTTTTCGATACTCGTGTCTTGGTGCATCAAGAATTTGTTCTGGAGGGACTGACGATCAATAAGGAGTTCTATGTGGCTGCATTGGGTCGTTTGCGTGAGAACATCCGTCGAAAACGACCGGGATTGGGGAAGAATAATTTATGGAGTGTACACGATTACAATGCACCATCGCATCGAGCCACGATTGTGACCGATTTTCAAACGAAAAACGCATTGAATACCATCGATCAACCACCGTATTCACCAGATTTTTGCTTGCTCCCCAAACTGAAAATGCCCCTCCGTGAAACCCGTTTTCAGTCGATCGAAAAAATTAGGCATAACGCGTTGAAGGAGCTGAAGGCCATCGCATTCCTCGTGAAAAGTCTTTCAAGGACTTGAAGTACTATAACTCTTCAAGCCTCTATCGAGTGGCCGTATACATGAACCTCAGTGCTTTTGACTGACTTTTAACCGAAAATATCGATCAATCTCTGCAAATTATTATTGAAGCTCGGAAAGAATATGTTTCTGATACTATTGTGCTTGTCTGTCTAAATTGCGTACGGTCAGCTATTCTCTTGGCGTTCATATTCAGAATATAAAGATTTTCAAATTTTCAATAGAAACCGCATGTATCGGAAAAATGTGGAGAGAATATTTCCAGTAATAGTGAGCCTTAGTACCTAAAGCAGATAAAATCGGGAGAACATTCGCCTTAGTTTAATGTCGAAAATTCGTGAAATCAGTTCACAAATTACTCAGCCCCCCTATACTACCTATTTCGTTATTTCAGCAGACTTTGTAGCCCAATGTGTGAACTAACGTCCAAAAATTGCAGAGAAAGAGATAAAGAGAGTTTTAATAAATTTAAGTGGACAAGTTTTCTTTGAAATAAACTTACTTCTTACTCTAGAACTTGGTCTAAATTTCATATCCTTAATATGATGATTTCCGGTTCTCTGGTTGATGTTGGGAATAGTGTAAGTGAGAAATGATAGTGAAATTATCTCTATAAAACCCATTATTGTTGTTCGTATTGAGATCATTTTCGCCTCACTTCAAAATATTAAATTATATTTGAGAGCAGTGTTCAGAGTATTTAGAAAAAACATGTTTCCGATTGGTAAGTTATGAACCTTTTACTTCCTCTTCCTTCATTAAGGACCGTTGCGTCAATATCTGAGTAGCAGTCATCTGTCAATTAAGTTCTGGTTAAGAACAGGTTCTTTACCAAAATAAAAAGTCTTGGTTCAGTCCACCAGAACTTAACCGAAAGATAGCTGCTAGTCAGTCATTGAGAAAACGACCTTAAAACTTGTATATTCTTACTTGAATTACTATATAATTGAATAATAAACCGGTACTCACTTAATTCTATTATAGACCAATAGTTCGGCAATATCTCGCCCGAGTCCTGAGTAGGTCGTCTCCACGAACACTAACACCTTCGGATCGATGCGCAGCCGCGCCTCGGAACGATGATCGGGCGCTCGTGATGATTCGCGTGTGTGCTTCCCGCTAACCATTCGACAGTTGATAAGCGGAGAGGGTCGGGTGTCACGCTGAATTAAACTGCAAAACAAAAAAGGAGAAATTAATAATTTAAATTTAAAAACCGTTTGTTTTCAATAATTTCTTTTTAAAATAAAACATTTTGTATTTTATTCAAACTGTCAAAGATTTGTGAACTTTCAAAGAAAATATTCAGAACCCCGCGAATAAAATGTGATTTTCGGCAATATCTCGGATAAAAAGAGTTTCCGTGTTGACTGCAAAATTTTTAGCAGGATTATCAAGAATAAAAATGAAAAAGTGAGTTCTTTTACTAAGTTTATAAAATAGGTAGCAACTTTTCAAGACCATATCTGGAGACAATATATAGATATGTTCTGGAATTAAATAAGACAATTAAAATTTGTTTAAAGCTGCGAAGGCCAAGAAACCGAGTTTGTAAGGGAGTTACATTCAATAGTAAGTCAGTTGAAACGTGTTTTCTTGTGATTTTACTTTTATTCTTTGATGAGGTACATTATTTCGGTGATTTATTTCGAAAATTTCTGAATTTCCTTGATTCCGTAGCCAATCTCTAGCAAGATCTCGAAGACTGGCTATGAGTAGGACATTTCAAGAACTGAGTGACTAGTGACAGACAGACGGGCTTGGCATCATCGACTCAGATCGTTACACTGAGAATTTGTAACGGGTGATCCAAGAAGAAGTACTTGTTTCAATAGCCCTTTTTTGACAGATCACGGGTGAGTCTTGTCAAACTGCCATGTTATTTTTGTTCAGTATTGTTTGGCATTTCATCGGGGAAAGACTTACGCCTGAATAAAATTTATTACGAAAATTCACGTTCTGTAAAGAATGTGAGAAATCTTGAATCCCACAATTCATAAATAAATAATATTCGACCGAATAGTTCACGTCCAGTGAAAAAAATATAGCAGCCGCAGCTGTAAGTGTTCACGAAGACGGTGGAGAGTCAATTCGGCGCCGTTCGCAGTAATTCGGACTGACGTATGGAACGACTTGGCGCAATTTACATCCAGATCTTAAATTGAAAGCGTACAAAATACATCTTGTGCATGAATTGAAGCCGCTCGACCTTTCGCAAGCTATGTACATCGCTCTATGGGCTCTTAAAAAGTTCCAAGGAGATCCGAGGTTTTCGAGAAAAATTTTGTTCAGCATTGAGGTCCGTTTTTGGCTCAATGGGTATGTAAACAAGCAAAATTGTCTTTTTTTTGGGACGAAGAGCAACTTGAAGAGCTGTAATTTTATCCAGAAGAAACGATGGTTCGGTGTGGTTTGTGGACCGGTGGTACCATTGGTTCATATTTCTTCAAAAATAATGCCGATGTGAACGTAACCGTCAATGGCGACCGTTATCTTGTCATATAAGTTCATATTTGGGCCGGTTGATTGGCCATCAAGATCGTGTGATATCATACCGTTAGAATTTTTCCTATGGGGACATGTAAAGTCTAAAATCTCTGCGGACAATCTCGCTAAGATTCAGGCTTTGGAGTTAAACCAAAAAAAAAATTGTCTAACGAGTCATCGAAAATTAAATTCAACGGATGGACTATCTGAGATGTAGCAGCGGCCAACATTTGGAAGAATATAAATATATGTCTTCAAATATAAATTTCAAGGAATTTTATTTTGAATGATATTAAACATTCCCGGATTAAATTCGAAGTTTGTGTGTTTTTCTCTAAAAATGCAGGGAACCTCGAAGAGGATCACCCTTCATATGCGAAATCGGTAAGCTGACACTGATTCTCGAGAAGTTTTTCGTTTTTTCCCTAAAATATTTTTTTTTTTTAATTTTTTAAAATGTTGTAAAAAATGCACTGCTGGTGCATTCAAGGACTTTGTAAGGGCAGAGCAGCAAAATATTGTTTTTTATTTTGCATTCAAATTTAAGATTACATCAGAACGATGCAGAAGGCCATACAGCAATTGAAAGCTATTAGTGACTGAATTATAACAAGAAATGGTGCTATCAGCTGATCAGCTTTGTCTTTTAGTAGGACTTCTCTACTCTAATAGGGATAAAACAGCAAAAGCTGAGGAAGTTGGAAAGCAAAAAGAACGACATGTCCTAACTAGTTTCTAAATTTACGAGATATCGCTCTGAAATTTTGTCCAAGTTCTACTTTTCCCAAGGAATTGCTCATTTGTCAGAACCGCTGATATCGGACTACTACCATAAAAACTGGCCGATCACACTCAAGTTCTTGTATGGAACATTTTTGTTGTTTGACGAGATATCTTCACGAAATTTGACATAAACTATTGCCCAAGGCAACACTAAAATATTCCTTAAAATTTTCTAGATCGGACTACGATCTGATATAGCTGGCATACAAACTGACCGATCAAACTCGAGTTCTTGTAAGGAATCTGTTGTATTGGCGAAGGATATTCTAGCAACCGAAGTTGTTTTACTTTTCCTTTTTTTTCTTCTTCGCTGCTTTCATATTCTGAGCAAATTACATAACTTACACTACATTGATTACTTTCCAGGGACAATACACATTGTTCGGGCTAATTGTTTAGTGGAGAAAATTAACCAATTTCGCACCGCATGATGACTCCAAGGATTTATCCACTGGGTCACATTAACTCTTTTTGTATGCACATGTGTGTGCATGTTTGTAAACAATTGTAATTGCGTGTTGTGTCGCTTAATTTATGCGTGAGTGTCGAAAGCTGTTGTTTCAGAGTTGAGTGATGAGATTGCCTTTTTCCGGCGTACAGTAGAACACTAGCAACAACAACAAACACAAATGATATCAACAATAAAACAAAATTGTTTGCACACATTTGCATAAAAGTTGTCGAGCGACAACACACACACACACGCACGCGTGACACGCGACAAGTCAACACGGCGAGCGAAATCGCCGAGCGGCAGCAGCGAATGCCCGGAAATGCAATTACTCCACAACTAAATAATAAAAATAAAAAAATATAGTAAAACCTTCAGCCGAATTAGCATAAACCTGGCAAAGTTTCGTGCACTCACTGCCGTTATACGCGCTCGTGTACACACATGTACGTGTGTATGTATGTGTGTATCATATGAAAGCGTATGAGCGACTGTTCAGCGACTGCAGTCAATATTGTGTGTGTAGAGTAAAGAAGAAGAGTGCAGCGCAAAGGCACAAAGCGAGCGAATTTAAACTTTTTGCTGTTTTTGGCAGCAATTTCGGCTTTTGTGATTTTATGCTTTTATTGCCTCATTTACGGCGCAAATAAACTTTTACGTTTTTTGTTTTTGTTTTGTTGGCCATTATTGTTGTTGTTGTTCTGTTGTTTTAACTTAGCTGCTAATGCGGTTGCAGTGTGCGCTCTTTATTTAGAATAACGTTACACCTTGCCCGGCAGCAAGTGTGTTTGTGGTTTTTGCATGTGTGTGTAGGCGCCGCTTCCGGTTCCGCACTTTGACACCTGACTGTATAGATATGTGGTTTCATACTCTTTCGTATGCCTTTTGTACAAGTGACTAACACAAAATGTGCACGGTGTTGTTATGCCTTGAAGGGGGTAGTATATGAAGTTTGCTAGGAAGTTTGCAACACCCAGAAGGAAACGACTGAGAGCCCATAAAATATATACAAGCAGCGAACCAATCCTTTAGTTTTTGAGATATCGATCTAAAATTTTGCATATGTGTTTTTCCTCCAAAGAAGCTGCTCATTTGTCGGAACCAGCGATATCGGACTACTATAGCATATGGCTGCCATACAAATTGAACCATCGGATTAAAGTGCTTGTATGGAGAGCTCTTTTATTTAACGAGATAGCCGTACCAAATTTGGCATGGGCTATTGTTTAAGGTAATCGTGTAATCCCTGAAAAAAATGTTCAGATCGGACCGCTATTACATATGGCTACCAAACAAACTGAACGATCGGAAATAAGTTTTTGTATGAAAAACTTTTGCAGTCGACGAGATATCTTCACGAAATTTGGTACAGATTATTGTCTAAGTCAATGCTATAATATCTGAAAAAGTTTTCGAAATCGGCCCACTACAACATATGGCTGTCATACAAACTGAACGATCAGAAATAAGTTCTTATATGAAAAACTTTTGCAGTCGACGAGATATCTTCATGAAATTTGGTACAGATTATTGTCTAAGTCAACGCTATAATATCTGAAGAAATTGTTCAGATCGGCCCAGTATAACATTGGCTGTCATACAAACTGAACGATCAGAAATAAGTTCTTGAATGAAAAACGTTTGCAGTCGACGAGATATCTTCACGAAATTTGGTACAGATTATTGTCTAAGTCAATGCTATAATATCTGAAAAAGTTTTCGAAATCGGCCCACTACAACATATGGCTGTCATACAAACTGAACGATCAGAAATAAGTTCTTATATGAAAAACTTTTGCAGTCGACGAGATATCTTCACGAAATTTGGTACAGATTATTGTCTAAGTCAACGCTATAATATCTGAAGAAATTTTCCAGATCGGCCCACTATAACATATGGCTGCCATACAAACTGAACGACCAGAAATAAGTTCTTATATAAAAAACTTTTGCAGTCGACGAGATATCTTCACGAAATTTAGCATACCCTATTGTCCAAGCCCTGGATAAAATATATGCAGAAATTTTCCAGATCGGACTACTATCTGATATAGCTGTCAAACAAACTAATAGTTCAAAATCAAGTTCTTGTACGGAAAATCGAGGAAATCAAGTTCTTGCGAAGGGTATTCTTACTTCCTTGTAACCTGGATTAACATGTTTTCTTGCTTGCTCTTTTGTTGTTGATTTTCGGTACAGTTTTCCCTCACTATGTGCCTTGTTGCAAATCTGCGGTGCAAATGCAAGCATTTTATGACAGAATTTTTTTGTTTATGTACGTGTGTAGTTGCTTTTATGTAAATTTTTGTTAATGCAAATTCATAGCAAAAAGTTTAATTTTTCTCGCTGCCAAAGTTCACAAATGCCACTGTAATTCTTTAGAGATGTAAAATAAAATTCCCTCACACGCAGCTGGTTGCACATACCCAAAGGGAAATTCTTGATTCAGTAATAATGCAGGAAACCGAAATAAAAATGGAAAAGGCACAATATCGTGATTCGATTTCAGTTTCGTCTTTCGAGCATACTAAAGCGACAAAAGTCTACGACTACTTGCTGGCAAAGCGCGAGATAGTTGAGACAATAGACATCTAAAAATCATAAGTGGAACCTGCATTGGATAGCAGAGAACTGTCGGCGCAATAGGTGCCTTGTTTGCTCATTCCGAACCACAATTGCAACCGGAAGACTACTTCAAAGTAGTTCGTTTCGCTGTTTATGCGAATGGAGTTTCTATGTATATGGATCCTCTGCCACACACCGGAGGTTAACAGTGGAATTTACTCGACTCAGTAGGGAAATACTCGGCAAAATGATGGCCATCGTTCGTTTTCTAGCATTAACAAGGTGAAATCTACATCGATTCTTTGGAGTTGGAAAAAACCCGGCTGTACGAATTACCAATCTACTAGTAAGACAATGTTTCAACTCATACTTCCACCGTTGTCACGGCTAAAATTGTTGTCCTAGTCTTTTAACTGATACTCCTCCATCTATTCTTCAGCTTTAGCTCCGTGCAACTTAATTTGGTTGCCAAGTTGAAAAGTCTATGGATATACAGAAATATTAGTCGAGTAAAGAGGTCATCGCCGCAACTCTCATAGTTCTGCTAGTGGTTTCAAAAAAGAGTGAAGCGTATTCTCTTTACTTTATACTCTCTTTCCATCAAATTAAGGGGATATTCTACTCTAGAATTTTGAAAAATTCGATTTTTTTCATATATTTAAAGTCTAGACTTTCAAAAATATGACCTTGTAAGCATTTTTCAAAATTCGACTTATTTTCGGAGATACAGCCGATTTTGTGAGGCGGCGTCCGTGTTCACTAGAATTGTCTCCTAAACTTTAAACGCGTTTTTCTCGAAACTACTTTTTTCCACACGGTACCGGCATTATCTCAAGTTCTATACAACCGATTTACTTGAAATTTTGTGTGAACCTTCTTTATATAATTCTTTATCGTTCCTACCAGCATCGTGTCAAAATTTCTGTTTTTAATATTTTAAAAAAATTCAGGAATTTCAAAAAAGCGTAAAAAATGATTTTTATTTTCAGGCAGTCGCCATTTTTCAAAAAAAAAAAAGAAAAAAAAAAATCGTGTTCCCGGACTATAGCAGCATCCTTACTGATTAAGAATTTCTTTTGATTTTTTTTTTTTAGACCACCAAAAGAGTCAGGATCAATGTCACCAGGATGCGCTAGTTTGTTTTACACCTGTCTTACCCCACCTCTAATTATTTTAATTTTTAATATTTTTTAGTAAATTTTTTTTTTCTGTATTCTTAAGATATCAATAAAAACACCATAAAAAATGGACAGTAAAAATATTTTTGGTTTTTTTTTTTATATTAAATTCAAAAAACTGCCAAAAATTTGATTTCTAGAGTAGAATACCCCCTTAAAATTAAAATGCTAACCATAAATGTCCTGCAGGGTAAGCATACATGTATTCGAGAGAGAAAAAGGTAGAGAGCGAGAGTGTATGTGTGCGCGTGTCGCATTGCCATCACTTCATAATGTTGACAAACTGCAAAGTTTTTAGTACACATATAAATAACTAACAGAAATTAAAGGAAATTGAATTATATCAACAACACTACCAACAATAAGGACAACAACCGCCGGGAGACATATAATATTTTGAGCTACGGTATGAACTCATCAGCACTAATGGCAGGAGTAACTGTATAAAAACAGACAGAAACAAAATTGCGTTAAAGTAAAAAGTTTGTTGTCAAACAGTTAGTTTGCTGTTGTTGTTGCTGATATTTACATAATATAATCAATTGCTGATGATATGCGTGCTTGACGTGAGTTTCCTGTTACAGAAGATAGAACTTTTCGAAAAAGTTAATATTATACGCGTACTTTTCAATATTGATATAACAATAGACCACTTCGGTTGTTCATTTGCCAAGAATTTCATGCTGAATTGCTTCAAATAATATGAAATTGCGGACACTGTAGCGCTTTTTGCTTCCACGATTCCTTGGCTTCATTCCCTTTTACGTTCGAAAATGGTCAATAAGTTTTTCGAGAATTGGTGAATCAAAACTAAACTCAACTTGGTCCACTTAAGAGCCGAGAGTAGAATCAGCGTGACTTGTTTTAAAAGCATGGATCGACTGTTTCAAGACAAAATTTTATTTCATTCAGTCTAGATTTTCATTGGATCAATTCGTAACCTGTCAATATGTTTGCAATATGGAACAACTTCTCACAAAAGTCAATCAGCTCACTTGGAAGACATACATATATTCAACAAAGGAGAAGGGTGTCATATGTGTAGGGTTAGCAGGGCATGCAAAGAGGTGGTTAGTGTCATGCGGGGACTCATTGTATGCTGAACATAAGTTTATATGTCAAAGTGTATTCTGGATAAATAGGAGTTTAACTTGCTAAAGTATCCAGAACGAAGCTATTCAAGGGTCACTCTCGTTTCTCGCGGCAACTCGAGCTTTTCGTCTGCAAATGGAGGTGATTTGACTCCAAGTACGCCATACACTGAGAGGGCGGTGATGGTGTTAAAGGGTCCACTGTGAATGGCGGTCTGAAGTAAGTTGCGTTCGAAGCCTGGTCGTCGTATTGTCATACATGTAGTTTTAGTTTTTCACTGATTTATTAAATTCATTAATTTTACACATTTTAACACATTTCGACTTATTATGTAGTTTTAGTTATTGTTTGATTCATTAAATTCATTAATTTTACACATTTTAACACATTTCGACTTATTCTAGAATATTACTTTTAATTCACTTTACATTTAAACTTTTTAATATAAGTTAACGTATATACATACATATGTATTTCAATTTAATTTACTTGTCAGGCAACGGCTGGTCTGCCCTTCTTGCCATCTTCAACTCTACTGTGCAACTCAACTCTTCTCGACTATGCTCGACTATGCTTGACTATACAGTTCGAATATTGTTCGAATTTAGCATATGTTCGAGCAGTTTGGTCAGAGGTGCATTTAAAAGGCACGTCCGCTACGTGTGGACCTTTGACCCACAGGTTCCACTCCCACATACATATATTGTCAAAGTAGTTAAAGAAAGAACCCTTGATGTTCCAAGGAGGTGACTCCGCTTCAAGCAGGTGACTACAGAATGATTACTGCGAAACCAACCAGTAGAAACTGCTTGGAAAGGAGTTTATTATGTTCCTTAACTAGCACCATTCAGGCCGCACTATGCAGGTATTCGATGGTAGACATCAAGAGACATTCTGTTGTATTCCGGAATGCGGTATTCTGACATGTTTTCAGCTTCCTCCTCTTTGTTTCACTGCATCCAGGCGACTATATTGGTGCGACGTAGTTAAGTTTTGGTTAAGTTAAGGGCCGATCGCCCGATTGCCTTGTATGTTGCCAATAACGTTTCTGTTCCCCATGTGTTGCCGGCTAGCGACTTAAGAATTTAGTTGCGGCTCTGTACTTTGGCAATAATTGCGGTCGTGTGAGGAGTGAAGGAGCACAGGCTGTAAAAGTCACACCTAAAATTTTAGGGTCGGAATCTTAACGGGATCGACTGCAATATTAAAGTCAAGTCTATACTCCTTCGTTCAGTTTGTGAATATGGTCGCTCTGGATTTAGTGAGGAAGAGTATTAAGTACCGTGGAGCTAGGAAGGGAGAAAGATCGGTAAGATAGCAGTTTACGTTTGAGCACATGGGATCGATTGCCCCCATGTCATTATCGTGGAATCATCAACATAAGAGGTAATAGAAATTTTTCGGCGGTTAAGGGAGTATCGAGATGTAGAAGTTAAACAGTAACGCGGTGAGGACACCACCCTGCGGAACTCCTTATTTAATACTTGTCAGTTTGGAGTTTTTACCACATGATTTTGATCTGTCAATCGCTACCATGTGCTATAGTGACTCGTTCTGAATAATTTCTTTGAATCCATTGTCTTAAACAATAACTCATGCCGAATTTCTTGGAGATATCTCGTGAAATGAGAAAGCTTTCCATTAAAGCACTTGATCGGTCCGATCGTTGTTGGAGACAAAAGGATCTGAGCAAAATTTCAGGTCGATATCTCAAACTCTGAAGGACTAGTTCGCGTATACACAGACAGACGGCGAAATCAACGCAGCTTGCCATGCTAACTATTTATATTAATATTTTATAAGGTCTCTGATGTTTCTTTTTGGACCCTCAAGTGAGCAGAGGCTAGAATTTACCCACAGTAAGGTATGCTAGTCGTAAGTGACGACTAAAATTCAATATGCATTATGTTAATTGGCTTGCCTCGAAATTTCAGTATAGTCTTGTCAGAAATAGTCCTATAATACTCAGCTTGAACTTGTATTATAGACTGAATGAGATTCCTTCAAAGGAAAATATATTTAAAGTTCTAGCGCCAAGTGTCACCAGTCATTGAGTTTGATGGGTGCTCAACTGATAGTAGCAAAAACTACAAGGTCTAAACGGACCACCGGGAGCAGTTAGTCCTTGGAGTGCGCTCCAATCTGCTCACTAGATTTGGCAGGTAGAATTGAAAATTCAGTTCTGTGTGGAGTTGCACTGCCGGGTGTCGGACACACAGCATGGCACAGGTTTCAGGTCGGCTTCGAACCCGACCAACATACATGTTCCGTAACTATCTTACGGACAATGTTAGAAAAAATGCACCGCACTTTCTTTCTGACAAGTGTTCAAGAAGTGAGGTCATCGACGATTACGAGTATTATTAGTAGCTAAACTGAAGCTATTTACATTTCTCAACTTTAATCTAAATATAAATAACTTCGTTTGCCAAGAATAGTTTAATTTGTGCTCCAAGCTATTTGCATACGAGCTTTTAATTCACTTCCGGCTCCCTTAGCAGGCCAAATTATCATAACACATTAACAGATCTTTAAAATACAGTTATTTATATAGTTTTTACTTTTACTTTTTTGTAAACTACTTAACTTTGGCAGCCAAAATAAGAGATAGAGCATCTGCCAGGCCATCTGCCGGCGTCACGGCATATGCATTTGGCGCAACTGCACCTCCTTCTGGCCTTCCGGCGAGTTTGTGTGCCAAAAACAATGCAACAAATAAACGAATATTGCAATGGAAAAACAGGCGACATATTGCACTAATGTATGTATCAGCATATCGTATCTACATATATACATACATACATGTATTTAGTTTGTGCTTACCTATTTATTCACGAGTTCACATTGTGTTATTAAAATTCAAGAACTACAAAAAGTATGTGTGCGAAGCGACCCATTCAAACTGCATAAGTATGTAAAGAGTATTCAGTATCATACACAATATTTGGGGACAAAACGAGCTACAGTGCACTTTGCTGTTAGAGGAGCTATGATATTATTCTAAAAATAAGAAACAACAATGTTTGAGAGCATTGTGGGAAGCAATGCCAAACTTTGGCATCAAATTTCACCATCAGCACCAAGTGAAACGAGTGCAGTCTCGCAAAAACTATACATAAGTGTCGTATATAACATACACGAGGGCGCACGAGAGCGGCTTGAGAAGCTAATTTCATTTGGAAGAAAATTAAATCGTTAGAAGAACTAAAATATCATGGCTTTGAAACGGTTTTTTAGATCTCATCTCTTTTTCTTAAAATGCAAGATATCTTCGATAAAAACTAGGCTTAATACGGGTGATCCAAGTAGAGGTACTCTTTTCAATGGCCTTTTTTTTTGACATTTCATCATGGAAAGACTTAAGCTTGAACAATGTTTACTAATCGTTCAACTGTTTTACGAAAGTTCACGTTCTGTAATGAATGTGTTTCAAGCTCTTCCCTCAACATATACTACTCTGCCCAAAAAATAGGGTGACATTGTATTTGTTGTGAAAATTCTTTATTTATTCTTCCAAATCAATTTCATCCCCTTCAAAATAATCCCCTCCCGATGCAATGCACTTATGCCAACGGATTTTCCAATCTTCGAAACACTGGTTGTAGTCACTTTCCGGGATGTCCTTCAGTTCCGTCTCCGCTGCGGCTTGAATCTCCTCTATCGTATAAAAACGGTGTCCCCGGAGCGGTCTTTTGAGCTTGGTGAACAGCCAGAAGTCACACGGCGCCAGATCAGGTGAATACGGTGGTTGCGGAACGATATGGGTTGAGTTTTTGGCGAAATGATCACGAATTACAAGGGCAGTATGGGATGGTGCATTATCGTGGTGTAAAAACCAAGAATTGTCTATCCACAATTCCGGCCTTTTTAGGCAGATAATATTCCTTGTTGTCAACAGTCAACATGACCTTGATTTTTGAGCGACTTTGGCGCGATTTTTTGGTCTCGGCTCTCTTTTGCCACGATATTCGCTCGACTGATCGGTTGTTTCGGGGTCGTAAGCATAGATCCAAGTCTCGTCGCCAGTTATAATTCATTTCATGACAACATCCTTCAAAATGGTATTGGCTGAGCCTTTCGATATGACAACTTCATCAACAAGGGCTCTAATTGTTAATCGACGGTTTTTCAACACCAAATCTTTGATTTGTTGAACGTGAGCTTCGTCGGTTGAGGTTGATGGTCGCCCTGGACGCTCTTCGTCTTCGACACGTTCACGGCCGGCTTAGAACTCACTATACCACTTGTAAAAATTTTTTTTAGACATATCCTCATCACCAAAGGCTTTCTGCACCATCCTCAACGTATCCGCTGCAGAAAATTGATTCCGTAAAAAAATTTAATGCAAATTCTGTGCTCAACAAATTTCGACATCGCAAAAAACGAAAAACTCACTTTTAGCAGCTCACAAAACGACACGTATCTCAAACACTAATGAATATTTTGACATGAAATTTGACATAAATGTGACTGACAGTACTACCAACCTGAAAAAAAATAATACTCCAAATCCTTCGACGCGCGCAGCTTAAATTCAAATGTCACCTTATTTTTTGTACCCGTACAGTAGTATATGTACTCGTTTTGGGACCGAAAAGGGAAAATCTTATGGAAGGTTAGATTTGGTTTCGTACTTAAAATTTATAAAAAAATAAAAGATTCATAAAGTGATAAGTTTATATCGAAGAAAAATTAAAAAACTTAAACTTTTGATAAAGAAGTGTATAATTCGAAAAAGCACAGTTCGGTGTATCAGTGTCATAAAAACGTATGGTTTATTGAAAGAGCAGAACGATTTGCTCCCGCAAGAGAATGAAGGGAATTAGACAATGCCTTTTACTGGGTCTAAGACGTTGTCTGCCTTACAAACTTTGTGGCAAACTTAATTTACAATAAGGTTGGAACTGGATAGTTTATGAACAAAGCGCCAGCTTTAATCAGCTAAACCTAAGTCAATCCGACTATTTCCTCCCAAGGTTAGATTTAAATAAACACTTTCGGATGATGAATGCACACGTGAAAAGACTTGAATAGAGGATACTAACTCTACCTATACTCTAATGATTTTGACATATATATTTCTGTTCATCTGCCACACTCACTCAGCATCTTTCATGCGGAAGTGGAGTTAATAAAATGCCCCCTGAAAGGATGAAAAATAACTATACTCCTTAAGGGGGTATTCTACTCTAGAAATTTGAAAAAATCGAAATTTTTTTTCATAATTCGATAGTTTTGATATTCAAAAATATTTCCCTAAAAGGATTTTTCAAAACTCAAATTATTTTCAAAGTTATAGCCATTTTAGTGACGAATATCGTATATCGTAAAACTGTAAACGCGTTTTTCTCGAAACTACTTTTTTCCACATGGTACTGGCATTATCCCAAGTTCTATACAACCGATTTACTAGAAAATTTTGTGTGCACCTTCTTCATCGATCCTACCAGCATCGTGTCAAAATATTTGTTTTTAATATTTAAAAAAAAATTGAGGAATTTCAAAAAAAAAGCGTAAAAAATGATTTTTATTTTCATGCAGTCTTTTGATTTTTTTTTCAAACCACCAGGAGAGTCAGGATCAATGTCATCAGGATGCGCCATTTTTTTACACCTGTCTCTCCCCCTCTAATTATTTTAATTTTTAATATTTTTTTGTCAAATTTTTTTTCTGTATGTATCAATAAAAACACCATAAAAAAATGGATAGTAAAATATTTTTTGGTTTTTTTTTTTAAAATAAAATTCAAAAAAACTGCCCAAAATTTGATTTCTAGACTAAAATATCCCCTTAACCCCTATCTTTTTTCCAAAAACCTGATACTCTGCTATTCCTAATAAATGATTTTTCCAGAAGTCTTTGTGCTTGGCTTTGATGGAATGATATAGAAAGAAAGGTGGCGAAACACCGTATCAAGTTAATTCTTAAAATATTTAGGGAAAAGGCTTGAGTCCTTATAGAGAACAGCTGATCTAAAACTTTACAGTAAGATAACTTTAAAAGACAACTATTCCGTGAACAGTCATGTACTCGAATACAATATTTGCCAATAAGAACGAAGTATCTTCATCTAAAAATCAAACCATAAATTTTTATTAAATTGAACTTGGCTGCATCCACTGAAAATATTTTATCTCACTTAGAATAAATTTTCTATCGCACGAAAGAAACAGAAAAAACAAATTTCACTTTATTTTGAGCTTTGCATACATAGCATCACTAAATTTGCGAGCTGACACACACATGCATAAATATGAAGATATACATATGGCGATTCTAAATTCTAATGTCTTGTCCACCAGCAACTGTTTAATGCCCAAAAGCAAGCATGAGAAAATTAGGTAAAGTCATATTTCGTCTCACTTTCTTCGCTCTGACATGCGCATCCTTCCACCAACTACAGCAACAACGCACTTTATTTGCGTTCGTTTAAAATCGTTTGTCAAAAACTATTCGATGTCCATAAAAAGTTCGCCAACTATTTTAAAAAGCTTATAAAACTATTTGTAAAAATGCTAAACAGCGAGAATAAATTCCCCAAAGAAGCCATAAACAGGGCGACCGAAGGAGTCAAGCCAGACGCACATACACATAAGCAAGACGTGAGCACACGCGTGGCAGGACTCGCCCATTTAAAGCTTTGACGTTACATTTGCATGTGTGTGCTTTATGGCTGAGTGTGTGTGTATGTGTGTGCGTGCGTTGATGTGGCAGAAGAGTAAATTTCGTGCATAAATCTTTTCACTTGAAATTGCACATAAATTATCAGCGTAGATGTTAAAGCCCAAGTGCATATCTCCACGCGCATGTGTGCGCGCTGAGGCGAGTGTGAACTGATGCCGCTTGGCATGCACCAACACACACATACTTACTAAATATAAAGTATATACATACATATTGGTATATATATCGCTGTTGCATGCAACGTTTGGCAGCGCGTGCAGTGGAGAGCGAGTATTGGACAGCAGACCGAAGATTATTGGGCGAATGTTGTGTCTGCGCTACATGCCGCAAACGCAGTGACGACAAATAAGCGCAACTACAAAAACAAAATTTTGCATGTTAAAATAATTTTTGGTCTTTCTGACTGGTCTGCAACAGTAGTGGTAGCGTTAAAATCCTTGACTTTCAAGGAAACTCAAAGCAGAGAACGAAGTTGTAGCAGTAAACCGCAAAGGGCGGACAGTAGTTTGTCCAAAAGCGCTGTTTATTGCAAACAAAATGCATGAAAATGTTTGAAGGTTAGGGTGGGTCTTAATGCCGCATGTTTTTTTGCATAAATGCATCTTAGTTTTCAAAAGCGCATGCGACACGAAGTTCTCCCTTACACATGCTCGCTCAGACTTGCCGTGTTATAGCCTAACCTCATGATGATTAAGAGAAGTGTCTTGAACAGCGCCTCAAACAATACAAGCATTATTTGGTACCAATTGGTAAGGTGAAATGAACACCTATTCCACCTCGGTTGGGGTCGAGGCCAACAGTCTTCGAAGTACCGATCTCAATGGACATAGTGGAGCCAACTACAACGATTTTCTGCTTCCCGTGGTAGCGGAATTTAGTTGATGCCACACTTAGCTCCCCAAACAATGCCAAAAGGTGAGGTAAACACCTTTTCCACCTCGATCAGGTTTGAGGTCCATCTAAAACACTCTGGTACGGCACACGGTCACAAGGTTAGTTTTTCCCGCATTTTTATTTGAACAGCAGGCACCACGATATACCCAGAAGTACTGACCTCAATGAGATAATATTTGAGTATGAACCATAGCGAACGCCCCCCGAAGTGCCGACCTCAACGAGCAATGTGGAGCGAACTCCAGGGGCTTACTGCTCCCAGTGGTACCGGAATTTCGTTGATGTCTTATTTAATTCCAATACCAGTAGGTAAGGTAAAATTAATCCCTAGTACACCTTGATTGAGTTCGAGGCCCATCTGGGTACGGCAATCGGTCACAGTTCGACTCCATATTGTGCTGACTCAAGATCAGCTTTCTCCGCATCTGGATTCGAACCACAGCCACCACAACTCGCAGTACAGATCTCAATAAGCATAGTAGAGCGCACCCCGAGGCTATCAGAATATAGTTCCCGTTCACACCTCGGAACCGGAGTTACTCCCAGTTACACCCCGATTCAGCTCATGGCTGTTGTTATTTTTAGCTTGAACTTCGAATGCCCATTCATTTGTAAGAATCTTATTCAAAGTCTTATAATTTCAGTTCTAGCTGAATAGTATAGCAGTATTTTCAGACTAGCCTATGCCTACTGCTTAAGGTAAAGTTCTTACAAAAGACATAGTGAATTTCGTGGATTTTGGTAGACTCTTAAGATAGAATTCTTACCACCACTCCAACCCACTAGGAAATCTCTTAGACATCCAGACCAATGTTTTTGAAGTCAGAAGTTGTAGCCATCTCCGCCTCGGCGGAGTGCCTTGCTAAGCACATTGTTGTTGATGCAGCGTCAGAAAACATTATTGCAGTAATTTCAAGTAATGTTGGCGAATTAACAGTCCTTAGCCATTTAGGTCCGGGTCGGTTGCTTATACCCGTTTAACATGGGAACGGTTAATAAGCACCTCTAAGGAGTATTCGACTCTCTACCTAAGTCTGATTAGTTGGAAGCTTATCAAACTTCGTTTTGAACACATTCAGCTCCACGAAACGTATAAGAAGCTCAGCCTTCCTTGTCAAACTTTTTTAGAACTTACTTTGTTTCATAGGAAGTCCAGATTTTACTTCACTGAATTGCAGTTTGTCGACGTGTCATCTCTGCGTCGTTCAATATCAAACGAGGTTTCAGAAGAGGTGACTGTCTATTGTGCGATTTCTAGAATCTACTCCTGTAGAAAATAATTCAAGCTTCAGAACTTTCTTCTTCCGTATACCGTACAGCTGACGTATGTGGTGACATCGACATCATTGGCCACAGCAACAACGTCAGCCTCGAAACCCAACGCAGGATGACTCTTGCTAACAGGGACTACTTCAGACTAAGTAGGCAATTGAGGATAAAAGTCTTCTCTCGACAAACAAAGATCAAATTCTACAAGTCAGTCAACATCCATATCCAGCTGTATGGTGCAGAAGCATGGACAATGACAACATCTGATGAGATGGAGTTTTGGAAGGAAACATTCCGCGTAAGATTTGTGGTGCTTTACGACACTTACATAGTTCAGCGAATCAAGAGACAGCGGCTACTCTGCCTGGATCATGTCGTCCGAATGGATGAAGACACTCCGGCTCTGAGAGTATTCGACGCAGTATTTGTCGGAGGGAAGTAGAGGAAGAGGAAGACCTTCACTCCGTTGGAAAGACCAGGTGGAGATGGCCCTGGTGACACTTGGAATCTCCAATTGGCGCCAAAAAGTGAAAAGGGAGAACGGCTGGCGCGTAAGCGGAATCTACGCCAATAAAAAAGAAGAACTGCAGTTTGTAGTCAGTGTTGGAGAACATGGTCTATCGAATCATCAAATCGAATATCCCGCATAAAATCGAATATCCCAAGTCTCAAAAAATCTCTGGTTGTAGCAGTGTCGCAAAAATATAACAACTTTGTACGTCGCTCATTTACTATCTCGCAGAATGGTTTGTAGCCTCAAGGACCACCCTCAATTGTGAAGAAATTCATGTAAATGATTTCAAGACTGCTTTTGGTTAACTTCAGCAAAGACATGCCGAGCAATAACAGACATACAGTTACACATATTTCAATATTCATGACAACATTTGGTAAAATGTTGCCACTTGCAACGGCACTGCCACACATAGCTAACGGCAGCGCTGGCCCTTCGTGTTGCACATGCGATGTTGTAAGGACGGCAGCTGCTGCTCCACAGCGCCCAAAAGCACGCAACATTGTTTTGCGAAAATTATTGCACTAAAATGGCAGTGATTTATTTGTGTTCAGTGAAAAGTTCCGTTTCCGGTTTGTGCTTCGCTGCCGCTTTTCGACTTACCGCCACTTCTTACACACTCAAATGCATTATGCGGCGCTTTCTTTCCACTTTTGTGTTTGCGTTTTTCGCGCAACGGAAGTCGTTGTGTAGCAAGCCAGCGGACGTCATCATGCTGCACACAATAAGGGCAGCCGGCAGCTGGCAAACAGTGAATGAAGATGTGTCGACCAGACTGACGCACCGACAGTTGGACAGATGGCCTAACGAACAGCCTGACAGGGTGGCATTCAAATGGGCAGCCAGACAGACAAGCAGACTGCCGAGCCGAGCACGCAGACAAACTGATCGCAAGACTAACGATGTGGAGCAAAAAGTGTGTGGCGCTTAGACTTAGCATAGCCACGCATTGACACACAAACACCGTTGGCAGCGCGTACTGACCGTGCATGGGAGCTGTCGAAACCGTGTACGCCCGAGCTGACGGCGAAATTTATGCATTTGAAACTAATTTGCGCATAAACAAAACACCAAAGCGCGAAGCGGGCGTATAGGAGCGCCGCATTTGCTCCAACATAAACACAAGAGCAACAAAAATCGAACGGCATAGCCGTAGACATTGGCGCTGCAGGCAGCAGTAGTGGCAAAGGCAATATCAGGCAGACCAAGGCAGCCGACTAGGTCCTGCTCATCACTCTACATCCAATGAGTGGAGGGAGAGGGTGGTGCATATGGGTGTTGGGCGTGCAAGTGCAATGAATGAGCATAGCTTCCGTTGCGGTCGCGTTGCACAAAACCAACGACGTTGCCGCAAGCAACTTTGTACATCTGCAACATTGCAACATTTCTGCTTCTCTGTTGAGTTTTTTTTTTTTTTTGTGTTTTGCTTTGCAAGGTTTTTGCTTTCGCTCCACTCATTTTTCCATTTAGCATTTCCGTGCAGGCTGTTTATTATCCAAAGCAATATCGTTGGCTCTATCTACTCCCACGACAAATGGCGCGATGAGATATCGACAATGCCGACCTCGGATCTCAACTACACTGGAAGCTTCTTCACTGCGTACTCCGCCTGAAACGGCAGCAAAATAACGAGTACAACAACGGCAAAAACATTAGTCTGAAGTACAACAAGTACAAAAAGAACGGCAAAAACAAGTGCAACGTAAAATAACACTGTGCTTGAAATTAATTCCGACACAAGAGACATGAGTGGGTTATACCTCGTAATACACATATACAATAGTAGAGATCTGTACAAAATTGCACTAGAATTGTGTGCATTAAGTCTTCACGACATGGAACTCACCAGTTTCGGGGCAAATTCGCTGTTATTATCAAGAAGAAAGAGAGCCCCGGTAAAGTAATATCACTTATGAGACCACCGTGTGCTAGCTTCAATAGTTCGTTCCGAGATTCTTCTGGATCGAAATAACCGTAAGAGCTACTCTGAACTGCTCGCACTTGGCAATGACAATCTCGTCGCAATGGTAGCTGAGAAAGCTGAGGGAACACTCTCCAATAGGTACCCCTTGGGTAGCGAAAAAATATTTTGACGGATGCTCTTTACCAAAGCTGTATGGTGGAAGGAGTGGTGGAATCATCCTCTATTGCTCGGCCTTTGCTAGACTGAGAAATATCACGGTAGACACACTACTGAAAATTACTTATCGAAATAGCTGGAATTCAAGGCTTGGTCGATCTATGGGTGATATCCATCGATTTTGGATCAAACCTACGACCTAACCGAACCTATTCTAAGGCTATGTTTATGAATTCCGAAGACTTTTCCATTATTATTATGTATTTGTTTGTTTTTTGTTTTTAAGGATGGAGCCATGTGTAAAAGTTCACGCAAGTGTAGAAAGTACCTCGTCAATCACTTGGGAGTTGTCTAAAAAGATTATTTTACATATAGCTCACAACTCCCGGTCTGAGGCCAAGTATTATCCTCCGGGTAGTCAGAAAACATCCGGCAAGCTAAAGTTAGAAGGTAAAATATCCATCCCTTGGTTGTGCGCTGAGTTTAGGACCCGCCATGTAAGAAAAACCCCCAATGAAAAGAAGAAAGCAGCATAGGACGAAAGACCCGACTTTTGATGATGACTACAGCAAACGTATTAAGGACTGCGATTTAAGGGCATGCATCTTATATACTTATATCACCACCGTCCAAAAAGTGCGATAGACGGGACAAAGATATCTTCTTTGAGCGCTTGGAACACACCTATGAGAGCAGCCCCTGCCACGATGTCAAAATCGTGCTTGGCGACTTTAACGCCAGCGTGAGCAAAGAAGATATCTTTGGCACAATAGTCGGTAAATTCAGCCTCCACGAGGAAACATCCTCAAATGGGTTGAGCCTGATCGACTTCGGCGGGCCCGAAATATGGTTTTATGTAGTACTAGATTCCAACAGAGATAAATTCACCAAGGCCTGGCTGTCTCCGGATCGAAAAGTTACACTCCATATCGATCTTGTTGTGATAGACGGAAGACAAGTCCCTAGTATTTTAGACGTATCTACACTTCGAGATCCCAGTATTACACGAACCACTATCATGTTGCAGTGCACCGCCTCTGTGCAGCAAAAATCACGCTTCAACAAACACAAGGTTCGACGTCAAGAAGCGGTTATCACAACCGGCACCGGAACGATTATCTACTCGATTTGCACCCCTGTTTCCCGAGAGTACTCATCAGAAACTCGTATATGGGAACTGTGGGACGGCATTTCAAACTCCTTGCTTACAGCTGCACACGAAACCATTGGTTTTTGGAAAATGCGAAAGAACAGCTGGTACGAGAGGAGTGCAATGTAGCAGTGGATAGAAGACAAAGGCCGTATATAGGCCTCGCAACTTTAGAATCGACCTCAACACGTGCGGTATGGGATGGATATCGAGAGTTGAAGAGGGAAAAGAGACACAAATGCAGACAAAAAAGGAGAGAGACCGAAAAGCGTGAGCACGAAGAGCTTGACAAGCTGACCGATAGGGGTAACGCTCAAAAATTCTACTATTTGGCAACTTGATTTCAATCGGTGAAAGTATAAGGCCAGGCGAAGGCGAACCCGATTTCCCAATCGGTGACGATGGAGCAGACGTTCCATTGCCCGACCATGACGAAGTTCAAATAGCAGTTACCCGCCTGAAGAACGCAAATCGACGGTACCCGATGGATTGCCGTCCGAGCTATACAAACACGGCGACGAAGTACTGATATGGAGCATGCAACAGCTTCTTTGTAGAATATGGTCGGATGAATGCATTCCCAACGATTGGAATTTACGTGTGCTCCGGCAAATCCACAAAAACGGAGATACCGCAATCTTCGAGACTGCCAACTACCGTGGGATAAGTCTCCTAAACATTGCATATAAGGTTATATCGAGCGTATTGTGTGAAAGTTTAAAGCCCACCGCCAACAAACTAATCAGAACCTTATCAGTTTAGGCCTGAAAAATCAACAACTGATAAGATATTCAGCACTAAAAATAAAATATATCCTTAGCATTGACCCATTTATATGCGATTGTAAGAAGGTTAGCAGAGTAGGTCTAGAAAATTGTCTTAGTATTAGAATCAGCCCATCAAGGAAACCACCCTAACTGTCAAAAATTTGGCATTCAAGTAATTTCTCCTAAGAAAAGCTCAATGAATTTAAAATTATGAAACGCGATGGAGCCTCAAAACTGCATAATTCTTGAGCTTTTCTTTATGCTTAGCCCGAATGCTCCCAAGACGCTCTACACGTTTATACCCATATTAAAAATAACTTGTATAAATTATACCAAAATATTCGCCGGTTAATGACGCGCTCTCAATTATTTCTGTTATTTAATCTTAAATTGATTTTTCCACACAACAACAACAGGAATGCAGCGAAGCATTCGCAAATATAAACAACATAATTTCACCTTTCAAGCAGAAAATGAAAAAAACATTTTTTCGTCTTCCTTGTGCGCGCTTCGTCTGCAGCGCAGACCTTCAATCATGTTGCCTATTATTTTTGTAGTTTTTTTCTTGTTTTTTTTTTTTGCTTTTTTTGTGCTGTTGCTTAACTTCCTTTTGATAGTTTGCCAGAAGTTTCCATTTGCTTCGCTAGTTAAACCTTTTATTATTTTTGCTTTTGCGTCACGTCAACTATGTTCGGTTTTGTTGTTGTTGTTGCTGTTGTGCTCGCCAATTGTATGCACATAATTGCATTCTTTTGTGCAAGGCAGTTTTCGCCTCCACCTTCGTCATGTCAACAAGCACACCAACAACAACAACAACAACAGCAGAAAGAACAAGGTTACCCTCAGATGGGCTGCTGCCAAGCGCCACGGAACCGCTAAACGCTGAGTCATTCACCGCACGGGCACCATTGTTGTGCTTTCGCAGGTGAACAATGCCATTGGCCAAGCAAATCACTCCGCCCGCCCCGCCGGCAGCTCTCATTCTTTCTTCGTCCTAACCGATTTCTCGGAATTTATTAAATCAGTGTGTAACACAGCATTTTTACTCCTCGTTACGCAATACTCATTCGCCCCCCCCACTTCTCACCCCTCGGCAATTATGCACTTCGTCGTTGGTGAGTTCGCATGTTGCCACATAAATTTTTTTACTCAATAAAGCGGGTAACGGCAGCATCTTGTTTAGTTGTAAAATTTATGGAAACTATTTTTTGTTGTTGTTGTATGCCATTCAATAAATTTTAAATAACTTTCAAGTTCTTACGAACACTTTAAAGTCGTGTTGGTTAAATGGTATTCGATATTCATATTATTTACCGTAAATTCTGTAATAAATTTGAATTTATACGAGCAGCTTGTCTCTTGGATTTCAATTTGTTTTCGCTTTGTTACCCCCACGCAGTGTAACCCTAAATGTAGGCAACGGGTTGTGTGTGGAGTTGAGTAATTTTTAATATTCGATTTCAAGAAGCTGGAGGTTTCCAGGTTGTTGTTGTAACGTTTATCCACACTCTGCTTAGAGGAAAGCATAAGTAACGGTCATCGAAATCACTTAACGGTAGACCCAGAAAACGAGCTGTTTCGACGGATTCGGACCAAAGAATGAGAGGAGTTAAGAGATTTGGTTTCATTGGGAATACAAAGAGGTGCCTAGTGTCATGCGAGGACTCAATGATTTTAAATATCAGGGTCTATTCTGGATAAGTACGAATTTAACCTATTAAAATTCCCTGAACAAAGTTGCACAAAGATAATCCAGGTTTCACGCGATAACTCGAATTCTTTTTGTGCTATTGTTGACATTTGGACTCCAAGTACGCCACTGACTGGGAGGGAGTGACTGAAGGTGTTAACAGCTCCATTGTGAATGGCGTTCAGTACACGTCCGAAGTTGTTCGCGTCCTAACTATCGTCGATATATGGTTTTAGTTCATTAATATCTTGGAGGAATGTGCTCCTGATATTCCTAGAAGGCGGCTCCGTTTCGAACAGGTGACTGTAGGAAAGGTTTCTATGAAAGATTAGAAATTAGATTAGAAACTCCTTAGATAGAAGTGTGTTATGCCCCTTAAATGTGAGCATCCGTAACGCGTTAGAAGTTGTACGATGGGAGGTATCAGAAGGCATCCTGTTATGGCAGGTCTTTATCTTCTCCATCTGCATGCCATATTGGGATGGCGTAGGTGATGAGCGGTCAATAGATTACCTTGTATGTCGCCAACAACGTCACTTTGCCCTTGCCCCAAAAGCTGCCGGAAAGCAGTTTGAGAACATTTTGTTTTGAGGTCTGCTTTGTACCCCTTCGCCTATTCGCAAATAAGCAGGGGACACTTTTAGGCTCTTTCCAGTGAAGAAGCGAGGTAAGGTCCTAGGAGGGTTAGAAGTTCACATTTCATTTTACTACAGTTTCCTTAGAGAAACATTGTATTGAGTTCTCCACTTTCCTTCTAGAATCATCGTCCTTCAGACATGGATCAATTTTGTTGCAACTCAGCAGCGATTCGTTGACTTCGGTTCGTAAGCTGTTTTTGCATTTTCCCTCTTTCATTTCTTTTATTCCTTTAAATTGTTTCAAATGATTTTTATGCAATGATCAGCTTCTAGGCAATCGAAACAGTGCTCATATGATGATCCAGTTCGAAAAATATAATATCAATAATTCCAACAATAGGCCTTTGGATGGTGGTGCAACCCTGCCACGAAAATTAGTGAAACGGAATCGAAAAAACTAAAATTGCGCGTGACTGACTTTTACTGTTTCAGGACCCTAATTACTATTCACATTTTTCCAAGCCCGAATTGCTTCTTCTTAACAGAAAAATATTTATATGCATGACCTATGTTTTTTAACAGAGTCCTGAAGTATTCTAGGTACTAAGAGGCGGTGATTTCGAAATATGGTAGCTCGAGATATAACAAGATCCGATTAGACATCTCCTTGAATAATTAAAAGAACTTTGTGAGAAAAAATATTTTGAACCTGCGCGTTGGTAATAGCAAATATAGTACAAAATAGGGCAAAGAGTATCTTGACATTGCAGCGGCCATCCTATTCAGGCCCTAACATTTAATTAGTTTAAGACAATCGATCTCCAAAAGTATTTAAGAGGAAAAGTACCAATTTATAGGACAGATTTGTTAAAATCGGTTATAGACACACCCAAAGAAGAAGAAGACTCATGAAAATCCCTTAGATTAGGCAACAACTACATATATGATATTTCTAACAATCAATAAGGTGAAAAATATAGTAATTGATCACTTTAGGTATTTTTTTTTTTTTATTCTACCAATAAAACAAGAAAAGTTTCGGGTTCACCGACGCTGTAATACCTTTCACAAGCAAAGGGTTCTTTCAAAACGACGCTACGAAAGCGGACTGATAGGGTCAGCAAACGACGCCATATTTTTCCCGCTATTTTGACATTTCTCTTCAGTAAGGTTTGCCATTTCATTATGGAAAGACTTACGATTTAACAACGAGTCTGAAATTCGGAATCAGTGGCTTCAACTTTAAGAGCGCTACGTCCAATTTATAGCCATCACAATCGTTCTGTCAGATCAACAATTGAGCGTGTAGGGGAAAAACACACAGCACAAATTGTTCTCGTCCGTGAGATAAAGAACGGCCCGTAGTGTCAAGAATATTGCTGCCGCTAGCCATCAATTGAGGAAGACCAAAATCAGTGTCTCACACGTCATTTTCAAGCGTTGGGCATCTCTGTGATGTATTTGTGGCGAATTATGCGAAAAGATCTTGGCTTACATTCTGACAAGATCATATTGTATGTGTTGTTGGTCAGGCAGGACTCCACACGTACTGCATGAGTCACTATTGCATCCCGAAAAAATTACGGTTTGGTGCGGTTTATGGGCCGGCGGCGTCATTGGGTCGTATTTCTTTCGTGATGATCAAGACTCGCACGTTTCTGTGAAAGGGAATTGGTACCGCTCAATGATAAACGAATATTCTTGACCGGAATTGGATGATATGGACTAGGACAATATGTGTTTCACAAGCCACACAGCGAATGTCATAATCGATTTGTTGAAATCAGTTATTGAATTATGAAATGTTTGGGGAGCCGCCACCGTCGTGGGATTTCACGCCGTAAAACTATTTTCTGTGGGGCTACCTCAAGTCTATGGTCTATGTCAACAAGCTAGCGACAATTGATGAACTTCGTACGAATATCGAACATGAAAATACTGCAGTATCGGCGGATTTACGCTTGAAAACCGTCGAAAATTGGGTTCAGTGTCTGGACTTCTGCGAGCGTGCAAAAGAAATTGAGTTTCATACATAATGACATTCCATGTGCTTTCACTGGAATAAAGAATTTCATTGATATTCCTAACCGTTCTTATTGAAAAACCTGTTATAATTAAATTCTTCATTTAAGTACTAAACAGGTCCAAACTTACTGTCAACTTTCCTGGAAATTTTTGGTTACAAGCACTAGGAGGAAAAGAGTTTAATGAAAAACCTCCCACCTTTTAAAATTATCTAACAATACCTACAGGATGAAGCAACACAATTTGCATAAATTAAATTATATATTCAACAAACTCATCACTCAACGTAAGTAATAATCTGCGTCAACTCAATAATCTAAATATGCCGTGTCACACCGCACATTTGTTCCGAAATTTCACCATCAACCCAAATACCCACATATGTATATATGTAAATTGATAATCATGAAGACTAATCACTGAAACGAAACAGCGCCACAAATTGGGTTTAGCGTATTGAAACTGCGTAAAACCCCTGATAACTTTAGTGCTTTTTCATTTAGTTGACTCGGATAATTAATTACACACACAAAGACCGCAACAGCAAAAACCGCTAACCGTCCACACGCACATTAACTTAAACTAAAAGTCAAAAGCGGAAATGATATATAAAATATTTACTGCGGGTTAATGAAGATACAACACATTTAAGGCAATGCTATCTAACACACCGCAATTAATCGGAGAGCCTCTCGCATGCACAAACAAAGGTCACAGTTTTGCGGCTAAATTACAGCTTCCAATTTCAACTGGCATTTACTAGTATAGCACTACGGGTGAATACATGCTGAAATAAAAGTTATATGCGTTAATGCCCTGATGGGAAAATGGACGAGATGAGTTTCTGTTCCAGAATTGATTCGATATTGTGCTATTGAAACCAGGTCACTATGAGAATTATATGGGCTTAAGAGTTGCCTAATTGAGATTCAAGTAGAGCCGCCGGTATATATACACAGTCAAGTAACAGCGTGGTCGACTTTACCGACAGTTAATGAAAGATTTTGCTCTATTTTTTCGCGAGCCGATATAGGGAAGCTTTGTCCTTGATGCATTGTCAACAAAGGTTCAGTTGTCGTGGATCTTTTGAAGGAGAATCACGTTAAACGCCATGAGTGCTAAGTAAGCGTCGCGCTACGAAGCTGTGTTCCTTTCCATCCAACCGAAAGATCCCAAAATGGACCCCCCCAGAAGTCCCAGAAGCGCATTCAGCGATACAAAGTGGCTAAAAATGTCGATGGTTTACCACAACGTGGTTCAATGGGAAAAGTGAACAAAAAAGTCGAAAAAATAATAGTGAATCTGTTTTCGCGGAATCCTGCTTTAACACTGCGGCAAGGACTAGCAAAACTAATGGCAAAAGGTTTAAATATATCCTACGAAACTATCCGAACCCTTCTTCATACTCATGATCTGAAATGGCGCAACACAATGAAGAAGCCTCTGTTGACTGAAAAACTCTGTACTCAGTGGAAAACTCAATCTGGCATCGTTAAATTGCAGTCGCCCGATGCAAACCCTATTGAAAATATGTGGGCATATATTAAACAGAAACTTCGTGGAAGGCGCACATACACTTTGAAGCAGTTGTCTTACAAAATTCGTCGGATCTGGAGATCCTTGCCACTAGAATACGCCGTCAAATTAGTAGAAAGCATGCATGGTAGATACCAGGCAATTATCGACGCCGGTGGTGACCTGACACATTATTTATCAAATAAAAAAATATTATTTTTCACTCCGATGAACTCTCTCTCTCTACCTTTCTATTAGGAAATCAAGGGATTTTAACTTTAGCACTTCAAAGAACTAGTAAAAAAATTGGTAGAGTATAAAGCAGCCTCAGTCGAGAGTAAAAGGAGCAGAGTTTTGTCATAATCAGTATCTCCCACTTCTTTCCCTTTAATTAATCTTATTTCATACAACCCTCGTACTAATAAAAATATTGCTTTGATGAGAGAAAAAGGGTTAAATTTTTTGTTTTAATTTCTTCATTTAGCATGTGGTATATTGATAGCAGAACTATTGAAAAACATATTCCCAAAATTTTGAATGAAAATTTCTTCTCTCTCTATTTCTATGAGCCATAAGAATGAGGAACTCGTCTTAAGTTTTTTTTTTTTTAATTATTGGAAAAACAAGAAAAAACTATAATTTCGGTTGCATATAAGGATTTGATTTATATATATTTTATATGACAGCTATATGTACTATATAGTAGTCTGATCTCAACAATTTCAAACATTGTATCGAAAACTTGGTCAAAAATCATTGCCAAAGTTCGTGAAGATATACCCTGAAAAAAAGTTGTCTATACAAGGACTTGATTTTTTTTTTTGTTTAGTTAGTATGGCAGCTTATGCTATAGTGCTCCGATATCGATGGTTCCGATTAGTAGTGTTAGTAGATTATTATTCGACACGGATGAGGACACACAGAGCTACACTATCTCGAGAGGAGCCTCGGTAAGGCGCGGCCCTCTACTATGGAACTTTATGTACGACGAAGTGTTAAGATCAACATCAACCAAAAACCGTGAAAACAATCGCGTATGCGGACGATCTCATAGTGGCAGCAGTGGCTAAACAACTGGATGACCTCCGGTAAATTGCAATAATAGCATAAATAGTTTACTATTATGAGTATAGATTTGGCTGAGTAGAAAAAGACTTGCTCATAAGCACAAGGAAAGTGGAAGAAACGGTATCATTCACCATAGAGGAATGCGAAATTATTTCACCGCCGCAGCAGAAGTATCTGAGAGTAATATTGTATTCCAAATTAAAATTTAAGGAACACCTGTTGTATAATTCGGGTATCGCAAACAAAACATATAATGATCTATTAAGAAGAATGGCCAGCTGCCGAGCTTTAATAGCAAAATCAATCACTGAGTTCCTTAGCACCAATATGGATCCAGGCGCTAGGCATTAAAGCATATGCTATATGCCATAGTGGCTGTCGGCACTAAGGGTTATTAGTGCCTTCCGAGCAGTATCCAGCGACCCTGCTGAAGTTCTAGCTAGTATGCCGCCTATTGACATCCAGGAAGACGCGCGATTGAACCAGCTATCAGAGCTATCTGTAGGCGCAAAAAAAGAGAAGAGTAGCAAACGTACCATAATGTGGTACACAAGCAAAGGACGGTGGACCCACAGCCTGATGTCGGACATGCATTTGCGGGCAGATAGAAAGCATAAGGACCTAAACCTAAGTGCACATGGATACTTTAGAAGCTATCTGTTCCGATTCCATCACGGTCATAGTCCGTACTGTCCGACGTGTACATAGTGCATAGAAGACTCTGAGCTTATATTTTTTCAAAGTCCGCGGTAGTTTTTGGGTCGAAAATTTTACAGCACTTATGTGTCAGCCCTCTGGAAAATGGAAAGCGTCGCTCTAATTATGACAAAACTATGACATATAGTGTATATTAGGCGTCAGTTAGTCCATATGATAGATGAGACTTAAAGTCTTTCTCTCTCCCATGCAGTAATGCTTAATCCGGAGAGATATGAGTTGAAATTAGGATAGATTTAGCGGTTTAAAGTTCCGCACTGCGGCTTTCGATGCATCCTCCTATTATAAAAAACAATCTAATAATCACAAGATGAGACAGATTAAGCGTCAGTCAGTCCGTACAATAGAAAAGACTTAAATGTCTTCTTTTCTTTCATGAAGTAATACTTTGTCCAGTGGTCCCGTGGGAGAGACATGAAATGGGAGTGCGATAGGTTTAGCGGATCAAAGTCCCGCTCTCCGGCTTTCGATCTCCTACTATAAAAAAAAAATCGATATCTCAAAACCTGGAGGACTATTTCGCAAATATTGAGGTAGACGAACAGACGGTTCAGTTTCATTTTTTTAAGCATTTAGGTTCATATGTATGTCTCTCACATATAATAAAAGTAAATTGCAGCCTTCTTGCATTCGAGTTGAAAATAACCGCTTACAGAAGTCGTAACTCAAGCGTTTTCCTGCCGGGCTCGTACCCACATATGGACATTTTGCGCAAAACCAAAGTAGAAAAAGGGAAGCTTAAATTTCAGTCTTTGCCCTAAACGCATTTTAATTAGCAATTCCCTTTAGAACAAACCACTCACCCACGGCACAAAGAGCATCCCTAACAAACGGACGGCAGCAGTTGTAGTGGTTAGGTTACTCTTACGCCGACGCCGACACCAAAGCTTATCCACAACACAAACAATGAGAGAGTGTGTGGCACAAACGAACGTAAGTGTTATGCGACGGTGCATTGCCGCCGGTAACAACACTATTGGCAGGATGATGAGCTGAGCGTGGAAGGCAGCGCAGCAATTACGGTTAATTAAGAGTAAACCGTAAGCCACCAATTGTATTTTAGCGAGCTGAGGACTTTAAAATCAATCGCCAAAATAATTTACATACGAAATACATTTAATTAAAAGCCAAACTACAAACGCAACGCAACGAGGCATTTTCAGGCGATTTTTGCTCACGCGGCGACGTAACAATGCCAACAGGAATAATGCGAACCGGCGCTGTAGCAATCGCGAACAGGAAAACGTGGTTGGACATTATGCTATACTTATCCTTGCGAACTCTATACAAGTATATATGTATGTGTATGTACTATAGTTATGCGTGGACAAAGAGTACATAAGTTAAGTAAATGCGTTAAAGTGATAGCCAAAGTGTCGGCGGTAAAATTTAACAACCAAACGGCTAAGTAATTACGCAGCAGACAAATGACGTCGTATATCCTTCGGAAATGTGTACAAACACTGGCACACACTGTGATTACAGCTGCAATTGAGCACTCACCAAGCAACGTGAGCCCAATCTACGCTCAGACGCTCAGCTGCAGCGCCGCAATTGTTCTTCGGCCGTTTGGGCCGCAACAGGTGGAAGAGAAATCAATTTGCATTTATTTAAATTGATCATTCAACCGGCTAATGGCTTCTACGCGTATAATGAGCAGTATGCGTAAAAAAGTAGTGTGAAAAATTATTATGTAAAAGCTGTGGCGAGAGAGAAAGAGAAATAAAAAGTCGTGAGAATAAAGCACTTTGCGGTAATTTTAATTAATCAGCTGAGCATCAGCTGGAAGGGGGAGCTGCCTGTAAAGTACTTTAGACTGCCTTTAATGGCTATGCGCAAAGTACGAGGGTTAGTCTAAAGATAACGGAAAGCTCTTACAAAGAAAATAGATTTTTTCTGGCAAATTGTTTCTCAGAAACTGAACTTGTGAAACATTGTTTCGTTACAAGAAAATTAAAACTACTGTAGGCTCTGGGATCCAGATTTTCGGTACCTAGAGGCGTGGTTGTAATCCGATTTTGTCCATTTTCGCACTGTGATATAGAAATATGAGAGGACGTACTAACTACGTATTTAGTCGAAATCATTTGGACGAGTCCCAAGATATGAAATTTCAACTAAAAGTGAGCAGTGACACGCCCATCGTCCAATTTTTACCCCGACTCCTATAAAGATCTCTCATGTCATTTACACAGTGTTAGTAGGGTTTATACAGGGATTTGTGGTCTTTTATGTGTTTTCAATTAAAGGGTTAGGAGTTGTCAGAATTTTCAAAAAATTATTTTTTTGTTGCATTTTCGTTAAGCGTAATATCTTAAAAATATCTTAAAAATTTCACGTTGATCCGGTAATTAGTTTTTGAGTTATTCGACAAATAACAAAGAGAGCTCGGGCACTTCAAAGTTTAAAGGCAAATTTTAAACGCGTTTTTCACAAAATTATGTTTTTTGAACTGGTGACAACTGTAACTCGAAAACCGCTCAGTAGATTTTAATGAAATTCATACAGCTTTTAGAATACATAATAAACTCGGGCCTGATCGCAGGATTTTATTTCAAAAATTTCGATTTTTTAAGACCAATAACTGTTGATTTTTTCCCAAAAATTGAGGAAAAATTTCCTGAGGCCGCCATTTTGTTAATTTTTGAAAAAAATAAAATCCTTCGATCAGGCCCAGGATTGTCTATTTATAAAACTAATTTTGTTTTGTCCGATTGATTTTAGATGAATCTCCAAGGACTTATGGTTGTCACCGCAAGTACCCTTTTTTGGAACTGGGTCAACACGAACAACTATAACTTTGAAAATTAATTTTTTTTTTTTTTTTTAAAAATTACTACTTTTGTAAAATAACATGATTTAATAGCAGAAAAATTACTGAAAATTCTCATTTCGTGCCTCTGACCACCCCTAACCCTTTAATAGCATTTTGTGGCCTTCTACGAACTCCGCCTTATTTTTTTGCCAGGAACATGTGTAAAAACTTTCATCAAGATATCTGAATGTTTACTCAAGTTACGGCTTCTATGTACGGACAGTCTCTCAGATTTCAACTCGTCTGCTGAACATTTATATGTATTTAACTCTATATCTATATAGATTAACAGTGGCACATTTCTTACCCAAAACATTAACCAGAAAGTGTTATATTAATCGCTATAAGAAGTTGGGATCCTGCGCTATTTCTCGGATGCCAACACGACAATTTCCAAGCACTGTTTCTTTAACTTTTTCGAATTGAAAACATAAAATTTCAAACAAGTTGTTCATTTTTTTCCATGGTAAGATTTGCCAGAGAAACTTTTTGTGTCGCAAACAAACAGCTGCCGAATGCACACTAATTGACATACGGTTGTATGAATCTAGGAAATCGCTTCAGCTTGCGCGCACATTTTAAGCGGACCATTCCGCATCAAATTTGACCAGATGGTATAAGTGTTGCGAACAGAGAATAAATGTTTTTTTGGTTTGTGATTTACTTTGAGTAAACTATGCCTCAAAGGATGAATATGGACATTCGGGGTATAGAAACCCTAAGAATTCAACTCAAATTTTTGAGTGCTCAAATTAAGAATGATAACAGATAGGTGCTCCAATTTTCAATATCAATGAAACAAGTAACCAATAATTTAATATCATTTCTGCCTTCGCGAGTGTATCGTTCTTTCCATAAAATGGCAACTATGCCAACATATCGAAGTATAACCACTTAAAAAGCCATAAATTTGGTTTGGTAAACTATTTTTATTTATTTTAAAGTACAAAATGTGTGAAAATAAGCATAAATTCAGGACCCATTCACTTTTGCTCGATATGACCACCTTTTGCCTTAACAAGGGCCTTGAGACGGTCAAAAAACGAATCGCAAGCTCTCCGAATGTGACTTGTCGGTATTTTGGCCCACTTACGGAAATGGCTTTCTTCAGAATCTCGAGACAGGTGTATTTTTTACTTCGGACCTTGCTCTCCAAAATAGCCCAGAGACAATAAAAATAAATAATCCATTGGATTCGCATCTGGTGCATTCGAGAGCCATTGTGTGGTCGTAATGAAGTTCGGAATGTTGTTTTCAGCCATTCTTGGCTCACTCGCGCTTTGTGAGACGGTGCTGAGTCTTGTTGAAACGTGCATGGTTTGGGAACGAAATGTTTGTTTGCCCACGGCCTCAAAGCAGCCTCCAGAACACTTTTCCGATAATATGTGGCATCTGCGGTCTCAGCAGCCCAAACCATTATTTGTGGCGGGTGCTGCCTCCTGGTGGCCAATTGATGCCTTATATTCTCGTATGAATAGTCGGTCAAGTAAACCCTATCGTTTTGAGAGTTTACGAATTGCTCAATTGGAAAAATTTTTTCATCAGAAAACAGTGTTCGGAATTTGACCGATTTCGGCCAAGCGAAGCAACTGCCTCGCTCTCTCAAGTCTGACTTGTTGCTGCTTCCGTGTGAGATCATGGGCCTTTTGGAACTTGTAAAGCTTGCTCTTGAGCTCATTTTCAAATATGCGTTGGCTGCTGCGGTCGAATATTTTCAGTTCTTTAGCCATTTGATTGGCACTTCGTCGTGGATTTCGCTCAAGTCGATTCTTCACTTTCCGAACCATCTCACTTGAAGTTGCAGTCTTTTGATGACCACCTCCATGGCGTTTTGCGATGCTACCAGTATCATTGTAACGAGTGATGGTGCGATAAATAAAAACTTTATTCACATTAAGGTGTTTGAGCTCACGAACAATTGCTGGCTGTGATTTTCCAGCTAAATATAAAGCAATCACACTATTACGTTTGAATTCCATCGCTGATCACTTTTTTTTGCGTTCACTTTTGGCAACACTTGTGAACAATACTCCGAACTGTCAATCAGCAAATTTATAAACAGCTGATTCCAGTGCGACAGCTGCGCGAAGGGTGTAAAGTACTATTAGGGGATCCCGCCACGCGTTGCTGTGGTATCCATTTTTTACTACAAGTATTATGCATATAATAAACTATTCAATACAATGAAAACTTTATTTAAGAATAAAGGCGAAAACGTTTAAGCCGGTGTAAGAATTCAAGGATTTCAGATTTTATTTTGAATATATTCATGCAAATAAATTTCATTGAAAAAAATAACGAATTTTCCAACCTTTCTGGTAAGATAATAGAGTCGTCCGCTTAATAGACTGCACTTAATAGACATTAACAAACATCAGCAATGTCCATGATTAGTGGAGATGTCCGCTTAATATAGCTTTCACTGTATTCCTTATTTATGAATTGCTTTTACTATCCTTTCTTCTAAGTTGTTTCGAACTGGGCACAGTGTACTAAATTTTAATAAAAATCGGTTCAGCAGTTTAGGAGTCCATCGCGGATAAAAAACGTGACGCGTACTTTTTATATATGTATATAGATAATAAAATCATTGAAGTAAATATAGATATTCCAACTTTTTCAAAAAATTCAAACTACACGGGAACCCTCTATGTTTTATATATATATTTTCCCTATATTCTATGCTGTGGTTTCCCTTTATATAGAAACTTACCTACAACATCATTCAAAGAAAGAATCTTCTTCCTTTTATCTAAACAAAATATGCCATACCTATTGACCTACCCTCGTACATCTAATATGCACACTAAATTCATTCACACACTTTATGTTTACGACAAAAGTAACTTTAACACCCATTTGCAATGCCCATTAGCGGAGAGGATTGTTTACGCGGATTTAATCAAAGAGAGCGCACATAAAGCAAGTTATTAGAAGCGTTTTTTTTAAGTAAGAATACTAAGCAATATGTTTAAATACTCAACTAATTGCATAAATTGTGTACATTAATGTTAATTGAACCATTAATTGAGCTGAGTTTACTTGACAACCATTTGAATTAATAAAGTAACTTGAACAACACACAAATACTTGTAGAACCGTCCGAGACCCCATTAAATATAGAAATTATCGGGGATCCAAGTAGAGGTACGTTTACAATAACATTTTTTGGCAGATCAGGCGTGAGTCGAGTTAGTATTGCTTGGCATTTCATCATGGAAGGACTTACGCCTGAACAACGTCAACTTTGTGTATACGAAGACCGTCGGAAGTCGAATCGGCGCCGTTCGCAACAACTCGAACTGACGTATGGAACGACGCTGGATGCGCTACGACAACCGACTATTTGATGCCTGAAATTGAGGCTCGCGATTTCGACGACATTTGGATTCAACAAGACGGCATCACTTCCCACAAATCGCATCAATCAATGGTTTTATTGAGATAGCATTTCGATAAGCAGATAATTTCTCGTTTTGGGCTGTGTGATATCACACCATTAGACTTTTTCCTGTAAGAATATGTAAAATCTAAAGTCTATGCGTACCATCCCGCATCGATTCAGGCCATCAGGCAAAACATTACGCATGTCATTCGCCAGTTACCAGTCGAAATTCTCGGACAACTCATCGAAAATTGAACTCAACGGATGGATCATCTGAGACGTAGCCGCGGCCAGCACTCGAAAGAGATAATCTTCAAAAAATTAATGTCAGAGAATGTTTTACCCTTCAATTTTAGCTGTTGAAATTTGTGTATCTGTGGCTGGGCATTTATAGATCTTGACGTTTAAAAAGCTTATTTCCCTTTCTCGATTCTGAGAAAATTCTTATTTTTATATACTCTAAATATACTCCAACTTATCAGAATCACATTCTTATATTTTCGGCGAATCTCCAAAAAAAAACTGCCCGTTTTGAGTTTTGGCCAAATGAACAGTCCGTCAATCGTCATAATCATTTTTCAATCTACAAGCAGTTGGTACACCGAGGTCTAGCTCATTCTGTGTAACACAGATCCATTAATGGGAAAGGATGGTCCATAATTTCAATAAGCATTTTGTGACGAAAATGTTCTGCATTCTTGTTGTTGTACAAAAATAAACATGTGTGCAAGTTTCGGGCTACAGCAATGACCAATAATTATGCACTCACTCCTCGTGCATTTACACACGCACACACTCTCACACATTTTCACCTGGTAAATACAATGAGTTTGAGTGCCGCTAAAGGCGTCGTTGATTGTAGAGCTGCGCTAATTACAAATTCCATTCAACCCTATCTAATTGGCAACGTGCGCACAACTAATTTGCATGCCAGAAATATAAATGTTTTCCATTTGATTTCTGCATCATTAAACGTGCTGTTGCAGGTGTTGTCTCCTCCACTGGGAGCGATGCGCCATAAGCATGTGGTGATTTTTTTGAGTGTAGAGTATCCTCGAGCTGCCAAACCAACTGTCAAAATAAACACATGTTTTTGACAGTTGCTCAGTATAACGTCATGCCTCGTCCAGTATCATGCAATGCTCACAACGGTAAAAGAATTTCGGAAATTTATTCTAGTAAATTTAATGATCATATTTATTATTTAAAGTCAAATATTATTCAATGTTGTGAATCATTACTGCTTTAACCAGTTTTGGGGTACCAAAAATCTTGAAAGATTTCGTTATGCTCCAGAAAACATTGTTGTCCAGGAAATGACTAAAGAAAGAGAGAGAGGTAACTATTTAGTCTATATGCCAATCATCTGAACCTTATCCGGCTTCATCCGTACCCTGTAATAAAACAATAGAGGGTAATTCTGTACTGACTTCTATCACATCAAGAAAAAGGTAGCCCACTTCTTGTGGGGTTACGCAAAGTCAAGGGTAAAATTGCTGCACTAGCCTAGTTGGACTGATCAAATGGAAACCAAAATGTGAATAAAGTTGTTTACGGTGAGAAAAATACTGGCTGCTCAACTCAGTTCTCGTTACAATTTTATTGTAGGGAAATGGTTACAAATGAATTATTCAAAGTATTGCCCAACGCTAGTCACAACTTTTTTCCATTTTTCTGGCAAAGCTGGAACGCCATTACGGTAAAATTGTTCATATTGTGATGATATTCAAGAATCAATCCATTTTTGGATGCCGTCATATTCATGGAACTGCTGCTGAGAGGGTGCAATGTCTGCCGAATAGGAAAGGTTGGGTAGGACAGTTCAGTTAATCGTTTTTTGGTAAGCTTTTAACGGATTTAACAACATGAGAACAAATGACTTGGCAGTGCCCATAACTTCCTTTTCTTTGAAGTACACAGAAGTTTATAATACAATTGTCTGATAATTTCAGCTTTAATCCGAAAAAGATAAAATCACATAGAGCTCTAAGAGTTCCAAAGTAAATATCAACGACAAATTAATAAATATTTAACAAATGCTTTTAGCGCTGTGAAATTCAATTTCGATATCAAAAATGTAGTGAATTAGATCGGATTAACTCGTTTTAAGATAGAATATTTTATACCATGAACAGCATATGTTAGTTTTGCGACGATGCTAGTAGATTCCAGAAGAAAACGTCGGTGTCACTCTAAAATATTCGCCGGGGACCGAAATATGATTAACTAGATTCCAACAAAGAAAAATTCATCAAGCTACCTGTCTGTCTGTGGATTGAAAAGCCACCAACCAGATCGATCATGCTGTGATAGACGGAAAACACGTCTCTAGTGTTTTTGACGTGCGCACACTCCGAGGCCCTTACATTGACTCGCACAACTATTTTGTGGCAGCTAAGATACGCACCCGCCTCTGTGCAGCAAAAAACGCACCTCAACAAACACAAGGAAGGTTCGACGTCGAGAAGCTGCAATCATAACAGACAGCCGAACGATTTTCGATTGCACTTCTGCTCTCTGAGAGCACTCATCAGCAACTCCGTAAAAAGGTGTGGGAGCATTTCAAGCTAAGGAAACCATTGGTCTTGGGGAAAAGCAAAAGAACAATTGGTACAATAAAGAGTACCGTGTCACAGTGGAGAGAACGGACTGCATACCTCGCAACGTTACAATAGACCACAACACATACGGAATAAGATATGAAGAGTTGAAGAGGAAAGCGTGACGCATCTGCAGACAAAAAAGGAGAGAGGCTGAAAAGCGTGAGTACTAAGAACTTGATAAGCTGGCCGATAGGGGTAATGCTCGGAAATTTTACGAAAAGCTGCGGCGACTAACAGACGGTTTCAATACCAGAGAATACTATTGTAGAAGCCCCAGAGATGATCTACTGACTGATGTCTAGAGCACAATGAAACTATGGAGGGAAGACTTCCCCAACCTGCTGAATGGCAGTGAAAGCTTAACACCAGGAGATGGTGAACCCGATTCTCCAATCGGTGAGGATGGAGTTTCATTGGACGTTCCATTGCCGAACTATGAAGAAGTTCGAATAGCCCGTCTGCAGAGCTACAAAGCGGCGGAAGCCGATGGATTGCCGGCCGAGCTATTCAAACACGGCGGCGAAGAACTGATAAGGAGCAAGCAACAGCTTCTTTGTAAAATATGGTCAGACGAAAGCATGCCCGACGATTGGAATTTAATTCCATCTGGCAACGTCATTAACTCAACAATAAAAGGACATAAATTTACTACACTAACAACAAAAAATTAGTAGACAGACACCGAATAATGGTCATATTTTCCAAAACTACAAACAAGCGACACACATGCCGCCTCATTACAAAGATAAACAATGCTCTCGCCGTCGTTCCAGCCGCCGCCGCTTCTCACGCTCATTGGCACCCGATGGCAAATCATGCGATAACAAATTTACCCTACAGCAGCAGTAATAATTACAAATGAACCGAGAAAATGCATAATTATCATCAAGTACAAGAACAACAAACACGGTTTGCGTGGAGAGCAGCACGGCCAGCAAGAGATATGGCAGAGTGATGCGATGACAAGCGCCAAACAAATTTCTATTTAAATGCATTTAATAACAAGGTGAAGTAGGGTGTAAGTGAATGTATTTAAAACGGAGCTGCGAGATATATATATCATAAATATATGTATATGTATATACATATATTTATGCTGTATAAACTTACAGCTGCAGCATTTTGGTGTGGCATACTGACACTTACTGGCATTTGAGGGTGTCGCGGCAATATCAGAAATGCAAATTAGCCTGAGTGACTTATAATTGCCGCACCGCAAGCAACAAAAAAGAAATCTGTGAAACTAATTAAAAATAGAAAAGTCAAAATTTGGTCGCGCGCCTGATTACCTAAAAATGCAAATGAAATTAAAATTAAAATAAAAAATTAGAAATATTTTTGAAACACCGCCGAAATGTTGAGTCAGTTATTATTTAGCGTTTTGGGCGTTCATTTGCATTCGAATTGACTTCCAATTTGGCATGTGAAATGCTTATGTAAGCGCCAATATGAGCGGCGAGCGCGCGCGTGTGCAATCATTTACGAAGCATCAATCTACTAGATGATTGAGTGTGTGCATCAGCGCGCTTCTGGGGAATCATATTTGCCGGCAGCTGGAAAATGAGCGGAATATCGCAATTTTGGCAAGCAGAATGAATTGGAAATTGGACGTCTCTGCATGTTGCGCTACACAATAATGCATGAGTTGGTTTTGATTGTTCGAAATGCATTAGCATATAGACACCAGCACATTTGCATACTGAATGAATCAGAGAAAGGACAAATGATTTCATTTCTCACTTCCAATTTTTTCAGAATTTTTAGTCCAAATATATTACTAACTGGACTCACGTACATTTGAAAATTAATTTTATTACTTGTTTTCGAAATTCATGTTATCAGATGCTAGGTACTGTCAAAAAAATATGCCTACAGAAATTTATGCAGCCAATATGAATGCAAAAACATAACCAATAACTTGCGACGCATTCACATTTATAACGGGTGATCCACGTAGAGGCATTCTCTTCAATAGCCTCTTTAGACAGATCACGTCAGAGTCGTGTCGAACTGTTATGTTATTTTTCTTCAGTTTTATTTGCCTCTTCACTGAACTGAAGCCGCTCGTCCTTCGAAAGCGATATCGCATCACTCTATAGGATCTTAAAAGTTTTTACGCCAAATTTTGTTCAGCCATTAGGCCCGTTTCGGGCTCAATGGGTACTATGTAATCGAGCAAAATTGCCGCATTTGGGACGAAGAGCAACCTGAAGAGATTCAAAAGCTTCCACTGAGATCCAGAAAAATCCAGAAAAAGAAAGGTTCGATGTGGTTTGTGGACCTGTGGAATCATCGGTACGTATTTCTTCAAAAATGATGGCAGTGAGAAAGTAACCGTCATTGGTCGATTGGCCACCCAGATCGTGTGATATCACACCGTTAGAGATATGTAAAGTCTAAAGTCTATGCGGACTATGCCGCTTTGATTCAAGTCTTGGAACATAATATCACGCGCTTCAAATACTCGAACGAGTCATCGAAAGTTGGACTCAACGGAATCCGCTGTCAAATAATGTTTTTTTCGAAACAAACTGCATTAAATTTCAAATTCTGTGGACTGGTACTAAACCTGCCACCTACAGACCGCTTCGCTGTAAACTGCGCAGCAAAATCGGTGGGACGACTACTGGCTGCAGGAGAATTCACATATAAAACCTTCGGGCATTGCTCCGTGGGTAATGGCGGTTGGGCAAGCATCGATTACATGATACCACTTTTCAACTGGGAATGAAGGTCCAGAGCAAACATAGAAGTCCAGTGTAAAGGTGTGTTAGCAACTTGCAACACTCTAAACATTTATACGGATGGCTCGAAAAGGGACGATGGAATTAGTGCGGGTATATACTGTTCAGAGTTAGACATAAGGCAGCCTTTTAAGTTATAGAATGGTTGTATATTTCAAGCTGAGGTCTCTGTTATTGCGTAGAACCTGCACGCAATTCCAGAGTCAACATCTACAGAGACAGCCAAGCAGAAATCAAGACAGTAACCTCGTATCGCATATCCGAAGTGTCTTGGAAAGGAGGACAACAGTGGAGAGTGTTGCCAGAAGCGACTTTATTTCTACTGGGTGCCAGGCCACAAAGGCATCGAGGCCACTAAAGTAGTGGATGAGATTACCAAGAATGGCGTCTAGCTAACAACCGAAAACGCGATCAAAATTGGGAAACTGGACAGAAGCATGGCAAAGAAAATCCAAGCCCGATGGAACGAGCTACCTGGGAGCAAAACTGCAAAAGTCAAGTGCAAAACGGTAGATCGAAAGTACATAAAATTCATATTGACAGTCGTTAGAAGAGATTGTAGGCACATGATGGGAATACTAACTAGTCACTGTCTGACGGTGACACACACCCGCTGGATGGGGCTGACAGATCGAGAAAAATGCAGGAAATGTCTAGAGCTTGGGAAACAATGAAGCATCTCTTGTGCTCTTGTCCCGCATAGGCAAAACTACGCTGTAAGCATCTGGGGTCCTCAAAGTATGATACACAGGAGAAGGTATCGACAGTGAGGCCGCAAAGTCTGTTAAAATTCGCGTCATTCTTAAGGATGATTACCAACTGGTAGCGTAAAGGTCTAAAACTGCTCTGTGCGTGGCTTATTGGCCTACCGAATTAACCTAACCTAACCCAGCAGGGAGCTCTGACCAACATGATATACATATGTAAGTAGAAGTGAAGTTTTGAAGTAACTCAACTTTTGGAGAAAGTTCGCTCAATAGTAATCAAGCTAGATATTTCAATATACCACTGTGTCCAAAAAATAAGGTGACATTTCAATTTAAACTGCGCGCGTTAAAGGATTTGTAGATTTTTTTTAGGTTGGTAGTACTGTCAGTCACATTTATGTCAAATTTCATGTCAAAATATTCATTTGTGTTTGAGATACGTGTCGATTTGTGAGCTGCTAAAAGTGAGTTTTTCGTTTTTTGCGATGTCGAAATTTGTTGAGCAAAGAATTTGCATTAAATTTTGTTTATGGAATCAATTTTCTGCTGCGGATACGTTGAGGATTGTGCAGAAAGCCTTTGGTGATGAGGCTATGTCTAAAAAAAATGTTTACAAGTGGTATAGTAAGTTCTAAGCCGGCCGTCAACGTGTCGAAGACGAAGAGCGTCCAGGGCGACCATCAACCTCAACCGACGAAGCTCACGTTCAACAAATCAAAGATTTGGTGTTGAAAAATCGTCGATTAACGATTAGAGACCTTGCTGATGAAGTTGGCATATCGAAAGGCTCAGCCAATACCATTTTAAAGGATGTTTTGGGCCTCAAGCGCGTCAAATCTCGACTGGTACCGAAAACATTGAATTTTTTGGAAAAAAGGCGTCGCGTTGAAGTGTGTGAAACGATGCTTTCCGAATACCAGGGTGTCATGAAATGTATTATAACTGGCAATGAGACTTGGATCTATGCTTACGACCCCGAAACAACCGATCAATCGAGCGAATATCGTGCCAAAAGAGAGCCGAGACCAAAAAAATCGCGCCAAAGTCGCTCAAAAATCAAGGTGTCATGTTGACTGTTTTCTTCAATTATCGTGGTATTGTGCATTATGAATTCCTTCCAACCAGTCAAACAGTCAACAAGGAATATTATTTGAACGTTATGCGTCGTTTGCGTAACGCTATCCGCCTAAAAAGGCCGGAATTGTGGAAAGACAATTCTTGGTTTTTATACCACGATAATGCACCATCCCATACTGCCCTCGTAATTCGTGATCATTTCGCCAAAAACTCAACCCACATCGTTCCGCAACCACCGCATTCACCTGATGTGGCGCCGTGCGACTTCTGGCTGTTCACCAATCTCAAAAGACCGCTCCGGGGACACCGTTTTTATACGATAGAGGAGATTCAAGCCGCAGCGAAGACGGTACTGAAGGCCATCCCGGAAAGTGACTACAACCAGTGTTTCGAAGATCGGAAAATCCGTTGGCATAAGCGCATTGCATCGGGAGGAGATTACTTTGGGGATGAAATTAATTTGGAAGAATAAATAAAGAATTTTCAAAATAAATACAATGACACCTTATTTTTTGGGCACAGTAGTATATTGATGGTAAGATTGAGAAGACAGTGTGTGGAAGATTAAACAGTGCTGTTGTACGGGGGACGAAGGTGGACGAAGTACATAGAGTGACATAAATAACTGACGTCCATCAAAGGGTATCCATAAACAGTGAAACAGAATAGATCGACATCTAGCCGCTTCTAGCAGATTCATGGGGTTGAGTAAATCTAGAATATATAAAAATCAGTCTGCAGAGAATTAACATCAATCAGATGATATTAGTTTCGTAACAATACCAAAATGTCACACCAAAATTTCGCTACACTCAATCATTCCATATCAAAAGTTCGACTGACAAACTTCGCTCAAAACTTCTCCGTCTCGGCAGTGCATAGAAATGCACATTTCGCAAACTATTCGTGTGAAAGCGGCATGTGTGTGTGTGGAAATATAATTTCATTTTGCGGAAAAACAAACGAGATGTGCATAAATCGGCAGAATTTCAAATTTCAAGCGAAACCACCAAACCATTTTGTGCTAATGCGCGTCACATTCGAGCGGAAGCGAGCGGAAATTGAAGCGTTGTGCGGAAGTGCGTGTGTATGCGGGAGTTAGTTGCACGCATTTGGAAAATGCTCCCCGAAAATTCTAAAGTCATATTTTGCATGAATTTTGCATAACAAATCGATTACTTTCTGATGTGTGTGCAGCAGGGGGCGCGAAGGCCAGGCGTGTAGCAGCTGCAGCCGTGGCGGCGGTGGATGATGAAGAAGCCAGTGACAGCAACGGCAACAATGGCAGGCTAAAAACACCAGAACCAACGGTAATGGCACAAGCAATAATATCAACAATGCCTGTCATTGCGACCCACGCTAATGCCTGTCAGTTGCACTGTTGCATGCCACGTTGTGACAACGTCAATGGCACAGCTGTTGCAGTAGTTGCATGCATGTCCGCAACTGTCACTATGTGTAGATGTGTGTGTGCTTTGCGAAAATTTGATTTTTCAATTCAATATTGTTGTACAGCAACAATAAACCAACAAGCAATTGCAGCAGCGGCGCTGTGGCAGCAACAATGGCAGCAACAATGGCAGCAACCGCAAATGCAACCGACACACAGAAATAAATTCAAATATCGAAATCAAAACCGACTGCCAGTTAGACAGTTAGACATGCCGGCAAGCGAGTGAGTAATGTAAATCGGCGGTTAGTATGATGGGTCGCCGAGAGGAAGCGGAGTGCATTGGCTCGCCTGTTCTTTTACCAATGCTAACAATGCAGACTGTGCGGCTTGCCACACATGTGCTGGTCATACACAGCCCCCCCCCAGTGCGCCTTAGCACCTTAGCCAGCGTCAACATTTGCCACATTCCAAAATTTCCACGACCGAAACGTAAATGGCAATGCCGTGCCACACACATTTAAATGTGCTTTAGAGGCAAACAGTGTGTACCAAATGTATGTGCTTATGTAGACAGTGGGGTGCAAAAGTGTTCACCACACAGAAGGGTTTCCAAATGGCGTCTGTCTCTCCGTCAGTGCTACTATACTTCAGATATGGCAACCAATTTTTTTGAGATAATCCTGACTGCAATAGATCTTCCTTAACCTCTTATAGAATGTCTAATGTAAGTGGTAACGGATTCCATACATAATAACATCTAAATAGGCATATGCTCTACGACCTGTAGTCAAATTTAACCTCTCTTCTTCTCACTGCCTTGTCAAGCCCTAATCCATTCAAAAAACTAGTGCCTTTATTTCACAGAAGTGACAGTAGTCTGAAGAGTTCAAATTACACGAATGTCTTCTTTAGTCTGCAGTGGGTTCCATATAACAACACCTCCCCCTACCCCCCAGCAGGAACTTCTAATGTCAGATAGAAAGTTTTTATTTCTGACTCTTTCCGCGCTCTTTACATTTCCGATCTCCTTCTTTATAGTACCAATCTACAAAAAAAAAATATTCCAGTCTCAACAAACTCTACTAACTTTCATTCTGTTCCTGCCAATGCCTCTTTGTTTCGGTACGCAAAATAGGTAGACTAGGTTATAAACGGCTAAAAGGCCTGCACACCTGCTTAGGTAGTAATTTAATCGCATTAAACCAGAGCTGCCAAACTTATCGGTTATTATAACTGTTAGCTCACCGATTAACTGCAGAATACTCCATTTAAAAATTTCTGCCAAAATGCATATTGAAGGTGAATCTATTATGTTTCACTTGAATTGTATACATTTGTTTCTTAAATTAGTGGTTAACTTCTTAATGTACTGGTAACATTCTCCCTGTATAGGACAGCCAGAGCAAATATCTTTAATTAATGTTTAAAAACTAACTAAATAGATCCTCTCCTTCGAAATCCATACATCCTTTTAGATTAACAAGCCAACAGATCGTGTTTAGGACCTTGTATTCTCAGAGACTAATACAAATTTAGGAACTTCTGTGGGAAAACAAACAGCTAACTCTGGCAACTAAACGAACAGATGATCTCAAAATAGCTGATTTCGGATGGAAGATAATGTCGTTCCAAACCAATATTCCATCACTTCAAGAGAGCATACATTATACAGTACTTTTACAAAGTAAAAAACGGAACCTTTTCCTACTGCTTTTAAGCAAGCTAGACTCAAGTTCGTTAAAAGGCAAGTCAATGGCAAATTCGAAGAAGAATGCTATTGGTCTTTAGATGAGAAAAAAGTATATCGCATATGTTCTGGTGCTGACTACAAAGTCTTTGCATAGAACAGTGCACAAAGTTATACTGATGGAAGGAGACATGTGTACAAGCTCACAAACGTGAACAAAGTTTTCTGAGCGTCCTACACTTTGGAGTGGACGGAAATTACTTAATATGGCTCAAGCAGCTCACGACTTCTAGACTTATACCAAATATCCTCTGGGTGTTCAAAAAACATCCAATGGAAGGCGAGTAAAAATAAGAAAGCGAATGATCCCTCACCAGGGTTGTGAGCTGGGCTTGGGACACGGCACGTAAAAAACTCCCCGAATGAAAAGCAAACAACAGCCTCGCATGAGAAACCCCCATTTTGATAACAACCACTGCAAACGCATTAAGGATTACGAGTTGACGGCATGCACCTGAAATGTCCGGTTCCTTAATTGGAAAGGTGCTGCTGCTCAGCTGACTGATGCCCTCGTAAGAGTGACAGCACGAAAAAGAGCTGCCTTTATATCGCTTCGCTTGAATTTCGTATCCCCGCAAAATTAATACGAACACAGCAATGGCGTTGAGCAATACCAAAAGCTCCGTCAGGAACGCGAAGGATCTCTCCGAATCGATTCGGGACAAATAGATGCATGGTGTAGCTTTTCCTATATATTGCTGGAGAAAATAATACCAGCGGCAGAGCTAAATAGGAAATATATAGTCTTCTAAAAATGCTGCTAGTGAATGAGGGTAAGACGAAATATCTCCTGTCAACGAACAAATAGTCGTCGCATGCGCGACTTGGCTCCCATGTCACTGTTGACATTCATACCTTCGAAGTCGTAGATAATTTCGTCTCTCTTGGAACCAGCATTAACACCAACAACAACGTCAGCCTCGAAATCCAATGCAGAATAACTCTTGCCAACAGGTGCTACTTCGGAATGAGTAGGCAATTGAGAAGTAAAGTCCTCTCTCGACGAACAAAAACCAAACTCTCTATAAGTCACTCATTATTCCTATTCTGCTATATGATGCAGAGGCATGGGCTATGAAATATGTGAAGAGTTGGCGTTACGAGTTTCCGAGGGAAAGGTTCTGCGGAAGATTTATGGAGCTTTGCGAATTGGCAACGGCGAATATTGCATTCGAAGGAACGATAGGCTATACGAGGTATATGACGAGATAGACATAGTTCAGCGAATTAAGAGACAGCGGCTACGCTCAAGCTCTGAGAGTATTCAACGCAGTACTCGCCGGGGGAGCCTAACTACACTTGGAATCATCACTTTGTCACCAAAAGGAAGAACGACTGCCTACACCAATATGGAAGAACTAGAAGTTATATAATAGGACGTATAGTGGATAGATTTTATTTGAATACTTTTGTGAATCACTGTACATAGGCAATTTCCTATATATGCATTAATTTCTGGTGCGTGCTTTTGCCGCTGTCGTCACTGTTGGCATTGCGCTAGTCTTATTTTTGCAATGTACCACAACATGTTGCAACTTTGTAACTGTAAACATAAACATACGCACTTGCATAAAATTCATTATGCACCAGCATGGGCACGCATAAGCCGCCAAATAATTAAATAGAGGCGAGGGATTGTGAGTTATAAGAGTTCAATGCCGCACGGACGGCAGATTATTGTTTGCTCAATGTTCAATGTTGCATTTCGATTTCGTGATTATTATTGACATTTCTGTAAGTAGAAGGCGTTGTGTGCTTACACAGGGTGTTTACTGTTATATGGAACTGTGGTAATGCCGATGAGTGTCAAAATGTGCACTTTTTAATCTCCTGTGTGGGCAGTTTTTGTGTATTGAGTAAGCGAAATGTAAATGGAAAATTTTTTAATAATAACTACATTTTATAATCGGAGAATTTCGAAGCTAATTATACATATAACATAAATGCTGATTAAGGCATACCATAGACTCTCAGTTCCAGTGTTCCAAGTAGAGACTATTTGATGCGTGAAATTGAGGACGGCGCCACTTTACACGGCATTTTGGGCTGGTCGATTGGCCGCCAAGATCGTGTGATTTCACATCGTTACACTTTTTTCTGTGGGGAAACGTAAAGTCTAAAGTCTATGCGGAGGATACCACTTCGATTCAGGCCTTGGAGCAAAACATGAGGCGTATCATTCGCCAGTTAGCAGTCGAAATGCTCGAACATATCGTAGAAAATTGCACTCAATGGATGGACCATCTGAGACGTAGCCGCGGCCAACATTTGGAAGAGATAATCTTCAAATAATGAATGCCAAAGAATGTTCTTAAGGTTTGAAGTGCCTGTGTTCATCGGAATTGCTTTCCTTCATTACGTTTTAGGTTTTTGGATCGACTTATATACGGATGACTATGAGGATTCATCGCATGCACGGCATAGGTTTTGCATATTCTGGATAAGTAGATGTTTAACCGGCTAAAATATTCAATAACAAAATTGCGCAAGGATCACTTTGGTTTCACGCGGTAACTCCAACTCTTGTTCTGATACATATATTATTGTTGTTTTGGATCCATTCGCTGCGAGGGAGTGGAAGAAGGTGTTAACAGTTTCACTGTGAATGGCGTTTAGTAGCCCCCGGAAGTGGCTCGCGTCCGAAATTTTGTCGAAATATGGATTTTGTTCGTTGACATGTTGGAGAAATGTCCTCCCCTTAACCTAGGGGACGGTTCCATTTGAAGCAGCTGACTGCAGAGATGGTTTCTATGAAAACACCCGAAAAATAACTGTTTGGAGAGAAATGTATAATGCTCCTTAATATGGAGTGTGCCGGTGGCATTATATAAATGGTCGATGTGAGACATTGGGAGGCATACTGTTGTAGTCTGAAGTGAGATGTTCTGGCAGGTCTGTATCCGATTCAAACGGGGTTAGATCTACGAAAAAAACAGTCTTTGGCCTGATAACATCTAAGTGAATTCCGGTAACTAAAACCGACTGCGTGGGATTTGGCTAGGTCTGTATCTTCTCCATCTGCGTTACTGCATTATATCTATGTTGCCAACAATACATCTTTGCTCTTACTGGCTAGCGACTTAAGAATCTTGTTGTGACCCCGTACTTTAAGGACAATCACGGTGATATCAAGAATGCATACTATCAAGTGTAGCATCTAATATTTTAGGGTTGTTGATAGTCGGAATTTGAGCGTCATAGGAGATGTTGAGGTCCAGTATGTATGTACTCTGTTTGTAAATAGTTTAGCTGTGAACTTGGCAGGGGAGGTCATGCGGTTCCTTGCAATGGAAAAGTGAGAAAGTTCTGGGAGTTAGGCGTCCATTTTAAGTACGAGACAATATCAGCCAACGATGAACGTATGAAAAATAAGCCGTTAGTTTCAAGCGAGCTACCGTGAGCCGGACAGTGTTAGCGCAAGTCAACTATCTGGCTGTCATCATGTTTCTTTGCTGTAAAGGAAATGTATTTTCGGAGCCAAAAAGAGCAAACTTATACGAGGGCTGCTATATATATTTCTGGCATAACATCACTCAGAACGCTTTGTCATTTAATCGTGAATTGTTTTATTTACAGGGAATTAAAAAATTCATCTCGGCCAAAAAATGAAATTAACTCGCGCACATTTTCGTGCGATCATTTTTCACAACTTTCGACGTGGATTATCACGACAAGAGTGCATCGATGAACTAAAATCTTTGTATGGCTATGAAGCACCATCCTATAGCACTGTGAAAAACTGTTACAACGAATTCAATCGTGGCCGACGCTCGCTCAAAGACGAATTCCGTGAAGGTCGTCCAAAAACAGCCGTTGTGCCAGAAAACATCGATGCCGTACGTGAACTGATAATGCAAGACCGTCATGTAACATACCTTCAGATAGAGACATGCCTATGCATTTCTCCCACCAGCATACATTCGATATTACATGCACACCTGGCCGTAAAAAAAGGTTTGTTCTCGTTGGATCCCGCACAATTTGACAATCGCTCAAAAAAGGGCTCGTGTGGATTGGTGTAAAGAAATGCTGAAAAAATACGATCGCGGTTCTTCAAAAGACGTTTATAAGATCGTCACAGGTGACAAATCATGGATTTATGCGTATGAGCCCGAAACAAAACAGCAATCGACCGTGTGGGTCTTCCAAGACGAGCCAAATCCAACGAAAAAAAAACCATTTTCGTTGATAAATATGCCTATTTTCATTATTAGGCCAGAAATATATATAGCAGCCCTCGTATCAGTACATCAACATAGAAATTGGTAGAGTATGCAATGTTGCCTTTCAAAAGAAGAAATGTTAGAATGTCGTGCATTTTCTCAAAGCAAGCGATTTTGATATCTTTCCGTCTTCCATAGCCCACAGACCTGCGCAGTATTTCGACTAACGAAGAAATCATTTAATTTAAACAAATTTTGTATTACCACAAGAATATATTAATATAATTTCTTTCCTCCTCATTAAGCCTAGAAATATCCTATCACGAATCCTCTCTAAGCTCACTGACTCCGCTCTTATCCTCACACACACCCACTCATATTTGCGAACATTGAAGCAAATATTAACCACAAACTGTGCATAAAGTCGACTTTAAACTTGAAGTGGAATTGCGATTATCCAATTATCCCTTATTATAATATCTATATTGCTTCCTGCCGAGTTATCCAATTACCGCACACATTGAAATCGCTAGCCGGCGAGTCCAAAAGCAAATTACATTTTTATTTGCGCACCATTCCGGAAAGAGTTGCGGATATGAACGAGGAGGAGGAGGAGTAGCCAGAACGGAGACAGAGGAGCAATTTTTGACTAGGCAGAGGCGAAAAGCGAATGCTTAGAAGCAAAACTGCAGGGAAAGTGCGAATTTGAGCTAACCATGTAAAAACAGCAGCAACAACAACAAATAGTTGGTTGCAAAGCGAACTGCCTATGCGAAAAGGCAACAAAAATTTGGACCAAATGTCGGCTAAAAGCCAAAAAAAAAGCAAGTGCAAAGCGTAGGGGAGAAAAAAGAAATGCAACAACAACAACAAATACATACTTAGATGCAACAACTGGCAATTATGTAACGCAAAGGAGCAGGCAAGCCACAGCGGTTAAAATGAGCACCCACACGCGCACGCTGCCATATTGACAACAACAACAAGTAAGTATAAATGGCAGTCGTGCGTTCCGAAAAAGAAAACCGCAGCGAATTCAAATTAAAACTTGCTACTAACTAACCGTACAACCGGCAATGGAGCCGAGGCCCTATGAAAATTCAATTACGCCACAAGATGCAGCACTTGTGTTGGTGCGAGCGCATGTGCATACTTGCAACTCAATTCTTTGCATTTTCATAAGTTTGTGCACAAAAAGTTTACCGTTTTATGGCCGTGCAGTGCGAGAGCCTCGAGAGAGTAGCTTAAAAGTTGTAAGATATATGTGTATATATGATTTCATTATATTATATAAGGGCACCCTTTGGTGGCACGTTGTTCGCTATGCTGCCTCATATGGAAAACTATTCAAGTGAAAGTGGAAAGTGGTGAAAATTTTTGATTGGAGTCTTTTTTTCGTTAAATATTCATGCTTCTATGCTGGCATAATTTGTGAGTTTCACTTCTTTCGCAAATTTTGTCCTAAGTCGGCTTAAGATGCACTTCAAAACTCTTTACGTACGGTAGTGAATACGAGCGGCTGCAACGAAACTGTGTTACGTAACGAAATTCAGTCACGCTCGCATGGTAAGGATGAAAAATATCAATAAACTGCATTGGTTTTAATTGTTTTTTGGACTGAACGGTCGATCGAGTATTACGAAAAGTAAAAGTTTGAAATATGTGTGCAGGCTTGCCAACTATTTGAAAATATATAAAATTAGAAAAATGTTAACTTTGCCTGCTAAAATAACCTTCACACGCGTTCTTCTTATATATTTTAGCATTAAAGGAGATAGAAACAACTTTATTTTGATTTCGATCGATCAGTTTGTATGGCGACTATATGCTATAGCGTTCCGATCTGAACAATATGTTTGGAGATTACAGCTTTGTCTTGAAAAATAATATATGCCAAATTTTATGAGATTATCTTGTCAGATAAAAAAGTTTTTCATACAAGAACTTGATTTTGATCGATCAGTTTGTATGACGGCTATATGCTATAGTGACCTGAACTGAACAATTTCTTCGGATATTGCACCATTATCTTAGATAATAATCCGTGCCAAATTTCAGGAAGATATCTCATCAAATAAAAAGTTTTTCATACAAGAACTTGATTTTGATCGATCAGTTTGTATGACGGCTATATGCTATAGTGACCTGAACTGAACAATTTCCTCGGATATTGCAGCATTATCTTAGATAATAATCCGTGGCAAATTTCAGGAAGATACCTCATCAAATAAAAAGTTTTTCATACAAGAACTTGATTTTGATCGATCAGTTTGTATGGCGGCTATATGCTATTATGAGCTGAACTGGTCAATTTCTTCGGATATTGCATTGTTGGCTTCGACAGTAATTCACGCAAAATTTTGTGAAGATATCTCGTCAAATCAGTAAGTTTTCCATAGCTCAATTCAATGGTTGAGCTTGTTTGGCAGCTCAATACTATAGTTGTTCGATATCGCCGGTTCAGATGAGAAATGAGCAGCTTCTTGACGAGATAAGGACTCAATTTCCGATCAATATATAAGCAACTGTACAAGTAAACAAGTAAATCGTATTGGACCCGACGCTAAGCCGTTTGTTTATCGTCTGAAAGGCCAATCCTTAAACCCAAGATACACCAAAAAAAAAAAAAAAAAACAAACTCTAAAGCATGGCGGAGAGAATACCCTGGTGTGTGGTGCATTTTCGTGGCATGGAGAGCGGTCGTTGGTCAGAATTGATAGTAAACTGGAACGATATACCTATTTAAACACCCGAAGACGCACAATAGAGCCATTCTCATTTGAATCAATGCCTGTAAATTGGCTATTCATGCATGATAATGCTCCGAAACATGCAGCTAGGGCAGTATGGATTGATTATTTAGCGAAAGTATAGATGTATTAGAATGGCCAGCGCAAAGTTCCGGTCTTAACACAATATAAAACCTCTGGAATGATGTAAAAGTTAAGATCGGGCAAACAAAATTCAAAAATTCGAATGACCTTCAGGCTGGAATTAAGGTGGCGTAGTATTCTCTTCCACGGAGTAGATGCCAGAAACTGGTGGAGAGCTTACTTCACAGATGTAAAGCTGTCTTGACAAATCGGGGCCATAAAACCAAGCATTAACCTGGTAATGAAAATATAGTAATTTCTCTGTACATAGCTGTATATAGGGTCTCTGAAGTATCCCTCTGTGTATTAAAATCTTGCTGACAAACTTAATACAAGTATACCCTTTACAGGGTATACAAACAGTGGTATCAGATTGGAAAACGTTGCCTGGCCGGCTTGTTTTTCCCTTATAGAAATCTCCAGCCGATTATAACCAGCATTACTACACTGCGATCGCACACATCACAACTAGGAAGCAAGGTTCGACTAAACTGGCGTCTCCTAAACCTTAAATTACGCTAACTTTTTAAATATATACACAATAATTCTTCCCCTTCACGAACGGCATTGGCTAAGTCCATACCTTACTCGATTTAGATACTGGAATATTTAGAACATTAGGAATGGAAAGCCAATTTGCTTTACTTAGAATAAAATATAGTATTTCATTAAAAAATGTTCTATATTTTGGAAACAATCATATGAATAAAATTTTCAAAAATTTATTTGAACATTCTAAAATCAATAACGGCACAAATTACAAACAATAACCAAAAGAATATCGCCGACACCTCTGAAGCTTTGAAGTATGCATATAAATAGTACTTCCGAGTTCCTCTTGACTTACCAATTAGGCGCTGCTTTAAAGCCATTACCATAAATGCCCTTTAACGAACCCACAAAAGTATGCAATAAAAAATTTACCGCTTTGCATTGCCTTTACAAATAATACGGTTGAAATTGTGGTGCCTGCTGGTCTGAATGTGCTTGTGAGTATAAGCCATTAATTACTTACATATGTGCCGAATGCTCGTTTACGGCAGTTCAGGCGTAACTCAAAAGAATATTTTTAATGGTAGTTGTATTACTAACGCATAAGGTGTGCGACTTCGCTGAAAACTAATATGCAACTAAATGTAGGCAACGAAAAGGGTGTTGATAACTTGATAAATACTGATTCTGATAAAAATTATACTGAAGGGGACTTACTGAATGCATATACAAAAAATGTTTAAGTTCGGGGTATATTCTATATTCGTTTTTGATCAGATAATCGGCTAACTGACAACAAACTATTTCGGTTTATGACTAGGGAATTGGTGTACGACCATATTCAATCGTGAAGAGTTTAGAAAAAAAAATTATATTCAGAATAAGATGTTAAATAAGACCAAGAAATAACCATAACAACCGCGTCGTTAGTTCTGCTTTCTCCATGTTGGACAGAGAAACCAAGCAAATGAGTCTGATAGTGAACGAGGGCAATACAAACTATCTCCTGACATCAAACAAACGGTCGTCGCATTCTCAACTAGGCTCCCACGTCACTGTTGACAGTCATAACTTCGAAGTCGTAGATAATTTTGTCTATCTTGGAACCAGCATTAACACCAACAACAAGGTCATCCTCGAAATCCAACGCAGAATACTTCTTGTCAACAGGTGCTACTTCGGACTAAGTAGGAAATTGAGAAATAAAGTCCTATCTCGACGAACAAGGACCAAATTCTACAAGTAACTCATCAACCCCGTCCTGCTATATGGTGCAGATGCATATATGATGACAACGTCTGATGAGTCGACGTTACGACGGCAACGGGAAATAACGCAGTCGATGGAACGAATGGCTGTACGAGATATACGACGAGATTCACATAGTCCAGCGAATTAAGAGACAGGGGCTACGCTGGCTAGGTTATGTCGTCTGAACGAATGAAAAAGTTCCAGCTCTGAGAGTATTCGACGCAGCACCTGCCGGGAGGAAGCAGAGGAAAAGGAAAACCTCCACTCTATTGAAAAGATCATATGGATAAGGACCTGACTACCCTTGGAATCTCCACTTGGCGGCAAACAGCGGCCAGGTCGACGCAGTACCCGCCGGAGGCAGCAGAGGAAAATGAGGACATCCAGTCCGTGAAAAGACTAGATGAAGAAGGGTCTGGCTATACTTGGAATCTCCAATTGGTGCCAAACAGTGGATATAAAGAACGACTGGTGCGCTTTTGTAAACTCGGCTATAACCGTGTAAGCGGTTTCTATGTCAATAAAGAAGAAGAAATGGGTGTTTAATTTTAATTAAATTAAATTATTTTGAAGCAAAAAACCATATAAAAATAAATGCTACCAATTTTTCTCAGAACCTCATAATTTCGAGTTACGACATTTTATAAATAAATAAAAAGCAACCGCCGAGGTCTGTATGAGCACACTTGCGTTAATGTTTTTGATGAATGTGTATTTGTGTGAGAGTGCTTGAACCTTTGTAATGAAAATTTCGCCGAGCATTTCGCTCGTATGCCACTTACCCGACAAAAACGCCCGTATCGACGTAATGAGTGTAGTAAAAAATCGTAACGACCGTTATGGCGAACAATGCCAACACACAGCGCCGCACGTTGATTGCCTTCAGCAGTGGTATGCCGAAGCAGCAGCGGGCAATTAAATTACTGCAACAATTACATGCCAATGCAACGGCCGCGGATGATGACCCGTGCGCAGAGCCCGACCCCGACCCCGACCCCGACCTGGACGGCGAAGAGGACGCGGCACCGTTGGACATGTAGAAAGCGGCGGGTGAGGAGGCGGAACGCGCAGACGACGCAGCTGATGAGTAGTACAGCGGCGATTCGGACGCGGATGGCGCTTGCGACGTGTAATTTGCATCGAAGTCAGCAATGGTGTCGTCCACGGCGCTGTAGTAGAAACCTTTTGAGCTGCGCGTTAAGTTGGCGCTGTTGCTGTGCCAATTCGTGGTCGACTGTTGCTGTTCACCGTGTTCCGTTGGCAACGCGCTGAGCAGGGCCACCGTGTCGGACGCAGATGCGCCATTATAGTCGACGCCATTGCCAAAATATTTCACATTATTACCGCTGACATAACTGTTGCCATTACCGGTTATGTTGCCAAAGCCGCCGCCGTCGCCGCCACCACCACCACCATTGTTAACGGTTTGGCTTTGTGTGCGCGCCGCGGACAGTGTTGGTTTTATTGTAGCCCCCGCCACTAGAGTTGTCGGTGTTGTCGTCGTTGGTTGCGGCTGTGGCGTATGCGGATGCTGCTGTTGATAATTGCCACTCCAACTATGGCCACCACTGCCACCATTGGCACGGCGGCTCCGCATTTTCGCAGGCGCTTTGGCATTCGCATTTACTACATCCACGCCGTTGACTGCTGGTGATAAATGCGTTTCCGCGCCTTCCGAATGTGCTTGCCAATTCCTCATTGCTGCCGCGGTCGTCGCTGTTGCGGGCGTCGACGATGAATGGGCATCGTGCCACGAGGACAACGCTGCTGTGGCCTCATCTCGCAAGCGCCAGTGTTGTTGTTGCTGCTGCTGTGGCGGCCACTCATTACCGTTAGTATTTAGCGCCGCTTCGGATGTCATGCCATCAATTGCTTTTGTTAGCGTTTTTGCTGTTGCTGTTGTGCCGGCATTTTTCGGTTGATTTATGAGCCGCTCATATTTGAGCGACTTCCCGGGCAAAAACTTGCTGCTGATGCGCGCGCTGCCGTTGTCCGCTGCATTCCCGTTCATTGTAGCGCTGTCAGTATGCAACTGTCTTGTTGTTTTTGTTGTTGTAGTTGTCATATCGTCTGTCGCCTGTTGGTTGAGCGCTGTCATTTTGACGGCTGCTGCTAAACGACGAGTGCGTTTAATGCGTCCGCTTGCGGAGCTCTCTGATGGTTTTGTTGTTGTTGCGCCGGCCAGCAATAATTCAGTATCGGCGGTGTTGCTGTTGTCACCGTTGTTATTGTTGATGTTGATGTTTCGTCTGCGATTCAAACGATTTGATATTGTCATTTGGTATGTTATGCTATTGTTGTTGTTGTCACACGTTTAATCTTTTCGCTGTGTTATTTGTTGCGGTTGAGGGTTTTGTTTTAAGTTAGTTTTTTTTTTATTTTTTTGTGTTTGCTTGGAACCTTCGCTCGGTGGTGGCGTTGCTGTTTTGCGTATGTGGTAACGGTTTCCTTTGCTGCAGCGCTTTATTTCAGATATGTTTCAAAGCTTTATTGCTTTCGTTTCACTGGTGAGCTTTCGCGATTTTTGTGAAGCTTTTACGCTTTTGGTGAAGCTTTAAAGTTTTTTTGAAGCTTTCGCTAATTATGTGAGGCTTACTCGTTTGTTGAAGCTTTCTGTTTTAATTTAAGATTTCACGATTTTTTCAAGCTTTCACGGGTTTGTTGAAGCTGCCACGTTTTTTCGAAACTTTCAAGACTTTGTTTAAGCTTTTACGTTTTATTAAAGCTTTTTACTAGTTTTAAGAAGCTTTCACGTTTCATTAAAGCTTTTTATTTGTTTTAAGAAGCTTTCAGGTTTCAATTAAAGCATTTACGGCTTTGCAGAAGCGTTTACGATTTTCTCGAAGCTTTCTTAAGCTTGTTAAATCTTTTTCTTTTTACGTAAGAATTCACGTTTTATTTAAGCTTTCACGGCTTTGCTTAAGTTTTCACGTTTCATTGAAGCTTTCACGCGCTTTTTGCAACTTTCACGTTTTATGCAAACTTTCACGGCTTTGCTGAAGCTTTCAAAATTTAACGAAGCTTTCACGATTTTGACGAAGCTTTCACACGTTTGTTGAAGCTTTCTCTTCTTATTTAAGCTTTCACGTTTTGTAAAAGCTTTCACGTTTTACCGAAGCTTTCACTTTTTAGCGAAGCTTTCACAATTTTGTAGGAGCTTTCACGGTTTTGTAGGAGCTTTCACGATTTTGTTGAAGCTTTTACGTTTTAATGAAGCTTTCACGGCTTTTCTGAAGCTTTCAGGGCTTTTCTGAAGCTTTCGGTTTTTAAAACAGCTTTCGCGCTTTTGCTGAAGCTTTCACTTATGGTAGCTATTTATGGAGTTAAAAGCTTAACAAGAGTTTCTTTTCTTCAGCTTGTTGCGCACAAAACTTAATTTTTATTTACTTATTGCTAATAATTGATCACAACAGTGGGTTACAAATATGCGCAAAAAATTAAGTACGGCACTTGGAATAATGTATTTTAGAATTGAAATAATCTCATGACACTTTTAAGCTGCAGCTTTTGTAATGTAGCTTATTTGTATATATTTTATGGCTGTTAAAATCCTCTATGCTTATTTTTTCTACTTTAACTTTTTATTAAAATATATTATTTTATACATTCCATTATTTTTTTTTTTTTTTTGTTGTTTTTTTTTGTTTTTTTTTTGTAATTTTACATTTCTCTGCCTTCACACAAGCATCGAAGTAGACAAAATTCACACCAAACACTCGCGTTTACACACATTACTTTTGGAAAAAAATTTCTTTACAACTTCTAAAATAATATTTTTGTTTTAAAAACTGCCACTTTTTAACGCACAAAGTTTTCTCACTGCCCGCTTGCTCACGCTGTCTGCTAGCAACAACAAGTCTCTCTACTTGTTTGGCACATTATTTAATGCTTGCGTATGTTTATGGTCTCGCCGCCATTTGATATGTTTCCAAATTTTTATATACTCAACACTTTTCATTTGCGCATGCGCTGTGCCCATTTCGCTTGCTAGCTCTTGTCAAATCGTCGCATGGCGCAGCGTAGTAGCGGCATTGTGTTGCATTTGCCGGTTTGCCTGTTGCAGGCCATATTTCGTTGCATACATTGTTGATCGCCGCAAAATGTTGCAAGTTGTCACATTTCATTTCATAATCAACAAGAATTTTTATTTTAATTTTTTTCAAGTGGTTTATCTTCTCTTTTAGTAGCTACCGTCCGTTGTGCATTCTCACTTTACAGTTTGCAACTAATTCGATTCGCGTTACACTACATTACACGTTGAGTAATTGACACATACACTACATACATATGTACATAAGTATGGATGTTCGCCGCTCACTCTGGCCGTTTGTTTTTTGTCGCTTTGACGCTAATCCGCCTTCAACGCTGTCGACACTTTACGCTTCAACTGCACACGCGGCGTGTCGGCTGACTACTGACCGCGCGGTTTGGCGCGCCTATCTCGCCCTCGAGCCAATTCGTTATCTGCAAAAATGGAATGAAAAATAGTTGAAATTATTTACTTTGTAGAAATTTAAGTGGTACAATTCATTTCGCTATCAATATTTTTTTATATTAATAAATAATGCTTTGCTATTGCAAATATAAATTGTGATATTTTTTGTTTTTTTAGTTTTGCTTTTATATAATATTTATTAGCGGAGGTGGAGGTGGAGATTGAATGCAAGCGAAAACGGTCATTATACGTGTAGGTTTCATGCGAAATCTTTAAAATTCTTCGAAATGAGTTTGCGGATCTCTACTGAGGCCGAATTCACATAGCAGATAAGCATTTGCGATCCATCGATCAGTATATGGTACACATATTCATGAACATACTACTATGTATGAGCAAAAAATAGTAAGACTTTGGTAAATAATTATTAATTTTAAAATTCTTAATTTATTCCTCAATTCTATGACATCCTCCTCAAAGTAATCCCCTTGGCTCAAGTACGCTTGTGCCAACGTTTTTTCAAATCCTCGAAACAGTTGTTAAACTCAATTTTCGGAATAGCCCTCAATGCACGTAGCGATTCACGTTTAATGTCTTCAATTAACTCAAAACGGTTTTCCCAGAGCGGTCGTTTGAGTTTGTTGAATAGCCAGAAGCCACACGGAGCTAAATCAATGGTAGTTGTACACGATATTTGTTGAACAATTTGGCGAAAAACTCACGAATAACGATTGAGATATGCGATGGTGCATTATCGTGGTACAAAAATTAATAGTTTTTGGCACATAATTCCGGTCTCTTTTTACGAATAGCTTCGCGCAAACGACGCACATTACTGAAATGATATTACTTGTTGAATGTTTGGCCGGTCGGAAGGAATTCGTAGTGCAACACACCTAGATAATCGTAGTAGACTGTCAACGTAACCTTGATTTTTGACCTGCTTTGACGTGGGTTTTCGCCTTCAGCTCATTTTTGCCACGATCGTAAGCTTAGATCCAAGATTCATCGGTTACAGCGACGTTGTTTTTAGAAAAAAAATTGAGTGATTTTGGAACCAATTGTGCTTTTACATTGCTCAAGCCTAAATGATCTTTCAGAATGGTTGTTACTGAGCCTTTCGATATTCCAAAGGTGACAGCAAGATCTCTGACGTGTTGATCATCAGATGATGTTGATGGCCCTGGACGGGTTCGTCATCAATACGTTCTCGATCCTCTTCGAATTATTTGTACCAACCAAAAACACTTGCTCATGACAAACAGTTATCACCGAAAACCTTTTCCAAAATTATGAACATTTCGACACCAGAAATAAAAAAAAAAAACTTCCTCACGCTATCCTACTCTAAACAGACACCGCAGGTCAAATAGGGCTTAATACCGCCAAATATGTTGTGGAGCCATGGAAAACCGTTTGATTGCTATCGAAAAGTTGTCCAAAAATTTAAAAATTGGGTGCTGGTCAGGCAGAGAAGGTCGTATCATATCTAATGGCAGCATTTATATTGGAATCCATATGCTTACAGTTAACCTTCAAAGAACACAGATGAGGGGGAATAGGTTGGTTGGAGTTCCCAACCCGCATCGAAGACGGTAAACAAGACTGAATATATCTCATTAAAGAAAAAAGTTTTCCATAAAAGTACTTGATTTTGAAAATATCTCATCAAAGAAAAAAGTTTTCCATAAAAGTACTTGATTTTGATCGATCAGTTTTTATGACAGCAATATGCTCTAGTAGTTTGAGAAGGTTCCGACAAGTGAGCAGCTTCTTGAGCGTAAAAGGGTATGAGAAAAATATTATATCGCTATCTCAAGAATTGAGGGACTAAATCGATTCAGCTCACCACACTGATAATTCATAAAGCGTGTTTTTAAAGGGTTTGCAATTATGTTTTAGAATTATTTCGGGCAAGTGGCAATCGCGGTTGGTGTTAAATTTTAGCCGAGAGGTCCAATTATCGATCAGAATCGTCTCGGACTTATCTGCTTAGACAAGGCTTCACACAAACCTTCCCCAAATTGTCCACCGATGTTAGCTCGCATGATCTTGGAGTCCCACACGCGAGATATTGCCTTCATCAAATGCTTCCTTCAAAAAATTGACTATTTCGTTTCGTTGGCTATATGGCATGCAGCGCTCTCTTGTTGGAACCAAAGGTTGTTTAAATCAACATCCTGAAATTCAGCAATGAACAAATCATTAATCATTGTTGATACCCATTAACTTTAGAAAACATTATGGTGGGATTCATTTTGAAGAAATATGGATATCTGCCCATATCGCACACCAAACAGTGACTTTTTGAGAATGTAACGGCGTCTCAATAATGGCTTATGGATTATCATTACTCCAAATGCGACAATTTTCCTTATTAACACACACATTCAACATAAAGAGAGCTTCATCGCTGAACGAAATTTTCTTGTGAAAATTAGCATCAGCGGCTATCTCATTTTGGGTCCATTCAACGAACGTACAAAGCACTTGGACGTCATTCGGCTTCAATTCTTGCACGAGTTGGAGTTTTTCAGCCCGCAAACCAATATCCTTAAGAAAAATCTGCCATAAAGTGGATAGGCACAGATCCAATTGTGACCAAAAATTACTCTTTCAGGTGTTCTTCGATGCTGTGCTCCACAACATCGCTGAGCATGCGTATTATCTACCAGACTAAAAGTAATATGGTTGCTTGAAGTATCGACTTCGCTGGACTATTATGTCAACCGAAAAATGAACACAGCGCGTGATGCGTCGTATGAATTAACTAAAAACAAACATATGACTTTATGAGCCAGCTTTCAGCGAGGTTGTCACTTCAGTAGCAATTCGTTTATCGCTCGGGGTAGGTGGGGTTCATAGTCTATGTATATCAATATATCATAGCTTTCAACACGCAATCAACACTCGTTTACATTGTTCCGCGTGAATAGTTACTACACGTTGAACATACATACATACATAGTATGTATTTGCGCTTGAAAACATGAATTCAATGCCTTCACGAATTTATGTCTGCTCGCTGCGACACAGCGGTTGACAGCGTCAATTGATGATAATTGTTAAAAAAAATTATTTAATCTAAATATAAACACAAGCGTTTGATAAGAGCCGCCAACACGTCAGCTACCAGCCTGCCACAACACTTGCTGATGGATCGCGAGCGAAGCGAAGGGGCCGGGGCCGTGCGACGCAGGCGGCGCAAGAAAATAATGACTGGAAAAAATATGAGCGCACACACATTCAAACATATATACTTATATGCATTTGTATGTGTGTATGTATGTATGTATATTATAGCTTAGAGTTTGTGCGTGAAATCAAGCCGCTCATTCACTCTTAATTGCCTTGAAATTATTTTCGGTGATTAAGTATTAAATTAATTCCATATTATTCGTTTTAATATTTCCAACAAATTTATTACATAATACTACGAGCTTAATGAATTCGTTTAAATGCAGTAATGAATCCGCCGAATATAAATTAAAGCAAGTGAAAAAAAATAATTAATACATAGAACAGTTATTGGCAGTAAAAAGTGCTGATGGCGCTCACTTGAATTTTTATGCCAACTTTGTGTGTGTTTTAATAATTATTTATGTTTTATTTTATTTTAATTGTGCATATAAATGCACTCGTATTTAAAATCAGATTCAGTCATTCGTGCTCAGACATTGTCATTGGCCACCTGCTGCGGTTTTATATGTAGGCCTTGCCAAACTGCGGTTTCGGACGGTGTGATCGATTCACCACTGCCTCATGCACAGTTAACAGTGATGATAAAAGTTTTTCACAGATTGTAGACAGACTTTAATTGCCTGAAAATTCATTCAGAAAAGCTCAAAGCAACGCGTTAGGCATATGCGGAAGACCTGTATAAAATGTCCCTGGAACTTGGAATCGCTGAATTCGCCGAAGCAAAACAGACGACAAATTATAATGAAATCCCATATGGAAACTTGTTACAATACTCAGACCTCATGAAATTAATTCCTGAAAAGACTGCTCGCAACGATGTAGAAGGAATGCTACTGTTTCTACTATCGTCTTCGGAAACCCCGGAAACTTGTACCGATCCTCAGACCTCAAGAAAATACTTTCTGGAAAGATCGTCTCGCGACGATGTAGAAGGAATGCTACTGTTTCTACTATCGTTTTCGGAAACCCTGGAAACTTGTACCGATCCTCAGACCTCAAGAAAATACTTTCTGGAAAGATCGTCTCGCGACGATGTAGAAGGAATGCTACTGTTGCTACTATCGTTTTCGGAAACCCTAGAAACTTGTACCGATCCTCAGACCTCAAGAAAATACTTTCTGAAAAGACTGATCGCGACGACGTAGAATAAATGCTACTGTTTCTACTATCATTTTCGAAAACTCCGGAAACTTGTTACAGTACTCAGATCTCATGAAAGTAATTCCTTAAAAGACTGCTCGCGATGTTGTAGAAGTAACCGCTAATGCTGCGATTCGGATTTCTATTAACTACTCCTAATATGTTTGATATTTGAGAGTATCCAACTGAAACAGAAGCTCACGACTTCCGGTCTTAGAGCAAGTATCTTCTGGGTAACTAAAAAACAACCGTTTGAAGACGAGCTAAAGTGGGAAAGCGAAACATCCCTCCTCTAGGTTGTGTGCTGAGTTTGAGACCCGTCACGTAAAAAACACCATCAATGAAAAGAAGAATATGTACATATATACTATACTATATGTACATATATACTATACTATACTATATACACGTACAGACAGATGGAAATGACGACTTTAATGAAAGAACACGAAGTTCTTGTTATTATACATACGGAACACTTTCCTCAATAAATTTAAGGAATACCGACGAGTTGGATATCCGTTGTCATCTTGCACTGGATCTGTGTATCTTGCGTGCGTCGACGATCATCTTCTATGCGACAGCAAAGTCCTTCTTGCTTAAAGGAGAATGTAGGAAATGTACTGAACTGCTTGCCCATAGCAAAGTTCACCTTTGCAGCGATCGTAAGAGTTCTTACTGACAGATATACATCCTGAACGGCTAAAGGTTAGGTAAGGTTAATCTGGTAGGCCAATAAGCCACGCATAGACCAATTTTGATTCTTTGCAATACCAAATGGACTTCAGTTGTTCGGTGCATGAGGAGTAGTCATCCTTTATGCTGTCTGCGCTTGACGCAAACTTTAACAGTTCCTGTGGCCTCTCTATCGATGCTTTTTCCAGAGCATCATACCATGGGTACCCCAGATACTTAAAGCGTAGTCTTGCCAATGCATGATAAGTGCACAAAAGATGCTCCGTTGTTTCCCTGGTGTCTTGCTCAGACATTCATTCCTTCAGTTTTCTGGATCTGACAGCCCCATTATGCGGGCGTATGTCGTCACCAGACACCGTGATCCAGTCGGACGCAAATTGTCAGAGTTTTATGGGAAAAAGTTGAGGTGCAAACGTACAGACACTTTCTCCTCTATTGTCCATCCTATGCAATACTGAGACTAAAAAACCTTGGCAGTCATACCACCAGCGAAAAGCAGACATAGCCGAAACTGACACTATGGCAATATTGTAATCGGCTCAAAGTGCTTTGTCCATTTAGGAGGGTCGTTATGATATGTTTTTATAAGAATTCTAAGAACAACAACCCACCCTTTTTTGGACCGACCACTCTACCAAACCCAACCTTCCAACTGACAATACCGTTATAAAACCGACTCTTACTCGACGCAAGGAGAAAAAATGTTTTTCCAAACCCAGTTAAGCAAACCAAAAAGGCAACTGTCACTAATTAGTCTTAGTTTAGTTTAGATATTATAAAGCCGAAAGCTTTTCTAATCAGGGAAGTAAGTTCTCATCGTAACAAATCATGTGGACTCTGCCAGAAAATAAGAAAATTATAATGAAATACCTCGGAGACAGGTACTTAACCCGGACCGCTAGAATTTGTTAGAGGGTCAATTGTTTGCTTCACAATTCAATTCAAGTGGCGAGATTTTTAAGCTCTCAAACTACAAACTAATACATATATAAATGATCACGACGAGCTGAGTCGATTCAGCATTTGTCTCTCTGTCAGTCCGTGTGTATAAACGCGAACTGTTCCCTGCTCAGATATCCAACTGAAATTTTGCACAAGCTCGTTTCTTCTCAATAGACTGCTCATTAGTCGGAACCGACGATATCAGATCGTTATAGCATATAGCTGCCATACAAACTGAACGATCGGAATCAAGTGCTTGTATGGAAAAATTCTTTAATTGACGAGATACCTTCACGAAATTGGCAAGAGTTATTATTTAAAGCAATGGTACAATGACTAGGAAAATTTTTCAGATCGGACAACTGTAGCATAGAGCTCCCATACAAACTTAACGATCAAGTACTTGTATGGAAACGTTTTTATTTTTGAAAAGTGGGATCCAGTCCTGCTATACTCACAAATCGAGTTACTAAATTATTATATTTACTTCATTTATACCGAACATGAATCCCGAAATACGAATCATCATCTCGAAAATGTGCGCGGGCTCTCATACACCGAAAGCGTGTACAATCGTTTGTAAGTGAACTTGAACTAACCCTCACCCGCGGCGCGTGAATTTAAATACTGTAAATAACAACAAAAAATATTAATATTTTCATTTTTGAGACTTTTAAGAGCATGAAATTGTATTAATTTAATTGTTTCCAATTATTTATGTGCGACAGCGTGTTACGGACAGCGAATAATTTATGGAAAAATAATAACGGAAGCTAAGTGCCTGTGAAAATGCCATAAACAAATGCGATTGAAATTAAAATTTAATTCCACACGATCTTTGCTTTTAATTGTAATGAAAAATGCTGTTAAAAATCAAATTAAAATTCAGCGTAATAATTCGTTGAGAGTTTTGGTAAGTAATTTTCGGTATTATCAATTTTATGCCAAATGAAATGTTTTTAAGTGCCGGAATATTTTTATTTAAAATGATTTTTATGAATTTCTTTCGTGCTCATAAAGAAATATACAGTTACTGAATTACCATATAAGTAATTCATTTTTATTATCTTTTAAAAATTAGCTCGAAATATCAATATAGACTATGAGGCTAGCAGATAACACTTTATCATTGACAAAATACTGTATTCGTCTAAATACCTGTGATAGCATAGCACCAGAAGACGGTGAACCCGATTCCCCAAACGATGACGATGGAGCGGACGTTCCGTTGCCCGAGCTAGATGAAGTTCGAATAGCAATAACCCGTCAGATGAACAACAAAGTCCAAGCTATTCAAATACGGCGGGAAAGAATTGCTAAGGAGCACCCATCAGCTTCTTTGTAGAATTTGGTCGGATGAAACCATGCCTGACGATAGGAATTTAGGCACCTCTCCGAGCCGTTCGATACCAAAAGAGGTTTCAAACAAGGTGACTCTATATCATGTGACTTCTTCACTCTCCTGCTGGAGAAAGTAATTCAAGTTGCAGAGCTGAATAGAGAAGGTACAATCTTCTACAAGAGTGTACAACTGCTGGCATACGCCGATGACATCGACATCATTGGCCTCAACAAACGCGCCATTACTTCAGGTTTCTCCAGGTTGGACAAAGAAGCGAAGCAAATGGTCTGCTAGTGAACGAAGGCAAGACAAAATATCTCCTGTCATCAAACATACAATCGTCGCACACGTCACTTTTGACAGTCATAACATCTAAGTCGTAGATAATTTCGTCTCTCTTGGAACCAGCATTAACAGCAACAACAATGTCAGTATCGAAAACCAACATAGAATAAATCTTGCCAACAGGTGCTACTTCGGACTCAGTAGGCAATTGAGAAGTAGAGTCTTCTCTCGACGAACAAAGACCAAATTCTACAAATCACTCATCATCCCCTTCCTGCTATTTGGTGCAAAAGCATGGACGATAAACATCTGATGAGTCGACGTTACAAGTTTTGGAGAGAAAGGTTCTGCGGAAGTTTTATGGTCCTTTGCTCATTGGGAACGGCGATAACCGAAGTGGATGGAACGATGAGCTCTACGGGATATACGACGACACTGACATAACTCAGCGAAATAAGAGACGGCGCTTAGGCTTAGGGATGAAAACTCTCTAGATCTAAGAGTATTCGACACAGTACCCGCCGGGGGAAGCGTAGGAAGAAAAAGACCTCCAGGTCTTCAGACCAGGTCGAGAAGGCCTGACTAAACTTCGAATTTCCAATGGGTGCCAAACAGCGAAAAGGAAGAACGACAGGCCCGCTGTTATAAACTCGGCTATAACCCCGTAAGCGCTGTCTATGCTAATAATTAAGACGAAAAAGCTACATCAAATACATATAAAGGTCGTACGCAGACTTTTGTTGCACACTATTGGTGCTCGGAAATATTTTAGAAGAACAATTACTTTTTTGTCAGTTGAATATTTCACTTCCTCCATTTTATTTCAAAATTTCTTTTGTTTCTTTATTGTGTGGCTTCGAGAGCTCACTGACCTTGTGTAAGCGTACCAATCCCCTTGATTTTTAATATAACTACATACATACTCGTATAGTACATGAATATAAGTACCCATGTACCGACTGTGCTGCAAATTACTTGCGGAGAGCACTTATTATTATTTGCTCTGCATTATGCCATTTCCATTATTTTATTTCTTCTTATTTAAATAGTAAAATATTCATTCATTCATTCATTCCACGCAACTCATTCATTCTCATATTGCAACAATTGCTTGGCGGACAGGGAGCGACGGAGCAAGCACGGTGCGCGAAGCATGAAGAGCCGCAATAAAGTCTCGCGAAATTGCAGTGAAAATGAGTTTAAAGCTAAATATAAATCCGCACAAATCCATTGCCACGCCGCAAATCCCCATGTGCAAAAGCAAAAACAAATACGGAATACACTCATGCGAATGAAGCAAATATTTGCGGATGTATGTATATGTGTGTGCGTGGAAGCAAACGCAATAACAAGTTCGAGGTGGATTGTAGGCGGCAACCTACATTTTCGCAACACAACAACAAATGGGAAAGCTTGAACAGCAGATTGCCTGTGAACAAATGCAAAACCAACAAAAACGTAAAAAAGCTTAAAAAATAAAAATATAAACAAACAAATATATTGTATATGGGCGAAGGTAGGGCCGGCAGCAAAAGTAAAAAGCATTGGCCAACGGAATCTGGACTGAAGACAAAATATCGAATAAAAATACGTAAAATACTATTTTTTGTTTATTAAAGGTACATTCGGCTTGAGAGACAAATTTAGTACCAAAAGTAGTAGCAATTTACCGGGGTCAAATCTAACCGGGGATTTTTCGGTGGTTCAAAGCCTCTGAGAAAGTTTTCGGTGGTTCAAAGCCTTATAAACATATTTTTGGACGTAAACTACACTTATAGGCCTAAGAAGAATATGGTTCAAAGGGATTAATAGTGAAAAAAAGATGTTTCCCTATCTAATCCACACTAACGGGTGATCCAAGTACCCTTTTCAAAAGCCTTTGTTTGACAGATCACGACGATAGGGGAGAGTCAATTCGGCGCCGTTCGCAGCAACGCAAGGCTGACGAATGGAACGACTCAGCGCATTTTGCGTCGACTCATATAAATACTTATGTATGTAAACAATCAAAATTGCCATATTTGGGACGAAGAACAACCTGAGGCGATGCAAGAGCGGTTTGGGTTTGGGTTTGATGCCGGTGAGAACGTAACCGTCAATAGCGACCGTCGATAATCGACTATTTGATGCCAGAAATTGAAGCTCTTGATCTCGGCAATATTTGGTTTCAAAAAGACGGCGTAACTTCCCTCACATCGCATCAATCAATTAATTTATTGAGAGAACATTTCGGCAGATAATTTCACGTTTTGCCCCGAACGATTGGCTATCAAGATCGTGTGACGTCGCACCGTTAAAATTTTTCCTGTAGGGATATGTAAAGTTTAAAATCTATGTGGACAAACCCGCTTCGATTCAGACTCTGAGAAAAATACCAAAATTGGACTAAACGGATGAACTATCTGAGACCTATCTGCGGCCGACATTTAAAAAAATAATGCACAAAAATCAGGTCAGTTGCAGATTTTCCAGGCTTAAAGCTACACTGATAAGGTCCAATCAGTTTGTTGACGGTGGGCTTTAATCTTTCACACCGTACGCTCGATAGAAACTTATGTTGAGGAGACTTATCCCACGGTTGTTGGCACATAATGTGGGTTTCCCCTTTTTGTGGATTCGTCAGAGCACACTTATGTTTCAATCATGGGACATGCTTTCATTCGACCATAGTTTGCAAACAAAACCCTGATGTATGTTCCTTATCAATTCATGCCCGCCATATTTGAACAGATTGGCCAGCAATCCATCGATCCCTGCCGCTTTGTTTGAGACGTTCGGTCCATCGTCTTCGATTGGGGAATTCGGTCCACCATCGGGAGTATACTTCGGTCTTGAAACCTTCTATTAATCGCGGCATATTTTCGTAGAACTTTTGAGAATTACCCTCGACGGCCAGCTCCAGGCTCTTTATACTCACGCATTTCGTGTTTTCTCTTTTCGTTTGCAGCTGTTCGTAAGGCGCTTGAAATGCTGTCCGACAATTCCCTTTCTAATAAGTGTTCTCAGGGAGCAGGAATACAAGTCGTGTAGAAAATCATTCAGCTATCTGTTGTGATTACAGCTTCTCGACGTCTAACCTTCCTTGTGTTTGTTGACGAGTCAGTGCTAGCATCTCGGATTATGCTCACCTCGAAAACACTGGAAACGTTTCTGCCGTCCATCACAACATGATCGATCTGATTGGTGACTTTTCGATCCGGAGACAGTCAGGTAGCTCGATGAATTTTCCTATGCTGGAATCTAGTACTAGAGATGATTATATTTCGGGCCCCGACGAAGTCGATCAGCCTCAACCCATTTAGGGACATTCCATCGTGGAGGCTGAATTTACCGTCCGTTGTGTCAAAGATACCTTCTTTGCCCACTCTGGCGTTAAAGTCGCCAAGCACGATTTTGACATCGTGGCGGGTCAGCTCTCGTAGGTGCGTTCTAAGCGCTTTTGAAGATATCTTTGGCCACATCGTTTTTCTCTCAATGATATGGTGAAGAACTTCACTTTGATGTGGATTGTGGCTAGACAGTCATCCACCGGTGTGAATGCCGGGGCTTGACGACGGAGTCTTTTTCCCACGTCGAATTTGCACTGCTTTTATGGCTAAATGCCACAAGGACCTACTCGTCTAAGTCCTTGACCCATCGCATTTCTTGGACGGCGATGACGTCAATTTTTATTTTTGGACATCAACCAGCTGGGCAAATAGCACCTTCCCAATTTAGGGACCGGACAGTCCAGGTGCATGTCCTTAAATCATAGTCTTTTATATGTCGGCTATGGTCGTCATCAAAAGTTGACGCTTTCATCCGTGGCTTTTGTTTCTTTCTTCATGTAGGATTGTTTCTACGCAGCAAGTCCTAAAACCAGGCGAGAGTGGGACCATTTACCAATCTGTTAATTCAAAAATACTCTTTGTGCGTTCAAACTAACTAAAAGTCTTTGATAGACTTGTAACACATGATAATAAGCATCTCACCCTGGCCAAGCCCCGCTAGCTCTTGCTTTTCGTTTTGTATATACCCACACCCAGTAAATAGTGCGGTAGTAACCACACCCCTGCGACGTTTTCGGCAACACATTGGCAGCATGAAAGAGACCGTGTTTGTGGCTACTGGAAAAATGGTGCCAACGAAAAAGGCCATGACCACTTGCATTTACAAAATTCCCATTCTCGCTCACGAACACCCCACACACAAGCCACACGACTTGTATACAAATACCCAAACTGGACATAGAACGCTTGTAGTCGTAAATATAAACTTGTACAAAGGCGATTATCCGCATGTGCAGCGCTGCAATCACTTAGTATAATCCAACACACACTTTTTCGTGCGCTCTTTAACGGGAGTAAGCGCAGGCCGAGTGCAAAAGCGTTCGAATGTCCAACCATGCGATGAACCGGTTTGGTTCGCTGATAACGCTTTGTATTGGCTTACGATTTTGTTATGGTTTTGAAGTGGCACAAACAAAGAGTTGACTGGCAGTAACAGTTAGAGCTAAAGTACCAACTTTCCAACCTCACACACGCCCGAACACATGCAGAGCTGAGAGCAAAAAACAGGCACTGCCAAACAACCGCAGCAACACCGACGCCCACACATTCAATTTGATGAGGTCAACGCAAGTGAGTGTTCTGTAGCGCAGCAACGAAATGCAAAGCAACAACAACAGTGTGTTGCACCAACAAAAATGGCCGATTTGTTGTACGATGCACCTGTAACTGACAATTAGTGCAAAAGTTTTGAAATTGGAACTATTTGGAAAACAGCATTCGGACGCCTCAAACGCACACCGGAGCTGTGAACTGACGACCGCTTAGTGGTAAGCTACCGAAACAGGTTGTGAGTGTTTATCGGAAGTGCAGAAAAATGCTTTGATACATACTCTTATAGATTACGGCAGCTAAAGTTAGCAAAATGAAATGTATATGCCTTTGTACATTCTCTTCCAAATTCCGCTAACCGATATTCAGAGAAGGGGAGTCGGTTGAGACCATGACCACATGCCAGAAGATTAAAATTCAAAGTTCTAAAGTATAGTACAAAATCATGTGTCCATTTAATTTCAAGTCAGGACTGTATGGTAAATGCAGTTGTTTCAGTCGATGAGTGAGAGCTCCCATTGTCGTGGTATTATCCCTCCTCGACTGGGACCTGGTTTTCTTGTTTTTTTGAAGGACAAACAAATGGTTGTGTACCAGTCAGAACTTATTTTGCTGCGTTCTAATGGTATAGTTCTGACATTTCCAGCTTTTCCAAAGAAAAACAGATAAATTTTCTTGGAAACGCTTTATACGAGAACTAAGTCTTGTTGGATTCGGCTCATCTGGGAACACCCATACCGTTGACTGTCGTTCTTCTCGCGCTCATAGGCATAAATCCCCGATTCTTCGCCTGTCACGATGTCATAGATGTGCTTCGAAACACCGCTTTTTTTCTTTAACATTTCGCTCGACCAAGAAGGTCTGAAAAACTGTGTGGGACCCATCGTGAACAAATATTGTTTACACTCAAAAGTCCATACAATATTGAATATATGTTGGTCTTATTCAAGACCAGCGTTGTCTCAATCTTTAGATAGCTAAAAGGTACAAGGTACGACAATTAAGTAATGAGACTGGTTCCATAAAAACCGTATATTTGAAAATTATTCTACAACTCTGCCATCCCCTTCAAAGTAGTCCCCTTGGGCAGCTATACAGCGATTCCAGCGCGTTTTCCATGCTTCGTAACATTTATGGAACGCTTCAACTGGGATGTCCGCGAGTACCCTCGTCACGGCTGCCTGGATGTCCGTAATCGACTCAAAATGGGTTCCGTTGACCACCGATTTTGTTTAAGGAAACAAAAAAAGTCACAGGGTGACATGTCCGGCGAATAAGGCGGCTGTTGCAACAGGGCGATCCCTTTAGAGGCCAAATACTAGTACACGCTGAGGGCGGTGTGGCACGGCGCGTTGTTGTGATGAAGGATCCAGTTACGAGCGATGTCTGGGCGCACCCTGTTGACTCGTTTTCTCAATCTTTCGAGTACCTGGCAATAGCAGACTTAATTCACAGTTTTCCCGGTGGAACGGCTATCAAAACAGGCAATAATCATCGTTTTCATCTTCGACTTGCTCTTGAGATTTTTTCGGGCGGTGGGCGCGCGGAGACAAGCATTGTGACCTGGGCACGACTAAGAGCACTATCACCTTACACTCTTACAATTTTAGCGGACGTTTCCGAAGCTGTTTCGTCCAATCTGGCGCAAAATTTTATCGCGACGCGTTGCTCTTGATTTCGTTTTTCCATTTTCGTGACGAGCACTACGAACACACGTCTACTTAACTTGACGCAGCAGCCGAACTAAAGAAGCTAGAGCGATGGTACATACTATATATTAATGGAGGGGAGGGATGTCGGAAAAAGAAAAAGAGAATTTCAGGGTCACAGGTTTACCACAAGCGCGGCAATAAAATCAGTCTCATTACTTAATTGTCAAACCTCGTAATCTGGTAATATCAGTTTGCACTCAGAACCAAAAGTTTTCGGAACAACAACTGACTTTGAACGATCATCATGAAATTAGTTGTGAAGTAATCTACGACCTGGATTGAATTCACCATACCCTCGACAAACACCGGTATTCGCGATTTAATTCCATTTTTTTACTGTAAACAACACAAATAGCGCTCATATCTCTTTTGTTTTTTTGATTTTGGAGGGGAAATCTTCGAAAGATACAGTAATTTTTTTGGATGGTACATGCCCGATTCATATTGGTCGCTGAAGAGAGTTATTTCTCCCACGGAACTGCCATTGGACATTACATCGTGAGGCCAAGCATAATCATTCGGCTCGTCAGTCACGTCATTCTGGTCTATTCCTTATTTATTCTTCTCATTTATACACCCGGCAGAAAAAGAAGATGTGCACTGCGTTTTATCCACAGTTATCGCAGAAGGAACAATTCGTCCCGTTGTCATAGCCATATTTGTAGAGATACTTTTTAAAACACCCGTGCCCCGTCAAAAACTCTGTCATGGAGAAATCTTTTTCTCCATGTTTCCTATCTAATCTTGCTTGTACACTTTTCATTAGCCTGTCGATCTCCCCGTTGTAGCTGCATCCCATTGCCTTTGCCGCTCATTGAGGCTTGTTTGCCTCTCATTTTTCCGCTCCTCCACCATTAATCGCATACCCAGTCTTGTGGACCTGTCGTATACTCTTTTGAGTTCCATATTATCCCCGGTGGCTGTGAAATGGTACTAAGCCGCATTGCATACTTCGCTTCCTTAGCATACGTCTTTTGCTGTAGTGCTGGTCCTCAAATGGACGCCGCGTACATCAGTTTGGCTCACCTTGGCCAATAGCGTTCACCTACATATTTCGGCTTCGTCATTATTCTTGTTAGAGCGCCCGTTACATGTGCTGCTTTCTCACATACCTTTTCGATGTGCGCCTTGTACGTAAGTCTATTGCTTATAAGCACTCTTAAGTACTTCAACTCCTTGTCGGTCATGATACTATGCCCATCAAAATTTAATTAGATGTCTTCGAGCTTTTTCCTGCTTGTGATTAGCGCGACTGCCAGTGAGTTGAAGGTTTTTTGCGTGAGTTCTTCTTTGATCGTTGACGCCGCATGATTACAGAGGTTCTCAATTTGGCTTAGTTCTTTTGCCACTACAGTTGTGGAACCCTGCCCGTTACCTTTGTTCGTTATCCGTACCACACAGTAACAACCGATCAGACAGGCAGCTGGATATAACCTTAACCAAGTAAGCCGGAGTTTCGCACTTATGATATGGGGCCAATATGCCGAGTTAAAAGCATTTTTAAAGTCAATCGTGACTATTTCCTTTGTACTATACAGCCATCTGGATCTTCTACTACGTTGTTTGCCATGCCAGTAAGCTTCTTAATTCCATCGGTGGTGGATCTCTGCCATAGCAGTCCCCCATTGTGCCAGGGGCCTCAGCTCGTTAGTAAATCCTTTTCGTTTCACTTTTCCTTTGATACACTTATTTTCTTCCATTTTTCTTTGTTGTAAAACCTATCGACCTGTTCTACAAGTTCTCTCAAATTACTATTTTGCGAATTCTAAATATTATGAAAATCTCAAATTCGATGACTAATAAATAGGACTGCTTTCACACCTCTTTATCCAGTGCAACTCAACTCAATTAATTTCTATTCGAACACAAGCTCTTAAGAATTCAGCAACGTTTCCTACAACTGAAGCCTGTAAATGTGCACTTTGATGCTCAGCTGCAGTTTATTGGCCCTTTTTAATACCCATAAATACTCATAGGAATATAGCAAGAGCTTGAATTTCCAATCAAAGTATCATTTCCAAACCTTTGAACTCTCTCCACCCAAAGGAAATTACTTTTTCATTTTCTTCGTGCCATGCAATATTCGCAATTCTGCTTAAGCTATCCGTTTAAGGAAGGCTTGCACATTTGCCCATTGATAAAGAATGCATATATATTTTGCCTCTAAAACAACTTCAAGTACACAAGACTCTATAAAGGGAATCCTTTGAAAATAACTTATATTATTGCCTTTTGCAATTTCAATGCGAATAATGCATGAATAAACACAAACATTGGATGCTTCTATGAGTATATGTGTGTGTAAGTGTTTGCTTATTCGTGCACCAAATAGAATAATGAAAATGGCAAATCGATTAGACGGAAAATTTCAATGGAGCCAATTCACCTTAAGCATGAATCTGACGAGTTAGTTATAGAGAGTACTTAGGATTATTACTAAACATATACAGACTCACATACTTATTCTTTATTGGCATAGACACATACTAGGGTGGGTCAAAAAAAAGCGAAGTTCCAATAAATTTTGTGTCCGAAATCAAATTTCTGGTTACGAAGCGTTCAGAATGTTGGAAAAGGTCTTCGGTAATAATTGCTTATCGCGAGAAAGTGTCTTTGATTGGTACGAATCATTCAAAGAGAGAAGGCCTCGGATACGAACCACGTCCAGAACGGCAATTAACATCAACTGATGATCAACATGTCAATAAAATAAAGGAATTAGTACTTGCGAATCGCCGATTAGCAGTTAGAGATCTTACTGACTTCGTTGGAATATCGGAATGATAAGTGGAAATTAATTTGAAAAATTATTTGGGCTAAGAAAAGTGGAGGAACCATTGGTTCTAAAATGACTCCTTTCATAAGAAATACGACGTCGCGTTAACGTCTGGGGAACAATGTTTTCTGACCAACAGGATGCCATGAAACGTATTATTACTGGCGAAAAAGACGATCAATCGGATGAATATCGCGGCAAAGGTGAGCCTAAGTCAAAAAAACCACTTCAAGCAGGTCAAAAATTAAGGTTGCTTTGCCAGTTTTTCTCGGTTATCAAGGTGTGGTGCACTCCGAATTCCTTCCGACCAGCCAAGCTGTCAACAAGGAACACTAACGGGTATTTCAATAGCGGCGCTACAAATATAGATCGATAGGGACAGCAAACGACGTCATATTCCTTCTCGCTTTTTTGATATTTCTCTTCTGTAAGGTTTGCCATTTAATCATGGAAAGATATAAGATCCCGAGTCGTTAAACTATTAAAATTTACTATCGAAATTCGGAGTCAGTGGCCTTAACTTTAAGAGCTCTTCATCCAATTTATGGTCGCCATAATCGTCCTGTCAGATCAATAACTAAGTGGAAAAATTTGAATCCACAGATACAGTACAAAATGTTCCCCTGCCTGGGGGACAAAGAAGTGCCCGTAGTGTTGTGAATATTGCTGCTGCTAGCGCATCAAATGAGGAAGACTCAAATCAGTCTCTCGCACGTCGTTCTCAAACGTTAGGCATTTCTATGTCGTCATTGTGGTGAATTTTGCGAAAAGATCTTGGCCTACATCCTTACAAGATGAAATTGACACAAGAACTGAAGCCGCTTGACCACTAGAATCATCGTATGTTCGTGAATTGAGTTGAGCCCCAAGTTGAAAATGATCTGGATTTTCATCGAAAAATCATCTTCAGTGATGAGGCTCATTTCTGGCGGAATAGCTTCGCTAGTAAGCAAAATATGCATTACTAGTCATGCAGAAATCCATGTGCCACCATTGCATCTCGAAAAAATTACGGTTTGATGCGGTTTATGGGTCGGCGGAGTCATTGAGCCGTACTTCCTCTGTGATGATCAAGACCGGTACGTTACTGTAAATGGGAATCGCTACCGCTCAATGACAACCAAATATCTTTGGCCCGAATTGGATGATGTGGACTTGGACAATATGTGGTCCAACAGGATGGCACCGAACCAAGCAACGAGAATCAATTTAGAAATAGATAATTTTCTTGTCGGATGGTAAAATCATAAGTTTTGGGGAGAAATTTTATGGAAATACCACTATGTCCAAATGGTGCATTGAATTTAAACTGCGCGCGTCGGAGGATTTGGAGAATTATTTTTTTTTTAGGTTGGTAGTACTGTCAGTCACATTTATGTCAAAATATTCATTAGTGTTTGAGATACGTGTTGTTTTGTGAGCTACTAAAAGTGAGTTTTTCGTTTCTTGCGATGTCGAAATTTGTTGAGCAAAGAATTTGCATTAAATTTTGTTTGGATGGTGCAGAAAGCCTTTGGTGATGAGGCTATGTCTAAAAGAAATGTTTACAAGTGGTATAGTGAGTTCCAAGCCGGCCGTGAACGTGTCGAAGACGAAGAGCGTCCAGGGCGACCATCAACCTCAACCAACGAAGCTCACGTTCAACAAATCAAAGATTTGGTGTTGAAAAACCGTCGATTAACAATTAGAGACCTTGCTGATGAAGTTGGCACATCGAAAGGCTCAGCCAATACCATTTTGAAGGATGTTTTAGGCCTCAAGCACGTCAAATCTCGACTGGTACCGAAAACATTGAATTTTTTGGAAAAACGGCGTCGCGTTGAAGTGTGTGGAACGATGCTTTCCGACTACCAGGGTGTCATGAAATGCATTATAACTGGCGATGAGACTTGGATCTATGCTTACGACCCCGAAACAACCGATCAATCGAGCGAATATCGTGCCAAAAGAGAGCCCAGACCAAAAAAATCGCGCCAAAGTCGCTCAAAACTCAAGGTCATGTTTTCTTCGATTATCGTGGTGTTGTGCATTATGAATTCCTTCCAACCGGTCGAACAGTCAACAAGGAATATTATTTGAACGTTATGCGTCGTTTGCGTAACGCTATCCGCCTAAAAAGGCCGGAATTGTGGAAAGACAATTCCTGGTTTTTGCACCACGATAATGCACCATCCCATACTGCCCTCGTAATTCGTGATCATTTCGCCAAAAACTCAACCGATATCGTTCCGCAACCACCGTATTCACCTGATCTGGCGCCGTGCGACTTCTGGCTGTTCACCAAGCTCAAAAGACCGCTCTGGGGACACCGTTTTTATACGATATAGGAGATTCCAGGAAAGTGACTACAACCAGTGTTTCGAAGATTGGAAAATCCGTTGGCATAAGTGCATTGCATCGGGAGGGGATTACTTTGAAGGGGGCGAAATTGATTTAAAAGAATAAATAAAGAATTTTCAAATAAATACAATTTACCTTATTTTTTGGGCACAGTAGTACTATATTTATGTACATGTAGGCCTGGATGATTGTCCGTGACATAACCTAATTATGGATTTATAAAATACTTGTAAATTGTTTCAGAAAGTCTTCCACCAATACAAGAGCCACACATACACGAAAACAATCCACCAGAAGCCAACGCTATTGAAGTTATTATGCAATCGAACATCGAGCAACTCAAAACAGAACGCATATCAATAACTGTATACAATATGTATCAATGACGGCTAAATTATATATGACATTACACGCAAAGCTGTCAAAACATTTTGTGTATTATTGGCGCCGTAGTGTTGTATTTGTTATGTGGTGTTTTGTTGCAATGCATATAAGCGTATGGCGTTTAGTCGAAATTGGTTATGTTTGATACAATACTAGTATAAATATATATATTTCTGATGTCTGAGTATCTTATTATTTATAAATAAATATGGACTGCGATAAATAATTGAATATTGAAATTATAATAGAATAAGTCTATAAAGCTAACATTATATTTATATAATTTTTATATAATTTATTATAAATATTCATTAATACACATGTACCATACTACAACGTAACTTGCTGAGTGCTGAGCATGAAATATGGGAAGGTAGCAAAATGTGGTGTATTTCAGCAGAAGATCAAAAGTTAGGTTGTGAAACCTTAGTTATCGATTACTATTCCAATGTTGTGCGGAGTCCGTTGTCAAAAGAAAGAAGAAGGAGATACCTTAATTTTTAACCCAAACCCCAATCGAACTATATTTTACTCAAACAGTCGATAATGTAACACTTTGAGACCACTTTGTTAGAAGAACAGTGTCGGATAGAAATTTTGTAGCAGAAGAACGAAGCATTAAATGCGAAAAATAGCCACAAGTCAGTATAATGAGAGCTTTTCTTATAAAATTGGTATGGCTCAAAGTTTTGGTTGCCTTTTTTGTGAGGTGTAAGAGTTCCTTATCGATGAAATCACCCACTCTTTATTTTTCAGCAAGGGTGCCATTGAGAGTGACTTCCAACTTTTCATTACCATTTTTGGATCGATTTGTTTTATTTTAAATTTCTTCCATCGCTTTTTTTTGAAGACTGTCGATGGGAAAAACCCCTAAAGGCCATATCCGGAGTGTAAGGTACATGGGGTATCATTTGGCAGTCCAAGACATGAAGTTTTGCGATGTATTTTTATATGAAACAAAAGCGTCTATTTTCAATTCCTTAAGCGAACTTAGATTGATCAGGACTCCGCATAAAATCAGCATCGAAATATAGAGTTGATCCGACTACAGAGCAAATTTAACAAATAGTACAGCTTATTCAAAAACTATTTTTTTAGAGATGGAATACAACTCGTTTGAGACTTGCCAAATTTATGTGAGGTATTCAACAAGCCATGTGCTTCACCTCTGATCACACACTGTGGACCAATGGATACAAACATGGACTTCCAGATGACCAGCTGAGAAGCCAGGCATATTGCTTATAAGTGAGCTGCTGCTGGGTGGTTTTTGCCTTGCGTACTTAAGTATAATGTGATCTGAAATTTACCACCATACCTTCTAAAAGATACCGCTGGTACGCATTTGCTCCAGCTTTAATCCCTTTTTTTATAGAAATAAAGAGTTGTAGCGCCTTTGCAAGAGACTGTTCATGAAAATTTTGGATTAGTTCTTAGTTGTCAGAAGATGACTAGTTGACCAACGGTAGAACTTAGATATCATCTCGAATACGATGATCTTGATAAGGTCGACATATCCATTTCCTTCGACATAATTTTTTGTTCGATTAGTCAACCTACCACCAACTGATAATACAGTGGAAAGCTCCGCAATGAAATCAGCTCCAATATTGGCGACCTTAAGGAAATTTTGTCGGTGGATAAAATAGAAACGTTCCCTCACGCCTTATTTGCTTTCAAGTGCCCCTAAAAGAGGCTGGATGGCGCAGAGGCAAGCGACCCACCAGCGGAACTTTCAACATCTACTCGTACATAGACGGATTAAAACCTATTTAAATAATGGATGCCTGTATCTAGTGAGCGAAGCTAGATCTCGGACGAACCTTTAAGCTGACGAAATACTGCAGTATCTACCACGCAGAAGCCTTTGCGCTTAGGAAAGCTACTGGGATAGCTAATAACGCAGAAAGCGATAAGTAGACCAGCAATATATTCTTTGAAAGCAGGAAGGCAGTAGATATATTGACAGCCGGTTGCATGTCTACTGGATTCCAGCTCACAAGAGCATTCCGGCAAAGAAAATTGTTTATGGGACTACCAAATGTATCATCATCCACTTGACTGCTCAACCTCTCTTCTTCTTAATTGGCGTAGACACCGCTTACGCGATTATAGCCGAGTCAACAACAGCGCGTCAGTCGTTTCTTCGTTTCTTCTCTTCGCTACGTGGCGCCAATTGGATATCCCAAGCGAAGCCAGGTCCTTCTCCACTTGGTCCTTCCAACAGAGTGGAGGTCTTCCTCTTCCTCTGCTTCCCTCGGCGGGTACTGCGTCGAATACTTTCAGAGCTGGAGTGTTTTCATCCATCCGGACAACATGACCTAGCCAGCGTAACCACTGTCTTTTAATTCGCTGAACTATGTCAATGTCGTCGTACATCTCGTACAGCTCATCGTTCCATCGAATGCGATATTCGCCGTGGCCAATGCGCAAAGGACCGTAAATATTTCGCAGAACCTTTCTCTCGAAAATTCTTAACGTCGACTCATCGGTTGTTGCCATCGCTTAACCAGTTCAGGAAATACACAAGTTGTTAAAAACCATAAACAATGAAATTTCCAAAAGTGCTGACAGACGGAACGGTTTGAGATGGACTGCTATAGTGGCATGCAGGTTTGCCAAGATCGTGTGCAAGGCAGCGGCTTGAAAACACGTAAGTTTTCTACTTATCTGATCTCGAAGACTGCAGGTTGGTTGTTGGCCTAGCCACAGAACACAAGTTATTGGCAACACATGCGAGCTGGATGAACATTATTAACGATAACACATAGAGGTAGAAAGGGCAGAGTAGTAGGCATGACAGAGACGCTAGACCCTTTCTCTGTCTGGTCTTATCGAGAACTTAGATATTTAGGCGCTTCGCAGTTGAAGGAACTGGATGAAGTATCAGAGACTTGATACCAAATTGCAAGTCTCTATAAAAAACCAAACCGTCCTGAACGACGTAAACTTCAGCTCATATTAATAACGAACCTCCATCGCATTACAAAGGACTTGCAGATTAAGGTATGACGTAAAAGCCAGCCAGTGTAACCTGACATACTCGGACGTTCCTCAAGGTCGCCTCAAATTGTTAATACTTCTTAAGCTCTTATCCGCCAAAAATTGGCTGGAATAAATAACTGTCGTTAAGACTAAGAAAGTGAACATCTATTATATTTTTAGTGTGTGTACCCGCCTCATTAATGCAGCAAAATGCCAGACACATTGTCTGCCTGCCCTAAGCGTTCGAACGCTTGGAATTCGGGCAGGAAAACAAACAATTTCGAGTTGAATGCGAGTGAGTCCATGAATTATATAACTTTACCGTTACACATAGGCCAGGCGCAGTGACAAAAGGCACACCCACACAAAGGAAAACTAAATTTAGCGACTAAAATAAGTGAAGTAATTTGGTGTGTAAGCACACGTGTCCTGTAGTTGGCAGACAAAAGAGCAGAGCAACGCACAAACCGACACAAATTGCGGGAAAGCAAGAGAAAGCAAAGCCATAATACACATGCCGTTAGCAATATGAATTTCCAGAGCATGCGTCTGAGTCCATACGCGTGTGACTGTGTAGGTGTGTGTGTGTGTGTGCCTTGGCATAATGACGCGCCATTAAGCGAAAAATGCCAATAGCGCCCCAGCAAGCGGGAAAAGTTAGACAAAAACAAAGCCAAACTATGAATCATTTATCAATATTCTCACACCGCGCGGAAATTTCAAAAGCTTTGTTGGAATGTGTAAGAAACTTTTCAAGTATTTCGCAGGTTTTTGTTGTCGGCTGTTTTTTGTTTCTGCTCGCACATATTAACTTTCTTTATATCCGCTTGCGCTTTGATTACTTTACGAACATGTGTTACAGCGCTGTGGGCGAAAGTCAGTTGTTGTGCCACTGACGGCGTCGAAGAAGCGCTGCAAGTCATTTGCGAAGGAAATCGTGTGTCAAATATGGACAATAAAGCGTACACAAGGGCAGACATGATGCGACAAAGTCAAATGTTTCTTTGTAAATCATTCATTTGGGGATATTAAATGGTTGTCAAATCATTTCTGTCGCAAGCTGTAGCCACTAATGGCGGGTGGGGCAGGGAACGTTTTAGCAAAATGTCATTGATGAAACAATTTTTAATATAAATGTTTAATTTAATTTTTTGTACCCTTAGCAGGGATATTTAGTTTGCCACGACGTTTGTAGCACCCACAAGGAATGAGATGTCGATATCCGACTTTAGATTTTGAGACATTGATCCGAAATTTGAAGCAGGCCATTTTTCGTAATTTTACCAAATACAGCTTGTGCAAGAAATGCAGCCGATCGACATTCCCAAGCGACACTGCTTCAATCTATAGGCTCTTAAAAAGTTCCTAGAAGATCCGACGTCTTTGAGCCAAATTTTGTTCAGCGATGGGTATGTAAACAAGCAAAATCGCCGCATTTGGGACGAAGAGCAACCTGAAGAGCTGACATTTCTTCCAAGAAAAACAACGGTTTGGTTTGGTTTGTGGGCGTATGGAATCATCGGTCCATATTTCTTCAAATGATGCCTATGAGAACATAACCTTCAATGGAGACCGTTATCCCGTTATGATAACCGATTGTTTGATGCCTGCGACATTTCACTTCAACAACCACTTCCCACACATCGAATCAGTGAATGGATCCATTGAGAGAAAACTTCGGTGAGCAGATAATTTCACGTTTTAGACCGACGAATTGGTCACCAAGATCGTGTGATATCAAATCGTTAGATTTTTTTCTGTAAGGATATGTAAAGTCTAAAGTCTATGCGTACAATCCCGCTTCGATTCAGGCCTTGGAACAAAACATTACGCGTGTGATTCGCCAGTTACCAGTCGAAATGCTCGAATGAGTCATCGAAAGTTGGACTTAACGGATGAACCATCTGGAACACAGCCGCGGCCAACATTTTAAGGAGGTAATCTTCCAAAAATAAATACCAAATAATGTACTTTCGGACGATGATAAGCATTTCCGATTTAATTTGAGGCTTCTGTGGGTAGGCATAGATACGGATTGGCAAGTCTCCAACTCCTTATCTGACCATACATATGTATTTGGACTTTAAAATTATTATGGGGTGAACAAATATGTGACCGAACTAGGTCGCTCCGTGGGAACAATTTTGGCACGTGATCCGAAAGGTTGGGTGCCAGACATAGACCTAGCAGTGGAAAAGGTCATATAATGTATTATTGGTGCTTTTGAATCGAATGTCTCTTCCGAAAGACGGGTTCCAATACAAACAAGCCTTGGAAAAATAGGGAACTAAAGAACTTTTGACAGATCTTTCGCAAAGCCTCTAAAAAAACCAGAATGATGGTCTCGTTTTCACTCAAGAAATGGTTATGAAAGCGTTTAGTAGCTTCAAACCTTACAGAACTGCCAGTACGGATGGTATATTTCCTCCTCTGCTGCAGTACGGCTCTGATGTATTTTTTCGCCGCGTTGTTGGGGTATATAATGTCTTTGTCTGTTGAGCGTACACGAAAAGTATATGGCAGGAGGCCAAAGTTATCTTCATAACGAAGCCGGAAAGGAAAAGCACTCCTTGTAAAAATCTTACAGACCAAACAGTTTAGTTCAACATCCTTCCTACCAAGGATCTAACATCTCATCAAACGTAAAAACCGTTTGGTATTCAGGCCACAGACGTACGTCAAAGGAAATCGGTTGATACCACTATACGTGAAGTAGTTGGGATAGTCGAAAGTTCATGAGAAATAAATAACGTGGAAGATGCATTCAACAACTTTTTTTCTGTGATTTACAGTTCCAATGGTAAGATCAACATATTCACCGCTGAATCAAAGAGTGAAACAGGAGCAGGAACGGACTTCTTCTTTCGTAATCCATACGCAGACGGTAGCTTCCAACTAAAGGACTACAAAAAGGTAGCTTCAAACGAAAAGAATACAGTTCAGTATTTCAGGCCGAAATTATTGGTCATTAACTTTGTAGCCAGCGGCAATTAAGGCACTCCGTGAGGCCAACCCTAAGTCTGATTCCGTAAGTTATGCCAGTAAGCAATAACTAGACTCTCAGGTAGTAATTTGGTTTATATCAACTGGGTACCCAGTCATATAGGGATGGAAGAAAATGAAAAGGCGGTGTTAGTCCACTTGGAGGCAGCTGAGAACTAAATTTCCTTAAGCTACCCTATACCTTCACGGGTTGTTTGAAGCAACGGACACTAGAGGAACACTTTAGGTCTTGGGACACAAGTAACACAGGGCTACTTTGAGGTACTGTTGATGGTAGACAGACCCGAAAGCTTCTTACTAATATTGTAGATGACATCACAGGGCACCTTTAAGATTCCACCTTCAGCAAATTTAGAAACATGGATTCGGCGGAATGCACAGCATGAGTAAAGCACGTGAGTCTCCTCCCATGAGAGACCATTTTACTCTAATCAAATTGATGCCACAAGTGTACGTATATATGCACTTCATTTAAATTTTAAACGCAATTCGATTTCTAGCACCACACACTGATTGTGTCCGACAACGTTATAATACTCCTACGCTTCAACAAATATGGTCATAAAATTAAAGCAATAAAAATAACACTTCGAGGTAATGTTGTAATTCCCTTCAAATCCGCTTACAAATGCTTTTCACGGCAGGTATGAAATGGCAGATCAAATTTGCACAGCTCGATTGCACCCATAACAACTGCTGTTTTTGCTTTTGTTGCAATGGATAACTGAAACTTTTTCGAAATTCGGTGACAAAACTATTTGCTAGTTAATACAAAAAATATTGCCTTTTGTGCTCTTTACTATATATGGAAAAATAAATATGTTCAGATATACACTTAGAATGTATGAGACATGGTTTTGATATCAGAAAAAGTTGTTAAGTGATCCCTTTGAAACTAGTTGCCGGCTAGTTAAATAACAATTCTAATCTAATGGTTTGGTTAGGTAGTTTAAAAACTCTTTCTATGATAAAACGCCATGCGAGCGGTCTACAAGTACATGTCGTTTATTCGAGGAGAGAAGATATGTTTCTTGAAGTCGAGTTGAATGTTACCTTTATAAACCATCGAGAACCCATTGGAAGTTTTTATTATATCGCTCATTTGCTGCAAGACCGGCATAAATCAAAAAACGTGATTTTTAAGTTAATGCTGCAGAATTGTTCGTTATATCATACTACATGTTGAGTGAAAAATTCATATGAATACCTCTTATATGCTGCGCTTGAGAAGAGAATATATTTCCTGTTTTCCGTGTAAGGTTATAGTCAGTTGAAAACTTTAAACGCGTTTTCTGGCAAATCGATTTTTTTGACTTATGCCGGTCTTGCAGCAAATGAGCGATATGTTCGAAAAAATGCGACACGATTTCAGTCCACATAAGCAAAAGAAGAATCCCACGTAAAAACATAATCTCCTCCAAAGTTGTTTAACCCTCGTATAAGTTGCCTTTTATATTTCGAGATTAGGGAATAAAACCAAATATTGACCAACGAAAGTCACTTTATTGTTTTTCAAAATATTCTTCATTAAGAATTATTTTAAGGCATTGGAAATAACTGTCTAAACACTTGTGTCACCCTGATGGAAGTATCTCCACAACATGCGTACTGAGCTGCTTCTAGAGGCGCCTACAAACGTTGAGCTCTTACTTTACGAACTGGAATAAAAAGGAGTCCTTCGGTGCCAAGTCAGGAATATACGGTGGAAAAATCATCACATCGAGTTTCAAGGGCTCAAAAACGCAGTTGTTTCAGTCGATTTGTGAGAGCTCGCATTGTCATAGTGAAGCTATTCCGTCTTCGGTCGTTGTTTTTTTTTATTTCTTGAGAGGCAAACATGATTGTGTACAATACAGAATTTACTGATCTACGTTGTTCTGGTAGTATGGTTGCGACATGCCCGGCTTTTTCCAAGAGAACAGGCAACCATTTGCAGGAAGTGCTTCGGCTCATCTGGAAACACCGATATATTCGAAAGCTGTTCACTTTCAGGCTCATACGCGTAAATCTACGATATATCAACTGTCAAGATATCGTAGCCGTGCTTCGAAGTACCGGTACCGTATTTTTTTAATATTGCTCTAGAGCAATCGACATGAGATTTATTTAAAGAAATTATAGATAAGACAAATTGTGTGGGATCCAACGCTTACGAAATACTTTACAATTAGATTTCTTGGTACCATTGAATGCAGTGTTGTATTAATCCCACGTTAGGTCACATAAGGATCTTATCAGTTTGCGATCAGAATAAATTGTTTCCGGAACAACCGATTTTGTACAATTTTCACCAAGGTCGTCTTGGATTTGTCTACGACGTCGATTTAGTTCACCAAATCAACGATAAATATTTGTCCTTGATGGAGCATTATCACCAAAAAATTAATTAAGTTCATCGATGCACTGTTGCTGAGATAGTCCTCTTCGAAAGTTGTAAAAATGTTCGGGATTTATTTCTATTTTTTAGCCAAAATGAATTTTTTAAGTTACTGTAAACAACACAAATAGCGCACGTATCTCAAACCGTTCTCAGTGTGTATAACAAGAAAAATGTCAAAGTTTACGGTAAAGTCAAAAGGTAGACTGATAGGCACAGCAAACGATGCCATCTTTTTCCGCTCTTTTGACATTTCTCTTCAGAAAGGTTTGCCATTTCAGCATGGAAGGATATATGAACCAACAACAAGACGAAATTATTAAAATTTACTACCGAAATTTTGGGTCAGTGGCCTTAACTTTAAGAGCGCTAAATCTAATTTATGGTCGTCATAATCGTCCTGTCCGATCAACAATTGAGTGTCTAGCGGAAACATTTTTATCCACACGCACAGTACAAAATGTTCCCGTGGCGGTGAGACAAAGAAGTGCCATGGTGTCGAGAATATTGCTGTCTCTAGTGCATTGATTGAGGAAGAAATCAGTCTCTCACACGTCGTTCTGAATCATTGGTCATCTCTGTGACGTCGTTGTGGCGAATTTTGTAAAAAGTTCTTAACCTAGATCCTTACAAGATCAAATTGACGCAAGAACTAAAGCCGCTTGATCACCAGAATAGTCGTATGTTCGTAAATTGGGCTGAGCAGTACTTGAAAATGATCGGGATTTTCATCGACAAATCATCTTCACATCTTCAGCGAAGAGGCTCATTTCTAGCTGAATGGCTTCGTCAATAAAGAAAAAGTGTACGTTATTTGTCAGCCAGCAATCCACACGTGCTCCATTAGTCAACATTGCATTCCGAAAAAAAATTAAAAATGATGATCAAGACCGGTACGTTACTGTGAATGGGAATCGCTACCGCTCAATGACAACCGAATATTTTTGGCCCAGATTGGTTGATATGAACCTAGGCAATATATGGTTCCAAAAGGAAGGCGGTAGAAGTCATACAGCGAATGTGAAAATCGATTTATTGAAAACTATGTTTGGTGAACGTTTTATGCTTGATACCCGTCGATTGGATTCAGCCTCTGGACTTTTGTAGCGCTCTTATTGAAAACCCCTTTGTAAAAGGCAACCGATGTGTACTTTATAAGGCCTCTAAAATTTGATGGCTACCTTTCTTAGCGTTGTTAACCGAAAATTCAGCAACTGCCAAATTAACCTGGTTTTCGAAAAACCTGTTTATAAAGGACTAGCTCAAGTCTAGTCTAGAAAAACAATCGTTTTGAAACTAATTTTCGTTTTGCCAGGCAAGGTAATTTAAAGAACATGAATTGGGTAATAAAAATACTATTCACTTTGCCGAAAAACTGCGCGAATTGCACCAATTTCACTGCTTAATTCCCCTCCGGTCCCTAAATGCATGAATTCATATATAAAATATAAAAAATTGTGGATTTTTCGGTGCTCAAATGAAATGTGTGAAAACATGTTTTAGAAAAATTCTGTGGAAGTGCTTAGCGCAAACAACAATAAATCCCAAGTGCAAATAAAAATGGATGCGCAGCAGTAAATAAATATTTTTCGAAACGCTGCAATTAATGCAAATACATGCCAAATATATTTATATATATAATGGTGTGTATGAAATGCGTATGTTTGCTCGGAAATTTAAAGTCGGAATAAAATATTGAAACTCTATATTGTTTCGCATATTTCCGGCGTTTGGCGAAATTGCCTGAGCCATTGATATCGATGGAAGATATGCCAGCAAGCAACACATGCTCGGCACATAATCCCCCCAAAGCCTGCAAGCGCTGCGCTTCAGTCGCGCTATTAGAACATAGAGCACAAAAAATAAATAACAAAACTGTATACAACGCCATAACAACAACAATGACCTACAGTTCATGTAAACGACCTGAACAACCTCAACACAATTATTTTGACAAATAGCATTGGACAGAGAGGAAGCGCAAAAATTTTTGGAATGCAACCAAAAATCGTGAAGTCTAAGAGCAACAAAAAGGCCTTTACTAGGCAGTGAAATGAAAAGGGAGCGGATAATGGGAAATTAGGCTACTCAATTTGTAATATATTTGATAAATGACCTCGCTTCATACGAAACTAATATCAAGCTAAGGGACATTAATGGTCAAAAGCAGTGCAGGGTGAAGATTAAAATGTAACATCGAATCAACTGCCTGATTAGTTTCAGCAAACGTTATTTTAGGAAGGTGAAATATGGTCATCTAAAAAGCTATTGTTGTTTCAAATTATAATTCCCCGTAGAGCATTTAGGAACTATTCCCCAAAAACGTATTAACTCTAAATTGAGGAACAGATTTTTCTTTGGTTAGCAGCTAGATTACTAAGGTATTTAATACTTACATATATGTTTTGTTAGTCCACTATGAGATCTTTTCGAAAACATATATTAATACAGGCAACTGCTGAAAAAAGTTATGGTTCCATACTTAATTCCGAGCTATGCGATGACTTAACTAGGGCTGAGAAAGATATCTGTAAGAAATTAAGGGCCACAGCTATTGTTACATTCTAAAAAAGCAAATTTTGCGACATATATCCGGTAGATTTATACATATTCTTAAAAACACAAAATCAATAATATTTTTTTGGGCTAAAAGGACAAAACTTTACTCCGAACCAAAGTAGATCTTTCCTAACCCCCAAATACGCCTCGAAACAACCGAGCAAAATCTTCGCTTAGCTCTAATTTGTATACAACGGATGATCCAAGTAGAGGTACTTTTTTCAATAGCCTTTTTTGACAGATCACGTATGAGTCATGTCAAGCTGTCAAGTTATTTTCGTTTAGTATTGCTTGGCATTTCATCACGGAAAGACCTGCGTCTCAACAACGTTTACAAATGGTCCAATCTCACGAAAATTCATGTTCTGTAAATATGTTTCGCACCGTTCACTCAACTTATGCTCAGAATAATCTGCTTACTGAACGTAGTATTTGCAACATCATCACCCAACTTGAGACCCAGGATTAATTATTGGATAACATTCGACCAAATATACCACGTTCAGCACGCAGTGAAAAAAATCTAGCAGCCATAGCTGAGACTATACAGGGTTTGTTCGGAAAGTAATAGGACTGTGTTGATGCAGCTCCTTCGGTGTCTTTGCAGCGCTGCCAGCCCGTTTTCCACACATTGAAGGCGTCACGTAAGGCATTCTCGGGAATAACCTGCTTGCATCCCCTCTATCGTCTCAAAATACTTGTTTGAGACGCCGGCGTGTGCCACTCGGAAGATTGCCTTTTTGTCTCGGGATCATACTCAAAGATTCATGACACATCACCTGTGATTATGTTATTCAAAAATTGAACGTCACTTTCACATATGTTCAAATTTACTTGGCACACTTCTCCACGCCACAATTTCTGGTTAACAGTGAGCACTTTTGGGACCATCTTCGCGTACACCTTGCGCATGTTCAAGAGCTCCGTCATAATGATTTTGATAAACTTAATACCTGGCAATTAAAAGAATATTAAGTCGACGGTCTGAATTCAAAACTTTGCGCACACGAGTCACATTGTCGATGGTTGTCGAAGTCACAGGTCTCCCAGCACCGTCTTTATCAATCACCTCTTCCCGGTCCTCCAAAAAGGCCTGGCTCCATCGAAACACACCGCTTTTCCCTAAGGCAACATCTGAGTAAGCCTGCTTGATCATATCAAACGTCTCTGTCGCAGTTTTACCGAGATTCACACAGAATTTCACCACGTATCTCTGCTCTAACGAACACTGAATTTTCGGTTTCACCACTCACAGAAAATTATTGTCCTGACTCTCCAGGTGCACGGAGACAACCGACCAGACGCTCGTTCGTTAGCTAAGATCGCCATTTACCGAATCCAGTGGGCGCGCGCAAGCTCCGAAATACCGTCGCGGCGAAAGAAAATCAGTCCTACCACTATCCGGACAAACCTTGAACACGAAGACTGTGGAGAGTCGATTCGGCGCCGTTCACAGCAACTCGGAGTGACGTCTCTAACGATTTGGGGCATTTTACATTGAGAACTTAAATTTAAAGGGTACAAAGTAAAGCAAGTGCAAGAACTGTAGCCGCTCAACTTTCCCAAGTGACATCGCTTCGCTCTATGCACTCTAGGAAAGTTCTAAAAAAAATTCGACGTTTTCGAGCCGAATTTTGTTCTGCGATGATTCCTATTTCTGGCTGGGTACGTAAAAGAGAAAGCTTGCCAAACTAGAAGAGATTCAAGAGCTGTCATTTCATTCAGAAAAAACAAACAATGGTTTGTTGTGGTTTGTGGGCCGATGGTATCATTGGTCCATAGTCTTCAAAAATGATGCCGGCGAGAACGTAACCGTCAATAGTGACTGTTATCTCGCCATTACCCGACTATTTGATTCCTGTAATTGAAGTTCGGAATCTCATCGATATTTTCTTTAAACTAGACGCCGCCACTTCATCGATCAATGTATTTATTGGGAGAACACTTCGGTGAGCAGATAATATTACGTTTTTGGGCGGTCAATTGGCCACCAAGATCGTGTGATATCACACTCTTAGGCTTTTCCTGTTAGAATATGTAAAATCTAAAGTCTTTGTGGATATCCCGCTTCGATTTAGGTCTTGGAGCAAAAGAAAAGTTGCCAGTCAAAATGCTTGAACGAGTCGACGAAAATTGGACTCACCAGATGGACCAGCTGAGATGTAACTACAGCCAACATTTGATATAGTTAATCTTCAAAAAATAAATGCCTAAGGATGTTCTCACACATGAATAAACATTCCCCATTAATTTTGATGTCTCTGTGTTTTTTTTTTTTTTTTTTTTTTTTAAGCAGCGAACTTTTAAATGGATCACCTTTAGTTTTTACTCCCCTAACATCATATCCATTCCAAGCACCTTGTCATCACACACTAACAGTTGGACTACCTTTTCAGCTATCGCATTATTTATTTATGTAATTATGTTAATTAATTAAACGAAACTCATTCACACATAAATATGTCCTCAGGCAAAGCATGAGCATAAATTTATGACAATATCAGACGCTGTTACGCACACGAACACATAAAAATACAAAAATCTGTTGTCAACACTGCGCTTGGCAACCCTATTGTGGGAGCTTTGAGATGTTGGCAAAGGATGCAATAGAAAACGGAAATAGTGCGACAGAAGTGGGCCAATACTACAAAACGGGCATGTGGAACTCGCACACATACACATACAATATTTGTCTCACACACATACGTAAGTACATTTGTACATAAAGAGCATAGTATGTGCGCGGTTGCATTCGGTGTAAACAGCGAACTGCTGCAAACCAATGTGGCAGCCACATCACGTTGCACGATTGCACGTATTATGTAGAACATATGACGCTTTCCTAAGCATAAAGTTTAATGTAACTTTTTATTGGCGTAACTTTTTTTGTTTGCGAAAAGTAAATATTCATTGAACGGCGATATGTTCGAGCGAGTATCATTCGCGTATTTGTTATTGCCGATGGCGTTCAACTGTTTGCCTTCGCCTTTCCCCTTTTCAGCGTTATGTGATGCGGTTATGTTACTGGTATTGGCAAACGGCGAAACCGAGTTATGAAGAGCAATAGAACTACAACAACAGCAAAATGCGAATATATGTATATGTTTTTGGTTATATATACATACATTTGCTGTATGATATATTTGATAGAAAAATACAATAAAATTTATCACACATTCGCATTTAGATGACAAGTTGTGCAAAACTATTATGACAAGGCAACCAGAAGCGAAAGGGCAGTGCCCGCTTTTTGCTGCGGACCACAAAAATTTGATGTTGTAAATGTGTACGAAAATAATGAGGAGAAGGATAGATACGCCATATCTAGGTTAAAATGTGTGTCATATCTCCATTCGATATTCAAAAAAACTGATTAAAATATTCAGATATAAATTTTGAGATTTGTATTCACCTTAACAGCTGAACTTATTGTAGCAAAAAAGGGTATAAAATGATCTTTATTCCGATTTAGATCGAACAGTTTGGAAGATAGCTATAAGCTATACTGCTCCGATCGGCAATTGTAGCAGTGCCTTGGATAAATATTCTACGCCAAATTTTCGTGGCAAATAAAATATTTTTTTTATTATAAAAGAACTTTAGTTTGCGCAGTCAGTTTGTTTCACGTTGTCCGATCTGAACAATTCCTTCGGAGATTGTAACTATGTTTGAGTAATAACCTCTGCCAAATTTCATGAAGACACCAATAAAAGCGTACTCCATACAAGAACTTGAGCTCGACCTGCCAGTTTGTGTATTAGTTATATAAAAAAGGTGGGCCATCTAACGTTTTAAATTTGAATTATCTGTATTTCGACATTGGAAACGTCAAATACCATTCGGAAAGTGACAGATATTCAGTAAAAAGTCTAAAATTTACGAAATGGGTCGCTATTCACTAGAAGAAAAGTGGGAAATATTGAAAATTTATTTTCAAAGTGGTGAGTCAAGTGGATGGTCAGTTTGACCGAAAAATCATCTTTTCGGACGAAGCTCATTTCCACCTCGATGGTTACGTTAACAAGCAGAATTGTCGCATTTGGGGCACAGAAAACCCGCACGTAATCGTCGAGAAACCAATGTACCCAGCACGAATCTCTGTATGGTGCGGATTTTGGTCTGGTGAATCATCGGCCCATTTTTCTTCTAAAATGAAGAAGGAACCGCCGTAGCCATCAATGGTGAGTGATATCGCGCAATGTTAACCGAATTTTTCTTCAAGCAAATTGAAGAGGAAGACTTGGACAACATTTGGTTCCAGCAGGACGGCGCTACGTGCCATACAGCAAACGCTACACTCAATCTTTTACGCCCTATCTTCGAAAATCGCATAATTAGCAAGAGAGGTGATGTGAATTGGCCTCACAGAAGCTGCAATTTAACTCCTTTGGACCATTTTCTGTGGGGAGCTGTTAAAGATAAATGTTACGCCAACCATCCAGAAACAATTCAAGATCTAAAGTACGAGATTCAAGCTGCTGTAGCTGCATTAAGGCCTGAAACCATCGAGAAAGTATTCCAAAATTGGGTGGATCGGATAAGCTACTGTAAACTCAGCCGTTGTGGTCATTTGTCCAAAATTGTTTTCTACAAATAAATTTCATAAAACAACCTTTCAAATAAATGTTAGACCTTTGAAAAATATCAAGCCGTTTTTTTTTATTGACTTTTTAAATTTAAAATTTTATATGGCCCACCCTTTACTAAAGTGATCTAATATGGACGATTCCGAGAAGCGTCTTGAAGAGAAAAGGACATGTTCGATATTTTAGATCGATGTCAGGTACTCAAATTTTAAAAGAATATTTAAAAGATTTTTAGAATTACAGGCTGCTAAAGTGAAGCCGCTCAATGAGCTATATCAGCTTAAAAACGTTTTAAACTTTCTGCTCGAAACAGCATTTTTCGAATTTACTGCAGTGATTACTCCGACCATTTTAATTTCGACACATAAAGAAGGGGTTGATGCGTTCAGAACAATTGGTTCAAACGGATGCAAAAGTGTATAAATCTCAATGGAGAATATTTTGAAAAACAATGAAGCAGTTTTCGATAATTAAAATTTATTTTTTCTCTTTAATCTCGAAATATAAAAGGCAACCTAGTCGGTGTTCTTTTGATTTTTGGCATTATGTTATACACCCAAAGTGAAAATTGTAAGGCAAAAATTTTAGTATAGCGAGATTTTTGTCACTAAAACGATCCACATCAGAGGAAAATCCTTCACCAAAAAACAGCTTCAAGCAAAGTTTGGGCACTATTTGCGGCGAACGGATCTAACGTTATCAAAAATCGTGATATGTAGAGATACATATTATATTAGCTCTAGAACGGTTTCGGTTACACTCTACTTTGAACTCTGCTATTGCCAACGTCCTGGCCGTCTACAGACAATTTTTCAGTACCTGTGAATACCGTACTAAGATAAGATATTATATTTTGAACTCCAGTGAACCCGAAATGATTGTTGAACTGATATTTTATTTTATTTCGTTTTGTTAGCGAGTGTTCTTTTGCAGTACGCTTGCTTGAGAATGAGATTTTAAATTTCTTTTTCATCACCAGCTTCACCAGATTTTTTTCCTCAGCATTCCGTTAAGAACTTGGTTGAAATGTTCTACTTGTGTTTCGGTTAGCAGTTTACCCTGTGTATCTACGCCGTATAGTACCGAACTAATTTTATTCACTAAGAAGTAAAAAATCCCGGAAGCGAACCTGCCACTAATGAGGGAAACTCGTCTTCAGAAGAAGCTTCCAGAATGCCTTATCCTAGATATCTGTCGTGGAAACCCAACATAGGGGAAAGAGCAAGGAAGGCATCGATTCGAAAATACTACAATCGCCAAAGAATTTGCAAGTATTTAACGGGCTGACCATCAGTATTATTGGTACAACACGAAGCCCATCCACAACTATGGCGCTAACCGCCTTGCTACATTGAGCAACGATAGACATAGACGAAAGGTGTAATGTTACGAAAGCTGCCTTCAAACTTACGGTGCGCCCAAGACTAGCGAAGGGATGTCTAGACCTTTTATCTCTAAGCAATTTTATGATTGGACTGGTTTGAGTGCCTGACCACAGCGGTATTGCTGATGAGCTTGCTAGGACAGCTACTTCAGTCTCAATAACTGCGAAATGGGAACGGATAGGAGCTTCGTTGGCTTCTTGTGGTTTACTACTGAATTTTTGTGTCTTAGACTAGCTTAGCAAACATTGATTTACTTCATACCTGCAGCTGCACAGCAAAGTCCTTTTGGCCGAGAGTAAATAGGAGGAGGTTTAGGGAGCCTTTTGCTCCCAGCAAGGTTTTCCTTTCAATGGTTGTAGGAGCTCTAAGTAAGACTGTACATTTTACCGGATACGACCTGCATCAGCTCTTTGAAGGAAGGTGAGATAGAATCATCTCAACACTTCCTCCTCGAATGTCCTGCTTTTGCCAAATCAAGGTAAAAACACCTCGGATCTCATATTTTTAGACATCTAAGCAGATTTGTGATAGGTTCGGAGCGTTTTGATCAAATAGCTAATATTCAACTACAGGATTTTTTCGTCTGGCTACACAAAGGACTGAACATAAGAGCCATGCTGATGGATCAGCCATCTGAGCTATCCTAACCTAACCTAAATATTCCAAGAACTTAGCAGTTATGCAGAGGAAACTAACCTAACCTATTCTCTAAACATTCTATGAATCCTTTGCTTGATGGCTTCCACCCATAAAGAAAAGAGAGGAATACAAAAAGGGAAAGGGTTAGTCGGAAAGAAAAGAAAGCTGGCAGCTAAAACTTAATACGTAAGAAATAAAGCTTTGTGATGTATTGACCAAAGGCCACAAAATATAAGCGTAAGATTATTAGAACTCTCTCAGCCGCAGATTGCAGCTTACAGTGAGAAAATAACATACTTGAATATATTTATTTATAAACAATTGTTGATTGAGATTATCGATACCGTTAATACAGCTGTAAAGAATGCAGGCACCTTCATGCATTGCGTAGCTATAATTCAACGCCCACACATTGCACCAACGCTCGAACAAAAATATTCCTGTTATTGATGAGCTGAGCGCATCGACTTTGCAGCGCTGAGACCATCACCTACGCGAAAGCGCTCACTCGCCCAGAACACAACGCATTCGCCCACACAAACAAGTTTACTCATATGGAAAGAATTCTTTCAGCGATGGAATTTCCTCGGTTCCACACTGCTCACATACAGTGGGAGGCTGTCGAGCCGCATCACTTGGTTGGATGAAAAAATGCAATTGAACCTGTGCTATATAACGGTACTTTGTTAAGCGGAAAAAATGCAAAGTCATGCATATGCAACCGATATCCGTTTATCTCAGCGCCTACGCACCGCTTCCACTTCGCCCGCGGCAACTCTTACACACGCCGTTAGACATTAAACTTGCTGGTAAATTTTTATTCTCTGGCTGATTGAACGCCTCTACCTACAGGTCAAGGCATAGCATCCTATAAGCGCATGAACTGAAATGCGTCGCTGTGAAAATAATAGAAAAATTGTGTGGCAAAACAATTCAACCAATAAACAATGCCAAACCATAGAAAATAAGGGGAGGAGAGGGGGAAGAAGAAACCAAGTGCGAAGCAACAATTTACTTGCAGCAAAAAGTAACACCAAACTTGTGAACTGGTGTTATCAATAAAAAAAAAAGAATAAAATAAAAAGTACAATAAAAGGACAAAAACAGTAATAATAATAAGGGCAATACATGACGCGCAACAATAATATACGGGAAAATTGTGTGGCAGCAGTCTGATAAATACGCACATATGACCAGCGATATGTAGAGGCAGCAATATGAGGGCGGTTTGATAAGTCAGTAGTGGGCAACGCAGTTAGAAAACGGCTCATAAATTATAACAAAATTTAATTTTACTCCGAAATAGAAAGAAGTAAACGCTGTGTGAATATCAAGTACTACTTTCGGTGCCGAAAACTCCGGAGAAAACAAGAAGCAAAGATGCTAAAATGAAGATGCAGTGTGACCATAAGGCATTAGAAAGATTCCCGATATGTTACGAAAATTCGTACACCGAAATTAAGTCGTAGTGTGGTATATGCAATAAGTCAAACAAACCATAAGAAGTTTGGACGAAGCTATGGTGCGCTGCAGCTCCAAATAAAACTTAAGGTTTACATAGACTAGAGAAAGCTTAATATAGAAATCAGGTCTTAAACTAAAAGAACCAAAACGATTAATTACATGAAGTCATCAAACAGATTGATCAGTTTGTATGGACCGATTTCTTCAAAGATTGCACCGTTGCTTTAGGCAGTAAATCATGCCAACTATCATTTCCGTCTCAACTAGTCCCGGCAAATTAAGAAGTTTAATTATACTGCTAGGTTCTATTGAGGCAATGTGATCCCTATTTGAAAACATGGATCCAAGAAACAGCTGTGTAGTACATTAGCTAGTATTCTGGTGTTTCAGACTCGTGAGTTGCAAAACCGGCAACTCGCATCATTCATAATAAATTTTTTTCATTGAGTTATAAAATTAATAAGAAATAAAGAATTTTTCCAAAAATAATCAAACTTTAACTGTTAATATATTTTAAACGTAGGGTTTGCGAAAAAATCGTGCAGACCTTTTTTGTAGAGCATTCAATTTCCTACAAAATCTAAGGAACAAGATATTTTTTCAAGTAGTTGGTAGCGAGATATAAATTTTTCTATCTGATAATAAGAAAAAATAGAAAACTGTGTAGGAGGACCTTCCCGTTACAATTAAAAACTCATATTTGGAGAGGCTTTCTTAGAGGTGTCTAGGAACCTATTTTTCCGAGTACCAATCGAAAAAAAAATTATTGAATCACCCTAATGTACAGTTTTGTTCAAAATAATAGGAGTGCATCACAATATAAAATACAAAGTTATGTTTTTCAACAAAAACAAGAATTTTATTAATTTATCTTTTATCCACGAATTGTTCATTTTATGCAGTCTTTTCATGCAATTTTAAATTTTTAGTAATATACAGTAAATGAAAAAAAAATAAATAAATTATTTAAATAAAAACCTCAAAAATTCGGTGTTCAAAATAATAGGAGTGCATCACATTATGCAATAAAACTAAAAAAAATTAAAAAATTGGAAATTATGACTAGTATATAAGTTAGTTTAGTTAATATTTAGTAGAGCAACCGCCATTTTTTTATTACTGCAGCAGATCTGCGGGACATTGAATCGATCAAATCACGACACCTTTTCATCGGGATTTGCTGGCATGCCTCGTGGACTGTGCTCCATAATTCCCTTGTATTTGATGGTTTCTATAAGTTTTCTATGGAATTAAGGTCAGGCGACTGAGCAGGCCACGACATAACCTCAACTTAATTGACCCGAAGCCATTACTTTGCAGATTTACTTGTCTGTTTCGGGTCGTTATCTTGCTGAAACAACCACTTTAATGGTATATTCCATTCCGCCTATGGCAGCATAACTTTTTTCAATATATCCACATACACGTACTGATCCATGGTTTCTTTTATCAGATGGATTGGTGCCACGTCGTTCTACGAGAAACTTTCCCACTATGCACCCCCATGTTTGGCAGTCTTAAGAGTGTATTGCGGTTTATATTCCGTATTTAGTGGACGACGGATATACTGCCTAGACCCTATGCCACCAAATAAAACTACATTATATTCCTCTGTACACAAAATATTTCTACATTTCTTCGGTTGCCAGTTGCCATGTTTCATGGCGAATTGAAGCCGTGCTCTAATTATGTTTCTTTGTCAACTATGGAACTTTTCGCGAACTCCGCGCAACTAAATTATATTCGAATAAACGTCTACGAACTGTTACGTCACTAACATCAAGATCTAGGCGCTTTTTTATTTCTCTAGGCGACGCTTTGGGATCTTTTTTGAATGACTGGAGTATGTGTCGATCGATTTCTTTAGTAGTTCTGCGTTTTCGTCCACATGTTTCGGCTTTATTTTTGTAGGATAGGGAATTTGATATCATTTGATCAGAACACCCAAGTATTTATTTAATTTCTTTATAAGTTTTTTTTAATGATTTCACGCTTTTTGTCGCTGGGATGTTTTCCTCTACCCATTAATTAAAACAAATGTCTTATCCTTTGAAAATCCCATCGTTTTTATTTTTTGTACTTACTTTTTAGTTTTTTACAAATTTTGTTTAAATAAAAATGGTTCATACCACTTGGTAGCTCACACTCCTATTTTTGTGAACAGCGCAATTCAGTGACCGACACAGATTTAAACTCATAACATTGGAAATAATGTAAACAGCTGAAGTTCATGCTTTGTGTTATACTCACGGAATACCGAAATATTTTTTGAAAAGTGCTTGACGTTCATGTTTTAACATGATAATTTTTTTGGATTAAATATTTTTCTCAGGGGCACTCCTATTATTTTGAACACAGCTGTATATCCCATAAAGGTCCGATATCAGTCGTGTGCAAAATTTCAAATCGAAATCTCATAAACTGATGGACTAGACAGGCATGTCTGAATCGACTTACCTCGTCACACTGATCACTGATGTAAGTACATACACATGTTATTATTATAAGGTCTTTGATGTTTCTTTTTAGGTGTTACAAATATCGTTCAAACTTAATATAAGCTATAAAGGGTATAAATAATTAGAACAAAACTAGATGTTTATTTTTCGAGTTTAACAGCAATCGCTCATTTTTAATGAACAACTAAATTATAAATATACTAAAACAACTATATTTCAAAACATCACAGAACTATCAAACTGCCCTAGTCTATACATTTTTACGATGTTTGTGTACGCATAACCCTATGCAAGTTTCTGTGTTCGTCTGTGCATTTTCTATGTCTTCGTAGTCGCAATCGTAACACCCGTCATTCGTATTCATATCGTGTATTAGCAGCGCCAAAGCAAGCAGCTGTGGAGGTGGCAAGATGTGGGCCAGACAATGTTATCCAGCCGTAGAAGGCCAGTAGAGCAGCCATACAAATTGGTCCCCCATTAGAAATCAAGAAGTAAGCGCCATGGGGAGCTCTTTCATCATCAATGACCTCGCGTGGCGAGCACATACAAACTCACACTAGCCAGTGTTGCTCAATAAAGTGGTGCACTGTGGGTTGTATGAGTTAAAGTTGCAAATAAAATTTTGCGATGTGCAAATATTTCGGAAAGAAGAAATAGATCGGATCCAAACGAAGCTTAACTATAATTATGAAATGATTTTATGGAGAGCATAAGTTATATTTCAAGCGTACCTCATGAACAGGCATGGACTCTAGTATTTCCGACCTCTGAGCTCTTATTCCTCGAATTAAAGCTTTATTAAGATTTTCTGAATACTCTCATTGAAGAACAAAAAATTTTTAAATAGTTGCAGAGATGATTAGTTTAAAAAAATATTTTGTAAACTACTCGGAGAGTTTTGGTTAATTTAATTATCTAGTCCTACACTGTTTAATGATCCAAACTGAAACCAATAATAAAAGAATTATTTTAAAATTTCAAGTTCGGCTTTAGAAATTGTCAATGTAGAAAAATATAAAAGAAAAAAATTTGAAGTCGGTTTAAAAGATTTCTCGAGAACTGCTCAACCGATCTTCAACAAATGTTTGAGATATAATTCTTAATGACTTGGACGATGGATTTGTTTTTCGACTACAACTAGTTGAAAAAAACGGTCGTAAAATTTTCTCTGAAGTTTTAATTTTTTTTGTAAATTTCTAAGTTAAGGTTTTAACTTACAGTCTGTCAAGTAAGGGCGTGGTTGACTTTACCGACAGTTAATGCAAGATTTCGCTCCAATTCCTTCGCGAGCCGATAGAGGGAAGCTTTGTCTTTGATGCGTTGTTAACAAAGGGTCAGTTGTTGTTGATTTTTTGAAAGAGAATCACGTTAAACGCCATGAGTGCTAAGTACCCGTCGCGCTACGAAGCTGTGTTCCTTTGCAACCACCCGAAAGGTCCCAAAATGTCGCAATCAGCGGCTGCTAATTATATGAGAAAGTCGAAGGTATTTGTACAGAAGGATACGGCGATATAAAGTGGCCAAAAATGTCGATGATTTACCAGAACTTGGTTCGATAGGAAAAGTGAACAAAAAAGGTGAAAAAAGAATAGTGAATCTGTTTTCGCGGAATCCTGCTTTAACACTGCGGCAAGGACAAGCAAAATTAACGGCAAAAGGTTTAGATATATCCTACGAAACTATCCGAACCCTTCTTCATACTCATGATTTGAACAATGAAGAAGTAAGCACATATTTTTTTCATTTAGATGATCCTGTAAGGAGTTATCTTGCCAACGAGGGCAAATTTTCTATGTGAGAAAAAAAATGTGAAAATGGCTGTTTTTTAACCGAGGAAACCCTTAAAGAGGGAACTGATATAATAATTTTTCATAATAAACCAAAGAGTGATCCATTTCGAGGTTGCCTACTTCTTTAAGGAAAAACACAGAGACTTCAAATTTAATGGGGAATGTTTATAGGCTTTGAAAGAACATTCTTTGGCATTTATTTTTTGAAGATTATCTCTGCAAATGTTGGCCGCGGCTATGTCTCAGATGGTCCATCCATTGGGTCCATTTTTGATGATTCGCTCGTGCATATGACTAACTACCGAATGACACGCGTGATGTTTGGCTCCCAGACCTGAGTCGAAGCGGGATTGTGCTCTTGACTCTAAACTTTACATATCCCCACAGAAAAACGTCTAACGGTGTGATATTACTCGATCTTGCTGGCAAACCAACCCGCCCAAAATGTGTGGGAAGTCGGCCCATCAATTCCGGTTTGGACCAATGATTCCACCGGCCACACCAAACAGGTGTATTTCTGGATGAAATAGCAGCTTTTGAATCTCCTCAGGTTGTTGAGCCAGATATGGCTGTCTCGAAAACGTCGGATTTGCTTGAAGAGCGTGACACAACTCACGCGTAATCCGTCAAAAAAGGCTCTTGAAAAATGAACCTCTATTTGGATCACCCGTTACTACGATTCTGTGAACACAAGAGCTCATTTTTATTTACAAGCGTCTATGAACGAGCTAAGCGACGCTCAACACGTTCGCACCAATGAAATCTATTATGATTCAAACGCGATTTCTTGCGCTTCAACAACATTTTACTGTAGTATGTTGTTTATGAAGACTTTTTTGTTGCTTTTGTCGCAGTAGTGTAGATAAAATGTTGCAAATCAAATTGTGAGAGCAACACATGCACTTAGCGGTGGCACGCGTTTGCTCTTGCACCCAATGCCAAGACGACGACAGCGGGGAGCGCGTAGGGGCCCTTAGCAGCGTACAAAAACACTGCGGGACGGCGACGAGGCTGTGGCGCGCCGCTGACAGACACAATGTGTCGAGTGTGAATTGCATTGCAAGGCTGCACTGAGTCTCCGCCACGAAATGCAGCTAGACAACCTAAAGCCACTCGCGTCGTTGCCTCTGCTGGGCGCGACTGGCTCTTCAACGGCTAATTGCAGAGGGGAAACAAACCGACAAAAATTCAATAAATAAATAAAAAAGTGCATTATTATACTCACACATATGTTGGTATGTATATTCAATGAGGAGGAATGTGCAACAAATATTTATTTTCTTTTTGTTTGTTTTTCGAAATGAAAATTGCTTCGTGAGAGGGTGCATATGAGATTTATGAAGCGCGAGGCGCGGTGTCATAGTAATGTTGAAAGGTTTATGGCAATTTTCTCAAAAAATTAAGTTATTTCAACTAATTAAACAGAGTCTCCTGGAATGTTCGCTTTGTTTTCGTCTTTCGCTTAATTATCACCTGGAAAGCTTTTACAAGAGTTTTCCGATCATTAAAATGTGAAGTGTGAAAGCGATTAGCACAGTACACCTACAATTTGAATTATGCAAACATTTGTTCAGCACTTTAAGAGTTTTGGAATTTTTTATGGCCTACACATGCCGCGGGTGAGGCGAGAAATCTAAAGTAAGAACCTGAAAATGTTTGTGTGTTTTTATAGGAATGTTGTGCGATCTAAATAAATGATAGCGTTCCGAGAACATGAACAAATGCTACGGAATAGGCACACAAATAATATAATTTATACGATTCTATGGAAAAGGTGAAGAGCGATAAGCGATTATATGTATTTTACAACAAATCAAGAAAAATGTTAACTTCGGCTGTACCGAAGCTGTGATACCCTTCACCAATAAAAAAATTTCCAAACACTTGATTTTGACCGGTGAGTTTGTATGGCAGCTATGTTGTAGCTGTAACGGTTATCTAGCCTTTAGGGTGGTAATGTTCAGTTAAGTTATTATGGACGTCAACCAACGGTAGACCCAAGAAACGTGCTGTTTCGACAGGGTCGGACCGTAGGGTGAGCTGGGCAAGCCAAGAAGTAGTTAGAATCATGCGGGAATATGTCGGAGTTGATTCGGATGATTTTTACGAAAACACCCCAGCAGAAATTACTTGGATAGGAGTTCGTTATGCTCCTTAACTCGAAACTTATGGGCCTCATTTTGTAGATGTTTGATTGGAGACATGAAGAGATAGCCCGTTTTAGTCCGGAGTGCAGTGTTCTGGTATTTCTGAAGTTTTCTCGTCCGCGTTTCACTGAATCCAGCCGATCATATTGATGCAGCGTAGTTAAGAACCGGCCGACGGATTGCAAAGAGCGTTTCTTTGTCCTTTCTTCATGTGCTGTCGGCTAGCGACTCGAGGATTTTGTTTCGGCTCTGTACTTTGACAATAAAAGCGGTCATATGAAGGGGAAGCAGCAAAGTCTGTCGAGTGTCGAGTGTCGAGTGTCACTCCGCAATCAATATTAAAGTCAAGTCTGTATTTCTATGTCCAGTTTGTGATTTGTCATTGTGGATTCCCAATAAAACTAGAGTGTTAGGTTCCGTGCGGCGAGGAAGCGAGAAAGGTCGGAGAGAAAGCCGTTTACTTTTGAGCACATTCCATCGATTTCATTGCCTGACGTCATTATCCTGTAATCATCAGTGTATGAGGTGATAGAAATTCCCTTTGGCAATTGAGGAAGTTTCGAGATATAGAATTCAAACAGCAATGGGGAGATACCATGGATGATTGACGACCGCTCTGGCCGCTAAGGCAAAAGGCACACAAAGTTCTTACTCAATTTAGGTACGCACGATTTGCGATTTCCCTGCTCGCTTCTGCTCTTTTCAAAAAAAAAAAAAAATACAGGTAAAGGGAACAACAAAGTTGTCGAGTTAGATCCGTTTAGGAGAGTATGTGTATGCCTCATTAAAGTGGTATGGTCTCTGTCCTCAATGCAACCAAGTTTTGCATACTTTAGATCAGTTTTACGATTGTGTATAGTTCAAAAAACAAATTAAAATTATATTTTTTTCTTGTGTTTTTAAAACTTAGAATTAAAAATCAATTATAGTAATGAATAGAGAACCCAAATAAAGGGTTACAGTGTTTTTTAACCCGAAAATTTGAAATTTTCTCTCATATACCACATTTGAAGGTTACTTTTACTTACCTTAATTTTTGTGTTAGCAAGGTTTTACATATATCGAGTTTTTCTGAAATAAAAACAAATAAATTACTGAATAACTTCTCAAAATAAAGTCAGTTATAGCAATTATCTGAAATATCATAATCAGTTATATTAGGTTGTCAAAAAAGTCCTCCGATATTTTTATTGAATTTTATGAATTATTGTTCATAAAATTGGTTAAAATAATGCGATTCAAGTCAAATATGCGCCGTTTTGTTCGATGACGCGTTCTCAACGAGATGCCAACTTCATATTGCCCCTCTCATAGAAGCTCGCTCCCTATTGGCAAAAAACTTGGAGATATAATTTTCACAGGACTCTCTTGTGGCCAACTTCAGACTACCAAGCACGTTCGCCATGGACAGAAACAGGTGGTAATCACTTGGTGCGAGATCCGGACTATACGGTGGATGCAAAAGAACCTCCCATCCAAGCTTCCGGAGCTTCTGGCGCGTCACTAAAGATGTGTGTGGCCTGGCGTTGTCCTGATGGAAGACAATTCGGCCTCTGTTGATCAAAGGTGGCCTCTTCTGCATGAGTGATGCCTTCAAGCGGCCCAGTTGTTGGCAGTACAGGTCCGAATTGAGCGTTTGGCCATAGGGGAGCTGCTCATAGTAGATTATTCCCTGTCAACCCCACCAAACACACAGAAGAACCTTCCTGGCCGTCAATCCAGGCTTGGCCACCGTCTGGGCCGCTTCACCGCTTTTCGACCACGACCGTTTGCGCCTTACGTTATCGTATAACAAAGGTCCAGGGCTCGATGGTTTACCGGCTGAGCTGTTTAAGGGGGTATTCTACTCTAGAATTTTGAAAAAGTCGATTTTTTTTCCTATATTTAAAGATTAGACTTTCAAAAATATGACCTTGGAAGGATTTTTCAAAATTCGACTTATTTTCGGAGATACAGCCAATTTTGCGAGGTGGCGAACGTGTTCACTAGAATTGTGTCCTAAACTTTAAACGCGTTTTTCTCGAAACTACTTTTTTCCACACGGTACCGGCATTATCTCAAGTTCTATACAACCGATTTACTTGAAATTTTGTTGAACCTTCTTTATATAATCCTTTATTGTTTCTACCAGCATCATGTCAAAATTTTTGTTTTTAATATTTAAAAAAAATTCAGGAATTTCAAAAAAAAAAAAGCGTAAAAATGATTTTTATTTTCAAGCGGTCGCCACTTTTCAAAAAAAATTATTTCGTGTTCCCGGACTGTAACAGCATCCTTACTGATTAAGAATTTCTTTTGATTTTTTTCTCAGACCACCAGGAGAGTCAGGATCAATGTCACCAGGATGCGCCATTTTTTTACACCTGCCCCTCCCCCCTCTAATTATTTTAATTTTTAATATTTTTTCGTAAAATTTTTTTTCTGTGTTTTTAACATATCAATAAAAACACCACAAAAAATGGATGGTAAAAATATTTTTGGTTTTTTTAAATAAAATTCAAAAAACTGCCCAAAATTCGATTTCTAGAGTAGAGTACCCCCTTAAAACTACGAAACTCTTACATACGTTTACAGCAGAGTGATGTTGAGTGTCTGTCAAAACGCTGGAAAAGATATACGTGCCGCTAACCTGAACCGCAGTGGCGCTGTATATTTTAATGGAACATTTCTATTGTGTTGTGCAGCTGACATTGACATCGTCGGCCTTAACAACAGAGCCACACAGACTTTCCAGCTTTCGAAAACGAAGCGAAGGAGGTTGATTTTGTGATAAACGATATCAAGACATAGTACCTGGACGCCGCACACAAAGGCTTCTCACGTTTACTACTCGGAACTGCGTCACTGTTGACAGCTATTAATTTGAAAAAGTTAAGGACTTTGTATACCACAAAAAATCTATACAGGCTCAAATCAAGCGCAGAATAACTGTAGACAGCGGGCGCTACTATGGGATCGGTTGAGAATTTAGAGGCAAATTCTCTTATCAACGAACAAGAATTACGCTTCATAAATCCCTCAATATTTCCGTCCTATTATAAGGCGCAGTAAGTAAAGATTTAGAGAGAATTGTTCTCTGCGTGGCCTCTGGACAGAAGACGATGGAATCACGAACTGTATGAGTTCTACTGCGACAAAAATATAGTTGAGGGCGCTGGTTAGGTCATGTCGTTTGCGTGGTAGATGATGTTTCTGAAAAAGCTTACTTGATTCGATACCCATAAGTGAACGAAAGAAAAGGCGGCAGCACATTTATTCGAAAGACCAAGTGCACATAGCGGCCTGTCTCCACTTGGGATATACAACTGGCGGGACCTCTTAAAAGTGTTGGAGGAATTGGCGAAGTTTTATGTTCTCGGTCCAGACCGATCCATGGCTGTAGGTGCAATGAATAACATTGCCTTGAATTTACAAAAAAAAAAGAAGTTTTTTCTCATTAAATTTAAAAAAATTCCCAGGTTTTTTAATGTTTTGCCCCCTAAAGTAACCTAACTCAACCATATCTGTTATGAAACTGGCTTTTGAGTCCGTCCTCTTATAAAACAATTATTGTAAATAGTTGAAAGTCCCTACAGTTACCACCATACATATAAGTACTCACATTAAAGTCTAATTGAGCAGTTTGCAATTCATTGCGAAATTAAATTTTGGCGGCGAAATCAATGAATGGCGGCGGCTTCAGTATTTCAGTATCAAAAGTAGCATAAATACCATGGATTTATCAATTCGACAGTTGTTGATTAATAAATTTACTATGCAAATGTAATTAATCTTCACGCTTGCATGAATTGACCACGCGAACGCGTGATGTAATTAACACGAAGTTGTATTTACATATATAGTATGTAGGTATGTAGGTATGTATGCATGCGCGACAGGTATGATTGGTACATTACGCAGGGAAAATTTTACTGAGATTTATGAAAGCGCTAGGTGACTAGTTTAACGTTTCCCTTATTTGAAGATTATTATCGTAGAATAACAGGAAAATTTAACATGAAAAGCCTCAACTACAAACGGAGTTTTACTAAAGTAGCTACAAATGGTCCAATTCTTGAAGGAAAGACTTCGGTAATGTTTCAAAGTGAGTCCTTATGATCGATTATGAAAATGGAGGTATTCTTTCAATATTATCATTATTAGACAATACTAAGGTAAAACTCCTCTTTAGCAGCTAAATAAAACAAAAGCCATTCACCTAAACTAGAAGAGTAGCAAATCGAACAAACAACTGGTATAAATCAAAAATGCGAAAAATCGCCTAAACTGAAGAGTAGCGAATCGAACAAACAACTGGTATAAATCAAAAATGCGGAAAATCAAATACTTATAGGGATAGCATATTTAGCGGCTATACCTATTTAATGACCGTGATGATAATAGTCTCTTATAGTAATTCTGGGTAACTCTGTTATTGCTTTCAATTTTTCTTTCCAGGTCCAACCATATTGAGAAACTCTCAATGAAACTACTTATGGGCTTTATGCTTTTTGTGGATAGCCAGTTTAAGTGTTGCCTAATGGGCTTCAAGTAATTTGTGTCGGGTTTGTGGTAGAGCGTTACAGTGGCTATAAATCTGTATACAGGGTTTATCCGTAATAGGACTGATTTTCTTCCGCCGCGACTGTACTTCGGAGCGTGCGCGGACCGATTGGATTGGGTAGTGGGCCTCTGCGACAGAGACGTTTGATATGATCAAGCAGGCTTACCCAGATGTTACTTTAGCAAGAAGTTGTGTGTTGTGGTGGCACCAAGCCCTTTTGGAGAGTCGGGAAGAGGTTACTGATGAAGACGCTGAGAGATCTGTGACTTCGACAACCACCGACAATGTGCCTCGTGTGTTTTGAATTCAGACCGCCGACTAAGTATTCGTTTAATTGCCCAGATGTTAGATTTATCAAAATCTCAAAATCTGTGGTTCATGACATTGTGACGAAGCACTTGAACATGCGCAAGGTGTGCGCGAAGAAGGACCCAAAATTGCTCACTGATGACCAGTGCACACCGCCTTTCTTGTGAACAGCTAACTAACCAAGGCCGGCATTCCAACGCTTCCGCAGCGACCCTACAGCCCAGATGTGGCCCCCGACGCAGAAGGAGCCTATTTTGAAAGTTTTTAAAGAATTCTAACGATAGGTTCGATCAATTTTTTTTAATCGACTCAGTCCTATTACTTTCCGAACAAACCCTGAATACTGATTTAGCACCTATTTAAGAAGTCTTTGGTTCTATTCCATTACTACATGGACAATAACTGCCTTGTTACACATCAGTTGGTTATTGATTTCCAACTGCTCCGAGCTAAGGTTCTCTTTTGATCGTTCCCAGCGGGCATATAATTAGTTCTGCGTTAGATTTCAGTAAAGAGACTCATAGCTTTGATAGCTCGTCTGCCTTTTCGTTGCCGGGAATGTCCTTCTGACCGGAAACCCAAATAATGAACAAGCCAAGTTGACCTGCTGGTAGGCTTCAAGCCTTCCTGTAATTGTTTACAACACTAGAAATAATCTTTGGTGCCGAAAAAGCGATCAATACCCCTACTCTATTCCGCAGTCCATTTTGGTCCCGTCGGTATAGATAGAGGTAGTATCTTCCTCTCCTACTAAACCTCTTCTCCATTCACGTCTAGATGGTAGCCTCATCCCCAAGTGGCTATTAAGTATTTTAATCAGCAAACTTCACAAACTTTGAAGAAAATAAAACTTTAAAAGTTAGAGAAAAGAACTAGTTTCCTAAACATTCTTTAATAAATACGTACTTTTTGAGTGTAAGTGTACTCAGATTAAAGTAAAGACCTATACAACGAACTTCCTAACATGTCTTGAGTATAAAATTTTTGTGGCAATTGCATTTAGTATGCCTTACTTTTTTAAAAATAAATTTGCATTTCCCAACATTTGACTTGTGTCCACATTTTGCATTAAAAATACAATTTGCTTTCCACATAAATTGAATTAATTTCCACCAACGCAAAAAATAAGAGAAATTTTTCGGAAAATGCATTGCGAGAAGATAAAAATTTATATTTTTATACACACATTTGTGAGAGCTGTTGTTGATGAGATTTAAAATCTCTGACATTTTAAAAGGAGACAGGCAGGCGGCGATGGTGATACTGATAACGCGGGAAGTCTGTGAAAGTTCAACTGCCGCAGGCAGACTTCCGTCCTTCCTTGAAAAAAAAAACAAAAATCACATTTTTCTTGAGGGTGTTAAATAAGCATCATTAGACAAGATTGAGCGATGTGGTGAAGGAGACTTTAAAGAACACATTACAAAAGGGAAAAATATGGAGAATATAACATAAAATGGATTCAAGAATGAAGTTAGTATTATGGCTTAGCGCGCTGGGATTGGCTGTTTATGGAAGTCAACGAGTGAATAGACAAGCAAATAAAACTTTCTTATATAAATATCAGTAAGAACGTAGTTTTTTTGACGTAATCTGCGTTGATTTTGATTTATTCTGCTGATTGCCTAAGTATATTTTCTATGAACAGATTTTTATTTACATAAAGGAAGGGGATATAGCAATTGCGAATTTCCGGTTGCACGAATATAACGAATATATTCTTATTTTTCAATATTAAAGAGAGAAACATATCATGATGGGTGCTCCATTTCGAGGTTCCCTACTTTTTTAAAAAAAGCACACAGAAACTTCAAATTTAATGGGGAATGTTTATTCGAAAGATCATTCTTTGGCATTTATTTTTTGAATGTTGGCTGCGACTCCGTCTCAGATGATCCTTCCGTTAAGTCCAATTTTCGATGACTCGTTCGAGCATTTCGACTAGTAACTGGCGAATGACATGCGTGATAATTTGCTTCAAGACCGGAATCGAATCAAGATTGTCCGCACAGACTTAGACTTTACATATCCAATAAGTCAGAACTGAACTTCATTGCTGAACAAAATTTAGCTCGAAACGACGGATCTTCTAGGAACTTTTTAGAGCCCATAGAGCGAAGCGATGTTGCTTGGAAAGGTCGAGTGGCTTCAGTTCTCACACAAGCTGTATTTTGTACGCTTTCAATTTCAGATCTCGATGTAAAATGCACCCATTTATTCCATACGTCAGTTCGAGTTTCAGCGAACGGCGCCGAATCGAATCTCCACGGTGATAATTTGCTTCAAGACCGGAATCGAATCAAGATTGTCCGCACAGACTTAGACTTTACATATCCAATAAGTCAGAACTGAACTTCATTGCTGAACAAAATTTAGCTCGAAACGACGGATCTTCTAGGAACTTTTTAGAGCCCATAGAGCGAAGCGATGTTGCTTGGAAAGGTCGAGTGGCTTCAGTTCTCACACAAGCTGTATTTTGTACGCTTTCAATTTCAGATCTCGATGTAAAATGCACCCATTTATTCCATACGTCAGTTCGAGTTTCAGCGAACGGCGCCGAATCGAATCTCCACGGTCTTCGTGTACACTCTCAGCTAAATTTTCTTCTCTACGGGCTGGACGTGGTCTATTCGGTCGAATATTTTCCAATACTGAATACTGGGGCTCAAGATGAGTGATGGTGCTGGAATAGTACGCTCAGTAGGCCGCAATTTCATCCCAAAAAATAAACCATTGGATGCGGTTTGAGGTATGGCGTCAACATTGGGCCATATTTCTTTTGAAATGAGGCAGGAAATGCCGTTATCATCAATAACGGGCGATGTTTATCGACTTTGTTTTTCCCGGAATCTGATGAACTCGACGCGGATGATCTCATATTCCAAAAAGACCGTGCGGCTTCTAAGGTTTGACCAATAAACATGGTCACATTGCTTGTAAAGTTTGGCCACTAGTTAATTTCGAGAAAAGGCCTAGTCAAATTGACGCCAAAATCATGCAATTTAAACCCTAACGTTGTTTCTTTTCCGCAGGGGTATGTTAAATCAAAGGTTTTGTCAATCAGCCTGCAACATTCGAGGTGCTCAAAGATAACATTCAGCTCAATATAGCCGAAACTCCAGCCGAAATGCTGTGCAGGACCATCGAAAATTGGCATAAACGGGTGGAGATATGCTAACGGAGCCGTGAAGGCCATGCTGCAACAATTTTATTTCGTTTTAACAGCACGTAGTTAATTTTGGCAGACCCTTTATATTATGTGTTCTGATATTGGCAAAATGAGTTGAAGATCATCTGAAAGTCTTCGAGAAGCTAGAGTTTACGAGCTTAGTAGCTAACTCGACTAGACTAACCAACTTGGTAGAACCACATAGACACTTTTAGACTTTTTACGTAAAGACCTCGAAGTCTTAGTGTGAATACCAGGAAAACTACTACGTTCTTTTCTGAACTTTAAAAGGCTTCGGATCTTTTGAAGCAGTCTAGGTTTAAGAAAAAGGCCGACTAGACTATCCGACTTTGCAGAAAACTTTTCACACTTTTAGACTTTTTGCGCAGGGATCTCGAAGTCTTAGAGCGAATACCAGGAAAGCTTCCACGTGTTATCCGGAACTTTCAAAAGGCATCGGCTGATTTTTAGCGGTCTAGGTTTAAAAACAGGTCGCGTATGTGTCATTTTTCCTTAACGTTGTCCAATTGAAAATTATCATGCTGGTATCGGAAGAGTCGCAAACCCTTCTGGAAATTCAGCTGCTGAGGTTAAGCCTTGTGATCATAACTGTTATCAAATGATCTTTTCTGAGTAATTCAAAGATAATCCAATACCTTACCGAAATGATGTCTAGACTCTGGAATATATATTCGAGACACGCAGAGCTCAACAAACGGTCTATGCTCAGTCGGTAAATATTATCTTTCAATTCAAGCCAAGCTATATTCGACAGCATTCTCCAGCAAGCCAACTGCTCCCTTTATGAGCACAAATTTGTGCTAAAGACCGTTACGAGCTTGGGAAACACAAATTTCAGTTTAAGGAGCTTTTATGACTTTAAACTAAAACTGCCTTAATTTTGCCTTTCTATTTTTTTCTTTTTTTGTTCAGCAGGCTTCCAAACTCAACCACACTAACTAACAAGTTGCCGGCAAACAATTGGTGGAATGCAGTCGTTGAACGGAAATTATTTGGTAGCATATTTCCTCTTTGTTCCAACACACACGTTGCACTTCGGAGAGCGGAAGAGGGCATGACAATTATTTGTCAAACTGTTCCTGCCAACTTTGAACTCTACAAATACGTTTACGAGCACACAAATTATCACACATTCGCACATTTTTAGAACTGCAACGGCGCTACAGGAATCGACAGTAACCCCTTCGGTGGACATTTACGACCTCACACACAAGCAAAATTAAACACAGACACACACGCACACGTACAAGACTTAAACACAAGAGCGCGTCTTTGGAGTGGGCTAAGGAGCTGGGCTCTACGTGGCGTTGAGCGCAAAGCCAAAAACAAGCAAGCAACTGGCGCCACTTTGATAACAAGCTTCTGTGGGGGCAAAATATTAAACAACAACAATAACAATCACAACAACACAGCGGCACTCACTAGGCTAGCTGACAGGGAAAGCTCGATAACCGCGCAGGGAGGACGGCACTTTGTTGTTGGGGTGTGTACGCAAGTGTATGCGAAAATATGAGTGTGTGTGTGAGCGAGCGTGTGGCAAGTGCTGCCAGCTGTAGTGGCAAGCAATAGCAGCAATCAGAAAGTTATTTAAAACTTTCTCAACTCAATATTTACATAACTTTTAAGTTGAATATTTAGAAATGAAATTTTAAGGACACATTTCAACAGTAGCAGCAGCAACAACAACAACAAAAACAGCAAAAACAAGTAAGCAGGCAGCAGCTAACGGCAAACAGCAAACGGCAAACGGAAAAACAGCAAACAGCAAATGGCAAATAGCAAAAGTGCCAAAAGCAACGACACTGTACGGCAGCAAGAACAAAAACAAAAGGCAACAACAACAAGCGGCCAAGAGCGATATCAGTTATTCTGCACACAAACACACGCATATAATATGAATGCCTCCGTGCATGCGTATGTGTGTGTGTGGTTATGGAGAGTGTAGCAAAGACTTTCTTGAATTGGGTTTGTTTAGAAATTTATAAACAGGCAGCCAGCAAATGTGCTTTGCATTTGAGTTCCATTAGTTTAAGTTTACAAGTAACTGCGCAAATGCGCGCGTGTATGTGTGTGTGTCGTTTCATTTTGGCGCAAATTGGAATTATTATTAGTTGCAAAGCGCCAAAGTTGGGCACAAGCTGTACCGCCACCACTCCGCCTACAAACTAGCTGCCTGGGCAATTCGATGGCGATGCAACAGTCTGCTGTTTGATTGCAGCGTGGAGAGGGAAACGAGTGGATAAGAGAAGTGAAGAAAAGTTTTAAAATTCCATTGAACTGTAATAAATTCGCCTCAGTGGCAATTCCAGTCAATTGCGGCATTTATTATTGCGCATAATCGAAGTTAAAGTATGGTAAAATAATGGAGGCTGCCGGGAGCCGAGAAGAAGTACACATCGTAAAAATATTTAAAAAATCACAACTAAATGAGAAAGAAGTATAGGAAAAAACATTAACTTCGGCGGCACCGAAGCTGTAACACCATATACAGCTATATTTTTTATAGCAAAATGTAAAAAATGATCTTTATGCCGATTTCGATTGGTCAGTTTCTATTGCAGCTATATGCTATAGTGGCCCGATCTGAATGACATTTGCGGAGGTTACAGCTCTGCCTCGAAAAATAATCTATGCCGAATTTCTTGAATATACATATCTTGTCAAATAAAAAAGTTGTCCATACAAGGATCTAATTTTGACCGATCAGCTTGTATGGCAGCTATATCATATAATTGTCCGATCTGAAAAAATTTTTTGGAGATGATAGCACCATCTTGGAGAATTATCTATGCAAAATTTCTTGAATATATTTTGTCAAATAAAAAAGTGTTCTAGTGGTCCGATCTAAATAATTTCTTCGGGATTTATGGTGACATTTTGAAGAACAATTTATGCCTCAGATCGGTAATATATCTTGCCAAATAAAAAGGTTGCCCTTACAAGGATTTCGTTTTGACCGAACAGTTTGTATGGCAGCTATATCATATAGTGGTCCGATCTGAAAAATTTATTGGACGATTACAGCATCACTTCGGGGAATAATCTTTTCTAAATTTCGTGAATATATCTTGACAATTAAAAAGAGTATCCATACAAGGAATTATTTTTGACCGATCACTTTGTATGCCAGCTATATGCTATAGTGGTCCGATGACGGCGATGAAATGCTTAGCTTGATGGGGATTAAAGAACGTGTGCAAAACTTCAGAACAATATCTTAAAAACTGAGCGTAGTTAGCGTATATACAGACAGAAGGGCACACGGATATGGTTAAATCGGCTCAGCTCATCACTCTGACCATTTATATATCTGTGAATGTAGTTTATAGGGTTCCCTACTTTGCTTTATGGGTGTTACAAACTTCGAGACGAACTTAATATAGACTGTTCCGGGTTTAAAAAATTCATTATCAAAGATAAAGAATTTTCTTTTTAATTGCAGATTGCGGGATAGAATCAAATGATTTTCGGTAAACTGAAATTCCGGTCAGTACAAAAAAGTGCTTTATCGCAATCGATAAATAACGAGCACAGCTACGTTTTTGCCCCATCTTATGAGAATCATTCATTCACGGTTCTGACTCTTAAAGCCGATCCTCCGCCGGGAAATTACATAGACTCGTGTTAGTGATACACAGCCTTCCTCTCCTCTAACAGTCAGGGCTATATAACCAGAACGGACCCCAATTCTTATGGGGCCAGGATCTATCAACTCGGCAACATATGTACCTCCAAACTACTACGATGATGTTTTCTGCCGCTACAGCAGCAACATAGATCAGTCCGCTAGGTCTTGACAAGTATTGTTAGCAGGACGCGCCACAACCAAGCCAGAAGACAGTTTGAACGAGAAGCGCTACCCGACTTTTATCGAACCAAGGAGAAGCATAAGTCCTCCAAATTGTTTGGGAATTATTTTATATCTGTACAACAACAGTATCTAAGTCAGCCTAAGTAACGAAATGGCTGAAAATATGATTAATTTTGCTTTCGGCAAACCTTATGGTAAAAAAATGCTTACACTTCATACAAGTCCCATGAGACTTAAATCTAACCAATCACATTGCACTTATGTAGCTACCTAGCCCTTAAATTACTTCTCCAATTTTCGTACAAAGTCAAATTTAGTTTAAGCCATACAATCCTAAATATAATTTGAAATTAAGATTCGAGATAAAAAAATAGTTGTGCTGGCAAAGAGCATTTTCTTTCCTAACTATTTCAGCCTTGCAATCCAACGGAGAATCACCCTTGCTAACAGGTGCTACTTTGGACTGGGTAGGCAAGTATAAAGTAAAGTAATTTCTCAACGAACAAAGGCACAATTCTACAAGTCCGTCATCATTCCCGTAGTGCGGAAGCATAGGTGTCATTGCCTCATCTGATGAGTCGGCTTTAATAGTGTTCGAGAGAATGGTTTTAGTTCACCGAATCCCGATACAGCGGTTGCGCTGACTAGGTCATGTTGTCGGGTGGAAGTTAATACTCTAGCTTTGAACATTTTTGCTTCAATACCCGCCAGAAAAGCAGAGGAAGAGTAAGACCTCCAACCCCTTAAAGGTGGAGAAGGACCTGGACACTTGGTATCTAGAATTCATAACAATTTTTATTTCATAACAATTTTTTTTTTTTTTTTTTTGGTGATGAATCTCATTTTTGGAATGGTACTATCAATTTATTGAAGGTACGTTTGATGAGCGGCTTACCTCGTGTCGTGGGCCACCAATATTGTGCGATTTAACACCCCTGGACTATTTTTTATGGGGTTAACCATGACATAGAATTATATGCGTTTTACTTCTACTTAAAAACCACATGTCTAAAGAAATCATTCAGCTTTTGCCAAAACTGAAGCCGCTCTATCTTCCCAAGCGACATCGCTTCGCTCTATGGGCTCTTGAAAAGTTCCAAGAAGATCCGCCGTTTCAGATTCAAATATTTTTCAGCAATGAGGCCCATTTTTGGATCGCTGAGTATATAAACAAGCAAAATTGCTTCATTTGGCACGAAGAACTACCATTTAATCCAGAAAAACAGCGGTTTGGTGTAGTTTGTTGGCCGGTGAGAATGTAACTATTTTATGCCTGAAATTTAAGCTCGTGATCCCGGCGAAATTTGGTTTCAACAAGACGGCGCCACTTCCCACACATTGCATCAGTTAATGATTTTATTGAGAGAAGTCTTCGGTGAGTAGATCATTTCACGTTTTGGTCCGGCCGATTAGCGACCAAGATCGTCTGATATCACAGCGTTAGACTTTTTTCTGTGGGGATATGTAAAGTCTAAAGTCTATGCGGACAATCCCGAATCAATTCAGACCTTTGAGAAAACATCATGCGTGTAAGTCGCCAGTTACCAGTCGAAATGCTCGAAAGAGTCATCGAAAATTAGACTCTTTGGATGAACCATCTGAGACGTAGCCACAGCTAATATTTGAAACAGTTAATCTTCAAAAAATAAATTCCAAAGAATGTTCTTTCGAATGATAATAAACATTCATAATCAAATTTGAAGTTTCTGTGCTTTTTCTTTAAAAAGTAGAGAACTTTGAAATGGATCACTCTACACATTGTACATATTTACGAAGAGTGAAAATATCAACGAAATGCATCAAAACAAGAAAATGTTTACGACGCAGTTTAATCTAGTAATACAATATTTTATTATACAAATTTCATATAATTTTTTTTTTTGTTTTTAGTTAAAATATTAAAAAACATTTTTCTTAAATTAAGTTGACAAAGTTCTTGAGAATCATACACAAAACTTATACTCAAATAATTCTCCCTTGAACGCAAACTCTTGGTGTCACATAACTAAGAATGTAGATTAACATATCAAGCTTGCTACACTTACTTACAAACAAACACACACACACACACATATATTCACATATGTATATCCACTTGCAGGCCATTTCAACATTGTTTTGGCTAAAATTTAGGTGTTTTCATTACATATAATGAAGAAATCTACAAACAAATTTTACTATTATCACCGTAGTTAAATGGACATTCCTCACACGCATACATACAGCCATAAGAGTGAGTGTGTATGAGTGTGTGTGTGCGTGGGCGCACATGCGGCAACATATTCATTTGGTTGTAAGGCTCATCACTACAAGCTGGAGATTGCAAAGGGGACATGACAAGAGATAAAAGTACACAATAACAAAAACAACAACAACAATATGTATATAAGCATTGTAACAACGTAAAACAAAAACAATATTTCGTCCATAAAACCACAAGCTGTAAGTAAACTGAACAACAGGCAAGGGGAAATAATTTACAACGAAGCTTTCGAAGGACACACTCACAAAGGGCAGAGCAAGTGAGATACATGGCGCGGATGGAGAGGAAATATTCTTCATATTTCAACTTGCATGTGCTCCACTGCCCCAATCTACATATATACATGTCCTCGATACAATGCAAGACACTTTGGTAAGATATGAAATTCTTGGATGAGCAGATGAAAATTACTAGCGAAACACGTACAAGGGGTGCAACGGAGGACGAAGTTTAAGAAATTTCGAAATTTTGCAATTACAAAACGCTTATCAAGACAAGATGCCAGCAGATGATTTACTATTTGTATAGTTTATTTGCCTTGAGGATTCTCGGTTTGCACTCAATATATATGAAATACCGTATTGCCTCCATAAATATTCATTATTCTCACGCACTGCTGGCGTATACTATATGTATGTAGGCTCGAATAATCGATTCTGGGCTCGAATGCAAGATGTTAACGGTGAGATAATTTCTGTTGGCTGAGAGGAAAATTAATGGTTCTGAACGCTTTGAAGATGAAAGAAAATCTATTAATATTTATACACAATTAACGGTTGTTTGTAATACATAAAACTAATCGAGATAGATGTAGAGATATTTGTATTAATCAGGATTAACAGACGGGCGGAAATTCGAGTTAAAATACGAAAGATTCTTTAGAAGAGTCTTGGAGTGAACCGCTATAAACAATTTAAAAAATTTCATTGCAGCGTTGGATAATATCTAAGCCAAACTGAAGATATCTCAAGATACGAAAAAGTTCCAATACAAGAACTTGATTTTGATCATTTGTAATAACTCGATCTGAATATTTTTTCGAAGATTGCCTTAGACTATAACGCATTCGAAATTTCGTGAAGATATGTCGTCAATAAAAAAGTTGACCGTAAAAGCACTTGATTCCGATCGTTCAGTTTGTATGGCAGCTATATGCGATAGTGGTCTAATATCAGATTCCAGCAAAAGAGCAGCTTCTTGTAGAGGAAAGGATGTGTGCAAAATTCGATATCAATATCTTAATAACTGAAAAACTGGAAGATGGAGTCATGTGTAGAAGTTCAGCCAAGTGAGGAAAGTTCTCTGCGGGCCATTTACTTGGGAGTGACCAAAAACAATTATTTTACATATGGCTCAAGCTTCCCCCGGCAGGTTCATCGTACTTTCAAAGCTGGCGTGTTCTCATTCGGGACGACAAGACCCTGCCAGTGTAGCCGCTGTCTCCTAATTCGATGAACTATGTCAACGACGTCTTATATCTCTTACAGCTCCATCAGCGTTCCATTGACTGCGGTATTCGCCGTTGCCAACGAGCAAAGGACCATAAATCTTTCTCTCGAATACTCCTAGGGCCGACTCATCAGATGATGTCATTGTCCAAGCCCCTGCACCATATAGCCTAACGGGGATGATGAGAAATGCAGAATTTGGTCTTTCTTCTTCGAGAGAAGACTATAATACTTCTCAATTGCCTGCTCAGACTGAAGAAGCGTCTGTTGGCAAGAGTTATTCTGCATTGGATTTCGAGGCTGACGTAGTTGTTGGTGTAAATGCTGGCTTCAAGATGGACAAAATTACCACCGACTTTGAAGTTATGATTGTCAGCAGTGATGTGGGAGCCAAATCGCGAGTGCGACGAATACACCGACCTGGAGAAAGCAAAACTAACAGCGCGGTTGTTATGGACAACGATGTCGATGTCATCGGCGTACAATCTTGTAAAATATTTTACCTTCTCTATTCAAGCTCGTTTGGTATCGAACGCCTGGGAGAGATACTAACTTTGTGTGGACATAGCGGCATAAACTGAGCTCTTTCTCGTGCTGTCAAAAGAAGTTCTAAATTGACGAAGAGGTGTTGTGTTTCGAGTTCATGCATGATCCTTATCAGTTCTTCGCCGTCGTAGTTTAATAGCTTAACCGGCTTTGTTGTTTATCAGAAGGGAAATTACAATTCGAACTTCCTCATGGTCGGGCAATGCTTTAAACTCATCGATGGGGGAATTGGATTCACCATCTCCTGGTGTTATGCTTTCGCTGCCATTCAGGAGGCTGGAGAAGTGTTCCCTCCATAACTTCAGTTCTACAAAAGTATGCTCCAGTCTTCCTTCTGTTAATCCGCGCATCTGTTTGTAGAATTTTCGAGCATTAATTCTGTCGCCCAGCTTGTCAAGTTTTTCGTACTCAAGCATTTTGGTCTCTTTCTTTTTTCAAATGCAAATGCGTCTCGCTTCTCTCTTCAATTCCCTATAATTTATTCCATTCCGGAGGTGTTGTGGCCGATTGTAGCGTTGCGAAGAAGACAGGTTCTTCAGCACTGCAACCCGGTACTCCTCATCGTACCAGCTGTTCTTTTGCCTTTTCCGAAAGTCATATAAAGGTAACTCTTTGATTTAAAAAAAGCGGTTAGTTTCTGTGGCACGATTCGTGTGCAACTTTTTTTAAGTAACTACTCGACCAATTCACTACACCGTGTAAACCAGCGTAATACAACCATCTCGAAACTCGTAGATTTTTATACTGTGTTTCCGAGGGTTCTGAACATCTGCGCGTCATCTAAGCATTCGAGAATATTGTTACTTTGAGAAAGTTAAGGTAAGTAAAGAATATGTCCTTAAATACAACTTATTGCTGTTAAATAGAGAGCAAGACTAGGAAACTCGACATATTCGAATATCCGGTTACTGCATGTATGTCCTTTTGGGTATTATTAATCCGAATTCGAGCAATATATGTATATATTAAAATATCCGATTATCCAGATTTGTCGTTTCTGCTTGATATTCTATTGTAATATTTGGTTAATTTGATGCTTGAAGTTGAATAATGCGGGTTCTTATCCGTCCAAAGACCACTTCCATTATAAAAGTTTTACAATATTCCTGTGTACATTCTTCGTGATTTGGAGGATTTGAGGAGGAAATCAAGGTACGTGTGCTCAATCTGGTAGCTTTACGAATCCACTTAATCAATTTAAATCAGTATGACCAACTATATATAATCCAAACATCTCCTACTTTTCCAATTTCACTAGCATCTGGCATAATAAGGAGTCTATATAACACATTTTCTTCCCAAATACGAAAATAATTGAAGAAGAAATGAAAGGGTATTCTAGTCTAGAAATTAAAAAAAATCGTTTTTTTATATTTTTAAAGTTTAACTATTCAAGAATATGTGTACAAGAGGATTTTTTAAAATTCAAATTATTTTTGGAGATATAGGCATTTTTCTGACTGGTTCGGCCGGAACGCGAAACTTTAAACGCGTTTTTGTCAAAAGTGACTTTTTCAGAACGATACCCACGATTTCTCAGGTTTTTCTGGACCGATTTACTTGAAATTTTTATAGAGTCTTCTTTATAGGCTTGTCTATGGTTGAAACTAGCCCCATCCTTAAATTTTTATTTTTATTATTTTTAAAAAATTCGAAATAGTCAGAAAAAGTGATCCAAAAAAACTTTTTTTTGGCAGTCGCCATTTTGTGAAAAAATTTTTTCCCACTTTTCCGTAGTTCCGGCCATTGCGACATTATTCTGGATTATTAATCTTTGTTTCTTTTTGGTTTCAGATAACTAGGAGGGGTGAAATCATGCGTATGGTCACGTAGAAATTTTTTGAGACCCCCCACTTCGTCAGCTCATAATTTTTGAAATTTTTTACCTCTTTTTAGTTTTTAATTTTTTTCTCTACTCTAAATTACCTGAAATTCATGCTTCTACACTAGAATACCCCCTTAAGTATGTTGTTCTTCATAGTTTTACCATCCACTAATTGGGTAGAACTTAATCAATATCACCACTAACGATGACATTTCACAGAGTTGCAATGTTAAAATTTGATGCCAACAATGTGCACAATACTCATTCCTGAACTCACGAACTCGTAAAAACGACAACTGCTGCTGATGGACGACAAAGTAATCACACCGAAACACTGATGACTTACTCTCGCACCCACAATCAACGCATAAAGCAAATTTATACGGTAAATTAGTGCGAGTGCGGCGGTGAGAGTCGGAAAATTTAACGCATTTATTTTAAGTTTTTGGAAGAAGGGAACTTGTTTAATTTGTGTCGAAAAAACATTGCCAAAGAAGGGTCCACTCAGCCAAAGTTGACCTCCGGTAAACAATATACATATGCATAAGTAACGGTTGCTCCTGTGTGTGTGCAAATGTGTCAGCAGTGGTGTTGGTATCGGCGAGCAGACTTCGGTCATAAAAAATACGGGATTTTAACGCTAAATTGAGTTAAGTTTAATTGTTGCGCTGCCATGAAACCGTAAATGAACCCTCGAAATGAATGAGACGCAATAAAGAATTGAATTGAGTTTGGAGGGGCGATGAGAGTTTAGGTTTTATAAATGATTAACGCCACGTTTTTTCGTTGAGACCTAAATAAAGCTATTCACTGTCATTGAAGATTACAATGTGCGGCAGAGGGTTTAGGTGGAACTAGATTTATTGACATAAACATAGTAGGGTATAATAGCTTGAAAAAGCAATTCGGAAGTAGAAAGGGAACTGGGAGCCGTTTTTAAAATATTTGTTAAAGAATACAATATTTAGTGTGAAATTTTCGGTGGTATCATCCTTATAGACAGTAAACTGTAACAAAGTTTAGAAACTTTCGAATTCCACTGAAGGCAGCCAATATGGCGGCTCACATAAACAGTATCAAAAGCACTCGACGTCATTTACAGGGAGATAAATTAAACTTTATCGAACCCTCTTGGCAATAATGACATCGTAAGAGACTAAACTCCAAAAAATACTACCTCAATACAAAACGCAACCAAGTTGATCAAATCGTTCGGGATCTAACACTACTCTCCTTATGAAAACTTAAGTTTCGTCAGATCAGATCACTATAGTTTATATGTAGCTGCCGTACAAGCTCAACGAGCAAAGTCAAGGCCCTGTACAGAAAACTTATTCATTCTCACGAAATATTGGATAGGGTTACTGCCTAAGTCTGATCGTTCCAAATCAAGTTCTTTCAAATAAAACTTTGACCTGTGAAGGGTTTACCATAGCTTCGGTGCAGCCGAACGTTTTTTTCTTGTTCCATTTATTCCAAAGAATCAGGAAATCAACAAGCGAAAAAATACTACCATCGACAACCGTATACTTCCGAAAGAAGTGGTAAAAAAGTAAAACGAAAAAGTGTCCCACCTCTTAAAAAGTAATTCAATTAAACTTGATTTATCACTTAAAGTGCAATTTGGCCGAATGGAAGTTAAGAACAGACGCTGTGAATAATTTGAGAGAAATAGATAAAAGCATAGGCTACAAAAAATACGTACATACGAGGGTTGCCTTTTATATTTTGGTATTACAGAAAAAAAACAAATATTAGGTATGAAAAATCGCTTTATTGTTTTTGAAAATATTCTGCTTAAGATCTACACATTTTCGCATGTGTTTGAACCAATTTTCGAAGCACTTTTGCCACCCTGATGAAAGTATCTCCTAAATATGCCTTCTGAACGCAATAATCGCCTATTTAGGTGTCGAAAAATGTTGACCTCTTAGTTTATTTTTTACGTGCGGGTATAAAAAGCAGTCGGCGCTCGGTGCCAATTAAAACTACTCGAAGTATGACTGGAAGTGCTTCGCGCACGAACAATTTTTGTTGGATATGGCTCATTTTGAAACATATATACAGCCCACTCTTGCTGACTTTCTGGCTCATACGTGTAAATTCGCGATTCGTAACTTGTCAGGTTGTCATAGACGTACTTCGTAGTCGCCCTGTTCCTTTTCTTCTTAATTTCTCTCGTCCAATTTTTTTTAACAATGTTTTTGGCGAAATGTTCATGCCATATTAATTGTAATAATAATATCGTTTCTGATCCCTCTAATGCTTATATAATAGTTGTGTCAATATTACGATTACATGTGATCCCATGAGGATCTTGCAGTATCAGATTGCGCACAGCAACAATAGTTTCCGGAGCAACAACTGATTTTGGCTCGATAAACAATAAATTGCATTAAGTTCATCGATGCACTGGTGCTGAGACAATTCACGTAGAAAATTGTAAAAAAAAAATCGAAAGAAAATGTTCACGATTGAATTCCACTTTTTAGTTGAGATGAATTTTTTAAGGGGGTATTGCACTCTAGAATTTTGAAAAATTCGATTTTTTTCATATATTTAAAGTTTAGACTTTCGAAAATATGACCTTGGAAGGATTTTTCAAAATTCGACTTATTTTCGGACATACAGCCAATTTTGTGAGGTGGTGTCCGTGTTCACTAAAATTGTCTCCTAAACTCTAAACGCGTTTTTCTCGAAACTACTTTTTTCCACACGGTACCGGCTGTGTGAACCTTCTTTATATAATCCTTTATCGTTCCTACCAGCATCGTGCAAAATTTTTGTTTTTAATATTTTAAAAAAATTCAGAAATTAAAAAAAGCGTAAAAAATGATTTTTATTTTCAGGCAGTCGCCATTTTCCAAAAAAAAATTTTTTGTGTTCCCGGACTATAACAGCATTCTTACTGATTAAGAATTTCCTTTGATGTTTTTTTTTCAGACCACCAGGAGAGTCAGGATCAATGTCACCAGGATGCGCCATTTTTTTACACCTGTCTCTCCCCCCTCTAATTATTTTAATTTTTAATATTTTTTTGTAAAATTTTTTTTCTGTATTCTTAAGATATCAAAAAAACACCATAAAAAATTGATATTAAAAATATTTTTTTATTTTTTTTTTTTTAATAAAATTCAGAAAACTGCCCAAAATTTGATTTCTAGAGTAGAATACCCCCTTAAAAATGTCAAACTTTACAATAAATCTGTGAGTTACCAGATTGCCAAAAAGAGGTTACCAAATCCCGCAATATAAAAGTCAACCTACGTATACGTATACAGAAAACAACAGCACTTAAAATCAATTCAAATTAGAAAACTACCACATTTCTCAAAAGTGGCACTTTCAAGTACTTTTTTATTGAAACAGAAATCATATGCCTCAACTAAGACAGATAGATAGATAGATTGCAAGAGGGAAAAAGACAAAGATGGAGTATAAATACCAATCCAAAAAATTTGAAAGAAAATGACGAAGCGCATTACTCACATCTGCCCACCACAACGCTCTCGTCAAACCATTTCCGATTTGTCAATTGAAATTTTTTCCGAAGCATGCACGAGTGTACGGCATAAAGCAATAAATAGAATAAAGCAATAAAGGTTTATGTACAAATCTACAACAAGAATGTGTGATCCATTAAAATTTTTCATTTATAAAGAGAGAAACTCTAATGACTTCACCACAAACACTTAAGGCACATCAATTAAGAAATCAGACTCGATTGTTAAGCAATGCTGAAGGCTGCAGGATGAAGGGATCGAAAGTATCAAACACTGATTCGTTCAAATTGATACTTTAGATATTGACATCAGATTGCCGTAAGTAAGTTAATGGTGCTTTTGTATTAATTGTGTGACTTTTTCACACAATCCAAAACAAAACTTCAAATGATGTTGTTAACGGAAATCACTTAAAGTACTTTGGGTTTAAATCGAACGACAAAAATGTTTAAATATAGAGGAAATAGCATAAGCAGATTTCTCATGGGAATTGAATGATTTTGGTAAATTAGATATGTGGGAAAAGTATTCAAGAAAACTAAACTCAAGTGAGTTATGTCGCCATCATCAAACCAATTCTGGTGGCCAGCATTCAAATAGCAATATAATACCAGAAAATTGCATGGAACACAGAGGGAAGCCTGGACAGCGGTTATTAGGGTCATTAAGTCATGCCATTCAGAACCAGCTCAAAGCAAATCTAAATAGATCAGACTATATTCTCTGCGGTTGGATTTCAATAGTGACTTCCAGGTGTGAATACACTCTAAATGTAAACGGAGAAGACGTTTGGTAGGGCAGGAAAGTATTACATCAATCTATCCGATGGGTCCAAAGTTGTCAGTGGAGTTAGGACGGAGGGATCTTGATATCTCTCTCTCTCTCTCTCTCTTTCCATCTACCAAATGCAGCATTTCCAAGCGGAATAACTACGGGAGGAAAGAGAAAGCTAACATATATGGTACACTGATAGATGGGCGGCAATGCTAGCCTTGTCGACGCCTAAGATTAATTCAAGAGTGGGTAAATATAGGAATGCTTTAAGCGCACAGGCAGGTCAACTCCGCTCGTTTTTAATTTGTATTTTCGGCAACGAAAAAGCAGACGAGTTGGCCAAGACAGGAGCCTTTTTAGACGAATCTAAGGCGGAGACGATACCGTATCAGCTAGGAACGATCAAAACTTCAGAACATGTGGACATTTATAACCGTATATACAAGATAGTGAAGTATTGCTGAAACTTATCCATCCTTTTTTACCCTTCGAAAAACATTTTTGAGAATTTTTTCAAAATTATTTTTCTAACTTCAAAAAAGTTATGAATTTTGCTATTTTTTGCTAAAAAAGGTTTTTTTTTTTTATTTTCCAATAGCCATAACTTTTTTATAAATTGACTTTTGGGGACGTTTTGTTTTTTTTTAATTTTTGTTTTTGAATGAACGAAAAAAATTTAACACGATCAACTATATAAAATAATCGGTTTTTTAAGTAAAATCGTTTTTTTTTTCCTTAAAAAAAACTTCAATTAATTTGACAACTATCCCTGCTAATCCCGGAGTGGGCCGATTTTTTTTTTTTTTTTTATTTAAAAAAAACTGAAAAAAAAAATTTTTTCCGTAAACTTTATTTCTGTCATATAAAAATTATAATTTAACGATTTTATGATTTCACAGAAACAATACAAAAAATTATTTATTAACTTTTTCTCTGGCGTTCAAATATTTTACAAATTTTAAGTTTAGTAGAGTTTGAAATTTTTTTAACATACAAAGAACCATTTTTGTTAATAAAATTTTTTTTTCATTTTTTTTTTAAATAAATAAAAAAAAATCGGCCACTCCGGGATTAGCAGATAGTTGTCAAATTAATTGAAGTTTTTTTTTAAGGAAAAAAAAACAAAAAAATGGCGAACTTCCAAAAAAAAAATGCTAGCCTAAGGATTTTCTTTCCGAAATAAAATTATGATATAATTAATTAAATGTAATTTCGTCTGTTAGGTGACGGTTCAGGAAATATCTAATTAAAAACCGAAAGCTAATCTATATAAACTTGTCTGGGAAAGGCTTAAAAAGAATGCGTCTAGTTGGAGGAAATTGTCCTCTTTTTAGATGTTGACTACTCTTTCTAATGACAACTCCAGTTTTGTAAAATACAACATTTAAATAACTCGAAGTTTATGTTATTTCTGAAAGTCAAACCTATATATAGTAATTAATAGTATTCCTTATGGCCCTTAACTATTATCTAAGGTAAGTTTCCAAATATTCGATTCAAAATTAAAGTGCCACTGATATTCTCGTTCAGAAATTATTTATGATTTTCAGTAACTCTTTCCGAATAGCGCTCGTTTTTTTGTTATGTAAGAGAAGTAAAAAAAACTTGTCTTCGAAAATTACAAAAAAAAAATGTCTTCACCCAGTTTTGTTAGAAAAACTTAACTTATTTATGTTGTATTTTTATTTTTGAAATTTGGAATAAAAGTTTTATTGATCTTCGTATGTAGGTACTTATCAGCTGTATGAGTCAGCTTCAGTAATTCCAAATTTTGCCACAAACTTTAAACGGCAGTAAACGATGAGACACTACTTCCACCACGATGAAATTGTGTGGCGATGAAGATACTGAATAGTAAATTGAAAAAAAAGTAATTGGAATAATGAAAAAATAAATGTGTATGTAAGAAGTTCCAGTAAGAAAAGAAATATAATTATAAATCACGATAGGGTTTAATGGATAGACACTTCCTTCGGTCTTTTTACTTTACCTTTGTTTTATCATTTTTTTACCCCGCAAAGTCGTTTAGAAATCTTAACGAGCATGTTAGGAATAATATATTGCTGTCATTAAAGCAATTACTTTTTTTTCTATTACTTTAATGGAGGCATTCCGCGTTTAGTACATAGTTAAATGAAACATTAGCGGATTACTTGACGCTTTTTTGGTAGAATAGTGAGCATATACAGTTAGGGTCAAAATAGGTCGCACTTTTTGAAGTGTAAATTTAGATGAAATCTAACAGCTGATTCGATGAGAAATGCCGTATCGTAATAGAGAGAAAACAGATTGTCTACGTCGCATCGTTACAATCGGCGACAACACGCGGGTTGGGATAGATACTACCTAGAGTTGAAGCAGGAAGCGAGATGTATTTGCGGATAAAAAAGAGAGAGGCCGAAATGTATAAGTATGAAGAGCTTGACAAACTGGCCGACAGAGACAATACTCGAAAATTCTACGACAAGATGCGGCGACTAACAAAAGGTTGCAAGACCGGAGCATACTCTTGTAGAATCTCCAAAAGTGACCTAGTGACTCATGCCCAGAGCATACTGAAATTATGTAGAGAACACTTCTCCAGCCTGCTGAATGACAGTCAAAGCACGACAGCTTGACATGGTGAACCCGATTCCCCAATCGGAGACGACGGAGCAGATGTTCTATTTCCCGATCATGAAAAAAATCGAAGAGGAATTACCCGTCGATGGATTACCGGCCGACTGCCTTTATGCCACTATGTCTTAATTTGGTATCAGCGCAAAACTAACTCGGCTGTCTAAATATCCAAAGCTCCGTTCAGAATCGGGAAGAATCTCTCCGAGCCGTTCGATACCAAACGGCGTTTTAGACAAGGCGACTTCTTCAATAGCGAAGGAACAATCTTCTACAATAGTCTACAGCTGCTGGCGTACGCTGATGACATCGGTGTCATTGGCCATAACAACCGAGCAGTCAGTTCCGCTTTCTCCAGATTGGACAAAGAAGCTAAGTAAATGGGTCTGCTACTGAACGAGAACAAGACGAAATATCTGCTGACATCAAACCAACAGTCAGTGAGCCGGCGTTACGAGTTTTCGCGAGAAAGCTTTTCCGGTAGATTTGTGGTCTTTTCGGCATTGACAATGGCGAGTACCACAGTTGATGGAATGATAAGCTGTATGAGATATACGGCTAGGTCATGTTGTCCGGATGGAAGAGAGCATTCCGCAACTAATAGTGAATGAATAGTTGAGTTTAAGTCCTGTTATAAACCCCACTCTTCCAAAAATTAATCTTAAGCAGTTTTCCTCAATTCGGCACAGCAGTGCGATATGACCCAAAATTACTTTAATTTAATTACTGCACATTTCTGTAACCGCTACCTTTTTCATATACAGAACACATCAAATAGTACAGTATGTGCTCGTAGCATTGGGCCTGAAGTTGATGTGACATTGTTTGTCATAGCAACAGAATTCCCTCATCAAACTACTGCCAGCACTCGACGTTCCGCCATACAAATGGACTGACATTTGTTAACGAGCGGACACCGTTCGCCTCCGCTCACACCGAAAGCGAACGGGACTTGTATCGTGCTTTTGATTTATCCACACATAAGAGTGGACGTCACGACACGCTGACTCTCCGATGCTGACATGACAATAATTACAAGTGCGCTTGCACATGAACACATATGTAACGGGTGATTTTTTTGAGGTTAGGATTTTCATGCAGTAGTATTTGACAGATCACGTGGGATGTCAGACATGGTGTCAAAGAGAAAGATGCTCAGTATGCTTTGACATTTCATCATGAATAGACTTACTAACGAGCAACGCTTGCAAATCATTGAATTTTATTACCAAAATCAGTGTTCGGTTCGAAATGTGTTTCGCGTCCGTGTCCGATGAGCGATGAGGCTCATTTCTGGTTGAATGGCTACGTAAATAAGCAAAATTGCCGCATTTGGGGTGAAGAGCAACCAGAAGCCGTTCAAGAACTGCCCATGCATCCCGAAAAATGCACTGTTTGGTGTGGTTTGTACGCTGGTGGAATCATTGGACCGTATTTTTCAAAGATGCTGTTGGACGCAACGTTACGGTGAATGGCGATCGCTATCGTTCGATGCTAACAAACTTTTTGTTGCCAAAAATGGAAGAACTGAACTTGGTTAACATGTGGTTTCAACAAGATGGCGCTACATGCCACACAGCTCGCGATTCTATGGCCATTTTGAGGGAAAACTTCGGACAACAATTCATCTCAAGAAATGGACCCGTAAGTTGGCCACCAAGATCATGCGATTTAACGCCTTTAGACTATTTTTTGTGGGGCTACGTCAAGTCTAAAGTCTACAGAAATAAGCCAGCAACTATTCCAGCTTTGGAAGACAACATTTCCGAAGAAATTCGGGCTATTCCGGCCGAAATGCTCGAAAAAGTTGCCCAAAATTGGACTTTCCGAATGGACCACCTAAGACGCAGCCGCAGTCAACATTTAAATGAAATTATCTTCAAAAAGTAAATGTCATGAACCAATCTAACGTTTCAAATAAAGAACCGATGAGATTTTGCAAATTTTATGCGTTTTTTTTTTTAAAAAAGTTATCAAGCTCTTAAAAAATCACCCTTTACATACATAGGCACACACGCGCAAACATTGAAACAAAAAATATGCGGCTGAATTGGACCGAAGTTCAGTGTGGGCCGGCGGCGTGTCGACGCTGATGAGCTGCAGCCACCGAGCTGGCTGTGTGAGTTATTATTTAACTCAATATTTTTTATATGGACCGACCGCAGGGGTGGGGTAATGGAGCACAAATGTGTCAGCTGGACGGAGCGTGGTAAAATGAAACGTTTAGTTTACAAAAACAAAAATTTATATTAAAAACATAAAAAAGACCCCAAAGATCTACATTTCATTTATGATACAGGTATACACACGGTGAGTAAAGCATATATGAATGCCATATATAAAACTATGCTGAGTATATATGTATATAAATAAATATAAAGGGTGCCTTTTTTAGACGTTTGGTCTTCAATGAGCTTCTTTGAGGTTCTTCAAACCAATCTTTTTGACAGCTGTGACCGCAAAGACCGGATTCTCTTTGTTTGAAAGCTGTTTTTTGATATATACTCAGTGCTTTGCCTTTTCAGGATGAACAGACTTACTTCGGAACATCATTTACAAATTGTGCAGAATTTATTACCAAAGTAATGGTTCGGTTTGCAAGACGAACCGCGCCCTGCGTCCTATATTCGATCATCCCTTACGCCGTACTTCTTCTTTTCGTTGGTAGGGTTTTTTTACGTTGCGTGTCCCAAACCCAGCTCGCAACCCTAGGGAGGGGATGTTTTGCCTTCTCGCTTTAGTTCGCCTTCAAACGGATGTTCTTTGGCTACCCAGAGGATACCTGTTCTAGGGCCGGAAGCCTTGAGCTGCGAGAGTCATCCATTATATAAAAGAATCTCGTGTGGCAACTCCCAAGTGAATGGCTCCATCCTCCACGCCGTACAGTGCGCACCGAATACCCTGTCGTACAGCAAAGCAGCGAAGCAGTGCGTCCGCCATCAGCGCAACAATTGCTGCTGTGTCAATCCTCTCTACGAAAGATTTTGCGGAGGGATCTTCGTTTGTTGGCTAAAGACTCGGACTGACGTAGGGAAGACTTGGCGCATTTTACTTCGAAATCTTTAATTGAGCATACAGAATACAGCTTGTGCAACAACTGAAGCCGCACGACCTTCCCAAGCTATATCACTTCACTGTATGGACCCTTGAAAAGCTCGAAGTAAATCCGATGTTCTCGAACTGATTTTGTTCAGTGAAAAGGACCATTTCTGGTTCGATGGGTATGTAAATAAGCAAAATTTCCGCATTTGGTACGAAGAGTAACCTGAAGACATTCAAGAGCTGCCATTTCATGTAGAAGAAAGAACGGTTTGGTGTGATTTGTGGGCCGGTAGAATCATCGGTCCATATATCTTCAAAAACGAGGCCAGAGAGAACGTAACAGTCAACGGCGACGTTATTGCACTATGATAACCGCTTATTTGATGCCTGAAATCGAAGCTCTTGATCTCGGCGACATTTGGTTTTAACAATTCCGTTTTGATTCAGCCCTTGGAGACAAAAATCACGCGTGTCATTCGCCAGTTACTACTCGAAATGCTCGAACGAGTATCGAGGACTGTACTCAACAGATGGACCATCTGAGACGAAGTCGCGGCCAATATTTGAAAAAAATAATCTTCAAAAATTAAAGGTCAAAGAATGTTCTTTTGAAAGATAATAAACATTGCCCATTTTGTTTGACTTATGCGTGCCTGGATTGGCGGATATTGATGTGGACGATCTTTGGTTTCAACGAGACAACGCTACATGCCGTATACATAATGAAAAAATAAATTTTTTCAAAATGATACTTTTGGTGTGCGCATAAACTCGTGTCAGGGATTGATCCTCCGGTATCATGCGATTTAAAACCGTAAGACTATTTTCTTGGGTTATGAGAAGTCCCTTGTCTGCATGGATAAATTCGTGATGATCGACACCTTGGAAAAAAATAATACGGCCTCAATTGCTGCAAAAATTGGTCGAAAATTAGGCCTCTTAGCTCGAATTATTCGATTTTGTTTTTTTGCTTTAAAACCCGTTCATCTAAAAAAACCACCCTTTATATAAGCACACAAAGCGAGTAGCTCGGATTACATGCCGTTTGGGATGCTCATGTTCTAGTATTTTAGGGTACGCACAGCAATACCGTGGACAACATAATGTATGAATGCTTTCAAAATTACATACACACACACATACACACATACATACAGAGGCATGCAGATGCTTGTAAGCGGCTGCAGCACATAAATAAAAATATGAAATTATGAAAAATCACTCATTTCCGGTTTGAATAACGTTAAAGAAGCTGGCAGTTTAAGTGTGAGTCTGTGTGTGAGCAAAGCAAATCGGATTTTAACTCAACTCACCCGCCAATTGGCCTCATCATAAAAACGACACACACATACACACTAACTAGATGTCTCATGTGAGGCGGATTAGGAACGAAGAGTGAAATAAAAGCAGGGTAAAAAAGCAGAGGCAAGGCATATGGATGAATAGCGTTGATAAAAAGGCGCGATGAAGGGGAATAGCGTCAGTTATGGGAAACAAATTGGAAGTAAATTAAAGCTCATTAATGCTTGTATAAATCAATTTTTCCCTCGCCATAATTCCCGAGCGCAAGAGTGATGATGCTGCCGATTTGTAGGACAAAAACGATTAAGGAGACGACAAAACATTGAAGAGGTGATAATTACAAATCAAATTATGCAAAACTGTCATTAATCCTTGAACTCATGAAGGTCCTTCTTTTCAATGGAAATGCAAAATTCAAAGGAAATATCGCAATATCGATCTAATTATACTCGCGATGTGCATAATAGATATAAGAGATGTAAGGAAAATAGAATATAAAAAAAAACAGACATAAGCAATTGGAAATGAGAGATATGGCAGCGCTGTCTGTGAGTCCAAAACGAAGCTATCAAGTTCACAGCAGCTGGAAATGAAATCATTTACAGCTGCATTTAACAATGAAAATATGGAATAAATGAAGGAAATACCCACCTCTTTCTACTTCGCTTTCCTTCTCCATCATTCTGCTTTCTTTGCTCTAAATTATTGTTTAAGGGGTTAGGGGTAGCTAGAATTTTCAATATTTTATTTGCATTTTCGTTAAGCGTAATATCTTAAAAATATTCCCTGAAAATTTCACGCAGAACCGTTTTCTCCGGGTTCACAACAAATCTGCTCCGGGGAACGCTCCATGAGTACATTGAAGCCATTAAAAGTCACACGCTGAAGGCTGTTCAGACACTGATTGTTTGGTTGTTGGTCCTGCTAGCCCACCACCAATACCTTCGAATCGTCGCTTTGCGAGTGTTTACTGCTTGCTCTTAGATGTGAATTGAAAGCGGAAACCTCTCAATGGAAATTTTGAGATATGCATATAAGCAAGCGTTAAGAGCTTGGGTAAATGAAGCGACGAAAATACACAAACCGCTTATTAAATTATTAAAATAAATTCAAGACAACGCTCTCTTAACAACACTGGCATTCATCTAAGCGAACTGCATACGACTGGGAGTTACTCCATTGTTTCCCTGTTGCCTTGCTTTAGACATTTCCTGCAATCTCTATCTGTCAATTCAATTATGCGGGCTTGTGTCTCTACCAGATAGTGGGATATTGATCGTCAACGACCTGCTGAAAAAACTTGAAGATCGTGGCTGCCAGATGATGGTCTATGCAGGCGATGTAGCACTCATGGTCAAAAGAAAGTTCTTCAGTACCGTATAAGAGTTGACGCAAAGATATCTCAACACCCTATCAAATGGGACGGTTGGAATTGGCCTCACCATTAACTCATATAAAACTGAGATGATTTTATTTACTAGGAGATACAAGATGCCGACGGCACCACTGCCGCGGATGGAAAGCATTTGTATGCAAACTTAAGATACAATGAAATATTTAGGAATCGTCTTAGATAAGAAGGTTATATGGAAGCCTAATTATCGAAGAGAATAAAGAAGGTACTGACTGCCTTGTATTGCTGTAGGAAAGCCATTGGTTTAAAGTGGGGTCTCTCACCGAAAGTAGTCCCCTGGCTCTATGACACCATATTCAAGCTTATTATGTTATATGATGTCTTTGTGTGATGGAAAACTCAGAAAAGATGGTCGAGAGCGTTCAACGAACGGCGCTTATCAGCAGGTGAGGTTCAGTAAGGTCCACTCCAAGCATTGCACTTACTATCAGGTTCATTCGACTCAATGCACTTAATGTCATTTTGGATGCAGTGCCCATAGATATCGCCGAAAGGTGTATGACCGCAAAAGTTGCTATCAAAGTCTGTGAATCTGGGTTTCTAAATGAACATAAGTATGTCTGAACAACCGGAAATCCTAACACGCTTCAGCTTTATACCAGACCTTTCTGATCACGAAGTCGAATCGAAACTCTGACGGCCTTTTCTCTTTCCACATTCCTGTGAGGGAGTTTTTGGAGTAGAGGGGCAGTGGTGTTTGACATTCCCCATCGAATCATTTTCAGACCTCCTGTTGCAGCGAGTCACTTTGTGACAAAACTAATACGGAAGCCAGGCCACAGCGGAATCGACGGCAACTGTACAGCTGATGAGCTGACAAGGAAGGATGCCCTGGTCCAGTTATCAGTAGAAAGGTAACGGATCGTATGTCCTAGAAATTGATAGCTGGGCTTCGCGGGAACTTGGCCAGCGTTGTCGCGAGAATATTTTGGTCCAAGATCTACCGTATAAGACCCAGTGAGCTCTTTGCCCTTGGTTGTGGGGGTTCTAAAAACCATTTCCCTATCGACGTACATGCTGCAAGCTTCAGAATCTTACCGGACTTGATGCAGCTGTATGGAAGAAGAAGAAGATGTGAAGATATCTCACAATTGGTCGGGATGTGGAAACATCTCAACACCTCCTTCTTAATTGGCCCGCGTTACCGAGATTAAGGATTGAAGCCTAGGGAGCTCATGCTTGCGCAAATTTTTAATGGCCACAGACTCTTTGCCGACTTAAAAGTTCGTATACAGGAGTAATATTTTTATGGCTTCGCCAAGGACTGCGTATAGCCAAATCCTATCTCTGGATCAACCGTCAAACCTAACTTAACCTTGCAACGCTACGTCCACCAAAGCAAAAGCTAAGGTCCAAATAGATTTTTTACAGTTAAATAAAAATTTCAAAATAATAGTTTTCGCTTACTTAATCATCCTTAACTGCACATATTTGCCACTCAATCGCCTTGTGACCATAACTAATAACTTAAGACTCCTTGAACAAAATTGAAAATTTTCAAAAATCAATCGACAAATAAACCGCAAAATGCAAATGACATTGACAGACAGTTGCGTATAAATAACCAATTAGCATTAAGCAAAGAACACATCAAACGCTTATAAAAATGTAAATAACATCGTTAGGATGCAGACGAACAAGTGTGGCAACAATAAAGTGGAGACACAACCAATAATAAGAGAAATATTGTGTGTGCAACGAAGCGTAAAAATTAAGCCACTCGACAAAACTATCGCCAGAGAGACAGCGGAGCAAGCCAACGCAGACTGACAAGCAGGACGAGTGATACTTACACAGCATCAACAGACTGTACGGAACCAATAAAAAACCAAATAGAAAATATATTAACACAAGACTTCGAAATGCAGACAGTCTGCTGACAAGACAACCAGACAAAACGAAATCAAAAGCAACAAAACAAACGCAATACAAAAGACAGAGCTACATAATAACACATAACGGTTGATACAGCTTCCGTTACCCATCACATTCGCAGTTGTGGAGTGGGCACTCGGGCACGAAAGCATTTTAATCTGTTTATGTCAGACGAAGCGACGCGCTCATAACAGTTACTTTCGCAGCTAGACACAGCCGACAACTCGTTTATGCTCGTTGACACTTTTTGGAATATCGCAAACCTACAGAACTTTTTCTTTCACTTTAAGCTGGCCTACGCTGAGTCACATTTCGGCTTTGGGAATGACAGTTAATGGAGCGCTCGCCAAAGCTTTCTTTCCTTGGCACTTCAAGTGTTCCCGTGTTTCGGCCAGCCGACGCGGCAAATACGAGGCGCAATTTTTTGGGTCAACAAGTTTCGAGTGATATTCGTTGCTAGCATTTGACCATATATTTTATCATTTTATTTATTTTCTCTTATTTTTCATATTCTGCTGTGATAAATGTAATCAAATTAAACATTTTTCCCAATGCAATGCCGCTTACAGATTGAATGCTGGCATTTTGAAGTGAAATTATGGCGCTGCTGTGCTACTGCTGCAATGCATACATGAATACACTCACTTCAGTTTGACTTGGGTGCATGGATTTTTGTAGCTGCAAGCCATTCAAACACTTGCCATCATAATTCTTTCGCCTCCCACATTTTGATTTGCTATTTATAGCCCCCGGCTAAGGGCACAACCCACGAGCACTGCGCTATAGTAGCGGCAATAGAACAGGCAGCCAGCGGCAGTAACGCTTTCATGGGCGATTGCGTGGCTTATTTCATTCAGCGCCCACGGTGGCGTATACGTGATGCAAAATAGTGATTCGAGCAAGATGAATGAGCGCGCGTATTCGCGGCATTTATAATATAACTGTATGTGTGTGAGTGTTAGAAAACCATAAATGAGTATGTATGTATGCATATTGTGTAAGCCGGCGCAATCGCAGCGCAAAAAAGTGCCAATGAAAATATTTTTCTTGTTAAGTGCGCGCGAAATGTGAAGTGAACCGTTTTTGCGATTCCTCTCATTTCCTATTTCACTTGTTTTCGTTTTAGTTTATAGTAGAAGAAATTATTTTTTTAGTAACGTTGAGCATATGCAAGTAGGTGATAAATGTTGAATTTAACGGTAATTGAAGGCAAAGGGTTACAAGGGGTTTTAAAAATCTTTGCATAAATTAGTTCCTATTTTATCCACTTGTAATTTTGAAAAAAAAAATCGATTTTTTTTTGCATATTTTGAATGTATATATATTCGAGAATGTTGTCTGTGAATTTCAAAGTAGTCCGGAAAGTAGTTTCGGAGTAATGAGTATATTTGTAAAAACGTCTCCGAGCGTCTGAAAGTAGGCGAAACTGTAACCCGGAGTAGCAGGGGCGCTTTTAGGGGTTAGGGGTAGTCAGAGTCACGAAAAAATGAGGGTTTTCAGTATGTTTTATGCTATTAAGTCATGTTATTTTACAAAAGTAGTAATATGGCATTATTATAGGATGTGTTGACTTGAAGTCATGAAAATTTCAAAAAAACAAGCATTTAATTTCCAAAGTTATAGTTGCTTGGGTTGACCCTGTTCCAAACAAAGGTACTTGCGGTGACAAGCATAAGTCCTTGGAGAATCATCTAAAAACAAAATTAACAAAATGGCGGCTTCAGGAAATTATTTTCCAAATTTTTGCGAAAAAAATCAACAGTTAATTGGCCTTAAAAATCGAAAATTTCGAAAAAATAAAAATCCTTCGATCAGGCCCGAGTTTATTATGTACTCTAAAAGCTGTATAGATTTCATTAAAATCTACTGAGCGGTTTTTGAGTTATAGCTGTCACCGATTCAAAAAACATAGTTTTGAGAAAAACGCCTTTAAAGTTTCACACTAGCGCTGTGAAGTGCCCGAGCTCTCTTTGTTATTTGTAGAATAACTCAAAAACTAATTATCGGATCAACGTGAAATTTTCAGAGAATATTTTTAAGATATTACCGATATTACCCTTAACGAAAAAATTATTTTTTGAAAATTCTAACTACCCCTTACCCCCGGTGAGGAATATTTCTCCGAAACGGCTTGACCGATTGACTTGAAATTTTCTTAGATACTTTTGTTTGGTACTGATCGAAGGAATAAGGTTTCTGATAAAAATTTCGATTTTTTAAGTCACTTAAAAATGTAAATTTTCGTGCAAGAAAATATTTTGTTTTATTGAGAAGCCGCCATTTTGTCTAAAACCAAAATTTTGACTATTTCTTCGATCATTACCTGTATTTATCTATCCTAAAGTAAATCTGAATACTTAAAATACGTTAAATTTGCTAAATGTTCATATATTTTATGTATATATTCAATAAAAGGCCTCTCCACAAAAAAAAACACATTTTTTCGAACTTACAAGTGGATATAACTCCTTAATTAACTATCTATTTTAATATGAAAACCATTTAAAAAATAATTGTGGTTTTACCTTTAAATGAAAGGTATGAAATCAATCATATTTAACCAAACGCAGGATGTCGAAAGGCGACTGTGGGCGCAAACCGAACCTTATCATATAACTTTGAATATGATGGGACGAAGTTGCAGAGCTTTTCTAGCATTTAAATGACTGGAGGAAGCACTACTATAGCTACTATCATTTAATCTGCGCGCGCAAACAGAAAAATAAAATAAAATATTTTGACTAGATTGGCACAACTCTTTTCTATGTTAATGACATAACATCTCAAGATCTCTCTGGATCGAATCAACACATTTTGGTTAATGTTTTAGGTATGCGTGGTAATGCTAGACTCGTACCATGAAATCTGACTCTTCCAACAGTGTAGTGAATGCCGCTACAAAAGTGAACCGAATCCAAAAAAAAAACTCTTTGAAGACCATGAAAATCATACTGCCCAACCGAGTCTTATTACAAATTTAAGGAAAATTGAATTAAGCCCTGAAATTCTTGTAGTGTAAAATTTGTAAAAATATTTTTCTTTAATCAAAGGCAAATTTGATTGTATAGCAAAGGTCCAAGAACATAAATTACTAAAAAAGATAATTAGAAGACTTACCTTCAGATAGTGTTGGATATGTATCAAAAGTGCCTGCAAGAAAGAACAAATAGTTGCTTTAATTTCATATAACATAATAAAATAGATTTTCTTAATGACATATGTATATAGGGAGATAGATTAACGAACGACTGTATTCAGCTTTCTTAACGAGAAAGCTGAGTTGGACCATAGCGATCCAAAGAGTGGTAAAATGAAAGACGACTACTATATGCTGTTAAGCTTTTTCGGACCGCTTAGAGATCTTGAAAATCTCAACAATCAGTTTTCAAGCTGAGCTTATTTTCTTAGATGTATTACAACAACGCTATTTTGGATAACTTTGACAGTCCCTAACCAACAATAATGCCACTGAAGAAGAAAATTGTACGACTTTCTTAGGATATTGCCTTCAGTACTTCCTAATTTGTAGCATTATGGATGGTGGTTTCATTACTACACCTCACGAAAGCAGGGTACATGAAAGTGAACATTCACATGGATGGGTTGAAGCTAGGAGGGAAGGTTTTCTGTAAGGAGGTCTCGTTTAGTCTTAGGCTACGAGATCACTGTAGTGATTTTCAGACAGAAGTGGGTTCTATTAAAGGTAGTCATGGAGTGACTGTCCCCACTAATAAGAGCATCTTCAGACTTGTTAGGGTGAGTGGTCATAGTGGAATGGCAAAGCTAATGCCAGATCAGACACTTCTTGCCGCAATATTAGGTAAAAAATGTCTTGTTGGACGCAAGTTTCGAAATTGTATGGAGCGAGTTCAAGTGGAATCATTCAGACATTTTCTCCTCCATTGACCAGCTTTTGCAAGCATGCGATGAAAACATCTCGGTAGCCTAAGCCTACTGACATTAGACTCTTCACAAGTTTATTATAGACTCCAAACGTGTTATCGATTTGTAAGGGTCTCATGATCTATTACAAAGGAGTTTTGGGTAACACAGCGGATCGGTTCCAAAAGAGATTCCTTCTAGGATCGATCTCTTAACCTAACTTAACTGATAATTTTACCGGATGGCAGAAAACCAGCAATCGCAGATATTTTGATTTTAGCGAGACAATAAATGTGTTCGTTAGGCATAAATGAACCCAAAAATATTTTAAGCAAAGACGCTATGATGTACCTTGTAGGTACTTTGTTCTAAATTACGTTCACTATATAAAAAACCGGGTTGGACAAATAAGTAAAGCAGATGGGTCTGGCAGTGAACGAAGGAAAGACGAAATATATAACAGACGTCGCATTCCACGACATTGTTGACAGTCCTAACTTCGAAGCCGTATTTAGGAACCAGCATTGAAACCAACAACAAGGTCAACCTCGAAATTCAACGCAAGCTAACTCCTCTCTAAGTCCTCTCTCGACGACCAAAGACCAAATTCTACAAGTCACTCAACATTTCCATTTTGCTATGTGGTGCAGAGACATGGACGATGACAACATCTGATGAGTCGGCGTTACGAGTTTTCGAGTGATAGGTTCTGCGGAAGATTTATGTTTTTTCGGTCATTGGCAAAGGAGGATACCGCTGTCGATGGAACGATGAGCTATACGAGATATACGACGACACTGCGGCTGTTTTTGACGTTTCATTGGGCGCGTTTTTTACTTAGCGGGTCCCAAGCCCAACACGTAACCCCGTGGAAGGGAAGTTTCACCTTCTCACTTTAACTCGTCTTCAAACAGATGTTCTTTGACTTCCCAGAATATACTTGGTCAAAGACCGGAAGTCTTGAGCTGCTTGAGCGATATGTAAAAGAATCATTTCTGGCCACTTCCAAGTGAATGGCGATTAGAAAACTTTCCTCACTTGCGTGAACTTCTACACATGATTCCATCCTCCACGACATTAACAACATTGACATAGTTCGGCGAATTAAGAGACAGCGGCTACGTTGGTTACGCTGGCTAGGTCATGTCGTCCGAATGGATAAAAACATTTCAACGCTGAAAGAATTCGACGCAATACCTGCCGTGGGAAGAAAAGGAAGGAGAAGACCTCCACTCTGTTGAAAGGACCAAGCAACATTTGGAATGTCCAGTTGGCGCCACAGTGAAAGGGAAGAACGATTGTAGCGCCGCTGAAAGCTCGACTGGAACCACGTAAACGGTGTCTACGTCAATAAAAAAAAGAAGACGGTAAAGCATACTTAATTGTCAAAGAGTTTCTGGAACTATAAATACGTGATAAACTGAAATAGACAAAGCTACCCTCGTACTGTATAAGTAATTAAGAATTCAATTAAGCTGTTGTCTTAATTTTTCTATTTACAATTTGCATTTTTCCCGGAATTATTTTCTTTTTTTTTATTTCGAATTGAATTAAATGTTTTTCTTAATGAAACAATTTACTTAAAGCTTAATTACAGGACAGACTGCGTTAGGAGCAGACTCAAGGGAATGGGCAGCATAACTTAACTAGCGTTTAATTGGCAATGCAGCACTTAAAATAAATGCCGGAAAATGGAGCAATGCTCGAAAGGAAAGTACCAGCAAAACAAATAACGGGACGCGCCTTGAACAATTACGCTCAAGTGTAGTCATGAGAAATTATGGCATCGAATTCAGCACATGCCAAAAGTCAGCAGATCATAATCACTAAATGGCGACGGGACGCGACCAGCAGATGTAGAAAAATTTAGATTGAATTGGGTGTCAGGCAGATGTACAGATGGTGGGAAGGCGCTAAAAGGAACGAGATAAAAGAGCTCGTATATGCAGCCAACGATTAGAGCATGCAGCTGCGCGCGTGGCGGGTGGAACAAGTCGTCGAGAGGCGGGTGACAAATGTTAGTTTAACAATGACTCGTCTTAAACTCGACACTCACACGTACAACACGGACACACACACAGCCCCGCATATGCGTACAAACTTAAGTTATCGCTGCCATAAGCTGGTTCATGAAAAATTTACGCACCGAACGCGCAAATGCACTTCAGTCCATAGTCGGACGAACGGACCGACAGATTACTAGCGGACAATGCAACAGCTGGGTCAGCACACTTGACGAGGAGGTAGGGCGGTGGCGGAGCATGCGTTGAGCAGCTTTGAAACGCTGGAAATTAATTTATAAAGTTTGTCAACTGCAGCAAAGTGCTGAGAGAATGTCGGCGGAATTCGCAATGGACTTGGAATGTGAAAAAATAATTTATTGAATTAAGTAGGAGCCAAGACAAAGGCAAGCACATTGCTGACCAGCAGTGCACAAATGGAGTGTGAAAGGTTTTAAGCATCTGAAGTGTGATCATTTCGTTTTTTCATCATAGAGACGAAATGGAGCCAATTGAATTTCGAAAATTAGGGAAAAGTTTCGGTAAGTTTGTATGTGTTATTTCGACAAAAACACAAAGCACAAATTGAATTTTGTGGCTTGATAAGTTTTTTATGCGAAAAGTTGCCAACATAATACAGGTCTAGCCAAGCTGAGACAGTATTATGTCATGATCTCTTGCGGGAGAAAGTTGTTTTTCAGATAGGATCTGACTGGCTGCAGGCGCTGGACATAATAATGTCATATTGTAACGACTTCGAACAAGTCTAGTACTCTCCAATTAAATTCATTCAATACATCATCATACATGGACTTCCAAACCCAAGACGATTTGTGGAACCTTAGTAGAATTTATGGCGAAAAAACGTTCCAGTGTACTTGAGAACAACATATATATAGTGGACTCGTCAAGCAAATACCTTCTGGAAATCTTAATTTTCATCGGTCCGTTTCTAGGACAGGCTCTCTGTCGTCTCAAGTCTCAGACTTTCTCACTATTAAAGTGTTTTCTTAGTCGAAGTTGCTGGCAGTAATGAAGAAGAGAAGTGACTATCCCCTCTGATGGCAGCGCGGTGATAGGGGCCGTGAGCTCACTAACCCTGCATTCAAAACTGGTTAAGGAATGCCTCACCTCGTTAACAATGGAATGGAATTACTGTAAAATAACACAGAGCACAGCGGAATCGTAAGTAATTGTAAAGTTGGCGAGCTGGCAAGTAAAAGACACCCTTCCCCGCTATCAGTAGAATGCGAATGGGTCGGGAATCCCCTTCCCTCTAGTGTTCAGCCTCTGGATAGCTGAGCTTCGCGGGAGCTTGGCCAGCGTTGGGCCACCACCGCTTCATGAGCTTTCTTTTGACCTAATATCGATCGTAAGAGATTCAGTGAGATGCTTAGCTTTATGCTCCATAATTTTGAAAATTCTTTATTTATTCTTCCAAATTAATTTCATCCCCTACAAAGTAATCCCCTCCCGATGCAATGCACTTATGCCAACGGATTTTCCAATCTTCGAAACACTGGTTGTAGTCACTTTCCGGGATGGCCTTCAGTTCCGTCTTCGCTGCGGCTTGAATCTCCTCTATCGTATAAAAACGGTGTCCCCCCGGAGCGCTCTTTTGAGCTTGGTGAACAGCCAGAAGTCGCACGGCGCCAGATCAGGTGAATACGGTGGTTGCGGAACGATATGGGTTGTGTTTTTGACGAAATGATCACGAATTACGAGGGCGGTATGGGATGGTGCATTATCGTGGTGTAAAAACCAAGAATTGTCTTTCCACAATTCCGGCCTTTTTAGGCGGATAGCGTTACGCAAACGACGCATAACGTTCAAATAATATTCCTTGTTGACTGTTTGACCGGTTGGAAGGAATTTATAATGCACAACACCACGATATTCGAAGAAAACAGTCAACATGACCTTGATTTTTGAACGACTTTGGCGCGATTTTTTTTGGTCTCGGCTCTCTTTTGGCACGATATTCGCTCGATTTATCGGTTGTTTCGGGGTTGTGAGCATAGATCCAAGTCTCATCGCCAGTTATAATGCATTTCATGACACCCTGGTAGTCGGAAAGCATCGTTTCACACACTTCAAGGCGACGCCTTTTTTCCAAAAAATTCAATGTTTTCGGTACCAGTCGAGATTTGTCGTCTTCGACACGTTCACGGCCGGCTTGGAACTCACTGTACCACTTGTAAACATTTTTTTTAGACATAGCCTCATCACCAAAGGCTTTCTGCACCATCCTCAATGTATTCGAAGCAGAAAATTGATTCCGTAAACAAAATTTAATGCAAATTCTTTGCTCAACAAATTTCGACATCGCAAAAAACGAAAAACTCACTTTTAGCAGCTCACAAAACGACACGCATCTCAAACACTAATGAATATTTTTACATGAAATTTGACATAAATGTGACTGACAGTACTACCAACCTAAAAAAAATAATTCTCCAAATCCTTCGACGCGCGCAGTCACCTTATTTTTTGGACACAGTAGTATACTAGACGGGTCGATATATTATATCGGCACCCACTTTGGGCGAAAACGGCGCTTGCCAAATTTCAGTTCCATATCTCGAAAACTGAGGGACTAGTTCGCGGATACACAGAGAGACTGGCATGTCGAAGTCGACTCAGCTTGTCACGCTGCTCTTTATACATATACTTTTCCAACGTTTTCTTCCCTGATGTTATTAAAGTTAAAAACTTCGGCAATTTCAAGCCAAATCAAGTAGAAAAGTTCAAGTTTAGCAGAAGAAACAGAGTATCTTTGGTTGAGCTATTTTATTGTATATATGTGTAATTGTGTTAGTGTGTGTGGGTTAAGAGCTATAACTCTTATATTTAGCATGTGAAACCAGAAAGAGCCAATCCTTCTCCTGTTTACCTTTTTTAGTTTTTTCTTTTCTTTTTTACGTTTCTCTTCTTCCTCGTTTGAGGGCCTAACGAACCAACCAAGCAGGCAAATATCGGCGTAAACATATCGTGAAAACAGGCAATTTTCCATACGCCAACAATTTGTTCACCGTCAAAGGCAACAAACTTTCTTCTTTACTCGCTATTAGAAATTTAAATTGGCCATACGTTACAGCGAATGTGCTAACGGTAAACTTGCATGGGTAAACGTAATCATGTGTAGGCGCACAGGTCATGAGGCACACAATTCTTTTTTTATTTCTTTTAATTTCCTTTACATTTTCCGCATCTGCATCATGTGAGCGGCAAGAACAACAACAAACACTACCAACAACAAATGAAAGCGGAATGCAAAGAAAAATGTGAAAACACTATTTGCTAAGAAATTTCAAAGAATTCCAAGCTCAGTTTGTATTGGAGGAGCGTTCAATGAATCCACGAGCACCAGACTGGCGTGGTCTTCCTCTTTTTTGAGCTCAAAATCTATAAGCCGTTGTAAGAGTTTGAAAATTAAAAGTTACCTCGTTGCCAGGCTGGCTAAGAGAGCGCGGGCGACGAGCGCGACGTAGGCCGCAAAGTTGCAAAGTGCACCATGTCTGCAGCACAGCGCTCCTGCGGCCTGCTGAGCCGACAGCAAACCAGTGAACATTTACTTTACCCCGCAGCACTTCAAAGCAGAAACTGTGTATAAAATTAAATAAAAACTGCAAAGTTTTGACGTTCGTGCAGGCAGCAACAGTAGCAGGTGCTCGGCGGCCGAGTGGCATGAGTACAAGGACGTCGCAAAACCAAGCAATACTAAGAGATTAATCGTGTTCGATGGGAATTGCAGGTACAGCGAGATAAATGTTTGATGTAACTCAACAGAAGGTAAGGGAGCGGTGCTGTGCTGGTGATGCAAACAAACGGACTCGTGCGGTTGGCAGGAAAACTCGGCAAACTAACATCGACAATAATTAGTGACAATGTAAGCAACGAAGGTGAAAATTAAGCAAAAGGAAAATATAGAGAAAACCGTCAACCAAGGACTGCACTCCACATATGCAGGCCAGTATGTAAGCCCTCGAACAATGTTACCAGACAGCAGCGGAAAATCAGACATCAACTGCAAATGTCATTGATTCCTTGAAAAAAGGAGAATTCTGGTATATATGTACACACATTACTCGATAAACCACACACGTCTCGCTGTCATTGCAACTGCCAAAGTTGGTTATTGTCAACTGAATGGGTATCTATCAGCTCTAAAATGCGAACAGTTAGTATCCGCAAGAAGCGAGCGCATCGACGCTTAATTGCTGGGTATGAAACATGTTGAATTGATAGCTTAAATTTTCTTCAATTCTTGTGCTTGATTTGAAGAAGAAAGTTAAATTTAGTCATCCTCAACGCAAAGTGCACTATTTTCACTGGAAATCTTTAGAATATAGCTTATGGCTTACTTGGTTTTGCTGAGTGGATCGACAGACTCCGCATAAGCAGAATTAGTGCTTGCCGATAAGGTTCTTCGGTTTTCTCAAGCCTTATTACCCTCCAGTCATGCGTGGGTAGTAACGGGTTGCAGTATGTGAGGATTTCCTCAATCTCACCCGGAGAGGAAAGTTCAGCTGGCAGCCGGACGCAAGTCCTAGCGTAAAGTTAAGGATCCGCTTTGTAAACAGTCTCCAGCCTCGCTTCCTTTCAAAGCTCCACCACCCGAGAGACTGCCTCCTTATTTAGGGCAGCCGATCGCTCATCGATACATTTAATGAGCTTGTGAAGCCCATGGTACCATCCTACATTCTCACACCTCGACTACTTTCAGAAAGACTGATGAGATAGCCGACGGCACTCTCTTCCATTCCTCGCGGGAGATGACAACATTCTTCATGCTCCGGTCGAACATGCCTAGCTCTAATGAGGCGCAGCCCCGTTCACAGTGTTTTTCCAAGGCAGGCTTATACCTTATGCGACCTTTGTCGCTTGACCGCTGATTTAGTTTCAATTACGTCCGGTCAGATACCTGACCAGCATGCTTATCACAGTAGCATTCCACGATTTTGGTCGCCAAGCGGCGGTCTGCCGTCATTTTCCTAGCAGTCGCTGTTCTTCTTTTCCCTTTGTAGAGTCCTTCATGAGTCTAGCAGACGTTCCTTTGTTAAAGCTGGCGATTCCACCGCGTATAAAGCTTCTGCGAACGTCTGTTGCCGGCGAGTATCCACCGGCTTCCCCCATTTTACTAATCGTAGAGTCACCTGAAGTAGAAATTCCTACTAGGGTATTAGTAAGTTGTTGGACTAGTGGGAGCCGTAGTATATATCCCGTCTCATCCGACTAAAGGCTGGGCATTCGCATAAATAATGTTCCACCGTTTCATCATCCTCCGCACATGCTTTGCATTCCACCTAAACCACTTTTCTCCATTTTCTGAAGATGAGATCTTAAGGATAAGAGCTCAGTGATGACCCCTACAATATTACTAAGTTCCCTTTCGCCTATTAGTAGAAGTTTTATGGTCTGTCAACCATCAACACTACCCGTAAATCTTTTTGTGGTATTCTCTGCTTCGCAACACTTCCAAGACCTGAGGAAAGCACTAGGTCCCATTTCTACATCCAACAAACTGACTTCCTCTCATTCTATTTTTTGTTCTTAACAGTAATTCAAAAGCTATCAAACCTTCCTGACTGGGCTCCAGGGACTACCCGAATATGGTAAAAGCCAGTTGATGCATGAAAAAAGGAGATTATTTTGAGAATTGGGTTTCCAATAACTGTCGGAGAGTCCTCACACCCATTCTTCTTACTTTGTAGCCTTGAGGGATTTCCTCGGTTAAAACTAAAATAATGGTTACACTGTTCATAAGTTTCCGATGGTCTTTACCCAAAAAATGCAGCACAAGGCTCGCATAGCAACTCTTTCCTCAGCTAAGATGAGACATAAGACAATATTCTTGAGTCTTGCCCTCTTATCAATCATTTTCGATCAAAGTCCTATACAGTGGTTTCCAGTTAATATAGTCTAAGAGAACGTTTTGGATACCCAATTAACGTGTTTCAGCCACTTGCTAGAACATCTATAATCGCATTCACTAGTCGCTATAATTTATGCCTGTTGTTTGTTCCATTCGCCACTTTCCTTCGCTTGACGTTCTTGACTCTACCCACACAACCGAACTTTTAATCCACTACGGACCTGCACCACTGTGTCACCAATGACTCGTACATGCCATCTTAACTCAGCTTATGCTTGGGCATTAAAGAACTTTCGCAAAGCTCAACAATTGCCAGTCCCGCTGAGCGTGCTTTAGTGAAAATTACGAGGTGCTTCCTCACTAGACTAGCGAATTTATTACATGACAGCGACGAGCACGAGAGCAAGTGTTAACGCGAGACGCAGCGCAGCTGTGCACCCGCAAACAGAGGAAACACGCTTGTTGCAGCATGCAAAAATCGCCACCTTTTGCCCCGCACACATACAGCCATGACGGCCAATAGCGCGAATTCGCACTGCCGACCGAAGTCGAGTTAGAGCCCAACCCAACTGTTGTGCGACAAGCATGACGCTTTGTCAGACCGGAATTGACAACGGCGCGTTCATATTTACCTCCTTTTTCATAGATTTTCCACAATTTCCATATGCCTCCGCGTAGTGTTCACTGGTTGGCCTGTGTCGATTCACACTTGAATGGCAAAACTTCACACTTTTGCAGCATGCAACAATGTGTGCCGGCGACACCACAGCCGCCGCAAACGGATGTGTGGCTTATGTGGCATGATGCGAAATTTCTTCTACTTTTTTCTCGCTCCGTTTCAAAAACTGTCAATTCTAACGCATTGTTGTGTGGTCTTACGGTAACAACACACGCCTTTACGGCGGAGCGCTACAGCCACCCGCCAACGTTCACGTCCGATCCACTTAAGCTGAAGTGAATGTACTGAGTATAACGGAATGTCGGTGCGGCGGCATGTAGCTCTCGGCCGTTGGCAATTGAATTTTATGAATGTGTCAGCTTTTGCAGATTTTCTGACAAAACTTCGGGACAAAACTCAGAAAAATGCATAACCCGTAAGGAAATAAAAAAAAAATCTAAAAAAAGTATGTGGGAATGTGGAAGGAATATGGAAAGCGCCAAAAATGGCACACACACATAGATGTATGCATACTGTATGTGCTGTTGTATGGTTGCAAGAACATACTACAACCGCATATAGCAAAGAAAAAAGCCCGGAGTTTAAATTCTATAGGAAAAAGTTGTGAAATTGCAGCACGAAGATAACGTCCGTTGCCCTAAATGTACAGGAAAACTTTTATATTGTCCACTTGCGCCCGGCAGCCCGGCAGCCCGACAACCCAACAGCCTGACACGCCAAAGCGGAGGCGGGCGACAACAACTTTTGCGGCACCGAAAAGTTGACCGTAAGCCACCGATTACTGTAGTTGCAGCAGCAGCCTTAGCTTGTTTTCTTGTACTTATTTGCCTCAATTGTTGCAGGCTCGCAACTTTTTCACATGATAAGTGCAAGCCTTTGTTAAGCGCAAAAAGTTAGTGCATAAACAGCAGCAGCAATAGTAACAGCATCGAAGCGCAGTTACTTCTGTTACAGCGTTTTTCAAACCATTTTAGTATAATAAAATGCTGGCAAAATAATAAAAGTTACACAAATTGAGAGAATCTTTTCAAAATTCGTAATTATTTATAGAATAAAGTTGAGGCATTATGTAATGTTATAAAACTCGTAAAAGCTTTGAAAGTAGCTCGCTCCTTCATTTCATAAATTCAAATTACTGAGCAGAGAGTATGTAGGAAAGCGTACATTACTTTAGTTGTATGTGTTTCGGTAAGCCTTCGAAGTGGTAAAAATCATAAGGCTGTTTTAGTGAAATAGAATTTGAAAAGCAAGAGACTAAGCAGCTTTAGTGAGATGGGCATGTACTCAGTAGTATGGAATTTAACTAAATAACTTTGTGGTTGGTTTCACATGTAAATTTTTCAGTAGAAACACATATCCAGTAAAGAAGTGGTGAGCCAAAAACAACATTGAATTATTTATAACAGAAGAACAAAAATTTTTTTTATAACAGGTTAGTTCTCCCCACCTTCAAGCAAGTAAGGTTGCATGAGTTTTGCAATCATTAAAGTATTGAAGACTTATTAATTAAGTGTGCATGGAATATTCTTTCTTACTTCACCTTCTTTATTGAACCATAGGCCATATCGCTTTCCAACATTGGGAGAATATAAAGTTGGGTTATTGATATTCGTGAGGCCACGCATAAGGACGCTTATCCGTTCGGATGCCCAGAACTTCTAAACTTCTAATTTCATCGATCACAAAGACCGGCGTATATCTATAAGGCGTCTACAAGCAACCACAAGTTGCGTCCTCCAAATTTATCTAGCTAAAATAAATTTTTAGAAAGCACTAGGTCTTTCAGGAAAATAATCCAGACGACTGAATAAATAATGATAGATAGAAATTGTCGAGACTTCGAAACACCTGGTTCGCTAACAAGAATTTAAAGTGTTTGAAAAACCTCAAGTCTTGGACCTGAAGTACTGACTCAATACAGTTTTACCTATGCCCAAAAACATTTGAATTTAAATTGCGAAGGATTTGGAGAATTATTTTTTTTTTTAGGTTAGTAGTACTGTCAGTCACATTTACGTCAAATTTCATGTTAGAATATTCATTAGTGTTTGAGATACTTGTCGTTTTGTGAGCTGCTAGAAGTGAGTTTTTCGTTTTTTGCGATGTCGAAATTTGTTGAGCAAAGAATTTGCGTTAAATTTTGTTTACGAAATCAGTTTTCTGCTGCGGATACGTTGACGATGGTGCAGAAAGCCTTTGGTGATGAGGCTATGTCTAAAAAAATGTTTACAAGTGGTATAATGAGTTCCAAGCCGGCCGTGAACGTGTCGAAGACGAAGAGCGTCCAGGGCGACCATCAACCTCAACCGACGAAGCTCACGTTCAACAAATCAAAGATTGGGTGTTGAAAAACCGTCGATTAACAATTAGAGACCTTGCTGATGAAGCTGGCATATCGAAAGGCTCAGCCAATACCATTTTGAAGGATGTTTTGGGCCTCAAGCACGTCAAATCTCGACTGGTACCGAAAACATTGAATTTTTTGGAAAAAAGGCGTCGCGTTGAAGTGTATGAAACGATGCTTTCCGACTACCAGGGTGTCATAAAATGCATTATAACTGGCGATGAGACTTGGATCTATGCTTACGACCCCGAAACAACCGATCAATCAAGCGAATATCGTGCCAAAAGAGAGCCGAGACCAAAAAAATCGCGCCAAAGTCGCTCAAAAATCAAGGTCATGTTGACTGTTTTCTTCGATTATCGTGGTGTTGTGCATTATGAATTCCTTCCAACCGGTCCAAACAGTCAACAAGGAATATGATTTGAACGTTATGCGTCGTTTGCGTAACGCTATCTGCCTAAAAAGGCCGGAATTGTGGAAAGACAATTCTTGGTTTTTACACCACGATAATGCACCATCCCATACTGCCCTCGTAATTCGTGATAATTTCTCTAAAAACTCAACCCATATCGTTCCGCAACCCCCATATTCACCTGATCTGGCGCCGTGCGACTTCTGGCTGTTCACCAAGCTCAAAAGACCACTCCGGGCACACCGTTTTTATACGATAGAGGAGATTCAAGCCGCAGCGAAGACGGAACTGAAGGCCATCCCGGAAAGTAACTACAACCAATGTTTCGAAGATTGGAAAATCCGTTGGCATAAGTGCATTGCATCGGGGGGGGGAGATTACTTTGAAGGAGATGAAATTGATTTGGAAGAATAAATAAAGAATTTTCAAAATAAATACAATGTCACCTTATTTTTTGGGCACATCGCTTTTAGGCAAATTATGATTCGGAATTTCAACTCTCGCACTTAAAATCGCACGAGTCATAATTATTTTAAGCAGGTCTGGTAACTTTGAATGAATAACTGAAATAATTCAAAAGATTAAAAAAAGGTCAGTATGCTTAATTCCATCAGAACGATACCTTCAGTCAGTTAAGGGGCTCCGAACACTGACAAATTGAAAAACAACTTCATCACGAGAAATTTATTGTTAACAAATCGAAAACTGTCGGAAGCTAAGTATTTCGAGATCCTAATGGAAGTTGGTGGAACAAGGAAACATTCCTTAAGTTACGTTTAGAGAAAACTTAAATTTGACATTCGTAAATTTGGGATGCAGCCAGAAAGCGAGAGAAATGACACATTTTGTTTTCTTAACCAAAATATAATAATTTTTGCCACAGCTCTTTCAACTGCTACAAAAATTGTTGGAACCATTGCTGTTACAAGCCAATCTCAAGTGTTGGACCACCTCTAACACAGGAAGTTCACAAAATAACTTTGAAGTATTGTGGCTAGTTGAGAGAACTGAAGACTTCTACTTTTAATGCTGTAAATATAAAAGAGAAAATGAAGTAATAGCATTGGACCCCAGATGGTTCTCACTCTCTGTACGAGGTTTGACAAATAAGTAATGAGACTGATTTTATTGCCGAGCTTGTGGTAAACCTGTGACCTTGAAATTCCCTTTCTCTTTTCTCAGCTTCGGAAACGTACGCTAAAATTGTAAGAGTGTATGGTGATAGTGCTCTTAGTCGTGTCGAAGCTCACAATAGTGGTCTCCGCGCGCCCTCCGCTCAAAAAAAGCTCGCATGTGCAAGTCGAAGGTGAAAACGAAGACTATTGCCTTTTTTGATAGCCGTGGAATCGTCCACAAAGAATTCGTTCCACCGGGGAAAGCTGTGAATCAAGTCTACTATTGCCAAGTATTCGAAAGATTGCGAAAACGAGTCAACAGGGTGCGCCCAGACATCGCTCGTAATTGGATCCTTCATCACGACAACGCGCCGCGCCACACTGCCCTCAGCGTGTTCCAGTATTTGGCCTCTAAAGGGATCGCCGTGTTGCAACAGCCGTCTTATTCGCCCGACATGTCACCCTGTGACTTTTTTTGTTTCCTAAAACAAAATCGGTGGTCAAAGGACCCCTTTTTGAGTCGATTACGGACATCCGTCATGAGGCGGCCATGACGAGGGTACTCGCGGACATCCCAATCGAAGCGTTCCAGAAATGTTGCGAAGCATGGAAAACGCGCTGGAATCGCTGTATAGCTGCCTAAGGGGACTACTTTTAAGGAGATGGCAGAGTTGTAGAATAACTTTTAAATATACGGTTTATATGGAATCAGTCTCTTTACTTAATTGTCATACCTCGTAGATTCGTATCTTTTCGCCACTACTGCTTTCCTTCGGCTTACCTGTATTTGAAATACTTTTTAAAAAATTAAATTTGTATTAAAGCCAAAACTGTTATATTGCAAAGTAAAACAACAAATATCTAAAACAGCAAAACTTTCTCAGACAATCATTTTTCCAACAAATTTATACTTGTAAGTATGTATATAGTTACAAAAGTTAGGTAAAAGCGAACGAGCAAATGAAATATGAACAATGAATATTCAGAAGAAAAGAAATAAAATAAACCAGAAAAATATTGCACCGAAGCCTTAATACCCTTCACCAATACAAAAGATGTCATAAGAACTCGACTTTGATCGGTCAGTTTGTATGAAAGATATATGCTTTAGTAATCCGATCTTAACAACTTCTTCTGATATTATGTATATTGATGCTTTGGACAATATTACATGCACCATTTTCAGATATCTCGTGAAATAAAAAAGTTTTTTTTGATACAAGAACTTAGTTCCGACCGTTCAGTTTGTATGGCAACATTTAAAGTTGACCCATCTGGCAACGCTGTAACTTTTAACAGCGCTGACAAATCGGCTAATGTCATACCGCGTTAGAAGCGTCATTCGAAGACAATTTATACCATGGAACAGTACACTCCAAAAGAACGCGCTGAAATTGTTCAGCTTTATATTCAAAATAACTTTTCAATTGTGTTAACTCAACGTGCGTTTCGCAAAAAAAAATAAAGTGAAAAGTGCTCCAGTTAAGAACACAATTAAGTCTTTATACGCAAAATTTGTGAACACCGGTAATCTCAGTAATGCCAGTCATGCATCCAGACAACGCACAAGACGTTCTGATGAAAATATCGAAGCTGTACGAGCCAGTATTGAGGAGACTCCATCGACATCGAGTTATCGCCGCTCTCAGGAATTAGACATCTCTCGCACCACTCTCCGACGCATAATTCATAAAGATTTGAAGATGTTTCCATATAAAATTCAAATGGCACAAAAACTAAACCCAGCTGATTATCCGCGACGCCTTAATTTTGGCAAACAAACAAATGGGTCAACTTTAAATGGCCTACCCTGTATATCCGACAGTCATCCAATAACGGCGGTTCCGACAAATCTGGAGCTTTTTTGAGAGAAAAAGACATGTGCAAAACTTCAGATCGATATCTCAAAAATTGAGGGACTACTTAGTATATATACAGCCAGAAGGAGGAACAGAGGGATGGACATAGCTAAATCGACTCAGCTCGTCCTCCTGATCATTTCTTTATACAATATATTTTATGGGGTCTCCGACGGACTTCCTTCCTGGTGTTACAAACCTCGTGGCAGCCTTAATAAACCCTGTTTAGGGTATAAAAAGCAAAGCTAACCGCGTGTTGTTATCGAAAATAATCAGGCAGCGCTCTCTTAATTAGGGCCATTACAGCGAATTGCAGCATAAAACTGATGCAATAATACTACTCTCCAGCACTTCAAAAGAATTTCTCATTTCCAGCAAAGAGGAGTAATCAAAAAGATAGCAAAATGAAAATATACACTGGGCCAAGAGGAGAACTGTTGTGGACATGAAACTCATAAGCAACAATGCATATACTAAACGGAATGCATACATATATTTCTGTCTGTGTGTGCGAACTCAATATGTGGGAGCTCATGCAAACCGTTGTAGCTGTGCTTGAATCCTAAAGGATATGTGTCTGTGTGTGTGTTGGTTTGCTTGGTCGTGTGTGATAAGGCCAATTGGCAAAGGAAATGAAAATGCAATTCTTTAGAATGGAGACAAATCATTCTGCCACAAAATCGTAATGAAAACAGGCTTAAGCATGTCTCCATATAACTGTATGTTTGCATATGTGTGTGCACATGGAACTCATTTAAACGCAGCAATGTACATGCGTCCAGCATGAAGCAGCTACTTACTTACTCATAAACTGCAGACACTCCTACTTAACCGCCAATAGAACTTCAACAGAGGCTTTGACTCCGACTGTGCGAAGACAGAGACGTCATAAAACTTTACACTTTACTACAAACAATTTAACATGTGACCATTACTCGGTACACACTGGCGTGTTGCAACTTTCTAGCAAACCCATTAAATGCGGACTGGCAACAGGCTCCGGGTGGAATTGTGCTGTAGCTATGCATGACTTGTGGTGAGTATATGAAATGCTTAAGTATGCAGTTGTACGAGGAGACTTTGCTAAGTCTGTGGGGATTTAAAGAAACAATAAAGACACTTTATTTCTTACGTTAGATATTCGTTCTGACTATACTGACGTTGAGGATCAGGGAAGGACCTCTAGAAAACGTTCGCTATCAAACGACTCTACAGACAAGGAGACTCCCTATCATGCGACTTCTTCAATTTACTCATGAAGAAAATAATTCGATCTGCTGATCTGAATAAAGAAGGTACAATCTTCTATAAGAGTGTACAGCTGTTGGCGTACTCTGATAATATTGATATCATTGGCCTGAACAACCGCGTCGTTAGTACTGCTTTCTCAAGACCGGACAAGGAAGCGAGGAAAATGGATCTGGTAGCGAACGAGGACAAGACGAAATATCTCCTGTCATCAAACAATCGTCGCTTTCGCGGATTGGCCCCCGCGTCACTGTTGACGGTATTAACTTGAAAGTCGTAGATAAATTCGTCTATCTTGGAACCAGCATTAACACCAACAACAACGTCAGCCTCGAAATCCAACGCAGAATAACTCTTGCCAACAGTTGATATTTCGGACTGAGTAGGCAATTGAGAAGTAAAGTCCTGTCTCGACAAACACAGACCAAACTGTACAAGTCACTCATCATCCCTGTTATAAGTCGGCGTTACGAGTTTTCGAGAAAAAGGTTCTGCGGAAGATTTATGGTCCTTTGCGCCTTGGCAACGGCTGAGCATACCTCAGTGGATAAAATGATGAGCTGTACGAAATATACGACGACATTGACATAGTTCAGCGAATTAAGAGACAGCGGCTAGGCTGGGTAAGTCATGTCCTCCGAATCTATGAAAACATTCCAACTCTAAGAGTATTCGAGGCAGTATCTGTAGGGGGAAGCAGATTAAGAGGAAGACCTCAACTCTATTAGAAAGACCAGGTGAAGAAGGACCTGACTACCATTAGAATCTTCAGTTGGCGCCAAACAGTGAAAAGGAAGAACGACTAACGCGCTGTTGTAAACTCGGTTATAAGAGATTCCAGAGCATTCTTCTGAGGCTTTAATAGATGGTCGCCAAATATTGAGATAGCGACTCCAGCATTACATGCAAAGTAACTACACAGGAATTGAAGTGAAGTGACTGACTTATCAAACCTACCTCCAGTACAAGGAACCGCCAACATACAAACATACACGTATTTAAGAAGGCTTTGCCACAACGAAATGAGTGGAGCGTTGCAGTGCAAAGTTAGTCCACCGCGGCTTTTTCGCTTTACTTTCAGCTTTACCATAAATGCTTACGACTATGTACTTATTTACTTTGGTTGTGTGGGCCAGCTTCGAAGTTCCGAGGCAAGCTTGAATGCGTCGCATACTTAAGCTGATTTGAAGTCTTGTGGTCACGCAAGTTTTGCAAGCGAAATAGGTTAAAAGTTAACAACTATGGCATTTTGAAGAAGGGACTTATTCGCAAATGTGTTGCATACCAAATACAAACACAAAAGCAACAGTGAAACATCGCAGGGATGATAGAAATGCGTACTTTACGCAGTTTGACCGACAGTTAAGTGGTAACTCGGGAGCTAACAAGCGATTGCAATTCTAGAGTGCAACAAAAAGTAATTAAGTATTTAAGGAACTTTGAGCTAAAGTCAATAAACAAATCATATATCAAAGAATGAAGTTTGCAACTCGCATGGAACGACACAGGAGCACGCTCTCACGGCACGGCCAAGGACTTAAGCCTCATCAGCCTCGCTCCTTTCATACGGAAATCGTTTAACAGGCTGATCAACTGTTAGAGATAACTGTTAAGGGTGCGTACAGCGAGATACAGTGAAACAGAGAGGAAGCTTTCATGACAGTCCAATATCGAGGCGGGAGTAAGAAGGCATTGATTGCCTCGTACTGTTGAAAAGGAGCCATTTGTGTAAGGCGTGAGAGCCAGGGGCTATGCTCACGAGACCATTATATAAGGCCTTGTTGCGGTTGAGGGCCTTAGGAAAGACCACACTTGCAAGAAAGCTCGATCGCTTTTAATGAGGAGCGGAGATACCGGCTTGGTCAGCGCTGGAATTTCCGCCGTTTTAGCGATATCGCAAGATTTGTTTAATCCAAGATCGATCGTAAAATATCCAGTAATCTCCTTGCTCTCAGTGAGGCTAGCATCTCCCTAGTTGTGGTGGTTCTAACAGGCCATTGGTCTATAGGCGTTCACGCTATTAGGTTAGCTTAGAAGCTGTATGGAAGCAGACAATGTAGAAACATATCAATACTTTTTTCTTTCTTGGCGCGCCTTACCAAGATCAAGGTTTAAGAAAAGTGACACTCTCACATAAGCCACCGAGCGAGTGATAATGGAGATTAAACGCTTATGTAAACTGGACTTCGCCGACTATAAGATCGAATACAGCAGTTCTATTTTTAAAGCATCAAAAAGGACGCCAACTGCAATCCCTGGGTCAACGATACAGTCAAACCTAACTACGAAGATTTAAGACCATAATTTTAAATGAAAGTCTTGTAAGTCGTTTGTAAATTAGGTGCTTGTGTTCCTCATTCTTAATAGTTTCATTAATATGACATTATCAAATAGTAGTCTTAAAATACCCATCACACTAAAAATACTGGCATCTTAGATTTAATTCGACATTGCAGAGTTGCATTTGGTTTAATGTAAGTGACAATACTAAATCCCCTAAGTATCCGCACTTAAATCAACACAAATCTCTGCTTAAGCTCTGTAGTAAATTGCAAAAATCGGAAGCTTTACGTTTTTATGTCACTTCGGTGGTGGAAATAAGAAAAGAGAGCTTAATGTGTAATTGCAGAAATTCTTATCTGAAAGTTGGTATGGTTGTCACATTAGGGCCGGCCATTTTAAGTGGTGGATTCTACTCATACCCGCTTTACTATATATAACAATATTTATTTAGTTGGCAACACTTTTGAGATAGTGCTTTCGAATTTAGGAAGGAAGATTTTTTAGGGGGTATTCTAGTCTAGAAGCATGTCGCAAAAAAAGGCAATTAATATTTTTACTATCCATTTTTTTATTAGTTATTTGTTAATTTTAGAAGAGTAGAGAAGAAAGTTAAAACCTAAAAAAGGAAAAAATTTCAAAAATTATGAGCTGACGAAATGGGGGGTCTCTAAAAATTTCCACGTGACCATACCCATGATTTCAACCCTCCTAGTTATCTGAAACCAAAAAGAAGAAAAGCTTATTAATCTAGATTCTAGAATAATGTCGCAATGGCCGGAACTACGGAAAAGTGGGAAAAAAAATTTCACAAAATGGCGACTCCCTAAAAAGAAAGTTATTTTGGATCACTTTTCCTGACTATTTCGAATTTTTTAAAAATAATAAAAATAAAAATTTGGGGATGGGGCTAGTTCCAACCACAGACAAGTCTATAAAGAAGACTCTATAAAAATTTCAAGTAAATCGGTCCAGTAGAACCTGAGAAATCGTGGGTATCGTTCCGAAAAAGTCAGTTTTGAGAAAAACGCGTTTAAAGTTTCGCGTTCCGGCCGAACCAGTTTGGATGCCGGGTCAGAAAAATGCCTATATCTCCGAAAATAATTTGAATTTTGAAAAATCCTCTTGTACACATATTCTTGAGTAGTTAAATTTTGAAAATAAGAAAATTTCAATTTTTTTAAATTTCTAGACTAGAATACAAAGTAAAGTTTTTTTTCTAAAACCGGGAACTTCGAATTACCGGAAATATTTTTGACAAATTTAACGTCCGTTGAAAGACGTGACTTGAGTCAGCGTTTATTTTATGGCATCCAGATTTGTCCAGCACGCAAAGAAGAAAGCGACATCGCTACGTTCTATAGGCTATTGCAAAGAAGAATCCGACGTTTTCAAGCCAAATTTTCTGTCAACTATGAGGCCCATTTCTGGCTCAATAGGTATGTAAATAAGCAAAATTGCCATATTTGGGAGAAAGAACAACCTGAAGAGACTCAAGAGCTGCCATTTCATCTAGAAAAAATAACGGTTTGGTGTGGTTTGTAAGCCGGTGGAATCATTGGTTTATGTTTCTTCAAAAATTTTGCCGATGACCATTATCGTCCCATGGAAATCGACTATTTGATACCGTAAATTGAAGTTTACGATCTCAGCGACAACTTGGTTTCCACAAACAGCGCCATCTTCCCACACATCACATCAATCAATAGATTTATTGAGAAAGCATTACGATGAACAGATAATTTCACTTTTGGGCCATTCGATTGGTCACCAAGATGTGTGGTATAACACCGTTAGACTTCTTTCTGTGAGGATATATAAAGTCTAAAGTCTATGCGGACGATCCCGCTGCGTTTGAAGTCTTGGAACAACACATTACGTGTCATTCACCAGTTACCAGTCGAAATGCTCGAACGAGTCATTGAAAATTGGACTCGACCTCGACCAACAATTGAAAAAAAGAATCTTCAAAAAATAAATGTCAAAGAATTTTCTTTCGAATGATAACAAACATTCCACATTAAATTAGAAATTTCTGTTTTTTTTTTTTTTCTTTAAAAAAGTAGGGAACCTCGTAATTGATCACCCTTTATTTCAATTCAGCTATTCCGACCTTCCTAATATATAGTATATATAAATATGGCTCACATGAATAGCAGCTCTTGTAACCCGTAAAAAAAATCTCGTACTAATCCCTCTCGTCATTGAAGGATACGTGCATAGTTATGTAACTTAGAGATGGGTTTAATGAGGAGCAGATAACAGTCATAAAAACTCACAAATGACTAGCAGTTACTTTTGACTATGTTTGTTTGTAGAAATGGGTAAACGAAAATGTCTTATGTGCCAACTACAAAATTTATTTTCAGTTTTATTTTCGCTTAATTTGTTTGTATGCTCAACTTTTAACTCTTCAAAGAGATTTTCGTGGACGCTCATAGAAGCAAACGATTCTAAAAGTTTCTATGTATATGTGTATGAATGTGTTTGAGGGAATAGAGGAAAAATGTAGTAATTACTTTTGAATGACAGCAGAAAATACAAAAGAGTCACCCATCGACGTAGAATGTTTGCTGGAACTATCGTGCTCTCCGCAATAGAAGAAATTATACTCTTCTCAATGGAATTTTGTAGTAAAAGAGGGTTTACGACTCAAAATCCCGAGCAAAAGCGGATTGCGAAGTAGAAAAGTGGCAATTTATTGCTCTCTCGCTCACACCGAAAATAATAATTGGGTCATTATCAGTTTTCACTGCGACTTCAAGAGTTTTGGAAGGTTCAAACACAAAGTCTTTTTTTTTTTTTTTTTGTTGTGTTTAATTGAACATACAGCACACACCAGGACATCGATTCAAAGTCAAAGAATTACAAATAAATATCGAAAAGATTATATCTCAAATGACGCACACATTCACATAAATCTGGAGTGATAAAGGCTATAAAGGACATTGAGAAACACAGAGAAATAAACAACAACTTTAAAGAGATATCGAAACATGGCCATTTGACTAACCACAAACAATTCGTAAGCGGCTTAGAAACACAGGCACACAAACAGTAAAAAAAGAAATCTATGAAGAAAGGAAGTGTGTGTACATAATGCTGCGTGCAGATGCTCTTAATACAAGTGCATACAAACCAAAGTGGGGATAAACTCTAATGAATCGAACGCCAGCAGATGACAGAGCAAGAAAAAAGCTACTCACAAATACGAAACAGATAACAGCACCTTTAACACAGAGTAAGAGGAGAAGACATTGCACAGCGAGCAAAAGTGTAATCGCTAGAAAAAATACATGGGATGTTCTTTGAGAGAAGTGAGCCCAATATAGTAGCTAAATGGAAAAAAAACCAATAAACTAAAAAAACCGAAAGCAAATGAACAAGTGAAATATAGTGAATAAATGAAATGGAAAGTGAAACCCTGACATAAGGGGCTTCACAGCATTAGTTTCAGCTGAAACAGTTAAAGAAGAAAAAAAATAATATGTGAAAGGAGGACCTGGAAAAATGTGTCTTCTGGCGGTGAGAAATATTTTTATATTCCTGCAATATGTTGTTACAGAGTATAGTATAGTAGTATAATAGTTTTGTCCATCTAACGGTTGTGTTTATCATCTAAAAATATGACATGTCTTTATGAAACTAGGCAACGTATTGCAGTTGGCAATATCGGACCATTGTCACGCCCACAATACGCCAATAACCGAAAATCTCTAAGGTCCACAACTAAGCACTAAATTACATAGGTTGCTATATATATTTCTGGACTAGGCAACACTAAGTGTTGTCAGGTGCAACCTGACATTTCCATTGGAAAGTTTGACATTATTTAGCATAACATCACTCAGAATGTTTTGTCATTTAATCGTGAATTGTTTTATTTACAGGGAATTAAAAAATTCATCTCGGCCAAAAAATGGAATTAACTCGTGAACATTTTCGTGCGATCATTTTTCACAACTTTCGACGTGGATTCTCACGACAAGAGTGCATCGATGAACTAAAATCTTTGTATGGCTATGAAGCACCATCCTATAGCACTGTGAAAAACTGGTACCACGAATTCAATCATGGCCGACGCTCGCTCAAAGACGAATTCCGTGAAGGTAGTCCAAAAACAGCCGTTGTGCCAGAAAACATCGATGCCGTACGTGAACTGATAATGTGAGACCGTCATGTAACATACCTTCAGATAGAGGCATGCCTATGCATTTCTCCCACCAGCATACATTCGATATTGCATGAACGCCTGGCCGTAAAAAAGGTTTGTTCTCGTTGGATCCCGCACAATTTGTCAATCGCTCAAAACAAGGCTCGTGTGGATTGGTGTAAAGAAATGCTGAAAAAATACGATCGCGGTGCTTCAAAAGACGTTTATAAGATCGTCACAGGTGACGAATCATGGATCTATGCGTATGAGCCCGAAACAAAACAGCAATCGACCGTGTGGGTCTTCCAAGACGAGCCAAATCCAACGAAAAAAAAATAATAAAAAACCATTTTAGTTGATCAATATTCTATTTTCATTATTAAGCCAGAAATATATATAGCAGCCCTCGTAAGATATAAAACTCTAATTTGGCACAGAGCATCGCAGTAGCAAGTGACACCTGTGGGCACAAATTTTGAAAAATTGGGCGTGGCCTCGCCCTCTAATAAATTTAATGTATAATCTCCTAAACCACTAAAGCTACAGCAACCAAATTGACCCAATCGGAATATAACTCTGCTCTATACCCATATAACGGTACTGTTAAAAACTACTAAAAGTGCCATAAATCACTAACTAAATACACCAAAGTCATAAAATCCTACGTCCGAGATGGTATGAGAGAGCTTCATGTGAGCCGATGTGAAAATTGGACGATGGCAGTAGCTCCGCCCACTTTTTAGTGAAACCACATATCTCGGGACCAAACCGACTGATTTTGACTAAATTTAGTACGTGGCATTCTTCTCATATTCCTGCCACAGTGCGAAAATGGGTAAAATCGGACTACAACCACGCCTGCTTTCCATAAGGCACAATTTTAAATTCCATTTGATTCTTTCACTTTCCAGTAGGCAAATCAGGAAGCAATTGACATAACTGGCTTAAACTTTACACTAATAATTTCTCTTAAATATGACATCCTATCACCCCAAATCCCAACACAACTTCAAGCCTCTAGGTACCGAATATGTGGACCCCAGTATCTATAGTTGACTTTTGGTCGAATATATCGGCCAATGTATGAGATATACAATAGAAATTTAGAGATAATTCCTGAGCCCCCATATACCTAATATACAGATTTTCGAATGTCCGGGTGATATTACAAGGTGCGTTTCAAAGTAAACAGGACTTTAAAAAAAACAGAAAAAATGTTTTTTTCGCCAAAATCAATTTATTTTATTCTAAATAGCCTCCTTCTGCTTCAATACAGCTTTTTGCATGGTAGAAAAGCATGTCGAACGAGTGTTTTAGCTCGTTGGCAGGTATGGCCGCCAGTTTGCCGGTGCAAGTCTTTTGAATGGCCTCTACTTCTGAATAACGCTTTTCCTTCATGGATAAATGCATTTTTCCGAAAAGGAAGAAGTCGCACGGTACCATATCAGGTAAATACGAGGATTGGCTAATGGTTAAAATGTGATTTTTGGTCAAATAATCGGTCACAAGCGTCGATCGAATGTTGGATTCTGAGCAACTTTTGGTCGTCAGTCAATTTGTGCGGAACAAACCGTGCACACACCTTTCGTAAGCCCACATATTCGGTCAAATTGCGATAAATCGATGTTTTGGAGATGTTCAATTCCATTTCCATGAATTTCAATAATGATTTCGCCTGATTTTTGATGAATTCATGCACAGTTTCGATGGAATTTCCGGTGATCACGGATTTTGATTGGCCCACATTTATGTCTTCACGACCACTTTGAAAACGTTAAAACCACTCGTGCACTCTGCTACGTGATGGACAATCACCGTCATAAACTTGTTTCATCAATTAAAACGTTTATTGTTGGCTCTTTGTTCGAGGCTCATTTTCGTACCGATAACACAAACATACTGACACTTAAAACGCAATAACTTCACTTCCAATAGATGAAATGTTATAAAATTCTCACTGGACAATCGATGAAAATAGCAGATTCTAACGCACCAGTTGGCATATAGATGGCGCCACCAGGGGGCGCTAGATTCAAAAAGTCCTGTTTACTTTGGAACACACCTTGTATAGTGCATTTACCGGCCAATGTGTGAATTACCTAAATTAAAATGGGGAGCGTGTATCCTGAAATGAAATTGGGCGAAAACTATACAACAGATATACGAATTTTTGAACATTTTGCTGAATTTACTCCATAGGATTGGTGATTTCATGTGAGGTACCGTAATGAAACACATAGAACATTTTTTTAGCATGCGGCATAATAATAGATAAAATCGGGATACTATCCCAACTCCCATATAAGAAATATGTATAATAATTTTCGGTTTTCTTACAAACCTCTGCCGAATAAGTCGGTGTATGAGATATCTTTAGTATCTGTAACGGGGTTTTCAATAAGATCGCTTTTCGATTTCCTTTGAATGAACACAACGGGCACGCTTGTAGAAGTCCAGACGCTAAACCCAATTTTCGACGGTTTTCAGGCATGAATTGGCCGATACTGCTGCAATTTAAAGTTCGATATTCGTACGAAGTTCATCAATCGTCACTGGCTTGTTGGCATAGGCATAAACTTGACGTAGCTCCATAGGAAATAGTCTAACGGTGTCAAATCGCACGACCGAAGCGGCCAATTCCCCGGACCATTTCGTGAGATAACACGTTCACCAAACTTGGTTTTCAATAAAACGATTATGACATTCGCTGTGGGTTGTGGCGCCGTCTAGTTGGAACCACATATTGTTCAAGTCCATATTATCCAATTCGGACCAAAAAATATTCGGTTATCATTGAGCGGTAGCCATTCCCATTCACAGTAACGTACCGGTCTTGATCATCATGGTAGAAGTACGGTCCAACTCATGACTCATGGAGTACGTGTGGATTGCTGTCTAACCAATAACGCATATTTTGCTTATTGACGTAGCCATACAGCCAGAAATGAGCCTCATCTCTGAAGAAAATGTTTCAATGAAAATCCGGATTATTTTCAAGTATTGCTCAGCCCAATTCACGAACGTACGACGATTCTGGTGATCAAGCGGCTTCAGTTCTTGCGTCAATTTGATCTTGTAAGCATGTAGACCAAGATCCTTTCGCAAAGTTTGCCACAACGATGTCAAGAGCCCAAAGCTTGAGAACGACGTGGAGGGACTGATTTGGGTCTTCCTCAATTGATGGACCAGCGGCAGTAATACACTCGACACTACGGACACTCACTGTCTCACTGGCAAAGGAACATTTTGTACTGTGCCGGTGGATTAAAATTTGTCCACTAAACGCTCAATTTTGGATCTGAAGGGACGATTATGACGACCATAAATTGGACGTAGCGCTCTTAAAGTTGAAGCCACTGACTCCGAATTTCGGCAGTAAATTTTAATAATTTTGACTTGTTGTTGGAAATATGATCTACTTTTGTAGCGCTCCTCGTCTGTTATTTATACTTGTCTTCTATCGGCTTTTAATTCGAAACTTCAAAACCTACTCAATTTCAAAGTGTTTGGATTCCCTTTATTTAAACTGAAAATAAACAACAAAAATGACAACCAGAAGATAACACATTTTGTCTTATTTTTCACTATTGTTTGTCTTCATCAACTCGCCACTTTAGTTTGGAGGAAAATATCAGAAATCAACAATGCAGACACAACGCTATTCCCAATTGTCAGAGCTAAGAGCAATCAGCAGAAAATCACAGAACAATATTACGACTGGAAAGCTGATGGCTCGCATCATTGCCCTTCGCTCGAGTGCCACGAGAGCTTAGTGCTCCCTGTCACTCGCAAACTCCGCGCTCCGTTCAACCGCCTCATTGAAGGTTTGCGATTGTTTAGTGGCTTTCAATTCCACCAATCTATTTTGCTTACATAAACGCAAACGCGGCAAAATCTTTGAAATAAACAAATAAAATAAAAATCACCGTTAAATATACCCAGTCTGTTCAGAGTATAAATATCGAAAAAAGTTTTGCGCTCCACCAATGTTTCGGCGACGTCAAGCTTCGAGTGGCAAGCGGACAGCAGACTTCAAAGCAAAAAGTTTGAAAGTTGGTCGCGAGTTATTTGGATATTTGGCGAATGGAGTGGAACCAGTCGGCGCTCTGGCAACTCTTCAAAGTAATTGATATTCATATCATTCGTTATGCATATGCAACGGCGACGATTGTGGCAACACAAACGCAGGATACCAACAATAACAATAGAAATGTAATGCGAGCAAAAAGAAATACAACAACGACAAAAATAACCGACGGCGAGCACAAGGACTCGCATACACTCATGCAACCTGCGCGACAATAAAAGCAACAACAACAGCAATAAAGTAGCACCATTAGTGGCAATCTCATTGGCAGCAATATAACCGTTATCAGAGCCACAATGCCACGCAGAATGCAGCATAAAACAACAAGCAAACAGCGCAAGACAGCGCCACAGACAGCAAGGAATTGTTAGATAATAAATCAGATTAGAGACACAAGTGAAATAAGGGGATATAAAACGAATCCTTGTAAAATCGAATCAAATCGCATAATCGTAAAAGCTACGTTGTCCTTGTGTATTTGCTTGGCATCTCAAGTTTTTCTCTGAGTTCTGCGAAAAGTATTTGCTTAAAGGACAAATTTAAGAGGTTAGGGTAGATTACTTAAAGCACAGTTTGGCTTGTAAAGAAAAGAAAATCGAAGAAAGTAATAACGGGTGATCCAAGTAGAGGTACTTTTTCCAGTAGCCATTTTTGGACAAATCACGTCACAAATCACGTCATTCATGTGAAGAATGTGTTTCGTGACCTTCGCCCAACTTATGGTCAGCACAAGTGACGTAGTGAACGTACTATTTGTAACACCATCACCCAGCATTCATTTTTGGATAATATTCGACCGAATAGACCACGTCCAGCAGAGGGTGTACACGAAGAACGTGGATAGTTGATTCGGCGTCGTTCGCAGCAACCGTCATCGCAATCCACGACAGTCGGGTCTACGTAAACGGAACGAACCTGGATTTTTATTCGCCTAAAGACTGTCAACTCGAAATAATTCAACAACAATTTAACAACAACAACCATTATAGCGCCATGATAGGCGACTATTGAATGCCTGAAAATGAAGCTCGGGATTTAGGCGACATTTGGTTTCAACAAGACGCCTCCAGTTCCCACATCTTCGCATCAACCAATGAATTTATTTATTTATTTATAAAACGTGAAACAATAATACAATTACTTTTCCACGAAAAAAGGAGCACTGGCTGCAAGGACCTTCGGCGTCCCAATGAATTTAATTAGAGAACACTTCGGTGAGCAGATAATTTCACGTTTTGGGCCACCAAGATTGTCTGATCCCACACCTTTAGACCTTTCCTGGACAATCCCGCTTCGATTCAGGTCTTGAAGTAAAACATCACCCGTGTCATTCGGTGATTTAGGTGAAAATGTTGCAAGAACACAAAACTTTAGATTTTGAGGTCCCTATTCCGTAACTTAGTTCGAAGGATAATACTACTCAAACTTAATTTTCGAATCGAACTGACTGTAATATTTTTGTATTGAGGATGTTGTTCCTTTCAATACAATTTTCTTAGATAACCTCTTATTGTTATAGGAAAAATCTTGGATACCGTTAACTAATTAAGGGTACCTCAATATGGTATCTAGCTTGGCGGAAGGAACGAAGTAGCTTAGCTGTAAATCCTTATAAAACTGAACTGAATTTACAAGTAGGTATAAAATTCCGGAAGCTTCCTTCACTATGAGACTCTCGACTTCACCCAGTCTAAAAGCTAAAATACTTGGAGTATCATGGAATACCAATGTTCAGAAGAGAGTGAGGAATGCCTGATATTGTAGTAAAGGATTGTAGTAAAGGAGCTACGTCAAAAGTTACATTCTATTCTACATATGTAACCTGGTCTACGGAAAGGGGGCTTAGGCGTCAAAAAATCAATTTTTTTTTTTGTTTTTGTTTTTGTTTTTTCATTTTTTTTATTTATTTTTTCAATTTTTGTTTTTTTTCGCACGTTAGTTCCCTTTTCGTAGACCAGGTCACATATATCACACGTGGACAGATGTATTTCTGTGCAGATTGCTGTCAGACGCCGGGAAATTGGACATATTAAAGTTCCTAGAGAGGGATATTCCGAAGTCCTCTCTCACTTCGAGAGCATTCCCTCTAGGAGAACTGCGCCGCCAAACATACTTCTATCAACTTATTATCCGCATAAATACCTCCGGGAGATATGTGAGTGAGACGAAGTCGCTGAAGAAGAGTAGCGGTAACCATTTCCCAAATGAATCGAAGCAGAAAGTAGAATTTTCTGACAGAAGCTATCAATCCAAATCATGAAATGAAACCATCTTGTTTCAGACTGCCACATCACAGTAGTGTCTTTCAATCAGAAGTAATGCCATCAAAGTAGCAACAGATGTACTTCTCCGAATTGCGACTTCATTTAAGGAGATATGCATCCACTACGATAGCAGAGCTGCTTTACAGGTCTAAAGCTCGCTGACAGTGATCTCAAAGCTAGTTAAGATGTGCATTATCTCAGCAATGGTAGCATCAAGCTACTTCCACATAAAACTTGTCTGGGTTCCAGCAGAATCGTTAGAAAATTAAGCCGATGAGCTTGCAAGAATAGGTACCTAGAAAGACAAGAAAGATGAACATCTAACCAGCTTTCGTCAGACTAAAGTTGAATCATCTCTGTTGCTATATTTTTGACGAACCCGACGAAATGCCGGAAATAGATATGAGTCAGCTCAATAAATCGATGGTTGGTTCTAGGCGTTTTATCAATATATGACAGTCTTTTTAACCCTCCGATGTTCATATGGGTCTGGCCAGACCCATTCGATCTTTAAATGTATGTAGATCTTTTATTTTTAATATCTAAGGCTTCTTAGTCCATGACTTCCTAAAATGTAGTGTGCTTAACACAATGAAGTAGCAAAATTAAGATTTTTGCTATATTTGTTTTAAAAATAATAATTTTAAACTAATTTCGTTTATTAAGCTCACATGGGTCTGTGCAGACCCATATAAGCTTCTCATGTAAATTGGTTAACCGTTAGGTGTAAACAACTAAACTGTTAGCGGAGGCAGCGGCAGAGATAATTTTTTAGTTGACATTTGACAATTGAAGTGAACACGAGTTTTTTAATTAGTGGGAAGTGTTTTTTTTAAATAAAATGGAACAAGTAAATATGGATGAAGTTGATGTGTTGACGCGTTTGCTTCGTAAGCTAAACGCAGCAAATGTGGGTCCGGAAGAACGTCAGCGACTTCAGGCACAAATTGAAGAAATTATGGGACAGGAGTCCGATCCATTTGAAACAAGTGGCGACGTAGAAGATGATGAGTATTTTCCAGATGAAGATGACTTCGGTGAAGCATCAGATATAGAACAGGAAATCGAGTTAGAGGCTGTTCTGGATGAAAACCATGATGATATTGAGGATTTGTATAGAGAAGCTATCGCACTTGAGGCTTCAACTACAATGGAATCATGCAGCACATCTATTACCCAGGGCCTTATATACAGGTCGAAAGATGGTAGAATGTGGAATTCAAATCCGCCACCACCTGGAAGGCCTCGTTGTCACAATGTTATAACTTTTATTCGTAAAGGGCCACTACGAGGAGCGTCACCGAGTTATAAAGCTCTTTTCAAGCTATTGCTGTGTCCTGAAATCGTAAGTATCATTGTGCGGGAAACCAACAGAAAAGCCGTTGAAGCGTTTCGTCTATGGAATGAAAAGCATCCCAGTAATAAACAGCGTTCTTGGGTAATGACTGACGAAGACGAAATGTATGCTTTTTTTGGGATGCTACTTATTGCTGGTGTATTCCACGCGAATTCTCAGCCAGCGAAAGAATTGTGGGCCAGCTACAATATGCCAATTTATAAGGCCACTATGTCATTGAATCGGTTCAAGAGCTTAACTACTTTCATCCGTTTCGATAAAAATGGTACTCGTGCTGAGAGGTTGAAGCAAAGCAAAACTGCTGCCCTGGACGATGTATGGCTCATGCTGATGGCCAATTTAGAGAACGCATACACTCCGGATTGTCATGTAACCGTCGATGAACAGTTATTTCCATATCGTGGGCGCACTCGATTCACCCAATATATTCCGAGTAAGCCGGCAAAATATGGCATGAAAGTGTGGTGGATTTGTGACTCTGTTTCAAACTACCCTTTGAAAGGTATAATTTATACTGGAAAACCACCAGGTGGCCAGCGAGAAACGAATCAAGGTGAACGGGTCGTCATGAACTTGATGCAAAATTATATGGACAGCGGTAGGACTGTTTATGCTGACAATTTTTTTTCAACATACAACTTGGCAGAAATGTTGATGAATCGTAGAGTGTCTTTTGTCGGTACCGTAAGAAAAAATAAGACCTTCATTCCGCATGAATTGCTTAACCCGAAGCGTGATGTTAAAAGCACTTTATTTTGTTATCACAATAACAATATCGGTCTGTGCTCGTATATGGCAAAGCCGAAAAAGCCAGTAATTATGTTATCCACTGCCCATTACCGTCAAAGCACCGATCCATTGAAAGGATTCAAGCCAGATCAAATTTTGGACTACAATAAATTTAAATCGGGGGTACAATGGATCAAATGTTGACTGGCTATTCGTGCAAACGCTCGACAAACCGTTGGCCACTGGCAATGTTTTATAATATGCTGGATATTGCCGGTTTGGCCTCATTCATCATCTATGACGAGCTGAATCCGGCAAAGCAGAGTGATAAGAGGCGCTCATTTATCATTGAATTGGCACGGCAGCTAGTTATTCCACATATGACGAAACGGGCGACTAACCCATTAGTATGGAGGTTTGCTCATATAAGACAAGCAATGAATCTTTTCAATATCAAGGTGAGTATGAATTATATACACACCTACATATATCTCCGCGTATAAAGATATGTGTATGCATGTATTCATATTTACTAATTTAAAATAAATTATTTCGCTACTTTTAGGTACCGGAATCTTGTCCATCGACATCAGATGCAACACAGCAACAATCATATGCTCAAGTTGCTTCAAAATGGTCATCGTGCTACCATTGTGCTGCTTCTTCTTCGAAAAAGCGACGTAAAACTCGTTATAACTGCAGCAAATGTAATCGTCCCATATGTCTTAATGAACATTCCATGCAACTATATAGTTGTAAACCCAATTGCTCTTCATAATTAATACTACTCCGTTCAAATAAATAAATAAAATTATTTTTAAACCCGTATTTCTTACATTATTTTTATGGGTCTGGGCAGACCCTTATGATGCACTTACCGCATCATAAGGCACCGAACATCGGAGGGTTAATTCATACCTATTAGACCTGGGTTCAAGTGGAATTATTCGTGGCCTCACGAGAAATAAACATATTTGCCTAACCTCACATACCTCAGATATATGTACCTCTAATCAAAATTTATTTGTACTCGAAAATTATATCGACAGCTTCACTTCATCCAACCTGTCACATTATCCCTATAATACTATGAGCTACTAGCGATTACGATTAATTTGGAGTTGTTGTAGAAAACTGTCACACAGCGTGTTAAGCGACTCAGCATAACGGTTTACATTAACAAAATACTTCAAATATATGCTGATTTTGTAAGCAACCTGCCACAAGTGAAAAGTATTAAGTGCAACACAGCAGACAGACAAATATTATCACAGCCGTTGCTGTCAGTTTTCGCTCATAATCGATTTTCAATAACCGTTATGCATCTCAAGGAACCATATAATAATATCCAATGGTTGTTGCATGTAATAACAACAAACACTGTTATCAAATATAAATTACACTTTGGTAAAAGAAATGTTGATGGCGCAAAAGTATGAAGCGGACCGATGCTTGAATAGACTGAAAGCACGAAGCAGCCAGCAGGAGTGGTGCCCACAGTGATCAAAGCATTGTCATTACCCGTTATGACGGCCATTCAATAATGTTGCACAGCTAACGGCGATAGCTATTCTTCAACTAGTCAATGTGCAAGCTCTTTCGCTGTAGCTTAGCTGAACTCAGCTCAACTTAGCTTAGCCCAGGTTAGGTTGGGTTAGGTTAGTTGAGTGTAGTGACAGCGTCCAACTCGTTCAGAGCGCGCCATTCAGACACTCTCGAGTTTAGTGTAAAGAGATAAAGAGCCAGCTTATTGCGACTAATGCTATTATACTGTTAGAGGGTGGCCAGATAGAAGCTTGGGACTAGAAGCAGATTGACATACAATCTAAGAAAGAAAATAAGAACCATAAAGGCTGAAAAATTTGGCTCTACCCGATGTAGATAGGTAGGGTCATGAGCTCCTTTATCGCTGGATGCGCTATTTTGATGACTTTCGTAGGACCTTATAATGTTGTTGTTATTGTCTGTGCTCTGCCGAGTTGACAGTCCTTGGTCGGAGAAAAATCCGGGTCCGTTCCGGTTAGACCTGGCTGTCATGGGAACCGGCATCGTATTGACATTGAACGCTAAGGACTTGTCTAAGGAGGCTCCTAGCTTTGCCAACTCATTCGAAAATATTACTGTGACCGGGAACCCAAATTATGGACAAGTGAAGTTAATCTGCCAGTAAGCTTAGAGCCTCCCTTCAGTTGTGAACTACGCTGGATTCCATCAATGGTGTCCTACAAGGTCAGCAATGCCGTCTGGCTGTCCGTGCATATGGCTGATTTCCGTATTCTCCCATAGTTATTCAATAGAACTTTACAGGCCTTCTCTATACTTAGTGAATACCGCTTGACTAATGCTGGCTGAGTTTGGTAGGCGGATAGAAAGAGAAGTATCGATATCATTGAAGTATATTCCTAAACCTACTCCGCAGTCCATTTTAGACCGTCGTTCTAGATAGAGGTAGTATCCTCCTCTCGTTCTAAACTTATTCTTCAATCACGTCTAATAAGAATCCTCACCCGAAAGTGACTATTGAAATCCTGGGGCGGATATAATCTGATTCACTTATATTCAGCTGGTTCGAGATGGCGCTATGTCCATAATTCTTCTCTTTCCCACCTCCTAGTTTCTTTATTCTTATAACATACCAGATAAACAGCGGGCCTTAAGTTGGACGGAGTCCAGAATTATACCGGGATAACTATAAAAGTCAGAAGACCAAAGAATTCGCAAATTGTGTGCTGAAAATATGGACCAAATACCAAAGCAACTATCATAATTCTTTAACAAGCCAACAATCCATCTCTTTAGCGTCTGAGCTCTGCAAACCGAATGAAATTTCACCAAAAATTACACGCAGTTCACGAAGCTTTTGAACTCAATTCCTCAGCGCTCTGTAGTGATGACCCTGTAATACACACTCAGCCGGTGCGATGATTCGGGATAAGACACTTGTATCAAGCAGCTGAGTGCTGCTCAATTCGTCGCATCGACCACGAGTCCTGAATATATGCTGCAGATAAAAAAGCGCTATTTGCCCAGCAAACAACATCCTGCGGAGAGCTTTGCACTCCTTGCCTAACTGTTTGTTGGTTGTTCCACACTTTACCGCCCCACCACTTCGATTTTTCACAGCAATCGATATTGAAGACCGAAGAGCTTTTAAGCCGACTGCGCGGGAATATCGGGCGGACAGTGTATCGTGTGTGTGGCAGCAGGTGGCATCATCGCCGTCTTGCAGGCTGTCTATATATGCAGCACACAACATCAGCAACTTATTTGCATACTTTGGCATTTTTACTCGCTTTTCCACTTATTTTTCTTTACTTTTCTCTCTTTTTTGCTTCTGTTACGTTCAGATCCATCTCGGTTTTTGCTTGGGTACCCTTCCTTCTTTACCAATCGCTGATTGTTGTTCCGCCTCCTGCTCGTACACATACCCACATACTATATATCACTTGTTGTTCGGTGCGGTTGTTCACTCGCACTTTATTTTTTGCATTGCGTCTTAGCATTTTGTTTACAAATTGAAAGTATCTGCCAAGTGGAGCATTGAAACAGCATTCACCAGCAACCATTTGCCATTTTCGGTGGCATCAAACATTGGATTACACAGCGTTTCTTTCGCCCTGCTTGTTTAGCCATTGTCGCAGGTCGAAGGTCGCAGGAGAGCGACTTTCAACAACGCCTCGTCTATTTTCAATTTCAGACAGCTGCGATAACCGGAGATTAAAGTGTCTTTACGTATTTGTGGTTGGAAAACTTCCACCATTTAGTTGACAATGCATTGATAGCTATAAAAAGGTGTCTCCATCTCGCTCCTATTGTTGATTGAAGAATGCAATTCTATTTAGTTTAAATTTTATGATTTATGAACTTAGGTTCAGTGGGAGTGATGTTTGAATTTTCTTGTGCTCCTCCACAAAAGCTGTTAGGCTGTTATAAGATTGAGTTAACTGCTTATGAACGTGTTTTTTCATAGGATAAAGAGAACGAAAAGAGATGTAAAGCAAAATAAATGCAAGAAAATGTTGCAGGAATAAATTTTTGGTAACTAGAAATATTTTTAAGCCCAGTGAATAATGATAATAATTATTAATAAAATAACAATAAAAGAGAATTTGCCAAAAATTAGCAACAAAGGGGTCCGTATGTGAACACAGTCTAGCTGAAGACCTAATAATAGGTTGTCAAAAACGTCTTGCGGTATTTTTATTGAATCAATTCGTGTGGCACCCATAAATTGAGCTTCTTAGTGACTCCAAGCTTCTTCAAATAGTTTATAACGGTTTGATGACTACTATGCCGGTCTCTTTCGACCAATTCAGCGATTTTATCGCAATTTTCGACGACAGGCCTTCCGGAGCGGGGCGCATCTTCGACCACCTCTACACCAGAACGAAAACGTTGAAACCATCGTTGTGCGGTGGAAATGGAAACTGTATCGAGTCCATAAACTGAACAAATTTTATTGGCGGCTTGAGATGCACTTTTGCCTTTATCGTAGTAGTACTGTAAAATATGCCGTATTTTCTCTTTATTTTGCTCCATGTTTGCGACGCTATAACTCACGAACGACAAACGACAATCAATCAAACACGTGTTAGCGCGTGAAATGAACTTTCCAAAAAAGTATAGCATGACCCGATGCGACGAATAAAACTAGAACTATGCGCTTTCAGCGCCAACTAGCGAAAATACCGCAAGACTTTTTTGACAACGTATTATGTATATTCGTGGAGTTTGCATTGTTTTAATATTCCGACACCCAAAGAGTTCGCAATACCATTTTGCATCGGCTTGTGGCTGGTGATGAAAAACAGGTCCATTACAATCATAAACGCAAAAAGATCATATGTGAAACCTGGTGAGCCTGTCAAATGAACGACAAAGTCTAATTCGATTGGAACAGAAGCCAGCTTTCAGCTTCTAAAACCCGGTGGAACCGTTAATGGGGAACGCTACCGACAGCAATTCATCAAATGGAAGAGATTGCCGAAATCCGCCCGGAGTACGCGATTGGGAACGAGGCAATAATTTACCATCTTGACAACGCTCGGCCTCATGTTGCAATACCGGTTAAAAACTACCGGGTTTTCTGATAAGGAGAATATGATTATCAGTGTCGTTTCGGCCATTTTTAATAAAGTCATGATCCGTATTTTTTTTCCATTGTGTTCAGTAATGCTTACAATTTCAAGTTTTACTACTGTGCCCAAAAAATAAGGTATTTATTTTGAAAATTCTTTATTTATTCTTTCAAATCAATTTCATCCCCTTCAAAGTTATCCCCTCCCGATGTAATGCACTTATGCCAACGGATTTTCCAATCTTCGAAACATTGGTGGTAGTCACTTTTCGGGATGGCCTTCAGTTCCGTCTTCGCTGCGGCTTGAATCTCCTCTATCGTATAAAAACGGTGCCCATCAGGTGAATACGGTGGTTGCGGAACGATATGAGTTGAGTTTTTGGCGAAATGATCACGAGTTACGAGGGCAGTATGGGACGGTGCATTATCGTGGAGTAAAAACCAAGAATTGTCTTTCCACAATTCCGGCCTTTTTAGGCGGATAGCGTTACGCAAACGACGCATAACGTTCAAATAATATTCCTTGTTGACTGTTTGACCGGTTGGAAGGAATTCATAATGCACAACACCACGATAATCGAAGAAAACAGTCAACATGACCTTGATTTTTGAGCGACTTTGGCGCGATTTTTTTGGTCTCGGCTCTCTTTTGGCACGATATCCGCTCGATTGATCGGTTGTTTCGGGGTCGTAAGCATAGATCCAAGTCTTATCACCGACTCCTTTTTTCCAAAAAATTCAATGTTTTCGGTACCAGTCGAGATTTGACGCGCTTGAGGCCCAAAACATCCTTCAAAATGGTATTGGCTGAGACTTTCGATATGCCAACTTCATCAGCACGGTCTCTAATTGTTAATCGACGGTTTTTCAATACCAAATCTTTGATTTGTTGAACGTGAGCTTCGTCGGTTGAGGTTGATGATCGCCCTGGCCGCTCTTCGCTCTTGGAACTCACTACACCACTTGTAAACATTTTTTTTTAGACATACATAGCCTCATCACCAAAGGCTTTCTGCACCATCCTCAACGTATCCGCAGCAGAAAATTGATTCCGTAAACATAATTTAATGCAAATTCTTTGCTTAACAAATTTCGACATCGCAAAAAACGAAAAACTCACTTTTAGCAGCTCACAAAAGGACACGTATGTATCTCAAACACTAATGAATATTTTGACATGAAATTTGACATAAATGTGACTGATAGTACTACCAACCTAAAAAGAAAATAATTCTCCAAATCCTTCGAAAAATAACGTTTACAATTATTCAATTTTGTTATCAAAATAATATTTCTCCAATTGCAACTTTTCGTGCACTTGTGCCAATTTATGATCGTAATGATCTTCAACCTGTGCTCGCTATTCGTGCTATTCATGACATACGACTATATTAAGTGAAAAAGGTACTCGAAAATTGGATTCGTCGAGTTTTTTCCTGCAAAAGAAGTCAAGGAAGCCATTTTATTCAGAACTTAATTGAATCGATTGTACTTCTAATTAAATAAAAATTATTATAATATCACTCTTATTGGAAAACCAAGAAAACTTTAACTTCAAAAAGTTGTTAAAACCGAAGCAAAACTTTACAAGCAGGTTGTTTTGGAAGACGTGGTAACGTAGTTAAGCAATACTCTCCTTGATGGAGAGCATTTGATATTCCAGCCAGATTCTGCTGCAACACTGAAAACTAAAACCAGAAAGCAGTGGTTTAAAAGCAATATTCCTTGTCTTATAGCGACAAATGACACGCCGTCTGGAAATCCAGATTTGGATCCCTGGACTACAGCTTGTGGTCAGAGTTGGAGAACATGGCCTGTGGAATACCCCACAGAATTGGATCTGCTTAACAATTATTTTGAAAAGATATCATACCACTCTTATTGGAAAACCATATATTTGGAAATAAGCGGCTGGGAAACCGGCTGACCCACCTTATTACACAGACTTTGTCGTTTCTGATAATTATTTCTTCCGGTCGATGCAGAAAAGCTTCACGCAAATACGGTGCAAGTGCAGTTCTGTTGGGATGGAATCCACAAATTGCCAGAGAAATGGAAATATTGAATCCAAAAAGTCATTCAGAACGATTTTATTTATGTCGTGAAATATTTTTCTATCAGCTCTACTTAGTAACGGCACAAAATATTCCGCTTTCCAGCCCCTCATAAAGGCAAAACTGCTATCACTGCCTACTGAAGTTCTGATCAGGAACTTTTTGCTCGAACTGACCGAATGGAGGCAAATGTGCATTGAAAGCTTGTCTTTTTAGTTTACACTTTACTATAATTACTTCTTTAATACATTTGCTTAAGTACACGTTCCTTATTTTTACACTCACTACCGGCTTTTTAAAGTAACTCGCAGGTATTTATTTATTCACATTTCTCTCCGGTTTCGTGGTGTGCTGCAGTAAATCCTTTATGTCGTCGCGGCAAAGGCCGCTTCCGTTTCAAAGCGCACCAGTCCACACGCGCCCGAAGGTTTGTAATGAAAACACCTTAATGCCGCAACAGTAACAACAACAATAAAATATAACTTGTACAAAAGCAGCAAGCAAAGCGGAAAGCAACAAAATTCCGACCAAGAATGACGGTGCCGCATTATGGTGGAAGCGAAACAGTTTGGAAATTCGAGAGGCAGCCCATGACCATTAACTTAATGAGGGTCATTGCTTTGTTGTTGGCCGCACTTTGTATGCCGTGCGCCGCAACGCCACTCCGCCGCTCACCATTAAGTAATTTGCCAAGTCGCAAGCCTCTACATGTTGCCACACAGTTGTTGTTGCTGCTGCTTGCGCTACTGCACTGCCGGTGTTGTTGTTGAGCCGGCGTTAATGCTTTTACTTTGCGCCAAGCGCCTGGCGCCGCAAAGCCACCTCCAAAGCTGCTGAGCTCTAAGCAGGCGCTCTGTATTTGCGCCTTCAAAGCTGGCTGTCGGAGTCGCTTCGCACGATTACCCCGCTGCCGTCACCGCCATATACTATTGCTTGTTGTTGTTGGTGGGCTGTTGGGTTGTTTGTTTGTTGGTGTTTGCGCTGCATTCGCCCGTGTTGGTTAATTAAAATAAATCCGCTCTTTGCAGTTTTGCCGTTTAACTTCCGTTTCCGACGCAGCCACAACAATAGCAACAACCGCAGCAACAGTAGCAGCCAGCAGCAGCAAAGGCAGCAATGACAGCACAGAACGGGAACGAGAACTTGAAAAAATAATGCCAAAGCGAGAAGGTATTAAAAATTGTGAGAATGTTTGTGGCGCCGCCGTGTGCGTTGCGTGTTTAGGAGCGCTGGCCTGTGCTGCGCTATGTGGTCAGCGGTTGCTGGTTGGCATGTCGGATTGTAGAGGTGTGGTGTCGGCAGGCTGCGACGCTTCAAAGTGCAACCTCACTAATGCTTTTATTTTCTACAACATTAGACAGCTGCAAGCACCGTGTGTTTGGCTGGTGTTGCAAGGGCGTTGCAGTGGCATTGTTCCTAAGCCTGCCGCTGTTATTGTTGCGGCGATTATTGTTGCTTTCTTCTCATGGTTTTCAATTTCCATTTTGCTCTTGCTCTATGCAATTTTTATGCGCACTTTTCAACGACTTTATTTTATTGACTTTTTTCCTCAGTCCTCAGCCCTCCAAAGACTTTTTTATACCTGAGCTTCATATGAGCTCCGTTAACATGCGAAGGCCTTAGAAGACATCCAAATGGTACAAATAGATTTGAAGTGATATTGTTGTAAATGAATATGTATTAGTGTAATTGTTTTCACAGCTTTCAGCAGGCGTAAGCGGATAATAAAACCCGGGGTTGGCTGTCAGTCAGTTCATTAAGTAAAGTAAACATTACATTAATTGGGGGCGGTCAATGCTGCACCGCGTTGTTGTAATGAGAAGAACAGCACGGAGTGTGTACATTAGTCCAACGTCCTATTGATGTGCACAAACAGATATCCAATTGAATGAGACTGAAAAGCTTGCCGACGTGTTATTTTAAAGGACTCGTGGATGGGATGATGATGAGGATGACAGAGAAAGAAGTGGTCATTCTCGCGTGGTTCGAAACAATTCAGCCATTAAAACTGTCCGCGTATGCATTCGCTGAAATCAACTGGTAATTCTTGCGTAGTTCGACCCAATATCCCATAGACGGAAGGATTTTATTTCATCCAGTTTCTGTAATGGTTGTGTGGGAAGTCCTCTGAGAAAAAGTGGTTAACACTAAAGTAAATGTTTATCAGGAGGTTATTTTAGAAGTCGCAGTAAAGCAATCACTTCAATGGAGAGCATTGGATCTTCCAGCCAGATTCTGCTGTAGCACGGAAGACAAAAACCACACAATGATTAGCCGACTGGAAGTCCAGATTTGAATACACTGGACTACAGTTTTGGTCAGAGTTGGAGAGCATGGCCTTTGGAATACTCCACCGAAAAGTGGAGAGTATCAAAAAATCTTTGGTTCAAGCAGTGTCAGCTTAGTTCAAGTCTTAAGGTTGATCCAAAAATCTATGGAACTCAATTGGATAGGTCCTTTGTGTTGCACGAAAACTCCTTAAAGTGCATCACTTTATTGATAAAGGCAGCCAATATCAGTCCTAGTCACTTCGCCAGGTTCTCCACAGGTGTGTCTATCGAGATATTTCAATCTCAGTCTGGCAAAAACCGAGCAATAGCGGAAAAAGTGACAAGATGATTCCACCTCGCCTTTTTCCATACAGTTTTGCCAAAAAGCGCCCCTTAAAATATTGAGTGATACTGCGTGTATACCTATTGAATAGTGTTCAGTCTGAACACCTAGAACTATGGCGAGCTTGACCTCTTAAGATTCAATCAGAGCCAGCAGATCTCGCAGTAGCACAAGTTATAGTTCTTGGCCAGCGCTGCTTTCCCAACGCACTGGAGATCCACAAATCCAGCGCTAAACCGCATGAGAACATCGATATACCGACTCACCTCGCCAGAAGAGGGTTCCTTGATGCAGTGATATAAATTGAAAGAAAGGCAACTGAAGCAGTCTTAGTCCATTACAAATTGCAATGAAAGCTGTTTTTTGAACAGGATCCAGCTGCTTAACTAGTGCGATTTTTCCGTGCGCCCTCCATCAGACAACGTCCCGATTAATTTATATTGGCTTAGCTACGGTTTCATAAAACCTGAATGCCATTCCTATTTAGATACCCTTGGTTAAATGGTGTTAAGAAATTTTCCTTTTACCAAAAGAACTGAATCGTGCGCGTAAGCAACTACCCGTTAGCCTCTTTCCTCAAGTTCCTTCAAAAGGTTGTTCACTACTAGGATCCAAAGCAAAGACGATAGGATGTCACCTTGCGGGGTTGTCCTATTTACTTTCCAAAATGCTCTAGCACTTCCCCACTTCGCCAAAACCGTTCTGTTGCAAGGAAGCCTGTAGATGATATGCTTGAAACTTGAGGTTCAACCTCAAACTTATTCAGAGTTCCCATAACCGCCGACGGTTATACGTTGTTGAAGATCCCTCGATATCAAAGAAAGTAACATAAGAATGAGGGCTCCCTCCAGTCATGACACTGCCGAGTGCAGGGCAGAGTCGACTGACCTTTGCTGTAGGCATGCTGAGCACCTAACAGTCCGAAATTTGTGCCGATCTATGAGTATTTCTATCGTTTTCCATAGAAACGAGGTGAAACTGATAAACCTGAAGTCCTTAGTTATGACATGAGAGCTTTACCCGGGCTTCAGGACGAACGCCGCTCCAACTTGCATTCAAGACATCGAATGTGACCTAATCTGACGCCAGGTCAGCTGCATGATTATAATGCCGTCGAACTTCGTAGACTTAAACACCTTAAATACAATTCATATTTGGTTGGTAGTTGATCCAATAAGTCTATGAAGGCTGTCTAACCTTCTAGAAGCTTTTCCAAGGAACTTACCTTATCATGAATCAGTAGCCTATCTAACAGCTTCTATATAAAAATAAATAACCCTTGCACGGTACGACTTACGGCCAATAGTTAGCTGCATCACCTCAATCCTTCACGGCCAACACACTCATATAAACGTTTATGGTCTTCTTTTTTTGAGAGATGTATTTTTGCTTTGAAGCCTGCCGCTGCTTTTGTTTCGTGCTCTCTTCACGCGTGCAAATAACTTCAATAGCCGGCTCATCACAATCGGCAAAGCAGATAAACTTCAACAGTACGGTCATTGCCACGCTGAGCGGTGCTACTTCATTTCAATCTTCAGTCAACAAGCTTGTGTACTTGAAGGAAGGACCGTGCACATATTAATATATGTATATTTGCACAAGCATAATCACACTTTTATCCTGCCAGTGCTTTCTAAACTTGTATTTTACTTTTTGTGCCTCCATCTCGCATTATGCTTATCCCTTATCGGCAGTAACAGCCACATCATCGTTTAATCCTGATTTTCTTTATCCTGAATTTCATTTCTTTCTATTAACATTGACATCATCATCGTCTTCATTGCAGACATTAAAGTACTTCGCCAGCATCAAAGGCAAGTTGCCGATTGTACGTGAATAAGTACAAGCACTCGACTTCCGCACTCCTCCCTCTCGCTCCTACTCGGCGAAAGCTAGTCTCTTGTCCTACAATGATTGTTGTTTGTCACAGCGAAAAACTTGTCGTCATGCATGCGAGCATGCGAACATATCCGCATGAGCGGCATTAAGTTGATCCTCAAATGTAATTACGCACTTCTTTACGAGAAGTGAGCGTTAACACCAACGGATTCAAAGTAGTCATATATTTTCTGATTCTTTAATGGTGTAGACATTGCTTACGCGGTCACAGCCGAGTTTACAACAGGAGAATCCAAGTGCAGCCAGGTCCTTCTTCATCTGATCTTTCCAACTGAGTGGACGTGTTTTTATTCCTCTGCTTTCCCCCGCGGGTACTGCATCGAATACTCTCAGAGTTGGTTCAAAATTACCATTCGAACGACATGAACTAGCCAGTGTAGCTGCTGCCTCTTAGTCGCGTGAATGATTTCAAATTCCGAGGATCTAGAGTTAATAAAATCTTCTTTTTTTACAGTTCAACTTCAAAGGACTTAGTATAAACACTTTCCAAATTATAAAACATGATCTCGAAAGAAGCATACCAAATGAACTAAATATCGATGTTTTCTTCTAAATGTTTCTGTTTGACCTTCCCATGATCCGTAGTACTACCGTATTTAGCCAATTCATAAAGGCAAACTGAAATGCAACGAGCTCTACCTTTCAATCTCATCAGTGATCGTACAACCTGTGATATATTGGCCTAAGGTCCTGCTTCGGTGATATGCCATAGGTTAGGTTAAGTTAATCTGGTAGGCCAATAAGCTATGCATAGACCAGTTTTGGTGCTTGGTGTTACCAGATGGAACTCAGTTCTAGGTCTTGAGGAGTAGTCATCCTTTATGAGGCCTGCGCTTGACACGAATTTTAACAGACTCCGCGGACTCACTATCGATACCCCAGGATATAATGTGGGAACCCCAGATCTTACGGAGTAATCGTGTCAATGCGGGACACGTGCACAAGAGATACTCCATTGCTTCCCTGGTACTCTGCTCTAGACATTTCGTGCAGTCTTCTCGATCTATCAGTCCCATCCTGCGAGCATGTAACGCCACCAGTTAGTATTTCCATCATGTTGCTACAGTCTCTTCTATCGAATGCCAGTAGGAATTTTGTGTACTTCCGATCTACCGTTTTGCACATGACTTTTGCACCCAGGTAGGTCTTTCCATCAGGTAATTGATTTTCTTCACCATGCTTCTGGGTTTCTTAATGTTGATCACGTTTTCAGATGTTACCCGTACACCACTCTCGGCGATCTCGTCCACTATTTCATTGCCTTCTTAAGCCTATGCGGCCTGGCATCCAGTGGAAGCGAAGTTACTTGCTCTTGCCGGCACTTTTAACTGCTGCCCTGCTTCCCAAGACATTTCTGGCCGATGTGCGATACGAGGTTACTGCCTTGATTGCTGTATGCGTAGATGTTGACTCTGGAATTGCCTGCAGGCGCATTAGAAGCCAGCGCCGTGGATTTCGCAATAGCAAAGATCTAAGCTTGAAATATACTGCAGTGATCCAGGAACTTAAAAGGTTGCCTTATGCCTAACTCTGGTACATATGCCACAGTTACTAAACTACCCAAAGGCGGACTCTTTTCGAACCTCAGTTTCACTTAAAAACCCTTTGCTTTCGCATAAAAACTTTAACATGCGCCACAAGTAGGAAAAGACGAACAAGATAACCGGTAAAGGTGTAAACGCTAAATATATGTATATGTATGTTGACGGAACTAGTATGAAAATTTTTTGCTTTCAGAACCACCCTAAAATGTACGCATGTACCATGACATCTCAGAGGGATTCCTTTTGATGAAGTTTCCACACGATAAATGCGTTGGGTGGATTAAATTTTGTGTAGAGTGTATTCGGGCGTTTGCTTCGCGCGTATGGGACATATATATATTTTTTAATTCTTGTAATTGTTTAGTGTACTAGTTATTCTTAATATACATTAATTGTAAGACACTTTTTAAACTTGTTTAATGAACACGCCAACGCAGATTTCTTTTTTAAACTCAACTTTTGTCTTAAACTAACTATGACGAACAAAAACTAGGAATAGTTTGAAAGCATGGACTGACAGTCGACAAAGGCTGTGATCTAAGAGACCTCTTTAACTCAGTTTTACTATTGTCAATTGATTGGTATAAGTGTAAGTCAGCTGTCAGTTGTAAAACATGCATCGAAGTTTTGCTTACCTTTTTAATTATTCGCCAAAAGATCTTCGATGTCAACGTAGAAATTTAGCATTCGATGTACAATTAAAATATCTCTGCAAAAGAAAAAGAAATATTGATAAATATTATTCAGAGAAAAGAACATTTAAGAAAGGGAAAAAACATAAATTCGGTTGCAACGATGCTATAATAACCTTTACAAATAAAAAAGGTTCCAAGCAAGAACTTGTTTTCGATCCTTCAGATTGTATGCCAGTTCTGTATACGCTATAGTAGTCTGATATCGGCGGTTCCGAGATAAGAGCAGCTTCCTGGCTGAGAACGTATGCAAAATATTGGTTAATTCAAAAAGAAACTAGTCGCAGGGCCAGATCCAGATTCCAATTCATGGAATTTTGCCAGCATTTCGACCTACACACTTTTCAAGACAGTCATAACCTCGCCAGCCAACTGTTGCGTTTCTCTACACTTTCGAGCGGGTTCATCGTGGCAATCTACTCGAATGACTGTCGATTGGACTACTGAGTGAAATAAGAGAACCATGTTTCCTCCATTGTCACACATCGGCGCAAAAACTAAAGTCTATTACCCTCGAACATCTCCAAGCACTGCGCTGAATCATCAACTCGTCGTTGTTTTTAGCCAAAAGTAAGCTCTCTAGCACACACTTCGCACAGAGCTTTCCCATACAAAAATAATAGTTAATGATAGATGTACACGTTCAGTGTTACGGCCATCCAAAATTATTTTATGAATTTTTTTAATGTTTTCGTCGGTAACAACTGATTTTTTGGGCCTCCACTGAATTCAACGTCTTCGGTGCTCATTTCACCACGTCTAAACTTAGCATACCAATGCTTGATGTTTTTTTTTTACTGGGGCAGTGACGGGTAACTCATTATCAAGTGAAATTTTTGTTTCAACTGTATTTTTTCTCTTCAAAAAGCAATATTTTTTCAACACGCGAAATTTCTTTTTATCTATTTTTTTCACTACAACAAAAGTTCCCACACTCTAATTGAAATAATTCACAAGCTAACGATCCAACAGCTTTAAAATTTATACCCACACCTTTTGAGGGTTAGAGTTAACTAAAAATTTAATTATAGTAGCGCCATCTACCATATGCCTGTTCTATTAGTCGACAGTATCAAGGGGCATTCTATGATAATTCTTCCATTTACCACGGATTTTCGAAATCCTATGTAATTGAATCTAAATACGGTTCCCCATCAAAGGTGCGGGGATCGTCAAAGTGAGTGAAGGAATATCTTGATCTCTTAATGGATCTAACCTCCTATTTCACAATAAACCTGCAATGGGTTCCAGGGCATAGTGATATCCCACGGAACTGTGAAACAGATGCATTAGCCAGAACAGCCAGCAGCCTGCAATTAGACCCCGAAAAAGTAGAATTTATATGACTCCAGCTACTTACAGATTTTTAATTGACAAACAAATTATAAACATAACCGAACCTTAGTAAAATCAATCATGACTTGCTCGACAAGTAGGTAAACGTGGCATGAATGGAATATTGGTCGCACATGCCGACTATTAAACTTCAAAAAGTTTGGCATAAAAAGTTCAGTAGAGGTGCTAGCAGGTCACTGTCTAATTGGCAGGCATGCCAGTAGACTAGGAAAGTTATAAAATGACTATTGTAGAAGCTGTCAGGAAGTAACCGATGATTCAAGTAGAGGTACTTTTTTGACAGCATTTTTTTGACAGATCACACGTGAGTTCTGCCAAGCTGTCAAGTTATTTTTGTTTAGCATTGTTTGGCATTTTATCAGGGAAAGAGTTACGCCTAAACAACGTTTAGAAATCGTTCAATTTTATTACGAATAATTCAAGTTTTGTGAAGAATGTGTTTCGTGCGCTTCGCTTAAGTTATGATTAACATAATCGGCCTACTAAGCGTACTATTCACAACACCATCACCCTGCTTGAGACCCAGCATTCATTATTGGATAATATTCGACCGAATAGACCACATAGCGCACAGCATATAGCAGCCGTAGCTGAGAGTGTACACGAAAACCGTGAAGAGTCAAACTTCGCAGCAACTCGGACTTACGTATGAAACGACTAGGCGAATTTTAAGGGGCTATACCAGTGTGACGCATGAAAAATTAGGCGATTTTCGTGAATTTTTTAGGAAAAAGTACGCGATTGAATATTTCGAACTTCTTTGAACGTAATAAGGTATATTTTCAGTTATATTTTAAGATTTTTTTTTTACAAAAATGTTGAAAAATAGCGGAGTTATGGGCCGTCTTCGGAGGTGCCAAAAAAAAGTGTCCCAACAGCTGGCATGATTCCAGCCGAATGAGTAGCTGAAACAAAAAAATTTGAAAAGTTTATTAAACTTAAAGATATTTCCTATACAATGAACTACGATTTTGAAAAATAGCAAAAATTAACAAAATGGTGTAATTTAAAAAAAAAAAAAAAAATTGTTTTTTTAGGAAAAAAATGGTCGTTTTTTTAATGCAAAATTGACAATTTTCAATCAATCAAAAAGCTCGTAGTCCATTGTATAGTAAATGTATCGATCGACCAATTTCTGGTTGAGTTATCATGCCAGCAATTTTGAAAAATTTATATATGTATGTTTGTACCTCCGAGCGGTCGCTCTTCAGAACGCTGCCATCCGAAAACTATTCAAGATACGACTTTCCCGACTTCACAGGATATTTACGGAAACATATTCTATCGAAAAAGCAAATAAAAAATTTTTTTTTTTTTTTTGAAAGTGTCACACTGGCTCCTTAAGTCGAGATCCTTAATTGAAAGTATGCAAAATACAGCTTGTGCAAGAACTGCAGCCGCACGCCCTTCCCAAGCGACATTGCTTCGTTCTATGGGCTCTTGAAAAGTTCCATTTCTGGCTCAATGGGAAACGAAAAGCAACATGAAAAGATTCAAGAGCAGCTATTTCAGCCAGAAAAAAACTATTTGGTGTGGTTTGTGGGCCAGTAGAATTATCAGTCCACATTTCTTCAAAAATGATGCGGGTAAGAACGCAACCGTCAATGCAAAACCGTTAACGCAAATTCCATCGCAAACTTAAAAGACCCGCTTCAGCGCGCAAATATTAAAAAAGGAGATTACTTTGACTAGAACATGTTGACAGTTACTTTCTGATTAAATATAAAATAATATCACTTTCAATTCAATTAGAGAATAAAACCCGCGCAACAATTTGAGATGCAAGCAAGGGAGAGAACTAAAACACATAAATCCGCAAGCAAGCCGCACGTCACCTGTCACTTGTGGCATATGCGTCACACACGCGCATAAATATTTTATGTCGTTTAATACGTCGGGCTTTTTATGCAAATATAGTGGTGCACTTACAGTTATGTGTGCGTATGTATGGGTGAGCATAAGTTTGGCGGTTAGCAAGTTGGTGAGTTGGCACAAAAAATGCATGCAACGCATAATTAAAATTAATTAAAATTCACAACTGCCACTGCAACATTTTGTGGCACATTAAAAGCGATGTGCGCTGCTAACTACAGCGGCAGCGAAGCGTTAATATATATATGTATGTATGTATATATTTTTTCGATTTCTTTCGTTGAAATCGCTGCAAAGGCTTGGCGTCAGCGGCAACAAGCGAAAAGTGCCACGGCAAGATTGTAATTATGTGCAACGCGCCAGCAGGGGGGTGGGGAGGCTGCCTAACTTTCACTATATACTTTACATTCGTGCATTTGCTACACCATTTATACTACTTTCAGGAAGTTGCAACCTTTTCATGGCTGCTGCAACAATGTCAGCCGTGCGGATTTGGCTTATGGCGCTCGGTTTTTTTTTCTGTGAATGAATATTTCTTATGCACATTTTTATTTTTGCTGTACTACAAAATGAAGTTATGACAAGTTGGTAATTATGTTAAAGTACAAAAGTTGCGCCAGCGAGTTGACGCTTCTTTGCCTTTGCCTTTGTGCCTTGATGCACTTTTTACGCGCTGCCCTTTAGACCTTGGCGCGCTAATGACAGTCGCAGCTTCCGCAGTGTCCGTGGTGTTAGTGAGAGCTAATGAAATTCTTTGCATAAATCAAAGTAGCGAAGACAAAGCAATGCGGAAATCTAGTTGGCTAAGTTTTAATGAGTTTCTTGTCAATTATACAAAGATATGAAATTAATTACAACGACGCCGAGCAAACGCAGCGCACTCGACAATAATTGCGCGCGGTAAATATTGGAAATGCCTCGAAGCGCGGCAGCTAACGGCATTGCTGTGTGCTAAGTTCATACTCAAGGATATTGATGGCAAGGATATTGATGACTTTTGAAGCCTGTCCGTAAGCTATGCAGCAGTGCGAATGCTTATGCTCGGACCAAATGTCAAAAAGTCAATGGGGAAGCAGTAAAATTTGAAAAATTGCTAGCAGCATAAACATCAGCAGTTGTAGCATATTTTGCGGCGCCAGTCAGCACACACACACAAACACATATATACAAACACAGACACACAAACACATATGTATATACAAACACATATACACAAACACATATACACAAGCACAGACATATAAACACATTCATACAAGTACCCAAATACGAACATCAAAATGCTACCTACGCGCCTCCCCACCACCACCCGCAGTGTTAGCAACTGCTACTCAATTTCAAAAATTGCCAAATGGCTGGCAACTTAACACAATGTTGGCCCCGAAATGCCAAGCAATGAACAATCAATTGCTTCGTGCCGACCAGCGCCGCAGCCAGACAAAAGGCAGCCAACGGGCCCGACAACGACGCAACGAGCAAACGAGGCAATCAAATTGGCGGTGAGGAGCGGCAGAAAAACTGCAACAACTCCACATACATACACACAGACACAGACATCTACACACACACACACTGCCCACGTGCGTTGTAATGTTACAAGAACGTGTTGTTTTGCTTTACGAATATTTATTGGTAGGATTGTGCGGTTAAGAGCCGACGACGCCGTCGTATACTGCCGTTCGGTTTGCTTGCATGTGGGTGTGTTGTTGCAATTGGCAATAAAACCTGTCTATGACTGCAGCCGTTTAAGTGGTGAGGGCCGCACTTTTACAATAACAACAAGAAGTGAAAGCTTTTACATGTGTTTACATGTGTATTTGTGTATGTGTGTGGCTGTAAATTAAAGCGTGCAGGAGGAGCTGACAGCAAGCAAGACATATGCGACATTCTGTAGACAGTCGAGCACACACATACATACATGCAATCGGCAGAGCAAACATGCCAGAAACAACAACGATTGACAGCATAACAACAACTACATTAACAGCAACAATAATGATGAAAGCCAAAAGAAAAAACAACAACAACAATAGTGGTGAAAACAACAACAACAACAACAACAACAACAACAATGATGATGATGATGATGATGATGGAAAAACAACAATAACAACAATAATAGTGGTGAAAACAATAGCAACAACAACAATGATGCAAACAAAAACAACAATAACAGCAACAATAGTGGTGAAAACAAAAACAACAACAACAATAACAGCAATAATAGTGGTGAAAACAATAGCAACAACAACAATGATGCAAACAAAAACAACAATAACACCAACAATAAGGGTAAAACACAATTACAACGACAATAATCATGCAAACAAAAATAGCAATAACAACAACAATAGCAATAGTGGTGGAAACAATAATAACAACAACAAGAATGATGCAAACAAGAACAACAATAACAGCAACAATAGTGGTAAAAACAAAAACAACAATAACACCAACATCAGCAGTATAAGCAGTAAATACAACAAAAATAACAACAACTACAGCAGTGGAAATGCACGACAATAGCGTTAGCAATTTTTGTGGCTTTTTGTTCGTATTGGCATGCATTTGTTTTGGTTTCTATTGTTGCAAACAACAACAACAAAACGCAATTTCATTTTGTATGCTCGTCCCAGCAACCATTGTCAACTGCTGCAGCAACTAAGATAATTGTTGACCAAACCAAAGAAAAGCGAAAAATCAAGAGACACGGTGTGCCGAAGAACTTCAAAACTAGAAATAATGTGATTGATAATACCGAAACTCGGTACTTAAAAACCATTTTGTTTTTTATTGAAAGTTGTGTATATTAAAATGTATAGCAAGGAGTTCTTGATATACCGTTCAAAATTACTTGAAAAGGGAAGAAGGGTAATATGCCTCGAAACGCTTAAGGGGTTGGGGGTAGTTAGAATTTTCAAAAAATTATTATTTTTTTTTTGCATTTTCGTTAAGTAAATATTCTCTGAAAATTTTACGTTGATCCGATAATTAGTTTTTGAGTTATTCGAGAAATAAAAAGAGAGCTCGGGCACTTCTAAGCGCTAAAACCGTTCAGTAGATTTTAATGAAATTTATACAGCTTTTAGAATACGTAATAAACTCGGGCCTGATCGAAGGATTTTTATTTTTCAGAAAATTTCGATTTTTTAAGACCAATTAACTGTTGATTTTTTTCTCAAAAATTTAGAAAAAATTTCCTGAGGCCGTCATTTTGTTAATTTTGAAAACAAAATAAAATCCTTCGATGAGGCCCGGGATTATCTATTTATAAAACAAATTTTTTTTGTCCGATTGTTTTTAGAGGAACCTCCAAGGACTTATGCTTGTCACCGCAAGTACCTTTTTTGGAACAGGGTGAACTATAACTTTGAAAATTAATTTTTTCTTTTTAATTTTCGTGACTTCAAGTCAACACATCCCATAATAATTCCATATTACTAGTTTTGTAAAATAACATGATTTAGTAGCAAAAAAAATACTGAAAACTCTCATTTTTTCGTGCCTCTGACTACCTCTAACCTCTTAAGTCGAAGCCTCCGAAGCGTCACATACCTTACCAAAACCCAACATTTTTTTAACTAAAAACAAGAAAAAACGTTATCCAAACCAAGAATACCCTTAAGAAGTTTCTATACAAGAATTTTATTTTGTTGTTCAGTTTGTATGCCAACTATATGCTACAGTGGTCCGATCTGAAACATTTCTTCACATATTTCAGGGTTATCTTAGTAAATAATCTATACCAAATTTCATGGAGATAGTCTTGAAAGAATAAAAGAGTTGTATGGAACACTAAACTAGTTTTGATGCTCAGTTGGAATCTCCGCTATACATTCCGACGAAAAAACACCCGGGAATTATAAATAAAACGCAAACTATTTAATTATTCATCTCTATTTATTTTATCGCCTTCAAAATAATCGCCACCAGATGCAATTCTCTTATAAAACCGATTTTCCCAGCCCACGAAGCACTTTTTGTAATGGCCTTCAGCTGCTTCAGCGAATTTTGTTGTATCTCTTCGATCGACTGAAATCAGGTTCCACGGAGCGGAAACTTTAGTTAGGGAACAAGAAAAAATCCCACGGAGTACAATCTAGTGAATACGATGGTTGATCGATGGTATTCATTGTGTTTTTGGCTTTAAATTCGGTCACAATCGTGGCTCAATGCGATGGTGCATTATCATCGTGTAAAATCCAGGAGTTGTTCTTCCACAAATCCCGCCGTTTTTGAGGGATGTTCTCACATAAATGCCTCAATACGCCCAAATAGAACTCCTTATTGATCGTCTGTCCCTCCGGAATAAATTCTTAATGCACCAAACCACGAACATCGAAAAAACCCCTGAACATCACATTGATTTGTGAGCGGCTTTAGCGTGGCTTTTTGGTTTCGGCTGATTTTTTCCTTCCATCTCGATGATTGTTGACTTGATTTCATGCCAAACTCATAAAACTCTATGAATGAAGGATCGGAATTCGCACGATCAAGCATGTCCAAAGAGACCTATTTACAGTACTTTAAAAACAAAAATCAGCTTTATCGGAACGAGTCGAGGAAGAACACGTTTCATGGCCAAAATATCTACCAAAATCATTCAAACAGACCCGCGAGAGATGTTGAGCTCTCTTATCATCTCTCTAACGCTTCTCTAATGAATTTCGAGCACCATATCTTTCTTTAATATCTTCATCACTTAAAAAGGTCGAAGGACGTCCAGAGCGAGGTATGTCTTCTCGACCGTCTTTGAAGGCTTTTTACCACTCGTAAACTTGTATTTTTTTTTATAAAACTGAATCACTGTAAGTCTTTTCCAACATTCGTGACGATTCCGCACACGTCATCTGGTTAGAAATACAAAATTGAGACAAATTCTGCATTCCATATTTTTACCCATTGTAAAAATCACAAAGCATTAATGAGCAAAGCATTACAAGCTCTGGTCGACCTATCGTTGAAAAAGTCGATGAAATTATGAAAAAAATTGACCAGGACCGTCGCATAAGCAGCCATGACATCGGTAAGGAACTTAACATTCATTATCAAACGGTTTGGAACCATTTTAAATAGGTTGGCTACAAAAAGAAGCTCGATGTTTCGGTACCACATGAATTGTCACGATTCTTTGCTGAAACGAAAGAAAATCGAACCATTTCTTAAGGTAACAGAAGACGAAAAGTGGAACAAATACGACAATAATGTACGAAAAACATCAAGCTTCAAGCGTGGTGAAGCTCAACAAATGGACCCAAAGCCAGGATTGACGCCTCAAAAGATTATGCTGAGTGTTTGGTGGGATTGGAAAGGAATCATCCACAAAGAGCAGCTCCAGCCTTGCCGAACGATTTATTTTACATTTCACTGTTAATAACTCATGAGATTGAAGCAAGCAATTGAGAAAAAACGGCCAGAAATGATCAACAGAAAGGACTTAGTTTTCCATCAGGACAACGATAGCCCATACACATATTTGATGACTCGGAAAAACTGGGAGGGCTTGGCTGGGAAGTTTTGATGCATCCACCATATAGCCCTGACCTTGCACCATCGGACTACCATTTGTTTCGGTCAATGCATAACTCCCTTAATGGTGTGAAAAGCCTGTGAAAATTACTTGTCCGAAAATTAAAAAAAAAATGTGCGTAGCTCGCTCTCTAGAAGTAGCACCCCTACCGACACTGTAAAAGTGGATGAAACCGGATGACAACCTCGCCTACTCCCCATATAACAGTTCTGTTAAAAACTAAGTACGTTATAAAGCAATAACTAAATACGCCAGAGACATTCAACTGTACAGCCGAAACGGTACGAGCGGGCTTTTGATTAGCCTTGGTCAAAATAATACGATGGGCTTGACACCGCTCACATTATGGTTAAAATCTATATCTCAGGACCTACCTACTCGACCGATTTCAACCAAACTTGACAGGTAATATTATCCGGACATCCCTACATTAGTGTGAAACCATGGATAAGCCAACCTGCGGAAGAAATGTGACGAGAAATACCGATCAAATCATGGAAAACATCGTGTTAGACCGGCATGTGGCATCTCGTGACATCGTCCAGAAAATGGGAGTTAGTCACCAAACCATTTTAAACCATATGCAGAAGGCTGGATACACAACAAAGATTGATGTTTGGGTGCCGCATGATTTGACTCAAAAAACCCTTCTGCACCGAATCAACACCTGTGATATGCTGCTGAAACGGAACGAACTCGACCCATTTTTGAAGCGTATGGTGACTGGCGATGATAAAAGGATCACATACGACAATATCAAGCGAAAACGGTCGTGGTCGGAGGCCGGTGAATCTTCCCGAACAGTGGCCAAACCGGGATTGACAACCAAAAAGGGTTTGCTGTGTGTTTGGTGGGATTGGAAGGGAATCATGCACTATGAGCTGCTCCCATATGGCGAGAGGCTTAATTCTGCCATCTAATGCGAACAACTGGAGCACTTGAAACAGGCGATCGACCAGAAGCGTCCAGAATTGGCCAAAAGGAAGGGGGTAGTGTTCCACCAAGACAACGCTAGACCACACACTTCGTTGATGACTCGTCAGAAGCTACGGGAGCTCTGATGGGAGGTTTTATCGCATCCACCATATAGCCAGGATATAGCGCCAGGTGATTACGACCTGTTTCTGTCCATGGCGAACGCCCTTGTTGGTGTAAAGTTGAACTCAAAAGAGGCTTGTAAAAAGTGGCTGTCCCAGTTCTTCGCAAATAAGAAGGGGGCTTCTACGAGGGGGGTATTCTGAAGTTGCCGTCTAGATGGAAACAGATTATCGAACGAAACGACGCATATTTGAACTAAATCCGATCACTGTAACACTTTTTATAAAGCATTGAATAAAGAGCAAAAAGGCGGAAGGGAGATATTTGACAACCTAATAGGACTACAACCATGCCGACTTCCCATAAAACACAATTTTCTTGTAATTCTTTGACTTTTCAGTACACAAATCAAGAGCCAAACAGTGTATTCGGAAAAAACCTTTCACGAGTACTGCCTTTGAGGTGTGCCGCCTTATGACTATCAATATTTTCTTTTCCCATGTACCATGATGCACCCTAACCTAATATAATTCTGGCATTGGTACTATAAAGTCTTCAATAAAAAAAGTCGGTGGCATTGATACCAAGGCAACTTAAAATTAATATCAGTGGCAACACGAAATCGTTTCTTTAATTCACAATCCTTAACAAGCTTCAAAGAAACTGTCATACTCGAAGCACAAAGCACGCAGGTAATAAACTTTTTGCCCGGCAATCGATTGAGTTAGGCGCACAGTGCAGCAATAAGAGAACACGTGCTGCAATCAAAACGGCAATAGAATTATAAAGCAAAAGGTAAACAAAAACTTGGGAAAAGAAATATGTGCCAGATAGAGGACAATACGCTGCACCAAATGGACTCGGGAGTGCAATGTACGTACAAATTGCATTTGAACGAGACAAAAAAGAGCGCGACTATTACTACGTGCCTGTACGGACTGTGATACATAACGGATCCTTTTTTTACACAACGCTGCATTTAAAGTTGTTTATGCGTTTCCATGCGCTGCAATGCGACACATATTCAACTGATGGACGGACATGCAAGTCAACAGCAAAGCAACAAACAATCAATGAGCGAAATGAGTGGAGAAATGGGCAGCGTGCACTTGAGTTGTCGCTGTGCTTTGCCAGCGACTCAATGCACGTACGAGTCCTACAAGTCCTGTCGCATGCGTACGGCGCGCCAATGAATGGCAACAAATCAAACGATTGCGTTTCTAACGGACAATCGCTGAAGTGCACGCTTGCGTACGGCGCGTGTGGAAGTGGAGAGGGGGTGGCGGAGAAGTACACTTGCCATTCACGGATATCTGCTGGACGCGTAGCACGGCTTTGGCGCTAAGCCAGGACCTTGTATGTTGATGCGGTGAGCTGGGTACAGAGTTGAATGACAGCCAGTCGGTTGGAGGTAGAAACAAGTGTAGGAAACATGGAATATGAGTAATAGCTGCCGGCTGCCATTAAGGGGTGCCGCACTTTCGAACAATTACGAAAGTCTGCACTTGAAATTGAGAGCATGGCAGGGGTCATTCTTACAACGCTAAAAGCAAGAAAGCGCTCAGTCCACTCCAACACAAAGCTTACCGAAATTTCTTTGCCTGGACGTCGGTGTATGTAACGGACGCACATCAACTTTTGCAATACACCAGTTGAGTGTATGATTTGTGATTGATTGATTGCTTTTCGGCCAGCGCGGGTTTGAGGTTAGCGCATGCTTTTTCTTATCATAACGTTTGTACATGCCGAGGCTGGCATTTCGAGATATTTACATTGTGCAAAGCAGCAAAAAAGGAAATAGAAGAAAAACGAAAACAACAACAACAACATGAAGGATCATTAAATTTGCGGCCTAATTGCCAACGCGGCAGCAAGCTGAGGGCAATAGCACACACAACCGCAAACACAAGGATCAATACAAGCAGACTACGCAGCCGAAGGATCCAGTGATGACTATCGTGTCTATTCGGTTTTTGTTGGACATTAATTACGCTTGAATTACGATTGTCCGAAATTCTCATTAAGCGCAACAGCGGATAGACAGACAGCTAGCGCAGCCAGAGTAGGTAGGTAGACAGGTCTGTAGCCCATAAGCCATAAGTCGGTTTGTGGTCACGGCGGCGACGGAAATTTTGAGCAATTTTCGCTTTTATTAGTTTTGCGCTGGACTTGTGTTGTTGTGTGCGCTGGACAAAAGGCACTAAAACGAATTTATTATTTCCTTTGTTTATTCAACCAAAATGGCGAGGTAAACACGTCATTCTCTGGCTCTTTTGTTGTTTTGCTTTGCGCGGCAAAATGAAAATACACACACACACATATGTAGTTTGCTGTTAGAACACTGAAACAAGCAAATATTGAATGTTCCGTTGACATGAGCTCGTAAAATTTAGTTTGTATGTCACTTCGAGCGCATAAATAAAGCACAATTTATCGGTTATCACGTGATTGCCAATACATATACAGGGTGGCGCACGAATCGTGCTACAAAAATAAACCATTACAGTTTCTTTTTAATCAACGCATTACATTTATTTATTTATTTTTTTTTTTTTTTTTGTATTGTATAGCAAATTCTATTTTATTTTACATTAATTATTTTGAAAAATTATGGACCGTAAATGAGCTCCATGCTCAGCCTCAGCCTAATTAGAAAATTATTCATTGCGGCCTGAAGGATTTAAGGGGTTAGGGGTTGTTAGAATTTTCAAAAAATTAATTTTTTTTTTGCATTTTTGTTAAGTCTAATATCTTAAAAATATTCTCTGAAAAATTCACGTTGATCCGATAATTAGTTTTAGAGTTATTTGACAAATAACAAAAAGAGCTCGGGCACTTCAAAGCAAAAAGGCAAACTTTAAACGCGTTTTTCTCAAAACTATGTTTTTTGCACTGGCGACAACTGTAACTCGAAAACCGCTCAGTAGATTTTAATGAAATTTTTACAGCATAATATACTCGGGCGCGATCGAAGGATTTTTGTTTTTTCAAAATTTCGATTTTTTAAGACCAAAAAATTAGAAAAAAAAATTCCTTTTTTTGAAAAAAAAAAAATAAAATCCTTCGATCAGACCCAAGATTATCTATTTATAAGACTATTTTTTTTTTGTCCGATTGATTTTAGATGACTCTCCAAGGACTTATGGTATTCAACTACAACTTTAAAAATTAATATTTTTTTTTTTAAATTTTCGTGACTTGAAGTCAACACATTCTATTAATAATGCCATATTACTACTTTTGTAAAATAACATGATTTAATAGCAAAAAAAAAATTACTGAAAATTCTAATTTTTTGGTGCCTCTGACTACCCCTAACTCCTAAAGTCGAGTTTACCTCAATAAACGATTTAATGGACTGCTTCAGTCAGATTTCTGGATTTTGTTTTGCTCACCATTTCCTTAACATCTTTATATATGAAAATTACCTGTCACGTCGTTTGTCCGCGATGATAGACTCTCCTAAACTACTGAACCGATGTTAGTAAATTTAGCACACTGTGTCCAGTTTGAAGCAACTTAGAAGATAGGATAGTCAAAACAATTCAGAAATAAGAAATACAGTAAAAACTGCATTAAATGGGCGCTCTATTAAGCGGATAACTGCACAAAAAGGCTGGTTCATCAGTGTCTGTTTATGGAAGATTTCAATGTAAGTAATATGTATATTTCTCAACATACGCCAATATATAATACAGTTGAACTTACATAACTCAAACTTCTATAACTCGAAGTTCTAAAAAACTCGAACTCTTAATTAGCAATAAAAGTTAAATATCGAACAAATTTCCTCCCAAAACTCGAATATTTTTTGTGGATTATAGTGATTCGAGTTAGGAAAGTTCAACTGTAATTATAATTTTCAGTAAAACGTCAAACCTTAAGGGCCATTTTCTCAATGTTTGGTTAACAGCCATTTGTCTGTTAAGTTCTGGTAAACTTAACCAATGTTCCTACTTTCGGTAAAGAATCTTTTTTTTAACTAGAACTGACAGATGACGTTAACCTAACTGAGAAAACAGCCTTAAATTATTTTTTATTATTTTTTCCATTGACATTTATTTGTATGAACATTTTCAAAATTCAACCTCAAGTACAATCCCCTGGAGTCTTATACCGACAAAATCGACAAAAAAAAATTTTGCCTTTATTCGTAAATAAAATTTTCTCTGCATTGAATAGTTTATTATATTAATAATTCTTTAAAATGTACTACTACTACTAGTAATCCCATAAAAGCAAGTCTGGTGGAGTCAGGTCAGATGACCTTTGGGCCAACGGAAAGTGTAATTTCTTGATATTAATTCGTTTTCAAAATTTCGTTCGAGCGCCGCAATAGCGCGGTCTGGCTGTATGAGCAGTTGCCCCATCTTTCTGAAACCAAACGTTATTTAAAAGGATACGTCTCCGGCGTAGTTCTATGTAAAAAAACTCATTCATTAACTTTAAACAACGGTAACCATTGGGGGTTACTGTTTTTCTTCAAAAAACCATGACCCGACAATACACCAGCCACACAGTGACGCGTTCTGTGTGAAGTTCCGTCTCGTGGATTTTTTTCTGGATTTGATTCATCCCATGCACGGCAATTTTTCTTACTTACATACATTTCTGTTTAGATAAAAATGGACCTCATCAGACATAAACAGGCAATTTATCAGATTATTATCTTCTTCGACCAATTCAATGATTTTTCGGCACAATTCCAGGCGAATAGGCAAATCTAGAGGGTTCAAGCGGCTTGTTGCTTAAACTTTGCACAGAAACAGGTTTACATCATCACGAATTATCCGTTGTAATGACCGTCTCACAGTGTTGCGAAACTGGAATTTTTTGGAAATCATATTGCCTAAACTGTAATTTTAATTGTATCGATGAGAAACTTCTACAGATTGGTCAGAATGAAATCCCAAACAGAATAAGTGAAAAAAAAATTTACACCGAAAAAATTGTTGGGCCAAATTTTCAACAAAAATCAAAAAAAAAAAAAAAACGTTGTTCGAAAAATTTACAAAAAAAATTAATTTTAATTCTTCTTTTATTTCTGATAGATAAATACCCTATGATTAGTTTTTTAAATAAAGTATAGGGTGGTCCGAACAAGAATTATAAACGTATTCTAACGTATACGATATTTGTTGAAAAACTCTGAAATTTTATATAAAACCAAAATCTATTTCATTTCTTATTTGAAAAGTGGCAATAAAAGCTTTAATTTGATACCGGTTTGGTCAATAGCTTCAGTTTTAAGAGAGTTATGCTCATTTTTGTGGAGTGCTAGAATAGATGTAGAATAAAAAAAAATTTGAAGATAATATTTTATAAGACAGGCATATTTTATTGCATTCTACAGAAAAATTACAAATTATCAGTCATCAACCAATAAGTTCATTGCTTCCTCTGATAATTTCAGGTGTTTCTTCTCCTTCAGTATTCTCCTACTTGTGATTGCGGGGACAGAATTGGCGAGCAGATAATGTAATATGTCTTCACAATTGTCTTTTCTTGATGTTTTCCTCGTATGGTAAAGCCTTGTGTTTCTGAAGTCCTTGTTTCCTGCTTCCAATGCTTCTTCTGATAGTTGCCCAATGGGAACCAAAAATGAACGAATTATTTCAGCTCCATGAATAAGAACCTTGTGGACAGTTGGTGGCATATAATGCCACGAATATTTCTTTACACAGAGACCAGCAGTTTCTTTTCCGTACTTAGAGAACTTATCGCAGTCTATCTTATATCCAGAAGTTATAGCTTGAAGAATACTAGAAAACCTTCTTATAAGTTCGGTATCTACTCCTGTGGCCAGAGCGGTTTCCTCAGGATCACTAAAGAATTTCCTTGCTGTGTTGCCGTCATTAGTTGTTCCACTTCCTTGTTTCACAACATCAACAGTTATTTGGAGCTGATCTTTCAGATTTTGTTGAACTTCCTTTTTTCTTTGATCACTAATAATCTTCTCATCTTCACTGAGCTTAGTTCTCTTTGTTTCCCCTGCCTTGCGTGGGATGACGGAAAGTCACCCGAAAACCAATATGATTAAATTATTCAATAAGTGATTCCGAGAATTTCCATTCTATTTCTATGGAATAAATACTGAGAGTGATATACTAAAATCGCTATAACTCCCAGGAGGGCAGGTATGGGCAGCTGATTTTTTCACAGTTCGTTGAGAACAAATTATGTAACATTTCTGTAGTGGTTTGGAACTGAGACTCTCTGGGACTTTTTAGATATTGCTTACCTAACCCAAATTTAAAGGAAAAATGGACCTTTAGGCGGGTTTTCGCTCTAAAAAAGGTGTATATGAAAATGTCTCAAACAACATTTCTTTGTTTTACAGAAGATACTTGTCCAAAGGCAGATTTTTTCCGAATCAAAATATCTGTCACCAAAATCAAATGAGATCATTTTGAATACAGCCCTGAAATCCCCTCTTTTCGTGAAAATTTTGTATATTTGACTTCTAAAATCAATTAAAAATCAACGGGCCAACATAAAAATAAGCTTTATGTGTTTTTTGTTTACTTGGAATGTCTGTGACAAAATTGCATCATTAAAAACACTGAAAAAAATAAGCGGAGAAAAGTTACTTTTCCACTAGCCGCAACACAGTGCGTCTGCCAACTTCAAGTTGCGCCGATTAGTTGCGAGTCGAAACTGTTGGATTTCCCGGAATTGACGCTGTAACAGTCGCAATTGTTTCTCTTACACGAACAAGATGGTCTTCTTGCGATATTTCCAGATTCGGCAAATATGTTTACCAACCTCATAATGTTCCATCTAATCGGTTGCCAAATTACTATTATCCTTAATCCACTTAATGGTGGTAATGATGACTTGCTATGTGAAGAGATGATGAACTTTGCACTAAAGCAAAGTCGTAAAAATTCAGGAACTTATTTAGAGCGGAATGGAAAAAAGTCTTATAGGCTACAACATAAAAGCACGAAATATTCCCAAATAGTTTTAGAGTGCTACTGTCATCAAAAAATAGATAGTCTTCCTGAAGTCCATAAAGTGCATTCAGCGATTTATGCTATGAGTGAAATTATTCAACAAAGATTCCATTAAATTTTGTTACGGAATCAAATTTCTGACGCCGAAACGTCCAGGATGCTGGACAAGACCTTCGGTAATAATTGGTTGTCGCGGACAAGTTTTTGATTGGTACAATTTATTGGAAAAGGGTCGAGAACGCGTTGACGGCAAACCATGTCCAGGACGGCCATCAACAGCAACTGATGATCAGCACGTCAATAAAAAACAGGAACAGGGTTTGTCCGGAAAGCAATAGGACTGATTATCTTCCGCCGCGACTGTACTTCGGAGCGTGCGCGCACCGACTGGATTCGATAGATGGTGTTCCTAGGTAACGAACGAGCGGCTGGTCAGTTGTCTCCGAGCACCTGGAGAATCAGGACAAACATTTTCGCGCGACGTGTTTCTGAGAGTGGTGCAAGCCTAAAATGCAGCGTTCGTTAGAGAAGAGGTACGCTATTAAATTCTGCGGGAAACTCAGTAAATCTGCGACAGAGACGTTTGATATGATCAAGCAGGCTTACCCAGATGTTGCTTTAGCAAGAAGTGGTGTGTTTCGGTGGTACCAGACCTTTTTGGAGGGCCGAAAAGTAGTCGCTAATGAAGACCGGGTTTGGAGACCTGCAATTTCGACAAACACCGACAATGTGACTCGTGTGCGCAAATTTTTGAACTCAGACTAGTCAGTCGACGAAGTATTCGTTTAATTGCCCAGATGTTAAATTTATCAAAATCTGGCGTTCATGACATTGTGACGAAGCACTTGAACATGCGCAAGGACGACCAGAATTGCGGCGAGTGGAAGTGTGCCAAGAAAATTTGAACATGTGTACAAGTGACCCCCAATTTTTGAATAACGTAATCACAGGTGACAACGAGTCATGGATCTTTGTGTATGATACCGAGACAAAGCGGCAATCTTCCGAGTGGTCTCAAGGCTATTCCGAAGAATCTCTTCCGTGTTTATCAGTAAATTTGAGTGCAAAAAATTCATCCTCAAGCATTTTTTATGGCTATAATTTAAGGGAACAGAACCCTAATTCGTAAAACTAAAAAGGAGTTCTTAACACCCAAAAACTGGTTGATTTAATTTTTTTAGATACCCGGAAGAATCAGTCACATTCGGGTAATTTCGTAAAACAGGTATAAAATTCCAGAAATTTTTGCAAGTTAATTCAATAAAAACAAGACATGACTGTAGCATAAGATTACGCGCCTAAACTCATTCTTCTATTCAACAAAAGAGGTACATACATATATATGTATGTGAAAACAGCTGGTCACTTGAAGCCATTAATTAGATTCCACAGCTGAGAAAATGTGCAAAATTAACACTAACAAGATGACTGCGAACAATAAAAGACGACCTAAACACATTTATGCAGATTTAGCATTTTTATTGAAGACATTAAAATATTTGCGCCGCGAGTAACATCTGTTGGGTAGCTGCGGCACCTCTGTTAACTAATATCTCATTTAGACATAACAACACAACAACAAGCCAGCAATAAAGTTAGGTAACGAAAACGAAAACAAAAAGTTAAAGTGCTAAAAAGCCAAAAGGCGCAGAAGATGCTCATAGACGCGAACTGGAATTTATCAACACTAACACTAACAACGACAACAACAACTAAATTGACGACAATTAAGTGGGAATGCAAGGAAAGCAAAAAAGGCAGGCACAAACTAAACATTTAATATTTACTTGGCGCAAATTTGCAGATATCTAAATTTTTGGCCAAACAAAAACGAAATTAGTGAGTAAACAAATTAGAGAGCATCACACAAAATTATGCGCGCTTCGAAATTTTCCTGTTGGCAGCGAAATTCCGCAAAGTTATGCAGGCGGTTGTGTTGGAGAGGAATGTAGCTGTAAGTAGGCAATCCCGTTAGTTATTTAATTTATTACAAGATTTTTTGTGTATGTTGTTTGATTACCGCAAAAAATGGTACACTTTTGCTTTTTGTTCTCTCTATTCGTTACCGAGTTGTTTGTTCGATTCGCCGCTCACCATAAATATTCAATATTCATTAACTATGTTTACTGCAGGCTGAGATATTTTACGTAGCATATGAAGAGACCTCTAGAAAGAATTCCTAAAAGAGACCGGAATATCTTCAGGCCTTCTCTTACATTCTAGGCTAGCACAGATTGAATATTATGAAGTTGAAAACACAACACAGCAGTCAGACGAAAATGTTCTTCAAAAAATTTAAGAGATAAAGTCTCAACCAAAGCAATTTTACAGAAAAAGTTGGAATATTCTTTGAGAAATAGGTTAAGAGTTGAGACAAGTGCGATTATCTTGCTTTGAAGTATAGCTTTGATGTAGTAGGTTTTAAACTGGTTCGCACCTTTAAGATTATCTCCACAGATCTATAAGTTCACGACGTTTTTATAGTTAGAACTTCAATTTTATCTATCAACAGCTCAGAGCGAAACTTCCACTTGATTTTTACTAGATCAATTACAATCTTAGGATTGGTAGTCAGACCAAACCCGAAATCGCAAACGGACTTAGTTTAAGTTCACAAGCAGAAACATACTTCACTACATATGTATAGATCTGTAATTTGGTACAGGAATTGCAGTAATAAGAGGCAACTGTGGGGAGAAAATTTTGAAAAAATTGGCGCGTTCCCGCCTTCTAGTAAGTTTAACGCATGAGATATATGCAACAAAAACCAGATTTATTAGAGAACGTGTACCGGCAGTATAAAAATTAAAGAAAACGGATGATAAACCCGATCACTTCCCACATAACGGTACTAATTAAAACTACTAAAAGCGAGAAAAATCAATAATTGAATACACCAGGGACACTAATTTTACCCCCGACACGGAATGAGAGGGCTTTATAGGAGCCGGGGTCAAAATTGGACGATAGACGTGGCACTGCCCACTTTTAGATGAAAACACGTATCTCGAGACCCGTCGAACCGATTTCAACCAAATTTGGTACGTGGCAATCCGCTGACATTTTTTTAGTTGATTCGGATGGAAGATGAGATGCTTTTTCACGTGATAGAATCCAAAAAGTTAGCACGTTAGCTCCCTTTTCGTAGACCAGGTCACATATAAATCAAGAAGGAATTATTATATCAGGATAAAACTTTGCACGAATAGTGCATTTGAGGTGTGCCACCTTATGGCTAAAAATTTACTGAATCGAACCAAAAATGCTCAAGCTTCGAGGCGCTGAATATGTGGACCCAGTGCTTAAGTTGACTTTTTATCGAAATGTAAAATGTATAATTCAAATTCAGAGAAAATCCGTTCCTGATAGTCGCATATCTGTGTGTCAAAAATGAGTTGAATCGGGTCAATACTTCGCTTAGCGCTTATAAAATATCTTATATTAAGGTTTTCAAAGTTCCGGGTGACTTAATACCCGAACTTAGTTCTTCCTTACTGGTTTTGTATTATTGTTATTTCAGTATGTCTTTAGTAGTATTTCTTTTCTACAATCGAACACATTTTAGTAAACTAAATGTATCTTATTTCTGTACTTATACGACATTCACCTTAAATATAGCACCCTTCAGGAATGATACCATGATATCTTCCCAGCGAGCATTCTTTTGAGATCTGAGAACAAGAAATAGTCGCTGGAGGTCAGAACTGGCGAATACGGTGGATTCGATAGCAATTCGAAACCCAATTTATGGATTTTTGCCATAGTTTTTTCTAGCCGACTGTTGCGTTTTTTTACGGTCTGAATCGGATTTATGGTATGGTGTGCAATTCACTCGGATGACTGTCGTTTGGACTTCGGAGTGAAATGATGGAGCCCTGTTTCATCCATTCTTTTATATCGAAGCAAAAGCTCATGGTTTATTACGCTTTAACATCTCTAAACTCTGCTCCGAATCATCAACTCGTCGTTATTTTTTTGGTCAAAGATGAGCTCGCGCCGCACCCACTTTATACAGAGCTTTCTCATACACAAATAATAGTGAATGAAATGATGTACACCTTCAGTTGATATCTTTAGATTGACTGCTGTTTCCAACAACTCCACTTTACGGTTATCCAAATTTATTTTGTAAAAATTTTTGATGTTTTCGTCGGTAACAACTGCTTTTAGGCGTCCACAAGTTTCACAAGAAGTGAAAAAAGCTTTTAAGGTACAATTAATACTTTGCTTTAATAATAAATACCGTTATTTTTCTTATTAACTTCTAAGCACTACATTTCGGGATTGTCACGTATAGTTCACCGTCCTCTATTATCCTCAAAACTATTTAGAACAGCATTTCCAATCCCACAATGTCAGCTATTTTCAGGCATAAAGTTATGAAAGTGCGAGCATTTGACTTGGCAGCACTTACATTGGCCGCGTGAAACACCCACAGTTCAGTTAGGAGATTAAGCTGCGCCTTGGCATTGCTGCCATTTGACTTGTTTTGCATTTGACTTTGGCTGCGCTTTTTCGCATTGAATGTGCGCCATAAAATTCCTTGCAAATCTCGAACGGCTTTTTGCATGGCTTGACTTTTACATACATATGTATCTTGGGTGTGGGCGGGCAGGCTTGGGCAGTACGAAAAGCAAAAGCAATTAACAGTAAAAAAAAAAGTAGACACGAAGATGACAAGGAAAGAATAAACCAATGAGTGGTTTGGCTGGCGGCCATTGTGGTCAACCAGTATAGAAACTGAAGAAGAAGAAAAGGCGAGTAAATGGCCTCATGCTGGCACACTCACTGACACGAGATGACATCAAGCAGTTTTCATTAACACACTCATTACGCGTTCTCAGCAGCAATTTTCTTTTCGGGAAGGCAATGGGCGCTCTGCACAAGGATTACGCAAGGTAGACAAGCAGTGTGATGAGCTTTTTATGCTACAGTACAGTGCGAAGCAACCGTAAAGGTGCGTTGAAGAGTCACCCCAAGCGACCGAGCAATTTCTGCGGCTTAAAGCAGCTATTTAACACCTTAATGACGTGCTTTGTGCTGTTTGGCGAGCGAGAGACCCTTAGTCACTCACCGCCAAACAGTGCAAATGTCAACGTGAACATTTAAGGCGAGGCAGCAAGCAAATAGTCAAATAGTTCAGCGGTTGCGTACGGTTAATCGAAATGGCAGAGCTTCCTTATTGTGTAATTGGCGGCAAGGCGATGTTTGCTCGCAGTCGCTTGCCCATTTCGCTGTGCTCATTTGTCGTCTTTTTAGGGGACACTGGAATCGGTGGGTGGCATCATAAATGTGCTCTGCTGCTGGTGATAACAATATTATTAGGGCTGATGACGGGATTAGTGTTTGTGCGGAAATCAAATGGGATCGACTAAATAGTTTGTAGTTATAATGTTGTGAGTTTCCATCTTCTTTATTGGCATAGATGGGTATTTGTGGGAAGTACAAGTTAATTCAGGTATCAGTTGGGGTTAAAACAAGCCATTAGCTAAGTTTTGGTAAGTAGAATGCACTGTTGTCTAATTGTATTCAGGTATTGAATTGAATTTTGAGTAACTCAAGGGTTATGTCAGCCGCTTAGATGTATCGCCTCCAAATTACTATTCGTTTAATCGCAAATCCAAAACAAAGTAATGCCTTTGCACAGTAAACTGGTTCAGAACAAAAATAGCTCGACACACAGAACTCTCCGCATCAGGAAACACATAAGAACCTTACCATCCAAAGTGAAAAGTAATATAAGGGGGTATTCTGATCTAGGATTTTGAAAAATCGAATTTTTTTTTTGCATATTTTGATAGTTTAGACTTTCAAAAATATAACCTTGGAAGGATTTTTCAAAATTCAACTTATTTTCGGATATACAGCCGATTTTGTGACGTGGCGTCCGTGTTCACTAGAATTGTCTCCTAAATTTTAAGCGCGTTTTTCTCGAAGCTGACTTTTTGCGGAACGATACCCACGATATCTCAGGTTCTACTGGAACGATTTACTTGAAATTTTTATAGAGTCTTCTTTATAGGCTTGTCTATGGTTGGAACTAGCCCAATCCCAAATTTTTTATTTTTATTATTTTTAAAAAATTCGAAATAGTCAGAAAAAGTGTTCAAAAAAAATGTTTTTTTTCAGGCAGTCGCCATTTTGTGAAAAAATTTGTTTCCCACTTTTCCGTAGTTCCGACCATTGCGACATTATTCTAGATTAATAGTCTTTTTTTTTTTTGGTTTCAGATAACTAGGAGGGTTGAAATCATGGGTATGGTCACGTGGAAATTTTTAGAGACCCCCCCACTTCGTCAGCTCATAATTTTTGAAATTTTTTACTTTTCTTAGTTTTTAATTTTTTCTGTACTCTTCTAAAATTAACAAATAACTAATAAAAAAATGGATGATAAAAATATTAATTGCCTTTTTTTTACGACACTTTAAAAATTACCTGAAATTCATGCTTCTAGACCAGAATACCCCCATAATAATGGCTTAAAGCATTGAAAAATTCTATAGAGAACGTGGAACTTTTTTATAGTTCAACCATCGACCGTATGATAAAATCTCATCCACAAAGTAAGGAGAGCTTTTTAGGTGTGGTGTTTTTAATGAGGCTATACTTTTCGGCTTGGTCTTTGCGTCCGAATGGATGAAAACACTCCATCTCTAAGAATATTCGACGGGTACCGCGTGAGGAAGTAGAGTAAGAGGAAAACCTGCACTCCATTGGAAAGACCAGGTGGAGAAAACCTGGTTACATTTGGATTCTCCAACTGGTGCCAAACAACGAAAAGCAAGAACGATTAGCGCGCTTTTGTAAAGTCGGGTATAACCGCCGGTGTCTACGCCAATAAATTTTCGGAGTCATTTTTGTTTTGACAGCTGGTACTTGATTATACTGTTTATATGAACAGACGTTTGTAAGTCGTGCAAAACTATTACGGACATAATTTTCCAGCAGAGTCGATAGTTCGAGCAAACATAGATTGGGTTTTCACCACGTTTACGAGTATCGAAGAAGAGTCGCTATCCGCAACAATTGGAGCTGTGCTCGTTTATTTTATGGAAGCTTGCGAGGAAGGAATTTGATTTGCGGTATTACAAATCGAACTCTTGAAAGAATTGAAACCGAACGACCATCAAGCGCGTCGCATGTCCGATGAATGAACCCAAAACAAAATTAACATCGATTCTGATTTTCACAAGACATCGTTACGATCTCAAAAAATCATTGTTTGATATGCTTTATAGGCAATGGGAATCATTGTTACAGGCAATGAGGATATTTGAATTGGAAGATGTTGATGTGGACGCTACATGCCGGACAGCCAAGAAAGAAGTTATTCTTCTTTCTCTTCCCAGGCAAGTACTGCGCCGAATACTCTTAGAGCTAGAGGGTTTTCATCCATTCGGACGACATGACCTAGCCGCTGTATTCTAATTTGTTGAACTATGTCAATATGTCGTATGGTTTATCCGTATAGCTCATCGTTCTATCGACTGCAGTACCTTTCTCTCGAAAACTTTTAAACCCGAGTCATCAGATGTTGTCATCGTCTGTTTCTGCACCATATCGAGCCCTAACCGCCAAAAAGACGTAAGCACCATGATTATCGATTTTTGTTTTTTGATAAAAATCGATAGTTTTCGATCATTCGCATCATCTCACAACATACCATAGCTATAAAATGAACCGTTATGATTTTACAGCTAAAACAATTTAGACGTATGTACATATTTCGTCTGTTCACATATTTTGTTACAACGAAGTGGTGCTTACGTCTTTTTTCGATTCAACATAATAGTTTTGATTAGCGGCCAAATCGCAAAATATTTTACTTTTTATCATTGATTGTGCAATATGGAATTGTGTCAACAAGTGGTAAGTGCACTGGGTTGTTTTTGTAAATATATTTCGATAAATTTCATTTTATATTTTGGTGTTGTAAAACTTTGTTTCAGATTGCATTCAAAAATTGTCTTGTTCCATACAGCGATACTGATTCTAATCATTCTTTTGAGCAAAAAACTTATTCACAAACAGAATCCGAAAATGATATTGAAGAAGAGACATGTGTGGGCAAAAGAGGTTACAAAAACAAAAGAATATTACCTAAGAGATTACAAAATAAAAAACAACGTGGTACTGGTGTTCAGCCAAATCCTTGTATAAATAAAAAGTGTGGAAATCTTTGTGATGATAAGCTCACCGAGTCAGATCGGTTAGCAATAAATGAACATTTTTGGGGCTTCGGCAACAAAATTCGACAAAAAGACTGGCTCCTTTCGTGTATAACACGGTTATCCGTCCGAAGACGAAGAGGTGACAGTAACAGAAGGCAATATACATATAATTATGCCATTAATTATAATGATAATACTATTAAAGTGTGCCAACAGTTTTTGCTGAAGACGCTTCACATATCGGAAAAAAAGTTAAGATTGGCTAGAAACAATGCGAGTGGTTTGAAAAGTTTTAGTGAAGAAAAAAAAATCTACGCCTCATTATAAGTCTGACGAGTCCAAGGTTGTACTTTTAAAATCATTTATTGAACAATTGCCAGCAGTTCCCTCGCATTATTGTCGTAATAAAAGTAACAAGCTGTATCTTCCTCAAGAATTTCGCAATATAAAAGAATTGTATGATTGCTATACCAAGCATTTAAATAATATTAATCAGGAGTCGTCACTGTTATCCTTAAGAGTCTTCCGAAATGTTTTTACAAATAGTTTTCATATCGGTTTTCACTTGCCTAAAAAAGACAAATGCGTAACTTGTGAAAATTACAAAAACCTGGACAGCGAAACACAAAACCATTTAAAGCAAACTGAAGACTACCAAACACACATAAGAAACAAAGATAAGTGTAAAGAAATCTTTTTAGAGGTTCAAAAACAAAGTAAAGCCAATTCGTCCTTCCTATGTGCTAGCTTTGATCTCCAAAAGGTTTTAAATACACCCCATGGAAAAAGCATAACATTATTTTATTCTCGAAAGTATGCATACTATAATGAAAGCGTGTATGAAAATGGCACCAGAAATGGTTATTGTTTTTTGTGGGGAGAAGCTGACGGAAAAAGAGGATCTAATGAAATTTCCACTGTGGTCTTTGAGTATTTGAAAATTGTCGACGAAAGAAGAACTCACTCTTCAGTAAGTCTTTACTGTGACAGCTGTGCTGGTCAAAATCGGAATAAAGCTATGCTTTCCACATTAGTATTTTTTCTTAAAATTTCGAATTTTATACACAACATAAAAATTACGTATTTGTTACCTGGGCATACTATGATGCCAGTTGACTCTATACACAGCACTATTGAGGCATTTACTCGCGATAAAACTATTTGGGCCGCTAGTGAATGGTATACCATGATTTCAAACGCAAGAACTAATCCCGAAAATTATAAATGCGTTATAATGAATAATTCTGATTTCAAAGATTGGAAAACATTTTCTCAAACTATGTTCCCCATTTCAATTAAAATCTATTTTCCAAAATTACGTTCTGCTTCGTTAGAAAAAAATAATCCTATCATGAAACTTAAGTACGGATATTTTTACGATTCCATAATTGAAGAATACGATCTTAACTCCATTGCAAGATCAAGACGAAATTATTCTTTAATAGAAAATGGACCTCTACGTTCATATGATAATTTATTAAAAATTTCTTCAAAAAAATAAAAAGATCTAAAAACACTATGTGATAAAAACACAATACCTACAAGATTTCACAGCGAATTTTTAAATTTAAAATACGATGAAATTATTAAAGATGTTCTACCTGAAACTGATGAAGAAGACAATTAGTATTTTCTAGAAAGCCAATTATTTTTAAAACTATTCAATTAAAGTTTAAAAACTATTATTATTTATATAAGTTTACAGTTAAAATTAATTCTGTACTCTAAAGTATTTTTCATATTAATTTTATTTTTTATTGACACTAATGAATTTAAGGTTAATTTTTGTACACGAAAAAATTTGAAAAATTAAAAACACAACAAAGTTTTTTTTACTAATATCACTGGGCGTAACCGCCAAAACATAAATTAGTAGCTATCCAGCATGACAGCAAAAAAGACGCAAGCGACATACCCGTTATCTTGGAAATATATGAAAAAAAATAAATACAATGTATAGTTAGGAAGTAGCAGTGCATACATACTCAATTCCACTGCACTATTTCTTCCTGAACCAAAGATTTAAAAAAAAAAATCTTCCCCTGTATAATTTGTTTTTTGGCGCTTACGTCTTTTTGGCGGTTAGGGCTCGATATGGCAGGACGGGGATGATAAGTGACAGCAGCTCAAATTACTATTTTCACTAACAGTAGATCGAAGAGCCTCACTTTTTGTGGATTGGGCAGAGTACACTAAAATTCCAATCGTCGCGGAAGCTTTCGTCCTACCATATTCTACAAAATAGCCGTTGCATGCTCTTGCCCTTTAAAATCAATCTTTAGAAATATTATTATAAGAGTATTCTCCTAAAATAAATCTTAATTTATGGTTTCATAGCTAATTCAAATTGCTCGGCTAATATTTGTCTGTTTTTTTTTTCGAAATTCGAGATTTTAGGTGACACAAAAAGTGGTTTAATTACCACTAGAATCATTGAAAGACACTTGTTTGCAAACCCGATTGAAATAGGATTTAATGAAATAGTTTTGTCCACATGTGTGTCAATATGTACTCCCTTTTTTGTGCGGCTAAATTGCCAATTCAACTGGTTGGTTCAACGTCTAACAAAGGGGATTTTACAACTTCGTAAATTAAACGAACTCCACCAGACCTATCACATTTCCTTGTACCTGCCGAGTCTAACCGACTTCTTGACAGCGTAAACAATGTTATGGACTTAATAAATTTTGTGAAATTCAGGCAAATGTAAGTTATGGTTGAATAGACACACGAGTGTATTCGTACTATGTGTACTACAATAGTGTGAAGAAAAAAATAATTGAACAAATGTTGCGTTAGACATTTCAACTTTTACAAAAGGATATTAACAATCATAAATTCTCGATATTACATAGATACAGCGATAAGTCATTATATGAATTAGGTTAACATTTTTGTGCATTGAACTGGTTATATAAAGTTTTCCATGAAGGTTTTAGCACTCAAAACGAAACGTCGGTTGAGAACAAACCAATTTGATACAAGTTTTCCTAGATTGGTACAACCTTTTTTTATATTCGTGTGTAGCGTGGCACAAAGAATTCAGTGAAGGTCTGAAGTTATGGAAAACTTGACTAATGCTAGTCTGTTAATGACAATAACATCGAAAAATGTAAAGAAACAGTGCTCGAAAATCTTCGAGTTTGCATCATAGACATAGATCGATAGAAAATAATTGTGACTTAGATACTTATATCATATATGGTCGTAAAGGTCCATCATTCTGAACAATTCCAGGAACTTGCTGGGCGCGACTTAGGTGATATAATACCTACCCACGTAGATGTACCCAGGGCCTTGAGCTTGTTTCAACGAATTGCTGGGCAATTCTAGAATCAGGTGTTCTGGAGTTTCCTGTTCCATGTCGCAAAACCGACAGTTTGAGCAAGAGTTTACAGCCATGTTGGTCAAGTGCTTCCTGAACCTGCAGTGCCCTGTATAGAGCGCGGCAAGGAGGCGGAATTTGTCATGGGTTAACATTGCAAGGTTGTACCCTTCCAGTAGTAGCTTGGCGTGGCACATTCCTACTCCCTCCTCCGTGCACGGTTCCGACCCCATCATCTTGAACGCTGCGGGAGAGCGGGCTAGTTTGTCAGCCTGCTCATTGCCGGCTACCCCTTTATACCCCGGCACCCAGATCGGGTGTACACGGTTGTAAACTGATAGGCGGTTCAACCTTCCGATACACTAATCCACTAAAAACAATTTGACTTCATAAGCTGAGGTCACTTTTAGTACTGCTTCACTAACGCTATGTACAGCAATGCTTTGTTTGCGTTACTTGCAAAGGAGATCGCAGACTGCTTACTGCCGAGGGTAACTCCAAACTTCTTTGTAAAGTTTACACTCTTCATAACACCGCCGTTTGGAAGAAGGACCAGTGGTGTGTCTTCACCTAAGGCCGTCATTTGTTGAGACGACCTTGTCTTCCCTTTGCAAAAATCGTCTGCTGTCAGAGGTATTTCGCTACTAGATGCAGCGGTGTGAGCTCCAGATTGACGTCAAGTGCTGCGGTTGGGCAGCAAGTGCGCATTGCCCCTGAAGCGCAGACGCAGGTGAGTCTTTGCCGCTTTGATATTTGAAGGCCTGCCGAAGACTGCGTGGACTTAGATGCGATAGCTTTATAAGTGACAATAGTCTTTTCGATCGTCTGAATTTGGTATCCCCGCAAAACTAATACGGCTGTGTAAACTGACGCTGAGCAACACTCAAAGCTCCGTCAGGATCGGGAAGGACCTCTCCGAGCCGTTCGATACCAAACGAGGTTTCAGACAAGGCGACTCCCTATCGTGCGACTTTTTCAACCTGCTTCTGGAGAAAATAGTTCGAGCTGCAGAACTCAACAGAGAAGGTACTATCTTCTATAAGAGTGTACAACTGCTGGCGTATGCCGATGATATTGATATCATCGGCCTCAACACCCGCGCCGTTAGTTCTGCTTTCTCCAGACTGGATAAGTAAGCAAAAGAAATGGGTCTGGCAGTGAACGAGGGCAAGACGAAATATCTCCTGTCATCAAACAAACAGTCGTCGCACTCGCGACTTGGCACTCACGTCACTGTTGACAGTCATAACTTTGAAGTTGTAGATAATTTCGTCTATCTTGGAACCAGCGTAAACACCACCAACAATGTCAGCCTAGAAATCCAACGCAGGATTACTCTTGCCAACAGGTGCTACTTTGGACTGAGTAGGCAATTGAAAAGTAAAGTCCTCTCTCGACGAACAAAAGCCAAACTCTATAAGTCGCTCATAATTCCCGTCCTGCTATACGGTGCAGAGGCTTGGACGATGACAACAACCGATGAGTCGACCTTAAGAGTTTTCGAGAGAAAAGTTCTGCGAAAGATTTATGGTCCTTTGCGCGTTGGCCACGGCGAATATCGTATTCGATGGAACGATGAGATGTACGAGATATACGACGACATTGACATAGTTCAGCGAATTAAAAGACAGCGGCTACGCTGGCTAAGTCATGTTGTCCGGATGGATGAAAACACTCCAGCTCTGAAAGTATTCGACGCAGTACCCGCCGCGGGAAGCAGAGGAAGAGGAAGACCTCCACTCCGTTGGAAGGACCAAGTGGAGAAGGACCTGGCTTCGCTTGGAATATCCAATTGGCGCCAAGTAGCGAAGAGAAGAAGCGACTGGCGCGCTGTTGTTGACTCGGCTATAATCGCGTAAGCGGTGCCTACGCCAGTAAAGAAGAAGAAGAAGTCTTTTCGATCATAGTATGTAGCCATCGGATATATGTATACCTGGCTTGCAGCCCAGGATCTGCCCGTTAAGCGTCTGCATATCATGAGGGCCTTGGTGGCTTTGGACAGTGCTAATTCCACGTGCCTATTCCACCGCATGGTTGAGTCCAATGTCAGGTCCCGGAATTTGACCCAGTTAGACACCTCCAACTCCCTGCCACAGAGTATAAAACGTGCCAATGCTAGACACGTACGAGAAGACCTGATAATTTTACAAAAAACACGTAGAGTAATTGTGACCATGCTGTGGGATGCTTGAGAACTGACCGTATATTGATTCCGAAACAACCACTTGCCCGAGGACTTCTCAATTCATTTTCTGCACCTGCACGAAAAGCACAAATGTCTTTTTTAAAAAAGTATAATGATTATTTTACTTAAGACCATGTCCGTATGTCCGTCTGCATATGTGAGAACTAACCCTTCAGTTTTTGAGATATCGATCTGAAATTTGCACCTGTCCTTTTCTGTCCAAAGAGCTGCCGAACCACACGATCGGAACCAAGCGCTTTTACAAGTATATATACATACATACATATATTAGATATCGGATAGCTGGCCATTATGCATACATACATACATACGTGCATATTACTTATAAAGGTAATTTAATAATAGCTGTCTTTTTCTATTTATTTGCACACAGCTGTACCTATGGGAGCACTTTAAATTACAAAGGTAAGCACACTAGGTCATATTTTACGTCCAGCATCCACAGATCATTTGTGCAACGGTTTTGATACATGCCCATGTGTACTCGTAAGCATGCACGAACATGCATGTACTCGTCTGGCTCTACACAGGCAATAAATATAGGCAGAAATCCCCTGGGAACAGCAGACAGAAAATGAATGAAGCAACAGGGATGCACTCGCATACAGCTCGTGCTGCCTGTTTGTGGGTTACTAAAGCAAATACGCCTAAATACATATACACATGCACGTACACGAAGAGCTACGAATATGCAGAAATAACGCACAAATTCTTGTTTAATTTCACAATGCAATGGCACGGCACACAATTGGGAAGACAAATAAGAATAAATATTTTTTTATTAAAAGAAATGCGTTAAAAATGAAATGCAAGTATTTTTCGGTAAAAATACAAATGTGTGTATGTGTGTGTGTAAATGTAAATAAAATGGAAAAATACGAAGTCACAAGAATTTATGTGCCTTCAGAAATTTTGTAAGCCGACTTTCCCAGTTATGCACGTAAAGGTGAGCTGCAATTGCGTTGCAGCCGAACAGAAGGTGCAATAATTGCAAAGGACTAACGTGAGAATTGTGTGAATTGCTGCAACAATGCGAGTAACTATGGAGCACCCAGTGTGGTGCACCTGAGGGGGTGGTTGGTGTGGGTGCTGGTTTAGCATGGAAATAATGCATGAAGCACCGAGCGATGGCCGGCAGCGACAAACGAGAAAAGGTAAATAAACATTTAAAGGAATTGAAAATTGAATCATGTCTTTTGGAGACGTCATGTACAAGTGTGTATGTGCTATGTGTGACTTGGGGCTCTTGTTTTGCTCTGGGCCTGCGAATGGTTGGCAAATGTACAATATGCCGTGTAAGTTTGTATGCGTATTGTGATTGCTTTGCTGAGTTTGTAGTTTAACAGTTACAAAGGATATTTTAATTTGCATTTTTAAATGGCTTGTTGCACTAGTTGCAAAAACTTTGTTTGAGTTCAATGCACAACACTGTTAGGTATGCAATTTTCAAAGAAAATTTTATAATATTGTACTGCGAGGAATCATATTAATTACATATGTAGGTTGCTATATATATTTCTGGACTAGGCAACACTAAGTGTTGCCAGGTGCAATCTGACATTTCCATTGGAAAGTTTGACATTTTTTAGCATAACATCACTCAGAACGTTTTGTCATTTAATCGTGAATTGTTTTATTTACAGGGAATTAAAAAATTCATCTCGGCCAAAAAATGGAATTAACTCGTGAACATTTTCATGCGATCATTTTTCACAACTTTCGACGTGGATTATCACAAGAGTACATCGATGAACTAAAATCTTTGTATGGCTATGAAGCACCATCCTATAGCACTGTGAAAAACTGGTACAACGAATTCAATCGTGGCCGACACTCGCTCAAAGACGAACTCCGTGAAGGTCGTCCAAAAACAGCCGTTGTGCCAGAAAACATCGATGCCGTACGTGAACTGATAATGCAAGACCGTCATGTAACATACCTTCAGATAGAGGCATGCCTATGCATTTCTCCCACCAGCATACATTCGATATTGCATGAGCACCTAGCCGTAAAAAAGGTTTGTTCTCGTTGGATCCCGCACAATTTGACAATCGCTCAAAAAAAGGCTCGTGTGGATTGGTGTAACGAAATGCTGAAAAAATACGATCGCGGTGCTTCAAAAGACGTTTATAAGATCGTCACAGGAGACGAATCATGTATCAATGCGTATGAGCCCGAAACAAAACAGCAATCGACCGTGTGGGTGAGCCAAATCCAACGAAAAAAAAATAAATAAAAAAATAAAAAAAAAAAACATTTTCGTTGATAAATATGGCTATTTTATTATTAGGCCCTCGTATCACGCAGAAATGAAGAAGACCTAATAATATTTTTTTTTTTTACTTTTAGCATTCTGTTCAAATAAAGCCAGCTTTTTTTGAGAAGTAATAAACGCAACACACAAGTTGTAAAAAAAGTTTTGGGGATCGTGCACAATATCTGCCTTGGAATTATCAAACGTTGGCGAATAGCAGTACATCAAAGCATAGCATTCGATAATATTGTATAAAATTTTTTCGAAAAACAATTTAAAATTCGGCAATAATTATTCGAACATATTTCCGAAAAAAGTACTTAGATTTGGAGTCCCTCTCATAACTTAATGCTGGTTCATCCGAAACTTAAACCACATCAACCAAACTTGTTCACAGCAAATATTTTTGGTATCCCCTTCGAAAGTGTAAAAATAGTTCAAATCGGATTTAAACCCCGCCCACTCACCATAGAACGGGTTTGTTGAAAACTATGGAGTTGTCGCATGTACCCAATAAATTATAAGCGTCAGAAACACTGCGACTGGGATGACACAAAAAAGCTTCATAAGAGCTAGCATCAAAATTGGACAATGGGCGTGGCACTTTTCATATTCAGGGGAGAACCCATATATCTGGTCCCAGATACCGAATATGATGATTCCAATTCCATCTGCGAACTTATTATTGAAAATATCGGTCAATCTGTGAGATATATTATTGAAATTAAGAAGAATTGCTTCCTTCATAAAGTTTTAAAACTTTTGGAAGAGCAAAATTATTAAACATTGTCATTTTGTGCGTTAACTGTTCTGATCACCCAAATTATGACCCTAACCTCACTTATCATTATAATTTTAAGCTCCATTTTGTAAAAACAAATTTATTATTTTAGTCATTAGAAAGTAGTTGCACAAGGTTCAGTTCAAGCATACGTTATATCGGATCTTGATAGTGAACCACTCAGAGTTATTTTACTGAAACTATTGATGAAACTGTAGAATGGATCAATGAATCTACATTAAAGAAGAATAATTAACTTTGTTGGACTTGATAAAAACAAGAAAGCACATTAGCATTCGCAGGGCTCTTGAGTATAAGGAATACGCTCTTGGAGCATTTCTGCACATTTTTGGAGCATTCACCAACGTCTCGACGGCATCGATTCTGAATAAAATCCAATCAATAGATGTTGATCGCGCTACACAACGATGGATTAGACGCCTTTTGACCTCCAGAAGGGTAAGAGCGGGATGGACCGACGCTAGAATGACCAAGGAAGTGTGCAGAGTTACTCCGCAAGATGGAGTACTAAGCCTACCACCTAAAGACCCCTTCGCTGAAATCTGGCAAACACGGACTACGTGATCCCACTTTTCAACTGAGAAAAAACGTTCAAAGTAAACACAGAAAAAAATCGTTTGGCGTAACTTGGAAAATGGAAGATAATTGGAGTTGGTGTGGGGATATACGTCCAAAGTTAGGCATAAGGCAGCCTTCTAAGTTGTCGGACCACTGCAATAATTTCAAGCTGAGCTATTTGCTTTTACTAACGCCGAGCTGGCCTTCAATGCAACTACAGGCAATTCCAGAGTCAATATCTACGTAGACAGCAAAGAAGCAATCAAGGCAGTGACCTCGTATCACATATCGGCCAAAAGTGTCTCGGGAAAAAACGTTCAAAGTAAACACAGAAAAAGATCGTTTGGCGTAATTCGGATAATGGAAGAGAATTGGAGTTGGTACGGGGACATACGTCCAAAGTTAGGCATCAGGCAACCTTCTAAGTTGTCGGATCACTGCAGTCATTTCAAGCGGAGGTATTTGCTTTTACTAAAGCCGAGGAACTGGCCTTCAATGCAACTGCAGGCAATTCCAGAGTCAATATCTACGTAGACAGCAAAGAAGCAATCAAGGCAGTAACCTCGTATCACATTATCGGCCAAAAGTGTTTTGGGAAGTAGAGCAGCAGTGGAAAATGATGCTAAAAGCAAGCAATTTAACTTCTACTGGGAGTCAGGTCACATAGGAAACGAGGGCAATAAAATAATGGACGAGAGTGCCAAGAATGATGAACGGCTAACACCCGAAAACGTGATCGACATTGGGAAACCCATGCATTGTCAATACGATGATCTGGACAAAAATATGGTAAAGAAACTCAAAGCCCGATAGAACGAGCTACTTAGGCGCAAAACTGTAAAAGTCATATGCAAAACGATAGGTCGGAAATACACAAAATTTTGATTGGCACTCGATAGAAGAGACTGTAGGAACATGAGCGGAATACTAACTGGTAACTGTCTGGTGGCGATATACGCCCACAGAAAGGGGCTGATAGATCGATACTACTGCAGGAAAGCAAAAAAAGGAGCTTGATTTTCAAGGACTAATTCCCGTTAATACAGACAGACGAGCTTGGCTTAATCGACCCAACTTTTCACATTCAATTAAGTATAAACTTACTTTATAAAAACTCCAACATTTCTTCTTTGATGTCAAAACATCGTGGCAAACTTAACATGTCCTGCTTGGTATCTGCTAAAAAAAAACGGTATTGGCGCGGGTATTAGAGAAAAAGGTCATATGTGACACATGATAACGCCGAAAAGCATATCTTTCCAGAAAGAAAGCGAAATTCGATATTTGAGTTGCAAGAGGCTTGCGCCAAACTTAACATTCAACACACATCATTCGGGGAAAACAAACCCAATTTCATCTTATATAGTAAATATTGCGAGTACGGTAGACATTCATATAATATACAGTTGATAGTGTATGATGCAGTCGGTAAATTTAGTTCAAGGATGACGGTTGAGAGCAACCCTTGAATATGCGAAATTCGAGAGCCAATATAGTTTTTATTTTATTTGCACCGTGTCTTCCAATTTTTTACGCAACACTACTCACCGAAAGGAGGTTATGAGGAGTGTAAGGCAGCATGAACCGAATGGGAAAGAGTAAAGCAAACAAGAAATGTATGACAACAAATGAATAGCGAAACGAAAGTGCAGCAATAACGCAAACAAAACCTGCCACACATGAATATATAAAATAAAATACTTAAAACATGTGGCAACGTGTGTGTAACACAAACCACCGAATAAAATGTGGAACAGGATGTGCAACAGAGCGCAAATGTAGTGTGGAGCAGCAGCAGCAGAACCCAAAGACAACGAGCCGGTGTGCCAACAAGCAAGCAGTACAGGGCAGGGCAGGAAGGAAGCAGCGCCAAACGGCAGCAACACGTTTGTGGTTCGTTCGTTTGTGGTTCGTTCGTTTGTCTATGTATTTTGGCTAGAATAACCACTTGTTTTGTTTTCCACTGCGTACATTTCTCTTCGCTACTTTTGCGCTGCTTATTTTTATTATATTTTCCTCTTTTATTACATTTTTTGCCTGGTTTGATTTTCTTCTTTTGTGCTTTTGGTTTCATTTTGTGCTTTTGTAACATTTGAAAAGCGCCAACGTCAAAGGCAATAAAAGCATGAATGGTCGCATGAGCGGCAGAGGGGACGACACGAAAAAGTTAGGCAACACTCAAGCCCAAGCACACACACACACACACACACACATGTATACATGGCTAAATTAAAATGAAGCCTCTCAAAGCGGCAACATCCCCTCGTGTTCCGTTAGCTCGATTCCGTAGTGTGGCACTGGGATGCATTCGAGCTGCGGCCAACAAAGGAAGCATCGTAATAGGTAATACGCAACGCGTTTTCCCTACAACGCCACTACAAATCAGAACGCGCCATAATGTAGCTGCTGCTGCTGCTGCGCCGAGCCTTATTATTGTACGCTTGCAACAGCAGCGGCCGCTCAATGCGAATTGCAAGCTTCCGCCGTGCGTCGCAAGCACCTGTTTAGGCATCGGTTTATTGCAGCTCCCATCAGCGCTTGTGTGTTGCAGTTGCAGAGGCTTGCAATTCTTTTCACCACCTGCTTCTGGGCTGAACATTTTCATAGCAGAGACAAAGGAACACAGCAAGTAATACGTTTCAGAATGGTCCCATTTCGGGCTTTATATTCGTTGTATTACGCAAAAGCAATAGTTTCAGAGACAAAGGACTGCAAATTAAAATATTTCAACATGTGTCTGTGCAAAAGGACGAAAAAAATTACTCGAGGCAGTTAGCATAATTTCTGATGCCAAATAGAGCGTACCGAGTTTGAACATAAAGCGGAGTATTGAAGTTCGCTGAAGCGACGGAGCTCGCGTACCTGCTTTTATGCTATAAGGAAGAAGTAGATGTTTATCGGTTCGATTTTCTCGGTTCCTCACAATGCACCTATTTAAAAGTGTACCACAAGTTTTCACGAAGCACCATCTCTCTTTCGCTGACATCGTCAAGGGTATTCCAGCCTTTAACAACTTATTTGTTCTACAATTAAAAAGAACATAGGATACTACAAGAGCAAAGCCATAAACACACATACGTAGGTTGCTATATATATTTCTGGACTAGGCAACACTAAGTGTTGCCAGGTGCAATCTGACATTTCCATTGGAAAGTTTGACATTTTTTAGCATAACATCACTCGGAACGTTTTGTCATTTAATCGTGAATTGTTTTATTTACAGGGAATTAAAAATTCGTCTCGGCCAAAAAATGGAATTAACTCGTGAACATTTTCGTGCGATCATTCTTCACAACTTTCGACGTGGGTTATCACAAGAGTACATCGATGAACTAAAATCTTTGTATGGCTATGAAGCACCATCCTATAGCACTGTGAAAAACTGGTACAACGAATTCAATCGTGGCCGACGCTCGCTCAAAGACGAATTCCGTGAAGGTCGTCCAAAAACAGCCGTTGTGCCAGAAAACATCGATGCCGTACGTGAACTGATAATGCAAGACCGTCATGTAACATACCTTCAGATAGAGGCATGCCTATGCATTTCTCCCACTAGCATACATCCGATATTGCATGAACACCTGGCCGTAAAAAAGGTTTGTTCTCGTTGGATTCCGCACAATTTGACAATCGCTCTAAAAAAGGCTCGTGTGGATTGGAGTAAAGAAATACTGAAAAAATACGATCGCGGTGCTTCAAAAGACGTTTATAAGATCGTCACAGGTGACGAATCATGGATCTATGCGTATGAGCCCTAAACAAAACAGCAATCGACCGTGTGGGTCTTCCAAGACGAGCCAAATCCAACGAACAAAAAACCATTTTCGTTGATAAATATGCCTATTTTCATTATTAGGCCAGAAATATATATAGCCGCCCTCGTACTAGTTTCCATACAAATAAAAATTGCCGAGTAAACACTATCGCTACCAGATATTACTCTTTTTATCTGTAAATTTCTATAGTCTAAACTTCTGTCGACCATACTGAAACACGACGAAATAACGGAACTAACGAAAGGGTTCAAGACGGGAGCATACTTTTGTAGAACCCAAAGAGATGATCTAGTGACTGATGTTCAAACCATACTGAATGTATGGAGGAAACACTTCACCAGGCTGCTGAACGGCAACGAAAGTATTCACTCAGGAGATGACGAACCCAATTCCCAAATCGATGACGATGGAAGAGTTTTTCCATTTTCTGGTTATGAAGAGGTTGGTATAGCAATTACCCACCTGAAGAACAACACAGCGGTAGGGATCGATCGATGGTCGGCCAAACTATTCAAATACGACGGCGAATAATTGGCAAAGGGCATGCATCAGCTTTTTGGCCGGATATGGTCGTATGAAACATGATTGACGATTGAAACCTAGGTGCGCTTTGCACAAACCACAAAAAGAGAGACCCCACAATTTACACCAATTATAGTGGATGAGCCTCCTTAATATCGCATAAAAGATCTTATCCAGCGTAGTGTGTGAAAGACCACCGTCAACAAACTGGATTGGATCTTATCAGTGTGGCTTTAGACCTGAAAAATCAAAAATTGGTATCCCCACAAAATTAATACGGCTGTGTAAAGTGACGTTGACCAATACCAGAAGGTCCGTCAGGATCGGTAAGGACCTCTTCGAGCCGTTCGATATCAAACGAGGTTTCAAGCAAGGCGACTCCCTATCAACCGCGCTGTTACTTCTGCTTTCTCCAGGAATCAGAATTAACACCAACAATGTCACCCTCCAAATCCAACGCAGAAAAACTCTACAAGTCGCTCATCGTCCCCGTTCTGCTATATGGTGCAGAGGTAGGGACAATGACAAGATCTGATGAATTGGCGTTGTGAGTTTTCGAAAGAAAAGTTCTGCTGAAGATTTATGGTCGTTTACGCATTGGCAACGGTAAATACCGCAGTCGATAGAACAGTGAGCTGTTCGAGATATATGACGCCATTGCCATAGTTCAGCGAATTAAGAGACAGCGGCTACGATGGCTAGGTCATCTCGTCCGAATGGATGAAAACACTACAAATCTGAGAGCATTCGACGCAGTACCCGCCGGGGTAAGCAGGATTAACAACTGGGGCGATGTTGTAAACTCGACTATAACCGCGTAAGCGAAGGCTACGCCAATGAAGAAGAAGTTCAAAACTCTGCTTAAAGCAAGTATTGTACTTGTTAGGAGTCTAGTGGTGACAGAGTGTAGAATTTTCAATTTTCGGCTACATAACCTAAAAATGGTTAAATATACAAAAAAAATAATTCATGGAATTCAAAGAGATTCCCCTTTGAGCCTAAAACAAAATCTGCATGCCTTGCGGTGTTGAGGAGTTACGAATGCAGTCAAAGTAACTAGCGCCAAGGTCGTATGACTGTTTTTATTGTTGTTGGCCAACTACTAATCTGTTGGTTTGTTGGTTTACTGGAATTCGTAATTGTTGTTTTTGTCTTTACTTTTGCCACAATTCTTAGGTTTTCTGTGTCTCCCAGGCAGATTGCTTTTCCACATGCCTGACTCCCCGCTACACAGCCCCGCCAGCCAACCACTTGCCCGCTTGGTCGGTCGTTGCTTTTGCCACGCTGTCGCAAAGGATTTGTGGCAGCTGATGAGGTTGCAGGCTAAATTCCTTTTTCGCATTGTTATTATACTCTTGCAACATGTTGCTACAGGGTATGATAGATTTGTGCGCCTAACGGTTGTACGTATCAGCTAAAACTGAACAAGTTATATATATATATATATATATATATATATCAATGATCAGGCTGACGAGACAAGTTTAAATCCGAGTGATGGGCGTGGCGCCGCCCTATTTTTGATGAAATTACATATCTCTGGATACGACCGTCCGATTTCGACTAAATTTGGTACGCAACATTCTTCACATTATACCAAGACACAGTGCAGAAATGGGCAAAATCGGACTGCAACCACGCCTATTTCCCACAGCTATATATAAAATTGATTGTACTCCAAACCTCGAGTTGACGTTTCGCACCTGAAGCTATTACCCTTGCTCCGATTCCCGCAAGTTGCAAGTGTATAAATTGTTCGGTTGCACCCGAACTTAGCCTTTTCTTAATTGTTGCTTTTGTTTTTGGTTTCGGCTTTGTTGAACAACACAAAATACAACAGCATACCAAGAATAAGCTTTTTCCACTTACTACTTTTTTCCTAAACATTTGATGAATTCTCAACTTTGGGTTTTTCTGCTGTTCTCACTGGCTCATTTGCAAGCAATCTTCTGCGGTGTTCTTAAGTTGTTGTTTCTGTTGTTTCATTCCGTATTTTATGAATGTGTGTAAGTAGTTGTGCAGTCGTAAGCGGATAGTAATTTTTCGGTCAAGGCGGAATTCAAGTGGAATTGGCTAATCTTCGTTTGAAGTCGCGGAAATAATGTGGCTTCTCGATTTACTTTCGTATAATGCGATGCTGTCTTTATTTAAATTTAATATTTGCTTTGTGTAATTGGATTACACCGGACTTTGTCAGGGAAGGCAAACTGAACTGACTTACTCCACCCACACTCTAAAGTGGAGGCTTTTAGAATAGTCAGGATTACGTCACAATACTTTTGGCCTCCATTAATTTTTTTACTTGCCAGTTCTGATAATTAACTTTTTTTTTTGCCGTTTAATCTGCGGTAGTGTCGAAACGTTTAGGTCAGTCTGCTTCAGCACGTAAAACTTTAAAAGCGTTTATCGAAACTAGACTTTCGAAACCGGACACCATTGTTGTCCGGCGACTACCGCTCGTGTCTACTTGAAATTTTAACTGTAGCTTTACGGTATTATTTTCTAGTAAACAACATAGCATTTTTTATGTATTAAGGAAGCTTTTTTTATAGACAATTTATTAAAGTACCGTCGTCCAGAAAGGTTCTCTTTCCAGCCTAGCGATCCTTTTTTAAATGGTTTCAGAACCGCTTAATGATGAATGTTAAGTTACTTAGCGATGTCATGGTTGCTTATGTGACGGCCCTGGTCAATCTTTCCCATAATTTTATCGAATTTTTCAACGATAGGTCGATCAGAGCGAGGTGCATCTTTCACATAAATTTCCCGAAGGGAAGCGAGCGAACCATTGTTGTGCTACACGAACTGATACAGCATCGCCTCCGTAAACTTCACAAATTTCATTGGTGGCTTGCATAGCATTCTTTTTTTTTTATAAAAAAAATTTGAAAATATAGCGAATTTCTTCATTTTTTTCACGCATTTTTGGTTAAATGAAGCTTAAAATCTCACCTTTCCAACACTATAGGGTATGATACAATGTGATTGGCAGCACTGGAGACATACGACTACAACGACATCTATTGACAAAATTCGAAAAGACTTTTTCGACCACATACATATGTATGTATATTTGATGATCAGAGCGTGACGTACTGTGTAGATTTAGCCATGTCTTACGCAATTAGACCTTTAGTTTTTAAGATCTCGATTAAATTTCGCATACGTATTTTTCTCTTTAAGAACTGGAATCGCCAATATCGGACCTCTATAGGATATAGCCGTCATACAAGCAGGGATACGAATTAAGCTCTTGTATGAAAAACTTTTTATTTGACAAGCTATGTAGGTTGTTCTTGATTTAAGGGATTTGGCGATCCTGGTGTCTCAATCTGGCAACTCACAACTTTATCGTAAAGTTTAAGATTTTTGATGTTATACATACTCAGAACGTTTTGATATACGAGCGCTATTTGGGTTGTTTACAGTAACTTAAAATATTCAACTCGACAAAAAAGGGAATTCAACCGTGAACATTTTCCTGCGATTATATTTTTACAATTTTCGACGTGGTTTATCTCAGCAACAGTGCGATCGATGAACTTCATTTAAATTTTGGCGTTGAAGCTCCATCAAGAACCAGTATTTATCGCTGGTATAGTGAAATCAATCCAGTCGTAGATCACTTTAAGACGAATTTCATAAAAGTCGTCCAAAATCAGTTGTTATTCCAGAAACTATTGATGCTGAGCGCAAACTGAAACTGCAAGATCCTCATGTGACCCAACATAATATTGACCAAACTTTAGGCATTAGTGGGACCAGCATACATTCAAAATTGCATGCATATTTTATTGTAGAAAAACATTTTCCACGTTGGATACCACAGAATTTATCAATAGCTCAAAACAAAAAGGATCGTGTTGATTGGTCGAGAAAAAATGTAAAAAAAAAAATACGATAGCATCTATATCTATAACATTACGATAAGTGATAAATCGTGAATTTTGACACATAAGCCCGAAAGTAAACAACAGGAGACTATATGGTCTTTCAAGATCAGCCAAACCCAACGAAAGTTTTTCGCACTCGAAGCACATCCAGGTAAAGAGTTGAGTGTTTTTGGAAAAACTGGGCATGTCGCAACTATACGAATAGAACAACGTGGAACAGTAAATTCTGAGTGGTACACAATCCATTATTTGCTAATTGTCTTTTCAGAAATCAGGAAAAACAACCTCCGAAGACGAATCACTCTAAAGGGGTATTCTGGTCTAGAAGCATGAATTTCAGGTAATTTTTAAAGTGTGGTAAAAAAAAGGCAATTTATATTTTTAGTATCCATTTTTTTATTAGTTATTTGTTAATTTAGAAGAGTAAAGAAAAAATTAAAAACTAAAAAAATGTAAAAAATTTCAAAAATTATGAGCTGACGAAGTGGGGGGTCTCTAAATATTTCCACGTGACCATACCCATGATTTCAACCCTCCTAATTATCTGAAACCAAAAAAAATTAATCTAGAATAATGTCGCAATGGCAGGAACTACGGAAAAGTGGGAAAAAATTTGTTTCACAAAATGGCGACTGCCTGAAAAAAAGGTTTTTTGGATCACTTTTTCTGACTATTTCGAATTTTTTAAAAATAATAAAAATAAAAATTTTGGGATGGGGCTAGTTCCAACCATTGACAAGCCTATAAAGAAGACTCTATAAAAATTTCAAGTAAATCGGTCCAGTATAACCTGAGAAATCGTGGGTATCGTTCCGAAAAAGTCAGTTTTGAGAAAAACGCGTTTAAAGTTTAGGAGACAATTCTAGTGAACACGGACGCCACGGCACAAAATCCGCTGTATCTCCGAAAATAAGTCGAATTTTGAAAAATCCTTCCAAGGTCATATTTTTGAAAGTCTAAACTATCAAAATATGCAAAAAATCGATTTTTTCAAAATCCTAGATCAGAATACCCCCTTAATAAAGACTATGCGAGGTCTTACACATCGACTGAATCGATTGCATTTTTGAGGACTTAAAACAACGATTTGATGAGTCATTCCCTGTGTAGTCTTGACTTGTGACCGAATGTCTTCTTTTTATTCTCGCACCTTTCCGAAATTTCTACCAGATTATTGCTCAATTTAGGAGGATACACTGTCTGAGACATGCCTGCTATCAGCATTCATTACTGTTTTTGAGACCAATGAAACGCTCGGTACAGCTCCTTGAGAGAGTTACAGACTTGTTGTTCTAAATTCGCTGAAGCTCTTTGAGACAGTTACAGGCTTACCGTTCTAAATTCTATATTTGACGCCGTTCCAGCGAGTTTTTGATTTCCATAACCTTTGATAAACTTTTCGAAGATAAAATTATTCGAACTTCTATAACAAAATTTCGTTCAAATTACCACACACTTCACTGACTTCACATAACTACCACTTTCAAACGGTATTTTCCAGCAATTATGAATTGTTGACCAATTAACTTTCCTACAGGGTGTTTTTCTGTTTACTACTTTTTGCTGCCATTTGCTGTTGTCTCATCTATCCAAATGTATAAAAACATATTTCAGGATTAGTACAATAACGAGCCCGTTATTGATTGAATGAGGCAGGTTTGCCGCAGGAGATTGCTTTAGTGGCCGGCAACAAAGAACGGACAAGGTAAAATATTTTCCAACCAAACACATACACACACACGCACTATGATAATTGCTCAACAGTAAAACGGATGAATGCAATGAATGCTGAAAATGGGTAAGCAATAAGTTGAGTCCGTATCTGTGGCCAGAAGCTAAACTAGCAGTTTCGATTTGAATTCTGATGAGCTAGCCGCACCACACCGCCGCAGACGGAATTTTACGATTTCAATTTCTCTGCAGCGTACAGTGCACAAGTAAATGCAAAGCCAACAACAACAGCGGCATTAGAACCAACCGGGGTCAGTCGGGCACACATCGACTGCAGGTACTTGGTATGTCGGTATGTATGTATGTTTGTGTGTAGGAAAATAATCAGGTATAATAGAAATGAAGGCTTCAGCATTCGTTGGCATTAGATAACTTGCGATTAGTCATCTTAAATAGCAACAAAATGAGATGCCAACAAAACTGAGGATTATATAAGCGTGCAGTGTGGCGCAAGAGTAGCAGAGGTGAACTAAACTGAACCGTGTTGTTGTGAAATTTAGACGCAGTGCAGAAGTAAATCCGAAATTGGTACTTTTTTGTTGTTGGTAGTATTGGGAATCCCTTTTATTAAATGGTTTAATGAATGAAAATGACTTTTGGGAAAAATAATTTAGTAATTGAATTTTGAATTGTTATTTATCTGAAATACTTTTAACTCTGCTGCTTCCCTACGAGTGTGTAAAAACGAAGAGTAAATGTATCGAATGCTATCGAAGAGGATATTTACATATTTCAAATACATAGGTTTGCGGGCATTTGAAGTGGGATTGAGAAATAAAAGCTTTTTACTGCGCTCTTAAATGTCGGAAACGATTTCAGTGGAAATAAAAGCAATTGAAAGTACACACAAATTAAAAATAGGAGCAGTATTGAGTATACGATATTCATATAGCACAAACATTAGGAATGTTCAGAAATTTTTTTACTCAAAAACAAAATTTTCACCATAAAACTCGCGTTTGACTCCTCGTCTTCGTCTTCTTCTTCTTTACCAGCGTAGACACCTCTTACGTGGTTACGAGTTAACAACAGCGCGTCAGTCGTTTCTTCTTGCAATCTGGCGCCAATTGGAGATTCCAAGCGAAGCCAGGTCCTTCTTCACCTGGTCTCTCCAACGAAGTGAAGGTCTTCCTCTGCTTCCACTGGCGGGTATTGCATGGAAAACCTTCAAAGCTGGAGTGTTCTCTTTCATCCCGACAACATGACCTAGTCAGCGCTAAGCTACCTCAATGTCGCCGCATATCTCGTTCCTAGTTTTGGAAACGTTAACAACTCTTGTGTAAGATGCGTTAGCCAACCCATGTGGAGCCTGGGGTCATGGCTAAAAGAGCGGAAGCTTCAGCGAAGCCACTCCGACATATTCGGTCTAAGCGTTCGCTGAAGTCTAATTGCGGCGTCTATTCACCAGAGGTCCGACTATGAGCGGGGGTCGCTCGTGAAATAAGTGGCTCGCTGTATAAATGTGTAAACTTTATATTACTCGCTCAGCGAGGTTGTGATCCATCACGTAGAAACCAATCCCAATGAAAAAGAAACAACAGCTTAGGATGAAAGACCCAACTTTTTTTTTTTTTTTAGTTCGACATACCACGACAAAAATAGCCAGCTCGACCATCGATTTAGGCCTTTCTGAAAATGTTTAATGGTGTAAGCTTGCTTGACTGTCAATAGATAATTATGTTCAAGAGAAAATTATAACGACGAGATTATCGCTAGACTCTGGAGATATTAAGATATTGTATCAGAATTTCTCTATTTAACAAAATTGAATCAAAAAAGCTAATTAAGACCCCTGGGTTAACAATTTGATGTGCTTTCTCACTAGATTCATTCTTCAGATAGCCTGACTCCTTTTTCTTTCAACTACGGCACAATCAAAGAGTACAAGCTCTGTATTTGCCATCATTGGATTACAAAACCGGCAACCGAGCACCGATCTGTAGAACAGCATCCCAATCTCTACAAATTATGACCCACTACTAAATGGCTTAAAATATCACAGGGAGGAACAATTAGTTACTTGAACCGTTTTGCATTAAACTCTTCCAATAGCAGCTTCGCCTAGCGAAGGCGCATTTGCTGCCAGTAGCAATTTCTATAAGTTCTTTCCATAGCTACTGTCGAAATACGAAACACACAGCAAAGAACCGATTTGATCTTATTGTTTGGATTGCGGCAGCTTATCTCGCCAGAAGATCGGTCAGCTCAGCCTTTGATACTAATGGCATTGTACCTGAAGCATCCTTTGACTATCACTTCGAATGACAATACGTTCCACGTGACAGTACTTTTCTAGAAAAAAAAGCTGGTAAACCTGCAAATAAACACTGACAGTTTGGTGTGTTGTACCATTATCCTAGCGTCAAATCGAATCTTTCATATTCGATCCATCAATAAACCATTGCACAGAGCTCCTTTAAGGGTACTCTTCTAAAGTGGAATCCTTTCATTCGCATTGTAAAAGGTGATCCTTTTCGAAGGTCCTTTAAAGAAAAAACACAGAAACTTAGAATTTAACGGATAATGTTTATTATCATTCGAAAAAACATTCTTTGGTTGTCATTTTTTGGAGTTTATCTCTTTTCAATGTTGGCCGCGGCTACGTCTCAAATGATTCACTGAGTTCGATGACTCGTTCGACCAATACACTGGCCAAAACGTGAAATTTTCTGCTCACCAAAGTTTTCTCTCAAGAAATCCATCGATTGATGTGAAGTGTGGGAAGTGGGCTTGTTGTCGGCGAGATCACGAGCGATAATTTCAGGCATAAATTTTTGAAAAAATATATAGTAAATCGATGATTCTGCCGGCCCACAAACGACATCAAACCTTTATATTTTCTAGATCAAATTGTAACTCTTGAATCTCTGTAGGTTGTTCTTCGTCCCAACTGCGGCAATTTCGCTTGTTTACATACTCATTCAGCCAGAAATGGGCCTCATAGCAGGACAAAATTTGGCTCGAAAACGTCGGATCTTCTTGGAACTTTTCAAGAGCACATAGAGCGAAGCGATGTCGATTGGTAACGTAGAGCAGCTTCAGTTCTGCATAAGCTGATTTTGTACGCTTTCAATTTCAAGATCTCGACGTACTTGCAAAGTGTAAAAAAGTTGTTCCATACGTCAACCCGAGTTGCTGCGAACGACGCCGAATCGGCTTTTTCGTAATAAAGTTGAACACTTTGTAACGTTGTTCAACGGAAGTCTTTCCAAGATGAAACAATAGTGGACAAAAATAACTTGACAGCTTGACACGACTCAGACGTGATCTGTCAAGAAAAGGCTATTGAAAAAAGTACCTCTACTTGGATCACCCTTTATGAATAACATAGTATGGATTATATGACAGCTATGTGCTATAGTGGTTCGATCTAAGTAATTTATTCGGAGTTTGTACCATTGCCTTGGACAATAAACAACAAATTTCATAAAGATATCTGGACAAATAAAATAAGAACTTGATTTGGATCGTTGTCCGATATCGGCAACTTTCGAAAAATACGCAACTTCTTGCATATAAACGTATGCCGTAAAATTTCACATCGATAGCTCAAAAACTGGGTGCCTAACGGGTATGGCTAAATCGAATAAGTACATCATGCTAACTTATTTGCAGAGACGTGAATAATACAAACTTAGAAGTCTGGCTTTAAAGTCGAATTTTAACAAAAAATAAACAGTTCTTATACAAAACTTTGGAGCAACCCTAATATAAGTATTGGAATACACACATACATAATAGTTATAAAAATAGTTAGATGCCATTTCAACGAAATTTTACACTTCGCAGACAGCTTTAAATGCACATCTCAAATGCCATAAATCATACGATATTTGATAAAAAATTTTCATTCTATGACAGTGGCATAAATTAAACAGACATACAATATTATTGAGAAATATTTGTATATTTTTTTATTATGACAACGCCAAAATTTAACTACAAGCGCTAAAAGTTGCCTATAAAAGAAAAGAAAAATTTTGTGATGAAAAAAAAATTTGCGATGACTAAAAATTTAAAAAAATTGTTATCGAATATTTCAGTATATTTATTTATTTAACTTTTAACTAAACAAAATACACATGTGTGACTTTGATAAACACCATTTTGACATTTTGCTCGCGAAACAGTAATACTGTCAAAAAAAATAATATAAAAATTCTTTATTTTAAAATTGCAATTAATTGAGGGTTTTTACTTATGTGTTATGTGCTATTTTTGAATTGGCATAATTGCCTATGTAGTGGATAAAAAGTAGCAATTTAAGTGAATAGCTTTTGTGCTGTGTATAAAACAGTTAGCCATTTGAATAGATTCAGTAAGATACTTTAAAATGCCACAAAGCTGAGTGGGATGAATTTACATCATTTCTACTTTTTACTAGTTTTTAGTTCTTGTATGGAAAACTTTTTATCTTTACGAAATTTTGCCATAGAGCCATTCACTTGGGATTGGCCAGATACGATTCTTTTACATATGACTCAAGCAGATCACGACTTCGGGTCTTAGAACGAGTATCCTCCGGGCAGCCAAAAAACATCCGTTGGAAGGCGAGCTAAAGTGAGAAGGCTAATCATCTCTCCGCAAGGTTGTGTTCTGGTTTTGGCACCCGCCACTTAAAACTACACCCACAATGAAAAGAACACTGCAGCTTCGGATGAGAAACCCCCTTTTGATGACGACCACTGCAAACGTATTAGGGATTACGATTTAAGGGCATGCAGCTGAAATATCCGGTCCCTTTATTGGGTGGGTGCCGTTGCTCAGCTGGTAAACGTCCTCGTAAGAGTTCCATCCAGCGTACTGGGTGAAAGATTAAAGCCCACCGTCAACAAACTGTTTGGACCTTATCAGTGTGGCTACAGGCTTGGAAAATCTACAACTTACCAGATATTCACCAAGAGACAAATCTTAGAAAAGACCCGTGAAAAGACGATCGACGTACACCACCAGATTTTGACAGCACGAAAAGGAGCTTCTTTTATTCCGATATGTCTGAATTTCGTATATCCGTAAATCGAATACGGCTGTGTAAACTGACGTTGAGAAATACCAAAAACTCCGCCAAGATCGGGAAGGACCTTTTCAAGCCGTTCGATACGAACGAGGTTTCAGACAAGGCGACCCTACTGCTGGAGAAAATCATTCGAGCTTCTGGAGAAAATAATTCGATGTCTTCGTAAGAATTCTATCGACTTTATCAGTGTGGCTTTAGAACTGGCAAATCAACAACTGACCATATACCCGTGAAAGGAGAATCGACACACACCACCTCTTCGTCGATTTCAAAGCTGCTTTCGACAGCATGAAAAGGAGCTGCCTCTATGTCCCGATGTCTGAATTTGGTATCCCCGCAAAACTAATACGGCTGTGTAAACTGACGTTGAGCAACACCCAAAGCTCCGTCAGGATCGGGAATGACCTCTCCGAGCCGTTCGATACCAAACGAGGTTTCAGACAAGGCGATTCCCTATCGTGCGACTTTTTGAACCTGCTTTTGGAGAAAATAGTTCGAGCTGCAGAACTAAATAGAGAAGGTACCATCTTCTATAAGAGTGTACAACTCCTGGCGTATGCCGATGATATTGATATCATCGGCCTCAACACCCGCGCCGTTAGTTCTGCTTTCTCCAGACTGGACAAGGAAGCAAAACAAATGGGTCTGGCAGTGAACGAGGGCAAGACGAAATATCTCCTGTCATCAAACAAACAGTCGTCGCTGTTGACAGTCATAACTTTGAAGTTGTAGATAATTTCGTCTATCTTGGAACTAGCGTAAACACCACCAACAATGTCAGCTTAGAAATCCAATGCAGGATTACTCTTGCCAACAGGTGCTACTTCGGACTGAGTAGGCAATTGAGAAGCAAAGTCCTCTCTCGACAAACAAAAACCAAACTCTATAAGTCGCTCATAATTCCCGTCCTGCTAGATGGTGCAGAGGCTTGGACGATGTCAACAACCGATGAGTCGACGTTGCGAGTTTTCGAGAGAAAAGTTCTGCGAAAGATTTATGGTCCTTTGCGAGTTGGCCACGGAATATCGCATTCGATGGAACGATGAGCTGTACGAGGTATACGACGACATTGACATAGTTCAGCGAATTAAAAGACAGCGGCTACGCTGGCTAGGTCTTGTCGTCCGAATGGATGAAAACAGTCCTCTCTGAGAGTATTCGACGCAGTACCCGCCGAGGGAAGCAGAGGAGGAGGAAGACCTCCACTTTGTTGGAAAACCCAAACGGAGAAGGACCTAGCTACAATTGGAATATCTAATTGACGCCAAACAGTGAAAAGAAAGAACGACTGGCGCGCTGTAGTAAAGGCGGCTATAACCGCGTAAGCGTTGTCTATGACAATAAAGAAAAAGAATAGTCCAAGGCAGCGCTAAAACCTTTGGAACAATAAGATTACTATAGTATAAGCTTCCATATAAACGGGTGCATTTGATAACAAAGCATGATTCTTTTCCACCCCCAGCAGCCCAATGTCTCTTAAGTTGGAGTATTGGGAACCGTGGCATGTGTACCTTCTCATCCGGCTAAAGACTGGGCATTCGCAAAGAAATAGTTCCAGTTTCTCATCATCCTCCACGCATGCTCTACATTCCGCCGAATCCACCTTTCTGAAAGTGGGAATCTAAGGGTATGTGCCCTGTGTCGACCTACCCTACAATGTTACCAAGCTTCCGTTTGCATAGCAATAAAAGTGTTTTGGTCTATCCCCCGTCAACACAACACCACAGTAATTTTGTTATATGGCAAGACCTAACAAACCCTTAAGGGGGTATTCTAGTCTAGATATTTAAAAAAAAATCGATTTTTTTTTATATTTTCAAAGTTTAACTATTCAAGAATATGTGTACAAAAGGATTTTTCGAAATTCAAATTATTTTCGGAGATATAGGCATTTTTCTGGCCCAGCATCCAAACTGGTTCGACCGGAACGCGAAACTTTAAACGCGTTTTTCTCAAAACTGACTTTTTCGGAACGATACCCACGATTTCTCAGGTGTTACTGGATCGATTTACTTGAAATTTTTATAGAGTCTTCTTTATAGGCTTGTCTATGGTTGGAACTAGCCCCATCCCCAAATTTTTATTTTTATTATTTTTAAAAAATTCGAAATAGTCAGAAAAAATGATTCAAAACAACTTTTTTTTTAGGCAGTCGCCATTTTGTGAAAAAAATTGTTTCCCACTTTTCCGCAGTTCCGGCCATTGCGACATTATTCTAGATTAATAATCCTTTTTTCTTTTTGGTTTCAGATAACTAGGAGGGTTGAAATCATGGGCATGGTCACGTGGAAATTTTTAGAGACCCCCCACTTCGTCAGCTCATAATTTTTGAAATTTTTTACTTTTTTTAGTTTTTTTCTCTATTCTTCAAAAATTAACAAATAACTGATAAAAAATGGATGGTAAAAATATTAATTGCCTTTTTTTACACTTTAAAAATTACCTGAAATTCATGCTTCTAGACTAGAATACCCTCTTAAAGGAGCAGAATGGCCTGAGATAACTTAGCGAAATTGCATCTCCAGCTGCCCCCAGCTCTTCTGCCTTTTCATTTCCTTTTATTGCTATACGAAGCGGGTACGCAAAAGATATTAACCGAAATACCTAGTACAAGTGTAATTGTTGCCTACTTGCAGAACCTAACGTGACTTAGTATGGGCGCTACGAATAGCCTCAATTACACCTTGGCTAGTTTGGCACCTTCTGTTATGCCCACAATTTGGCCTAAAAGACCGTATTGAAGTCATTTACCCTCCCCCTGATCATGTTTCATCCTTTAATCAGTCAGTGATTAAACCATTGGTGCAATCTTCTCTACTGGGGAATAAAGACGATGTGTTAGTTGATATCCTTTACTCGGTTGCAGTGCCAGTTTAATCCTAGTTCATTAACACGGTCGAGTATGACACCTAGGAGGTTCCAATGCCGTAAGCATTGCCTCATACCTCACATGTATGGGTATTGGCCGAATTTCGAACATAGTTTCGGCGATACAGCCTTAAGAACTTGTGCGCTCGAGGCAAGCTAGGCTAAGTGCACCGTCTTTAAACGCGTTTTTCTCGAAACTGTATTTTTGAAGTCGGTTGGCAAGTTTTCTCGAAAACTATTTAACCGATCTTCATGAAATTTTACTCTGATCTTTGAGATACAATTCTTAAAACTTGGACGAAGAGTTTTTTTCGATTTTAACTATTTGAAAAAAAAAAATATCGCTAAATTTTCAGATAAATTTTCATGTTTTGTAAAAATGTGCCAAAATCCAATTTTCAGTTTTTTTTCATTTATGAACCGTTTAAACTTTTAACATAATTAATTTATTATAATACTGCTATCTTTTAAGTTGGATCAAACCGAACAAAGTGTGTTAAATATTACTAAAATCGGTTCATTAGTTTAGAAGTTTACCCCGGACAAAACGTGACCGTAATTATACCCTGAACAGAGTATATTAAGTTTGTCACGATGTTTGTAACACCCAGAAGGAAGCGTCGGAGACCCTATAAAGTATATATATAAATGATCATTATGTTGAGCTGAGTCGATTTAGCCATGTCTGTCTTTCTGTCCGTCCGTCTGTCTGTATATATACGAACTAGTCCCTCAGTTTTTAAGATATCCTTTTGAAATTTTGCAAACGTCATTTTCTCTTCAAGAAGCTGCTCATTTGTCGGAACGGCCGATTTCGGACCACTATAACATATAGCTGCCATATAAACTGAACGATCGGAATCAAGTTCTTATATGGAAAACTTTCACATTTGACAATGTATCTTCACCAAATTTGGTATAGATTATTTTCTAGAGCAAAAATGTAATCTCCGAGAAAATTGTTCAGATCGGTTAACTATAGCATATAGCTTCCATACAAACTGGACACATATGTAGTTACTAACAGAAATGCACCTGTGAAGGGTATTTAGCTCCGGTGCAACCGAAGTTAACGTTTTTTCTTGTTTTTATATACATGTATAGATGTAGATGTGTGCACCCATTGACGCAAGTTGCAGTTTAGAGTTAGCTAACCACTCATCCGCAAAATGCAATTCCAATTCCCACTTGACAAGTTAGTATACACTTTTTTTAACGCTAACAACTTCTATAATTGACGAAGCAGCAATTAATTGCTACAATTTTACAATTTTCCCGCAATTTATCGAAACTAAGTAAGAACTCGTAGTGCTTAATCTCACAGCAACTTAAAATTCCATGCAATGAATGATAATCTATCACTTTGCACCCATTAAAAGTCGAAAAATTGAGGAGTTTTTACGCTCGAATTGATGCTTGCAACGAGCACACACACAGCCACACACACAGATTATTTGAAATTTTCCAACTTCCGTTTTCGCCATCACACAATAATGCAAACGATTCTTCCCAACCATTGGTTGCAGCATTCTTCTTCTGCTTTCTTACTTATTTCTATGATTGTTGCCTGCGTCTGCATTTCATATTCTTTCCGTTTTCATTTCTTGTCAGAGTGAAACTTTTAAGTTATAAAATTGTTTTACGTCAAAAGTTTGAGAAAATTTTCGCAAATTGCATTTCGACCACTAATCGCCGCATTCCGTTTTTCTTCATTCTACACATCTTCTTCTACACTTCCTTGCGCACACACAGCCGAGCCGCATTGCCTGGCGGGCCATTGTTTGCGGCATTGAATTGTGCTACATTGTTGTTATTGTTATTGCAGCGCGCGCAGTACATTTTCACACCACAATAACGGACCGCAGTCAAATTTCAGTTTTTACCTCCCGCCACCAGTCTGCGCGAGTCTATGTCTTCGTTATTGGGTATTGAACGCTCTATGAACCGCGTCTGGCCATTGTAATGCTATCGAACGTTGCAGACGGCGTCAATATTCTTTCACTCGCCACAGTGTGTTGCACTTTTCAATGAACTCTAACCGGTCGTGCTGCTTCCTAAACAGCACAATGTTAGCGGTGGGCGTGGATTTTTTATTATCTTTCATTGTGTTTTCTTTTCCATCTTCCGTAGTCTCAAGCAGCTTAATCTCATCACATCAATTCATTTATGCAGGAAATCACTTTGGTTCGATTTTACTCACCATAACCCGGTCTGTGTTTTTCTTGATCCATCTCTTGGCGTTTTTATACCATTTATAATGGTAGAATGTTAAAGGGCATTAGAGAAGCATACATTGTTTTGATTGTAAAAACGTTAAACGTTAAGGAAAAAAAAAAGAATAAATGAAGTAGAAACGCTATGTCTTCTTTAGAACTTAACTTAAATTTAGTTGAAAATGTAATAAAAAGTCACGACTTTACTCAAAACTTTAGTTTGAAAAATTCAGTTTAAATAACATTTAAAAACAAATGGCCAGACCCGTTGGTCTCGATGAGGGTTAAAGAGAAGAAGAAAGTAATGAGGGCTGTATTCGTCATCGAATGATCATCGACAAAAAATTATAATACAGAATTTATTAGAAAAATGAATGGACCGATTGTGCTCATTCATGTTGGTACAACCTCTACGGATGGTGCATTATCACTTTGGCGTGGTTTTTTGGTTTCAGCTCATTCTAAAACTGAAATTCCAGTCTCATCGTCAGTTATATTGGTCTCCATGAATTTAAGATCGGAAATCGCACGATCCAGTTTGTCCAAACGTGCTGCTTTGAGGCGAAGGCTCTTCATCTTCTTTATTGGCGTTGACACCAATTACGCGGTTATAGTCGAGTTTACAGCAACGCGGTAGTCGTTTTTCATTTACAATATTTGGTGCCAATTACAAGTGTAGACAGGTCCTTCTCCACCTTGTCTAGAGGTCTCCACCGCAGTGGAGATCTTCCTTTTCCTCTGTTTCTTCTTTCTGTACTGCGTCGAATACTCTCAGAACTGAAGTATTTTCATCCATTCAGACGACATGACCTAGCCGCTGTCTCTTAAGGGATTAGGGGTAGTCTAAGGCACGAAAAGATGAGAATTTTCAGTATTTTTTTCTATTAAATCATGTTATTTTACAAAAGCAGTAATATGGCATTATTATAGGATGTGTTGACTTGAGTCACGAAAATTTCAAAAAAAAAAAAAAAAATTAATTTTCAAAGTTATAGTTGTTTACGTTGACCCAGTTCCAAAAAAAAAGGTACTTGCGGTGACAACGATAAGTCCTTGGAGAGTCATATAAAATCAATCGGACAGAAAAAATTAGTTTTATAAATAGATAATCCTGGGCCTGATCGAGGGATTTTATTTTTTTTTCTTTTAAATTAACAAAATGAAGGCCACAGGATTTTTTTCTAAATTTTTGGGAAAAAATCTACTTAATTAGTCTTAAAAAATTGGTCTTAAAAAATCGAAATTTTTGAAAAAATTCCTACGATCTGACCCGAGTTTATTATGTATTCTAAAAGATGTATAAATTTCATTAAAATCTACTGAGCAGTCAAAAAACATATTTTTGAGAAAAACGCGTTTAAAGTTTGCCTTTATGCTTTGAAGTACCCGAGCTCTCTTTGTTATTTGTCAAATAACTCAAAAACTAATTATCGGATCAACGTGAAATTTTTAAGATATTAGACTTAACGAAAATGCAAAAAAAAAATAATTTTTTGAAAATTCTAACTACCCCTAACCCCTTAATTCGCTGAACTACTTACATACTGTAGCATGGGATGACCGATTCGTTTAATGGTTGCGTTCGAACTGAACTCTTCTTTATTTTTTCTTTACACTTTCATGTCGCCAGTTACAAGTTTAAAAATTCAGGGTTGCTTATTTGAGTAACATTAAAATAAGGTATGATACATATTCAAAAGTACATCAGGGTTGCTTATTCGAGCAACATTAAAATAAGATATGATACAAATTCAATAGTACACCAGGGTTGCTTATTCGAGTAACATTAAAATAAGGTATGATACAAATTCAAAAGTACAACAGGATTGCTTATTCAAGTAACATTAAAATAAGGTAACGATACAACATAATACAGTAATCACATTTATATTGCTACAATTCGGCCGTCCTGACCATGAGATCACCTGATCTCAAGTGAGTGACTAGACTTCGCGTCCTTTGAACCATGGTTTTATATTTCCAACTGCCCATACCCCGTGGTATGGGACTCGAGACTGTTGAAACCCGTCGACATCTCTAAGTAAGTAACGATCGTTTCGTAAAACTTTTTCAATACAATACGGTCCCTTAAATTTAGGAATCAGTTTTTTAGACACCCCTACGTGAGAATCGAAATTTTTTATAACCACATAATCTCCCTTTACATATTTTCTTGGCGCTCGCCTGTTTTTATTAACAAATTTTGTATTATACTGTTGCAACTGTTCTTGTTTTACACTCGCCTTCTCACGAATGTCCTGCAAAATTCGATTTTCACATGACTTATCAACTTCTCTTAAGTTTTCTTTCAGCGAATCAACAACTTCACCTCTTTGATTTACACCGAATAACATTACGCTCGGGTGCTCCCCGGTTGTCCTATGTATCGTGTTATTTAAAGCATGCTCTATACTTTCTATTACCGCATTCAAGTTGTATCGTTTATCTGTGTTTAACATTTTTGATATCATTGGCCCCAAACTCCTATTTACCCGCTCTACCTGACCATTTGCCTGTGGAGAACCTGTAGCGATCTTAATATGCTGAACCGAGTTTTGTTCTAGAAATTCTTTAAATTCACCAGATGTAAAACAACTTCCTCTATCAGACACAATGCATTTAGGACGACTATAAATCCGGAAATAACTTTGCAACGCTTGAATCGCTTCTCTAGTATTTGTTGTTTTTGTAGGGTAAAGTCTGACAAATTTTGTAAATGCATCAATGACGACAAAAATGTGTTTCGTTTTTAATGAGTTATCAATCGGACCGAAGTGGTCAATGTGAACAACTTCGAAGGGAATTCTTCCTTTTGGAATGCTATGTAAAAAACCCTCCTGCGCCCCACTTTTGGAAGAGAATACAATACATTTCAAGCAATTTTTTATGTGTCTATCAACCTTTTCTCTCAACTTAGGGAACCAATAGCTTTTCGATATTAATTCTACTACTTTATCTATTCCAACATGGCCAACCTCATCATGATATTTGTAAATTACATTACCCTCCATATCTTGTGGAACACAAAATAAAACTCTGCCATCATTTTTTTTTCTGTACAAAACCCCATTTCTCATCTCAAATAATTTATGTTCTTTTTCTTCTAATAGTTTTTTCCACTTTTTTAAATTCTCATCTCTTCCTTGACATATAATCAAATTTTCTTCAAAGGTATTTGTTTCTACTACTAGAATATTACTGGACCGACTTAGAGCATCAACATGCTGCATGTGTTTTCCCGCTCGATGCTCCAACGTATAATTGAAGTTTTGTAATTCTAAAGCCCATCGTGCTATTCTAGGGTTAAGTTCTTTTTTATTCAATGTAAGTGCAAGTGAATTACAATCTGTTATGATCTTGAAGGGTTTTCCTTGAAGGTACACACGAAATCGTTTCAAAGCACTAACTATTGCTAAAGCTTCCAACTCGAAGCTGTGATATCGTGACTCTGCTTCTGTAGTTCTTTTCGAAAAATAAAAAATTGGGTGCATCTTTCCATCTTCTTTCCGTTGCAATAAAATAGCCCCTAATCCTATCGAACTTGCATCACAATGTAACTCGGTGTAATCATTCGGGTCATACAACGCAAGTACCGGGGCGCCTAGCAGTTTAGATTTCAAAAGCTCAAAGCATTCTAATTCTTTTGCCCCAAATGAAAATATCTTTTCTTTTTTTGTCAAGTCGAACAGAGGCTTTGCCAGAACAGAAAAATCCTTCACAAACCTCCTGAAATACGAACACAAACCTATGAAACTTTGTACTGTATGAACGTTTTTTGGCACCGGAAAATTTTTTATCGCTTCTAGTCCTTTGTCATCCGCCCTTATTCCTTCACCGTCAACAATATAACCCAAATAATTCACGCTTGTTTGTAGGAATTCACACTTGTCTAACCTTAATTCAAGTTTATTTTGAGTTATCTTATTTAATACTTTTTCTAGAATTTGGAAATGGTTCTCTAAACTTTCGGTTGCAATCATGATATCGTCTAAATACACTATAACTTCTCCTTCTTTTATCATTTCTGCAAATATTTTGTGTATAAACCTTTGAAACATCGATGGTGCATTTTTAAGTCCAAAAGGCATTCTCTTGAATTCAAACTGGCCCAACGGAGTCACAAAAGACGTATATCTCTCTGATTCTGGATGCATATAAACATGAAAAAACCCATTCTTAAGATCAAGCTTTGTGAATATTTTCTTTTTCGCTAACCGGTCTAGCAAGTCATCAATTAATGGAATCGGATAATTATCTTTCGCGGTTACTTTATTCAACGTCCGGTAATCTACACACATTCTAAGATCTCCCGTTTTCTTTTTTACTAATACAATCGGCGACGCATATTCGGACTCGCTTGGTTTGATATATCCTTTTACTAAATACTCATCTATCAACTTTTGCAACTCCCCTTTTTCTACATACGATAATCGCCGCGGGGAATAATGAAAAGGTTTTATGTTTTCTAATACGAGTCTCATGTTACACTTTACCAATGGTTCATCAGGACGTTCGGCCTGTACATACAGTTTTGTAAATATTTTATTTAACCTTGTACAAATTGAATGTGATATATTTTTTCCCACATTCAGACTTAGTTCTTTCTCTTTATCAAAATCAATGAGCATTAACCATCTTATATTTCTAGAACTTTCATTATTTTCACTATTACTCTCCACCTCACCAATTTGATCTAATTTCTTATCTCCCAATTTTTTAATTTCATCAACAATACAATTTGTAACCATATTTGCTTTACATCGACTATCACTCAAATTATTTTTCCGATCAATTATCTCTTTTCTTTTATTCACATCAGTTAACGTTTTATTTCTATTTGCATCAACTATCATTTTCCTATCATTTGTTTCGTCAACAATACACTCAGTTTTATTTATATTACCCACTTTTGTTTTTCTATCATTTGTTTCATTTAACGTAACTATACACTTTTCTACTTTACAACTTTTATTACAGTCTTTTTTGAACCCGCCCACTTTATGTTTACCTTCATCGTTTACACTTTCATATTCAACACTGTTATCATCAACACTCTTTTTTAACTTAATTAATGCATTCTCTTTGATCTCATCCTTGCATATCAAAATTAGATTACTTGCTTTGAAAAAGTCTCTACCCAAAACTACGTCATACCCCATAGTCTCATCGGCCACTACGATCAAATTTATATTGACAAATTTATTTTCAAAACAAACATTACAATTAAATTCACCAAACATTTCTAATTTACTTTTATTTAAACCAAAATATGGAATACAAACTGAAAAATTATCATTAAATTCAATAGTATCTGGTAAGGATGATCGTTTTACAAAACTTATTGGGCTCCCTGAGTCTATGAGGCATTCTAAAGATAAAATACATTTAGTATTATTACTTACAATAAACTTTAAATATCTTACGTATGGGCTCTCATCTGCACGGTTATTTTGAATCCTCGTTGGACACGTAGCGACTTTATGCTCCATGCTGCCACACCCATAACACGCCCCAACCTCTCGCTTCGGCTTCCGACATGCCACGGCCATGTGTCCAAATGAGTTGCAGTTGAAACATCTGACATTAGTGCGAGGCATCTGCATCGAGTCACGTTTCAATTCAACTCTCCCGAACGCCTGCAGAAGCTGCACTCTTGTAGTGTAGCATTGGATATATGCCTGATTCCGTAACTGCTCGTCCGGCATACCCTCGACAACATGGTCAATCAGCTCGCATTCATCCATATTCAACGGATCTGACAGTAAAACTTTTTCATTGTAGTATTTTTGGAAGGTTTCACCAACCGACCACTTGCGCGCTTCAAACTGTTTTCGCAGCAACAACTTGTTGTGTGTTGGTGCAAACACCGCTTGCATTTCTGCAACAAGGCTGTCTATATTTTCGGTGATAAACAGAGGCCTCGCGTGCAGCCACACTCTTGCATTACCTTTCAACTTGCTTATCATTACAGCGCGCAGCGCGCTATGATCAAGGTTAAAAACTTTTCCAGCACTTCTTAACTGTTGAATCCATATGTTGAAATTCGGCCCACCTTCGTATTCTGGTAACAGATCTTTTACCATCTCCAAAGGTATAGCACCGACATTCCTTACCGTAGCGCTATCTTTTTCGTTTCTTACTGTACCTACAGCGCCATCGCTGTTCAAAGCGTCATTGTCTTTTAAAGCGCCGCCGTCGTTCAAAGCGCTGCTGCCGTTGTTCAATGCGCCGCCGTCATTCGAAGCGCTGCTGCCGTTGTTCAATGCGCCGCCGTCGTTCGAAGCGCCGCCGCCATTAATCGTTGCATGTTGTATGTTCGCTTGTCTGTTATATGTTGCGCTGACATTCGTTACGTCGCCATTCAAAGCACTCGAAGCTCTGCCATTCGCTGAATCATCCCTCTCTGTCACACCAGCGGCGCCGCCCACCACACTGCCCGATCCAAGTTGCACAATCACCAGCTTCAACCGCTCGACTTCTTTGGTCAGGAGTTCATTTTGCGTCTCCAAATCACGCTCCGCTGTCTCCTCCAAAGGTGATTCACCAACGCCCACCGACTCAACCTCCTCGCCAGCGAAACTAGGGCAATCGCCACGCTCAACCGCAGGCACATCGCCCAACCTTATTGCTAGGGCACTTTTGTTGCCATGAGTCGGGAGTCCCAACCGCTTCAACCACTCACGCAACTGGGCCGCCGTATATATATTAGCATCGATGCACTCCATTTAAAAAAAATTGTTAAAACTTTGCTACTGTACCCGAATCCCACTTCTGAAATATTGTAGCATGGGATGACCGATTCGTTTAATGGTTGCGTTCGAACTGAACTCTTCTTTATTTTTTCTTTACACTTTCATGTCGCCAGTTACAAGTTTAAAAATTCAGGGTTGCTTATTTGAGTAACATTAAAATAAGGTATGATACATATTCAAAAGTACATCAGGGTTGCTTATTCGAGCAACATTAAAATAAGATATGATACAAATTCAATAGTACACCAGGGTTGCTTATTCGAGTAACATTAAAATAAGGTATGATACAAATTCAAAAGTACAACAGGATTGCTTATTCAAGTAACATTAAAATAAGGTAACGATACAACATAATACAGTAATCACATTTATATTGCTACAATACATACATATGTCAATGTCGTCGTATATCTCGTACAGCTCATCGTTTTATCGACTGCAGTATTCGCTGTTCATACGCGGAATCTTTCTCTCGAAAACTCGCATTTTCAGTGAATACGGTGTTTGACCGATGGTATTTATTGCGTTTTCAGCTTTAAATTCGGTCAAAATTTTACTTTTTTTGAAAAAAAAAAAATCAACTTTATAGGACGAGTTAAGCAGGAATGCATTTCATATCTAAAATATCCACCAAAATCATTCTGACGAACTCGCGATATATGTCGAGCTCTTTTGCCACCTCTACAACTCTTGCCTGACGATTTTCAAGTATCAAATCCCTCACTTTTTTAATATTTTCATCCGTTGAAGAGGTCGAAGGTCGCACAGAATGAGGTATGTCTTCAACGATCTCTCGACCGTCTTTTCCTGAATCACCGTAAACCTTTTCTAACGAAACTACAAATTCCTGATGCTTTTTGTCACAATGTAATTTCTATCTTATGGTAATTAAGAACAGTTCTACTAACTCAGCAAAATACATTTTCACGAACATATTGAAGCCAATTTTCATCGCCATTAACAATGCGCGCCACAAATCACTTTTTTGACGTTTGATAAGCGCGATAATGCAAATTTCGTTGTGTAAGAACATGGGGAACCCACTTCGTGAATACTATACTAATCTTTTAAAAGGTGGCATTAGACAAATATAATTTTTCAGCCATTGTTATTCGATGGTTTGCCTCGACCAAAGAGTCTACTGTATCCACATCGACTTCAAGAGGAGTGGCAGGGTGTGGGATATAAGGGAGGAGAGGCAAAACCACAAAGCCGCTGTTTTTTAAATAGGTTTTAACCGGTCTTTCAACAAGATGCCGAGCTTTGTTGTAAAGGAAAAGCATTTTATCTGGTCGCAAATTTCGGAGGTTTCTCGGCATTTGATTGTTGAAATTTGATGTATAGTTGTCGGTAACGTTGTTGTTGTAACGGTTAACTAGTGCCTGGTGCTAAGATTCAGAAAAATTGTCTTCGAGGTCATCCAATGGTATGCCCGTGTTTCGACTAGCTGGGCTGCAAAGAGGTGGTTAGAGTCATGCGGGTACTCCTTGCATGCTGGACATACATATGTTTGGTATGTCGGGGACGATTCTGGATCCAGAAGAAAGCTACGCAAGGGTCACTCTCGTTGAAAATTGGTGGTGGTTTGATTCAAAGTACGCCATTCACTGAGAGAGAGAGTCAAATAAAGCGTTTATGGCTCCACTGTGAATGGCGGTTCAAACATGCCTGAAGTTAGTTGCGTCCGAAATCTGGTCGTCGTATTGTCGTATCTCGTCGAAATAGTTAAAGAAAGAACCCTAGATGTTCCAAGGTGGTGGCTCCGCTTTAAGCAGGTACTAAGACACCCCAGCAGAAACTACTTGGAGAGGATTGCATTACGCAGAGACATGTCGTTATAGTCCGGAGTGCAGTGTTCTGGCATGTGTGAAGCTTCCTTGTCTACGTTTCACTGCATCCAGACGACCATATTGGTGCGGTGTAGTCGGTAGTGTTTCATCGAATTTTAGAAGATCAAATACAGCATGAACTTTTGATCCCACTAAATACAAAGCAGCGTTACGGATAATTGATCCATTTTTGATCACCACTCACAGCATTTATTTTTGTAGCATTAAAGCAAATTTTCTGACATGCAAAATCGTCCTCTGTTGTTTCTTGGCTTGAAGACACACGACACCCAATTTCCTTGCTTTTAATTCTATCCAACTGCTTTTAAAGGTTTTTAAATGACTGCTAAAGAGACTCCTAAAGATTCTGCGAGCGCTTTTTGTGCTTGGCAACACATTTTGATTGAGTAATGCTTCAAGTTTCTCGTCTTCCGCTCAGGACGTTCTTCAACTTTTAAATCGTGAAAACCACTTAATCGCTCAAATTTGGGGAACTCTGCGACTAGGTAGTCTTGGGCCAATTCCTTTGTAGGGGCCGAATGTGACGTTATGTTGCAGGGAATGCAATAAGACATACATACTACTGTGCCCAAAAAAGGTGACATTTGAATTTAATCTGCGCGCGTCGAAGGATTTGGAGAATTATTTTTTTTTTTTAAGTTGGTAATACTGTCAGTCACATTTATGTCAAATTTCGTGTCAAAATATTCATTAGAGTTTGAGATACGTGTCGTATTGTGAGCTGCTAAAAGTGAGTTTTTCGTTTTTTGCGATGTCGAAATTTGCTGAGCAAAGAATTTGCATTAAATTTTGTTTACGGAATCAATTTTCTACTGCGGATACGTTGAGGATGGTACAGAAAGCCTTTGATGATGAGGCTATGTCAAAAAAAATGTTTACAAGTGGTATAGTGAGTTCCAAGCCGGCCGTGAACGTGTCGAAGACGAAGAGCGTCCAGGGCGACCATCAACCTCAACCGACGAAGCTCACGTTCAACAAATCAAAGATTTGGTGTTGAAAAACCGTCGATTAACAATTAGAGACCTTGCTGATGAAGTTGGCATATCGAAAGGCTCAGCCAATACCATTTTGAAGGATGTTTTGGGCCTCAAGCGTGTCAAATCTCGACTGGTACCGAAAACATTGAATTTTTTGGAAAAAAGGCGTCGCGTTGAAGTGTGTGAAACGATGCTTTCCGACTACCAGGGTGTCATAAAACACATTATAACTGGCGATGAGACTTGGAACTATGCTTACGACCCCGAAACAACCGATCAATCGAGCGAATATCGTGCCAAAAGAGAGCCGATACCAAAAAATCGCGCCAAAGTCGCTTAAAAATCAAGGTCATGTTAACTGTTTTCTTCGATTATCGTGGTGTTGTGCATTATGAATTCCTTCCAACCGGTCAAACAGTCAACAAGGAATATTATTTGAACGTTATGCGTCGTTTGCGTAACGCTATCCGCCTAAAAAGGCCGGAATTGTGGAAAGACAATTCTTGGTTTTTACACCACGATAACGCACCATCCCATACTGCCCTCGTAATTCGTGATCATTTCGCCAAAAACTCAACCCATATCGTTCCGCAACCACCGTATTCACCTGATCTGGCGCCGTGCGACTTCTGGCTGTTCACCAAGCTCAAAAGACCGCTCCGGGGACACCGTTTTTATACGATAGAGGAGATTCAAGCCGAAGCGAAGACGGAACTGAAGGCCATCCCGGAAAGTGACTACAACCAGTGTTTCGAAGATTGGAAAATCCGTTGGCATAAGTGCATTGCATCGGGAGGGGATTACTTTAAAGGGGATGAAATTGATTTGGAAGAATAAATAACGAATTTTCAAAATAAATACACCTTATTTTTTGGGCACAGTAGTACATCTACATCTACATACATACATACAAAGTTAACTTCAAGAAATGTTATGAAGAATTTCATTGTATCTTACATGTTCCAGTTAGACTTACTACTACTGTGCACATGTAGAAACAGTAGAAACTCCCACCTGTGCAAGTATTACCTCAATATTCACATCTTTTGCATATGTTATCATCGTAGGTGACTCTACGTAACATCACTCCCCTTTTAGCGCTTTGGTAGGGTCTTTTCAATGACGTAAACGACAACCACCGAGTAACGAACCTTTTTGTAGTTTACAGATGTGGGCTGTACTGAATTAACAGCAAAGTAAATTTTGGTGCATATATGCTAAGGTATATCATTTGGGCTCAAAGACAAAATAGCTTTAGATACCCAAAAAACCAGGTATTATTATAAAACAAGGCTGAGGATGTCTCTATTCGTAATGAAATTAGGCAGAGATTTTTTTATTGCACACACCGTAGAATAAACTACCTTTTATGCATTTATATGTAGCTTTGCTCTGTTCAAAAACTAAATGCGTCACACGCATACATATCCATATATACATAACGGGTGATTTTTTTGAGGTTAGGATTTTCATGCATTAGTATTTGACAGATCACGTGGGATTTCAGACATGGTGTCAAAGAGAAAGATGCTCAGTATGCTTTGACATTTCATCATGAATAGACTTGCTAACGAGCAACGCTTGCAAATCATTGAATTTTATTACCAAAATCAGTGTTCGGTTCGAAATGTGTTTCGCGCTTTACGTCCGATGAGCGATGAGGCTCATTTCTGGTTGAATGGCTACGTAAATAAGCAAAATTGCCGCATTTGGGGTGAAGAGCAACCAGAAGCCGTTCAAGAACTGCCCATGCATCCCGAAAAATGCACTGTTTGGTGTGGTTTGTACGCTGGTGGAATCATTGGACCGTATTTTTCAAAGATGCTGTTGGACGCAACGTTACGGTGAATGGCGATCGCTATCGTTCGATGCTAACAAACTTTTTGTTGCCAAAAATGGAAGAACTGAACTTGGTTGACATGTGGTTTCAACAAGATGGCGCTACATGCCACACAGCTCGCGATTCTATGGCCATTTTGAGGGAAAACTTCGGACAACAATTCATCTCAAGAAATGGACCCGTAAGTTGGCCACCAAGATCATGCGATTTAACGCCTTTAGACTATTTTTTGTGGGGCTACGTCAAGTCTAAAGTCTACAGAAATAAGCCAGCAACTATTCCAGCTTTGGAAGACAACATTTCCGAAGAAATTCGGGCTATTCCGGCCGAAATGCTCGAAAAAGTTGCCCAAAATTGGACTTTCCGAATGGACCACCTAAGACGCAGCCGCGGTCAACATTTAAATGAAATTATCTTCAAAAAGTAAATGTCATGAACCAATCTAACGTTTCAAATAAAGAACCGATGAGATTTTGCAAATTTTATGCGTTTTTTTTAAAAAAAAAGTTATCAAGCTCTTAAAAAATCACCCTATATAAAGTGAACCGTGGACCTTCGCCGTACCTTGTGCCCTGTGAATACAATCCATTCAACTAACTCTAGACAACAACCACAACTATCATAAAAATGTATATGTAGGTGTAACATACAAATGTGTAAATAGTATACAAACAAAAATAAAAAAAAAACACATGCGCTTCGATTGCGCCGAGGCTAGAATACCCTTCACAATTAAAAAAAAAGTTGTCCATGCAAGCGCTTGCTTCCGATCGTACAGTTTGTATGAGAGGTATACGTAGTAGTGGCCCAAGATAGGTGGTGACAAACTTAATATACCCTGTCCAGGGTATAAATATGATCTTAACGAGCGTGCAACCAAATTGGAAAAAAATAAATAAATACACCACAAAACAAACACCGACAAAAGGAGTAAGAAAACTTTCTGTGACGAGCTCATGTCAAGTGTTAAGCCCTTAGACATTCCGATGGTCTGAAGCATGTGTCCACTAAACGGCGACGTATGCATACACTCTACGTGAATATAAAGGTACATTCGTATGCAGAAGCTATACATACTTATGTCTACTTAAATTTCATTGAATTATTATCGCAGCAAGAAGACTAAATAATACCGGTGACAATCACAACCATTGTCTGCATTTGTGGCTTTTGTTTATTTATCTGTGTTTTTGTTTACCTTTTTTTATGACTTTGAGACAACAACATTTTGCTTTGTATGAAATTAGTCGAGTTTTTATTTTTCACTAATAATGGGGCTATCATTACAATAATTTATGAGTATATAGATATTATTTCGTTTGATTTCTTCTAGTTGAGAAGATTATTCAATGCTGATGCAGGAAGAACGAAATGTATATAATAATTGTATATGTAATTGGTAACTGGAGACGTTTTTAAACAAGTTATAAGGTTCTTCAACTTCGAGCTAGACACAATGCGGAGCATCAGACACTCAAAGATTCGTTTCTAGAGGTAGAACGTATAATATTATGCCAATCAGCTTTTTACATAGCGTAGTTCATATGTGTACATATGTAAACACACAGAGACAACTCATTCAGAATTATTTCTGAAGTGTAGCACATTCCATAAAGTCATGTAAAAGTGAAACTTTATCATAAACAGATAAGGCTTAGTTTGAATAGAACATAACTTGAAGGGAGGTGTAGAGGCAACAAGTTATCTGTTTCATATTAGAAATGTTGATGAGTATCCATAACGGACATATGTATAGTATATGTATGTTTGTACTCTCATCATAAATTAAAAATATTCATTTTTAAGGAAGAAGGTGTCATAATTAAATTTCGAATTTTTTTTCGAACGTTTTGATATTGTACACCTTCCTTGGTTTGCAAAAAAGCAGTGCTTCTCCAGATAATGACAAGATTCCAAGATTTTTGGCTTTTAGATGCAATCTTGCAAAAAAGTATACTTACAATTATAACTAAATGCAAAAAAAAAAATACTTTTCTTTAATAGGATACTATAAGCAAATATATTATAATTAATTATGAAATAGGTACTTACAGTTAAAATTCGACTATTCTCAGTATCGGCGGGCTGATATTTTTTATTATTTTTTTGACAGGTGAAATATGTTTCGCATTCTTTTATGCTACCTGTCGCACATAGCATTTTATGATAAGAAACACTTCACTTATTTTTTATTATATTATTTTATTTCAATATGATTTTTTTTTTTTTTAAGAAAACCAAATAACTCAATCAAAACACTTTTTTATTCATCATCATGCACAGGTATTTACATGCAACATATGAACATTTGTTGTTATAGTGATCTGCACACTTTTTATTGACCTTGACCGCATTTGTCAAATGAAATTATCATTACTTGTGTCCACTTACTGCTTTGGAGGGGAGAGCTTAGTTTTAAAATTTGGTTGTAATTTGAAACACCATAACTAAACATGCAATATATGGTATATAAAAGGATGTCCAACATACATATACTGCTGTATATATGTACATACATATGTATCTACTTGCAACTGAAGGTGCAATGTCGGTGATTACTATTTCATGAATTCGACTTTCACTTTTCTTCGGAAACACTCTCGCTTGCCCAAGCTTTTGCCGACACTCATTTACCACCCGCACTTGTATGCACCGCCCTTATCGGCATTAAATGTTATGCATTAATGAGGAATAGGATCTTGCACATACTCGTATTATACACTTCCAAATATTACTTTAGTACTGCGGGTTATGAAAAGGGTTCGATGTCTGCCTCTTCATTTTGTTTGGGTAACACAGCTGACACTAAAGCAGTAACCTGCCTTTTCGATTGGAAATTGTAACAATTATTTAACGCTCTAGCACTATTGCACTAGTTTACAAAAATTGTAAATTTAGAAAAAACAAACAATTGCAATAAAAACGCAAAAAGTAAAAACAGAATCATCGCGTCCTACGCTTTCTTGAAGCATTCTTGTTTTTCGCTGGAATCTCACTTCTTACACATACGTCTTCTTTTACATTTCTTTATGTCTCGTGCCTTAAAAAAACTGAACAAACCGAAATTTTGTTGATTTAATAGTCTATTGCACATAAGCACTTAAAATAACTGATTGCAATAGGAAATTGACCCGAAATCACAAACCACTTGAATGTGTTACATTTTTCGATTTATATGTTTGCTCCCGAAATTCAATGTTATTTTTCCGCAAACTAAACTTTACGCATAAGAAGAAAGTTGATGAATGAAATAAAGTTATGAGCAAAGCAAATGATTTTGACATTCCTCTTGTCACTTTATTCGAGAAACCAGAACAAAACGGATTGCATGTAAATACCAACTACAGCGACATCTACACGTGACAATTGAAGTAAGAAACAAAAGCACAAAATAAATAACAATAATAAAATATGAAAATATCTTCAGAGAACATATATTTATATATTTATATAATTAATTTTAATAGCAATAAAAATAGTTATAATTTTTGTATGAACATTAAAATTAGCGTTGATATAATAAAATGTAATTGTTTTAAAAATAATCACAGTGACTTTTGTTTAATCTGGTAAGGTTCAAGCACTAACTGTCTGGCAAGCTTCAATTGTGACAGCGATTTGTTTAGATTTTACTTTTGCTGGACAAACTTGACAATATTATTCATTCGAAATACTGAAGTACTCGTAAACACTCTGCATAAATAAATAAAAATGTTAGCTACGACGAGTAATACAGCTGCAACAGGTGCCGGTATTCCCGACAAAGCATGGCAGCCACATTTTGTAACACTTGAAACAACGTAAGTACTCATAATATTTCAACACTATGTTGTTATTAAACGTGCGTGTATATTTGTGTTATAGCATGGGCGAAATTACAGTGGAGCTGTACTGGAAACATGCGCCCAATACCTGCCGCAATTTCGCTGAACTATCACGTCGTGGTTACTACAACAATGTAGTTTTCCATCGGATTATCCGTGATTTTATGATACAAGGCGGTGATCCAACTGGCACTGGACGTGGCGGCACTTCAATTTATGGCAACGAATTCCCTGATGAAATTCACTCAGATCTTAAACATACCGGTGCAGGTATATTATCAATGGCCAATTCTGGGCCCGACACAAATGGTTCGCAATTCTTCATCACATTAGCACCTACGCAGTGGCTAGATGGAAAACATACAATATTTGGACGAGTGTATTCAGGAATGCAGGTTGTAAAGCGTATCGGTATGGCGGAGACTGATAAAAATGATCGACCAGTAGATAGTGTGCGAATAGTTAAGGCAAAAGTAGAAAAATACTAATTGTGCATACAACTATTTTATATTCTATACTATATTATATAGATCAGATATTAATTTTTATAATAATTTTAATAACTCGTTTATAATACTACCAATAGTGTGTGTAATTAAATAAGGGGACAGGCGGTTTTCGGTAAATTACCATTTACCACCAACGGTTGGTCCTACATAGTGCCATCCAGCATATCCACAAGGCGCTTGATTTCACGACTAAAAGTAAACAAAAATGTATTCAAAATATTCGTGTTTTATAAGGAAACTTACATTCTTTGACCTAGCTGCTCTGTTGGTTTCATGGACTTAGTAATTTCTTCTGTTTTTGCCATTATGGTGTACATGCATTTAATATTAGCATCCATACTGTCAGTAAGTTTATTTACGGCATTTTTATGTACTTCCACGTTATCAGCAGTAATTGAAGATATCTACGCAGCGTGTTTTATTATAAAATGTTTAAAATACTTGCAATATACTTACTGAATGCAGCAAATTGCAAAGGTTTTCCATCAAATTATCCACTGACGCAGCCAAATATTGCGCTTCGATCTCAACATCATTTAAAACATTCGCATCAATTTGAGGTCGCTGAGTTTGTAAGAAACGACGTGTAAGCAAGCCACCGCTCGCATTGGCGGCGGAAGGTGTGCTATTATGTGAAGCATAGCTCTGTTGATCTGTAGTTAGGAACTTATAGATGAATATAGAACATTACTTCACTTAAACTTACCACTACGTATTTTTTCCTCTAGATTATCGGCTACAAAATGTCGCATTTCGCCATCTGTACTGGTCGCACCCTCCAACTCGTAAGGAAAAGCTGTAACAATAAAAATTGTTGTTTAGAAAAATCAATATTCAGGTTTCTCTTGGTTTTACAGGAATCGCAGTGCAATGATTTGGGCCGCATAGGTGTTTTATTATCCTCGTACGAACTGTCTTTAGAGTTTGAATTATCATCCTCATCATCGTATTCAACACCTGGTTCACCAACAATGGTGCGTTCGGCTTTATCCCCTTCTGCACTTGCACGTTGTATACGTTCTACCCCTTGTGCGGAAATATCCCTATCTGGATATTGTGCAAGAAAAGGAATTTCACTGTATGATGAAGGTTCCATAGCGCTCGGTGGTGTCTTTCTAGTTCTTTGTTTCGTGCGCTCTATTGGACTGTTATTGTCGTCTTCTGTTGTGTCTGGTATACCATAGCGTGGTCGGATAGGAATGTCTTGACTTCTACGGGACATTTCCATAAAAATAAAAAGTTAAATTTATAAACACATCCCTTTAGCGTTTTCCACAAGAGCACAAATTGATTGATAAATGAAATACAATGTTATCAGCTGATACATAAACAACTTAACCCGTGAAGTTACTAGACTTTAAATTTTTAATCCTAAAATCTTTCATTAAAAATTTTAGTTCAATGTGGTATCATTTTATAAATTTTTCATCCGAACTTTAGTATAAATTCATTTTTTCTCTAATATTTGGGATAAAATTAAAAAAAAAATAGTTTTATTTAAGATTAATTTGTCATTACAAAAAATATATTTTATGTGCTTGCATATAACAGAGAGATTAGAATAAAAATAATAACACTATGTGATGTTTAACATAAATGTATGTTAAAATTTCAAATGTACATATGTATGTCACATACTCGTAATGTCAATTTAATAAGAGCTAAATCTAAACAAATGATAACGCGACACATATTTTTGATTATTAAAAATTTTCACAGTGTATAAACAGCTTGAAGTTAGCCGCAGTTAGTTGGACGTTTATACTTCGGATGAGATGACAATATTATTCAATTTATTAAGTGGCAAAAGCGTAGAAGAGATAGGTATAGTGAAATATAAAATTGCCATCGCCGTGTATTAGGGTTGTGTGTTAAAATTATGTTGTGAAGGAATTTTGACAGTTTTATATCAATGCTAGTATTTGGTTAATATAACTGACAAACGTTATGTTAAAACATAAAAATATTTAAAATTTAGACGACAAGTATTTGGGTGCAATAGAGTTAAGATATATTTGAATATAATTAAAACACAAACCATAGTAAATTTATGTATTCAGTACCAGCCAAATACATCTCTGCGTATTTGTGCTAATTTCTTCACAGTTTTGTCGAATCGTCGTTGAGTGTTGGTGAACGTGTCGCGAGTACGCGTCGATGGCGTAAATTTAATAGAAATAAAGTTTGTTGTATATTAATAAAAATATTACCAGTGCAAAAAAATGTAAAAAGTAACCAAACTGCGACAAATCGGGCTGCATGCACTCTAATTTAAAGGTCTATACTAAAATGTATGTACCAATTCTGGCGAAACGTTTGTATAAATAAATTTCATAACGTAGACGTAAATAGTTCTCGGTCGTTCGCGAAGTCGTAGTTCACAAGTTTTCACATCGTAACAAATCAGCCCATAGTTACATTTTTGTTAATTTAGTGGAACGATTGTGGAAAAATATATATTTACTGAGAAATATATAGCAAAAGTTAGCAGATAAAAGTCATTTCGGGTTGATAGCGACATAAACGAAAAAAATATGCAATTCATTTTGTGAAAACAATTGGGATTGCTTGAACAAAGGGAGAAATTTACAGTGCATGAGTTTAAAATATAAATAAAAGCCAGCTAAGCGATTACAAAAAATCATTAAGCAAAAAAATAAAGTAAAAATAAAGACAGTGACGGTCTAATTGCAAATGATTATTTGCATAGCTTCATCCGCCGTTGACCAATTTGTGGGTTGAGCTAGTGCAACGCTGTACGAATCAAATTGTGGACAGGCCAACACCAATGTGTACGTATGCCAAAGAAACTACATTTTAACCCTATTTGGGATATTTTTATTCTCTTTAAAAGCAGAGCATTACCAAATATTGTACTAAAAAATTATTTTTCAATGTTGTTTTATAGTTTGAATTTATTTTGTGTTTTCATAATCCGTCGGCTATGTTAAAAAAAGAAAACAACTATCAAAAAGTAAGATTAGCTGATAAGTTTTGGCTGGGATTTAAAATATCACCCCCAAAATTGGGAATTGAAATAGGTAGAGCGGATATGATGGCTAGGATTTAGAATAGCATTGCCCGATTTCGGGCTATGTACTAAAAGAGGTTCTCCACGTATGCATATTTTCTTGTAGCATCCCTAAAATTTGCGGAAAAGCCCATTAACTTGCTGTTTCGACGGGGTCGAATAATACGAATAAAGATGCATGCTAAACATACAGTGGTGGTGAAGACAATTGCAATCAAAATCAAATATATATTTCTATCATTTTTTTGTTAGTAATTTTTGTCTTCTCTGTTTTTTTGGCTGGGATTTAGAATAGCATCGCCGGATTTCGGGAATAAAATGGGTATCACAAAGCTTATGTACACAACAACAAGGTACACAAATGCATGATTATTTGGATGATGGTTAAACGCGAAATAAACGGTGAAATATTCTGGAATGGTGATGAAGTTTTCCAAGTTGGAAAAGGAATGGAAGATGTGCTGTAGTTATTAAAAATATTGAAACAATTTTAGAATATTTTTAGGATACCTAGAAGTTGCAAAGGTTTTGAGCACCTGAATTTTGATCTTGGTTTATTTAATGCCTTTTATCACTATAAGCAGATGAATTAATGTTACAATTTTAAAGATTATTTATATACACAAGACCTCTAATAAAAAATATGTATAGATAAAGGAATATGTTTCCAAAATTTGAATAAGTTTTTAAAAAAAAAATAGTCATTATGGTTGAAAATGTTTTGACCACTACTGTATATTTGGTATGTCGGTGTCGATTCTGGATAAGTAGGAGTTTAACCTGTTTTATCTTTACCCTGGTCTTAAGACACACCGTGAGTAGACCACGAGTTACGAGCGCTATGCTGGCAACGCACTACTGGGTCTTTAGCCTGTACGGCTATGCAACCTGCACCCGAGTGATAGTTCATGGCTTCAACCAAAAACCATTCTGTGAAAGGACGATCCCCGTAGTGTTGAAATTTTCAATAGCCTTTGATACATCAACCACACTACATGATTACATTGAACAATCCACCTCCCTCCAGAGTTAAAGATACTGACCATGAACTATCTGAACGGTCGGCAATCATCCGCACTGTTTCGGGGTAAAAATTCCAAATTGAGAAGAATTAAACAGGGATTCCGCAAAGTGGTATCGATCGATGTCTCAAAAGCAAGCTTTTAATTACAGACAGAAAGATTTTGCCACATCGTCTCAACTCGTCATGTTGATCATTTATACATATAAAATGTATAGACTGCAATTGATTTTCCTACAAACTTCGTGCCATCTTTAATATTATTTATGTACCTTCTTCAGAATATAAAAAATTATTCTTCGGGTTATGTTTACGAAAACCCAACTTTAAAAATAAGCGAAACTGGAAGGAAAGCAATCAAATTATCAATTTAAATAATTTGAATCGAAATAAATTTGTAATTTTAATGTCCAGTCATTCTTAAGTTCATCATATGTATGTATGTATGTACATTATTTATTTGTAAATGTGTAAGCTTAAGCTGATGAGGTTAAGTGATAACTGTAAGAACATTAAATGTAGATATGTTTATATGTAAATATATATTGTAAACACCCTGACTTTATGTGTCGAATGGGTCGAATGATTGACAAATTCGTCGTCATCTCTATTTTTTTATAATGAGCCAATTTGTTTACGAAATATTTAGAATGTCAACCTTCCAAGTACCCTTTTTTTTTTTAGCAATTTTTTTAGCAATTTTTCAACTAACGAATTTTTCATCCATATGTTTTCTATGCTTACTCTCTTTGGTAAGAGGTGATTTTTCCTCGAAAGTAGGCACAAGTTTCACCATTTCATTCAAAGTGTTCCTAATAAGCAAAAGACTTAAGTGCCCTCTGCCCACACTATTGCCACGTCCATTCAGTGTTGTCTATGCAACCAGAAATATTAAATATATACATGTATACGTACATATGTACATATCTTTTCGTAGATTTCTATCAACCGGGCTTATGGGGGAGACACACTCAATGAATTTGCAGGTAATTTTTTGTACTTTGTTTTGCTTGTTCCCGGCCGCTGTTTGGCGTATATCTTACGCCATTCACGCCACGCTGTCAATGCGCCGATGTCCCGATTTCATTGAGTGAAAGCAATGGCGCGCCGAAGGATTTACACATAGTGTGGGTGTCAGGCAGCTGCGCTAGTTGTGATGATGTGGAAGTGTCGCTCGCTGCTAACTTGAATTTCCTGGTATTGACTAGTTGCTATTGTTGTACGGTTTTCGGCTGCAAATGCTGACGCTTGGGGAAAACCAATTTCTTTACCTATATCACTCTCTGACGACTCATTTGTCCTCCAGTGCTCTGGGGACACAAGTTTGTAAAAAGTTGTGCGGATGTTCAAAGAGAAAATTTTTATTTTCTTTCTCTTTTCTCTCATCTCTTTTTGATTTCTATACTCGCAACATGTTGCACAAGAGTATCACAGTTCAATTAACCTAACGGTTGTTTTGAACACAGTGAATCAGTCGTGAACATATAGGGTTATGTATACATATCACATATTTTCCCAAAGTTCCTAGGTGGAACGCAGGTCCTAAGGTTACACTGAATAATAAATGGATGCACTTGTTATTTGGAATTCTTGTGAAATAGATGTATGTATGTATATATGAGGGATGAAATATCAAAAGCGTTTAATTACATATTCGTATTGTCTTAAATTTGATTTCACCATAACTAAATTAAAAATTCAAATTTTTATATTAGCAACGGGGGAAAGTTCCCGAATAACAAAATTTAAATTCCTTCCGTTTTAAATTTACTATGTCTAAATCAATCACTAATGAAAACATCGGAACAAATCTGTCCTCAAGGTGTGATATTTCTTCCCCAAAAATGGTCGTGGAAATCGAATAATAAATCATGAACATGGGAAAAAGACAAAAAAAAAAACGTTGTTGTCAACATACAAGCCGACCGGACCGCGCCAATACGGTCGCCTGGATGCAGTGAAACGCATACGAGAAAGCTACAGACAACTCGGAACGCTGCACTCCGGACTACCACTAAATGCCTCTTGATGTCTCCTATGGAACACCTGCACAATGAGACTGTAAGCTCCCAGTTAACGCGCATAATGAACTCCTCTCAAAGAAATTTCTGCTGGTGTGCTTTCGTAGAAATCATCCCTGCAGCCAACTGCTTGTAGCGGAACCGCTTTCCTAGGAACATCAAGAAATGCTTCTCCAACTGCGTGTAAGTCGTAAAACAATCCGCCGACTATTGATACTGTCTTTAACGGTCTTTTTTGTAGACTGTGAATGCAATTCTTTGCTTTTCGGCCGACAAACGTTCCGTCAGACATCATTTCCGAATAAATTAATTTTTATTTCGTCGCTCCATAAGATATTGCGCCCACTTTTTCTCATCACTTGGGTCGGACCAATTTGCATGATTTTTCGCTGAACTTATCTTAATTTTTTTTGCAATTATGGTATTCTTCTGACTATCCTGCCAGGTAAATTAGCTCGATGTAGCCTTCGCCGGTCCATTCGGGAAGATATTATGCTACCAATATCGACTGATATAATCCTTGAAGATATCAATGAGTCCTTTTTACTAAGAGTGACAATACGGTTGCCCGTTGTTGTTGATGACTTTTTTGGTCGACCGCGGGTTTCAACATTCTCTTTAATCCTTAGAGCATTCTGCACAAAATACAATGAACGTCCCAATGTTTTAGCGATATTCGTAAGTCTTTGGCCCTCTTTTCTGAGGTTTAAGACGATATCCTTTTTCTTCGTACTGCAATGCTTTTTTCTATCCATCTATATTTTGTAATGGAGCAATACAATCGAAAGAGCAAACCAATACAACAAATCGTCCGATTAGCTGAAAATCTTAAATTAATTAACAATGTACTTATTATTTTGACCACTTAGAAAACGAACATCAATAATCAATTGCCATGCCCACTTCAAAGAGGGGATCCAGCATTTTCTTTTCACTATAAAAGGTACTACCATATCGAATTTAATAAAATAAACCCTAGTTGCTTTTGTGTCGAAAATGGGTAGCATTTATAGTTCCTCTATATATTATTTTTATTTGATAATCTGGTTTAAATATACAATTTTTTATCCTTTAAACTTTGATGACTTCGACCTTTTCCGTATGAATGTGTGTGTATGTCAAATGTAATACATATATGTGTATAAGTACTTATGTGTTATACATATGTACATATATAAAATATCACTAAACTAGAATTTCACAAGGTTTCGTGATTTTTCGCCATAACCGTTTTGCCCACAAAAAATTCGTAAAGAAAATAAAATGCGTCAGTTTTCCATGAAAATGCGCGACCACGCCTAGTTTTTCATTTGCAAAAATTTCTGACATTTTCAATTAAAATTTATTCCTTCTTTGTTTATTAACAACGGCGCAATAATATTACATATGCACGTGTGTATGTATTGCATTGTTTTTATTTTATTTCAGCTAATAATAGTTGTTCTTGTTGCCGGTGTGCTGTTTACCCGGCAAATATTTTTGTGCGCTGCGTTGATGATACCGAGGTGAAGCATATGCGAAGGCACACTAGCCCCCAACTCCTAGAACTGTAAAATTCCGGTGGTAATTCGTGCGTAGTTCAAAGCTCAGAGAGAAAGTGAGCGCACCGAAAAGTGAGTGAATGAGAGAGGTCAAAAGAAGTGTACCACATTCAAATATATTTGCTGCGTCCTTAAAGGGTGCTTCTTGGTATACGTGTCTTTGTTGTGTCCTCGCAAAGCGAAATAGTTATTTTGACTGGCCTTCTACCGCCGACTGCACCTAGTTACAGTCGCCTACGCGCCTAACAAATTCCTTTTTTTTTACCAGTAATATGAGAGGGTGACATTCTAGGAATAGAAAGCACTGCTAGTAGCAACAGCGCACAATGTTGGCAACTAAAATAACAATGCTTATGAAATGCGAGATATTGGGGGCAACATGGTGAGCTTGCACCTCACACAGGGAGCGTGCCCGCAATAGCTCCAGTAATAGCGGCAGTTAACACGTACTTGGGCAGCAAGGTGTGCAACGTGCATGCGCTATGACGAGAGAAACTCTTTTACCAAAGAGAAGTCGCAATTTGGCATCGAGAGAAATATGTTGAGAGAGTAGGCGCCGAAGTCGATTTTCCGCAAGTGCACCACAGAGACAATTTCAGTCGGCGGTATGTTGGGCGCAGCGGTGTTGTCACCTTCATTGATGTCCAATTGGGCGAAAACGGAATTTTGAGGGAAATTTTTTAGGCATCGTACGTATTGTTGTTGTTAGTACACAAACATCCTTTTTCCTGTTTTTGTCGGCGCTCTGCGCTCGTCTTCTGCTTCTGGGTGGTTTTGTCTGCTTGTCTAACTGGACTGGCGCAATGGTATGCAGCGGTTAGCTCGCAGACAGTTAGTTAGTGGTAGTTGCTGCTCGCTGGCCAGCGACATGATTCAGAGTGAATCACAACATCGACGAATGCGGACACTCTAGTTAGTTCGCGGTTGAAAAGTGGCCCGTTCGGTGCTTGAAGAAAGTCAAGCCAATCAACCAGCAGCCCAACAAGCCACAAAGCCAGTTAGTCAGCTAGTAGCAGCCAACTAATAATCAAGCTGTGAAACAATTAAGTGTAGCAATTTCGGTGTTAGTGTATTTGGCCAAAAGTGATAGTACCAGCTGCCGCACCTTTCATCAACACCAACGGCTAGCCAGCAGCTTGAGGCTTTTGTGCGTCGCAGCTTTAGAAACAACAGTGTTTAAAGGTGTGTGAGTGTATATATGTATATGTAAATGTGTGTGCGCGTGACCAAACCAAATTAAATAGTGTACATTTTTTAATTGCAAACATTTGTTGTGCGGTTTTGAAAAAAAAAAACAGAATATATTATATATTCTATGCAATAAAATTATGGAAAATTTTCGATACCTTGTGTGTAGACATCTGCCAAAGCTATAAAGCTATTTTTCTTCACAAAACTGCGCCACAACGTTCGGGGCTTCGGTGACAAGCAGAGAAAATTGTGTTAATGCGACAACGACGAACAAAATAAGGAAGATAAAAATAAACACAAACAAAACCTAATACAGCCATCGAGCAGCAGCAGGCGGGCAGACAGGCAGCGGCAGGTTAGGTTGACTCGCCCAAAAGACCCACACTGCCGACACTATCGCCGTCATCTTTGGCCACATACATCCGTACAAACATAGAAATGTGTTAAGAGAGTTGCATACATACATACAAACATACATCCATTAGCACATGTGTATTATAACCAAACCATGTCGTTGGTGCTGCGTAGTTTCTGGTTTCTGCTCCACAAATCTACACGTATATTTTGGTCTCAAGTGTGGATATGTTTCTCTCAGTGTATTACATACGCATAGTCTACCTACATGCGCTTTGGTGAGCGGCTTTCGACTTTGCAGCCGCCGTGACTCCATACTCCGCGCACCTGCGTCTACGTCAGCGCTTGAATGGCAGCGACGAGTATAATAATAATAATAAAGCTCGTTCGCATACTGAGCCCTCTCAGCGGCAGCTGAAGTGCCCAGAAAATGCCGTATCCCCTCACTAAGCCAGCCAACGTTCAACCAGCCAGCCGGCAATCCAGACCATCAACCTACATGTGCACACATACATTCATATGTATGTATATGTATATATGTATGTACATATGTATTTATGTATAACTACCCACCTTTCGAGCAACAACAGCGGTGGCAAGCCGAACAACAAGCGCGCCTGAGCCAAACAAACCGGCTTTTATGAAATCTTTTCTCTTCTCAACTTTTTTTGCCCTTGCTTTGCTTTGTTGCTCTCCTCCTTTCTTAATTCGCACGTCACATTTATTTCTTTTTTTGCTTCCTCATGCATTTATACCAAAGTTTTCTCCACGCGTTACTGGCTACCGACTACGTCTCGCCACACATTTAGTCAAAGTGAAAAGTACGGAGCGTTCAGCAGTTATTGCCTTTTTGGGTTTTGTCTGAACTTATTTTTAATGTTAGTGTATGCGTGTGTGTGTTTTGTTTTTCGTAGTTTCTTTTCGTGTTTATTTGGCCGAAAAGTACAATAAAAATTCTGCTGTTGACAGCAGAAATCACAAGTAAGAAAATCAAATGGAAAGAAGTTGAAGTAGAAAGTTGTAGTAACTCAGTGCGGTTTTGAGAGCAAGCAAAACTGAAAAACATGAAAACATAAATAAGCGGAATTCAGTTTAGAACTTTCAGCGGCTTAAAGCCGAGTAAGTTGCTCAGTATTGACTCATGCTTTATAGTTAGCTGAATACAGCTCAATAGCGTTTTTACGTGCTTTCATAGTATACACTGGCTTTGTAAGACCCACAAGATAACCTTAGAGAAATTAGATTAGATAAGTGAATGAAGATTGTACCGCGACCTAGGGTCTATTGCGCCCTCTCCTAAATCACAGCGTCTTAACTAGCCCCAGCAAACTGATAAATTGCAATATATTCCTAGGTGTTATTGAGGCGATGTGATCCCTATTTGGAAACATGGATCCAAGGGACTTTATCCCGTGAAGTCGATTAGCAGGTTCTGGTTCAGACTCCAAGTCGCAGAACCGGCAATTCGCACAAAAATCTAGGACCTTGCTAAATAAGTGCTACTTGAGCTTACAATGGCCAGAATAGAAGGCTTCAAGTATTCCCCTTGGGAGTTGATTACATATTTAAACCTTTTGACCATGCCTAGGACTTGTTGCCAATGCTTCTCCCCTTCCACTGTTTCATCATTGCGGAGCAGCCCCTATATGGCGCAGAGACCAACCGCAATGAAAGGTTTTTACCTCCTGCAGAACACGCAAGCTCGAATAACACTTATAGGTATGGAAAATTTTGTGCTTGGTCCTGCGACCCCTGCGCCAATCCCCTCCGACGTTTTCGAGCCGTCGTTGTAAAACTTGATTGTACTGTCCCTAATCGTCCCATTCGTCATTATTGCTAACTTTAACCTAGTGAAGTAAACCATTTTGGTAATGCTATCCCTAGGGAGAAGAGCCAGTGGTATTTTGCCACTTGGATCCTTCATGCGTTGAGGAGAGATTACCTCGGAAAGATGTTTTTGAACGAAGAAATGCATTACTTAATAATTCTATGTAATATTGATGAAATGTTGTGTCTGAATTTTTAAATTGAATTAACACATCCATACAAACGTGTTTACTACATGTTACATACATTTAAAATTTATATACATATGTACATATATATATATATACATATATAGTATAAATTAAGTTTTTATTTTATTATTTTAGTTTTTAAAAACTAGCGGACTCGCGTCCGCGGTCTTTCTTTTTTCAATTCTGTCTAAAGACTAATTACAAAATATTTCTTAAGTCTAAATTAAACCTAAGCCAGTACCTGGTCACGTTGCCAACAGTTGCGGCGTCAGCAGTTTAACGGACGCGCGTGTGGAGTCACTAACTGATATTGCTGATCCAGTGTCAGCAATTAGGTGGTTTAAGGTTTCCAGCATTGACTAACGGTGGGAATTAGCTGACGGTGTGAACCACTGTGTTAACTCCTCCCCACTTAAATATGATCGTCCTCGATCATCAGTAGAAAGGTAAATCGTTAAATTTAATATAATTTTGAATGTCTTTGGTATCTTCTAGAGGGGGAACTTGCCTCGTATTTGTTTTTGTTATCTCTTTTTCTATATACTTGATTTCAATTTTTTTTCTTCGTAATAGGGTGAAAATGATAATGGTAGTAATTAAAGCTACCGATGTCAAGCTGCCAATGGATAGTGTAGCTTTCTTGAGAAAGTTGATTCGTTTGATGTTGGTGAGATGCAATTCCTTTAGAGCTCCCAAGGATAATAACTCGATGCGTTCCTTTTCTAATGGGGCTGGTTGTAGAATTGCGGGAATAGCTTCGATTGGTTGCGCTTCGATATTTCTAAATAACTGATTGTTGATTTTAATTGTTGAGTTATAGAATATTACAACATGTGTTCCATTTATTGCTTGAATTGTCCCATCAGCTTCTATTTTTCCGTTGAATTGGTTCAGCAGTATTACTCCTGGTTTTATTTCCTCTATTGTTGGTACGTGATTCGCGTTCGTTACGGTACATGTGGAATTTTGGCTGTTTACTATTCTATTTATACATTCTTCATTACTTAAATTAACTAAATTTACTTCTTTGCAAATTGATAAGTCATTAAAGTTTTCACATTCACTTTTAATTCCAAACAGAGTGTTTTTTCCTTTAATAATTTCATTGTAGTCAGTTTTAATTACAGTATTATTTTCCTTTTTTACAGGTCTTATAGTTATTCTCTTAAATGTTTCGTGTAATGTTAGTGGAATTTTTAACATGTATAAAATTATTGTATCGTTACTTAATACATTTATTTTCGAAAATTTTAATGCTTCTTCAGCGTTTTTAAAAGGCATTTGTTCCTCTTTTAGTTTCTTAATTGAAATTTTGATTTCGTCATTGCTTAAAATTATTGGATTTATTATATTCCTTTTTGCCCATTGAATGGCATATTTTGTATTGATTAATTCTTCTTTGATTAATCTTATTCTATTTTGCAAATTTATCATAACTTCTGTGATTGTATCTTCATCTTTTTTTATAGTATTTAACATTTTATTAACGATATTCGTTATATTGTTTATGCGTTTTTCATATAAATTGTTAATTATTAATTGATTGTTATTATTTTGGTTAAGATTATTTAAATTCTCATTTATGATATTAAGATCATTATGATCAGGGGATCCGGCAATATATTTCCATGCCGTTCCTAGTATGTCAATTGATCTTCTTCTTTTGTTATTTTCTATGGGTTTAAGGGTGTTAAGGATTTCAAAGGTTTGGGTGGTTTCGTGTTTGAGGATAGGATAAAGGAAATTATCTTTAGGAATTTTAGTTGTTATTTCGTCATAAGTTTCTGTTAGGAAATGTTCGTAACGGTCCAGGTCAATGAAGTGTATCAGTCTTAGTGTACCGTCCTGTATTTTTGCGTTTCCGTTGTCTATTGTAACAAGTTGAGCTCTACTGTAGTCTAAAATTTTTACATCCGCTAGGGAAGATGTAATCGCAGTGAAGATGATTGTGAGTTTGGGTAGATTCATTTTACTGAAAGAGATAGTTTAAGTTTTTATTAGGGATTTATGGATTATACGACCTGATAATGTTTTAACCGTTGTTCTATTATTTTCTGATACTATTTCTTTCCTATATTTTGGAGTTAATTTCGAACCAAGTCTTTTGTTTATTTTTGAATAAATTATATCGCCTGGGGAGTAATCTTTAGGTTCTGATCGTTTGCTGTTGTGGTAAGAAAGATCTTGTTCCTGTTTTTTCTTAAGTAATATAGTATTTTGGTTTCTCTGCTGTTCTAACTGTTGGGGGTCGGTAAAAATTCTATTCCCAAAAAATGTGGCTATGGGTTTATTTTTGGTGGTTGAATGTATTGATGAATTATACTCCTGCACTGATTTGAATAACAATTCTTCGAACGTTATTCCTATGTTGCTTGCTTTTAAGCATCTCATTATTTCAGAAAGTGTACTATGGAACCTTTCCACTTGTCCATTGCTAGTGCTACTATAGGGTGGTGTGGTATAAACGTTAATAGACATTTGATCCTTAAGTAGGGTCAATATTGTGGCGGAATTAAGCGATTTTTCGTTGTCTACTATTACTTGTTTTGGTATTCCGAATGCAATCATTAACTCTCGTATTGGATTTTTTATGTGTTCTATTGCCTTGGACTGTATAATTTTAACCTGTGCGTATTTTGAAAATTTATCAATGGCCGTAAGTATTAGCTTTTTTTCTGTCGAGTAAATATCAATGTGTACGATTTCTCCTGGAAACTGAGGAATGGGAGTCTCTTGTAACCGTGGTTTTGGGGGATGTCTATCATATTTATGCTCGCGACATATGGAACATTGTTTAACTGTTTTTTCGATTTTAGAATGCATGCTTGGAAAGTAAAATTTCTGTAATATTTGTGTTTTGTTTTCGCGGCTATTTCTATGTGCTCTCTGATGTTCTTTAATAATTATTTCTTCCTGTTCTGTCTCTGACACGATGTCTTGAAGTAAGGTTTGTGTGAATCTGATTTTGATATTTGCAAAGTGAAGTGGATATATTTCCTGAATTTTTCCCATTAAGCTTTCTGTAGTGTATAAACCGTTAAGTAATGCTGGGTCAAGGTGTTGTTTAAATATGTCTATAATGTCCTGTGTCGAATATTCTCGTTTTGTAATTGTATGTCTATGGAAACAGGGAAATGGTATTTCAAACGTATAGTTGTCTACGTCACCGATTAAGATGAATAGTTGATTTTTAAAGGCATTTATGGGTGCTTCAGTAGCTGGGATGAGCTGATGTGCGGAACTTTCGTCGCTATGGTCAGTAGTCGTTAGGGCGTTAACGTCAGTCTGTGGAGGTCTCGATAGTGCGTCGGCTACAACGTTTGTCTTTCCTGGTTTGTATTTCATTTCGTAATTGTACTCTTCGAGGATACATTTCCATCTTTTCATTTTTCCGTTATAATTTTTATTACTTAGTGCATAGGTTAGGGGTTGATGGTCTGTGAAAATGATTACTTTGGGTGAACCATACAAATAACTTCTGAAACTATTAAGTGCCCATATTATTGCCAGCATTTCTTTTTCATTTGCGGCGTAATTTTCTTCGGCTTTACTTAGTGAACGGGATATGAATGCTATGGGTTTGCCTGATTGTTCTAAGACTGCTCCGAGAGCATAATTAGATGCATCAGTGGTGAGGTGAAAATCTTTATTAAAGTCAGGATATGCTAGAACTACTTCCTTTGAAACGAGTGAGGATTTTATTTTATTGAGGGCTTCTAGTGCTGCGCTATTGAGAGTTATCTGCTTTTTACCGGATGCATTTTTTGAAATGCGTCCATCCTCCCTCTTAAGAGCGAAGTAAGGGGCTTTGCTAATTTAGCATAATCCCTTATGAAGCGGCGGTAGTAGCCGGAAAGGCCGAGGAAAGATCTTAAGTCTTTCAAAGTTTTCGGACATGGGAAATTTTGTATAGCTTCAACTTTTGAAGGATTGGTTTTTACACCACTTGGTGAAATAATAAAGCCTAGGAACTCGACTTCATTTCGGAAGAATTCGCACTTGTCCAGTTGAACTTTCATATTTGCTTCTTTGAGAGTGCGAAATATTTGTTCAATATTTTGGAGATGGCTTTCTTCATCTTCGCCGAAAACTATTATGTCATCAATGTAGACATAGCAGATTTTACCTATATAGTTTCTTAGAATATCATCTAAGGCTCTTTGAAATATAGAAGGAGCGTTTTTCAGCCCGAATGGGAGTCGTGTAAACTCATATTTGCCATTATTGACAGAAAAGGCTGTTTTTTCAATGTCAGATTCTTTTAAAGGGATTTGATGGAATCCACTTTTTAAATCCAATACGGAAAAATATCTATTATTTCCTAATTGCGCAATAATTTCATTTATTTCGGGTATGGGGTATTTGTCGGAAATGGTAACATTATTTAATTTTCTGTAATCTATTACGAGTCTAAATTTCTTTTCGCCAGAGGCGTCTAATTTTTTTGGTACAACCCAAACTGGTGAGTTGTATGGAGAACGTGATGGTCTTATTATGCCATCTTTGAGTAAGCTTTGGATTTCCTTGGTGACGAATTCTCTCATGCCAATAGGGTATGGATAATATCTAGTGTAAACGGGTGTATTTGAAGAAGTCCTGATTTCGCCTACTACGGTAGTAGTGTAGGTTAGTTTTTCGTTTGGATCGGAAAATAACTGAGAATAATTGTTTGCAAGTTTTTGAATGAGGAATTTCTGAGAAGGTGTCATATGTTCTGTCCTTACGTCAATACTGTTTACTGTAGGAGAAAGCTTCTGTTTTATTCTTATTTCTTTACCGTTACCGAATTTAATTATGTCATCGCGAATGTTTATAGTTGCATTGAGGTGTTTGAGGCTATCGTTGCCGATAATGCCATCAAAAGATTTTAGTCCTGGTAGGATGAAGAATTTCAAATTCGAATTATCTATTTGAGCTAGATTAATTATGGTATGATGTGTAATTTGAATCTTCCCTGCTATGGAATTTGCAAAAAAACTTCTTCATTAGGAATTGGTTTTGCTACAAGTTGTGGTTGTATGTAATTTTTGCTTGATCCTGTATCTATAAGTATTTTTAAAAATTTCCGTTCTTCGTTCTAAATTCTATATATGGCAACGAAGAACTTTTCATCCTAAAAAATTAACATCTATGTAGTCGGGTTGGTTATATTCGGATTGTTCTTGGACTAGTTGTTCAATTTGTTCATTGTCTAACATCGTTTCATACTCTTGTCTTGTTGGCGTCGAATTCTGTTCGGCGTGTTGGTATTGTTGGTCCTGTGGATATTGTTGCTCATATGGATATTGTTGCTCATATGAGGCTTGTTGGAGGAATGGATCTTCTGTACCAGTTTCTATATGAAAGTTCCTTTGTTGTTTAAAAGGCACTTGTTGAGAAGAGTTAGACGGTCGTTTCCAACCTTGTTTATTGGGTGCATTTCTATTCATGTAATTAACCATTCTTGACTGTTGGGATTGGTCTACATCCATTGGTTCTGGACGTGGAAGTCCGAAAGGACGTGGGTGTTGTGGCCTTGCGAGGAGAGTTGGTCGAAAGTTTGGAGGATGGTGATAATTAAAAATAGGCCGTGGCCGTTGCTGGGGCATGAAATTCTGTTTAGGTGGATATGGTTTAGGAATATAAGCCAATTCTGGATAGAACTCATTTGTCACTTTCCTAGGTGGAAGGGGTGGCCGAAAGTCTGGAGCTTTCTTAACATGGGAATTATTATTGATCGCGTAATGCGAGCGGAATTTCTGGTTCTCCAACTTAAGACATAAGTGAAGAGCTTGAGGAAGGTCTACGGGTTCCCTCATGCCAAGGAGTCTTGGCAAATCACCGTTAAGTCCTCGAATAAAGGTGTCGAGAGCTTTGTCACGATAAGTTCGTGTGAGTAAATGCATGGATTCGGCACCGACTTCCATGCAACCAAGTTTATTAAGAATGAGAGATAGGTGCGAATATACCCTTTGATAAAATTCCTGAATAGTATGGCTACCTTGAACTAATGACGTCATTTGGTACTCTAAGGTACCTACGTCCCTTTTATCGGCGTAATGGAGAGTAAGGCATTTTGAAATAGCCTTCCATTCCAAAGGTGTGTTATATGATTCGAGGGCAATGTCTGCGTTGCCCACGATTTTGTTTCTTACTACGTTAAGGATACCGTAGTATTTTGGCGATCCTCTTTGAGGTTCGTATATTTCCAAAATTCTGTCCACGCTTTTCTTCCAGGAACTGAATTCTCCTGGATTCCCAGAGAATTCACGAAGACATCTTACCACGTCAGGGATTTTGTCTAAGTCATTGATGTTGTTTGTCAGTGTAGGGTCTATAGTCACGTCAGTTAAGTTTGCAAAGTTTGCGTTTGGATTAAGCGCAGCTTGGACTATGTTTCGTCCTTCTTGTCTTAAAATGTTTGTGACCACACCACTTATAATATTGGTTAATTGTTCCAGATTCATTTCGCCAGAATTTGGAACAGGATGGGATGTTTGGGTATTGCTTGCGGTGGGTGCGTTTAGCACAGCAGGTCGTATGGGTCGTATGGGGTTGGTTGGCATAATTTTATTGGATATTTAGAGGATATTATTGTTTTTAGTTATATGTCCTTATCCTCTGGAGGGTCCCCCCGTAGGTGGTGAATTGCAGAGTTGGACTGTAGTTATTAAGAACCGGAGGGTCCCCCGTTAGGTGGTGAATCGCGGCTCTTTCGTTCTTATAATTTATTGGCTGTACAAGCCGTTCTTATTTTGTTTATAGTTTATAATTCTCTGGAGGGTCCCCCGTTAGGTGGTGAATCGCAGAGATTTTAATTTTTATAAGCTGGAGGGTCCCCCGTTAGGTGGTGAATCGCAGCTTTTATATTTATTATTTTATTATTGGCTGTACAAGCCCGTTATTATTGGTACAAAAATGGATTTATCTTTCAGTATTCTTAAAACTACCTTAAAAATTTTTCTTTTGTAAATTGGTTTCTTTCTTTTCTTTTCTTTTCTTTTCTTTATTTTTAAAATTTAATAATTTTCTTATTTTTATTAGTTTTTCCACTTCTTTTCCTTTTACGATCTTAAATTATTTTAATATTTAATGCAAGTTTGTTTCTTTCTTTTCTTTTCTTTATATTTAAAAATTATTAATTTTCCTATTTTTACTAATTTTTCCACTTCTTTTTTTTCTTTTACGATCTTAAATTATCTTAATATTTAATGCTTACTTTACTATCCTCCTGGCGCGTGGGGTGTTCTCCCGTTTGCTCTTTCTACTAAGGTCCCTCGTTGCGCACGTGTGGAGGGTGCGTTTTCTTCCTACTGGATCCTAACGCTGTTGTTGGGTTGCTAGACCAGCTCGTTTGGTCCGTGTGTTCTTTGTATATTTGCTGTGGTTTCTCTTCGGCCGTTCTCCGCGGGCGACTTTTGATTTTTATCACAACGCGAACCGGACTTCAAACTTCAGCTGGTCCCTGCTCGGGCGCCAATTAAGTTTTTATTTTATTATTTTAGTTTTTAAAAACTAGCGGACTCGCGTCCGCGGTCTTTCTTTTTTCAATTCTGTCTAAAGACTAATTACAAAATATTTCTTAAGTCTAAATTAAACCTAAGCCAGTACCTGGTCACGTTGCCAACAGTTGCGGCGTCAGCAGTTTAACGGACGCGCGTGTGGAGTCACTAACTGATATTGCTGATCCAGTGTCAGCAATTAGGTGGTTTAAGGTTTCCAGCATTGACTAACGGTGGGAATTAGCTGACGGTGTGAACCACTGTGTTAACTTATATAATAATATTTTTTGTATATTTTTTCCAATTCAACGAAAAATGTGTTTTACAAATATTTTAAAGGTTAATCACAATTTTGCATTCACGTTCAGATATTATAATTGCCATAAGTACATTTCATGAGTCTGGCGGGTGGACAAAACAGGTGGAAGCAAAATGGAATTAAAAACAGAATTTACACATAAACAAATTAAGCTTGTGTATATTCTCATAATGTCTGTCTCAATTTTATTGCGATTTACTTCCACGAGAGTTACAAAGCAAAAACTTTAAGTCAGAATTATATTTTGTGAATTACCTTGTTTTGTTTACTTACATATTTGGCGTATGCAAAAAATTAACCGTGTACAGTGTGTTTCAGATGAAAAGCAATAATACTATGTACATCAGACACTTACCAGTTATTCTTTAATAATTAATTTATAAAAGTTTATCTTAGTTTAAAACTTTAATATCAATTTTGTTGATTTTTTTAATATTTCATAAAACTAATGTCATATTTTTGCTTTCTTTGCAGTTGTTCTTCGGCTTTGGTTTCAATTTAGTGTTAAAGAAGTAAACAAAAAATAAATAATAATCATAATAATGTTGTAAATACATAGTATATGTAAATATATATGAAAACTTACTAATATTGAGCTATTAGTAGTAATCCAAATGAAAATGTATCTTAACAGCAAAACCCTTTATCTAATAGATTAAAACGACAACAGAAAAGTTTTTAAATTATTTTAATTGTAAGTCAAAATCAGATTTAATAACAAAGAAAATGAATAAATAACGAAGTAAAATTATATTAAAAAAATATTAATAAAAATTTCAACATCAGCAACGTTGAAATTTCCAACAAAAAAGTTGAAAAAAACATCAACGGAGTTCAAAATTATTCAAAAAAAAAAAACAAAAATCGCAAAACATAATCGAGTAAATATATGAAAAAAAAGAGAATTGCCGATAGCACTAAAAAATACATAAACGTAAAGAATACGAATGACGCGTGAAACTGTTGCTGCCGCAACGTTACAAACCGACGTACATACAACGATCGCTGACAACAACGCATGTGCGCGTAGAGAAACCGCAGCAGCACCAGCAACAATTGCACCTTTGGCAGCGAGTGTGAAGCGTGCAAATCACCGTCGAGGACATTTGTCGAAATTTAATTCGACAACGGCAACAACAACAACAAATTGTTACAACTCATACGACCGCGATAGGACGCGCTCGACCACACTTTTAAAATCAATAACGACGAAGCGACGCGACGGCGATTTTATTGTATTGCATTAAGTTTGCAAAGGAATTTTTGCATTGCATCGGTTAGCGTATACAAATGAAAACGTCGCTTGTGAACGCGTCCAATTTCGACTACTCCAGTCGCCCCGTGTACGAGGGCGAACAACGGCACGTACTTCAATACGAGCAGCAACAGCTGCAACAGGACCAACTGCGGGCAGCAGAACAAGACGAGCCTCAGCAGCAACAAGAGCAGGCACTGCAACAACAACGACAACGCAATCATCAAACGCCGCGTACGTATCAACAAGAACAACAACAGCAACAATCACAACAGACTCGTCAACAGCATCAACGTTATCACGACAAACAGTCCGAACCGGAGCAGCTGGATCGACAGCAACAAGAGAATTCTGCCGCTGCCACGTCGACAATTGTCTACCCATTCGTTCCAGCGCATATAAAGCACTCGCCGTGCGATTTTGAGGACGCTGAACAACAACAAAATCAACAGCAAAAACATCTGCACAAGCGTGCGGGTACAGTCATCGCCGAAACTATAGTAGATAGTAGCGACGACGATATAAACGGTGATAATAATTTGGCGCAGAGTGTAATTTATATTGACGATAGCAATTGCGATCAGCCGCTGGAACAGCGACAACCGCTAAAAGAGACCAACGGTGATAACTGTGTCATCACCAGCAGCAGCAGCAGCAGCAGCAACAACAACAACAGTAATAATAATACTAGTAAACTTGCCATTAATAACGAGATAAGTGTAGTTACATCGACGAAGCGGCAGCAAAGCTCCACGTTACGTTACCCCTCGTCCGCCGCGTCGAGCAAATACCAGCACAATAATCAACAGCAGCAGCAAAGGCAGCCGTTGCAGCAGAAAATATCGAGCAAACGCAAGCGTGAAACAGGTGAGTGACAAAGTAATAGATTGTAGCTATCTATAATCAAGTTAAATTCGCAAACTAAGTCAACAGCAGTGGCGTTAAATAAGCGTAAATATTTAAATATGCAACTAGAACAATTAACATTTTGATAAATTGAAGTACGCTAAGACTTTCGTACGCACACGTGCCCCAACACATTCACATCTCACCCGGTTCGGCAGTGAAATATATAATATGCGACAAATACAATGAAAGTAATTTGAAATTCCGATAATTACAATAAAATAACAAAGTAATTAATTATAGTCGTACTATACACTTATGTATGTACTTATATGAATAATCGAAAATACAACAAAACCTGTCTGTCAACATTGTATTTTTGCACTGAACACTCGCCCTTTACTGACGGCAGGGCTTGGTCAACTTAACTCCGAACAAATCGTTCTGATTCCGTTCAACTTACTCGTAAGCCTTGAAATTTTTTACAAATGTGTCGTGCTTGTTACAAAATTAACATATTTTTTATTAATTTTGATTTATGTTTACTTTATTTATGGGATCTAATAAATTAAGCTGAAATACTAGCTCCTTTTGCCCTTTATATCGGCAGGTGGTTGATTTTCCCTTTTGCGAAAATTTAAGTACTATTTGAGCGTATATTCCGTGCTCTTGACAATTTGAAAAAAGTATTGATAAATTAACAAGATTTTTATCAAGTAAAAAACTTTTAGTTGAGCTTTGGCAGTCTTGATAAAATACAAAGTTAGATGCGTAGCACTGTCAAGAACATTGACATCACGACAATTTATTAAAAGAAGATCTTTTTATTAGTTACGTCACTGATTAGAAAATTATTAATAACTTGTCAATAATAGCAAGTTGTTGATTTCGTTAAATCCACCCATGCGTTCATGGAGTTATGTTTATAATTTGTCAGAAAAAGTCAAGTCCAGCTGCTGTCCAGCCGCGAGAAACGGGAGTGACCCTTGCGCAGCTTCGTTCTGGCTATTGTAGCAGGTTAAACTCCTACTTATTCAGAATACACTTTGACATATAAACTTATGTCCTGCGTGCAATGAATCTTCATATGACACTGGCCACCTCTTTGCATGCCCCTCCAACCCCAATCATCTGACACCCTTTTCCTTTTGGTCCAACCCCGTCGAAAGAGCACGTTCCTTAGACCTCCCGTTAGATGACGTCGACGACAACCTAAATAATCCACACCATCCTAACGGTGATTAGATAAACGTTAGAACAACAAAGGGTCATTATCTTTGTGCCAAAAACAAGATTTTTCGGCCTATAATTCCATCCTTTTTCTACGAATAGCTGCACGCAAACGACGCATAACACTCAAATAGTTTTCCTTAATGACAGTTTGGCCGGTCGAAAGGAATTCGGAGTGCACCACACCTCATTAATCGAAGAAAGCTGTCATATAACCTTGATTTTTGACCGACTTTGGCGTGGTTTTTTCGATTTCGGCTCACTTTTGCCACAATATTCGGCCGATTGATTGTCTGTTTCCGGGTCGTAGGCATATATCCAAGACTCATCGCCAGTAATAATACGTTCCATGACATCCTGGTAATCGGAAAGCATTGTTTACCGACGAAAACGCGACATTGTTTTTCGAAAAAAAATTAGCGGTTTTAGAACCAAATGTGCTTTCACTTTTCTTAGGTCCAAATGATCTTTCAAAATGGTTTTCACTGATCCTTCCGATATTCTAACGATGCCAGTAAGATCTCTGACTGTTAATCGTCGATTCTCAAGCACGTGTTGATCATCGGTTGATGTTGATGATCCTCCTGGACTTGCATCGTCGTAAACGCGTTCTCGACCCTCTTTGAATAATTTTATCAATCAAAAACACTTGCTCGAGACCTTACAATTATCACCGAATTTTTTTTCCAAGATTCTGAAGGATCACATATCTCGGAACCTTACCGAACGCTTCCGGTTAAATTTAGTGTATGAGTTAGATATAGTATATGTATGTATGTATATATAAAAGTGTTTGGATTCCGATATTCTGATTGACGTTTTTGGCCTTAAGGTATTTCCTTGGCTTTGATTCTTGCAAGTTACAAGAGCATAAAACGTTCCATTGCACCCGAACTCAGCCCTCCCTTACTTGTTTTTTTTTTGTTTACGGTTGAAAACACTTTACCTATAAATGGCGGCAAATTCAAATTTTGGATCAGTTTTGGGTCACCCAATATAATATATAAAACTTGTTTGCGATGAAAAGTTTTACTGCAGGGTTTACTTGCTTGCTATAGATGATAAGCGCCGACCAATTGCATATGGAGACGCTCACATGGGCAAGAAGGCGTAGAACACAGCTGCACTCTCTTTTGAACTGGCAATGCTCAGATGCCTTAGTTGTTTTGCATTTAATTCTGATAAAATTTCAAATCAAAAAATAAATGTTGAAAAACAACTATTTTCTTGGCAAACCATATATGTATGTACATGCAAACATACATATAGTATGTATATTGTTTATTGTTGACAACAGTGTTGTAGTTATCAGTTTCGTTCGCACATACTTATGTATGCCCCTTTGATAAGACGAAAAGCCAATAGCAAAGTAATAGAGCGCAATGAAAATTTATACGAATGTATGTACATACATATATGCTTTAATATTCATATTTTTTATTGGTCTGATTTTCAGCGAGACGCCGGCTCGTTTTTTGCTATCTCCATTCCACGCCATATCAAAACAATTTTTGCTTATTATTACCGTGAATACACACGTACTTATTTATGTGTGTACATCACATACATTTTTATTTTTTTATTTTTAGCACTTATTTTGATCTTATATATCGCCTGTGTCGGCGTGTGTTTTGTTTATTGCGCCTTAGTTATAATAATAATTTGTTTTTTTTCACTTTTCGTCCCCAACTTTATTTTCGCCATTCGTTTGCGTACACCGTCCGACAATGAGCTCGTTCATATGTACATACAATAATCAGTTCTCTTTGCCCCCTTTGAATTCAGCGTCTGCCAAATGCAGGGTGTTAAGCAGCTCCACGCGGTTCGTTCTGGATTTCATTTGCTTGTTTTCACGAAAGCATGCTTTCAAAATAAGTGTGCTTACCCTTATGTGCTTATATGTTGACGCCACGAAGCCAGTAATCGTTGGCTTTTATTTATTTACCTTTTTTTTATTTTTTATTTTTTTGATATTTCTTAATTTTTAATTTTTTTATGGCTGGCTCATTGTAGTGCTTACTTTAGTGGAAGGTACCGCTTGCCATATTCATGTGTTCGTTTTGTTTTTGTGTATTATGGTCGACCCAGCGTGGCGGTCGAAATCGTTTTGTTTACTTGGCAGTTACTTGAGTGCTCGTTTCATAGTTTTTACTTTATTCCCTCTTATTATATATTTCTCAATTTTTGTTTAATTTCTTATTCTGTTTACTAATTTTTTTTTTGTTTCACTAATGAAAAGGTTTATTGCTTCAGAAGTTGAGTAATTTTTTACAAGCCGTCAAGCTGCCTGCGTTTTTAGCTTCTTTTTATAAAGAGCCGGTTTTGGAGTTAAATCAAGCGTCGTCGATGAAATCGAACAGTCCAAAATCGAAAATTAAACAAGTCGAACTCAAAAGTGGTAAAAACCTTTATAACAACACTTTTGGTTATTGATTTGTAAAGGCCTTTTTAATGATTTTTTATTTGCATAAAGTTGTGGGATATATACTATACAGTAAGTGTACTTATATGGGCAGATACAGTGCCTTATAAAATTATTTCTCTTTAAAAACACTTTTTGGTCTCTCATTTAATCATTTAACTGGCAAATGACACGGGTGATGTTTTGCTCCAAGGCCTGAATCGAAGCGGGATTGTCCGCATGGACTGTAGACTTTACATATCGTCACACGAAAAAGTCGAACGTTGTGATATCACACTATTTTGATGGCCAATCGACCGACCCAAAACGTGAAATTATTTGCTCATCGAAGTGTTCTCTCAATAAATCCATTGATTGATGCGCTGTGTGGGAAGTGGCGCCGTCTTGTTGAAACCAAATGTTGCCGCGATCACGAGCTTCAATTTCAGGCATCAAATAGTCGGCCCAGGAAACGTGCTGTTTCGACGGAGTCGAAAAATTTAATTTGGCTTGTTTACATACCCATTCAGCCAGAAATGGGCCTAATCGCTTAACAAAATTTGTCTCAAAAACTTGGGATCTTCTTGGAACCTTTCTAGAGCCCATACAGCGAAGTCGCTTGGAAAGGTCGAGCGGCTTCAGTTCTTGCTCAAGCTGTATTTTGTATGCTTTCAATTTAAGATCTCGACGTAAAATGCGCTGAGTTGTTCCATACGTCAGTCCGAGTTGCTGCGAATGAGGTCGAATCGAATCGAATCTCCAGGGTCTTCGTGTACACTCTCAGCTACGGCTGATATATTTTGTTCACTGCGGGCTGGACGTGTTCTATTCGGTCGAATATTATCCAATAATGAACGCTGCTTCTCAAGATGGATCCGGATAAAGAAACGAATTTAATTTTCCAGTCCACGTGTTTCACTTTGTCATATATTGCTAATTGCTTCGTGATTTCTCTCATTTTATGGAGATCATACTTATGTATATTTAATTTTTCACATTTTCAAGATAACAAAGTAATTGGAATTAGGGAGAGACTTTATTGTTATTGTAATGAATATCATTTTAGAAACCAATCGGAAACAGCGTTCTGCTTTATCCAGACATAATACTTTTAAATCTTTTTGCTTTCAGCTGAAATCATGTTTGGCTTATCTCTTTTTCTTTTGTCTTCGTCAATTGAAAATGTAAAATAAAACTGGAAAACATTTTAGTACTTAGGAATATTAAAAAAAGAGAAGATAGAATATTAATGATAGTTCTGGATATAAGCAAGAATATGTATGTCCGCATGAAACGTTCATACCATTATTATATACATATGCACACATACTTGCGTATTAGTGAGGTTATAAAATACGAAAAAATGCATTTCTTGCTTTACCTAACCGTGTTGTGCAGTGCTTTGCCCACATCAGCGCCCTTTTTCTGTACTTTCTCTCATAAATCTTTAGCCCCATAAGCCAAAACAAAAACGAAGCGTTGAAAAGATCAAGAAAGAAGATAGAGGCAAAACAAATGTAGAAAACTTCTACAGATGCCAAATGGCTTAGAGATAAAACCGTAAAAACACTCTATCCCATAGACGTTGCGACAATTGTGCACTATCGCTGTTGTTGTTTTGTCTCTCATTGTCTCTGTTTGCTACCTTCGCGCTCAGAATATACTCACATACTCACACACGACTCGTATAAGACGAATCAGCACAATAATGCAATGCAAAAGGCTGAAATGATGGAAATGGCACCCAGCGTTGACAACAATTGCAATGCAGTCCGCAAAAAAGAAAGTCTACGTACTACCACTGAATATTATCAACCTCAACCGCGACAATAAGTGCAAGAACAACAACAAAAAACACTGCAATAAAAGCAACAATGTCGATTATTTGCGCCACTCATATGCACATCAACGTTTGTGGCCGCTTTCATGCCTGGCGAGTCTACAGAGGTATACATATACATATGTATGTGTGAATGTATGTCAGCACATCTTTATATTTAATATTTAATTCTCACAAGCTTTCTTCTCCAACGCTGCAGTTTTAAGCAGAACGCGCTAAAAATAAATAATTGCCACAGCATTCAGCAGCGGTAAGAGTGCAATCGGCGGCGACAGCAGTTGCAACCAACGTAAACTGGCAAGAATGCAATTATTCTGCTTTAATAATGAAATAACCGACTTACTTATTGAGAATGCGTGTTATTGCACGGTGCCCTATATGGACTCATAATCCCGCAAGATCTAGAACATCAGATAAAAATCATGTTATATGTCAATCTCATAGAAATGAATTTTAGAAATTTCTCCTATTAGCAACAGTCTGGGTTAGTCGATTTTCATAAGCTTTTCTATAGTGGAATTTTTCACCATCAAAATCATTTGCTTTAGTCACGAACAATTAGTAATCATGTGATGTACTACTGTGCCCAAAAAATAAGGTGACATTGTATTTATTTTGAAAATTCTTTATTTACTATATATTCTTCCAAATCAATTTCATCCCCTTCAAAGTAATCCCCTCCCGATGCAATGCACTTATGCCAACGGATTTTCCAATCTTCGAAACACTGGTTGTAGTCACTTTCCGGGATGGCCTTCAGTTCCGTCTTCGCTGCGGCTTGAATCTCCTCTATCGTATAAAAACGGTGTCCCCGGAGCGGTCTTTTGAGCTTGGTGAACAGCCAGAAGTCGCACGACGTCAGATCAGGTGAATACGGTGGTTGCGGAACGATATGGGTTGAGTTTTTGGCGAAATGATTACGAATTACGAGGGCAGTATGGGATGGTGCATTATCGTGGTGTAAAAACCAAGAATTGTCTTTCAACAATTCCGGCCTTTTTAGGCGGATAGCGTTACGCAAACGACGCATAACGTTCAAATAATATTCCTTGTTGACTGTTTGACCGGTTGGAAGGAATTCATAATGCACAACACTACGATAATCGAAGAAAATAGTCAACATGACCTTGATTTCTGAGCGACTTTGGAGCGATTTTTTTGGTCTCGGCTCTCTTTTGGCACGATATTCGCTCGATTGATCGGTTGTTTCGGGATCGTAAGCATAGATCCAGGTCTCATCGCCAGTTATAATGCATTTCATGACATCCTGGTAGTCGAAAAGCATCGTTTCACACACTTCAACTCGATGCCTTCTTTCTAAAAAATTCAATGTTTTCGGCACCAGTCGAGATTTGACGCGCTTGAGGCCCAAAACATCCTTCAAAATGGTATTGGCTGAGCCTGTCGATATGCCAACTTCATCAGCAAGGTCTCTAATTGTTAATCGACGGTTTTTCAACACCAAATCTTTGATTTGTTGAACGTGAGCTTCGTCGGTTGAGGTCGCCCTGGACGCTCTTCGTCTTCGACACGTTCACGGCCGGCTTTGAACTCGCTATACCACTTGTAATCATTGTTTTTAGACATAGCCTCATCACCAAAGGCTTTCTGCACCACCCTCAACGTATCCGCAGCAGAAAATTGATTCCGGTAACAAAATTTAATGCAAATTCTTTGCTCAACAAATTTCGACATCGCAAAAAACGAAAAACTCACTTTTAGCAGCTCACAAAACGACACTTATCTCAAACACTAATGAATATTTTGACATGAAATTTGACATAAATGTGACTGACAGTACTACCAACCCCAAAAAAAAAATAATTCTCCAAATCCTTCGACGCGCGCAGCTTAAATTCAAATGTCGCCTTATTTCTTGGACACAGTAGTATATACAATTATATGTACTTTTGAACATAAGCAGTTCAGAATTAAAAAAAAAAAAAAAAAAAAAAAAAATTGAAGAGAGAGAAAGAAATCAAATTCAACTATCACTGACAGCATTGCACAGAACAAATGAAGATTTAAACCAGTAACGATAAACTTTTCGGTGCAGCCGTCTTACTGCGTCTGACGATTTCCCACAGAGCTTGCCAAAAAACGTTTGGTCATCAAAAAGATTAACGGAAATATTCTTGATGCAACCAGTTTTAGTGAGAAATTTAATGGAGAAATGGTGCTGTTGCAGCGTCTTTCAATGACTGTCAGAATCTACATTACCATTCAGAAGACTGATTCCCATAGGAAAATTCACTATTAACCTTTAACCTTAGATATTGTTGTCTTATTTCATTGTCGTGTTGAAACTATTTGATGCCTTCAATGAAAATGATTTACTTATCTCTGTTAAGCTTTTTGCAGATAGAGATTCAAGATTTAGTACCTGATGAAATCCAAGAGTTCTATATCTGAGTTGTGATAAAGCTGGGCACTCGAAGAGGAAGTGTAGAACCGTTTCCTTATACCCTTCGAGTTTGCAACTGCGGCAAATATTGTTAGGGAGCATTTCCATTTTGAAAGCGAGTTTTCGAAAGGGCCCATAATAAGTCATTGGTTTTCGTCTTGTTATATTTTGGCTATATTTCTTTCGCTATCTGGTAATTGTTTGCAGATTTCCATCAGTTCTGAGCTGTTAGTCCAAATTGCATATTTAACTGCATACTGCTCTTTCTCGGTGCCCTCTAGTATTGTCTTCGCTCCAAAATAAGGACAAGCGTAGTAGTGAGCTTAAAGCCTTCCTACATTTGTTGCCCACGTTGGAGTTTATTCTTGGCGATGATAAGGTTACCAATGCCGTCTGGCCATCTGTGTTTATAGTCGCTCGCTGTATCTGCCCGTAATTATTCAGTAGAACTCTACATGCTTTTTCTATGCCTAGTACTTCCGCTTCGAAGATGCCAGCTGAGTTGGGTACACGGCGACAAAGACAGAGATATCAAAAAAATTCGAAGTATACTCCGTTCCTACTTCGCAGTCCATTTAAAACCCGTTGGTATAGTGTAGATAGTATTATCCTCCCCTAAAAACCTCTTCACGATTTATCTCTTCTTTTTTGGCGTAGAGATCGCTTACGCGGCTCATGTCTAGACGATTTTAATGTACAAAATACAACTTATTTGATTCAAAAGTCCTTTGACGAGTTTCAAATAGCTCCATATTGTAATATCTGTTCAAAAAAACGGAATAGTTTTCTGGCGGATAATATTAAAGAGGTAAAGACCTAAGAGTCTCCAAAACATAGTTGGTCACCAAGGCCTCAAAAGAAGACCATTAGTTCCAAATCGATCTCGATTTTTGAAGTTCGGCAAGTAGATATCCAAAGCTTTCTTACAAAAAAAAAAAATAAATAAATAAATAAATAAAGGAATTTAGCACAGCTTTCCTATTTAGTAAAAAATGATAATTTGGCGCAAGCGTTCAAGGTATCTGAGGTTATTTCGTGGTGTACTTACAGAACAAAATTTTTGAGCACCGATTATACCACTTTTGTGAAGTATACTCTCTTGTACGAATTCAACTCGATAGCTTTATTGTTGCTTTTACATTTACCTTGCTTTGACAAGAGAGCAGAAGTGAGGAGGCAAATGGCGAATCGAAGACAGCTTATAATTGAAACCAAGCTCGCTGAACTTAGAGTTTGCGTTGTTGCTTTAGCTAAGCTTTGTTATTTGCGCGTGTCTTTTTTCATAATTTAAGGAACTAATAATGTCCACAGAGTCAATTTTTCGTTTTTTAAGGAGGTATTCTACTCTAGAAATCAAATTTTGAGCATTTTTTTTGAATTTTATTAAAAAAAAAACCAAAAATATTTTTGCAATCCATTTTTTATGGTGTTTTTATTGATATCTTAAGAATACAGAAAAAAAAAATTTACAAAAAAATATTAAAAATTAAAATAATTAGAGGGGACGGGGGCAGAGTAAGGTGTAAAAAAAAATGGCGCATCCTGGTGACATTGATCCTGACTCTCCTGGTGGCCTTAAAAAAAAATCAAAAGAAATTCTTAATCAGTAAGGATGCTGTTGTAGTCTGGGAACACGAAAACATTTTTTTTTGAAAAATGGCGACTATCTGAAAATAAAAATCATTTTTTACGCGTTTTCTGAAATTCCTGAATTTTTTTAAAATATTAAAAACAAAAATTTTGACACGATGCTGGTGGGAACGATAAAGTATTATATAAAGAAGGTTCACACAAAATTTCAAGTAAATCGGTTGTATAGAACTTGAGATAATGCCGGTACCGTGTGGAAAAAAGTAGTTTCGAGAAAAACGCTTTTAAAGTTTAGGAGACAGTTCTAGTGAACACGGTCGCCACCTCACAAAATCGGCTGTATCTCCGAAAATAAGTCGAAGTTTGAAAAATCCTTCTAAGGTCATATTTTTAAAAGTCTAAACTTAAATATATGAAAAAAAAATTCGAATTTTTCAAAATTCTAAAGTAGAATACCCCCTTAAGTTAGGAGCTACTTAGTACCTGGCACCTATACAACATTAGTCAAAGCTTTTTATAAAATTTATGTGAGTTAAAATTACTGGTAATTAAATACACTGTCAATTCAAGAATTATAAATCCGAAATGTAGCAGTATATTTGTAAATATGTAACAATATCTAAGCATAGATCTAATTATGTTTATGTAGACATAAATACATTTATACATACATATGTATGTACTGTGTAGTCTAATAATATATGTAAATACTAACCTCCACGCAGTTTTGTCAAATTCTTCGTGTTTATGATTGCGTCAAGGTTGCCATACACCTGGATGGCTACACTGAATACGATTCGTGGGCATATTAATTATGTATAGCAGAAAAAGTTGAGTTAAAAAAACAAAAAAAATAAAAAAAAATATCTGTAAGTAGTAAGTCACGTAGCACGTAACACACATTTACACTGTGTCGTGCAAGTTATGGGTCACTCACAAATTATCGATTTTAGTATTTTATTATTAACACCTCGTTGACAATAATCATGTGCTCGTGTTGTCAATAGCACTGTTCTATTGACAATTTGTTTTCTTTACGGCATTTAACTGTATTACTTTTTTAGTATATTACTTTTTGTTAGTATAATAGGTTTGCGTTGTGTGACTTAAAACGAGTAGTTTTCAATAACGAAAAACAAAAAAAACTTTTGGGAAAAATTTTCCAGCGATCAATATTTAACGATTTTTTATTTTTATTGGCGCTTACGGCAGATTAAAAAAAAATTTCGAACTCTTATTGGCTCTCACTGTAGATTTTCAAAATACGTTGAAATTCAGCGTGGTACAGCAGTCTCTTCCATTTCAGTTGTCATGCTACGAAATCTGACTTAGATTTAACTGCCTTTGTATTTTTTTTGTATATTTCCTTCCGCATTTGAATGTCTGTCAATCAACCGAAATCTATACCAGCACTTATTTGACTGAATGTGGTTGGTTTCTTTGAAAGCTTACGTCAAAGAAAAACCGAAAAAGAAATAAAAACGGCATAAAACGACAAAAATAGCGCATAGATACATAGTTAGTTATGTACAATATCTTGTTCGTGTGTATGGCAACACTGTGTACTTGTTGTCTTGCCGCCGCACCTTTTTGTCCGGCACGTCGGCCGGTGCTCATTAATAGGCCTCTAATGCCCTTCGCATAAATTGAATAACACACAACATGAAAATGCAAAAACGAATATAAATAAATAAGACAAAAGAAGTGCGGAAGATGAAGCAAATGCAAAGATACCATGCTTGAAATAAGCGGAATTTCGACAACTGGTCGCATTGAAGTCGAAAACGCCAACTGTCAAGTTAGATTGCCGAAAGTCTCATTTTTTAGAGGTTTTTGTGACAGCTGACAAATAGAATAATCAACCCATTTACGAGTTGCGATTTACATTTGTACAAATTCTTTTCATCAATGCACAGGATTATACACACACAAAGTCTATTTTAATGGCTGCTGTCCGAACTACCCTTGAAACGACGCACAAATTATAGTTCATGTTGCTATTGTTGTTTTGGAGGACAAATAAATGTGAATTTTTGCATGAATTCACAAATTCTTAGAAATATTTTTTATATTTAATAATTTTCATTCGACACGCCAATAATTAGATTTTGGGCAGTTTTGGACGTGTTCGCTATAATAAATAAGTGCGAATTTACATTATTCCTAAATGTATATCTAGTCACAAAATCGATGCTGAATGTCGGCAATTCCGTCAGAATCAAATCGGTTGGTTGCTTTCTCTTGTGAGAGTTTTTTTTTTCAATTAAATTTCATTATGGGAGTCATCTGTGGCATATTAATAATGATCATTATGGGAGATCAGCTGACTCAATTCAGATGTCTTTTGAAAGTTTTTCCATTACCATCATAGTCAGTTTCATATTGTACGGTATTTTCAATAACAATGGAACATTTTTGAGAATATAACGGCAGTTTTTTTTGACGTGTGGTTTTCAATGAGGCCATATACATATTTTTCGGTGTTGGTATTTTTGACAGCTGTTAATTAATTGATACTCAATTTGGTTGCCATTTCCTAGTGAACGGACTTCAGGTAAGATAAATATACCAGAATTTCACCGCGACCTTAGGTTTATTGTGCTCTCTACTAACTCACAAAGACTCACCTAGTCCCCGCATATCGATAGTCTGCTAGCGAAGCGATGTGATCCCTGTTTGGAAACATGGATCCCAGGGACTTTATCTTGAGACTGCAGACTGGTATGCAGTCAATTAGCAGGTGTTCTCTGCTTTAAAAAGGCTCGGAAAACTTTCCATGGTATGGAGTATTTGGTACGTGGTCCTGTGACTCCTGTGCCTATCCTCCCTGACGTTTCCGAGCCGTCGGTGTACCAATTGATAGTAACTACTATCCCTAAGCAGCAGCCTGAGAGTGCAATCACTCCATTCAGCTTTGCCGATAAAAATAACCTTGAACTTCTTGGTGTAGTTTACACTTTTGGTAATGCTCTCTCTTGGGAGAAAAGCCAATGGTATGGCACCACTTAATTCTTTCATTCACGAGAAAGATATTACCATACCTCTGCCACAGCCTTCTGCTGTCATTTGGGGCAGTGTGACAGGTTACTAGGTCAAGTGGTGTCAGCTCAAGCATGACTTCATATGCTGCGCTATAGAGTCATATTTAATGACTTTTTCCTACCTGGAAGAGGTGGAGGATGGTAATGTGGACGAAAATTGATTCCAACAAGACAGCGCTATATGCCATGCAGCCTTCGAAGCAATCAATTTATTGAAGGAAACTTTTGGTAAGCACATTATCTCGCTTCTTCGGCCGGTAGAGTCACCACCAAGATGGTGCTATTTAACACCGTTGGACTATTTTTTGTGTGGTTATGTGAAGTCGCTTGTCTACGCAGAAAAATCTAAGACATTAAAACGTCTTGAAAGAGTATATTCGGCCCGTTATTTCTGACAAGCAGCCGCAATTACTGCAGGAAGTGGTTTAAAATTGGGAATCTCATCACTGAGAAATTAAATCAATGTCTTTATCTTTGTTTCAAAAAACTTAGGTTCAAAAATAAAATATAACACTTTATAGAAAACACCTCTAATGTGTTTCTAAAACGTGTTTTTAGGCGGAAAAATAATTTATTTTCCTAGAAAATATCGTGCGTTAGCAGACATGTTAGCTCAGGGTTGCATCGGAAGATTGGCTCATTTGTTTGAACATCTGGTATGTTTGTTCGATTCATTACTTTTTGACGCTGAAATAGCTATTGTTCTAGTTGCAAAAAAATTTTTTTTTTCCCTTCTACAGCAAGAGTACGTCTTCACCTGTGAATTTTCCAGTCAAAATTGTTACCTCGATAGTTTTTTCATCATTTTAAGTCGTGGTGGATTTATGTGTCGAAGTATGAATCACGTGATCAAATAAATGTATATTTACGATTCTGTAAAGGACAGGCAGACAAATATTCCTTTTTTACATATCGTCACTTAAAATGCAAAACAACGTATCATCAAAAAAAAAATAAAAATCGAAAATCGCTGTCGGATATAATAACCAATATATAACTATTTTATAATTAAAATTTTGTTTCAATATGAGTGATTTTTATTATATCGTTTTTCATTCGCCTGCAAGTGATGTTACATTATTTTGCATTTTAGGTACTTATATGTATGTAACGGGTGGGCCATCTAACGTTTGAAATTTGAATTATCTATATTTCGACATTGGAAACGTCAAACACCATTCCGAAAGTGACAGATATTCAGTAAAAAGTCTAAAATTTACAAAATGGGTCGCTATTCACTAGAAGAAAACTGGGGAATATTGAAAACTTTTTCCAAAGTGGTGACTTGACTCAATTGATCAATTTTACCGAAAAATCATCTTTTCGGACGAGGCTCATTTCCACCTCGAAGGTTGCGTTAACAAGCAGAATTGTCGCATTTGGGGCACAGAAAACCCGCACGTAATCATCGAGAAGCCAATGCACCTAGCACGAATCACTGTATGGTGCGGATTTTGGTCTGGTGGAATCATCGGCCCATTTTTCTTCGAAAATGAAGAAGGAACCACCGTAACCATCAATGGTGAGCGATATCACGCAATGTTAACCGAATTTTTCTTCAAGCAAATTGAAGAGGAAAGAGGAAGACTTGGACAACATTTGGTTCCAGCAGGACGGCGCTACGTGCCATACAGCAAAAACGCTACACTCAATCTTTTATGCCCTATCTTCGAAAATCGCATATTCAGCGAAAGAGGTGATGTGAATCGGCCTCCCAGAAGCTGCGATTTAACTCCGTTGGACTATTTTCTGTGGGGAGCTGTTAAAGATAAATGTTACGCCAACCATCCAGAAACAATTCAAGATCTAAAGTACGAGATTCAAGCTGCTGTAGCTGCCATAAGGCCTGAAAACATGGAGAAAGTACTCCAAAATTGGCTGGATCGGATAGATAGCTACTGTAAACTCAGCCGTGGTGATCATTTGTCCGAAACTGTTTTCCACAAATAAATTTCATAAAACAACCTTTTAAATAAATGTTTGACCTTTGAAAAATATCAATCCGTTTTTTTATTGACTTTTTAAATTTAAAATTTTATATGGCCCACCCTATATATACATACTTGTATGTATAGTGAGAGCTTACACCTCTTAAAATATTTTACCAGAAAATGAAAAGGCACTTCAATCCATCAAAGTGAACGTGACAACATTTTTGCGTGCTTCCAAAGGACCTCCAACAACTTTTTCTGAGAAAACACTACGCAGTCTTATTAAAATTGTAGGTTTACTGCCATAGCTTGCATTAATTTGTAGAACTCATATACATCTACATACTTATGTATATGTATGTATGTACATATGAATACCCCAAAGTACTGGAATAAATTTGTAAGCTTTCCGCCGCTCTGCATTTATCATTATACCACACAGCTTGAGACTCTAATTGAAATTATGTGTAATTTTTACTTTCCATAATTCCCACAGTCAATGCGCTTTCAGTATGTATTCCAAATTCACTTTCATAACTCAAATCGAATTCGGTGTTTGCCATTACTTAAAACCATTCATAGATATTTGAAAAACAAAAAATTGTCTACGCATGCTTACCTGCCTAACTCCATGAGAAACTTGTACATATGTACTTAGTACGTAATATGTATGTATGTGTGTTCATACTTATATGGTTTATATATTGCTTAAGGGTAACGCACATGGTAAATTCGAAAAAGTATATTAATGCCTTTGTTCCACTTTACTTTATTTAATTTTTATCGAATTTGTTGGAAGCAGCTGCCAGCCGTTTTTCTTCACGCTCCTCAAGAAGCACTTAAAATATGTAATTTTGCTTGTTCCACATACATACGAGTATGTGCTGTACGCATATGCACCATATATAACTGTAAGAATTTTCAAAATTTTCACTGGGGTGCGTTACTTCACATTGACCTACTGCGGAGTGGTAATCGGTTATGTATCAGTTATTTATGACTTTGCCGTTGAAAAAACCATTGCAGGAAGTGAGTTTAAAATGCACAAATGCATTTTGTGGATAAATTTTTAACGTGGTACAGTGTTTTCTAGTCTTACTCTAAAATATTTTACAACCCCGCATTTCGCATATTGATGGGATCGTACGAATTGTCTGTTGACAGATTTCACAACAATGATGTGAACCACTCATAAGTCACTCAAAACTCTCCTCTAGCGAACCGTCGTCTACTATGCGACCGTTTTCTTATTACTTTAAGATGGTGTTCCATATTTCTTGTCTTAAGATTTATTTACCTACATCCTGGCCGCATTTTGTAAGCGTACTAGGTTTCAAAGTATTTTTTTACGTTCTTCCAGTTTTCTTTGTTTTCAAGCATAAAAGTTACGATGTTATCCGCATTCAGGGAGCCGTCCAAAGTGTGAAGCCTAGTTCGCTGTGTTTGCTACCATATTCATTGGAAGAACGTGTGGACATCTATATTATGTAGCGTAAAAACCATCTCATCATGTTTCTTTCTGTTCAACTACACTTTTATGTTTCTGCTTAGCCTGGACATCCATCTACCATGACGTTCCTGCGGCCAACGGGTGTGCAATTGTTCTAAGCTATTGTTTTTCCTTTTCTTTTCTTTTTTTTTAGTGGTGACATTTGTTTCTTGCTTCTTCAGCGTCCACATTCTCATTCGTTCAAATGCTAGTAATTTGTTGGACATGCTTTCGCTTATTATATGTGTACGAACTTTCGCGTGAAACTGTATGATAAAGCGATACTAATCTTACAGCAGCTGTGCGATACACATGTTTTAGGGCTTTGCGTCGATAGTTTTTCCTCAACGAATCTCAATAACTCTGCTTCGTAGAGCAAGACACTTAATGTTGTCAACATCAGAAGCTTCCGTTCTCTTGTTCATCGATGATAACCATCAACCTGCCAAGCAGGAAAGTTATGTTAGACGGTTTTTCCTCAGCGTGTTGGATTTGTACCCAGTAGGTCCGCCTGCATTCTAATCTTGCACCCAGGTAGTTGACATCCTTTTGAGTTTGTTGTCCTCATGCTTATTATAGTCGTAATATCCGTCTTTGTTAGCAATACCAGCTGCTTTTTTACAGTGGCAAGTTAAAGACCTCTCGTGTCAAGACATATTTACGCTCTGATCACCTGATAGAGTTACTACAAGGAGCGTTCCAAAGTAAACAGAACTTCAAAAAAAAAAAAAAAAAAAAAAAAAGTTTTTTCGGCAAAATCAATTTGTTTTCAAAATAGTCTTCTTCTGCTTCAATAACGTTTTTTGCACGGTCCAAAAGCATGTCGAACGAGTGTTTTAGCTCGTTGCCCGGTATGGCGGCCAGTATGCCGGTGCAAGCCTTTTGAATGGTCTCTACGTCTGAATAACGCTTTCTTTCCATGGGCAAATGCATATTTCCGAAAAGGAAGAAGTCGCATGGTGCCATATCAGGTGAATACGGAGAGTGGTTAATGGTTAAAATGTAATACTTGGTCAAATAATCGTCCTTCGAATGTTGGATTCTAAGCAATTTTTGGTCGTCAGCCAATTTGTGCGGAACACACCTTTCGTAAGCCCAAATGTTCGGTCAAAATGTGGTAAGTTGATGTTCTGGAGATGTTCAATTCCATTTCCATGAATTTCAATGATGATTTCGGCTGATTTTTGATGAATTCACGCACAGTTTCGATGGAATTTCCGGAGATCACGGATTTTGATTGGCCCACAGGTTGATCGTCATTTATGTCCTCACGACCACTTTGAAAACGTTGAAACCACTCCTGCACTCTGCTACGGGATAGACAATCATCACCATAAACTTGCTTCATCAATTGAAACGTTCCGGTAAAAGTTTTACCAATTTTAAAACAAAATTTAATGTTGGCTATTTGTTCGAAGCTCATTCCCGATACCACAAACATACTGACACTTAAAAGGCAAAAACTTCACTTCCAATCAATGAAATGTCATGAAATGCTAACTGGACAATCAATAAAGATAGCAGATTCTAACGCACCAGTCGACATATAGATGGCGCCAGAAGGGGGCGCTAGATTCCTGTTTATTTTGGAACGCACCTTTTATAATGCAGTAAACCTTCTTTAACATGGCTTTTTCGGCTTCGGCTCACCTTTGCACGATATTTGGTGGATTGATCGTCTGTTTCCAAATCGTAAGCATAGATGCAGGCCTCATCGCCAGTAATAATATGTTCCATGACTTTCTGGTAGTCGAAAAGCATTGGTTTACAGATGTTAACGCGATGCTGTTTTCGGTAAAAATTTGTGATTTTGGAACCAACCGTTCCTTCACTTTTCTTAGGCCCAAATGATCTTTCAAAATAGGTTTCACTGATTAATCCGATATTCCAACCAATAAGATTTCTGACAGTTAATAGTCGATTCTCTAACACCAGTTCCTTTATTTAATGGCGTGTTGATCATGAGTTGATGTTGATGACCGTCCTGGACATACTTCGTCGTCAACGTGTTCTCGACCTTCTTTGAAAAATTTGTACCAATCAAGAACAATTGCTCGAGACGAACCAATTTCACCGATGGCCTCTTTCCAACATTCTGAAAGTTTCGCCACCAGAAATTTGCTTCCGCACATAAAATTTAATGGAACTTCTTTGTTGAATAATTTCACTCATCGTAAAAATCGCCGAATGTACTTTATGTACCTCAGAATGACAAGCATATACTAAACACTAATAACTAATATTTGAAATGACATTTGACACAGATGTCACTGACGGTCTTACCAACCTCGAAAAAAGTATTACGACGAATGAGTTTTCGTGCGAAATTTAAATTAACAAGTCTTGCTACTTCTTGCCCAGAGTAATATGTCTTTGTAACTTTTACTTAGTGTATTTAAATAACTTTAGGCGAAGTGCAATGTTATTTAATATTCATATCTTCTCATTTAATGATGAGAATTTGAAGGTAATTAAATTTTAGCATTTTTGATGTTGCGTTGTAATTATCTAGTAATCAAATATTATTTATTTGTGCAAATTAGTTAATACATTATTACTTCAATTGCTCACTCTTTGCAATATTTTGCTTGTTTAACTTAAAATAATTAGCAAATAATTGTATAACACTTATTTCTGAGTTTTTAGTTTCACTCGCCCCAAAGTTCAAAAACTCTGCTTATTTTCCTTAACCCACTTTTACTTATACTTGAGGATATACTTAAATATGTATGTATATATGTACATATGTATCTAGTATGTCTACGTCTATTTGCAAAATTATTAAAACATTATAATTACAACTGAGAGCAGAGAGTAGAGAGCGGAGTTGCACGCTCACTTTCTGGGTTAATTAGTTTGGTGCAATGGGATTTTAATAATTTGCTGAGAATCAATTTTTGATAGCCAATTATAAGCACGTGATGGCAACAATCAAGCAAGTTAGCGATACGTAATAAAATTCCATGGTGGGAATGTCTAAAGTGGGTTGAAAAGTGAAGTTAGGTTAAAAAAAAAACGATTGTAAAACTTCTTTCAGACAATTTATTTAATTAAAATTAATATTAAACAAAGAAAGTGGTTGACTTCAATCAATTTGAAATCACATGAAATTTAATATAAATAATAATTTTGTGTTTCATCAGGATATCTTAGGAAGTAGTGTTGCCAAATTAAGTAATTCCCATTAATTTGGGATTCCGATATATTAAATTCTGTCAAGAACTTTGATATAAACAGCCAAAAAATATACTATACAATATTTTAGATCATCCAACTCTTAAACTTTCGTCTGAGATATACTCTCTTTTAAGAATGCGTGATTGCTATAGATGGTCATTAAGCTTTACATAGAAAGTTTTGTATCATTAAATAGTATCAATCCTAAAATTTTTGTCCCTACCTAGTTTTCGTATTCACCACATGATCGGTCTGGTTGGTGACTTTTCGCTCTGGAGACAGCCAAGTAGCTTGATGAATTTTCCTATGCTAGAATCTAGCACTACAATAACTATATTTCGGGCCCGGCGGACTGGATCAGCTTCAACCCATTTCGATATGTTTCATCGTGGAGGCTGAATTTACCGACAGTTGTGCCAAAGATACCTTCTTTGCCCACCCTGGCGTTTAAGTCGGCAAGCACGATTTTAATATCATTCCAGATGCATGCCATTAAATCGTGAATGCGTTTACCGTGGTCGTTATGAAATGGGGGGTCTCTGATCCGAGGCTGTTGTTTTCTTTTTTTACGTGTCTGATCCCAAACCCAGCGCATATTCCTGCGGAGGGATGGTTCGCCTTCGCACTTTAGCTCGGCTTCAAACGGATGTTCTTTGGCCCCCCCTACCCAGAGGATACTTGGTCTAAGACCGGAGGTATTGAGCTGCTTGAGCCATATGTAAAAGAACCATTTCTGGTCACTCCCAAGTGAATGGCGCTCAGAGTACTTTCCTCACTTGCGTGAACTTCTACACATGACTCCAAATGAATTTTTTTACCTACTGTATATTTTCATAAATATTTCGCATTTTATTCCCTAAAAAGTGTTGACCTACATACTGTGCCCAAAAACTAAGGTGACATTGTATTTATTTTGAAAATTCTTTATTTATTCTTCCAAATCAATTTCATGCCCTTCAAAGTAATCCCCTCCCGATGCAATGCACTTATGGCAACAGATTTTCCAATCTTCGAAACACTGGTTGTAGTCACTTTCCAGGATGGCCTTCAGTTCCGTCTTCGCTTCGGCTTGAATCTCCTCTATCGTATAAAAACGGTGTCCCCGGAGCGGTCTTTTGAGCTTGGTGAACAGCCAGAAGTCGCACGGCGCCAGATCAGGTGAATACGGTGGTTGCGGAACGATATGGGTTGAGTTTTTGGCGAAATAATCACGAATTACGAGGGCAGTATGGGATGGTGCATTATCGTGGTGTAAAAATCAAGAATTGTCTTTCCACAATTCCGGCCTTTTTAGGCGGATAGCGTTACGCAAACAACGCATAACGTTCAAATAATATTCCTTGTTGACTGTTTGACCGGTTGGAAGGAATTCATAATGCACAACACCACGATAATCGAAGAAAACAGTCAACATGACCTTTGGCGCGATTTTTTTGACCTTGGCTCTCTTTTGGCACGATATTCGCTCGATTGATCGGTTGTTTCGGGGTCATAAGCATAGATCCAAGTCTCATCGCCAGTTATAATGCGTTTCATGACACCCTGGTAGTCGGAAAGCATCGTTTCACACACTTCAACGCGACGCCTTTTTTCCAAAAAATTCAATGTTTTCGGTACCAGTCGAGATTTGACGCGCTTGAGGCCCAAAACATCCTTCAAAATGGTATTGGCTGAGCCTTTCGATATGCCAACTTCATCAGCAAGGTCTCTAATTGTTAATCGACGGTTTTTCAACACCAAATCTTTGATTTGTTGAACGTGAGCTTCGACGGTTGAGGTTGATGGTCGACCTGGACGCTGTTCGTCTTCGACACGTTCACGGCCGGCTTGGAACTCACTATACCACTTGTAAACATTTTTTTTAGACATAACCTCATCACCAAAGGCTTTCTGCACCATCCTCAACGTATCCGCAGCAGAAAATTGATTCCGTAAACGAAATTTAATGCAAATTCTTTGCTCAACAAATTTCGACATCGCAAAAAACGAAAAACTCACTTTTAGCAGCTCACAAAACGACACATATCTCAAACACTAATGAATATTTTGACATGAAATTTGACATAAATGTGACTGACAGTACTACCAACCTAAAAAGAAAAAATCTCTAAATCCTTCGACGCGCGCAGTTTAAATTCAATTGTCACCTTATTTTTTGGGCATTGTAGTATATAAATGGTCTGTATGATGAGCTGAGTCGATTTTTCCATGTCCGTCTGGCTGCATATGCGCGAACTAGAACTAGTCCATCAGTTTTTAAAATATCGATCTTTTTTTTGCTCGCGTTCTTTTTCCGCTGGAAGTTGTTCATCTGTCGGAACCGCCGATAGCGGACACCTATAGCGTACAGCTGTCATACAAATTGAACGATCGGCACCAAGTACTTTAATAGAAAACTTTTTTCATCTTTTGACAAGATGTCTTCACAAAATTTGTCGTGGGTTGTTGACTATGGTAATAATACGATTTTCGAAGAAATTTTTCAGATCGGATGACTATAGCATAAAGCTGCCAAACAAACTGAACGATCACTGCAAACTTTTTATTAAATGCTAATATCGAGATAAAGCATCAACAAAATTATTGGAAAAAAATATTATTCACATTTCGACAATATTTTAGCATGTGTTATATGTTTTAACTGCATTTTTATATTGGATATGCAATTTGACTTAATTTTTACTTGTAAAAACTTAACCTCACAAAATTGAAGTGAAAATGTAAATTGTTGTTTTTGTGTTTCTCCTGTTGAAAAAAAAATCGGTTCAGGGTTTATACTTAGCTACTAGCAACCCACATGCCAATCAATACGAGTACATACTTACATCCAATGCATACATTTGCTTAATTAAGTGACGGTATTGCATATACACAAACATACATACACATATAGTCGAGTAAGTGTGCAGATGACTTGAAACACTTTGTTGTTATTGCAGTACAAAATTAAAACGAAATTGAGAAGAAAACATTAACGAAATTTCATGGCTGGTAACTTTCGAAAAACACTGAACAGCACATGCATATGCATACGCATATACTCACACACATACATGCATACATACGTAACGAAATGTAAGGCGAACCCAGTCTGTGCATAAGCAAGCATACTTATGCACCTAAGTACGTCAGCACTTGCGTAGTGTATGTGTGGTGTATGCGATTGTTATTTGAGCTATCGACACAGCCAGAAATGAGGGAAAATATTGTAAACATCACAGATACTTGTATGTAAATGTATGTGTATATGTATATTTGGCGAGTCAAGCTGGTCAACAACAGGCAACTTGCAGTGTAGACTTGTTAACCTCTTTGTTGTCGTTGTTGTTTTTCTCATACATACACCTAAGCACGGCGGAGCGTATATACTATGTATTGATATGTATGTGTGTTTGCACACGCCGAAGAAAAGCGTTGCACACCAACAAATCGACCAATATAGCATAAAAAGGTGACACCGTGCCGCCGTGCGCAGTAGCGTGGGGGCAGGTGTCGGCCTGATCGCTGTTGCCGGCAGATACATAGGTGTCGTATGACTTGGCGGCGAAAGAAGAACTCGTTCGCTTGCATATCACATGTGCAGCAAGCATCAAATGCAATCCACTTAAATGCAGCGTCAACCGAGAGCGTTTCAATTAAAAACTGGGCAGTGTGGCAACACTGTTGTGGTATGCAGTTGGCAGCAACTGCATAAGTTCTTGAGTAACTGCATACTAACTAAGTCATGCGTGCGAGCTTTGCGGCGTTTACTGGATCTGCAATTGCTTCTGTTTTTCATTTTTCTTATGAAATATGCATTACCACGCCAGTGCTGCCAAGCTCACATGACCAAAAAAAAAAAATTTCAGTTTGGAAATTTGTCATTTTGTATTGTAATAAATCGCTTTATTTTTGTTGTATTTTATAGAGTATTTTTTGTTATATGATTCTTTTGAAAATTTTCTTTATTTTAATTCGAAAAAGATGGAAGACTCTACTAAGTTAACTTATGGATTTTACGTTAAATTAGGACCAAAAAAAAACAATTTACAAATGTTAATACATACTAAAGGGTGCCCCATTTCGAGGTTCCCTACTATTTTGAAGATATAACACAGAAACTTCAAATTTAATAGGGAATGTTGGTTATCATTCGAGAAAACATTCTTTGCCATTTATTTATTTTTTTTTTTTTTTTGAAGACTAGCTCTTCCCGCGGCTACATCTCAGATGGTCCATCCGTTGAGTCCACTCTTCCATGATTCGTTCGAGCGTTTGGACTGGTAACTGGCGAATGACACACGTGATGTTTTGCTGCAAGGCTTGGATTGAAGCTCGATTGTCCGTATAGACTTTAGACTTTACATATTCCGACAAGAAAAAGTCTAACGGTGTGTAGTCACACGATCTTGGTGGCCAATCGATCGGCCCAAAACGAGAAATTATCTGCTCGCCGAAATGTTCTCTCAATAAATCCATTGATTGATGCGCTTTGTGGGATGTGATGCCGTTTTGTTTGCTTACATACCCATTGAGCCAGAAATGGTCAACATCGCTGAACAAAATTTGGCTCGAAAACGTCGGATCTTCTTGGAACTTTTCACGAGTTCGCAGAGCGAAGCGATGCCACTGGACCTACTCGTCTCAGTCATTGCCCCATCTATGGCACTTCTTGGACGGCTTGGTGCCTTTACTTTTACGCGGACACCAACCAGCTGGGCAGTGGTACCTTCCCAGTTAAAAGACCGGACATTCCAGGTGCATGCCATTAAATCGTAATCCTTAATGCGTTTTCTGCAGTCGTCATCAAAAGGGTGGTCTCTCATCCGAGGCTGTTGTTTTCTTTTTATTGGGTTCCGAACCCTGCGTACACTCCTGGGGAGGGATGGTTCGTCTTCCCCTTTTATTTCGCCCTCAAACGGTTGTTCTTTGGCTACCCAGAGGATACATGGTGTAAGACCGGAAGTCGTGAGCTGCTTGAGCCTTATGTAAAATTATCGTTCTGGCCACTCCCAAGTGAATTGGGTTCATAGAACTTTCCTCGCTTCCGTGAACTTCTACTCATCACTCCATCCTTCGAAATGAAAAATTTTACAAAATTTCTTCAAAGTATGTATCTTTGGAATAAAAAAAAAATATATTTAGTTTTTATATGAACAAAAAAATATTGAAAATTATTTTGCTCCAGAAAACCCGTATAACCCTGTAATTGACCGGCTAATGATCAAAGGAATGCAATTTTGTTTTATAAAAATTTCGATTATTTATTATTTGAAGTGCAAATTTTTTAACAGAAAACAATTTTTTTTGGCATCCGCTATTTTGTCAAAAATCGAAATTTTGACTAGTCCTTACATGATTAGGAATAAAATATCTATTAAAATAATACATTTATTTTTGGTTTTGGATTTGAAATAACTTTAAGCAGAAAAATCTTCTTCACCGCCAAGACTTTTTGCGGAGGTGCTCCTGAAGTTAGGGTACGGGATCAAGAGTCTCGAAAAATTTCTTAAAACGAATCACCGATATTTTTTTATTTATGAAAAAACTTGCAGTTGGATATAGCCTCTTAAATGACTTTTTTTATTTGACTCTTGTAAGTATCAAGAAACCTGCATTTTACGTCCAAAACTTTCACGCAGTGCAAAGTAGCCTGAGCCAGAACAAAGTGGCGCGTAGGCTTCATTGATGTTCTACATTTCGCTGGTGATAAACGAATTCAAGCATGTGTGCAGTTGACATTTTCTGTTGCTATATTTTAGCAGACAGCTTTTGTCAAATCTGCAGAATTAGGGCGAGCTATAAACAAAGAGTTGATGAACACTTAAAACAAGCATAAATGAAACACAAAAGCTGCACACACAGTCGACACAATTTTTACTGAAAGAGTCAAGTGCAATAAATTGGGTGATATTACTGTTATATTTATAGGTTATAAATATGAATAACAGCAAAAAGAAGAGCAATGAAAAAAGAAAACAATAAAAAATCATTTACACAAAAATTGCCACAGTTTCATATTCAACAAAGAAGGGAAACCGAATTTCATAAACAATATAAAGCTTTCCACCGAACCGCCCGCTCGTTCCCCAGTTGCACAGGATGGCTGCAGATGGCTTTGAGTGAAGGCAACAGCACAAAAACATGCCAGATTTTGGAATATGTGTCAGCGACTGATACTCCCGCATTGTTTATTACAACACATGTACGTACAGCTGTATGTCTTGTTGACGACCGCTTTGTTGTAATCCACATTGTTGTTTTGCGTGCGTGTTTTCGAGTGCAGCCACTGTCAGTTGCAAAGGCAGCGCTGTTGCACAGACTACTGTCACAGCTGGTCTCAACTTGCCGCATTGATAAAGTGCATGGTAGTGCATTCGCTTTTACGCACACAAACACGGTTTTTATGGTGGTGTTAATGTACTGACTTAGCACAGAATGGTTGACTCGAATTCGCATTTCTTTTTCACTTTTCATATTTCCCACCTGCTACAAATCTGGATTTTTTTTTTTAGAAATTTTACGAATTGCAGCGCTCTACAGTTGGTGTGAATACCTATGTAATACCAGAATATTCAGCTTGAGCGTTTTATGTTTTGAAAACCCAGAATTTGTAAAAAAAAAAGCGCAAACTATTTATTTTGTCGCTTTCATAGTAATCCCCGCCTCAAGCCAACGATTTTTCCAGTCCTCGAAACACTTTTCATAGCACTTTTTGAGTTGACCTTCAGTTCTTATAACGAATTTTGTTTTATGTCTTCGACCGCCTGATCGGGTTCCACGGAGGGGCAATTTCAGTTTGATCTGCTGAATACGGTGGTGGATCGATGGTATTCATGGCGGTTTTTGGCTTAAAATTCGGCCACAATTGTGGCTCGATGCGATGGTGCATTATCATCGTGTAAAATCCATGAACTGTTCTTCCACAATTTCGGCTTTTTCGACGGATGTTCTCACGCAAACGTCTCAATACGGCCAAATATAATTCCTTATTGACCTTCGGTCCCTCTGGCACAGATTGATGATGCACCAAATCACGATTATCGAAAAAAAAAACAATGAGTATCACCTTGATTCTTGAGCGACTTTGGCGTGGTTTTTTTAGTTTCAACTCGTGCTTTTCCTTCTATTCCGTTGATTGCTGACTTGTTTGCATGTCAAAAATCCATGTCTCATCGACAGTCGGACAAGTCCTGCAAGAACGCATTTTATACCCAAAAATATATACCAAAATCATTCGAACGGACCCATGAGAGATGCTCACCTCTCTTACTATCTCTCTAAGACTTCCTGACGATTCAAGCACCATATCCTTCACTTATTTAATGTTTTCATCAGTTGAATAGGTCGAAAATCGTCCAGAACGAAGCATGTTTTCCACCATATCTCGGAATCCATCTGGCAGTTGCAAGAATGAATATACATTTTTTTTTTGTTCGTTCATGTAAATCAATACTTCGATGATAAAGTTCATGACCGGCCGTTGCACTGAGTCTGTTGCCTCATCTGCAGATATTCAAAGCAGTTTTTGTTTCTAGCTCAGTTTAGACTTTGTTGTACAGAAGAGACACGTAACTGTGTCACAGCCTTGATTCGCAGGATTTTGATAGTTGATATATTTCGAAAAACAAAACAAAAAAACTTTTGGATGGCTGATCTTTTTTCATTGGGATCTATAGCAAATGTGTTTCTGGCTTGTGGCTAATATTCCGTCAAGAAAATTTTTGCTTGTGAGGGTTTCGCTTCTCTGAAGCCTCTTTATATTTTGCCGTTGGAAGGTGTTGCTTCACATTAAATATTTTTGTAGCCGTAACAGAGCGCAACGATTTCCTTTCCTTCGGTATTGTAAATTAACCACCACAACACGCAAAACTTCTTTGGTAATCAGCTGATCAATAGCTAAGCTTGTACACGTTGCCAGATGTATTTGCAAAATTGGACGTTTTACATTGCTGCCAGAAAAAAATGTATGTATGTGTCACCTGAATTATAGAAATGTTCGTGTAAACAAAATAACGATTTCTCTTTTGTTTTCGAATAAAATGTAAGAAAGTGCCTTAATACGTAAAATTTCTCAAACATGCTTTTAAGTATTAAATATGCAGATTTTTTGAAAAAAAAAACAACAAAAATCAAAATAAAAATAAAAAATCCTTCGATCTGGTACTAATTTATCATGTTTTCAAACAGGCTGTACAAATTTCATTTACATTTCAAGCTACTGTGGTAATGGTTCATAAACGTTTTGGAAATTTTACACTTAAGTTCTGGAGCCTCTAGAACTCTTTGCTAATTGTCGAAGAACTCGAAATTACTTTACTTTCAATTTTCAGCGAATATTTTTAAGATATTGTACTAAGTATAAGAAAATGCAAAAATAATTTTTTTAAAAATCTGGCTACGCCTAATTACTATTACCGACGGACACAAACTTTCTGGAATATTTGAAAATATGACACAAAATCGCAGAGTTTTAAAAAATACTGTTTGGATCAAAAATTTTTCATGCTAAACACTTGAAAATGCGAAAGGATTTGCCAAAGCTGAGAGAAATCTTTTGTGAATTGGCAAAAATTTACAGATTTCGAATATTGTTTATAATTTTGTCAAATTGTGACAAAACCAAAAAAGATATTAATTTTGGGAAATCGTGTCGAAAGCAAAAAATAAACTACTTTTGGAAAAATTTGGTAAAAGCTGACTGAGCGACGTGAATAGTGAACGGGAGCCGGGTTTGGGGCTCTTTAGTGTTGAGTTGTTTATTCGAAGAGACCGAAACCCATGTCGTCGTCTTCCTCGAAACCCATACGTGGTAAATCAATATGCTTTCATATGGTGATGTTGCTCGTTACGTCTATGACATTTTACTACAACACTACTGTGAAGTCTTGTTATTATTATGAATGCGAAATCAAGCAAATATGTGATTAAAACCACAAAACCACGCCATGACCCGAAGCTACGAACAATAAAATATCAAAGCTAATTTGCAATGACAGCCAACCAAAAACCAACATCCTTGGAACGGATTGCCAGTAAAATTAAAAAAATGTGTGTTTTGGGGGATGATGGCATTCGTTGGCATAATAAGAAATTGAAGTATGGTAACACATACATACATACATACATACATTGAAGTCTATTAACAAGAGCATAACGCTATTTCACATAACAGCAATGATTTATCATGCGATCTTGCAAGATACATACACACATATGTATTTAAAATTTTAGTCCTAACTAGAGTCTACTAAACTCGATAGCTAGTGACTAGCTACTGGTGTTCATTTTCTTATGAATGCTATTTGAATGCAATACTTTGAGGCGCAGCTCTATTTTACAAAAATACGCGTAGTCGTAGCTACAATAGAATATACCAACGCACGAGTATCGCTAACTAACAGCTATAATTCTAGTAAGATAGTTGGTATTTTTCCTGTTCGATTTCCATTAGTCGATTGGCGAACGATGGTAGGCCGTTAAAAAGTCAACCAACCTACATAAATCAATAGAATTGTTAAAACGCGCGATATCAGCACTTTACGAGCGGCTGTATTTATTCAATTAATAAATGCTGAAATGAAATGAAATGAAACTACCAAACGAAGCGGAGCCTAACGAATACACGCGCAGCAATTCACACACACACACACTCGCCCGTACGAAAGAGTGCTAAGTGATTGCGAGAGCGCGGCGAAAGGGGAAGATGCGGAATAATCAGTGGTTGTTATTTATACAATAAATTCTGTTTGCCGATACACACGAAGCCGCTGACTGATACTTAATTATACAATTTCACCCAGTGCGAAAGCGACACACAAGTGTTGACGTCGCGTTGTTGGCGTCAGCTGCGAAGAAAGCGTTGACAGCCAACTGCGACGCTGCTGACAGCGGCGGTGACTGCGACAGCAACAAAGCGACGCGGATTTTCATTGTAAATATGCACGCACACATCCGAGCATATGCATATGCTCGTAAACTTTGTACGCGAATCGGTCAGTGCTTATCACTGTTATTGGCATTGTAGTTGTTGTTGTTGTTATTGTTAGTTGTTTATCTATCCGCTTGTTGACAAAGTAAATAAACCCAGTTTGCGGTCGTCTCAATAGGCAACAGTCGTGGCAGCGCTCGGGCGTCTGACTTTATCACCATCGCATTTCGTAGTGTTGGTGCGATTGTCGTGACTGCGCGCTGTACGACGGCGACAACCATGTGCGTTGTTTTGCAATTTTATTTATTTGAGTTTTTCTACATGCTTGTTGAGTTGAGTTCGTAAGTTCGCTTGTACGCTTGTACGTCAGCCTGTTTAATTCGAGTCAATCAATAACAACGTGTTTGTGTTGTTTTCCCGCCGTTGTCACTAGCCTCTGTCCCATGTGAAATACATATGCACAGTGAGTGTTGATAATATTCGCTTTTCTGTTTTTTTTTCGAAGTTAAATTTAATTTATTTAATTTAAATTAAAAAATTTTCGATTGAAATATTGTCTTTCGTCTGTCGAACAACTCGATTTTATTTTATTAAACACAGTTTTTAGAGAAGTTCTTCGCTAGTTTCAAAGTGCAATTGTTTTTTGCAATATTTTTTTTTTTTTTTAATTTTCAAAATTTTGTAAATTTGAGTTTCTTCTAGGGGTCGTGTTGAATCTCAAGCTCCCCCTTTTTTGCGTCTTGGAGCTTCAATGTGGCTTCATGAATCTCCTTCTTCATCTCTCGCTCCTCTAGCGTGTTTTCGTTGTTTGACGGCCGGGTTGCGCTACTTGAGGCGAAGATACACGCTGCTACTCCCCACGCCATCATCTCGATGCTTTCACATAATACATATATCCTCAGTTTCCTTTACCAATAACAGTGAGGTATCATTCCTACAATTTCAATAGGAAAAACGAATTGAAAATTGGATTTTCGGCGGACATTTTGACAAAAAAATGAAAATTTAGCAACATTTTTTTTTTTAAATAGTAGTGCTCGAAAAAAAAAATTCTTCGTCCAAGTCTTTAAGAATTGTATCTCAAAGACCTATGTTAAATTAATTGAAGATGGGTTGAGTAGTTCCCGAGAAATCTTGGCAACCGACTTCAAAATCACAGTTTCAAGAAAAACGCTTTTAAAGACAGCTCACTTAGCCTAGCTATTCTCGAGCGCACAAGTTCCCAAGGCTGTATCTCCGAAACTACTCGGATCAACTTGAAAATTTAGGACAATATTATAGAGGTGTTGTAGAATTAGAAAATGAATAAACCCTGGTCTCTATCAAACCTAGCGAAAAGCGTATCTTGCAGTTTGAGCTCTACCTGTTTTTATTTCTCCTGAATGATTTGTCCAAGAGAGTTGTTTCGATTAATGAGTGGCATGATTCCTCTGGGCTATCTCGCTGGCTGTCGCTGCCACTCTGGAGGTTGAGGGTTTCTACAGTTCGAGCCTGACGTTTGGCTTTCCAACGTCAAATTTTTCCTCGGTCGTTTAGCCGTAGCCGGCCCCGCTGTTACGTTTCCTGCGAACTGCTGTTTTTTGGCTTTTATTCCTTTATCGTTACGGAAGAGAAGAATGGATACATACCTCTACCTTTACTAGACACCGCTAGCTCATACTATATGCCAAGCCTTGATGGTGCCAGCACCGACATCAAAATAATCATTGGTGTTTAGTAGGCTTGTCTCTCTGAAGTACAAAAAGTGGATTCGGCGATTTTTTACTATGAGGGAAATTATTTTACAAAATTCCATTAATATTTGTTTGCGGAATCAAATTTCGGATGCCGAAATGTTCAGAATGTTGGAAAGGCCTTTGGCGATAATTGTTTGAAGCGAGCAAGTGATTTTGATTGGTGTAAATTATTCAAAGAGGCTCGAGAACGATCCAGGACTGCCATCAACATCAACTGTAAACAGTCAGAGATCTAACTGGCATCGTTGGAATATGGGAAAGATAAGCGAAAACCATTTCGAATGATCATTTGAGCCGAAAAAAAGTGAAAGCATGATGACTTTCAAAATCACTAAATTTTTTCGACGACGTCGCTTCGTTAACGAAATTTATTTATTATTTTATTTGTATTTTCTGCAGTCTTTAATTTCCAATCCCAGCATAAATTTGACTTATTTGTTTGAGAACTTACATTAATTTTTTTTTTGTCAACAAATATGTTTGTGTAGCTTTTTTAATTTGCGAAAATATAATTTTCAAAATTAAGCGACATTTTTTCTTATCGCTACACACGACGATTTCGCTTGACGCCTGCATATTAATGACACACACTGTTGGTTCGTGTATTCTTATTGCGTATGAGCGTTTAAAGGTTTCGAATTGTTGCTGCTATTAGCAAGCTTTGATTGTTGCTAACGACTGTGCACATGGGCTTGTAGTCGTTAGTCTTCATGCTGTTGTTGTAATAAAAATCGTTTTTATATTATTCAGTTGTTGCTATTGTTGTCATTTTATTAGCGTTGAAATACGCATACGTAAAAGCAAAAGCACCGCGAGGCAGTGACGGTGAACCCCAACCTAGTAGCGGATCTTCAACACATGGCAGCTCGCTTGCCTAGTGGGGGGCGCACTCTAAACGTATAGTATAACGGCAATTGCAGTTTGGCAACTGTTGTTGCAATCAGTTTGTCGCTGCATACATGAATACATACATATGTGTGCGCGTGTGTGGTTTGGCAACTGTTGTGTTAATTTTGTTGCTTGTTTTGGCATTAGCGTTGGCGTGAACGACGTTAGCACCGATGACTAATGGATGTTTTCACCCGCTTTATTTACCACAACCGCGCTCGGCCCTCGTGTGTCCCCTTTGTCACGGCAATGCATTTTGCCAAAAGACAGTGCGTGTTTATAACTGTATATGTTTACATATTTTCCTATAAAAATATACTATGTAAAGGTGTATATATTTATTTGTTACGTGTTGGGTAAAAAAAATAAGTAAAATAAAGCTTTGCATTTGTTTATTAGCGTTTTTAATGATCGCAACAAATACCAGAAAATATTACTTCGAAATAGTACTTGTATTTATGTAAGTATACTTAACAAATTATCTACATAATTATAGTAGAAGAGGGGCCTAGGGAGAAGGTACTTTAAGTTTTAGTCAACACTACTGCATTTTCAAGTTGTTGAAATAGCAATAAGTGTGTAATTAAATATTTTAGGTAAATATTTAATAATTTTTCCCATATTGTGGCACTGAGCTTCACTATCGTAAACATGTGATTGGCTGTAATTGTATGATTCGTTAGAAAGCTGTAAATGAATACATTGTTTGTCTCTTTTATCTATTGCATTCCTTAAGGGGTTAGGGGTAGTCAGAGGCACGAAAAAATGAGAGTTTTCAGTATTTTTTTTTGCTACTAAATCATGTTATTTTACAAGAGTAGTAATATGGCATTATTGTAGGATGTGTTGACTTGAAATCACGAAAATTAAAAAATTTAATTTCCAAAGTTGTAGCTGTTTGTGTTGACCCAGTTCTAAACAAAGGTATTTGCGGTGACAACCATAAGTCCTGGAGAGTCATCTAAAATTAATCGGACAAAAAAAATAGTTTTATAAATAGATAATCCTGGGCCTGATCGAAGGATTTTATTTTTTTTTTCCAAACATTAACAAAATGGCGGCCTCAGGAAATTTTTTTCAAAATTTTTGCGAAAAAATCAACAGTCATTGGTCTTAAAAAATCGAAATTTTCGAAAAAATAAAAATCCTTCGATCAGGCCCGAGTTTATTATGTATTCTAAAATCTGTATAAATTTCATTAAAATCTACTGAACGGTTTTCGAGTTGCAGTTGTCACCGATTCAAAAAACATAGTTTTGAGAAAAACGCGTTTGAAGTTTCATACTAGCGCTGTGAAGTGCCCGAGCTTTCTTTGTTATTTGTAGAATAACTCAAAAACTAATTATCGGATCAACGTGAAATTTTCAGAGAATATTTTACGATATTACACTTAACGAAAATGCAAAAACAGAAAAATTAATTATTTGAAAATTCTAACTACCCCTAACCGCTTAATGGGGTTACAATTTGCGGTGACCACTATATTTCTGAACTGCATTGTTTGAAATTCAAAAAACCAAACAGATTTCGTAAAATTAATATTAAATCCAGTAATTAATCGACGCAATAAGCAAAATGAAAATTTTTCACAAAAAGGCGGTTTCTGAAAACAAAAACCGATTTTTGACTAAAATTTGTGTCGGATTAAAGTATGACATACGAAGTATGTTGCATACAATTTTCATGAAGGGATTAAAGCAAATGCGATAATGACATGATTTATTTGAACGTGTTTTGGTAAAGTAGGTCTGCGGCGCTAACTTGGTACTGTATTTTCTGAAATCAAAAAATTTAAGTTCATACGTTAAATAATAGTTTTCCTTAAGTTACGCCAAGAGTATTTTTCGAAATTCCAACTTTTTTAGAACACTTTGTAGGTTAAAATTCCTAGCTTAGCGTGAAAATGGGCTAATTTGTTTTGTAAAATAAAAATTATTAACTAATTTTAAAATAATTTTCCGGCGTTAAATTGAAAATTATGTACAGAAATAGTGTTAAAAATTACAAACTGATTGCTACAGTAATTTTGAAGTTATGAAGGGTATCGATCTTACAAGGTGTGTTCCAAAGGAAACAGAACAAATGTTTTTTTCTTCAAAATTAATTTATTTTATTCAAAATAGTCTCCTTCTGTTTCCATGCAGTTTCTTGCACGGTCCAAAAGCATGTCAAACGAGTGTTTTAGCTCGTTGGCCGGAATGGCCGCCAGTATGCCGGTGCAAGCCTTTTGAATGGCCTCTACTCCGTATTGCGTTTTCCTTTCATGGGCAAATGCATTTTACCGAAAAGGAAGAAGTCGCACGGTACCATATCAGTTGAATACGGGGAGTGGTTAATGGTTAAAATGTGATTTTTGGTCAAATAATCATCCTTCGAATGTTAGATTCTGAGCAATTTATGGTCGTCAGTAAATTTTTGGGGATCACGCCTTTCGTAAGCCCAAATGTTCGGTCAAAATGCGATAAATCGATGTTTTGGAGATGTTCAATTCCATTTCCATGAATTTCAATGATTATTTCGGCTGATTTTTGATGAATTCAGGCACAGTTTCGATGGATTTTGCGGTGATCACGGATTTTGATTGGCTCACATGTTGATCGTCATTGATGTCCCGACGAAGCTCATTTTCGCATCGATACCACAAACATACTGACACTTAAAACGCAATAACTGAACTTCCAATCTATAAAATGTCATGAAATTCTCACTGGACAATCGATGTAACGCACCCGTCAACATATGGATGGCGCTACCTCTATTCTGGTGTGATTTCACAACGGCTAGTTTTTAAGGGGTTATATACCTTTTTTAATTTCAAAAAATCGAAATTTTTTTATTGCTTTATCTTAAAGAAACACTGCTTGAACATTTTCTCAAATTTTCATAGAGATTCGAGCAGTAGAAAAAAGTTACAGCACTTCTAACCGCGCGAATTTATCTTCGCATAAACTGAACTTGAAACTTTAAACGCGAATATCTCGAAATGGTGTTTTTTGAAAAATTACTTTGCGGTGACATGGATTGGCGGAAAACTACTGAACCGATTTTCTTCAATTTTTTTTTAATGTTCGTAATGAAATTTTTCTGTGCTTGAACGATCGACTTTTTACGCACAAACTTTTTTTTTTGCCGAAATGAATTTTTCAGTGAAATTTCTAGTGACCAAAAAGTTCATTTTTTGCATAAAACGTTCCCGTGTGCACAAAAAAAACAAAATCATGAAAACGATCGTTCAAGCACAAGGAATTACACTAAACTAATGAAATTTGTTTACTTTTATGGTTTCAGTTGATTTGTTCAACCTGGGGAATTGTCACCGCAAGGCTCTACCAAAAAAAAGGCCTCTAAGGGAAATAGCCACCCCTTAAAAACTGTTTGATATTTTTCCACGAAATTTCGCACAAACATTGCTAATAAAGTGTACTATCAAAAAATAAAAACGTTCGTGTAATGAAATAATTGCTACATACCTAAAAAAATCCAAACTTTCCTTTTTTTCTTCGCCAAAGAAGGTATATAACCCCTTTAAGACCCCTTAAAGATCTTGGACTCACAAGACATTCAAAAGTTAGGTCAACTGTAGTGTTTGAATGCATTTTTGTAGAAAATTTTTTTAAATTTTGAAAGTAGGAAAAATGTAGCTTTAGAAAAGAAATAATATATACCACATGTTCTTCAAATATAAAAATATATAAGTAGATTTCAATCGCAGTAATATAACCTAGTTGAAAGTAGATATATTTACATATAAGTGTGAGCATATTAAAAAGTGCTCTTATTTAAAAAATCTAAATTATATTTATGAATATTCATCTTTTGCCTACAATAAATCGTGAATTTGAAACGCTCTTCAGCAGATAATGTATGTCCATGCTTAGGCCGTTCTCAGAATAACACAGCAGCAATGTTTTATTAATGAAGCGACAAATATTAATTAAATGTAAACAAGTTAGCAATATTATTCATAAATTAGCGCAATAATATTTTGACGTGCTAATATCTTATATTACATATTTTACTATTACTCAAATAGAAAACTATTCTCAGAATTGTTTTTATTGTTTCCTTGAATTTCTCAGTGCAAATAGCGCCAAGATCTGGTTTAATGAGCAAAACGTCGATTTCTCATTGTTTGTTTTGCATTTGCTTCAGCATGTTTTTCAAAAGATAAGCGCTGCCACATAGATTATTCCTGTTTTTGTTTATCAATCCGCTAAAAAAAAACTTAAATTGCGGAAACGAATTGCGAAAGAGCGCCAAATGAATAATCAAATACTGTGTTTCGCATTAGTTGTCTTTCTTGAGCTATTTTATGCGTGTGTGCGTTCCTATACCGTTTGTTATTCGTTTTGAAGGTCAACTGCAAAACGCTCAAAGCGCTTTCTAAATATTTTTTTGCAGCGCTTCATATCGATTTGTTTCAGTTTTGTTAAGGGTATACAAGTAATTGGATATTAATTATGGTTGTTTTTGAAAAATGGATGCATTTAAATAAATTGAAAGAGAATTTGTTTCGAAATTGGTAATATAAAACCATTCTAAGCGGAGTATAACACCGCCATGGCGCTGATAATTTTATTTTTATCGAATTCAAAGAAGGTATTTTCAGTCCATCAGCAGTTTGCTTGTTCTTCTAGATAGTACTGTTGCTCAAAGCATCGACGTAAGTCAAATACCTGGGGCTGGCCATGAGTGAAAGAATGTGTTTCACTCCACACTTGGCGAATGTGAAGAAGGTAAAATGCAACGCATTTTGAGCAGTGTTTGGGGTCTAGGACGTCGTGATGTTCGCACCATATATCGTGGCTTGTTTGTGTCCTTTGCAAGCAGTCTCAACAGTCTTGGGTTCGCTAAAACTCTTCTCAATACAGCCTTGTATGATGCTTGTCCGTTTTCCTATATGTCACACCGTCTCAACGGATGCTATGCAGATTCTGTTAAGTGCACTCCTTCTTAACCTGACTGTCATACAGGTTAAGAAGGGGCTGTCATTGCTGCGGAATAACTGGATTTCCGATGATGATGTGGAGAGTTAGAAATATCTATGGAGCAGGAGGTTTCTAGAATGATAGGGTCAAATGTAAACAAGTCCTAACAGTCGAGTGACTTATGAGCAGATTTGGGACGTTGGGTTTGTTAAGAGTAACCCAGCCTTCAGACTTCGTCTAAGTCTTCAGTTTTCTGATAGGGGTATGGGCCTCTGAGTGCAGGACTCGGGCTTTAGGGATCTGAGTAGTATGGGGATTAACTGGACTGATGGACGTTTAGATGTTAGCGTTGTGATCTCCACTAGTCGGAATGCGGAAAGTTAGGGTCGTTTGCACGTGAATTTTTTAGGCAGCGAAGACGTTTAACTGAGTTTTAGGTTGGCTTCTTGTGTGAATGGTGTGTGCATGTAATGTGAGTATGGGGTCCTCTGGTCACCAGTCTAGAGCAGTATGGAAGCTTCACTGGTAGTAGTGTGGGCTTCGAGGTCTGACCGGAGATTTAATTCTGGTACCACGGGGAGAAGGAGCCTTTTGAGTTCGCTCCAACCTGCTTATGCGGACTGGCCGGTCAGGGAGTATCGTGTTGGCTGTGGGTTAAAACCCAAATGCGGGAAGAACTGACACTTTGTCTGTTGAATGTGGAGTTGCAGTGCAACCGGGTGCCGGACCCAAAGTACGGTAGAGGTTTTAGATGGTCCTCGAACCCTGCCAAAGAGGTTAGTGTGTTCCTTCCACCCTGCCAATTGTTACTGGAAATGTCTGGTATTCTCTCCACTTAAAACCATACAATTACATATGTATATATTGAGTAGTCGAAAATTTTTTTTCGTATTTTGTCAATAGATGTCGTTGCAGTCATATATCTCCAGTGCTACCAACCACATTGTGTCATACCATATAGTGTTGGGAATGTGAGGTTTTAAGCTTAATTTAACAAAAAAAATTCGGGGAAATTGAAAACTTGTTGCAGCTGTTCAAAAATGAGTGAAAATAATGAAGAAGTTCGCTATATTTTGAAATTTTTAATGAAAGGAAACTACCAAAGAAGTGAAGTTTACGGAGACAATGCTGTATCAGTTCATGTTATTCGCTCGCTTCCGTTCTGGAAATTTTGAAATTTCGATTTACGCTGATAAAAGTTTTACACTGATGGAATAATCTCTCCAGCGGAATAGGCAAAAAGTGATCGACCAAAATAGGACATATTTATTCAATTATTTATTTTTATAAATATAAAAAAATATGTTAAAATTTGATTAGAAATACGAAAAGACTTTTTCGACTACATATTGGGAACATTTTGTGAAAGAGCTCAATGAAAATTCTAGTACTCTAGGCCTTCTTGATAGTTGTCATAATTCTTTTGAAGTGAATACTCACTTTTATAATTTTATCTTATATAGTACTTATATACCAAACACACATACAATAATGAAAATTTGTTCTATGTTTTTCTAATAAATTATTATTTTTTCTTTTTCAGGTAATTAGCAATTGTGAAAAGTCGAAATGAAACTATTTATGCACACACAAAAACGAGTTGGTGAGTTGAAAACTGTAGCAAAACCTGAGTTTTTACGCTTATGGGCGGATCCGGCTTACGAGCTGTTTGCCAAGACACAAATATTATAAATAAGCGCAAATGTAAATCGAATTATATTTACGTAATCAAAACATACAGTGTAGTATATATTGATATTTTTATTTCCACTCGCCGCAACATTTTTTTGCTTGTTCATAATTCTAATTATACATACATCATTTGCACAACATGCCAGACAGCGCTGTTCACCTGTAAATCAAGTGAAAATGATCGTATTTAGAATTTTAAAATTCTTCCACTTTTATTGCCCTTTTTTATTTATTTATTTTTGCCCATAATTTTTCTTTCTCTTGTACTAAAGCAGCTACATTGCTCACCAGCGCATTTATTTTCGAAATTATGAAATTTCTGAAAAACTACATTAGCGGCTAAAATAGCTTGTGTGCCGACTTTCAACTGTTGCAGTGCCCGTTGTTGCTGCTTTTCTGCCGAAAAGTGCACGATGCAGAAAGAACACAAGAAAGTGTGCCTGAGATTAAAATTTTGGCTGCAAACACTTCCGCATAGCTGTGACACCAAATACTAAATATATATACATATATATATACGTAAATATGTTTGTGTGTGTGTTTGCGTAATTCCAGTGCTTTTATAAATTGTCACTGTCAAATAAGAATGAAATTCAAATAATTTTACTTCAAGTTAAGTGCATAAGAAGCAAAGCGTCTGCCGCTGGTTGCACGAGTGCATACGAATTTGTGTATAAATTTTTAGAGTTGTTTCGTATTTTATGGCATCAAGCATATTTTACCCGAGAGATGCTCGCTTGTTTGCCGCCGAACCCATTTCCACTATACTGGGGCTGCTACCTACAATGCTGGTCCAACAGTGTTGAAAGTGACGTTTTTTGGTACGAAATGTTTTTCAAGAACTTCTTTTTCATAATTAATAAGTTTGTACACCTATTTTTGAACAACATTGTTCAACTCTTAAAAATTGATTTTGAGTGCATCCATTCTCGGAATTCGCAGGTGAGAAAATGCATGCACCTACAGTTTTCATTGTTGTTGTTGCTAATTCAGCAAATTGTTTATATAAAATATTCGCTGATTCTCTAGATATGTTTACATATAGCAACTATAAACAACAGTTAGACACTATGTCATGTCAATAATTTTCAAAAATATGCATAAACTATCTGTTCGTCAAGTGCCGTAGACCAGAAATGTAAACAGCAGCCCACGTAAAGAAATGTTTTTCATAATCTATGTGGATTGCTCGACACAAAAATATGTGCAACTTGCATGTTTCTTTTCTTGGTTTGAAATGTCTTGCAACTAAATGCTGTCATGCGTTGCTTTGCGGTGACATCGCGACAACGTCAAAATGTTAGCCCAGTTTCTTAGTGCTTGCTAATTGTAGAATGCTTAGATTCTTTGAATCAAGTAATTTAAATATAAAATGTTTGGTTCGAGAAAGGTATTTTTGTTGTTACTTGGCTGTTCATTGCTCCCAGGCAGTTTCAATGCTCAAAAGTTCTTGCCAAACCTTACTCTCGCTCTTACCTCATTGAACTCATTGGAAAATGCAAAAAACATAAACTTACGGGTTTTTCATAAAAGTTTGGAATATCAATGAAATTCTTTATTCTTGTGAAAGTACATTTAATGTCATTATGTTGGGCACTCGATTTCTTTTGCATGGCCACCACGGGCACGCTTGCAGAAGTCCAGATGCTGGACCCAATTTTCGTCAATTTTCAAGCATAATTCGCCGATGCTGCTGCAACTTCACGTTCGATATTCGTACAAAGTTCATCAATTGTCGCCAGCTTGTTGGCATAGATCATACACTTGACGTAGCCCCACAGGAAATTGTCTAACAGCGTCAAAGCGCACAACAGAGGCGGCCAATTGACTGTGCTATTTCGTGAGACAACACGTTCACGAAACTTGGATTTAAATAAATCGATTGAGACATTCGCTGTGTGACTTGCGGCGCCGTCCTGTTGGAACCACATATTGTCTAAGTCCATATCATCCAAATCGCGCTACAGGGTAGCAATTCCCATACACAGTAACGTACCGGTCTTGATCATTACGGAAGAAGTGCAGCCGCCGGGCCATAAACCACACCAAACCCTAATTGCTTTGGGGTGCAATGGTGACTCATGGAGTACGTGTGGATTGCTGCCTCACCAATAACTCATATTTTGCTTTTTGACGAAGCCATTCAGCCAGAAATGAGCCTCATTGCTGAAGATGATTTTTCGGTGAAAATCTGGATCATTTTGAAGTTGTTGCTCAACCCAATTCACGAACATACGACGATTCTGATGAAAAAAAAAAACAAAAATATTTTCTATATATCTTAAGAGTACAGAAAAAAGATTTAACAAAAAAATATTAAAAATTAAAATAATAAAATGGCGCATCCTGGTGGCATTGATCCTAATTCTCCTGGTGGTCTGAAAAAAAAAAATCAAAAGAAAGTCTTAATCAGTAAGGATGCTGTTATAGTCCGGGAACACGAAACAATTTTTTTTTTTTTTTTTTTTTAAAAACGGCGACTGTCTGAAAATAAAAATCATTTTTTACGCTTGTTTTTTTTTTTTTTTTTTGAAATTCCTGAATTTTTTTTAAATATTAAAAACAAAAATTTTGACACGATGCTGGTAGGAACGATAAAGGATTATACAATATAAAGAAGGTTCACACAAAATTTCAAGTAAATCGGTTGTATAGAACTTGAGATAATGCCGGTGCCGTGTGGAAAAAAGTAGTTTCGAGAAAAACGCGTTTAAAGTTTAGGAGACAATTCTAGTGAACACGGACGCCACCTCACAAAATCGGCTGTATCTCCGAAAATAAGTCGAATTTTGAAAAACCCTTCCTAGGTCATATTTTTGAAAGTCTAAACTTTAAATATGTATATGAAAAAAAAAAATCGAATTTTTGAAAATTCTAGAGTAGAATACCCCCTTAAAGTTGAGGCCACTGACTCCGAATTTCGGTAGTAAATTTTAATAATTTCGACTCGTTGTTAGATCCTTCCACTATGAAATAGCAAACCTTACTAAAGAGAAATCGTTCATAATGGAGGTCGATCGTTGACTTCACGAACTGCATACTTTGTGTCATCCCACTACTAATTAGGGTTTTGATAAAGTTTACTCCCAACTTCTGCAAAATTTTCAACGTTTCCGTAGCCATGAATCCTTTGCAAACACAAACTTACAAGTGGCATCATAAAAATCACCAACTATTTACATATGGAGATCAAACTTGAAAGGTTAACAATCTAGGAAAGTTTCTTTTTATGACTTAAGTTTGGTTTTGAACCAGTCCGCATCAGATGAGTTTTGGAATTGGAATCTAAAATCGCGGCTATCTTCATCCTTTATTATATTACGCACTCGGAATTCGATTACTTCATCTCATAGCACATTTTATCTTTCGCTCCCGCAACATGTTGCACAGAGTATAATGATTTTGGTCTATTGTGCCACGTGTTTCGTAAGTATTTCAAGACGTGAAGCCAATCAAAAGCTATAAATAACAAGAAACAACATCAAATCCTCAGTTTAGCACGAAACTCATGAAAATTGTGATTTATCATAAACTTAGTAACGCTGCATTACACTCGCGCCTCTTTTGCAATCATAAATGCATTAAAACCAAAAGGTCTTCAGCTGTCATCCAGAATTTTGCAGTGTTGTCTTTTACCTCGTGTTTGTTGGCGAATGCACTTTTAACTTTCGGTTTTTATTTCATTGGATTTCTCATTTTTGTTTACGATTTGTGTTTGTTTTGACAAGTTTTATTATTCTTGCTGCTTTGCTTGTCAATTTTCATTGCAAAACTTCGGCTAACAAGCGCGGCGAAAATTGTTGCTGATGGCGGCGCCGTCGTCAACTCACTCACTCAACCGCCAATGTCTCTCGGCTATTGCACAAACGGCGTCCCACTATTCGCTGGCTGTTTTGGCTGCGTCATCCTGCCTAGACATGCGTACATACATACATACATACATATGTACCAACACATGTACATTTTTGTGTTAACAATGTGCGCCGTCTGTGGCATCATTCGTCAGCCCACTACTGCTGCTGAGGCCGGCCTGGCTTGGTTTTGGTGTGTGACTCACGTCCGCTAAGTTTAGTATGTAGGACCGAATGTGCTAGCATCAGTTTGGAGTTGGCGTTTGATGTTGACACTTACGTGTGTTTGTTTGTGTTTTTGTGCTTGTAATAAGCACAAGCTTTTCGTTGCGTTTACTTATTGGCCAATTGTTTTATTTGTCTTGTTTTATGACACTCTTAAAATTTCCGTCTGTCATTTTACGATTTGCAAAAGTGTTCAAACATAAAAATAATTGCATATCTTCGCTATTTTAGGCAATAGTGTTGCGCATATCTTCAATTTGTTATTCGAAAATGTTGAATTTAAAATGTATGCCATACTTCCTACTACTAAATAATAAAGAGACACCGCCCTTGCAAAGAGTGATCCATTTCGAGGTTTCCTACTTTTTTAAAGAAAAGCCAAAGAATCTTCATATTTAATGGAGAATGTTTATTATCATTCGAAAGAACATTCTTGGGCATTTATTTTTTTTTTTAATTTCTCTTTCAAATGTTGGCCACGGCGACGTCTCAAATGGTCCATCCGTTGAGTCCAATATCCGATGACTCGTTCGAGCATTTCGACTCGTAACTGGCAAGTGATACGCGTAATGTTTTGTCCGCATAGACTTCGACTTTACATATCCCCACAGGAAACAGTCTACTTGTGTGATATCACTCGAACTTAGTGGCCAAACGACCGGCCTAAAGTATAAAATTATCTGCTCATCGAAGTGTTCTCAATAAATCGATTGGTTGATGCGATGTGTGGAAAGTGGCGCCGTCATGTTGAAACTAAATGTCGCCGATATCACGAGATACAATTTCAGGCATATAAAAGTCAGTTATCGTTGCGCGATAACGGTCGCCATTGACAGTTACGTTCTCATCGGCATAATTTTTGAAGAAATATGGACCGATGATTCCACCGGCCCACAAACCACACCAAATATTTGTCTTTTCTGGATGAAATGGCATCGGTTCAATATTTTCATATTGCTCTTCGTCCCAAATGCGGCAATTTCGCTTGTTTACTTACCCATTGAGCCAAAAATGAGCCTTATCGCTGAACAAAATTTGGTCTCGGATCTCGTTTTATAAATCAGTCCGAGTTGATACGAACAGCGCCGAATCGACTCCAAGGTCTTCGTGTACAGCCTCAGCTATATTTTCCTCGCTGCATCTAAATCAGACTAATACGGTGGTTTTGGAATAATATGAGTCGAGTTTTTGACGCAAGAAACGCGAAGAATCATGAGCCGCGCAGCTCTAGAAATGTACGATATTCGGAGAATATGCCCAATGGGGCGGAATTGTAAACCCAGCCAATGTTTTGTTCGCGTTATTTTGTTATTTCTTCCCTGATTTCGGCATCAAACAATCTCATAATGCTGCTGATTTTTTTTCCTCTTAAAATAGTCGGCGGAAATTATTATATGCGCATACCAAAATAAAAATATTTTAGACAGCTGTCCGTCGAATGACTGTATTTACTGGTTTGTGAACTCACGTGACACCCTTTTTCAAAGAGGGCCTTCTTATTTATTGGCGTAGACACAGTTTATAGCCGAGTTCACAACAGTAAGCTGTTTTTTATTGGGAGTGTTTTTACGTGGCGGGTCCCAAGCCCATCGCATAACTCTGGGTAGAGATGTTTCGCCTTCTCACTTTAGCTCGCCTTCAAACAGGTGTTTTTTTTTTGGATACCCAGAGGATACTTGGTCTAAGATCGGAAGTCGTGGTTGCTTGAGTCATACAGTGGCGGACAAAAGTCTACATACACCCCCTATTTTCATTGGTATGAGAATACAAAATGTTTTTAGAAAAATGTATTGATACAGTTTTATTCTAATATCTATTATAATCACAATGAACCAAAAAAATTCATTATTTAACATAAAACAACAAATTTATGGAAGAAAAACTCAAAAATTGCGTTGACAAAAGTCTACATACAGTACATACTTAACTTATCTTAGAGCGAAAACTTTGTGGTTAAGATTAGGTAACCTGATTTTTTAGTATTTAGTTGGTCCACCGTTTGCATCAATAACAGCCTGAAGCCGTCGTGGCATCGAAGCTACTAATTTGTCAATTCTGCTAAAGTAATACTGTTCCAAGCTTCAGTAATGCGTTCTTTGAGTATTGCAGAGCTGGAAATCTGATTTTTTCTAATTTTTCTTTCTAAAATTTCCCAGATATGTTCAATAACATTCAAATCTGGACTTTGAGGTGGTGTGTGTAGTTGCTTTGGAGCGTGATAAAGCAACCAATCCTTGACAATATGGGCCGTGTGCTTTGGATCGTTATCCTGTTGAAAGATCCAGCCTGCACCAAGCTCCAAACTATCCACCGAAGGCTTCAGATTAGCTTCCAATAATGCCTTGTATTTAAACCGATCCATATTACCCTCAATAAAAGCAAGCTTTCCAACTCCAGATGCCGCTACAGCTCCCCAAACCATTACGTTGCCGTCACCATGCTTTACTGTTGGTACTATATTTTTCGGATTTAGTGCAGTGTTTTGTTTTCTCCAAACTTTTGCCCTTCCATCGCTGCCGAATATATTAAACTTCGATTCGTCTGTAAACAAAACTTTTTGCCAAAAATCCAATCCCTTGTTCAAATGTGCTTTGGCGAACTATAAGCGAAGTTTACGATTCTTTTCAGAAATAAGAGGCTTTTGACGAGGTGTTCTACTGTGGAAGCCGTTATTGTTCAGAGCTCTTCGAATTGTTCTTGGATGGACAGACTTATCTGATGAGTTTGCTATGCTTTCGGCTAATTTTGGAGCAGTAACTTTGGGATTATCGTTCACTTCTTTGAGAATCAAGCTGATGTCTCTTCGAGACAGTTTCTTCGGGCGGCCAACTCGAGGCTTATTTTCGGTGGAGCCATTTTTTTCATAGTTTTTTACTATGGTCTGTACTGTTGGACGACTTAAATTTAAAATTTTTGAAATTTCGCCATAAGATTTGTTCTCATTTCTGTGCTGTATAACAAGGTTTCTTACGTCAATAGAAATTTCTTTTCGAGGAGCCATTGTTGACGCTTCAGTGGTTAAACCACAACTAAATAAGATACTAGCAAATCAGACTACATTATTAAGGAAAAAAATGTGAAAAAACGGTACTTTATCCTTATAGCAACACAGAATATCGATCTACCTGCTAAGAAACCGGCATTGTATGTAGACTTTTGTCAAGGACGTTTTTGGGTTTTTCCACCATAACCTTTTTATATTAAGTTAGGTAATGGATTTTTTTTAGTATATGTCATTAAAAAAGGATTTAAAATAAAACTGTATACCTACATTTTTCAGAAGAGTGATTGTACTTTCTACACAACAAATACAAGCGGTGTATGTAGACTTTTGTCCGCCACTGTATGTAAAAGAATAGTTTCTCAGAGAATTTTCCTCACTTACGTGATCTTCTACACATGACACCATTCTTCAAAAGAGGTATCACTACCAAAGTTTTCGTCGATCTGCACTCCTTTTATATCGGAATATCAGGTATCTGGATCTACCTCATTTTAAGGTCCTCGAAATCCACTAAGGATTTCTTAGTTACTTTGGCATGCTCACTGAGACTGGTTTCATGGTCTTCAGTGCTTAAACCTTGTTGCCTATAAGAAACCACTTATGAATGGCGCTTGGTTTATTACGCAATCCGAATAGAACTCATCGAGCCAAGCTCTGGCACCAGCAGTATTTTATACAGTGCGGCAAACTTCATATACTCCGTTCAGGAATATCTCAGTTTTTGAGTTATAGCTTAGAGTTTCGTATACGTCTTTTGCTCAATCAGAAGCTGCTCACTTGCCGGAACCGCTGATATCGTAGAACTATATCATATAGCTGCCATATAACCTGTCTGGTTCAATTCAAGTCCTTGCATGGAAAACCAGGTATCTTCCCAAAATTTGACGTAGTGGATTATTATACAAGTACAAGTCATCGCTATAATGTCCGAAAAATTGTAAATACCTTTTACCCTAACTCGTTCTCTTATAACAATATTATATAACCAGTAAAGATATTAAAGCTGCGCTGCAGCCGAAGTTAACTTTTTTCTTGTTTTACCATAACTGTTCTCTTATCAAAGATATTATAGTGGTTACACTCTTACCACTAACAGTTTCTTGCCACAATCCATTCCTAACATAAAAACTGTAATACAAATTTTTTTCCTACATTTTCATAAATGTAATGCAAACGTTTAGTCTTTGTACCGTTTGGGTTTAAAAGCATTGCATCTGTGTGTATACTTAACGCCACGTGGCTATGTGCGAGTGAGCTGACTCGCTAGCGCAGATGTTCTCTGCAAATAATGTTACCATAAATGGTTATAAAAATAAATATAACTTTACTACATACATACATACATATTACTACGTTGTGATCTCCCGAAAAATGCACTATATACTACATATATTTTATTTTAAAGTTATTTATTTATGTTTTGGTTTTTCCGGCATTGCTGATGAGTTCAATGCCCGGGCTTCCGGCGTCTTTGCTGTTGCTTCGCTTGTTGTTTTTGCTTTTACCGTTGCCGTTTCACGTCAGTCCAATGTTTGTTCGTTTTGTCTGTTCAAGCGCGTAAATGACACTTCGAATGACGTTTAACACTCAAACTGCCAAACAAATACACACGAACGCGCTCGTTATTCGGATTTTGGTATTTTAGTTGCTGCAGCAACAACAACAACTCGGTAGCAGCAACGGTCAACAAAGCTGCAGAGCTGTTGCGATAGCATTAAACCCATAAATAATTCAACACCTTCGGGCGGTTTGAATTTAAAGAAATAACAAATTTATTTTTCTTTATTTTTTAAATTAATTTTATTTTGCACACGAGTTGTTAGTTTTGATAAACAGATTTAATTCACATTGCCGCTTAACCAAATTGCATTGCGCAGCAGTCAACGCGAGTTGAGAATCATTGGTGAAAATCACAAATGCATGGAAATCAAATGCATTGCGTGGCTTTCGAATAATTTTTGCATTATAATTATGAACACATACACATATGTACATTGGCATGTGTATGTTTGTATGTGGCAGACAAGGGGGCGCTGTGCTTTGCGAAAGTGGTGGCCTAGTTTGTGCATTCGCCCCCATTCGAGTGCACGAGTACTTGAGGCGAAGTTTGCCTAAGCGTAAGCAACCGTATATATGTACATACATATGTACATAAACATGTATATAGAATGGCTAAGTGTTATGAACTAGTTCTCAGCCCATAAAAGCGATTAATTTATTCTTTAGATTTTTTTTACGTGGTTAGCGCAACACCGTAGGGCCGCTTATAGAACGGTTAGTTAACTGTTAGTAATATTTCCTTCACTTTTGATACTTCCTCTTTTCAAACCAAAGGAATCGAGATTTGATTAATCGAACTATTATGATAAATATACTTAAACTAAAAGATAAAATTATGTGGTCTTTTCCAGAAGGTTGCCATCTGTTAAAACAAAAAACAATGAAATATCAAAAAAATATTGATATATGACTGTTTTGTACGAAACTCAAAACACCATAATTCACACAAAAACTTCGAGTTAGAGAGACTCCGTTATGGAATTAAACTTATATGAAATGTGACGTCTGATTCCAATTCAAGAGTTCGAGATTGGGAAGTTCAATTGCATTTTGAGTATGGCTTCCTACTGGCCCGAACACTACGACTCTACATCGGATTGAAGAAGGGAATTTTATTCACTATTCACCAATTTTGGGGCCTTAAAGTTTATATAAATGTAAAAATATGATTTCTTAATCATATATTTTTACCATATGGCGACGTGGCAGCTATGGGTGGGAAGAAGCCGTTGGAGGAGAGGGAGAAATGGGCTTCTTTACGGATGGGTCAATGCTTGGAGGGGTTTACTTTAAGGAGCTCACTATTAACTCCAGCTTCAGGCTTCCTGACTATAATTAGTATATATATTCTGGTAGTAGTAGTTCAGCTGCTCCGGAGTGCGTCCTCCTTGAGTGAAGTGACCATTCACTCAGATAGTAGAGCGGCGACACTAGCCTTGAATACATTTATAGTGTGTTCAGGATTGGTCAAGCAATCCCTAACCTCGCTATCAATACCATCGAGTGTTTTTGTGATAAGACTAGTAAGGGTGTCGGGCCATAGCGGGAACGCAGGAAATTGTAAAGCTGATGAGCTAGCAAGGAAAGGCATAAAAGTTCTATATCGTTGGAATGGAAACGAGTCGGTGCTCTCGTATCCTCTTGAGTTCTACTACAAGATAGCTGGGCCACCATCGGTATATGCGGTGTCACAAAATCTGTTTGGTATTATGGGAAAGTGTTAACTCGATTTTAGCCTATTTTGGCACCAAGATAGAATATAACAACGAAAAGACGTTCCTAAGACTCATTGTTATGTTACACAGATTGACCGACATTTTCGGTACAGAGTCAGCTATAAGCAATAAAGTCTACATTTTCGGTAGCTAGAGGGTTGGATAAGTTATGATGCGATTTCGACATTTTTTTAGGCGTGAGATGTCATTCTCAGAGAGTTTCTATTTGTGCATAGCAAATATTGATGCTTTCTTTGGTGTTTGATTTGTATACCTTAAAGAGAAATCATATTTTGCATACCAAAGACGTCATGGGTATATGAAATACCGAATTGGCTGAAATCGGTCGAGTCGTTCTTCAGATAACTAGAATTTCAACTTAAGGTGGGCGATACGACTCTCAATGTCCCATTGGTTTACCGATTTCAAGTCCTTGAGCACCAGCTTGGTTGCGAGCTTTTAACCAAACCGTTATTTGGAGAGTGGGCGTGGTTATTAACCGATTTCATCCATTTTTATTTATTTTTATATTTTATTTTTCCATTTAGAGGATTCGTCCTCAACAAGTTTGGTGGATGGAGCTTTCGAAGCTTTTAAGATAGTATGTCTATTAACTTAACTTTTACGACATAATCAGTAGTGTACAATATTGACACAAAACCTTTTTTTCTTTAAGTGTCAACTATTTCAACTTTTAAATTCAAAGTCTCCAATATAACTGTATTATTTATTTGTATAGTTTTTGCGGTCAGGAAGTGCCACTTAGAGGCTACTCACACTAACACACCTTGCCTGGTTCATGTTTTTACTACTTTATTCGTGTGTATTATCGCTGAAGCAGTCGCTTTTAATCAATTTATTGGCTGCAACATCAATAGGCTATAATAGAATTTTTAATAACGTCAACAATCAGGTTCCGGTAAATGATCGTAGCAAGCGCAAATTAAACTGTGGATCAATTTTTATTGCTGCAACAAAGTAATTGCGCGGCAACAATATGACAATCGTTGAAGTGATGTCGACAACAAACTTGTGTGGCAACAACACGCACACACACAGGCCTACTTACAACTGTATTTGTGCATTTGACTTAACTGCTTGCCTTGTCGCTGTCTTGTAGGCGCATTTTCTTTTGTGCGGCATGCAACACGAGATGATTTCTACGCGATGCTATTGCAGCAATGAAATTTATATATTTACCTCGGCTTGTTGTACACCCCAACAAACAAACAAACAACAGACGTGCAATTGCAACGCTTTGCATCGTGGCTGGCTGCCGTTGCATTGTTGTTGCACACGGCCACAACGACGCTTGCATGCGATACCATTGACTGAGTTATTGTTGATGACGCGGCGTTTGTTGTTGCGCCTGTTTTTATCGCTCTCGCTCGGTCTGTGTGCAATTATGCACGTTTAGTTATTTGTACACATTTATCGCCTTGGCAACACCGACACCGCGCGCATACATTTCAAGCGATATCATCAACGGCATCGCTAGCGGACAGCGAAATGACAGCAACAATAACAAATGTGCCGTGCAAGGCACGAAAACAGCGGAAAACGACAAACAACTGCGCCGTGCAGCGTGCGCGCAATCGCAACCGCAAAATATCGCCGCACGGACCATCAACCGCAAGCAGATAAGAAAGTTTTATTGCTGCATTTATCCATCTAACAGCAACTTAAATCAACTCAACTCCAACTCGCTGGCGATCGATCATTCTTGTTGTTGTTATCATTGTTATTGTTGTGGAAACATCGCGTTTATGTGTCCGTTCGTGCTTTGGTGTTGTTGTGGCCAGCTTGATTGTCAATTTGATTTGACGGCTATTTTTGCTATTAATTTTTGTTGTTGGTTTTGAAACTGTGTTTATCCAATTTCGATTAGGCGAAAATTACGTTATTACTTTAAAATAATGCAGTCGGGAGTTAGCTACTGAAGTGTGTCGAAAATATTGGAAAACTGAAGTAATTTGCAATTACATGGATTTACACTACCAACATTTTCCTATAACAAAAGCAATAGCAATAACGTACAAATAAGTATAACGATAGGATGGAAAAAATAAATAAAAAATTTACTTTTCGAACCTTCTTAATTTTTTTCTTTTAATATTTTGTTTTAATAATTTTTTTATATTTTTTTTTTGAAATTTTTTTTTGAAATTTTTTTTTTTGAAATTTTTTTTTGAAAATTTTTTTTTTTAATTTTTTTTTTATAATTTTTTTATATATTTTTTTTTTACTTTTTTAATACTTTTTTTTAATAGTTTTTAATTTAAATATAACCGAACATTTCATATTCTAGCAAGGACTAAAGACGGAGAAATAGCGCCAGGTGTAGGTAAAACTTTAAATTAACTTTACATTAAACAAGAAAAAACGTTTACTTCGGCTGCACCAAAGCTAAAGAGTGATCCATTTCGAAGTTCATGTGAAATTATCTGCTCACCGAAGAGTTCAATAAGTCCATTGATTGATGCGATGTGTGGGAAGTGGCGCCGTCTTGTCGAAATAAAATGTCGCCGAGATCACGAGCTTCAATTGTAGTCATCAAATGGTCGGTTATCATGGCACGATAAGGATCGCCATTGACGGCTACGTTCAGAAGAAAATTTGGTTCGAAAACGTCGGATCTTCTTGAAACTTTTCAAGAGCCCATAGAGCTAAGCGATATCGATTTAGTAAGTCGAGCAGCTTCAGTTATTGCACAAGCTGTACGCTTTCATTCTAAGATCTCGGCATATGTCAGTTGGAAATACTGTGAACGACGTCGAATCGTCGCCAGGATCACCCGTTACTTACATAACAAATTAATTGAGAAGTCCCTGTCCGACCGTAGTAAAACACATTCTTTTGACAAAATTCGTTTTGTTTTTATTCAACATAGTAGCCTTCAAGGGTGAAACACTGATTATAGCGACTCATCAACTTTTCGATACCTTGGAAGCAGACCTCAGTTTCGGCGATCATCTCTTCATTCGACGAAGAATTCTTCCCACCGAGCATTCTTTTGAGATCTGAGTACAGGAAATAGTCGCTAAGTGCCATATCTGGAGAGTACGGGGGATGCGGAAGCAATTCGAAGCCCAATTCCTGAAACAACACTTTCTTCAAATGCGGCCTTTGGTCTTTTACATAGTTCATCCTTCAAACTATCCACTACCGCTATGTATTAATCGCTATTTATGGTCCTTCCTTCTTCAAGGTAGTCAATAAGAATTGTTTCATGCGCATTCGAAAATACAGACGCCATTTCACACGGGTTGGTCCATAGAAACTGCGCTTGTAAACCGAATCGACCACCATAATGAATTACTATCTCCATTTTTTTTAAGTTTTTTTTTGCATATTTTATGAATAGTTCTCTACTTACAAGTTCATATAAATCAGAATGATTCTTAACAGGAAAATTGCTTGATACTTGTGTGGTTGCTAATAGTAACCAACATCAAATCCAAAATAAGATCTGGCTTATTGCTGATCATATTCACGCGTTGACATTCGTACAACTTCCACTGGGTTTATAATTTGTATACATATCTCCGTCATGACTATTTATTTTGATTAATCTGATTGTCTCTAAGTATGATTGCGCTAGTAAACCTCGACAAATGCAAGTACAGCTCGAACTGGTGGAAACGCTAAATTGTTCTCACAGTAGAACGCTTGAACAGCATGCATTTAAGAGAGTAGCATATCTGCATATACTATATGTATGTACATATATCTGTATATATACATATAAAATAATTAATATATATGTAAGTATACAATGGCACAATGAACGAAGGTCTAATGCACTTTTATTATTTATTCCTAAAGGTCATGGGAAGGCATTTTTCTAGAGAATTTCCAATTAACGGGTAGTTTCAACCGAATAGCAAAATTTGTATATGAAACTTGGCTATGTAAGATTGAAATTATATTAAGGGGGTATTCTAGTCTAGAAGCATGAATTTCAGGTAATTTCGAAAGTGTCGTAAAAAAAGGCAATTAATATTTTTACTAACCCTTTTTATTATTAGTTATTTGTTAATTTTAGAAGAGTAGAGAAAAAAATTAAAAACTAAAAAAAGTAAAAAATTTCAAAAATTATGAGCTGACGAAGTGGGGGGTCTCTAAAAATTTCCACGTGACCATACCCATGATATCAACCCTCCTAGTTATCTGAAACCAAAAAAAAAAAGATTATTAATCTAGAATAATGTCGTAATGGTCGGAACTACGGAAAAGTGGGAAACATTTTTTTTCACAAAATGGCGACTGCCTGAAAATTTTTTTTTTTTTTTGATCACTTTTTGTGACTATTTCGAATTTTTTAAAAATAATAAAAATAAAAAATTTGGGATGGCGCTAGTTCCAACCATAGACAAGCCTATAAAGAAGACTCAATAAAAATTTCAAGTAAATCGGTCCAGTAGAACCTGAGAAATCGTGGGCATCGTTCCGAAAAAGTCAGTTTTAAGAAAAACGCGTTTAAAGTTTCGCATTCCGGCCGAACCAGTTTGGAGGCCGGGTCAGAAAAATGCCTATATCTCCGAAAATAATTTGAATTTTGAAAAATCCTCTTGTACACATATTCTTGAATAGTTAAACTTTGAAAATATAAAAAAAATTGAATTTTTTAAATTTCTAGACTAGAATACCCCCTTAATAATTAAATATTTCCTTGGCATAAGCTGACTATGACCTTAAATATGTATAATAAAACTAGGTCCAAAAAATTTTTATTTTTATTTTTGTTATGTGGATGAAACCCGAAGCAATTGCCTACATTGTCTGTAGAGTTCATCTGAATGAAAATTCTTTACAGTTTTCGAGTTAGAAAAGAATTACTTTTTTTTCTATCTTAATTTTAAGTATATAATTTTCTAACTTTCGCCAAGAGAACGTTTCTTCAGAGAGATGAGCTTTGTAGTCGACTCCCAACTTGCTACAGCCTCTATTTAGAATACTAAAATACCAGAGCACACAAAATGTTTTGAAAATTTGCAAGAAACACTAAAATATTGTTACACAACGGCGACTAGCTTAACTCTTTGTAAAAACATGACAGCTTGACGTGATAATTTTCAAGGAGCTTAGTCTCAAATTTCATTAAGGGGTACATGGGTTTCACTACTTCAGAAAAATATTAGCTTTTGCCTTATTTAATTTCAAAACATCTCCAGAATATTGTCCCAAATGTTCACGTTGATCCGAGTAATAGTTTTGGAGATTCAGCCTTGAAAAGTTGCGAGTTCGAGATCCGAAGTATCGGTTTTTCCGAGACCTTGTTGGAAATGATGTCCAAATAGCAAAGTTTTAAATAATTTCCTTTGAAAATTTCACAAAATTTTTTGTAAAATATGTAAGTATCTTTGGAAAATATATAGTTTGAAAAAAAAATTAATTTTTATATAAAAAAAAAATATTGAAAAATTTTATATTTCTACAATCCATATCGATATACTATATACTAATGAGTCTAATAAACATCCATGAAGCAATACATCAATCACAATAAAAAAAATGTTGCTCGCCAAATTAGTCGCAACTGTAAACACCTTAAATTTTCCATACATATATTAGGGCGTATCCATTTCAATGACCATATGTGTAAATATACACAAATTTGCACTAACTTGCGCAGCATGCAGCGTGTCTGGCAAAGCAAATACTTGCGCGGCAATGGCGCACTATAAGCGAACGACGCTACCTCCCTTGACGCCGAGCAACGTGCAACAGTTGCAGCCGTTGCTGCCGCAGTTTGGGTACAAAGTCGAAGTTGAGGTGAGACGCTCGTTTGCTTGCTTGCACTGCGCTATATGTGCTGACTGTGGGGCCTAAGTGTCGTTGCACTCGAAATCAACAAAGCGAATTGAGTGCCACCAGCCGTTGTTGCTCGCTGTTGCTCCGGTAAATGGTATCGAGGTACTCGTCATTGCGAACCCTATCAAATTTTATGTCTGCACGGAGCTCCGATAGAGTTCACTGTACATGAATGCAACAGCACGCTCTTATTTTTTTTTTGCTGCTTTTACTTTATTACTTGGCTTTCTGTCCCCACTATGGCGCCGCTATTGCAAAGTATCGATTTACAAATCAATGCAAACTCTAGCCGGGGGCCTAAAAAGTACATAACAAACCTTTGCTATATGTGTATGTTTGATGACAGACTTGCCAGTACCTACCTAACTACCTAACGTTGGCAGTTCGCTTGTCACACTTTGTGAATTTGTCTGAAGCCTATGGCAGCATTGGCATTCCACCTCGCCAAATCAAATCGTACCGAATTCAAACGCTTCATACCAAATCAACCTCAACGATGGACCCGCCGCCTGCCGGCACAACAATGTACGGCGCACCGAATAGCTGTGGTGTTACCTTTGAAATGCCATGCCACCCGTCCGCTTGTTGCTTTTTGGCTATGGCATCGGTATGCTGAAATAGTTTTTGAAGTTTTCAAAGATTTTTTGTAACGATTTTCGTTGCTTTCTTGTTGTCTCGCCCATCCGTATTACGCCAGCGGCAGAGTGTGCGGCACTTTCAGTTCAGTTGGTAACTCCGCAGATTATTTGTCTCATTGGAACCAGTCGAAAATATGATTTTTTTGGATGGTAAAAGCTACTTTCTACTTAGTCAAGTGGAAAATTCACGTATTGGCCATTTAAATACTTGAAAGTTTTTTGAATTTTTGCGTATACGAAAAGGTGCACTGTATTTATATTCAAAATTTGTATGATTATTTAAGGAACACTATTTTCTTTATTGGCATAGACCCCGATTTCGCGGCTATAGTTTATAACAGCGCGTCAGTCGTTCTTCCTATCGCGCTGTTTGGCGCCAATTGGAGTTTTCAAGTGTAACCAGGTGCTTCTCCACCTGGTATTTCCAACGAAGTGGAGGTCTTCTTCTTCCTCTGCTTCCCCCGGCGGGTACTGTTCGATACTTGCCGTTGCCAATGCGGGAATTCTCCGCAAAACTTTTCTCGAAAACTCCTAACGTCGACTAATCAGATGTCATCGTCCATGCCTGTGCCACATATAACAGCACGGTACCTAATCCCCGTTAGTATGGTAAGGATTGGATAAGTTGTCGGCGACGTCATCCAACGGTAGGCCCAAGAAATGTGCTGTTTCGACGAGGTCGGACCAAAGGGAGAGGGTTGTCAGAGAAATAGAGTTAGTGGCGCATGCAAAGAGGTGGCAAGTATCATGCGGAGACTCATTGCACGCAGGACATATATTAGATATGTCGCTGTGTATTCTGGATGAGTAGGAGTTTAATCTGTTACTATATCCACAAAGCAGAAGCTGCGCAAGGGTCACTCTCGTTTGTCGCGGGTGGTGCTTTGACTCCTAGTACGACATTCACTGAGAGGGAGTCGGTGAAGGTATTGTTGGCTCCACCGTGAATGGCGGTCAGTGCTTGTCGGAAGTTAGTTGAGCCGAAGTCTGGTCGGCGTATTGCTTGATGTCGTCGACGTATTTGAGGAATGACCTTTTGATGCTCCTGAGAGGCGGGTCCACTCCAAGAAGGTAACTACAGGAATAATTTCTGCGAAAGCACCACAGCAGGAAATGCTTGGAGAAGAGTTCATTATGTTCCTTAACTGGGGTCATACGGTCCTCACTATGCATGTGTTCAAAAGGGATCCTGTGAGGATTTTGTTGCGGCTCTGTATTTTGGCAATAACCGCGGTCGTATGAGGAATGAAGTAACATAGACTGTCAAAAGTCACACCTAAAATTTTAGGATCGACTGCAATATTTAGGTCAAGTCTGTACTCCATCGAGTAGTTTGTGAATATGAGAGTCCTGGAAGGAGCATATTTTTTTCGATGTCCTGAAGTAGCGTTGTGTGATGGACTGTGTGAAAGGCTTTTGACAAGTACAACGCTCTGGTTAAGACTATCTAGGCGTTTATGACGTTAAGTACTGTGGTGGTACCGAGCACTTTTCGGAAGCCATGCTGGTGGTTTGCTAGGCTCAGGTGGTGTTTGAAGATCGGACGAAGCAAGGCCTTAAATGTCTTCACTACTGGGGAGAGGAGAGTTATGGGACAATAGGACTCCCATTTGTTAGCGGGTTTCCAAGGTTTCAGTAGCGGGACCACTCTTCCGATTTACCACACATCGGCTTAATTTAAAGAGTTAGTGGATCTGGGCACTATATTTTACTTTCTTATTCCGTAAGCTTTTATAAAAATAATTACTAGAGCTTTTGAGTTTTAAAAAAATCTACTATGTCACTTCGTGAGATATAGCGGTTATCTTGGTCGGTAATGTATCTTGTTTATAGTTCGCGACGTCATATACGATGAATTCTTACTAACTACGTATGTAAGTACTCTATAAAGCTGTCTAACACCTATTCTTTTTACATCTTTGTGAATATGAAAAGGTAGAATTTTATAAAAGACAGATAATTCGATTTGTCAGCTAAGTTGTGGTTTATTGAAAATCGAAGTACCTTGGACTGTTTCTTACTGTTCGACATTTCTTTTGCCCAGCCACGTGACCACGTGCTGTATTCAATCTGGTGGGTAATAAAATTACCCTCTCGCTTATAAATTCTTGCTGTTTCTAAGAAAATTATATAAAATATTTATGTATGTAAATGAAAAGCGGGAAGTACTTTTACTCAGCAGATTAAATAAGTATTATATACTCACTATTCATTTCTTTGGAAAATCCATTTCGTGGAATATACATAGGCGTGCAGTTGTGTAAGAAGTTTTACAATTTCCTTTTGTTTCAATGGCTACTCCTGATCGTTCGATAACGACTGAAAGCTTAATTTCCTTGCGCTACCAAGCCCAAGCCCAAGCCCTTTAAAGTAGCGCCAAGCTGCCCGATTAATATTACGTTTTGTTTTTGCATTCGCTTGCGTAGCGCTCCGAAGGCAGTGCATTCGCCTTTCATTGCACGTCATGCCACATGTGCATGGATGCACGTCTGAATGGCTGTATGCGTGTGTGTGTGTGTGTAGGTGTGCGCGTACTTGTGCGTCTATTGCCATTGCATGTGACCTTAATTGAGGCGTTTTGTTGTTGCTTAGCGCATGAAAACTGAAATAGAGAAAATTGAATAAAGTAAAGTAGTTGTAGTGTTTTGTTGTAGTTGTGCACAATATACTGCTTACGCCTGCATAATGCACTCTGAACACATTTGCGTACATACATACATACATACATATATGTATGTGTGTATGTGTGTATGGAAATAATTTTACTAAAATTCACTACGCTCTGGCAGCACTTGCGCTCTTCGTCCACCGCGTTTCTTAGCGTTTTCATAACATTGCTCTTCCAGCGCTTTAGCCTCGAGTGTCGGCGTTTGCCTCGTGGTTGGTCCTGTGTGGGTTTCTACTTTGGCACCCCTTTCACTTTAGCTTTTTGCAATTATTTTTGCCATATTTATATAGTATGTGGGGTCACCGCTGACCGACCGACCAACCGTCCGTTCGTTCGCAATTTATTCTCTCGCCTCTAGACTACGTCAACACTTCTCAACCAGCATTCGTTATACTCAGCCGAGCTCGAACGATTCGCGGTGCTGGCTTTGTGTGCGACGAATATTGAAAATAAACACCTGCTTATGCGTGTGTGTGTGCGTGTATAGTTTGCCGGGAATATACCGCTAGAATGTTCACTGTTCTCTTTCTGTGCCATTGGTTGGGTGGTTGGTTGCGCGAGATGCGAGTGGGAGACGTGTGACTCGCATCCGCTGCTGCGTTCTGCTTGTATGCACCTCTGTGTGGCGTTTAGTTTAGTAACGCCGCCGTCGTGGCAATTGCCGCTGCCGTAGCCGTCACTTATCATCAACGTTTGACGTTTCTGGGCCTGCACTCGTTTTGTAGCGCCTGCTACTCCCCTTGGTGTGCGCTGAAAGCTTCTTGTTGCTTCGCTGTCTAAATAAAAAAGTGACAACTGGCTGGCTGGCGGGAGCACTAGTTGGCGGTTGCGTCTGCCGATTTGCCGCCTCGTTTGTTGTTTGATTGCTTTCATGCTCAACTTGGGTTGGGTTACATCGGGTCACTTCGGTGTGTCGGTACACTTATCGAAGGACACATGCAGACGCAAGTACATACATACACATGTATATTGCTTACGTGCGTGTTTAATATTATTTTCATAAAGCATTTACCATATATTTACTGGCAAGCGTGCTGTGTTGTTCAACTGTAAACCTAGAATTTGTATGATCAATTTGGTAAACAAATTTATTTGTGCAACTTCGATATCGAAAACAGTTCAATTATAGTGTCTTCGATTCACCTCCCTTCTCTTGTGTTTGAATTCTCTGCTCGTGCGTTCAAAAATTTGCATATGAAAGCAACAACAAAATTATCTTGTCGATTGCAATAAATTATATGTGTGTATATCTAACCTTCTATCTTATCTCCATTTGTCTCTGGAATTTTTACTTCTATTCATAAGTATATATCAGTTGTTTGTTCGATTTTATAGTCGTCAAGTTCCAACGCATCGAAAACAACTTACCATAATTATATCATGCTATAGCATACCAGGTGTCATAAGACGATGATAATGTCCTGACCAAAACTTTCCTTCAATAAAAATATTTTTTTCTGGGCTGTAAGCTGCGCCATCTTGTTGGAACCAAAGATCGTCCACATGAACATCTTCAAATTCAGGCACGAAAAGTCAATAACCATGGATCTATAGCGTTCCCCGTTGATTGGAACATTTAATCGGCTTCATTTTCGAAGAGATATGGACCCTCTGCCCACAGAGCATCCAATGACTTTTTGTGGATGTAATGGCGTATCCTCAATGGCTTGTGGATTATTATCATTCCAAATGCGACAGTTTCGTCTTTTAACGTACTCATTCCTCCAAAAAGTGAGCTTCATCACGGAACAAAATATTCTTGTGAAAACCGGTATCGTTTGTTATCTCGTTTTGGCCCTATTCAACAAACATGGCGCACTTGATGGTTGTTCGGTTTCAATTCTTACACGAGCCGTGGAGTTTGTAAGTCCGCAAACAACAATCCTTCCGCAAAATCTTTCATAAAGTGGATAACTTAAGCTCCAATTGTTGCACGCAATAGACACATTCGGGTATTTTTCAATACTCATTGGCCCTATTCTGTATCTCGATTCGTAAATGTATTCTATTCAAATTCGGATCTACTTTATAATTATGCGAAAGTTGTACCACCCTGTGCCAGAATAAATACGTACAATTTTCGTTTTTGCTTTCTACAACTCAAAAGCTAACGAATATTTTGTTCGAAAATTTGCTTGAAAATACGAAAATCGAGTTACGGCATTTAAAAAAACCGAATTCGAGTAAATTTTTTTTCGAATCGAGTTACAGAATAGACCCCCAAAATATAAAAAATTCGAATTCGAGTAATTTTTTTTTCGAATCGCGTTACAGAATAGGCCCCCTGTTCCACAGCAACAATATCGTCCTCTATGCGCAATGTACGGTGTCTCTGAGGATGCGCATTATCCACTAGAGTAAACATGGTGATCCATAGGTGCCCGAATTGCGGACTCTGCCAGGCGATTATGTGCACCGAATATTGAAACCTTATTTTGAAAATAAATTTACACTATTTGCAAACATTGTTCGGTACTAAGTTTTCTTGCGGTAAATTATATATGATGGAATCCTGCTAGCTGATATAATCCTAGTGTACCGAAAGTTTTCTTTTTGCCTAATTCTTGACTATTAACATGAGAAATTGTTCCAAATCCAAGTAAAATTAAAATATAAACTTCGAGGTGTGCGATAAAGACATGTACCGCTATCTATAGTCAATGTTGCGCTAATATTTAGCGACTATCTTGTCCAGCTCCAATTTATTAGTCGAGTATTATTATTACAGTGTTTTGGACTGGAAAGGCAATGCGAAAGGCATTCTGTACCTACTTAACAAATAGCTCGAACTGCAGTACTAACTTATCAGAGCTACGAGATTTTTTATATTCGGATTTCGGCCAATCTTTTACTAGTTCAAAAAAGTCACAATATAAAGTTAATAGTAAAGTATGACAAGATTTGGTTTACCTGCCTCACATTTCAATTACTTACAAAAATTGTACAGCAAATTAACTAAAGAGCTTAGATTGGACTGGTAGGCTAATGAGCCACGCATAGACCAATTTTGGACCTTTGCGGTACCAGTTGAAGTTACTTTACGAAGTCCTTAAAAAATAGTCATTATCTGGTATGCCTGTGCTTGACAGATTTGCCAACTCACTATCGATACCTCTTCCAGTGTATATATCCGGTTTCCCTTTTTATATATGACTTTTGTAGACTTGAACAAAAAGATCGTTCCATCCGTTCTGATTTTTGTTACTATGCTATTGTTCTGATTGTCGATAGGCAATGCCTGAGCTCTCGGATGAAAGACGTACAACACTCTTGACAATCTCCTCCACTATCTCATTACCCTCGATGCCTTTGTGACTCAGTAGAAATGTAGACACTTGCTTCTTGTTCTTCTTTATAGACCCAAGTTTACAATAGCGCGCCAGCCGTTCTTTATTTTCGCTGCTTGGCGCCAATTGGAGAGTCCAAGTGTAGCCAGGTCCACCTGGTCTTTCCAACGTAGTGAAGGACTTCCTCTCCTTCTGTTTCCTCCTACGACCAGCGTAGCCGCTGTCTCTTATAACGCTGAACTATGTCAGTGTCGTCATATATCTCGTACAGCTTATCGTTCCATCGACTGCGGTATTCGCCGTTGCCAATGCGCAAAGGATCATAAATCTTCCGCAGGATATTTCTCTCGAAAACTCGTAACGCCGACTCATCACATGTTTTCTTCGTCCATTCCTCTGACTCCATGACTTGCAGATGATATTGATATCATCGGCATATGCCAGCAGTTGAACACTCTTATAGAATCTGCAGCTCGAATTCTTTTCTCTAAGAGCAGATGTCGTCCGATAGGCAGTCGCTTTGTCTGAAACCTCGTTTGGTATTGAACGGCTTGGAGAGGTTCTTCCCGATCTTGACGGAGCTTTTGGTATTGCTCAAAGTCAGTTTACACAGATCAAAGCAGTTTTTCACGGTTTTTTTTTCCAAGATTTGGCGCATTTTGAATATCTGGTCAGTTGTTGATTTTCCAGGCTTAAAGCCACACTGACAAGTTTGTTGAACGCTCAATAGAATCTTATAAGCGATGTTGAGGAGGCTTATCCCACGGTAGTTGGCGAGGATTGTGGGGTCTCCCTTTTTGTTGATTGAGCAGAGCACACTTAAATTCTAATCGTTGGGCATGCTTTCATTCGACCATATCCTACAAGCTGATGCATGCTCCTTATCAGTTTTTCGACGCTCTATTTGAATAGCACGGCCGGCGATTCATCGGCTTCCACTGGTTTGTTGTTCTTCAGAAGGGTAATTGATATTCGAATTTCTTCATAATCGGACAATGGAACAGCCGTCCATCGACATCGATTGGGGAATTGGGTTCACCATCTCCTTGTGATATGATTTCACTGCCAATGAGAAAGTTGGAGAAATGTTCAGTGTGCTCCGGTCTTGAAGCCTTCTAACAGATCGCTGCATCTTACGTAGTTTTCCAAGCATTAGCCTTGTCAAGCTCAAATGTGTCTCGCTTCAGTCTTCTAGGCAGTCTGTTTTCTCTCCACTGCGACAGACACTAACTTTATATTAATTTAATTTCTGCCAAGAGGTTCTAGTTGTGAACTAGTATTTTTTTTTGTGGCCAGTTTGATGCTTCACTGCAACGTAGTTAGATATGTATGGTATATATAGTATGTATGTTTGTATTAATTTAACCGTTTGCGGCCCATCAATTTCTCAAGCCTTGAAACGCAAAGTCCAACCACCTCTGCTTTCGAAATTGGCAAGCGTTGAATTTTACAACAACAGCTAAACTTGTTTGTATGTATATGTGTGTATTGTAGTATCTCTCCTCTTTATGTATTATTGTTTGATTGCCAACTTACAAAGCAACTGTGGCGTTTGATTGAAGACGCGGTGGAGAGAGAGCGGCTGTTTTCTATGGTATGCTTTGGCTTTTTGTTTTCTAATATTTTGCCATTTGCGCATTTGCTGCACTTTTATTGACGCAGCCAGCCAGCCAGCAGGCGGTGGGTAGTGGGAGGCGTGCGATGGACGTTACAATGTTCGTTGCTGACGTGTGGCAATACGCAAAATTATTTGTATGTGTTGGTGTGTGTGTGTCTGCGAATGCGTTGCTTGCACTCGTTGGCGTGAAACGCATTGTTATTGTCGCTTAGCGTACTGTGGTTGTTGTGTACAGCTATGCACATTTGTTGCTTTAACTGCAACAAGCCAAAATCACATTGCCGTAAATCCGCGTAATTTCATTGTGTTGCATGGCATTCCATTTCAAAACGACCGGCCGTCAACGTCCGCTGATTTGTTGCAGTTTTTTCATATTTTTACATGAGTTTTTTCGTTTTTTCCACGACGTATGTTTGTGTGTATGTATGTGTTTTGAAGTAAAAATAAATAGCAAAATGCAAAGTACAAAAAAAGCTTAAAAATGAAAAATAATTATTGTGTTTTAATGACTGCATTAACATTTGTATGCGGCTGTAAAAATGCGCAGATATTTTGTGTTGGTATATGTACATATATACACACGTAGTCAAAATAATAAGTGCATACACCAGTGTGACTTTCAATGACCAAACACTTTTATTCATGTTTGATGGGAAAGAATGTGTCATTTCATTTTCATTTTGTCATTTAAATAAAAGAAATAAATATATTCATAATAAAAATTTAAATAGGAACTTAAATTTTTCGTAGATAATTAAGAGACTGTAAATATGGCTGGACAATATAATAAGTACAAAAGATGGCTGTGACTGAAAAATATTTGATTTTTGCCTATGCTTTCATCAGTCTCTAATTTATCCGACAAATTTCTCAAATACTTTTGAATTTCGTGTTGTCATGCTGGCGTTAAGTTTGCGGCACGTATCAATTCAACTCTCACACCAGTTTTTCTAACAAAATTTTATAACTGGACTTTATTTTGGAATGATTGCTTTCCAATCAATTGTTTCAGTACCCTTAAAGCTTTTCAATTGAATTCAAGTCGGTGGACTGACTTGGTCAATTAAGGGGGCATTCTATTCTAAAAATCAAATTTTGGGCAGTTTTTTGAATCTTATTAAAAAAAAAAATCAAACATATTTTTACTATCCTTTTTTTATGGTGTTTTTATTGATATCTTAAGAATGCAGAAAAAAAATTTTACAAAAAAATATTAAAAATTAAAATAATTAGAGGGGCGAGAGACAGGTGTAAAAAAAATGGCGCATCCAGGTGACATTGATCCTGATTCTCCTGGTGGTCTGAAAAAAATCAAAAGAAATTCTTAATCAGTAAGGATGCTGTTATAGTCCGGGAACACGAAAAAAATCTTTTTTGAAAAATGGCGACTGCCTGAAAATAAAAATCATTTTTTACGCTTTTTTTTTGAAATTCCTGAATTTTTTTTTAAATATCAAAAACAAAAATTTTGACACGATGCTGGTAGGAACGATAAAGGATTATATAAAGAAGGTTCACACAAAATTTCAAGTAAATCGGTTGTATAGAACTTGAGGTAATGCCGGTACCGTGTAGAAAACGTTGTTTCGAGAAAAACGCGTTTAAAGTTTAGGAGACAACTCTAGTGAACACGGGCGCCACCTCACAAAATCGGCGGTATCTCCGAAAATAAGTCGAATTTTGAAAAATCCTTCCAAGGTCATATTTTTGAAAGTCTAAACTTTAAATACATGAACAAAAATCGAATTTTTCAAAATTCTAGAATAGAATACCACCTTAAGAGAACTCACACCTTTGCCCTGGAATCAATCTCTTATCAACTTCGAGGTATGTTTAGGATCGTTATCCTACTGAAATGTCTATATTACCATACTACATTACATTAAACATAAAAAAAACTTAGTTTTAAGAAAAACGACTTTGAGGTTCCAGAGCGGCCGAGAACCCCTTGTTAGTTACCGAATAATCAACTTTGCTTTAGGGGGTACTCTCATGTGAACTCATACATTTTACCACTTTTTAGGAATTTTTTTTATGCGACAACAAAATTCAGTCATTTTCATGTTTTAAAATATTTTTATTTGTATTTTGAAATGTACAAAAAAAAATAATTTCGTTTTTTACATTTTTAATATATATATATTTTTTTTTAAATCAAAGTAGTCCCCAAAAAAAAAAAGTAGTTCACTGGTCATGGTGATAGCGGCTGTTCATGTTGTCTGAAATAAAAAAATCGAATGGATTATTATTCAGTAGTTCTGCGGCTATCGTCCCTACCAAATATAATCAATTTCATTCAAAAAAAAAAAAAATGTCGAACTGCAAAAAGAAGGCACGAAAATCTTTTTTTTTTGTTTTGTTAAAAATCGTTAAAAAAAATATGAAAATATTTTCGAAAATAAACAATTCTGGTAAGGACAATAACTATAAATGAATAGAAGAACATATGTAAATTTTAAAGCAATCGGTTGAATACTTTTTTTTTAGGACCATGACAGTTTCAGAAAATGATGATTCGTGAAAAATGCGTTTAGAAACGTAGCAGCTGCAGACTTGTCATGGCGGCTGGTAGACAGTCGCTTACGACACGTCGGCTACTATGAGCTGTAACTTATCAAATACTATGAATTTCGGTCTGAATTTTTCACAACATGTTTTCAATTTCAAGGTTTTGCTGTCAAAATATAAAGAAATCTATTTTTCGAAGTGATTACATGAGAATACCCCCTTTAGATCTAACGCATAGCCTTACCCAGTAAAATTTTGTTGACAAAAAATTTAATATATTAACACTCGCAATTCCTTTTATACTCTACAGTCCCAGATAACCGAGCTGAGTCGATTAAGTAGTGTCCTTCTGTCGGTTTATACACGAACTTGACTAATATGGTGAAAAATTATTTCAAATCCCGTAAAATTAAAATATAAACTTCTAGGTGTCTAAAGAGTCAAAGAAGTGTTATAGAATGGGGTCGCTTCCTCCTGCTAAGTCGAAGTTTTTACCTTTTCTCCGCATAAAATTGCACATTTGTCGGAACCGCCGATGTTGGAGCACTATGAGATATACTTGAAGGAAGTCACGAAAATTTCAAAAAAAAAAAAATTTATTTCCAAAGTTATAAGTGTTTGTGTTGACCCTGTTTCAAAAAAATGTACTTGCGGTGACAAGCATAAGTTCTTGGAGATTCATCTAAAAACAATCAGAAAAAAATCTAGTTTTGTAAATAGATAATCCCGGGCCTGATCGAAGGATTTTATTTTGTTTTCAAAATTAACAAAATGGTGGCCTCAGGAAATTTTTTTCTAAATTTTTGCAAAAAAATCAACAGTTAATTGGTCTTAAAAAATGGAAATTTTCGAAAAAATAAAAATCCTTCGATCAGGCTCGAGTTTATTATGTATTCTAAAAGCTTTATAAATTTCATTAAAATCTACTAAACGGTTTTCGAGTTACAGTTGTCACCAATTCAAAAAACATAGTTTTGAGAAAAACGCGTTTAATGTTTCACACTAGCGCTTTGAAGTGCTCGAGTTCTCTTTCTTATTTCTCGAATAACTCAAAAACTAATTTTCGGATCAACGTGAAATTTTCAGGGAATATTTTTTAGATATTACACTTAACGAAAATGCAAAAAAAAAATAATTTTTTGAAAATTCTAACCACCCTAACCCCTTAATTATAATATTAAACGCAATTTAGGTTATCTTTTTTTGATTAATACGTCTACATAACTCTATTGAGGAAGATGATTACATAATTTTTTTTTCAATCTTTAGGGTTCAATACGTTTTGAACCTCTCATTGTTTAAGGAGAAGATGACTTCTTACTATTCGCATTTTCACCTTCGTACTTCCCGTTATACAAATGCAATGCTTAAGCACTTGTTTAGGTTAGGTTAAGTAAACATTTATGCAATGCCAAGTTTCCCACCATTTCGCCATAACTTATTATTATTTGTTCGAAAACTATAAATAAACCTGTTAGTGGTGCTTGTGGAACACATTATTAAATTCTATTTGTTTATAGTTATACTAGTCGTGCTGTTTTTTGTTTACATACATATTTATACTTGTTTGACGTTTAACTATCAACTGCCAGTTGATGGGAAAATCGTGTAATAGAATTCTACGTTCGAAATGTTTAGAGCTAATGTATAGGAATCGGGTTAGCGCGATAGTAAGTAATGTAATTTAATGCTAGGAAAGTTTTTCATACACAAATGTCTGATTATAATTTACGAGAAATGTATTAAAATAAATCAGCTGCAATTAGTATATATTTACTGTACACTTACATATACAAATGTAAATATTTGCATGAGAGTCTAGTAAACTGACAGTCTATATACATACATTATATGTATGCAAACGGAGTGATTTATTTGTACTAATGTCTTAATTATTTTATTGAATCACTATTTATATATGCATTTCATAAATCAACATTGTAGTTTTACGCTGATATTTTCATTTCCATAGATGACAAAGTACAAACCGATTACATTGCTACAAATTTATACTTACATACATACATGACAGGCGTGATGCTTTGTTGCAAAGTCTGAATCGAAGCGGTATCCTCCGCATAGACTTTAGACTTTACATATCTCTTCGGGGACCGGCACAAACGTGAAATCATCTTCTCACCGCCAAGATCACGAGCTTTAATTTCAGGCATGATCGGCCCACAAACCGCATCTAACCGTTTTTTTTCTAGATGAAATGCAGTTCTCTTCAGGTTCCTCTTCGTCCCAAATCCAAAAATGGGCCTCATCGTTGAACAAAATTTGGCTCGAAAACCTCGGACCTTCTTTGATCTTTTCAAGAACCCATAGAGCGAAGTGATGCTCTGCTCCGCTTGTGTATAAAAATTGCACTTTTCTTAATTTACCTTAGTCATATCCATTCGTCCGTATATACGCTCACTAGTCTCTCAGTTTTTGAGATATCGCGCTGGTGTTTCGCATACGTACTTTTTCCCCCCAAGAAGCTACACATTTGTCGAAAGCGCCGATATCGGACCCCTATATCATATTATGATCGTTCAGAAATCCAGTCTTTGTATTGAAAACTCTATGATTTGACCAGATATCTTCACGAAATTTTGCAAGGATTATTTTCCGAAGGCATACTACACGCTCTGCACAGATTGTTCAGATTCGAGCAGTATAGAATACGGCTGTCATTCAAACTGATTGATCAATCATCTTTTTATACACTTTTATCCTATAAATAAAGCACCTGTATTATAGCTTCAGTGCCACGCAAGTTAGCATTTTTCTTATTTTTAATCATATACATAAGTGCAGAGTCGTAAGTACCAGCGGTATGTCACAACATTAGCCCACTTAAACCGCACACTCTACCTACCAGAACGCGGCTACATACTCTCGGACGCACCTTTCACTTGCCGTCTTCCTGTTTGCTGCCGCAGAAAGAAAATCCTCTTAATAAAATTACTTTTCATCGGTTATCATTTATCCGTTTTGCTTACGTTAGCCCCAACCTATATGTCATTATCAATTTCTCTTTCTCTATTATTGAGAAATTTGTATCCGTATTAATACATTTTACCGCGCACGCATCTACATAACTGGAAATTATTAACTTGTTTGCACTATGAACACATCGCCTGACATCTCCCTCACCACTTTGAATTGTAATGTGTGATCCACTCATGGCTTCGCTTTCCAATCACGCCCCTCAACCAACTTACATACGCGCTACGTATTTCCTTCCTCTTCCGCTAGTTAGCTATGAACCGACTGCGTCAACAAGCCAAATGACCGACCAGCACCAAGCTCACACCCGAACACCGCGCATCATCCAGCCCTACTTCCCGAACAGCAACAATAGTCGATTCAATAAAGTGTGTTTTGTTAATAGTATTAGACCCAGTGGGAAATTATAGAGTAGAGTATGGAGTGCTTCAAATGAGCTTGTTTTTTTAAGAAAATTTATTAGTTTCCGTTGCAGTTGGTCTATCTGGAATATCTTGTGTGTATAATTTTGTATTTTTTCAAAGACGAGATTTTACGATTTTTTATAATAAATTTCAGTTTTTTAGTGATTTAGAAAGATTTTACTATAGAGCATACTATATAATTATATTTTTTCACTTTCTACATAAAGTTCAAAGCTGGATAATATATTTTTAGATTTATTTTGTGACCACTTTGCTGCTTGGGAATACAATTTTCACAATAATATGAATTATAATAATAAGAAGAAGAATAATATCAGAGTGATTTTGAAGGATCTTACTATAGAACATATACTGTTATTTCATTGGTATCAGTTATTTTAGGGGTATACTTATAGGTATTTTAAGAATATGTAGACACATTTTTCGTGGATGAAATCCAAAAACATGTTACTAGAGAATATTGTCCGCATATTGACCTCCTATGTAAAACATCAAAAGTCGACAAAATGGCGGGGATTTAAAAAAAAGTTGAATCTTAACGCGAATTTTACTCGTCTTTCGCCTGCGATTCTTAACATACAGAACACACAGAAAGATTTGAAACTGATTGGATCATTTGTCTTTTTCGAGAAAAAATAGTTCAAAGGTATATTCAGATTCTGAGCGGCTACACTTTAAAAAGCTGTAATTCAAAAACTTTTTAAGATATATCCTCTGGAAATATTAACCTCAAATAATATCGAATACTTTTCGCTGTTTGGTAGATTCCGAGTGCAGCCAGGTTCTCCTCCACCTAGCCTTTCAATGGAGTGTTGGTCTTCCAGTTCCCCTACTTCCCCCGGCGGATACCTTATCAAATACTCTCACAGCTGGTGTGCTTTCATCCTTTCGGATGACATGACCTAGGCAGCGTAGCCGCAGCCTCTTACTTATTATTATTCACTAAACTTTCTCAATGACATGGTTTCGATCGATCGCGGTATTCGCCGTTACCAAGCAAAGTACAATAAATCTTCCACAGCACAAGCATCGGATGGCAAGAGTTATTGTTGTTGGTGGAAATGCTGGTTCCTAAATAGACGAAATTATCTACAATTTCGAAGTTATGACCGTCAACAATGACGTGAGTGCCAAGTCGCGAGTGCGACGACTGTTTGTTTGATGACAGAAAATATTTCTTCCTGCCCTTCCTCCTATATATCATAATCACATCGAATAGGTGCATTTTCCTTGCATTTCTGCAACCACTTCAATTTCCTGCTGGGCATTCGCATGCGTTGCTTTACGTTGCTAACTTCCCTGCGGACATAACTCGTAACTTTATTATGTACATCGACTGCTGTGTGTTGCCTTGTTGCCTTGCTCCTAATTGAATTTTAAACTTGTGGCAGCGTTTAGTCCACTTATGGCTTAAATATGTGATTTTTATTGTTTAAACTGTGCGTATATATAACCAGTTGCGCACCTAATGGTTTTGTTGTTGTTATTTGCAATTCAAAAGAAAGAAGAGGAAATATAACATCATTTTTTTTGTGATGTGCCGAGCCTGTGAAAAGCGACATTATAATTTCGCTACACCAATGTGATGCACAGTTGCTCACAAAAGTGTATGTACAAGTAGGAATCAGTATTGCGTTATTTAATTTGTTTTGTAATATTGTAGCCAATAACTATGAAATTGATTTTTGGTTATAAAATGGTTATACTACTGTGGCCAAAAAATAAGGTGACATTGTATTTAATTTGAAAATTCTTTATTTATTCTTTCAAATCAATTTCATCTCCTTCAAAGTAATCCCCTCCCGATGCAATGCACTGATGCCAACGGATTTTCCAATTTTCGAAATACTGGTTGTAGTCACTTTCCGGGATGGCCTTCAGTTCCGTCTTCGCTGTGGCTTGAATCTCCTCTATCGTATAAAAACGGTGTCGCCGGAGCGGTCTTTTGAGCTTGGTGAACATCCAGAAGTCGCACGGCGTCAGATCAGGTAAATACGGTGGTTGCGGAACGATATGGGTTGAGTTTTTGGCGAAATAATAACGAATTACGAGGGCAGTATGGGATAGTGCATTATCGTGGTGTAAAAACCAAGAATTGTCTTTCCACAATTCCGGGCTTTTTAGGCGAATAGCGCTACCCAAACGACGCATAACGTTCAAATAATATTCCTTGTTGACTGTTTGACCGTTTGGAAGGAATTCATAATGCACAACACCACGATAATCGAAGAAAACAGTCAACATGACTTTGATTTTTAAACGACTTTGGCGCGATTTTTTTGGTTTCGGCTCTTTTTTGGCACGATATGCCCTCGATTGATCGGTTGTTTCAGAGTCGTAAGCATAGATCCAAGTCTCGTCGCCAGTTATAATGCATTTCATGACACCCTGGTAGTCGGAAAGCATCGTTTCACACACTTCAACGCGACGCCTTTTTTCCAAAAAATTCAATGTTTTCGGTACCAGTCGAAATTTGACGCGCTTGAGGCCCAAAACATCCTCCAAAATGGTATTGGCTGAGCCTTTCGATATGCCAACTTCATCAGCAAGGTCTCTAATTGTTAATCGACGATTTTTCAACACCAAATCTTTGATATGTTGAACATGAGCTTCGTCGGTTGAGGTTGATGGTCGCCCTGGACGCTCTTCGTCTTCGACACGTTCACGGCCGGCTTGGAACTCACTATACCACTTGTAAACATTTTTTTTAGACATAGCTTCATCACCAAAGGCTTTCTGCACTATCCTCAACGTATCCGCAGCAGAAAATTGATTCCGTAAACAAAATGTGATGCAAATTCTTTGCTCAACAAATTTCGGCATCGCAAAAAACGAAAAATTCACTTTTAGCAGCTCACAAAACGACACGTATCTCAAACACTAATTGACATGAAATTTGACATAAATGTGACTGACAGTACTACCAACCTAAAAAAAAATAATTCTCCATATCCTTCGACGCGCGCAGTTTAAATTCAAATGTCACCTTATTTTTTGGACACATATTGGTTATTATATCTATTATTATATATTATATCTGACAACGATTTTCGGTTTTTTTTTTCTTATAATACGTTGTTTTGCATTCTAGGTGACGACATATTGGATATCAACTAGAGACCCTCTGGGAAATATATTTTTAGGTGGAACTAAACCATTTTTTTTTTATTTTTTTCAAAATATTTTCATAATTTTATATTTATGTAAAAACTATTGTATGGTAAAATTTTTAAATAAATATAAAATTATGAAAATATTTTTTCGAAGAGTTAAGCCTTCAATGCCAGTTTTCTATTTCCTCCTTCTGCTCTGCCGCTGACTTTCGAACAATTTTCTTGTTGGATCGTATATTTTAGCAGCCAAGTGTATGTTCCACAGTTACTTGTTTCTGTACGCAACACGCATTCGTTCACGTTGCATTTTCGTTTAACTACGTGTCCGACATCCACCCACCACGGAAACTGTATTAACTTAAAGCTTGTGGATTTAGCTTGCAAATTCACTTCCATTCAAAAAAAGAGTATAAAAACCTTACAGGTTTTTTCTTAAAGTCTTTCTGTCCAGCATATACCTTGCAGATATTACAATTGCTAGTAACGGTACATAAGAATAATCTATGCCGTGCGTAGCTTGAATTTTTAGTTGAAAAAATAGCACAAACTGATAAACGGTTTAAAAAACGATACAAAAATTTATAAAAATGATTAAAAAATAGCATAAGATTGCACATTTCGTTAGTATTTTGTATTATATCCATCGTTTTTAGCCTCCCACATATTTTCACATTTCTCTGCATGTTCTCCACAAGTTTTTGGCATCGTTCCTTTGGGATTGAGTATCAACCCTTCCAAAATTCCAGCCCATAAATCATTAAAAATTTTAAAAATTTTTGCTTGCTATTTTGGTCTTCATAAATTTTCTATTGAATTCAGATCCAGGCTTTGCGCGGGCATATAAATATTTTAATTTTTTCATTGTCGAACCAATGCTTTACTACCTTTGCGGTTATGGGCATGGATTCAAATATAAATACTTTTGTTTCTCAGTATATCCAAATACTAAAATCGGTCCATTTTACCATTTATTCGAACAATTGGCCCGACGTCATGTCATGAAAACGCGCCCCAGACCATGATACTTCCACACTTAGGGTTAAGAACTTGACCTTGTAGACGACGTACACTCGCCTTTCCAACAGGACCCATCCTATTTATCTTGGTTTTGTCGCTCCAAAGCACTTTCCTCCCAAATTACGCTGATTTGTCTCTGTGAGCTTTTGCAAATGTCAGTCGAATTTTCATGTGACTTTTTGATAGGACTGATTTTTTCCTGCTAATTCGTCCAAAAAGTTGAACTTTATTAAGTCGTCTTCCTACAAGTTTTCTGGACACGTCCACACCATATTCGTCATTAACTTCGGTCATAATTTCTCTGGCTGACTTAATATGGGAGTACTCTCATGTGAACGCATGCATTTTACCACTTTTTAGGAATTTTTTTTATGCGCAACAAAATTCAATCATTTTAATTTTTTAACGTATTTTTATTTGTATTTTGAAATGTACAAAAAATTTTTTTTTCGTTTTTTACATTTTTAATATATATTTTTTTTTTAAATCAAAGTAGTCCCCAACAAAAAAAAAAGTAGTTCACTAGTCATGGTGATAGCGGCTTTTCATGTTGTCTGAAATAAAAAAAATTGAATGGATTATTATTCAGTAGGTCTGCGGCTATCTTCCCTACCAAATATAATCAATTTCATTAAAAAAAAATGTCAAACTTCAAAAAAAAATTACGAAAATCTTGTTTTTTTTTCGTTAAAAGTCGTTTAAAAAAAATATGTAAATATTTTCGAAAATAAACAATTCTGGTAAGGACAATAACTATAAATGAGTAGAAGAACATATGTAAATTTTAAAGCAATCGGTTGAATACTTTTTTTTTTAAGACCTTACAGTTTCAGAAGATGATGATTCGTGAAAAATGCGTTTAGAAACGTAGCAGCTGCAGACTTGTCATGGCGCCTGGTAGACAGTCTCTTACGACACGTCGGCGACTATGAGCTGTAACTTATCAAATACTATGAATTTCGGTCTGAATTTTTCACAGCATGTTTTCAATAGGTTTTATTGTCAAAATATAAAAAAAATCGATTTTTCGAAAAGAATCGGCTTTGCTCTTTCGTACTATGGTTTTGTCAATACTAATATCGGTCTTGGTTTTCTTGGTATCTTTCTGTTGACACAAGATGAGTCTCCTTTTGTTGCATAAAGAGCATTATTTCATCAATTTCGACGGAGCTTTTCCTTTTTTGTTCATAACGCACAAAAGCGCTCTCTTTTCCGGCGTGCAATGTTTCCCTCTCCCCCTAAAGTGATCGATTAAGTGAAGCAACTAACTGTAGGCTGTATACGCACCATCATTATTTTGCAAATATTATAGATTACATGCTAGCGACTACATTTATCAACTTATGTTCTATTTTTAAACATTTCGTAATAATTGATTTGTTTTTTTCTTTTCTTCCAGGTAAATATCGACATTTCTTGGCAAATACTACACACAATAAGGTTATTTAGCGTGAATTAATTAAAATGTGACACTCATCGTCGCCTTGGTAAGCAGTAAATTTGCACCAATTACGCATTTACGTAGTAGGAATAACAGTCATACCGTAATATACCCACGTTTTATGCTTAAGTGCATAATGGATGTGTATACGTACTTATATATTATGCGCAAATATGTACTATTTGTAGCGCCATCGACATGTTTACTTAACTGCTTTTAGTCATAGCGACGTCCTGTTGCTGCGATAAAATTGAAAGGTTATGTTACGCGAGTGAAAACATGAATGATGGTGACCTTGCCGTGGTAAGGAGAATCGCTTGTCATTGAACGGGTATTGGCCACCACTTCGCCAACCTTCGCTGCTTCGCCCTCTTAGAAAGTGTTGTGATGGCTTTCGGTGGAAGTTGCTGTGCGAAATGTCGCAATCAATTTGCCTTTTACTTTCTTGCACGCTTACCTCACTGCTTTTCAGCAGCAACAATTTTAATCAATATTCACTATGGCTGCGCTTTTGTCGTCCTTCCTCCAAGTCTGTATAAATATGTATGTGTGCGTGCAAGAGTATATGGAATCCGCTTTTGAAAAGTCTAATGCGATTCTAATGGACTAAAGCTGGTATAAAAATATAATATATACGTATATAAGTGCATTTAAAAATAAATTATGTGTTTTTAACAACTCTCTTTCAATGTCACCATTAACCTGTTTTATAAATTATCGTCAATGGTGGAGGTGTTTACTGGTCTCAGTTGCTTTTTGATCCAAAATAGAATGTTCCTTCTATTGATTGCATACATACACATGTTGCATGCAGCTACCTTCACAGTACAGCTTTTGCTATGTGTATTCTGCGTTTCAGTTCAGTTTTTCGCAAACATCGATTGTGCATTAAAAATAGCAAATGTGAATTATGACATACGCTATGTCATTAGCGAACTGATGGTTTGCATGTCAGGCCCTATACGATATAAAACTGAGAAATACCAAATACCTGTTGGTCAGTGTGCGTGTCTCTGATGAAATTTCACTTTTTTTCACATTTACTTTTTTTCATTTCAATTTCTATCTATTATCGTTGCTTAAAATAAAAAAATTATTAAATTTTGTCCTGTAAATTTTTTTAAAGAAAACGTTTTGTTTGAATTTTTTACGCGATTGTTGTCTTTAAATTTTACACGTGTATAAATTTCACAATTTCTTTTGCGAAATATGGCCCGATGATTCCACTGGTCCACAAACCACACCAAACCGTTGGTTTTCGGCTTGAAATGGCAGCTCTTGAATCTCTTCAGTTTGCGCTACGTCCCAAATGCGGCAATTTTGCTTTTTTACATACCCATTCAGCCAGAAATGAGCCCTTCGCTGAACAAAATTTGGCTCGAAAATGTCGTATCTTCTTGGAACTATTCAAGAGCCCATAGAGAGAAGCGCTGCCGCTTGCACAAGCTATATTTTGTACACTTTCAACTTAAGATCTCGACGTAAAATGCGCCAAGTCGTTCCTTACTTCAGTCCAAGTTGTTGCGAATGGCGCCGAATCGCCTCCCCGCGGTCTTCGTGTACATTCTCAGCTAAGGCTGCTATATTTTTTTTTACTTACTTGCTGGGCGTTATCTATTCGGTAGAATATTATCCAATAATAAAAGCTGGATCTCAGGATGGGTAATGGTGTTGTAAATAGTAGGATTTTGTTGACCAGTTGAGCGAAGCTGAATTTTCGTTATAAAGATGAACAATTTGTTCAGGAGTAAATCTTTCCATGATGAAATGCCAAGCCAAGGACACTAGTGATCGGTCAAAACAAAAAGCTATAGAAAAAAGTACCTATACTTAGATCGCCCGTTATTTCTGTTTAGAGTATAAATTGTACTGGCTGATACTAAAAACTTGTTTCCTACGCTTTGGCTTAGCGCAGGCTCCTATGCATATTTCTGTACACTTCATATAAACACCGAAAGCGATGAATCCACTAAATTTTTGGTGACCATAAAATGAAGTTGACTTAGATAGAAGTCGACTTAGATACCCTCTCTATTGCAAAACAAAAGCGGGTGCCGCGATTCATCCTAGCTGTTCAAACAAACTGAAAAGATGCAAGAATCAGCTGCCAAAGTTACTTCGTCAACTATTTTAAAAGTGGAGGAGCTCGCTATTATATAACTTTATCCGTACGATGTGAAACAAACTCTCTTCCTATTGGATTCATTAGGGCAACACAAAGACAATGAAGACAAATTTTCGAATTACATCCGCATCTCTATTCTGCGAATCGAACCCAACGAACTTCTTGCTATTTTCATATCTCAAAAAAAAAAAAAAATTTCTGGAGTGAAATAATCAACGAAATTTTGAACCAAATGGATAGGATTGCACCGCGACCTTAAGTCTATTGTGCGCTCTCCTGAGTCACAACCACCCACTTAGTCCCAGCATATTGATAAATTTCAATATATTGCTAGGAGTTATTGAGGCGATGTGATCCCTATTTGGAAACTTCGATCTGAGGGTCTTTATCCTGCGTCTGCAGACTGTTATGTAGTAACTAGGTGTTCTGGAGTTTCAGATTCCCTGTCGCAGAACCGACAATTTGCATAAGAAGTTAGGCCCATGTTATATAACAGCTTCTTGAGTTTACAGCGGCCAGTGTAGAATACGATAAGTAGTTTGTTTGTCCCTAGGCAAGTTGACTTAGCAACTTTGCATTGTCTATGTCTTGCAGTTGTTGCCAGTACCTTCATTTAACTACGCCTTCTTCCTTGCGGAGCAGCTTCTTTATGGTATGAGGACCCATCGAGATGCGTTCAGGTCCTACCATGTTAGGGGATGCTGCGTAGCGGGCGAGCTCATCAGCCAGTTCATTCCCAGCTATACCTTTTGACCCTGTGAGGTGCACTTGGTTACGTGCCGACATATGTATTTACAAGACTAAGGCATGCCTGTACAGCTTTATTGCGAAGCAAAAAAGGTCCTCTCAAAAAGGTCGTCTCGCAAGTTCGCGCTGCAGTCGAGTTGTAGCTAAAAATCAGTACATACAAGTGTAGGAAAGTTCTCGATCCGATTATGAAAGCTCTAAGCTGTAAACTTCTTGTTGGTGATTTAGATGTATTGTAAACGGGGCGACGTCCGCTGGTAACTATTTCTGTTTTTTCAATTACTACTTATATAAGGTAGTGTGTTTTTGACACGATTTCCTTTACACTTATTTTATTCCATTAAAATAGTGAAATTCCATGAAAAAAATGCTTGTGTGTTGGCCGTCAGCAGCAGAAATAACAAGGGAAAACGGATGAACAAAAAACAAAAAAAAAAAAAAAAAAAAAAACGCACAAACAATGATTGACGTAAAACTTCACTATTATCCATTTTAAAAAGGATGCAGCTATGCTTGTGCGACGTGTTTTTGTCTTCAGTTATTCAAATTGGCATTAGCAAAACAAAAGTAGTGGCATCAGCGATAATCATGTTGGCGTGGAACGCAACCAATGCCTGCTGGTGGCATCCAAGTTATTAATGTGCAAAATATTGTTTTTGTTGCTATTGCATGTAGTTTGTGCGCTCTCGCTGGAACGTGTTCGTTCAATGTAGTTTTGTTATGCAAATTATGGACATTATTGTGGCCTGGTGGAAGTTGGCAGTACCGACTCTGGCTGTTTCAGGCTTAACGCCCTATTTGCTACCCTAATGTTTTGGACTTTTCACCTATTTTGTTGTTATTATTCATACACAGTACTGGCGTCATTGACGCCACAGCGTCAGGTTAAATGTGAGCTGAACTGTAAATGAATATGTGCCATATGTATTTGCGTAAGTATAATTATATTCAAAGTTTGCTACCTGAAAATTTGTTGTGGGTGAAATCGCGTTGCTCTATTTAATTATTATTTTTTGCCCAAAAACGGCGGTTCGTTGTTACTACGCCTTTCATATGTATGAACAGCTAATTAATTGTAATAAAACATGTTTTCTAAACTTTGTTTTTGAAAGAAATTTTAAAGTTTAAATAAAACTGCTGCACGCAAATATGGGTTCATAAATCTAATTGCATTGCCATGAGTTCATATCCAGCTTGAATGCTATCGCATTTTAATTAAAGTTTTTATTTTCGACATCGCACATGACCATTATAAAGGGGAGTCAAGAATTCCGGAAACTTTAGAACCTGATATAGTAAGAGTACTATGAGAAAAAAATAGTAGGATTTTGTTCATAATTAAAGTGTATTCTTTAAAATATCTAAGTAATCTACCTTTTTTCCAATCCTCGAAACAGTTTTTAAAGTCAATTTCCGGAATAGTCTTTAAAACGCGTAGTGATTCACGTTTAATGTCTTCAATTGACTCAAAACGGCTTTCCCGGAGCGGTCGCTTGCGTGTGCTGAATAGTTTGAAGTCACACGAAGCTAAATCAGGCGAATACGGTGTTTACGGCACGATATTGGCTGGAAATTTTACGAATAAGTCACAAAGAATCAATGCAGTGTGCGACGGCGTGGTGCAAAAGCAAGAGTTGTTGGCGCTTAATTCCGGCTTCTTTTAACGAATAACATCGCGCAATCCACTCATATCACTCAAATAGTATTCCTTGCTGACAGTTCAACCGGTTAGAAGGAGTTCGGAATGCACCACTCTTCGATAATCGAAGAAAACCGTCAACATGGGCTTTGACGTGACTTCTGGGCTTCGACTCAATTTTGCCACAATATTCGGTCGATTGATCGTCTTTTTCCGGGTCGTAGATCCAAGAGTCATCATAATACGTTTCGTGACATCCTGTTAGTCGGAAAACATTGCACAGATTTAACGCGACGCTGGTTTTCGAAAAAATTTAGTCATTTTAGAACCAATCGTGCTTTTACTTTTCTTTGAGTCAAATGATCTTTTAAAATGGTTTACTGATCCTTCCGTTATTCTAACGTTGCCAGTAAGATTTTTGACTGTTCATCGTCTCTTCTCAAGCATCAATTCCTTTATTTTATTGACGTGTTGATCATCAGTTGATGTTGATGACCGCCCTGGACGTGATTCATCGTCAATGCTCGACCCCCTTTAAATAATTTGTACCAATAAAAAGCACTTGTTCGCGGCAAATAATGAACCCGAAGCCTTTTTCCAACATTCTTCGGTCCCAGAAATTTGTCATAATATCGTAAAAATCGCCACATGCACTTTATGTACTGCCCAAAAAATAAGGTGACATTGTATTTATTTTGAAAATTCTTTTTTTATTCTTCCAAATCAATTTCATCCCCTTCAAAGTAATGCCCTCCCGATGCAATGCACTTATGCCGACGGATTTTCCAATCTTCGAAACACTGGTTGTAGTCACTTTCCGGGATGGCCTTCAGTTCCGTCTTTGCTGCGGCTTGAATCTCCTCTATCGTATAGAAACGGTGTCGCCGGAGCGGTCTTTTGAGCTTGGTGAACAGCCAGAAGTCGCACGGCGCCAGATCAGGTGAATGCGGTGGTTGTGTTTTTGGCGAAATGATCACGAATTACGAGTGCAGTATGGGATGGTGCATTATCGTGGTGTAAAAACCAAGAATTGTCTTTCCACAATTCCGGCCTTTTTAGGCGGATAGCGTTACGCAAACGACGCATAACGTTCAAATAATATTCCTTGTTGACTGTTTGACCGGTTGAAAGGAATTCATAATGCACAACGCCACGATAATCGAAGAAAACAGTCAACATGACCTTGATTTTTGACCGACTTTGGCGCGATTTGTTTGGTCTCGGCTCTCTTTTGGCACGATATTCGCTCGATTGATCGGTTGTTTCGGGGTCGAAAGCCTAGATCAAAGTCTTATCGCCAGTTATAATGCATTTCTTGACACCCTGGTAGTCGGAAAGCATCGTTTCACACACTTTAACGCGACGCCTTTTTTCCAAAAACTTCAATGTTTTCGGTACCAGTCAAGATTTGACGCGCTTGAGGCCCAAAACATCCTTCAAAATGGTATTGGCTGAGCCTTTCGATATGCCAACTTCATCAGCAAGGTCTCTAATTGTTAATCGATGGGTTTTCAACACCAAATCTTTGATTTGTTGAACGTGAGCTTCGACGGTTGAGGTCGCCCTGGACGCTCTTCGTCTTCGACACGTTCTCGGCCGGCTTGGAACTCACTATACCACTTGTAAACATTTTTTTTTTAGACATAGCCTCATCACCAAAAGCTTTCTGCACCATCCTCAACGTATCCGCAGCAGAAAATTGATTCCGTAAACAAAATTTAATGCAAATTCTTTGCTCAACAAATTTCGACATCGCAAAAAACGAAAAACTCAATTTTAGCAGCTCACAAAATGACACGTATCTCAAACACTAATGAATATTTTGACATGAAATTTGACATAAATGTGACTGACAGTACTACCAACCTAAAAAAAATAATTCTCCAAATCCTTCGACGCGCGCAATTTAAATTCAAATGTCACCTTATTTTTTGGGCACAGTATACTAACACTAATGATTACAATGAAGTGATGTCACTAACAGTCAACCCATTCTAGAAGAACAATATTTCGACGAATGGGTTTTCGCTTGAAATTTAGATATGGGCCGGGCCACGTCTATATTTGACATCGGCTCCTAGAGTTATCTCTCACGCCATCTCGGTTGTAAACTTGAATATTTCCCACGAATTTATTTATTGGTTTATTGCACTTTTAGCAGTTTTTAAACCGTTATTTGAGGAGTGGACGGGATTATAATTCGATTTCGACCATTTCACACCTTAGATAGAAGCGCCAACAATATTTGTCCAGAGCTGGATTTGGTTATTATAAATTTAGTGGTTTAGAGGAAATATGTACGTTAAATCTATTAGAGGGCGATTCGCAATTCGTTGTTCCAAATAAAAGTCGTGTGGAGCCAAATAATGACACTTTACAGGTTTTCATTTGGACATTTGTTTGGAATCAAAATGTCGGGAGAGTATACAAATTAACAAAATGGCGGCGTTTAAAATGTTAAATTTTATCTAAAATTTTAGTTGGTCATTGTATAGAGAACTATCACTCAAACAAATTTGAAAAATGTTTTTTGAAATGTCGCTTTGAGGAACCGAGTTTGAGCATTGAGCTTGTTGAACTGAACGGCTGAGTCATACCTTTAAATAAATCTCTGAAATAGTTTTTAACATACCACAATGTGAAGTGTTGCCGCTCAAGCCAATCAGCTCAATTCTCAAACTCGTTTTTTCTAAAATAGTTCTCTATATAATGATCGACCAAAATTAGTAATATAAAAATAATAATTTTTATTAATAACAAAGCTGAAGTATTTTTGTCACAATATTTTGTTGTGTCACGAAAAGACGTAATAATAAAGTTTTCTTTAATTAACTTCTCTTATGATATCAAATAAAGTTGAAAAAAAAAATTAAGTAAATTGACTGCAGATAAATATTGGAAAATATTTGAGTTGACTTGTCAAATTTGTGTAACAACAACACGCAACGCTGCCACCTACGGAATATTTTATAAGTTCTTATTTTCCATTTGTGTTTTTTAGTTTTATTTAACTTAGTTCTAAGAATATACTTTAGTGAAATTAATTATTTAATGGTCATGTAAATAACGACGTGACAATCAATTTTGTTCGTTTTTATGTAACGAAGTTGTCAGCAAAGAAATTGGAATACCAATGTTTGAGCGCCATAGCTTTGATCGATTTTAAGGCAAACATTCTGGTGGCACGACTTGTAATCATAATGAAAACGCAGAGAAACTCAAACATCAACAATTAGCCGGACAAACGGAGGGAAATGGAACAAATAAATTACGAAGGTATTGAAAATCTAATAACGAAAAGAAAGAAATCCAGGCCAAACATGCCAGCGGCATGAAGTAATTGCAATTAGCCGAGTTGACGTTCGTGTTGAACCTGAGCCGGCCGTCTTTGTTCATTGAGCCAGTATCGAATCGAAAAGTACATTCACTATGAAAACGAGAGAAAAATGAAAAACAAAAATGCATTTGTTGTTGTTATTCAGAGCTGGTGATTTTGCAAAACTTAGACAAATGCCAGCTCAGGCCCACAAGCCACTCGATCAACACGTCAAAAGCCAGACTTTCATAACTATTTGCTGCAGATCGGCCAAACCGCGTTTTACATACTCATACATACATACACCACACATACACACACATCTCATATGTGTAGGTATTTACATGAACTCAATCTGCTGGCATGCATAAATAGTCGGAGAATTGATTAGCAATCGCCGGCTGAAAAGCTGGCGCGCTTGTCGAGTTGAAGTAAAATGAAATGCGCTTGTGTATGTGTGTTTGTTGTTATTTACACCCATTTGGATCAAATATCTGGCAGCATCGTAACCATTTGTGTGGATTTGTTGATTAACTGATCTTTTGATTTACACGTACCCAGCGATATCGACATACATACATACCTACGCACCTCTTACATAGGAAAGTAGGTATGGTATATGGTGCATGCATGTGTGCATGCATTTGTAGCGTGTGTGCTCAATAAATATTTGTGCTTTCTTCATGCTTCATTCAATAAAAAATGCATCATATAATGAAAGTATTTCATTTTTGATTGATTTGTAGCAGAAATACTGGGTTGCATTCTAACTTGAATGCTAGACCACATTGGTATAGTATTTATTACAACTTAATTAAAAATTCTTATATACATTTTTTTATAAAAAATAACTCGGCATTGAAAAAAAATATTTGCTTATAAAACATTATCTTTTGTTTATAAAAAACGAATATATTTAACTTAGGTTTTCAATCAGGCGCTACACAATGTATGGTTCTCGATTTCTTTTACATGGCCACCAAGGGCACGCTTGCAAAAGTCCAGACGCTGAACCCAATTTTCGACGATTTTCTAGCATAAATCGGCCGATACTGCTGCAATTTCACATTCGATATTCGTATGAAGTTCATCAATCGTCGCTGGCTTATTGGCATAGACCATAGACTGGACGTAACCCCACAGGAAATTGTCTAACGGCGTCAAATCTCACATCCGAGGCAACCAATTGACTGGGTCATTTTGTGAGATAACACGTTCACCAAATTTTCGTTTTCAATAAATCGATTGTGACTTGAGGCGTCGTCCTGTTAGAACCACATTTTGTCCAAGTCGATATCATCTAATTCGGGCCACAAGTATTCAGTTATCATTGAGCGGTAGCGATTCACATTTCTCAGTAACATTCCGGTCTTGATCACCACGGAAGAAATACGACCCAATGACGCCGCCGGCCCATAAACCGCATCAAACGTAATTTTTTTCGTAATGCAATAGTGACTCATGGAGTACATGTGGATTGCTGCCTGACCAATAACGCATATTTTGCTTATTGACGAAGCTATTCAGCCAGAAATGAGCCTCGTTGCTGAAGTTGATTTTTCGATGAAAATCCGAAATTTTTTCAAGTTGTTGCTCAACTCAATTCACGAACATATGACGATTTTGGTGGTCAAAGGGGTTCAGTTCGTGCGTCAATTTGATCTTGTAAATATGTAGTCCAAGGTCTTTTCGCAAAATTTGCCACAACGACGTCACAGAAATTCCCAACGCTTGAGAACGACATGTGAAAGACTGATTTGGATCTTCCTTAATTGCCTCGCTAGCGACAGCAAAATTCTAGACTCTACGGGCACTTCGTTCTCTCACTGTCACGGGAATAATTTTGAAATTTTCCACCAAACGCTCAATTGTTGATCTGACTCGAGAATCGAGTTTTCTCGTAAAATAATCGATTTTTCGGAATCGATCTTCAGTAGTCGGAAGTCGATTAAGAATCGATTCTTGACATTCGACTTTACTATTAATTAAGTGACTAGTTTCCAGTTATACATACTACATACGAGCACAAGAAAACTCGCGATTCTTAATTCTTGACGATAAATTTATTAAAATGGCGCCAAGCGCTGTATGGATTTTCTTTAAAAAAATAAACAACTGGTCGTATGCCCAGTGTCACCAATATGGAGAGCAATTGAAATATAATAATAGTACATCTAGTTTAATCAAACATCTCGAAAAATCACATAAACTTACCTTAACTGCTTCTAATCCTAATCAAAATCGCACATTGAGTGAAAAAGAGAGTGACGATGAAATAATCGCAGCCACTTAACGCCTGATCACTTAAATATGCTTCTGTTTTTAAGATCTGTCCCGGAAAATGTATGGTTTTCTTAAACTGACAATTAGCTTATTGTTCTTTTACTTATTTTAAATTTATTAAAAACTTATTTTATGAAACTTGTTTAAACAACTTGAATTATTAAAAAAAAAAAATTATATGAAATGTAATGTTCTTGGTATATTATTTATAGACAAAAAAAATATAATTGTTTTTAACTATTTTTGTGTTTTATTTAATCGATTTGAATTATTCATTCAATTTATGCCTTGTGATTTAAGAAAAAATTTTTTGTCCTTTTAATTTAAAACCGATTAAAATCGAAAGAATCGATTCTTGCGCTCGATTAATCGATTCTTAGAGTCGAAAAATATAAAAAAAAAATAATCCGGAATCGAGAATCGATTCTGTAAACAATCTTTCCATCCCTAGATCTGACAAAACGATTTTGACGACTATAAATTGAACGTAGCGCTCTTAAAGTTGAGGCCACTACGAATTTCGCTAGTAAATTTTAATAATTTCGCTTCGTTGTTGAATCGTATATCTTTCCATGATGAAATTGGCGGATCTTACTGAAGAGAAATGTCGAAAATCAAAAATCATAAACATCAGACTTTCTAATTATTTTTATAAAGAGTACGAGTATAACCAAATTAAACGAAGCAATGAATAAATTCAATAATTTGATTTTTATTAGGATACTGAAAATTAAATTTTCAAGAATTTTTTTAATCATGAATTCGTTTTCAATTGTTTAACCACCAGAGAATATATATATATTTTTTTTTTTTTTTTTGCTATATTCTCCATTTCTTTTGACTATTGATTTTAGTTTAATCAAATAATGAAATTCTCTGCATTATTTGCATGAACTGCTGTGCGGAGAAGATAAGCTAAACGAATGATTGAACGAATGTGGTGAACAAAAGGGCGAGTAATATTTCAGCAACAAATGAATGGCGTTTTGATTGAATGGAAGCATAAGTACAGAATAATGAGCTTTGGGGAATCTTTATATTGCAGCATTTACTTGGCGACATATTGCACAGGGTCTCCTAAAGAAATTTTCTTATAATTATTTAGCAGACTTCTATATTGCAATATTGCGATGTTTCGAAAAGAGGGTTTTAGAGGTCACGCCGCTTGTCATATATGTATGTTTATGGATTATGTGGCTTGGTTCAAACTGTGTTCAATTAAAAGTGTGGTTGGAAGTTTTTCTTTTTTCCTGTGGACAAAAAATAGTAACACTTTTTAACTTAAATTTCGCGCGAGAACCAATTCGTCGAAACACTTTTTTCCTAGGTTGGTATGGCTGTCTGTGACATCTGTGCCAAATGTCACATCAAAATAATCATTATTGTTTGGTATAGCCTCGTTTTTCTAAAGTGCATTCGGCGATTTTTACGATGAGTGAAATTATTCAACAAATAAGTTCCGTTAAATTTTGTGTGCCGAATCAAATCTTTCTTGTGTTGAAACATTCAGAATGTTGCAAAAGACCTTCGTTGATAACTGTTTGTCGCGAGCACGTGTTTTTAATTGGTACTAATTATTCAAAGAGAGTCCAGAATTGACGACGAATCACATCCAGGACGGCCATCAACATCAGCTGATAATCAACACGTCAATAAATAAAGAAAATGGTGCTGGAAAATCGACAATCAACACTCAGAAAACTTACTTGCATCGTTGGAATATCGGTATGATCAGTCAAAACCGTTTTGAAAGATTAATTTTTTCCAAAAGCAGCGACGCGCTAACATCTGTGGTTTCACAGCTTTCCGACTACTAGGATGTCATAAAACATATTATAGCTGGCGATGAGTCTTGGATCTATGCATATGACCCGGAAGCAGACCAGCAATCGCCCGGATATCGTGGCAAGGTTTAGCCGAAACCGAAAAAAACACTTAAAAGCAGGTCAAAATTCAAGATTATGTTGACAGTTCTCTCGATTATCGAAGTGTGGTACACTTCAAATTCCTTCCGACCGGCCAAACTGTCAAAAAGGAATACTATTTGAGTGTTATGCGTAACATCATACTTTAGGTATATAATGACATAATTCCGAAGCTTTATTTTTAAAGAATTTGTTTCCATTGTGAGTTTCGCACCAAAAATAATGTTGTTCGTATATTCTCATATTTTCTCGAATTTAGGGTCAGAAATTAAGAGAATTATATAATATTACTTTAAAACAACTTCATCGAAAAATTATTTTTTTTTCTCAAAATATATCATATTTCTATTCAATCAATTGAGTTTTTTGAGTTACTGTACGTTTATATACTTAGTTCGGTATGCAATATTTTTTACGCGTGTATAATATTATTTACATGTATAGTCATGGGCAAAGAAATAGCACGCTTTGAGAATGTAATACAGAGATGTTTATTATTATTATTATAAACAGAAAACATATAAACAATTAAAAATAGTATAAATAATAGTATTCGAATGTACATAATTCTGAGTTAGCTTACGAATCTTTCAAGTTTTTTTTAATTACTAAAAAATGTCAATACTGGCAACCCTGTGTTGTAAGCGGGCAAACAGCTGACTCCTTGCTACTACAAAAATCAAATTTCAGCAGCTATCAACGTACACAGACGGTAGAAGCGGTGAGTGTTCATTTACATTCCACTTTCATGAGATAGGTCGGTCAGCTGTTTCGGTATACGGTTTTGTGTCGGTCATTAACTGAAGTATAAGCGCGATAAGGTAATACGCTACTGAACTTTCTTGGAAATTTTTGGGATTCAATTTATTTTATAAAAGTAAAAATTGATTCGTAAAATCTATATTGAAAGTGTGTTATTTTTCTGGGGTTGGGTTTAGTTTAGTATCTCATTTTCACTGCTTATTTCTCTTAAATGCGTGCACGGATTTTTTTAAATTTATATAGCACGGATAGCCAATGAATTAAACTTTGGTTTAAATGTAAATTTATTGTTAAATGTTAATTTGTTTTTTAGATATAAGTAAGCAAAAAACGCACATTTTCACATTTTCTCAAAAAATGGCTCTCTTCTTTTGAAGTTTTTGTTGCACTGCTTGCAAACAATTTAACCAATTTAACACACACACATTCTTTGAAATATATTTGATTGAATTAATGATAAATTATGAATTTTAAGTTGCAATTTTATGTACAATTTAATAAATAAAACAGCTTTCAATTACGCGTTACACTGTTCCTTGAAATTTAAGCAAAATTACTGAATATGAACTGTCAAACGACGAAGGAAATAAGCACAAAAGGAAGACAGTAATAACCCAACGAATCAAAATTTTAGGTCTGCGCTTGTTTCAATGTAATATATTATACTGAAAATATAATGAAAATTTGGAATAAAAAATCGCGCGATTTTTTATTCCAAATTTTCGCCTGCGGCGCTTGTTTCATTCTAATATATTCCGAGTATACTTAAAATATAATGAAAATTTGCGCCTACGGCGCTTGTTTCAATGTAATATATTATACTGAAAATATGTTCAAAATTTGGAGTAAAAAATCGCGCGATGAAAACCCAATTTTATTATTTAGGGGGTCTTGAATAAATGGTTGGTTGGGTTATCTTGGTACTTCAACTACTTGTATGCATTATTACCGATACATATACAATTTTTAATTTTCAGTGTTTTTATTATTTAAATAAAGTGGATTTCCACTTTAATTCATTGAAATAATAAAAATAATAAACATAGAGTCACTCTATGCGTAAAAATACATGAATTTTATAATAATTAGTGAAAATTGTATGGAAAAACTACGATTTTACACCATTTTCAGGAGGCTGCCCTTGAGCCCCCAGTGGTCCTAGGGGGGGAAGGGTGCTATTATACAAAAGTTCCATTCATTACCTTTCAAATGAGGGGGGTAGCAAGCCCCCAGCCCCCTCCCCCTTTGCGCAAAACCTCTTCAAAATGGGATACTTAACTAAACATTCCCCTTTTTCTGTCCATGACTGTGCATACAATTGCAAAATATTTGCGTAGAAGCTATTGGAACGTAACAATAACAACAGCAGTTTGTAATAAAATCAACAACATTTTCAACAAATTGTCGCAATATTTCCATTGTTGTTTCTGCTGTTTTTATATGCGTAACAAAAGTATCTAGCTATTTGTGTACATATGTATGTACGTACTTGTATTTTTGCAACAGTTTCATGGAAATATTGGAATTCAAGAATTCCCACTATTGGCTATATCGTCAGTCGTCGTTGCTCTTGGTGCGCATATGCCGTTGTTCCTTCTAGCTACAATTGTTGCCGGAAATTGTGTGACGACGCTTTTATTTTATACAATTTTCGCACAATCTAATTACTAATTCTGCAATAAGTTCTATGTGTGTGTGTATTTATGCGTATTCGCCATTGTTGTGGGAGCTGAAGAATCGCCAAAGGCTTTTGCGCCTCGCGCATTAGTCGAATAGCCACATTTGTACAGTCCATAAAGCGCTGTTATTGTTGGCTGTTGGCGCAGTTAGCGTTTTTACAATATTTACTACTTTTAACTTGAACGGTTCAAATTACATTTCGATTTCTTAAATTATGTAAAATTAAAACTAAACAGAGTACCGTGACATTATTCTCATAATTTCCATTTCTGTACTTGCAGAGTGCGATTGCGGTTGCGTTGATTCATACACATCGTCGTCCTCGTACAACGGTTCTGGCGCCGCCGCGTCCATTTGCTTAAGCGACAGCAACGAAGCTGTCGGAGTTGGTGTTATAAGCAGCACGACCGCAGTAGCAGCAGCAACTGCTTCAGCGCAAACGGCGAACAGCAATTCGGAAACGCTGGCAGCGGTGGCGACAACGACGGCGACCAACAGCCTCAAGACGGCGCACACAAAAGTCGCCACGTCTGGGGGGCACGCCAACACGCAGCCCCCCAGCAAGCGTTCGAGCAGCGGCGCCGACGGTGATTACCAGCTGGTACAACATGAGGTGCTCTATTCGCTCTCCGCCGAGTATGAGGTGAGTTTGCATACAATACAAAATTAAAAAAACGGTTTCTGTATTTTGCTTTGGTTTTATGCAGGTCTTGGAGTTTTTGGGACGTGGCACGTTCGGCCAGGTGGTTAAATGCTGGAAGCGTGGCACGTCGGAGATTGTGGCTATTAAGATCTTAAAGAATCATCCTTCGTATGCACGTCAGGGACAAATTGAAGTATCAATTCTATCGCGTCTCAGTCAAGAAAATGCCGACGAGTTCAATTTTGTGCGTGCTTTCGAGTGTTTCCAACACAAGAACCACACGTGTTTGGTGTTTGAAATGCTCGAACAGAATTTATATGATTTCCTTAAACAAAATAAATTTTCACCGTTACCTTTGAAATATATACGGCCCATTTTAGAGCAGGTCAGTCTAATGCAAATACACATGTCTATATGTATATTATCAATGTTTATACCGTTATATTTTTTGTACATAATATTTATTTTAATTTTTTTATCGCTCGCGTGGTTTAGGTTTTAACGGCGTTGCTAAAATTAAAGCAACTTGGTTTGATTCATGCAGATTTAAAGCCGGAAAATATAATGTTGGTAGATCCAGTAAGACAACCTTATAGGTAAGTAAGCCAACAACACTTCAATACACGTTTTTTTTATTTTCAAACTTTACTGTTATACCCACAAATGTGTTTTTATTTTATTTTTTTTTTTTCAAAAAAATAGGGTGAAGGTTATTGATTTTGGCAGTGCGTCGCATGTCAGCAAAACGGTATGCAACACTTACTTGCAGTCCCGTTACTATCGTGCACCTGAAATTATTTTGGGCTTGCCATTTTGTGAGGCAATCGACATGTGGTCGCTGGGTTGTGTGGTGGCCGAGTTGTTCCTGGGTTGGCCCTTATATCCGGGCTCATCTGAATTCGATCAAATAAGGTTAGTTACTCATTTTAACCTCGCTGTTTTAAACAATTACTTATATAACTATTTTATACGCCTCACAGGTACATATCACAGACACAGGGTCTGCCCACGGAGCACATGCTGAACAGCGCCTCAAAGACGTCAAAGTTTTTCTATCGCGATGTTGATTCGACCTATCCGTTTTGGCGCTTGAAGACCACCGAGGAACACGAGGCGGAGACTAATACGAAAAGCAAGGAGGCACGCAAATATATATTTAATTGCTTAGACGATATTGGTCAGGTAAATGTACCAACCGACTTGGAAGGCGGTCAATTGTTGGCCGAGAAAACGGATAGACGTGAATTCATTGATCTGCTAAAGCGTATGCTAACCATTGATCAAGAGCGTCGTCTTACCCCAGCTGAGGCGTTGAATCACTCCTTTGTACGCCTCACACACCTAGTTGACTACGTCTATTGTAATAATGTAAAGGCCTCGGTGCAGATGATGGAAGTATGCCGACGTGGCGATTTCCATACGTAAGTATTCAATATTTTCTATTGTTTTTTTTTTCGAAAATTTTGTGAAATTTTTTTATGTAAATGTTTATTTTATTTTATATATTTATTTTATTTCTTATATTTATTTTATTTTATATATTTATTTTATTTTATATATTTATTTTATTTCTTATATTTATTTTATTTTATATATTTATTTTATTTTATATATTTATTTTATTTTATATATTTATTTTATTTCTTATATTTATTTTATTTTATATATTTATTTTATTTTATGCATTTATAGCGTGCAACCCGCTTCTACATTGGTTACCAATTTTGTACCGAGCACTACGGAGAATATGACGTTTACCATCAACAATCAGCTGACCAGTCAAGTGCAGCGTTTGGTGCGTGAACGTCCACTAGCCTATGAGGGTCTTTATCAAATCTACGGCGGTCGTAATGTCGGTCGTCAGTACACACAGGGACGCGCCGATGCGTTCCAACATCAGTTAAATATTTTGTGTCCGTCATCTTATCAAACCATGCCCAGTCCCACCAAGCATGTGGTTGTTGGCAGCGCCACAATGCAGCCACCATTGCAAGTACGTATACAGGCTGAGCTTTAGCTTTTTAAAAGTAATGAAAATTAAACATTTCAAAGGTTCCTCCACAGCAGTATGTCAATGTGCCTGTGCCAGTGTCGATGGTGGAACCGGCTTCCGGACAACGCATGTTGCTTACCAATCGTGTACAAGCCAGCGGCGTGGCTTGGCCGCAGACCGGACGACAAATGGCTTTGGTGCCTTCGTGGCAGCAAGCGCCAGCACATTCGCTAATTGTCGATTCGGCACCATTTTTGAATGTTGAGGAGATTTATCCGAAACACCATTTGAATATACCCAGAAATGATCTCAAGAAGGAGTCGCCAGTGCAACATTTAGTGTAAGTTATTAATTTTAATGCTTTACAACATTTTTTGTTTGCTTTTATAACACAAATAATTATATTTTTTCTCTGTGCAGCACTAAGAGCAACTCGTATCGTGTGCCGCGCCACGATAAAAAGGAAAATAATCAGTTATCACCGGTTAAGAAGCGTGTAAAGGAGAGTTCACCGCCACACCAGCAGCGCTACAACCGCGCCTCACATGTTTCGCCGCAGTACCATAGCCATCACAACTGCAACTATGGCAGCAACTACAATAGCAATGCCGGCCCAGTTATTACTTCGGCATCGTCTGGTAGTAAGGAAGAAGAAATCATATATAAATATAACTTTACATTTTCTAAATCACTTACTTTTTGCAGACATTGTTAGCCAAAATAGCAACAATGGTGGTGGTCATCATCATCACGGCAGCAATTCGGCCAATCAACAGCATGTGATCAGCAGCAGCAGCAGCAGTGGTGGTGGCGGCTATAGCAATGGCAGTCATCACATTATCAACAATTGCAGCGGCAACAACAGTGTTGGTGGCAACTATCACCACCAAACACATCACACACAGCAGCATCAGCCGACTCAGCAAGCGGTGCAACATTCGCACCAGCATCATGGCGCTATTGTAAAGCAGCAGACAATTACCATACACGACACGCCATCACCTTCGGCTGTCATAACGATTTCGGATAGTGAGGATGAGGGTAACGAGCCTCCCGCCCCAGCACCGGTTGCACCGGTAATGAAGCAACGTGCCCATGCGCAGTCGCAGACGAACCCTGCTTTATTGCAGCACTCGTCATCATCCTCGTCGTGTCGTGCTAATGGCCACCAACATCAGGTGCAGTCACAGCAACAACAACAGCCGCAACATGTACACCATCACCACCATCAGACACATCAACAGGTGCAGCCGCAGCCGCAACCACAACAGCAGCAGCAGCAAACTCAGCCGCAGCATCAGCATCACACTGCTAACATCTATGGTAATACATCAACAACCACATCAACGTCTACTAGTAGCATCACTAATCATTCAAAGGCAAAGTTATCACATGAGCCACAAACGCATACGAATTCGTATACGCATTCAAATCTAACCCATAGCGCTGATGTCAGCATCAAGTGTCCAAGTAGTTCGAACAGTAGCCATAGCCATAGCAATAGCAATAACAGTAATCCAAGTAACATTAATAGCAATAGTCAAGGCGGTGGCGTACATAACAATCATAATAATAATAATAATAATAACAATAACAACCACAATAGTAGCAATAGCAGTAGTAACAGTAATCAATATGCCACCGCCGCCCGCAGTACAGCATCAAATGCTGTGCAGGGCGGAAGCGGAAGTGGAACTGGATTTGGTGGTGCAGGAGCCGGAGCAGATATTGCAATGGGCGCGGCCGCGGTCGCCGCATGCTCGGCACAGCAACATGTGCAGCAGCACGCACACTCGCACTCGCATACGCATCATCATCATCATAATTCACATCATCATCATCATCAGACGCCGACACAGCCACAGCTTATGCAGCCACAATATATTGCAAGCACTCACCATCATCAACCAATGCCACAACCACAACCGCAGCCACAGCAGCAGCAATGCGGCAGCCTCTCTCACAATTCCGCCTCCGCATCCTCTACCGCAACCAACACCAATTCCAATTCTACTTCTACTTCCACCCACCACCATTACAGTAGCAACAGTAGCAGCAGCAATCATCATCATCATGTTGCTAGCAACACGTCCTCCATATCCTCAAATACGAACAATTCTTCTTCCCATCCAACCTCGAACCTATCCATCACCACCAATCCCTATCCACCACCCATACTATCAACAACCTCCACCGCCTCTTCCTCAACCACCAGCATCGCTCATCGTCACAGCAAACATGTACAGTTAGTAATCCCATGCGTAACCGTAGGTGACAACGACACAGATGAGGTGCGCCGACGCGGCAGTCATGCACACAGCGGTGGCAACAGTCCCAGACAGCAACAGCATCATCAGCACCAGCAACAACAACAACAGCAGCAGTTGCAGTCATCCTCATCACACCATCATCATCAACAACAGCACCAACCGCAACCACAGCACCAACAACAGCCGCAACAGCAGCAGCAACAGTATCAGCAGCCTGCTCAGCAGCAGCAACAACAGCAACAGCCTAATATTAAATACGAACCGGGGCAATCGCAAAAAAAGCGCATCTTGGCCATGGCCCAGAACGAGTGCTACAACAATGGCGGCAACGGCGGTGTTGGCTGCAGCGGCAGTTTAGGCAATCAAACCGCTAGTTTGCCGCATTTGCCAACCAAACAAGAGCCAGCCGAATTCTACGAGTATCCGCCACAGCAGGCCACATCGGTTGTTGTAGACAACAAGCGTTCTTCATGGGCTGCCGCTGCCACACAAGCGCCACCGGCACACCATAAACGTGAGGTCACCTCGACGGCCTCCTCTGCCTCGGCCTATGTACAGCATACGCCCTCAACAGCCGCAGCTGCTCCGCCATTGGCACATTCGAAGAGCTCATCTGCGGCAGTCGGCGGTGCTGTGGCAGTTGGTGCAGTTTCTGGTGCCGCTGCAGGTCCGCCCTCGTGGGGTGCACCACAAGTATACCATCGTCAGCAGCAAACACACGCTGCTGTACAGGTGGTTGCACCATCGGCGCAACAGCAGCAACAGCAACAACCGCAACATCATCAGCATCAAGCGAATACACCAATCGGTGGCTCGCCTGCCGCGGCCACTGCAGTTATGCTTCAGCCAGATATCTATGCGCAGGGCGATATATATCGCCGCCCAACGGTGTTTGTGTCGCAGGCGACTCCTACATATGCATACAATCGTGCCGCAGTGGCGCCACCCCCCGCACACAACAGTTCGAGCCGTCAGGTGAGTTTTGCGTCACGCGTTTGAATGCGTTTGGTAAATATTCAAATTTTCTTTAGCTGTACATAAGATGATGTTATTTATATCGCAGCCTTTTGTTATCATATTTTTACATTTTATTGTCTAAAAAACCCATTTAAAATTTTTAAAATATTTTTTGTGTAAAAATTTGAAAAGAAATCCATTTCAAATATTTTTGAGTTGCAGTCTTCCAAAGTGGAACCGCTCAGTTCAATCAGTTGTCTTAAAACGCGTTTTTCTCAAAACTGTATTTTGGCTGCAGTTGTGACTCGAAAACGAATCAACCGAATTGGTTTGATTTTTATATCCTGAGAAGTTACGTTAATTTTGCAAGGCAGTTTGTATAACACAGAAGAAACTTCGGAGACTATATAATATATATGCAGTATCCGACAAAACAATGGACACCACATTTTTTACCTTACATTCTTCTAAACTCATTAAGGTGTTTTAGTCAATAGTTATTTAGTGAAATGCCAAAATCTAAAGAAAAAAGCGTTGACTTGAAAACTGATTGTTAATGATCATTTAAATGGACTGGGGGTACGGCAAAATTGCATAAAAATATTTTAGAAACAAGGCCACAATCCAAGAAGTGATCAAAAGTTACAAGAAAAATGGTGGACTATAGAATATGCCAAGACCAGGCCGCCTTTCAGGGCAACCACTGCTCGAGAAAAGACTAAAAAACAGAGAAGTGAAGAGACCCGACTATTTCAGCTGGATTTATGGCGCAGTGCTTTCAAATTAGTGTTTCTGAACAAACAATTCAGCGGAGAAACCGAGAAAATTGTTGTTCGCGCCACTACCAGATCAAAATGCCTTTAATCAGTAAAGAAAACTTGAAGACGAGTTTTGAATTTGACTAAGAGTAGCATCAAATGCTGTCAAGTTTTTGAAAAAAAAAAAAAATAAAATAAAATGGATTCTAATTAAAAAATACGAAAGGCAAAGAAAAAAAATTGGCGAAATAGTCATGAGAGGCTCCAAAGCAAGTGCATTCAGAGCACCATAAAGTTCGGAGACGGAAATGTTTTAGTTTGAAGTTGTTTTAACTACAGTGATCTACCAAATCTGGTAAAGGGCGAAGGCAAATAACGGGAAAGTCCTAAGTGCAGAAGCTGAATACAAATTCAAAGCACGCAGCGCAAAAAATGGGCTTTGTATGCCAGCAGGACAGTGACACCAAAGCCATGACATGAGTCCTATTGAGCATTTGTGGCAATATTTACATGATAAGCTCGACCGATCTTCTTAAAGATAGATAGAAAGTTAAAACATACCACAAACGCTTCTTCAGAACTTGATAGATAGCATGTCTCGACATCTCTTGGCTCTAGTCGGGTCTAAGTAACCGGAGCGGACCCGGATTTTCATCCGGCCAAGGACTGTCAACTCAACATGAATGTTTTTTTGCCGCTACAACAACAACAGCGTTTTTTTGGCTGTAATTAACGCTATATACCCATAAACAAAATATAAAAACAAACCAAGCAATAAATTTTATTTCTCAAAACATAAAATCATTTTGGTCCTAACATTCATAGGGTATTCATAGTTTTGTCGGATACTGTATATAAATGATCAGTGCTACGAGCTGTGATGTCTGTCTTTATATATGCGAACTAGTCCCCCAGTCTCCCAAGAGGCTGCTCATTTGTCATTTGTCGAACCCGCAGATAGCCAACCATTATAGTATATAGTTGCCAGACAAAGTGAACAATCGGAATTAAGAGCTTGTATGGTAAACTTTTTTATCTGTAATACCGGGTGTACCCCTTATTTAAATAGACTTAATTTTTTTTCCAAAAGAAATTACTATTGTTATCAAGATACGAGGTTTGACAATTAAGTAATGAGACTGAACCTGTGACCTTGAAATTCCCTTTCTCTTTTTCCGGCATCCCTCCGCTCTCCATTGATATATGTACCATCCCTTTAGCTTGTTTAGTTCGCCTGCTGCGTCAAGTTGAGTAGACGTGTGTTTGTAGTGCTCGTCACGAAAATGGAAAAACGAAATCAAGAGCAACGCGTCGCGATAAAATTTTGAGCTAGATGGGGCGAAACAGCTTCGGAAACGTACGCTAAAATTGTAAGAGTGTATGGTGATAGTGCTCTTAGTCGTGCCCAGGTGTTTCGATGGTTGTCTCCGCGCGCCCGCCGCCCGAAAAAAGCTCGCATGAGCAAGTCAAAGGTGAAAACGATGATTATTTCCTTTTTTGATAGCCGTGGAATCGTCCACAAAGAATTCGTTATACCGGGGAAAACTGTGAATCAGGTCTACTATTGCCAAGTACTCGAAAGATTGCGAAATCGGGTCAACAGGGTGCGCCAAGACATCGCTCGTAACTGGATCCTTCATCACGACAACGCGCCGTGCCACACTGCCCTCAGCGTGTCCCAGTATTTGACATCTAAAGGGATCGCCGTGTTGCAACAGCCGCCTTATTCGCCCGACATGTCACCCTGTGACTTTTTTGTTTTATAAAACAAAATCGGTGGTCAAAGGACCCCTTTTTGAGTCAATTACGGCCATCCAGGCGGCCGTGACGAGGATACTCGCGGACATCCCAGTCGAAGCGTTCCAGAAATGTTACGAAGCATGAAAAACGCGCTGGAATCGCTGTATAGCTGCCCAAGGAGACTACTTTGAAGGGGATGGCAAAGTTGTAGAATAATTTTCAAATATACGGTTTTTATGGAATCAGTCTCATTACTTTATTGTCATACCTCGTAAGTGTCTGCGTCTACTTGTATAAATAACGGTAAAGAGTTTAAGTGTAGCGTATGAAGTAAGAAGTAATTACTAATTGTCGTACGGCAAGCCAAATCCTCTACTAAAGAGGGCTATACCAGGACCCTAAGGGTGAGGGTTGCATCGCTACCTTAGCTCTACTGTACACTGGGGTCCTGTTATATCCACTTATCTAAAATAAACGCATTCTTAAATTACTGTTATTGTCTTACTTCGATCTTCTGTTAATTGACAGGTAATACCATCGCATCCACTACCCGCCCATATACATTTCCCCACACAGTACAGCCAATTTGGTCCACTAAGTCCAGCACAAGTTGCCGCCAGCAAGCATGCGCATTACGCACCGACGAACATATGGTACGGTGGAGAATAAACTGGTTTAAAACACTCGAGTGAGTCCAACGAAACGAATGAATATTACCAATTATTACTTAACCTAAAGAATTGTATATTTCTACATTAATATTTCTCATTTTCTTTTCAACAAACTTTTTTGTTGTTTTGTATTTGTTTTGCCTTGACCACAACATGTACATGCATGCAGATCGTTTCTAACTGATTGTGTTGGCGGCAGCAACGACAGATTTACGAACACCAAATGCGATGCAAAGCACTACAAAACCAATTACAACAATAATAACAATGGTAGTTTAGGCGACTTGGCGGAGCATTTGCGAACAAGCGCCCAACTACAACAAAAACAACAAGATTTTAAATTACCAGCGTGCACACGGAACGCGCTGAATGTTGAAAGTGAAGTGGCGGCTGCAGCGGAAACCAACACAACAACAACAATTGAGGATAATCAAAATTTGTCTTTTACACGCTGGTGGTTTATGCTGATGCAACAGACCATCAACTACAATTACAGCAACATATTGCAACGAACGAACGCTGCAACGGCAACAACAACAACATCGCTACCAACAGCATTTCTAGATGAGCTGCTTGGGAATGTAGCAAACATATTTTCAAGTGAATAATTGCAACTATAAATATTAATGCGTCTACTACCACACAGGCAGCGGTAGCTGGCGCACACAACAAATACAAAATTGCGTTGATTGGTAGACAGCGTGTATATGTGGAATTGTATTTCACTAACTGTATATAGCGTATGTAGATTTAAAAAAGCTGATGATACAACAAAAACTTACTGAAATATTGCCGATGAAATTACTTTTCACATACATAAATATGGAGTATGCAGCGGAGTCTCGCAACTACATGATTAACAAATGTAATTAGACAGTTACTTTAACTTATTAACACGCATACACATTCACACACTTATAGCCGCAATAAACCAGGAGGTAGTAGTTGTTTTAGACGAGGCAATGTAGCGAAACAGTTCTACAGCATAGATTTTTTGTACACAGTAGGCAAAATATGCAATATTTGATAGAGCGGCAACACATAGCTCATAGTTGAAGACAAGCAAACACTCACATATACACACATACGCATGCATATAATGATTTTTAAGTAAGCAAACTATAACATTTATAACACTTTCACGTTTATTATTACTTTGAAAAAGAAAATAAGAAGAAAAATACGGCAACATACATACATACATATATATTGCTAATACAAATTACTCTAATTGTTCTTAACAGCAACTATTATTATATAATATGCATTATACCTATTGATATTTCGTTTATATTACGTAAGTTTACAACGGCATAATTTTGTAAGCGGAAAACAAATCTAAGTGATTAATGTAACAATGTACTTTAAAGCAAAAGAATAGCAAGAAAATAGAAAACGCAAGCATAATTTGCAAAACTAAAAATATGTTGGTGTAAGGCACACAATTTGAAACCTAGCCCTGCATATATTTAACTAAACTAACTAAATTAGTTATTAAAAGTAAAAGAAGAAGAAAAGAATTTTATTGCTTTAACATTAAGCGTCTGTGTATTAGACTACATACAGCAGCGTTACCTTAAATGTGAAGGGTATAAAGAAAAAACTCCTTGCTAAAATAATATGAAATCTTCACTGTGCAAAACATTTTAATAAAACGTGCTTAATAATTGTGAAATAAAAAATATTTATACGGTAATAATGCAGAATTTTTCAATAACTCAGCTTAAAAGTGTTTTAAGTCTAAAAATTATTTTAAGTCATCTAAAAACTGATTTAAGTCACTAAAACACATTTACGTCACTTGAAACTGTATGCGCACGCGTGCAGAAATCTTTACAAAAACGCGTCAAGCACGCGTAATTTTGAAATAAAATTAATAAAAATAGCTTTTTTTTTAGCGCACAATAAAGTGCTTTTTTTGGGTTTCAATTAAGTTGTACTGAATGAACTTGCATATTTTTTATTTCGCGCTAACAAATTTTTAAAGAAAAATTCAAATTGTTGAACAAAAATTTAAATTTCTAAACGAAAATGCAAATTTCTAAACAAAAATTTTGAAATTCTTAAAGAAAATTAAATATTTTGTTAACAAAAATTCGAAATTATAAAAAAATAAATTTTTTTCTAAACAAAAATTTAAATTTCTAATCAAAAATTTAAATTTCTGAACGAAAATTTTGAAATTCTTAAAAAAAATTAAATATTTTGTTAACAAAAATTCGAAATTCTAAAAAAATAAATTTTTTTCTAAACGAAAATTTGAAATTCTTAGAAAAAAAATTGTCCAGACGAATTTCCATTTTTTTTTTAATTTTTGCTTCATTTGTTAACAAATTTTTAAATAAAAATTTAAATTTCTGGACAAAAAAGCAATTTTCTGAAAAAAGCATTGTCCAAACGAATTTCTAAAAACAAATTGTTTCTGTTTCGTTGATTGAGAGAAAAAAGCATTACGCTGTTTTTTTTTTTTATTGTAAACTGATTTTTTATATTAATTTAAGTTTAAGCTCAATTTTCACAGCATTGGCGCTGCTTATAAACAGCATATTTGATGTTCATTGCATATATTGTATTATGAATATATAATTTTTTCCTTACTTTGACTCAAAAAATAATATTCTTCTTGTTCTTTATTGGCGCACTGTAATAAAAATAATAATAATATCATTACAAACAATATAATTAATAATATTTTAATATTTAATATATTTAAACACAAAATGTTTGAGCATAATTCAACAGCAACGCCTGTGTCAAAGCATAACTTTACCAATATAATTTTAATTTATTAAAAAAATACCTTACAACTGCTAAAAGTTAATTTTTTAAATTTTAGTTTATTAAAAAATTGCTTTAATATTGCCAAAAGTTAATTTTTTTATCACTACGCACCTTAACGTACATGCTAAGGTGCAGTTTCATGCATTTCAATTTTCTAATTAAACAAATCGCCGCTTATTTAATATTAACATTTTGTTTTCAATAAAAGAAAGACTAAAATAATATTCAATGCAAGTTTAAATAAGAAATTTTAGCAGTTAAGTTGACCTACAACAACAACAAGGCATATGCGAAAATGAATTAATTGTGCAGGTTTTTTTTTAGGTTAGAACTGAAACTTGAGCTTTTTTCAATTTCTTTTTTTAAATACGCACTCAATATAAATTTAATGTTTTTAAGCACGAACTCAATATAAATTTTGTTATACAATTTTGTTTTACCTACCCTATAAGCGGAAAATTGAGTTTTCATTTTGATGAAAAATACTTTTAATTTTTTTATTGAATGCAGCATAAAACAATTTCGAAATAAACAATTGCAATTGTTTAAACAATTAAATTACTTTTTGAACTATTAAAACTGTACACTTACATAATTTTTTTAAGCATAAAAATTCTCTTAACGGGTTTTTTTTTTTGTTTTTTTTTAAAAGACATTAACTCTTTAAATCTCAACAACTAAAAATACGTGTATGCATAGAAATGAAAAAAAACTTAAATTGCAAATATTTTAAACTTAATTTTAAATCAAAACATAAGAAAATTAAATTTTACAACAACTCAAGCAGTTGACTTTGCTTTTTCGCAACATTTTGATATAGCTTTTTATCAAAACATACCGAATTCAAACAACAACATTTATAAGCAGTTACTTCTTTGCATGAACACTGCAACACTTTGCAGTTATTGCCGCAATAACTGTTCTTTTGGCATAGAGTTTTCTTTTTTACCCTAAAAATTTTGTATGTACGCTTGTGGTTTAAAAAAAAATGTTTGCAAAAAGGCTAAAAAAACAAAATTCTGATAAATGTTATGTTTATGTAATAAAGAAATACGTACATACATGAGAATAAACGCACTCCATTTCTTAATTGCTTACAGCGTTATTTTTCAAAGCAGAGTTGCCTGTAAGATTTTTTTGGTAAGCGTCTTTGCGCACAAGTGATATTACAAAGCTTGTGCTTGAATGTGCACAGTAGCAAAAATGTAGTTTTTTGGGTGTGTTAGTGGCCACACTAGCTCAACTAAGCGTTTATGTAACATTTTCGTATATATGTCACTAATACAATGGCACTTATGTTTATATATGTTAGTGTATATATATATATATGTCAATTATGAATTTGCTTTATTTTAGTTGTAAGCATTATATTTACATACACATAACTGTTTGCGCAATTGTCGTTTGATTTTTACATAATTCTAAAATGTGGACTTCTTGCCTACATTAATATATATACACAATACCTACAATGGATACATATAAAAGTCAAGCTGTTTAGTTTAGTTTTGGAATTATACACTTGATTTATTGTCAAGCGCTTGACTTATATCGAGCCTTTACTCTGCTTTTACGCAAAGATACGTAAAGAAATGTACGAAATGCTATATTAATAACACTAATCTATGTTAAACATCATACGCGTTTACTTATGAAATATGCATAAATAATTTTAGTTTGTAAATTACAAAAAAAAAAAATATTTGAACGACATTTTAAAGCCTTTATTGTGCCTAGCGTCTGCTAGGCGCTTGTCTTTGTGTTAAATGTAAAAAAATAGCATAGCTTTATAACTGTACACGTATATCGAACGTACATAAGATATTTTATGTTAATTTTTTTTTTAATTCGCGTTTTGGCTAGGGCAAAAAATAGTAATATGTACGCCCGCGTGCTTTTTTTTTAGTAACCGCCAACTGTAGTTTGGGTTTTCGTCAAATAAGTGAGCACTAATTTTATAACAATGGAGTATATAAAAAAGACTCTAAATAAAACTACAAATATATGTAATTTATTATATTTATTCATAAACTTATGCATGAGTAACACCAAAACTTTCTTATAAGGGTATAAAAAATAATTTTTCTTTTTGTTTCTATTTCTTTACATAATTTTTTTCTCTTAATTTTAAAATTTATCATTTATTCTATTTCTTTAATAAAAAAATCTTAAATTAAAAAAGCAGCAAACAAAAATTAGCCAAATTCTCAAATTTTTTTTATTAATTTTAATTATAAAAAAAAAAAAAAATAAAATTTGAGTATTTACTATTTTTTGTTAACTTTTTTAATTTAATTTTTTTTTATTAAAAAATATGGAATAAAATTTGATCATTTTACATTTTTTTTAGTTTTCTTATTTTTTTTTATTATTTTTTTATTATTATTTTTTTTATTTATTATTTATTATTTTTTTTTTTGTTTATTATTTATTATTTATTTTTTTTTATTTTTTTTTATTTTTTTTATTTATTATTATTTTTTTTTATTTATTATTTATTTTTAGTTTTTAATTTAATTTAATTTTTTTTTAATTTAATTAATGTTTTTTCTAAATTTAATTAATTAATTATTATTATTTATTTTATTTTATTTTTTTTTTACTTTTTTTTCCAAATTTAATTTTTTATTTTTTTTATTATTTATTTATTATTATTTTTTTTTTTAATTTTTTTGGTAAAAAAAAAAACAACTAACCACTTCTATGATTGCACCAAGCCTAAAAAATATGGCAACAGCAAAAATAAGACATAAATGTAATTTTTGTACTAACATTATTTACAAGTATGTGTACACATACACAGGTATATAGCATGTGGGGTATATATTGCCAAAACAGTACACATATAAACAATGAACTATATTAATTGTTTAAAATAAATTATTTTTTTCAACACACGCATTCATTATGTGTTAGTGTTAAAGTAATTTTCGCTTTATACTAGCTTATTCGCAAAAATCAATTAATAATAATTAACTGAATTTCGTACTAGTACTAGTGTTTTAAGAGACGCGTTGTCGAAACAAAGGAGCAAACAAAGTTAAACAAGAAAGCACAGTGTTAGCACACTGTGCAACGCAAATGTGAAATGAAAAAAAAACACGAAAAATATAAGCAAAACAAAAAATTAAAATATGCAAGTACATACACAACCAATATGTGAAACTAATTAATAATAAATAAAACACAACAATAATAAAGAAATAACTAGACATTTAGCTTATAATTATTGTGATGTAGTTTTTAAATGGTTATACACATACAAACAAACATATAAAGTATATATATGATATGGTAAATACAAATTACGTTAAAGATACACATACAAACAAATTAATATTAATAATATGCATAAGCAACCACAAACTTATATATAGACATACATACATATATAATAAATATATATACATATATATATATATATAAATTACTTAGATACAAAAACTTTATATACATTTTTATTGAAATAAATTTAGTGTTAGTGCAACTCTTATACAAACACAAAACAAAAAAACAAGCGAAAAAATATTTCTACCTAACCTACATATAAATAACAAAATGCAAATTAAGCAAACATAAAATACTTACAACTCACCACTTGATGAAAATTTGAAACTTTGCAAACATATAAAATGCATATACAAAACTAATAGTTTAGCATTTATATTCTACTAAACTTATTTGTTTCTAACTGTGTGTAAGCATTAGACGCACCGGGCTGTGGGCAGCGCAAATGCGGCGGTGAGCGTTTATTTAACTGAAAATTTAAATATTTTTTAATGCTGGCGCGAGGGATTAAGAGACGCTGGGCGACGGTTGGGTTTACGTTAGCGGAACAGACGCCGATTTTTAGCCGGCCAAGAACTGTCAAACCGGCAGTATCCTTTAAATAACTGAAGGAATGCTTTTTTGTTACTACAACAGACGCTGGACGAATAGGCGCTGCTTTCTCAGCTTTCACATCATGCCTTTTACAATTTTGTGTTGACGGTTTGATTTGTGTGCACTTACTGCATGCAAAAATGCAACAGCTGATTGGAATTCAAGCGCTGATTGCAATAACATGCTTGAAGTGGTAGTTTGACAAAAGTTTTTTGTTTGAAAGGAGCGTCAAATTAGGCCAGCTGACTTTTTTGGAGTGAATAAATATTATATATATAAGTTCAAATTATCCATGCTATTGGTGACTAGTGTTTTGCGAGAACCTCAGCGCGTAATTTATTTAACAACACAGCTCTTTTTTTTTCGTTTGCATATATGCGGTGCACAGTTCGGTGCGTATTCAACTAATCTAAATTTAAATTAATGTTTATGTAAAATATGGACTTATAAGATGAAAAACAAATAACACTAAAACGCAAAAGGAATAGGGAATCATTACAAATGTAACTAAAATTTGAATTTACTTGTAGTTATAATTGAAAAGTAGGGTTATGCGTACATTAATGCAAAAAAGAAAAACAAATAAATATAGCAAACAAATAAATTTTATGTAATTAAATGTGTTGTGAATGACCTTGTGTTAAACTGCTACAGCTCCGACGCTGATGCATTTGTGTAAACGCGTTGCAGCCAGTTGGCGGGCGCAAACGTTTTTATAGGCTGTCATTTCCACTAAAATATTACACGATTAAATATTGAAGCAAAAGCAAAATCTTTTATAGCTGTTTAAAGTAGTAGTACGTAACAAGTAACGGCGCATAATTGCGTTTCCAAATACTATATTTCACTATTACAAAACAAGCTGCGTGAATTTAGTTTTACACACAATTTTGATGTTTACGGGGCAACAGTTTTGAAGTTCCCGCTCCACTTTTAATGGTAGTTTTGTAAAGTTTTCAATTGAATTTTTTTCTTTCCTAATGCAAGCATTAGGCTTGCACCAGCATCGTATTGAAGCAGACGAAGACACCAAAAATAACAAAGCGCTGCAATTGAAAAAAATATCTAAAATAATTTAAGTAAAAAAAGTAGAACAAAAATAAAAAACAATGAGTTTCCGCTTTATAATATGTCATAAATGTTTTTTACGAACTCTAGCTAATTAAGATAATGTTAGCACTAAATAACACAAATTAAACGCTATAAAAACATATTTAAAACTTTTTGTGTGCAAAAAATAAATTCAATTTGGTTTACGCGAGAAGTTGAAATGCGTCTAAATTAACAAATACATTACATACATACATTAGTAGAAAATCTGTAGTTTGTATAAAATGTGCGTAATTTTACACTAACGCAATCTATTTGAGGTTAAAATGTAGTCAAGCGAATTTCAAAATTCAATTTTTTATGGTTGAAGTTAATTATTGCTTTGCACATTGTATATATATTTACATTAAAATTGCGATTTTTTTCTTTTGGATTATACTTTATTTGTATTATTTATTTTGAATTATTAGCAAATATTAGCCTTGAAACTTCTCAGTGTATGTCCACAGCGCGGTAAGAAGCAAGCATAAAATTAAATGCAACAATTTTTCTGTAAAAACATGTGTGTATGTGAAAGCAAGCTGTTATACATATATAAAAAAATAATATACATATATAAAAAAAATATATTTTAATAAATAATATGTTTTAATAATATTTAATTTTTTTTTGTAAAAAAATAAAAAATTGATTTTTTATAATTATTTTCATAAAATTATTTTTTTTAATAAAATCAGATTTTTTTTATAAAATTATTTTTTTATAAAATTATTATTTTTTAATTAAATAAAAATTAAATTAAATTTTATAAAAAAAAACAATTTAAATTAAAAATATAATAAAATTAATATTTTTATAAAATTTATTCTTTTTAAATATTTTTTTTTTATAAATTGTATTTTCTTTGTATAAATTGAATTTATTTTGTAAAAAAATATTTTTTTATATTTTTTTTAAATATTTTTATTTTTATAAATTGTATTTCCTTTATATAAATTGAATTTATTAGGTAAAAAAAAAATTTTTTTTTATATTTTTTTAATTTTTTTTTAATTTTTATTAAAGTTTTTTTAATTTTTATTTATTTTTTTTTTTAATTTTTTTTTATTTTTATTTATTTTTTTTTTAATTTTTATTTATTTTTTTTTAATTTTTATGTAACAACTTTGTTTATCATTATAAATAATAAATTTGTAAATTAAAATATAGTTGGTAGAAAAGAAAACAAAAAAGTTTAAACAACACATTTTTTCAATTTTTTTTAATAAAATTAATTTTTTTTTAATTTTTTTGTAATAAAATTAACTTTTTTTATTATAAATAATATTGTATATTAAAATATAATTTGCTAAAAAGTAGACTTTAGAAAAACATATTTAAAATAATTAAAGCAAACGTTCGAAACAAAGTATATATCGATATCTAAACACAATATAGTAATTTAATTATTTTCATGTTACATAAAACAAATTAAAGCAATTTGATGTTAAGCCAATCTATTATTACTATTTTTCTTATTATTATCATTAACTGTAGCATGTAGTGCGCTTTTGATATTTGTATACTACTATGTTTATATAACTATAATTACATTAATTATCTATTATTGCTTATGTACTATATAAATATATACATACATGTATACCATTACAACTACAAAGTTAAAAATTCGTGAAAACTATAATTACACTATTTTACAAATAATTTTCTATTTTTTAATCGAACCACTACCACTCATACAAATATATACATATGTTAAACAAAAAATATTGTCTAATGAATTCTAATGGAATATGTTTACTTTATATCACAATTACTGCATATGCAAATATAATATAATATGATATATAAACTTACATACATAACTATGTGTACACATACATTTAACACTATTTTAATAATTACTGGAAAAAAAGTTACGAAAAAAATGCAAAACAAAAATAATATTCAACTAAAATATTAAATATATGATTTAAATGCAGCAAATTTAAATTAATTCTTTGTTTTATTTTCAAGAATTTTAGTTTGTGGATTTTAATTTCAGTTTGTTTTGAAATTTTGGTTTTTCGTGTGAAGTCTTAACATAACTTTCTTTGTGATAACAACGTAGTGAGTATAAAAAGGTGCGTTGCTGCAATCCAAAATTGTGAATTTTAGTTGGTGAATCGCTTAAAATCTTTTATCACCAAATTTAAGCCGTACTTCAATCATCTTTGGTATGAAATAGAAAAGCTTCTTATAAACATTCACCAAAAACAGAGCGAACATTGACAAAACCGGGGGTGTTGTGAAATCCAAGACAGAATTGCTTAGCTGTCAGAATTGCAAACCAATTCTGATTTTAAATGGTGTCACAGAATCGTTCATTTTTTTGGTTTGCTCTACCAACGATTTTATAAAATTTAACTGCACCTTTAAATAAAATCGGAAATGTTTTTTTATTGCATTCGATTGTTGGAATCTTATAGGATTTTTAGTAACTTTCAAAGTCACACAAAGACTCTAGAGGTTCAGATTACAAAGGAATTACAAACAGGTTGTAAAAAGATGCTGCCTCAGAACTCTTCATGGTCTAAAGGTGAAATCGCGATGCGATAACAATGGCAAAATAAATAAAAGCACTATTTCTTGATGTGGGAGGTTCTAAAAAAAATAGTTACTTTCTGTATTTCTTGATTTGGGAGATTCTGAGAAAGCGAAGATTCGTTTTCTAACTTATCAAGCTGAAGTCATTGAATAGAGAGCGACGATAAATTTTCCACATTAGTTAAAATAAATAAACTATTTTTTAAACACGACTGCATACATATTTCGGGTTGCAAATAATGGGTAAAAGTTAAAAATCAATTAAATTTTTTTAGTTTTTAGTCTCGTAAGACGTATTAAAAACTATTTTAAAAATTTTTAATCCCAAATACGTTTTTTGGCGACGACGATATACGTATTCAGGGTTACATTTATTGCACAAAAAATTGAATTAAAATTTAAATATATATTTTTTTATTATGTAAACCTAAGAATCGCATAAAATATGATTTTTCGAATTTCTAGTCTCAAATACTATCAAATACCGGATTAAAAAAAGTTAATTTCAATTTTGAAATTAAAATTTTTTTTTAAATTAAAAAAAAAAAATAAAATATTTCAATAAAATTTTTTTTTTATTAAAATAAAATATTTCAATAAAATTTTTTTTTATTAAAATAAAATATTTCAATAAAAAAAATTTTCTTTTTTGGAATTAAATATTTTTTGATTTTACATTTTTTCTCGTTTGCTTTCTATACATTTTGGACCAGAATTCGCACAGAGCTATCATCTTTAATATTCTCTAGTGGTCGGCAGACTTATACTTTATAAATTTTATATTTTATCAATTTTTACTTGGGATTTCGGAATTAAAAATTAAATGTTCAATTGAGTCTCCATTTTTTTTTATTAAAAGTTGAAAATTTATATTTTAGTTAGAAAATCGAATTTTTCTTCCAAAATTATTGAATTAAAAAATACGCAACCCTATAATACATATGTACGTACGTATGTGTGAATTTTGGGACTACGAATTATATTGTGTAATACCCTTTATGTATTACAACTTAAATTTTCAATTTAATAATAATACAAATTTTGGAGATTTTTTGAATATCAAATTTGCATTTTTAAAGCCGAAATTTTTAATTTTTCCGATAAAAATAAAAGTTTTAGTTTTATTAACGAAATTTTTCTATCTTTCGAATTTTTTTTTTGATTAAAAACTGAAAATTAATTTTTTAGTTAAAAAACGGCATGTAAAATTGAGAATCGATTTTTTGTTTAAAAATTTTCAAATAAAAAATACGCAGCCCTATGAATACATATGTATGTATGTATGTACACATGTCCGTATTATGGGTTTAAGAATTAAAATGATTAAAAATCTGATTTTCATTTTTAATAACGAATTTTTTTAATATATTCAAAATGTTCTGCATTAAAAATTAAATTTTTAGTTTTTAATCACGAAATTTGCCTATTTTTCCCAAATGTTTTGCATTAAAAATTGAAAATATATTTTTTAGCTAAAAATTGGAATTAAATTAAAAATCTACTTTTTAATATAATATATTTTAATAAAAAAAATCACAGCCTTGTACGTACATTTTGTGTAAACATTTGATATTAAAATATGAGAAATCTAGATGCGTAACATTTCTACTCAATAATATTTTTACATTTTATTTCATTATTATTATTTTCATATTTTATTTTTTTTATTCTTAATTTTTTTTATTATTTTTTTAAATTTTGTTACTATTTTTTTATATTGTTATTTTTTTTTATTTTTTTCCAGTAAAAGCTATAAATAAAATTATAAATTATTGTAAAATAAAAACTAAAGATTGCTAGCTATTAAAATTTATCGATATATGTAAACACGACATTTTTGTTCATCGACAAGTGATTGCATCGTGATGTCATGGAAATGTCAAATCGTAATTTATAATACTGGCATAAATGTGTAGTTCGTAAAAACCAATAAAAATATTTCACTAAATGTTTATCCCACCAAGCAACAACAACTAGAGCAACCAAAATTATGAAAGCATAACAAAATCAAAATACAAATAAACACTGAAATAAAATATAAATAAAGAAATAAGAAGATAGCAAAACACTGTTGCGACAATTTGCAATCCCAGCTTTATTAAATTAAAATAAAAACAAAAAACACGACAATTAAATAGTAATTCAAATATGTATGTAATATTTGACACAATGCCAATATTTTTTAAGCAAAAAAGTAACAACTTAACAATAACAACAACTACAAAGATTATATACTTACATATAGCCAAAAGACACAGATTTATGAGCTTCAACTGATTAATTTCCACGCTTCAAATGTGTTTCACACCGCGATTTTATGCATTTACCGGTAAATATTGTAAACACAATGAAAACATACAACAACGGGTTTGTGCATTCATACGCAAATATGCGCATGTAGGCGCGTGTGTGTGCAAAACAAAACAAAGAAGATTTAATAAAAAGAAGCCAACACCAAATAGTTTATGAAATTGCTTAAAGAATATTTATATGGCGCAAACGCCGTTTTAGCAACAAAAAAAACCAAAACCAAAATCAAATCAAACAAAAACACTAACAACATAAAGCAGTTACAACTTATACAAAGCAACAAAAATGCAAGAGCCAAAAATATAAATGTATGCATATTTCAAAATCAACTTTAAGCGAAAACATATAGCAATAGCGCACTCTAAGTTAGATGTAACGGTAAATTAAAACCAAAAAAGCACACACAAAAGTATATAGGAATGTAAAAGAACACTTAACGCCTAAATTATTAATAAAAAAACACGTACAATACAAAGGAGTTTGAAATTTCTGCGGCACTTGGCGAATAGTTAGATACAGTTATGTGCAAGATTGATGTACTACCCGTCCAAATAAAATTTGATTTTAACGAAATGAAATTTCCGGCGAAACAAAAGCAAGTATAAACAACAAAAGAAAAAAATATCTAAATTAATTTAATGCAAATTAAAGAGACATTTAAAGTAGCGTTTGAATTAAGAAATTTGAAATTTAATGCACTATATTGCAATATTTATTGTGACTGCTAATACGAGTTGTAAATACTAGTTTATGTGCCATGTATGTCTGTATGTATGTATGTATGTACATATGTGTTTTATTACGATGGCAGCATGTGATTTGAAGTATAAAGCAGGAAGTTAGCATATTTATATTTCAAATTTCCTTCGAACATAACAGCGTAGATATTTGAAATCGCTGGACTTTTTCCTTTAAAGCCAGAGGCAAGAAAATACATCTATTTAAATTTTTTTTGCCAGTAAATTATGTTATTTTATAAAAGTAAAAACATGGCGTCATTAAATAAGGTTCCGACTTGACAGAAATTAAAAAATAATTTTAATAGTAATGGCTCTTTTGCGTAGATTCTGTACTAACCGAAACTTCTTGACAAGAAAATAGTTCTATTATTAGATATTCTAGTGTCTGATCCAAGCTTTTGATTTAAATTAACAAAATGGCGGCCTCAGAAAATTAAAAAAAAAAATCGAAATTAAAAAAGAATAAAAAAAAACTCGGTGCAATTCACAAAGAACTTGGTTTTGATCGGTCAATTTGAATGGCAGCAATATACTATAATGGTATTGACTCTGTTCAACATGTTGGTCATTTCTTCTTTACTGCCGGAGCCGAGATGCTGGTCATTTATATAACTATATAATAAATTATATAACCCATATCGAAGTTCCCTACTTTTTTACAAAGAAACAAAAAACAGAAACTTCAAACGTATACGTAATGTGCAATGTTTATTATTATTCGAAAGAACACTCTTTGGCATTTATTTCTTGAAGATTATCTATTTAAAATGTTGACCGCGGCTACTTTTCATATGGGCCATCCGTTGAGTCCAATTTTCGATGACTCGTTCGGTTAGTTCAACTGGTAATTAGCGAATAACACGCGTGATGTTTTGCTCTAAGACAAGAAACGTTTCGGGATTGGCCGCATAGACTTTAGACTTTACATACCCACACAGATAAGTCTAAATCGTGATATCACACGATTTTGGTGGCCAATTGACCGACCCAAAAAGTGAAATTTTCTGTTTGCCAAAGTGTTTTCTCGATAAATCCATTGATTAATGCGATGTGTGGGAAGTGGCGTCATCTCGTTAAAACCAAACGATATCGCGAGTTTCTATTTCAGGCAACAAATAGTCGGTTGTCACGCCGCGATAACGGTCGTCATTGACAGTTACGTTGTCAACGGCATCATTTTTGAATCAATAAGGACCGATGATTCTACCGGCTTACAAACCACATCAAACTGTCGTTTTTTCTGAATGAAATATCAGTTGTTGAATCTCTCCAATGTGGCAATTTTGCTTGATTGAGCCAGAAATGGGCCCCATCGCTGAATATAAATTGGTTAGAGAACGTTGGATCTTTTTGGGTCTTTTCAAGAGCACATAGAGCAAAGCGATATCGATTCGGAAGATCGAGCGGCTTCAGTTGTATGCTTTCAACTAAAGAAGTCTTTCTATACGTTAGTCCGAGTTGCTGCGAATCGACTCTCCACGGAACAGTTTGTGTACACTCTCAGCTACGGTCACTATATTTTCATCACTGCGTACTGGATATGTTCTTTGTAAACGTTGTTCAGGCGTAAGTCTTTGCATGATGAAATGCCAAATAATATTGAATAAAAATTGCATGACAGCTTGGCACGACTCACGCGTGATTTGATGGACTCAGCTCATCACGCTGATCATATACCTACATATATGACAGGTGATCCATATAGGTACATATATGATCAGCGTCATGATCTGAGTCCATTTAGCCATGTCCGTCTGTCTGAAATTTCGAAAACGTACTTTTTTCACCACGAAGCTGCTCATCTGATCACTATAGCGTATAGTTTCGATACAAACAGAGCGATAGAAATTAAGTGCTTGCATGGAAAACCTTTTTATTTGACGATATAGTATCTTCAAGAAATTTTACATGAATTATTATATCTCCAAAGAAGTTTTCCAGATTTTTTTGATTGAGAAAATTCTACTTGAAACAATTTAAATCTAATAAGATAATTTTTTCGCTGTCAAAAAGCAGCCGATTTGTGATTTTTTGCATTTCTGAGGTATTTATTTGGAATCAACTCCCAAGCTCGAATTCTTTAAATTTTTTTACATCAAACTATATGATTTTAAAAAGCATCAACTCGTTGATTTTTGGTTATCAAATAGTTTTGATTTAAATTTTTACTGCATAAAAAAGGCATACATACATACATACATACATGTGTACTGTATTTATCTGTGTATTTGCGTCTGTAAGGTTTAACATTTTTGTATTGAAACTCTTAGGCTTAAGCTAACATACATACAAACGAGTAAATATGTAGATAACAATTTATGTATAACAATTAAATACTTTGTAGCTGCTAACTGATTAAATAGAGCCTTATAAATATATATGTATGTACCATAAAACTTTGACAAAGGCAAACATTTGCATATAATGTTGATGTGTGAAATTCATAAGACTATAGTATCTCTCCTACCTATTAATTAGTAAACAAAAAAAGCAAACGATATTCAAGTACTTAACATTACCTACACTAACTACATATACATACATACATAAAGAATATACAAAATGGTATAAAGATAGAAGTATATAATAATGTGCATAACAAAAACTCAATTATGGTACCTTTTCGATGATACGTGTAAGTGTGTGCGTGTAAGGCTAACACAAAGTAGCCGTTAAATAAGTTATATCAAAAAGTAATTATTCAAACAATTATTAAAAGGAGTTTAGACCACACCTACTCACATACAAATGATGCATGTAGTGTTGGTGTTTATATAAATGGACATAATATTAATACAAATATATGAATTGCTAATTGTATGAAATTAAATAGACACACTAATGCAAATAATTAGTAATGCAAATTGATAAATGTGTATGTATTTGAATTTTTTATAGAAACACAAAACAAAAAAAATTAAATTTTATTACAACTAAAATTAAAAAAAAAAGTATTTATTAAAAAAATTAAGAAATTTATTTATTAAAAAATAAAGAAATTTATTTATTAAAAAAATAATAAATTTATTTATCAACACAAATAATTAACCAACGCGGAAGCAAGTATGTATGCACGCATATAATGCTTTTCAGTGTGGTAGTAAGCCATTGCATTGTAGAACAAATCAAGTATCGGCAATGACAAACAACATTAAATTTGAATAATTAGTAATAACGTATATTACATATGCATGTATATTCGGAGTATAAAGAGAAAAATATTTTTATATGTCAACAAAAATTTCTTAGATTATAAACTAGCTACTTATTGTATGTACAAATCAATTATATATGTATGTATGTAATGAAATTGGTTATAATAAAGTAATTACTAAATTAATGAATTACAAATGTGTGTTTCCGCATAGAAAAATGTGAAATTTCTAAATAATTGTAAAATATGAGTACATTTAGTGAAATAACGGCATAGCTTTAGCATAACGTGGCAAATTACATAACAAATATAACTATGTAAATATAAATAAATATTTTTTGCAAGTAGCTTAAATTCAAATAATTTCTAATTACAATATAATATACAAATTATTTATATAACTACTCATATAGACTTGTAAACCAAGCATAGTATATGTATGTACAGCTTGAGAAATGCGGTAGCGCAGTCTATGTATGTATGTAAGTCAAGGAAGTCAAATTAATTTATATCGAAATGTGTAATACATATTTATGTCAAGCCTTTCAGAGATTCACTTAGATTTTGCTTTACTTAAATATAAAGGGTGATCCATTTCGAGGTTTTTTTTTAAAGAAAAATCAGAAATTCCAAATTCAATGGATAATGCTTCTCATAATTCGAAAGAACATTCATTGGCATTTACTTTTTGAAGATTATCTTAGCTGCGGCTACGTCTCAGATGGTCCATCCATTGAGTCCAATTTTCGATGACTCGTTTGAGCATTTCGACTGTTAACTGGCGAATGATACGCGTGATGTTTTGCTCAAAGGTCTGAATCGAAACGGAATTGTCCGCATGGACTTTACATATCCCCACAGGAAAAAGTCAAACGGTCACACGATCTTGATGGCCAATCGACCAGCCCAAAACGTGAAATTATCTGCTCACCGAAGTATTAACGGGTGATTTTTTTGAGGTTAGGATTTTCATGCAGTAGTATTTGACAGATCACGTGGGATGTCAGACATGGTGTTAAAGAGAAAGATGCTCAGTATGCTTTGACATTTCATCATGAATAGACTTACTAACGAGCAACGCTTGCAAATCATTGAATTTTATTACCAAAATCAGTGTTCGGTTCGAAATGTGTTTCGCGTCCGTGTCCGATGAGCGATGAGGCTCATTTCTGGTTGAATGGCTACGTAAATAAGCAAAATTGCCGCATTTGGGGTGAAGAGCAACCAGAAGCCGTTCAAGAACTGCCCATGCATCCCGAAAAATGCACTGTTTGGTGTGGTTTGTACGCTGGTGGAATCATTGGACCGTATTTTTTCAAAGATGCTGTTGGACGCAACGTTACGGTGAATGGCGATCGCTATCGTTCGATGCTAACAAACTTTTTGTTGCCAAAAATGGAAGAACTGAACTTGGTTGACATGTGGTTTCAACAAGATGGCGCTACATGCCACACAGCTCGCGATTCTATGGCCATTTTGAGGGAAAACTTCGGACAACAATTCATCTCAAGAAATGGACCCGTAAGTTGGCCACCAAGATCATGCGATTTAACGCCTTTAGACTATTTTTTGTGGGGCTACGTCAAGTCTAAAGTCTACAGAAATAAGCCAGCAACTATTCCAGCTTTGGAAGACAACATTTCCGAAGAAATTCGGGCTATTCCGGCCGAAATGCTCGAAAAAGTTGCCCAAAATTGGACTTTCCGAATGGACCACCTAAGACGCAGCCGCGGTCAACATTTAAATGAAATTATCTTCAAAAAGTAAATGTCATGAACCAATCTAACGTTTCAAATAAAGAACCGATGAGATTTTGCAAATTTTATGCGTTTTTTTTTTAAAAAAGTTATCAAGCTCTTAAAAAATCACCCTTTATTTCATTAATTCCATTGATTGATGCAATGTGTAGGTAGATAACAATCTTGTTGAAACCAAATGTTGCTGAGAACACGAGCTTCAATTTCAGATATGAAATATTCGCTTATCATGGTGCGATAACGGTCGCCATTGACGGTTACGTTCTCACCGGCATAATTTTTGAAGAAATTTGTATCGATGATTCCATCGGCCCACAAACCAACCAAAACGTTGTTTTTTCTAGATAAAAAGGCAGCTCTTGAATTTTTCTGGAGGGTTTTCATACCCATTGAGCCAGAAATAGGCTTCGTCGCTGAGCAAATTTTGGCTCGAATAGCTCGGAATTCTTGGAACCTTTTAAAAACACAAAGCGAAGCAATGTTGCTTGGGGAGGTCAAGAGACTTCAGTTTTTGCACAAGCTGTCCTTTGTAAGCTTTCAACTTAAGATCTCGACATAAAATACGTTGCTGCGAACGACGCGAACGAACGCCGATTCGACTCTCCACTGTCTTCGTGTACACTCTCAGCCCAAGACGGGTATTGGTGTTGCGAATTATACGCTCATACTATTTCAGGAACGTGAATTTTAATGGAATAAGCCATGAAAAAATGCCAAACAATATTTAATAAAAATAACATGACAGCTTGACACGACTCACGCGTGATCTGTCAAAGAAAGGCTATTGAAAAATGTACCTCTACTGGGATCAACTTAAGGTTTGATCAGCAGTCGTCTGTGAGTTAGGTTTGGTTAACTTAACCAAGCCTACTTCATTCTGTAAAGAAGCTTTGGCATATGGCTACTAACCAGCCATTCTGGAAACGGCCTAATATATCATTAAAATCAAGCTTTTTTAGAGGATTCTAGAGGAGGCCACGCCACAGCTTATCAAAAGTTTCTTTCAATAAATTGCTTCTTTCGTTGGCTTACCGTACTGCCGGCTTGTTGTGGACGACATCAACATCCTCCAATTCAGGCACGGAAAAGTCATTAATCATGGCTCCATAGATTTTCCCATTGACTGCAATATTATGGCCGGCTTCCTTTTTGAAGATATATGGACCAAAGATTTCCATGCCCATAGAGTGCACCAAGCATGTATTTTTGCAAATGTAACGGCATCTAAACAATGGCTTGTGGGTTATCATCAAATCAAATGCGTGAATTTCGTTTATCAACGTACCCATTTCAGAACAAGAGAGCTTCATCGCTTATCAAAATTTTTTTGTGTAGGTCAACGGACACTGTCTCGTTGTGGGTCCATTTACCGACCTTTTAATGCGTTCGACTTCAATTCTTCCACGAGTATTATTTTGTAAATCCGCAAATCAAAATCGTTTCGCAAAATCTTCCATGTAGTGAATGGGCACTGCTGCAATTTTTCGACGCCATTGTTGTTATTCAATTGTTTGACTTCTTCGATACTCTGATCCGCAGTAGCAATATCCTCTTCGGTGCGTACTGTTCGACAACCCTGAAGATGTGCATTATCCACTAGACTGGCGCAAACCGAGCCATGGTTGCTTGAATTACCGTTTCTGCAGGGCGATTTCGTCGATCGAATATGGAACGAACCATTATTTCGATAATAAATAGGCAAAATTTGCAAACGTTGCTCTGGAGTAAGTTTGTGGATTATGAAATGGCAAGTAACATTGAATATAAATTAGTTATTCCAAGAAGACCATAAATGTCTGTGGATTCAAGAGTGCTGTCAGATTCTAGTTTTGCACTAAAGTTAGATATATTCAATTACATTATGGGTTAATATATGTCTAATATATGTCTCTAAGTAAGGCCAGCTATGTCATTTGCTAAAATGGAAGCAACACTCATCATTTGCGATGCAGACCTAGTTACTTAGTGATAACTCTGCCTCAGTTCACTCATAACCTGATTTTCCTTTCATTCGAACGATCCTCTGAGACTTGGCTAATTCTATCATTTTGTTACTATATACTAAATACAGTTGAACTTCCCTAACTTGAATCACTATATTCCACAAAAAACTTCGAGCTAGAGAAACATCGAGTTATGGAAGAAAATTTTTATGAAATTTGACTTCTATTTCAATTGAAGAGTTGGAGTTATGGAGAACTTCGCGTTATAGAAGTTCGAGTTATGGAAGTTCAACTGTATTAAAGAAGGTACTTAAGGCTTACTTACCGTGTATGATTATTAAAACTTATAGTTGATAGCAGACAAATTGAAGCTGGCAAAATATGGACACCAAGAATTAATAAAAAAATATAATTAAATATAATAAAGCGCTGTTTATAAATGTTAAAAGCTACTAAATTGGTTTCTGCATCCACTCCAAACCACCAAATGTATTGTAATGAAAAAAGCGAACAAAATTACAAAAAAAAGCAAAAAAAAAAAGATGTATTGAATTATGAAATATAAATACCCACAAATAGACTTGCACGCCTAGCAAATAAATAACGAATAAAAAATAAATTAATTAACGTGAAGCAAAAAGTAGAATACTCTTACGATTTCTTTTATAGCGAAATCAAAATCCTTAGGTAAAACAACGAAATTAAAAATAAAAAACAAAAAACAAGCAAATCTATTTGAAGCGGGAACATTGGAGATTTTGTACATTGCCTGGTATCCCTTGTGTCCCAACTAAAAACAAACTATAATCACAATATTACTTGTGACTTAAAGCATTTTTGTTTTGCATTTCTATTTTGCCGAGTAAAATGTTGCTACGAAGGTAAATGCTTGTACTATCCTATGCCTTTTATTAAATTGTAAGAAAAAGTTATTTTCGGTATAATTTCGGGAAAATTCTGACACTCTCCATGAATGTGGGTAATTTGCACGATCCAGCATGCCCAAAAAGAAATGTTTGCGGTACTCTTTTTGGAAAAATAAGACCAAGAACGCGTTTCACACTCAAAATATCCACCAAAATCATTAGAACGGGCTCGCGGGAGATGTCGAGCTCTCTTGCCATCTCTCTAACACATGTCTGAAGATTTTCAAGCACCACATCCTTCACTTTTTTAATACTTTCATCAGTTGAAGTGGTCGAAGGTCGTCCAGAGCGCCGTATTATACTTAGTACCTTCCCCTGTAAGAACTTTTGTAGAAGTTAGCTTATGTTCATCCCACAATTCGTCCTTTTGTCCATCTGTGTCAAACTCTGAGAAATTTCGAAGTAGCTTAACGCTTTTACCGTAGTATTATCACTCAAAATATAGCTTCTTATTATTCGGGTTATTTAAGAAACAATTGATTGGCAGTTCTCGTCGTTTTAGGAAGCTTAACGTCAGCACCAGAAGTGCCACCTACAACCGAATATTGACCTAGGTTAGGTTAGGTTAATCTGGTTGGCCAATAAACCACGCATAGACCAGTTCTGGTCCTTTCTGATGGAGTTCAGGTTTAAGAGGAGTAGTCATCCTTTATGATAGCTGCGATTGACACGACACTCCTCCTACCTCCACCAGTGTATCATACCGTGGGGATCCCAGATGCTTACAGTCTTGCCAATGCGAGACAAGTGCGCAAGAGACGCCCCATTGTTTTCCTGGTGCCCTGCTCTAGACATTTCCTACAGTCTTCTCGATCTGTCGGCTCCATTCTGCGGGCTGTTGTCGCAACCAGACAGTGACCAGTATTCCGATCATGTTTCTACAGTCTCTTCTAACAAGTTTCAGAAAGAATTTCGGTACTTCCGATCTATCGTTTTGCACATGACTTTTGCAGTTTTGCACCCAGGTAGCTAGTTCCATTGCGTTTTGATTATCTGTACTATGCTTCTATCCAGATTTTCGTATAGAGAATTGAGAAATGAGATTACCAATGTGGATCACGTTTTCGAGAGTTAGCCGTACACCATTTCATTGCCCTCGATGTCTTTATGGCCTGGCACCCAGTAGATGTGAAGTTGCTTGATTCTGACAACACTTTTCACAACTGCCCTGCTTCACAAAACATTTCTGGCCGATATGCGATACGAGGTTACTGCCTTGATTGCTGCTGGCTGTCTACGTAGATGTTTACTTTGGAATTTCCTGCAGATGCATTAGAGGTCAACTCCGCGTCTTTCGCTATAGCAAGGACCTCAGCTTGAAGTATGTATATTGCAATGGTCCGGGAGCTGAAAAGGCTACCTTATGCTTAACTCTGGACAGCATATTCCTGCACCAAACACACCGTCAATTCTCGAGCCCTCGACCTATTGACGATAGAGCAAACTTTCGAAGGCGGCTTTGCCCTGATATATTTTGTGGAAGAGCGTCTTTAGCCCATTTATCTACAATCCAATTATTGATAATCTAGAATCTCTCGAGCGAAAGCAATCGCTACCCAAAACATTGTTTTGTTAAATGAATTAAATCACTGCTTAAGTTTAATGTAAATTTCTAATGAAAGGCATTTATCATTCGGTCTAGCCGAAGGCACTTGCTTGCTTATTATTTTGCTTGTGCACTCTAACCTTAAGAACTTCAAAGTGCTGGCAAAGCCTTTGTCACAAATCCAGCATAGCAATTGTATTCGTAAAATTGCACTCCTGAATGTCCTACATACTTGGTGTCCTATTTATATGAAATTTAAGAGATTTCACTAAAAAACGCTAACAAAAAAAAAAAAAAAAAAATTATAAAAAATATTCAAAAATAATTTATGCGATTTATGCATGTGTCAGAGTATGTAAGTGTGTAAGCGAAATTCGTAAACGTAGTTTCGAAGCTTTAAATATTATATTATATTATTATAAGATATGGAAAAATAGCTTTGCGTATATATATGTATGAATATGTATATAAAATTAACATTCGTAGATTTGTGTAAAAGACAAAAGTCAAGTTGCACACACAATATAAAAGTATAAAGAAATCTAAACAACAAGAATCTTAGCACACTGAGTAACGGTAAATCGTTTCGGTTTTTAATTCAAAGTTTTGAAAATTTCACTAAAGACTAAATTGCCTAGACACACTGAAATACATATGTACGTAAATGAAAAATATGCCTGCCTGTACTTTACTGAGTGTTAAAGTAATGTGCCGTTAGTTTAGCAAGTGCAGCTGGTGTTTAATTAATATTTGTAACGTTTTTTTTAACAATAAATCATATAAATTAAAACTCTGTAAAATTATGTACAGAAAATAGACAGCACAACTTGAAACTTTTAAGGATTTATGAGTATGAATATTACAAAATACTCTTTGGCATTATACGCAAAATATATTTCTATTGGGTTGCATGAGCATTAATACATAATAGCATGTTAATACGAGAACTTCTTACATTTTGATACAGTGGTTCATACAATAATTGATCAACATCGGCATAGCTTGTGGAGATTAATTTTAAATATTGAACTATGATGATCTAAATTGTTGCTATTCAAGCCAAGTTCACTAAAGGAATTTAATGGAATTTTATTCTACTGACTTTAGCGATTTTATTTATCGGCTTACCTTTTGAATTTCTTAATAAATTCCAAAAATTTTATGAGCTCTAAAGACGAATTTTCATGAAATCTTGTGGTTTATAGCGCTTTCTTCTTTCAGCCACGCGAAGTAGAAGCTCAATTCAAAAGTCCCCGACCTACCATAGTAAAACACATTTTTTCATGAGTGGTACATTGATTATAGTAACTCTCGAACTTTTCGAAACCATTTTTGTAGTACGATGTGTCTTTGCTTCCAAAATAGGCCTCAGTTTCAGCGATCACCTCTTCTTTTGACAAAAATTTCGGCCCAGCGAGCATTCTTTTGAAAACTTAGAAGAGGAAATAGTAACTGGGGATCAGATCTGGAGAATACGATGGATGCAGAAGCAATTCCAAGCCCAATTTAATGATTTTTGCCATTGTTTTCGCTGATTTATGACATTATTCATTCTCTTCTTGAAATCGTTGGTGAATAAGCCGCTTTCGAGAATATCGTACTTCAACCGGTCCAATAACGCTATGCAACAACAGTCGTTGTATTTTTACTTAAGCAACTGCCGTTAACCCATGGTGCTTAAAAACACATACAAGTACATCAATAGAATGCGTTTATCAGCGCCTCACAAAATACAAACTTTTTGCAAGTACTATTTGGTTCAATTGGTCAGGGGGAAGGGACACCTTTGTCACCTTAGTCGTGTTCGAGGCCGACCTAAAACCTCTGCCGTACTGTGGGTCCTACACGCGGCCGCAGTGTGACTTCACACTGAATTGAAATTTCAATGCCTTTAGGTTTAAACCACAGCGACTACGAATCTCCCCAAAGAACCAAACACAATAAGCAGGTTGGAGCGAACTCAAAGCGCTAACTGCTCTCCGTGCAACCAGATTTAAGTCTCTGGTCAGACCTTGCAGTTTTTGCTACTACCAGTTGAGCACTCATCAAACTCAATGGCTAGTGACGTTTTTCGTTTGAACTGCAAATATCTTTTCACTAGAAGGAATCTCATTCAAAGTCTACTCAGCTCAAGCTGAGTATTATAGCACCATTTCTGACAAGACAAGGTAAACCAAAAAGCAGGCATAGTGCATATTGGATTTTAGTCGCCTCTTTCGACAGGCACAGACAGACCTTACCGCGTGAAAATTCTACTCCCTGCCCGCTGGGGATAAACACTATGCAACAGTCGCTACTGATGGTCCTTTGGTCCGAATCATCAAAGACTTCACTTTACGGTTGTCCAATATTATTTGGGGCGTCCAATGCGTTCGCCGTTTTCGATACTCCTTTTAACACCTCTAAACTTAGCATACCAACCCTTGATGGTTGAATCTTCGGAGGCAGTGTCCGGAAACTCGTAATCAAGCTAGGTTTTTGCTTCAACTCAAAACAATATAGTTAACAAAAATATTATCAAATTCATTCAGCCGCCTTTTGAAGGTTACGGCTAACTAAAAATCATATAGATTTAAATGTCAAATCATCTGTATGTGAGGCCGGGAACTTTTCAGTTGACCTGTTATATAGTTCCTATTTAATAAAAAATTAATCCTGTTTCCAAAGTTGGCTGATTGATAGCAACGGCCATGAATTAATTTATAAAATTTTCAAATAATTTAACTAAGAGCCCGCAAGTGTTCTTTATACAAGATGTGTTCAAAAACTAACGGCAAGTTTGAAATAAAAATTTCGGGAGATGGAGAGTCGCATTCTCAAAATTATTTAAATGCCACTGAAGTACAATAAAATTTTCAGGTGTACTGAGTGCTGACTTTGTCTATAGCAGCCTTCTCGGATAGACGTGTTGTTATGAGACGTTTTGTATTTGGCGATTTTCCTTTGCCAAAAGAAATGGGTCAAAGATTTTGTTGGTCAATTTTTGGCCAAAAACAATACTTAAACAATGCCTCAGCCTACTTATTCACCAGATTTGCCTCCGTGTAACTTTTTTCTATTTCCAAAAATCCAAAAATAAAAAGAACCATAAAACGCCGTCGTTTTACAAAATGGACGAAAATTATTGAAAAAGCTATGGGCTGAACCTAAAATCGAGTTTAACAAGTGTTTCGGCGATTGGAGGAAACGTTGGCTTAATTAATGAATATATGTATATATTTTTTTCAACGGAAAATTCTCGTTATTTCACACATCGCTTAATTTATTTTTCATACAAATTTTTAATTTTCATTCCATTCCACGAAGTTTCATTTTCTTTGCTTTAAGTTACTCGAAATAATATCGGAAACTAAAAAAAAAGTAAAACTAAGCACGTCTTCAATCCCTCAAAATATACTCTAAAAATATCTCTAAAAATTTCTTCCACTGACTTCTTTCAAAAATAAAGCGAATCTCAAAAATCCGTTGTTTAACAAAATATACAAAAATTATTGAAAGTAATATGGGCTAAACCCAAAATCGAGTTCGACGATTGAAAGAAGCGTTATTGAATAATTTTTTTTTCAAACGAAAATTTGCGTTATTTTTTGAACACATCATCCAAATTATGTTTTAATAGAATATTTCCATTACCGGACAAAGATTATTTTCTTTTTGTTTTAAACTACCCGAAATTATATCGGAAACTCAAAAAAAAGTAAAAGCAGGCCAATCTTCAATTCTTCAAAGCTTTATGTTGAAAAAAAAAATGAGTTATGCCATGGCGAATTAATTAAAATATGAACCACAGTTCACACTTGTATATATACATGTATATTTACATAAGTTTGTAAGGAATTGATTTTTAAATTGATGGTAACCCTTCCCAACTAAAATTCATGCAACTGATAAAAATTCATAATGCATTCAAAAAAAAATGTACATACATACATACAAATGTGTCTAAAAATTTAATAACTTTTTTCTAATTGTCTTTCTTGAATAAATTCTGTTAGATATAAACGTATTTGTGTGCGTGTTTTAAAATTTATAAAACACTTAAGATATTATTGAAGAGTTTGAAATCAACATTTGTGAATATAAAAGTAAAAAAGATATTAAACACAAATAAATTTAACTTTATGGCTGTTCATATGATAGCATACATACATACATATATACCATATAGTGTATTGCGCAAAGTAGCAATGCGAGTAAAGCACTTTTGTATTAAATAATATAACAAAAATTAAAATGCAAAAACAAAACACTTAAAATTTAGTAATAGAAAACTACACGATTTCTAAATAATTTTAATTTACTCTACAAATTTTTAGCATTCATAAAAGTATGAAAAATATATATATTATATGAATAACGTGATTGATATAAAACAACAACAAACTATGAAAAGTAATTGCAAATTTCGATTTTTACTAAATATTTGTAATGCAAGGCGGCCATAAAATGCAAAGGCAAAAATAAAAAAAAAAAAAAAATAATAAAATATAAAAATATGGTAGAAACCGCTGCTGTTCAACTGACTTTGGCGGCAAAAATCTTTTAAATAAACAACAAAAAACATTACAAAGCAAACACAAGGATCAAACATCAAACACATTGTAGCAAATTGACAGAATAAACAAAATTGTACAGTACTAAGCAAAACTCGCTCCAATACAAATTAAAAAGTTTGTGAAATTTAGTGTCTTCACACTTTAAAGTCCTCGTATAAAATTTAAAAATAAAATTGCAACAAAACAAAAACAAATTGAGTAAAAGTCCAGCAAACAAACCGTTACTTGTATGATAGAGATTCGTTGCAAATCGCAAAGAACTCAACAGCAACACAGTAATTTTCGAAATTTATTATTCAATAAAATTTATAAAATATGTAAGTACGTAACTAGTAGTGGTTACAACTACAAAGCAAGTAAAATAACTAAATAATTTAACGGGAAATTTAAATGTGTCATTTGTATGTATGGAAAACAAATTAACTTTAATAACTGTAATGGCGAAAAAATGCAACTCAAAATGAAAAAAAAAAAAAATAATTGTCAGTTATGCAAAACAAAATGATGGATTCAGATAACTGCAAAAAATACAAAATAAAAAAAGAAGCAAAACAAATAAGAAAATGAAAAAATAAAAGCATACATGTGAAATGGAAACCCTAATACGAAAAAAAAGATTTATTGCAAGCAAAATAAAGAAAAAAACGAAACAAATTATTATAAGCAAAATATGTGTTTTACTTGTTGCAAGGAACTTACGGAGATTAATTCTTTCACTAGCGTAATAATTCATCAATTTTTACTTAGCCGCCTTCAAAGTAATCCCCATCAGATTTAATACACTTATGTTAACGATTTTTTCAGTCCTCGAAACCCTTTTCATAAGCACTTTTTGGTATGGGCTTCAGCTGTTTCAGCGAATTTTGATTTATCTCTTCGATCGACTGAAAACGGCTTCCACGAGACACGGAGCTAAAAGCGGTGCATACGGTGGTTGATCGATGGTATTCATTGCTTTTTAGGTTTTGAATTCGGTCACAGTCGTACTGTTTTTGGAAAAACTTCATCATGACGAATCGGGCAAGAACGCGTTTCATACCCAAAATATTCACCAAAATCATTCGAACGGAAACGCGAGAGATATCCCACTCTTGCCTGACGATTTTCAAGCAGCATATCAGTCATTTTTTTAATATTTTAAGAAGTTAAATAGGTCCAAGGTTGTCCGGAACGAAACACATCTTCAACGATTTCTCGATCGTCTTTTTTATGTCACAATGTACATATGTATGTTGCACAAATTATAATAATGTAAACGATTTCTCGATAAATCGTCTACCTTGTAAATCACTCTTGAGATCGATCCCTGGATTGTTAAAAAGATGCCCCAATTAAGTGGCTATACATTTATCTGAACAACTCTTTATATTTTATTCCAACAACTTTTGCTCTAAACGCGGCAACACTCTAACCAAAACTCTGCTTGCTGCACAATCCGCCAGTCCTTATATAGTAGATTGGTACGAAAACATCGCCACGCGAACATTCTGAGAACTATGAATTTCGCTGTCGGTTTACTTCCAGCAATTTACCGTCAAGTCGATGTTCTAACATCCGTTTTGTCGCAATAATTTAGTTTATCTAACGATTGTTTGTAAGACCTTAAACTAAGCGAGGAACAGAAATGATTTAGATGGTCCGAGACAAGAGTTGAATTTTTGGCTGTTTGTCCATCTGCACTCCCGTTACTGTAACTGTTATGTTCAAAACTACGCAAATAGCGATAACTCACTAAACCATGAGAACCATTCATTATGTCCATAAATATGGTACTGTGGGGATGCTGGTAGCTCGGTGTAAAGTGTCTACAATGGTCGTAGCACCACCTACTCTTGATCAATTTCATCAAATTTGGTGCATTACCCTGACACATATTTATTTTACTATGAGAAAATAGGCATAATCGGACTACAACCACATCTACCTTACAAATGAAAGAATTTTAAATTCCATTACAACTCTGCACACTGTCTTTAAGATATCGAATTGGTCGAAATTGGATCATTACTTTTCAAGACTCGGAGTGCCTAGCATTAACTTCTTTACTGAAAATATTGATCAATCTGCGAGATATCTTAATCAAATTCAGAAGAAATCCTTTCCCGACAATATAAATGGCCTGACAATGGTGGGCCCGATGTCAAAAATGGATATGGGGTATTCTACTCTAGAATTTTGAAAAATTCGATCTTTTTCATATATTTAAAGTTAGACTTTCAAAAATATGACCTTGGAAGGATTTTTCAAAATTCGACTAATTTTCGGAGATACAGCCGATTTTGTGAGGTAGCATCCGTGTTCACTAGAATTGTTTCCTAAACTTTAAACGAAACTACTTTTTTCTACACGGTACCGGCATTATCTCAAGTTCTATATAATCGATTTACTTGAAATTTTGTGTGAACCTTCTTTATAAAATCCTTTATCGTTCCTACTAGCATCGTGTCAATTATTTTGTTTTTAATATTTAAAAAAAAATTCAGGAATTTCAAAAAAAACGTAAAAATTGATTTTTATTTTCAGGCAGTCGTCATTTTTCAAAAAAAAAAAAAAAAGAAAAATTTCGTGTTACCGGACTATAACAGCATCCTTACTGATTAAGAATTTTTTTTGATTTTTTTTTTCAGACCACCAGGAGAGTCAAAACACCATAAAAAAAATGTGTAGTAAAAATATATTTTTTTTTAATTCAAAAAACTGCCCAAAATTTGATTTCTAGAGTAGAATACCCCCTTAAATCGGGTTAATACGAGGATATAAGGATTTTCTAACTTTCTGTTGACTTCATAACGCATATATCGATAAATGTGTGGGTATCTTAGAGGCCATCGTTTATAGAAGAAGTGTGGTATTGTGCTAAAAATGGATAAAATGACATTATATACAACTGATTGATAAACCGACTAATCTGTGAGTTCTAGTAAAGAAATTCAAAGTACGTCATTTCGAAAAAAAATCGGATTTATCACTCACGTAGTCCCAATTTCCATACTTCTGTCGATTTAAAGTAGGTATAGTGATATTTTTGAGATATCTTACCAAAGTTATTATATCAAAGGCGGGTGAAAGAGTTTCTTCTTTATTCGAAAAAATTCAGCCCAATAAGCATAACCTCATTAATTCTGGAGAGATTCCAGTGTCCAACCCATCGAAGTCTCAATACGACTATTCGAAGGTTAAACCCACTGAGACTGAACTTTAGTCATTAACCTTAAATATAGAGAGAGCCCCAGAGCATAAGTAATAAGACCTGCGCGACTTTCTTGACATAAGTGGAACATTTAATAATATCACCAATGGCCCAATCATCATTATAGTAGCATGAAAAGATCTACTAAGCTACAGAGAGAATGTATGACGGCGGATTGCTAAGATTAGCGCTAACAGAAAATCTTCAAAGTTGTACTTTCGTCTCTCCGTTGTCTCTTGTAGCAAATTAGATTCTTGGAAAATTTGATGGAAGAGCGCCAGAACTGGTAGCTTATGTAGACGACATAGCTATACTAATGACGAATAAGTTCCTAGCCACAACTATTAGCGTGATGAGTGGCACTTTAAATGTGCTACACCAAAGGGGAAAAACGGATAACTTAAAGTTAATTGCCGGTAAGACGGTTATGGTACTCTTTTCAAGAAGGTACAAGATCCCGTCATGGAAACTCCCAAGGCTCAATGGGAAGAGTTAACTACCAAAAAGACCCACTAAGGAAAAAAGCGTGAAAAACTAGTGGTGCTCTCTACGCTTGTAAGAAGATGTTAGGGTCAACAAGCGGTTCGCTGTTCTCTGCAAAAGGGGAACACTAAGAACCACTCCAACGGCTGCACTAGAAAGGTTACTCTACCTACCACCAATTGAAAAGTAGAAACCTCCGCAGCGAAAAATCAGCTGCAAGATTGATGGCGCTAGGTGAATTTTATACAAGAACCTTCGGACATAGCTCGATAGGCAGGGTGTCGGTAGATAAAATAGATCACATACCCTCGATATCTAGGAGCATCGCAGCTTAAGGCACCGGATGAAGTATCGGAAGTAGATATCAATGTCCCTATTAAACTTCGTAGAAAACGTTGACGTCCAGCATAATGTAAACTTCAGATCGCAGTAATAATGTAGGTCTAGGTATGGCATGACAGGCAGATAGTGTAACCAAAGTTATTCAAGATAAGTGTACAATCGTTTTGATCAACTCAAGAATTAGTCTAGCCGAATTATACTACATAGGTATGGTGATTATCGTTATTATGAACTAAAAGTCAACAATATCGGTAAAATCGTGGAAATATTCTTAAAAGCATACTTTAGTTTAATGCTAAAAGTATTTGTAATCAGTTAAAACACTTTCCTAGCCCCAATATAATTATTTTATATTTTCCAGCTTATTTTAAGTAATTTAAAGGTGATCTAACGACTGATGGCTTGAGCATACTGAAATTATAGAGGAAACACTTCTCCAAGCTGCTGAAGGGCAATGAAAGCTCAACACCAGAAACCTATTCCGCAATCGATGATGATGGAACGAAAGTTCCATTGCCCGACCATGAAGAAATTCGAATAACAATTGAAGACTGAATATCAACAAAGCGACGGGGCCGATGGATTGCCGGCCGACGATTGGAATTTAAGTGTGCTCTGCCCAATCCACAAAAACGGCGACCCCACAAATTGCTCAAAAATTGAATGAGAGATTATAGCCCACCGTCAACAAGCTGTTTGAACATTATCAGTGTGGCTTTAGGCGAAAATCAACAACTGACCTGATATTCATCATGCGTCAAATCTTGGAAATGACCCTTGAAAAAGGGATGGACACACATCATCTCATCGTCTGCCTTTATGCCGCTATGTCTAAATTTGGTATCCCCCAAAAATACGACTGTGTAAAATGACGTTGAGCAACACAAAAGGCTTCGTCAGGATCGGGAAGAACCTCTCCGCGCCGTTCCATACCAAAGAGGTTTAAGAAACAACTTAATAGAGAAGGTATAATAGTGTACAACTGCTGGTGTTCACCGATGATATTAATATCATTAGAATCAACAACCGCCCCGTTAGTTCTGTTTTCTCCAGAATCGACAAGGAAGCAAAGCAAATGGGTCTGGTGGTGAACAAGGGCAAGACAAAATATCTCCTGTCATTAAACAAACAGTCGTCGCATTTGCGTCTTGGCTCCCACGTCACAGAAAGTTGAATTTATATTGTGTTTGTTTGAAATCCACTCAACAGTCGGAAAACGTTCATTACAAAAGTAAATATCTTACAAAACGCTTCATTTCGGTTCACGTATCGATGGGATTGTGGTCTCCGCAAGGTCCATGAATCATATTGGTTTTCATCACTTCGTATAACACTGGATCTTTCTCTGCATCAGGAATTTCCGCAGAAATGATTTAATCAATTTGATCTGGTGTTACCACCATCTACCATCCAAAGAAGAATATGTGCGTGCGGCAAGCCTCTTTTTTGCATCTCAACAGAGAACATACAGCACCACATATGCCATACGTTGCTTCAAGATAAAGTCTATCAAACATCGTAGCTGTTGTTTGAGGAGTCGTGCTGTGACATCGTGACGATCGCTTGCTGATTGACCGCGATCCATAATTCCACTCGTATGCCATCGCATCTTGGGAATACTCGTTCATTTGTCTTGAACTGCCATATGTTGATGGCAAAAAGAACGCCGGCCGATATTAGCGCGACCTCTTCGTGGCTTCGTAACAAATTTTAATCTGTAATTGATCACTTTGTGTGAAACACCCATAAAGTGTTTACTGAATAATTTTCAATAATTTTTCTTTTGAATAGCCGAAATAAAGAGAGCAGGCGACCGAAAGTGAACGATTCAAATAAATTACAAATAAATCAATTGAAAAACAAAAAAATATTGTATGGAAAAAAGTAACTTTTTGGAAATGTCCAATTTTTCGACTTTTCTTCATAAAAAGTATAAGGTTTTTTTTTATTTCTAAACCTTCCCAGATCCACAGCGAACAACCTCTGAAAATTTCATCAAGATTGGTTCAGACGTTCTTGAGCCTTAGCGTTGTTAGTAACAAACATTAATTTTTACATACATGCATACATACATACATACATACATGTATAGTATACAAAAGAAAACGTTTCTATGGAAAAAGGAAAATGACTGTTTTTAGGGTTTTTCCGGCAATTATTCGAATTTTTCTCGCCGTAAAAACCATCTTTGAACTTCAACGAACATTAAAAAAAAAGAATTGGCCAAATTGGTCGAGGCGTTGTTGAGTTATGCGCTTAGCAACACATTTTGCGATTCATTTTTATATTGTAGGGAAGCCAACTATACCGTTAAAATTGTGGATATAGGCTTGGAAGCATATTTTCGTTTAATGCTGAAGTTAAATGTAAGCAATCAAACCTCTTCCTAGCCCCAGTGTGCCCATATAATTATTTTTTTTTCCTGAAGATTTTAAGCTATTCACATATATACAAGGAGCGTTCCAAAGTAAACAGGACTTTTTGAATCTAGTGCCCCATGGTGGTGCCATCTATGTATATGTCCACTGGTGCGTTGGAATCCGATATCTTTATCGATTGTCCAGTGAGAATTCCATGACAATCTATCTATGTATTGGAAGTGAAGTTATTGCGTTTTAAGTGTTAGTATGTTTGTGGTATCGGTGCGAAAATGAGCTCCGAACAAAGAGCCAACAATAAATTTTGTTTTAAAATTGGTAAAAATTTTACGGAAACGTTTCCATTGATGAAACAATTTTATGACGATGATTGCCTACCCCGTAGCAGAGTGCAAACGTGGTTTCAACGTTTTCAAAGGTATTTATGTTAGTACATAAATGACGATCGACATGTGGGCCGATCAAAATCCATGATCACCGGATATTTCATCATAACTGTGCGAGAATTCATCTAAAATCAGCCGAAATCATCATTGAAATTCATGGAAATGAAATTGAAAATCTCCAAAACATCGATTTATCGCATTTTGACCGAACATTTGGGCTACCGAAAGGTGCGTGTACGGTTTGTTCCGCACAAATTGACTGACGACCAAAAATTTCTCAGAATCCAACATTCCAAGGACATCATTAAAGAGGTCAAAAAGGACAAAAAATCACATTGTAACCATTAACCACTCCCAGTAGTCACCTGATATGGCACCGTGCGACTTCTTTCTTTTCGGAAAAATGCATTTGCCCATGAAATGAAAGCGTTATGCAGCCGTAGAGGCTTGCACCAGCATACTGGCGGCCATACCGGCCAGCGAGCCAAAACACTTGTTCGACATGCTTTTGGGCCGTGCAAAAAGCTGTATTGAGTCAGAAGGAGACTATTTTGAATAAAATAAATTCATTTTGCCGAAAAAAACATTTGTTCTATTTTTTTTAAGTCCTATTTACTTTGGAATGCACCTTGTATGTAGGTCAATTTGTGTGATTTTGTGAACTAACCGGCAGTGCTGTAGATAGTACCGATAATGACAATAAACATTATCGTTCTACCTTCCCAGGTTTACTACTAAAACAAGAGCTGTGTGTTAAAAAATAACAATTTCATTTATTAAAAAATTATCAATAAGCATTTTGGCATTTCTATTAATCGGGTCTTTCTGTGGCAGTGTATTATAATTAGTAAGTATGCAAAATATACTATTAGTTACGACATTGGGGACTTGAGGCGTGTGCTCAAGGCACCCTTTTAATGCTTTAATTGTGTGGCAAACAATTAATCCGACTTAAGTAAGTTTAAATGTTACATTTTGTTAGGAATTTAAGAATACATTCGAGTTAGGCTACAGCTTATTTTAACAACTAAGTTATTATTGATACGAAAAATTATCGATTATTATGTAAAAATCTAACACTTTCCATTGGCTGGTGCCTTCGGCCGGCAGATTTTACTGCGACCATTTGCACCGTATACTATGTTGCAGGAAAATGTGAAGTAGCCACAAGTCGATGACTTGGTGTAGTAAGTCGATTGGAAATTCTTATTTTCCTGTGGTGGATTCTTAGTATTATCCATACTGCCAGTAATCGATTTGGTCACTGTTACATAGCTGTCCGGTGTACGGTGTTTCGTGGGTGTCACCTGCTCTTCAGCACTATCTAGATCATTATCCGTGGGTTGAGATTTCACTGCCTTGGTGTGGAATTTTTCTCTACGTTAACAGTGCCACGGAAGCCACGTGGCACCATTTCTGTGGTCGATCGGAAGGGATATTTTTGTACACGTCCATTTTGATTTTGTACTAATAGATATTTATCAGGCGAATTGGGTACGGCAGCCTGTTGACTCTGAGTCGGTGAATTTTGTGTATATGTGCGATATTGTGATTGGGATTCGGGTTTGTTACCGATTTGGCTATCCAACTTTGAATTTTCATTATAGTATTCATCTTCATCATCGTATTCATCGTAAGGTTCCTCTTCCTCATCTTCGTTTAAGGTGGAATCTTCGTCCGTAACCTTGTTGGCGTTCACGACTAAAAGAAAATGGTTTGAACATACATTTATGAAAAATCTGAACGTGTGGAGATTCGACAAAAACAACTATTTGGTATTCCTCAATATTCTGCAAATATAAAACAGTTTTCATACGAGTAAATCTGATCTATCCTCAGTCTGTAAAAAACATTTTTAACTCTTTTAAAAATAGGGTTAAAACTACTGTGCAAACTTGAACATATCATATTTCTACCTAAATCAATACCTTGATAGGTTTGCTTAACTACAATGATTGGCAGTCTCTCTCTTAGCCTAGATTCAAAAAAGTCAGAGTGTGTTTCTGGATCACACACTCAAATAAAGGTGCTAAATGCTTTACGTCACGATATATACAGAAGATCATGTCAATGATTTGTCAAAACTCCACGAGTATGCGAACATACATATGTATATGTCAGATTGAGAATATGTTTGTCAAAATTTTTGTGTAACCTACTTTCTTTAACACTCTTCGAAGACTTCAACTCAAGATCTGGTAAAGCGTTGCCGTCAGCTGTCAATGCTGTTCCGCTAGGTCCACTATATACGGTGTCTACACGATCAGTTACACTAGAAATAGTTGTTTTTACTTTGGTTAGGTTATGTGTGTCTGGAAAGGGTCATTAACTTACGCATCACTATTTCCAAACTGGCTTATACTGTGGAATAGTTCGCGATTTTGTTCGCGGTAGCTTGCAACTTGTTCCTTAGTTCCGGATGCAGACTGCGCTGCACCATGATATGATACACCGAATCTGAAATTAGTTATTTGAACTTTATTTACAATGTATGTATGTATATTTGTAAGTGGAACTTACTTGGATGTGCCCTGGATCTGCGATTGACTCTGTCCTGAGTGGCTACCAGATTGAGCAGACGCTTGACCACCTCCCGTTGTTGGTGGTGCACTACCATCTTGATTGGGTCGGAAACCAATTTGAGCTTGGGATGACGTTTGGCCAGGTCCGCTGGACTGTGAATCAGCCAAGCCTCCCTTATCGTTAGCTTGTACCTTTTCGTTTATAAGGAATATAATGAGAAAGTAAATGTATCATTGCCAAACAAGTTTTTTATTTTTTCGAAATATTTAACATACCTCGCTTTGACTTTGATGGATTACACCGCCGCTTTGTGAAGATGCTTTAGTGCCTCCATCTTTCGAGTTGACTTGAACCTGAGCTTGCGACTGTGCTGCGCCACCTTGTCCTTGAGACTGACTCATTGCTCCATCACTATTTCCACTCACTTGGGCATTGGCTGAGCGATCGCTGTCAGAAGTTGAAGCGCTGGCACTGAATGTTCCAGTGGCACTATATGTTCCTGATACCTGAGTTTTGGCAGTGCCGCCATTCTTTTTGCCTTGTGCACTAGCAGCTGCTTGCCCTTCGCTGATGGAGGATTCAGCTTGGGAGAATGCATCATCGGTTCCTCCTGCGCCACTTGCTGTTATTAAGTTGCCGGGTCCTTAAATTTAATATTTTTTGATATTGTAGTTTTTGTAATTGATTTTAACATACGTTTAATTAAATAATTACCTTCTTCCTTATACTCACCCAAAGCTCCCGCGCCAGGGACGGCAGCTCCAGGATATGCTAAAGCGCTTGGTCCTACGGAAACACCACCTGGGAGGGCACCAGCACCACCAATTCCGCCGACACCAGTAGCACCAGTTCCTGGAACTCCAAGAGGTCCATATGTTCCACTGCCAGGTAATGCGCCTGGTCCATAGATATCACCTTGCTGCGCACCAGCACCATCACCACCAACTTGTCCATATGTTGACACCGTTTGTGGAACAGCGGGGTATGTTCCCGCTGGACCTGCACCTGCAGGTTGAGCACCTCCTGGTCCGTAAATAACACCAGATGCTGGTCTATAACCTCCACCAGGTTGCAGACTGCTTCCTGGTTGAGCAGCATCAGGTCCTCCTAATATTGGGCCATAACTTCCTGTTCCCTGTTGCTGATCTCCACCCAATTGTGTACCAATGCCGGGTTGTAAACCTGAACTTGGTTGAAGTCCGCCGCTTGGTTGATAACCCGTACCAGTTTGTAATCCTCCACTTGGTTGATATCCAGAACCAGGTTGATAACCTACTCCTTGTTGTAGACCAGCGTCCGGTTGATGACCTAATCCTGCACCTTGCTGTAAACCTGCCCCTGGTTGATAAACTGTTCCTGGTTGATAACCTGCTCCTGGCTGATATCCTGTTCCTGGTTGTAAGCCTGCTCCAGGTTGTTGTTCAGCTCCTGGTTGATAACCTGCTCCTGGTTGGTAACCTGCTCCTGGTTGATATCCTGCTCCTGGTTGGTAACCTGCTCCTGGTTGGTAACCTGCTCCTGGCTGATATCCTGTTCCTGGTTGTAAGCCTGCAACTAGTTGTTGTCCAGCTCCTGGTTGATAACCTGCTCCTGGCTGATATCCTGTTCCTGGTTGTAAGCCTGCACCTGGTTGTTGTCCAGCTCCTGGTTGATATCCTGCTCCTATACCTGTGCCTACTCCGGGTTGTAGTCCAGCACCTGGTTGTACACCTGCTCCTGCTTGAGGACTCACTTGTGGTTGGTAACCTACACCCGGTTGCAAACCTGAGGCAGGTTGCAAACCTGCTCCAGGTTGCAAACCTGCTCCAGGATGCAAACCTACGCCAGGTTGCAAACCTGCTCCAGGTTGCAAACCTGCACCAGGTAGCAAGCTGGCTCCTAGTTGATATCCTCCAGTCTGTTGATATCCTGCACCTGGTTGTAATTGAGCACCTTGTTGATATCCTACCCCTGGTTGATAACCAGCACCAGGTTGAGCTCCCCGACCACCAATGACATCTGGGGCATAAATTCCACCAGGTCCAGATGGAATACCAGATACTCCACTTCCAGGTTGCCAATAAGATCCAGTTGGATGAGTGCTTACATCTGGTCCAGTTGGTTGACCTCGTGTAACACCGCCAGTCGGGATACCAGCTTGACCAGATCCAGGTGCTTGACCGATTGGACTGGGGCCGTAGATTTGAGATCCCGAGGGAATACCAACTCCTGGAGCTTGCACACCACTTGGTTGAGGTCTGCCACCAGCTTGAATACCTATGGTTCCTGGGGCATAACCGATACCACTTGGTGGCCTTGATCCCGCAATAGGTCCCAAACCGGGAGAATAAGTTTGACCCGAGCTTAAATCTACACCTTGTTGAATACCACCACCAGGCCTTGAGCTAACCGTCGTACCTATACCAGGCCCATAAATACCACTGGGTGGTGCACCAACACCAACCCCACCTCCCGTTTGCGCAGGTTGACGGCCTGGTTGCGGTACATATAATCCACCAGTCTGACCGGGTTGTAAACCGCCACCAACACTTGTGTAAGTTGGCTGTCCGGTTATTTGTGGACCACCTTGTACATGTACTCCTTGTCTTTGATCAGCAGCTGATCCGACCACTCCTGCCCCGGGTTGACCAGTAGGAAGGCCAGCACTGGGAGCATACGCACCTGCATGTACAACTTGGCCACCAATTTGCTGACCAGGTCTTGCAACTCCTTCTACTCTAGGACCACCAATTTGTCCAGTGCCATATCCACTACCTGGCCTCAAAGCGCCACCAGGCTGCACGCTCTCTGGTTGTCCATAAATTGCTCCAGGTCTCACAATAGCTCCTGCTTGAGGTCCTCCACCAGCTCCTGTGCCACCAGTTCCAGTTGGTTGACTGATTCCAGGTCCATAAGATGTCCCGGGTCTAGCTCCCGGCCTTATAATCGCACCTGGTTGAACACCAGCACCGGCGCCAGGAGTTGAGGGTGCAAGTCCAATGGGTTGACCACCAACACCAGCTTCGTAGCCACCACCAGGTTGTCGTCCAATACCAGCTATTCCACCAGGTCCAACGGGTTGACCACCAGGGCCAACACCATAACCGGCACCAGGTTGACGCCCAATACCGCCAACACCTCCGGGTCCAGTGGGCTGACCAGCAGTACCAACACCATAACCGGCGCCAGGCTGTCGCCCAATACCGCCCACACCTCCTGGTCCAACAGGCTGTCCAACAGTACCAACACCATACCCGGCACCAGGCTGTTGTCCAGCAGTAGGGCCTCTTGCACCTAGACCTCCAGGGCCACTAGGCTGTACACCGCCAGGAGCCGAAACACCTCCTTGCCTCAATGTGCCAGCAGCTCCTGGACCACCAATTGTAGCAGTACCTGCAGTGCCAGGTATGATTCTTAAAGCATCTGGCCTACCACCACCGCCAATATAAGTGAGGGGATCGGGAGAACCCGCGGGATATTCTAAATTAAATATGTAATATATTAAGTAAGCTCTTATGTACCAGTATTGCTGTATTTGACTTACCGTAAGTGGGACTTGATGCACAATCACTGCAATCTCCCATTGAGAATTGACTCTGTGCTTGTCCCATACCATGGCTTCCAGCTAAAATTGTAGATTTATTCATTTATTTATGTAGCTAAATACTATAATTTTTCTGGATTTCATACAAACTGTTGTTCTAGATCCGTGTTCATTGGCCTCTGCTTCAGCTTTGCCATCCTGTTCTGGTTTTCCAAAATTCAGATATTGAGATTGCGTCTGACCTCGCATACTTAAAGAAGAACATAAATAGATTTACGTGATTTTAATTCATAACTCGACGATGAAACTTACTATCCTCGTCCGCTTCGTTTTGATCTATCTAAATCAAGTTGATCATTATCAACCTCATAATTCGATTCCGCCACGCTTTCATCTAATGACGCCTGAAACATAAGAACAAATGAAGTTTAGAATTATGCTAATACCGGCACGTATATCTAATAAATGTAATGCAAAACTTTACTTTTAAAATATAACTAAGGACGTAATAAAGCTTTGCAAGACATTACTTAAAGAAGAAACATTACTACTACAAGTATTATATAAGTATGTACACACAAGTATGCGTATCACTACTTTTAAGTACGCTTTGAAAATAAGAAACAATTAAAGAACTTCATTTGTTTGTTGGCCAAAATTGCTAACTCTATTTCATACTGGGGGAAATCCTTTTTATTTGTGGGTGGATTTATTTCTTATACCTGGATTCATTCATTTATCGGAAATTGAGAGAGCCCAATCTTAATTCAAATTGAATAATCGCTACACCAACTACACACCAGTAAATCTAATATTGACAGTTTTTAATTTTTTTTTTGCCAGTTCCAAAACTCCTTCATCTAGCACTAACATATCTTTAATTTCGAAAGCAAAGAAAGAACTTCGCTAGAACACGATTGTATGTATATTGGTCAAATACAAAAATCGTTTTTGTGCTTTTTAGTATTTACATTACGATGTGATATCACATGATCTTGGTGGCCAATCGACCGGTCCAAAATGTGAAATTATTTGCTCACCGAAGTGTTTTATCAATAAATCCATTATTTGACAAAATGTCGTCGAGATCATTAGCTTCAATTTCAGTCATCAAATAGTCGGTTATCATGACGCGATAACAGTCGCCATTAAGGGTTACGTTCTCACTAGCATAATTTTTTAAAAAATATGGACCTACACACCAACCACACCAAACCGTTTTTTTTTCTGGATGAATCATGAATTTCTTCAGGTTGCTCTTCGTCCCGAATGCAGCAAATTTGCTTGTTTACATGCCTATTGAGCCAGATATAGGCCGCATCACTGAACCAAAATTGGCTCGGATCATGGAACTTTTTAGAGCGAAGCGATGTAGTTTGAGAAGATCAAGTGACTTCAGTTCTTGCACAAAATTCAATTTAAGAACGTAGTCTATTCAGTAGAATTTATGAGAAAATAATTTTACAATTTGACCATTTTACCAATTTTTCTAAATTTCAACCTTCAATAATTTTAACAAAAAAATGAGTTTGGCGAAATATTTATATCACGGGGTATGCGCCTAGTCCCCTTTCTATTGAACAGCTAATTTTCAAAATAGGAGATTTTTCGATTTTTCATAGCCCACCTGACGTGGTTTTACCCAGTATAATTTTTTTTTGAGATTGCATATACCAAATGTGAGATATCTTAATGAAATTAACTGACATGTTTCTCTGACCAGTTGTATTAATAGAATTAAATGGAAATGTTTTCTGGGGCACATATTATTTTAATAAAAAAAATTCTGAAATCTCTGCAGACATTCATATATATACTTAGTTTCCTTCTTTCGGAAGAGTTTACTTGTATATTGTATACATATGTACATAGATCGGCCAATACGAGTATGTGCGTTATCTCAATGAAAATGAGAGAGCGTGTTTTCTCATAATGGTTGCATATTTGTGCCTAAAATGTATAAAATTTGGCGAAAACTTGACCTAGCCCCTTATTTAAATGTTAGGATTTTCGAACATCCGGCTGACTTTACTCTATATGATCCCCAACTCCCATGTGCTACATAAAATAATTTTCGTTTTTCTAACAAGTTTTTTTCCGACGAAATGTTCTCGTGTATACCTGAGTTTTCAAAATTAATGCATCTCTTACTCTGTCCCCAATGTACTTCATAAAATGATTACCGTCTACCGTCTTTCCTCCTGTATTTAAATCGTCCGGGTTGGTCAAAATATGTTACATACTATATAAATATAATATTTTAATGAAACTAAATTGGCAAATTTCCTCAAACATTTTTTGGCTTAGCGAAATTGGTATATAACGGGTGGGCCATCTAACATTTTAAATTTGAATTATCTATATTTCGACATTGGAAACGTCAAATACCATTCGGAAAGTGACAGATATTCAGTAAAAAGTCTAAAATTCACGAAATGGGTCGCTATTCACTAAAAGAAAACTGGGAAGTATTGAAAAAAACCGAGGATGGTCATTTTTACCGAAAAATAATTTTTTCGGACGAGGCTAATTTTCACCTCGATGGTTACGTTAACAAGCAGAATTGTCGCAATTGGAGCACAGGACGGCGCCAAGTGCCATATAGCAAACGCTACACTCAATCTTTTACGCTCTATCTTCGAAAATCGCATAATCAGCAAAAGAGGTGGTGTGAATTGGCCTCCCAGAAGCTGCGATTTAACTCCGATGGACTATTTTCTATGGGGAGCTGTTAAAGATAAATGTTACGCCAACCATCCAGAAACAATTTAAGATCTAAAGTACGAGATTCAAGCTGCTGTAGCTGCCATAAGGCCTGAAACCATCGAGAAAGTACTCCAAATTGGGTGGATCGGATAAGCTACTGTAAACTCAGCCGTGTTGGTCATTTGTCCGAAATTGTTTTCCACAAATAAATTTCATAAAACAACATTTTAAATAAATGTTAGACCTTTGAAAAATATCAAGCCCTTTTTTATTGACTTTTTAAATTTAAAATTTTATATGGCCCACCCTTCTCATATCCCTATTATAATATCATCCTCTGGTTAATGTTTTCCACAGCAACTCAATATAGTAAAAGTCACACTTTTCGGTCGAGTTAATATGACATCTCACATTTGAAGACGTTTTAACATAATTTTAGCTAACTATTTCATTATATAATACTCGTAGATGACTGATTATTTCGCAACATTTTAATACTCTTGCAACACGTTGCTACAGAGTGTGGAAGTTTTGTTCACCCAACGGTTGTACGTATTACATTAAACTAATCGAGATAGATATAGGGTTATAAATATATATATATATATGTATATATAAATGATCAGGATGACGAGAAAAGTTGAAATCTGGGTAACTGTCTGTCTGTCGGCCGCCTGTCCGTGCAAGCGTAATCGAACCACTGCCACGCCCACAAAACGCCTTTAACCGAAAACCTAAACTAAATTAAGATATAATTGGAACAGGGGATAGCAGTAGCGGGCAAAATTTTTTCGAAAAATGGGTGTGGCCCCGCCCTCCAATAAGTTTAATGTACATATCTTCTCAGCCAATGCAACCAAATGTGCTTTTCGCAAACTCCTTCCGGCAGTGTACAAATAGATGAAATCGGAAGATAACCCCGCTCACTCTCCATATAACGATATGGTTAAAAATTAAATCAATGACTAAAATTTGGTATTAATAACTCCTTTAAAGTATGCCACCTTATGACCAAAAAATGTTATATATAATTGAAATTCAGAGAGAAATCTTTCCTGATAGTAGTCTATATGTAGGCTAAAAATGGGTGGAATCGATTAGCCCCAGTTACCTTAATAAAATTGAGAGAGCTTGTTTTTCTTTTAATTTTTGTGCTTGGCAATAATAAAATCGGGTGAAAATTCGCTCTAGATAATATATAACTAACAGTCTTATCAACCTGAGAATACTTTCCTAGCTTTGGTCCTGTCAAGTAGCAAGAGTATGATCTGTTCGCTTACACCCGAACTTAGCACTTCCTTATTTGTTTAATAGAAAAGTTGCGAACACCTAAATGTATTTCACCGGATTGATACTTGCAAGTTTGCAAGCGATATGTTCGGATATTCCCGAACTTTGCACTTTGTTACTTGCTTCGCAATTTCTTTTAGTTCTGACGAATTTGAAGAATTTCATCATTTCGTTTCAGTATCTGCTCCTACCAACAAATATTGAATTGATGTCAAAGACTTTCGAGATCAGTGATCGCAATTTTGTAGATTTATTCTTAATAAAAATCTGTGTAGATGATTTTATAATGGTGTTGGAAAACACACGGTTTTAGAGGATAGTGATCGCAATTTCAAATTTATTTTTACGAAAATATCAGTGTATATAATATGGTACGAGATTTCATAATGCCGTTGAATATTTTAGCTGTTAAGTTACGTATATACATAATATGCTAGCTTTGTCAACTTTTCAAAGATTTTGCTGCAAGGGTACACTCAAGATTTATTCTTATCTATGAACTGGACGGAACTAATGTTTCGACATAATATTCTCTAATATTAAGTATGTATGCGAAAGTGTGAATCTCCATTAACGTTAAGTTCAAACATTAAATTAGAATCGGTGCACTGACCTTGGCTATAATTTCAATATGTCTTTTATGTATTTTGTTATCAGTAACTGGGAGTCTCTATAATTCTACAGATTCTCAATTAAAAAGTTATTATTTTGTTAAAACACATACTGTGTGAGCATATAAGAAGCTTAAGCTTTCGATTGCATAATCAAGAGTATTATGCTTTTAAATCTTAAAGCGAAGTCACAGAGTATACTATATATTAAATAACAGAAATACGAGTACATGGGGATATTCATTGTTAAAAATCGCCAAGAATTATAGAGTGCTGAATGTTTTTGCAATATCATTATCGAACAAAAATTATCATAAAAATATGAGGCGAAAGAAGAAGATGTTTCTATTTCATAGGCAAAAAGGTATCCTGAAGGCATTCGACTAATTTCTTTTCAATGGAAGGGTAAACCACGCCAGCTCAATGATTTAATACGTGACAAAATTAGGAATGATAAAGTAATTTTTAAATGCGATGTTGACACTTGTTAAAAATAAAATAATAAAAGACACAGTATTCATCAAGGTTATGATTATTCCGGATATTAAAGGTCGGAAAAGCTTTGTGTTGTTTGTCGAAAATTGTATACATAGCTCACCATATAGCACCAAATTATATGTAAATTGCAAAAAATATGCTGACCATCTTATGAATTCAAGGAGCAAGTGTGACCAAGCTAGAGTTAGTTTCACAATCATCTGGATAAATTTTTGGATAATCTCCGAAATAAGAGTGAGAAAGATAGAGAGAGAGGTTTTACCAGGATATAAAGTGACAGAGGAAAGATATCAAACCATGTGGGATCGTCGCGGCAGACTAGTGTTGGTCCTTAAAAAAGAGACTGTCAACTGGATTAAACATATGTTTATAAAAAACAAAAACAAAGTTAAAAATATATATATACTCGTAAGTTCGGGTACATATTTTATACTCTTGTAACTTGCTGGACGATGTCAACAACGGATGAGTCGACGTTGCGAGTTTTCGAGAGAAAAGTCTTGCGAAAGATTTATTGTCCTTTGCGTGTTGGCCACGGCAAATATCGCATTCGATGGAACGATGAGCTGTACGAGATAAACGACGACATTGACATAGTTCAGCGAATTAAAAGACAGCGGCTACGCTGGCTAGGTCATGTTGTCCGGATGGACGAAAACACTCCAGCTCTGAAAGTATTCGACGCAGTACCCGCCGGGGGAAGCAGAGGAAGAGGAAGACCTACACTCCGTTGGAAGGACCAAGTGGAAAAGGACCTGGCTTCGCTTGGAATATCCAATTGGCGCCGCGTAGCGAAAAGAAGAAGCGACTGGCGCGCGATTGTTAACTCGGCTATAATCGCGTAAGCGGTGCCTACGCCAATTAAGAAGAAGAAGAACTTGCAGGAATCAAAGCCAAGGAAATATCATAAGCAGTAAAACGTCAACCAGAGGATCGGTATTCAATACACTGACTGAAAGTTAAAGTCAACTATAGATACTGAGGTTCACATGTTCATATCTAGGGCCTTGAACAGTTTTGGTTGGATTTTGACAATTTTTGGTTCTTTAAAGGAATTAATAGTACAAAATTGTATCCCGTTATATTAATTTCTTGTTGATTTGTTTACTGGAAAGTGAAAAAAATAAATGGATTTTTAAATTGTGCTATATGGGAAGTAAGCGTGGTTGTAGTCCGATTTCGCCGATTCTCGAACTGTGGTATAGGAATGTGAGAATAATGCAACACACTACATTTAGTCGGAAGCGTTTGGTCGGGTCCCAAGATATGTAATTTCACCAAAAAGTGGGCGGTGCCAAGTCCACCATACAATTGTTACCCCAGCTTTTTAGGGTGTAAAATTTCATGTTTCTTGCACATTTAGTTATTGATTTATCGTACCGTTATATGGAGAGTGGACGAAGTTATCTTTCTATTTTATCCATTGTTATAGTGTCGATATGTATGCTTAAGAGATTTGTTTATTTTAGCTTAAGTGGTTTAGTCTTTAGCCCACAGGTGTATTTAGGTTTAGGTAATACCTAGAACCTCTAGGTAGCCACATGTTACAAAATTACAAAAGTATAATAAACGAGAGCAAATCTTCCAAAGTAATTAATGATTTTATGAATTGTGAGCACAAATAAATCCAAAATCGATCTGATATCTCGGGCAACAAAATCATTATAGACCATTATTATTCATAAATTTATTAAAAACTGTGAGTATTTAGTTTCTTGGAATCGTTTTTTAGATATACTATTGCAGGATATCTCTTAAAGACGATGGAAATCGTGGAGAGTACATATGTTTTTCCACCCTGAAGTGGTTATATTAAGTTTTTTTATGAACTTTGTGGAGTTTGAAGAGCCAACTTTCTGAATATGTGATGGTTATTTTTGAGAAACGAAATTAATCGGTGAAATTTTTGTTTTAATGGAAAAAAGTAAATTCCTATCTTAAATGAATGGAAACCTAAAAAAAAATAGCGACCCCTTAGAGTTAAGCTACAGGGCCTGGATTGAGGGAGAATTCTTGTTTTGTCAATCACTAACAGTTGAGGGGATAATTCAAAATTTTTTTTTCAAGCACCCTAACATTAGGTTGTCAAAAAAGTCTTGCGGTATTTTCGCTAGTTGGAGCTGAAAGCGCGTAGTTCTAGTTTTATTCGTCGCATCGGGTCATGCTATACCTTTTTGGAAAGCTCATTTCATGCGCTAACACGTGTTTGATTGATTGTCGTTTCTTTTAGGTCGTTCGTGAGTTATAGCGTCGCAAACATGGAGTAAAATAAAGAGAAAATACGGCATATTTTATAGTACTACTACGATAAAGGCAAAAATGCATCTCAAGACGCCAATAAAGGCCGCCGATACAGCTTCCATTTCCACCGCACAACGATGGTTTCAACGTTTTCGTTCTGGTGTAGAGGTGGTCGAAGATGCGCCACGCTCCGGAAGGCCTGTCCTCGAAAATTGCGATAAAATCGCTGAATTGGTCGGAAGAGACCGGCATAGTAGCAGCCGTAGCATCGGTCAAGAGCTGGGCATGAGTCATCAAAAATTCATTTCAATTTCAATAAAAAAAAAATAAAATAAATAAAAATACCGCAAGACTTTTTTGACAACCCATTATATACCATATAAGGATCAGTGTGAGGAGCTGAGTCGATTTAGCCATGTTCATAGGTTTTTAAAGTATATTGAAATAGTCGGTTAGTTTCGGAGAAAACTTTAACACGCCCTTTTCTCACTTTGTTGCTCATTTGTCGGAAACACCGTTATCGAACTACTATATCATATAACTGTCATACAAACTGACTCATCCAAAGTCCAAGTCCTTGCATTGAAAACGCTTTTTTTTGGCAAGATAGCTTCACGAAATTTGATTTAATCTCCAAAATAGTGTTTCAGTTCGGACCAGTATAGCATATAGATGTCATACAAATTGAACAATGAAAATCAAGTCTTTGTATGGGAATTTTTTTGATTTCACGAGATATTTCCACGAAACTTGGCAGGTGGTATTATTCAAGGCAACATTATAATCCTCAAGCAAATTGTTCAAATCGGAAGACTATAGTATATGCATATATTCTTATGAAGGATATTAACAACCAAAATTAATAAATTTTCTTATATTTTTTATATTTATTTATCACGTGCACGTCACCCTTTTCAAACCTTCAAATTTGTTGATTTGAGTTGGTTAATACCTTTTATGTAATATATGCATACATTTTTTATGTTGTATGCTTATTATCCTTCGAATCCTTTATTTATTTTTAATTAATTTTTTAATATTTTTATATTTATCACACTTACTATGGTTGCTCCATTTGTAGCTGCAATCAACAGCGCGATGCCGACGAAAGCCCAACGAATGGGCAACATTGTTATCCTTTATGCACACACACAGCTGTAAAACTCTTTAGCATATGCTTTGCACTCCACTTCGGTTTAAAATAAATACGCACGTTTTAGAACTGAAATAATTTTATATACATACATACATACATTTATAGAAATTAATTTGTTTTCAACACAAAATGCTTATTTAGTAAATATTATATAAATATTTCATATGTTAAAGTTTGCATAACATATTTTCACTGTTCAAGGATATATTGCCATTGATATTTTGGTAATTTTCATTATTTCTTAATATTGTTTACGTATTAACGAAGTCTTTCGGGGTTATGAAACACAACAAATACAACAGTAATTACACGTTCACCGTTATTTTCACTAATAACTCATATCCTTCGAATGCTACACAAATGCTTAGTTTGAATTTAATCTTTAGCACTCTTTCCTTACAAGAATTAATTCCGATTTCAGGGCTTCCGATCACGACAACCGCTGGATTGCGAATAACAGCAACGAAAACCGATGGTTCCACAATTGGAGAGCTCCAATTGGAAATGACGAGTGCGTTCATTCCAAATTGTCATTGTCTATGTGAAAGAGTAATAACAACAAATAATAAAAATAAGTATATAATGAAGAGTTTTATAAATTTACATTAAATTCAATGTGATCGCAAACACATGCATACAAATTCAATTTTCTATATATGTATGTACATGTATGTTGCTTTGTGTGTGTGTGTTTTTGTAGGACTATCAGCTCGCATATACGCACTGTCTGAGAATCGCTAAGCCACAGGCAGCGCAACTGACGCTCAAACATTTATAAGCGCCTACACACACAAGAACGTGGTGGATGTCTGTCTGTATGTATGTATGTAGAAGCGTCACTAATAGACAATTTTTCCGAAACCCATAAACATTTCAGATCGCGTGAATCGATCATTTTACTCGTTGCTGCTCCACTTCAGTTGCGAAGCGCAGCTCATCGCCCGGTTTGCTGCGCCGAGAGCAGAATGTGCATTTCAGGCGCCACCGTCTCCAGGCAATACTCGAAGCCTACAACGGCAATATAATTTTTTGATCATTCAATGTCTTTTCCTTCATGTCTGTGCCATTAACTTGTGCCGATTGGTTTCTGTTGGTTTCTCAACATATTGCGTCAAGTGGTCTGGGAGTTTTCTTCAAATTGCTAAAGAAATTGTCATAGACTTTTGACCTATTTTGTGGACAAACACAGATGTATGAAACTTCTTTGACTATAAACAGCAACAAGAATTACTTAAAAAAACTTGTATACATAAATACATTTACGTTTACAACGATAAACAAACATTCTGTCAAAAAAGATCCTCTTCTAAACGGTTTCAGAAAAATAAGTGAACGAACCTATCGTTAGATAAAAGACAAACTCCCTTAACAGTCGCAAAATTCACGTTTCCTCCTTGTCTTCATGGTAAAATTACCCATATGGAATATTCCATATTTCCTCGATTTCGAGGAGGTTACTAAGAGAGGAATTACTCGATCTTCCAAAGGTTTGCTTTTAGAAATAATAATTAGTATGAACACACAGCTGAGCACGTAATTTCTAATTTAAAAAGGTTCCCATTATAGTGCAAACAACTTTATTGTAAAAAGTTTGAATAATTTATTTTCTTTTAAACAAAAAAGCCCCTATGAAAGGACTTAAACTGCTGATACGATGAGGAGTGCCGTGTCACAGCATACTAAAATTATGGAGGGAACACTTCTCCAGCCTTCTGAATGGCAGTGAAAGAATAACGCCAGAAGAAGACGAACCCGATTCCCCAATCGATGACAATGGAGTAGACGTTCCCTTGCCCGACCATGAAGAAGTTCGAATAGCAATTGCCCGCCTGAAGAACAACAAAGCGGCAGGGGCCGACGGATTGCTGGCCGAGCTATTCAAACACGGCGGCGAAGAGCTGATAAGAAGCATGCATCAGCTTCTTTATAGAATATGGTCGGACGAAAGCATACCTGATATTGGAATTTAAGTATGCCCTGCTCAATTCACAAAAAGACAGACCCCACAATCTGCGCCAACTACCGCGGCCTCAACATTGCATATAAGATTCTATCGAACGAGTGTGTGAAAGACTGAGGTCCCCCGTCCACAAACTGACTAGACCTCATAAGTGTGAATATAGGTCTAGAAAATCAACAACTGGCCAGATATTCAGCATGCGCCAAATCTTGGAAAAGACCCGTAAAAAAGGGATCGAAACACATCACCTCTTTGTCGATTTCAAAGCTGCTTTTGACAGCATGAAAACCGCAAAACTAATACAGCTATGTAAACTGACGTTGAGCAATACTTCGCGAAGGATCTCTGCTAGCCGTTGGATACAAAACGAGGTTTCAGAGAACGCGACTCTCAATCGTGCGACTTCTTTAATTTACTCCTGTCATTCGAGCTGCAGATCTGAATAGAGAAGGTAACATCTTCTATAAGAGTGTACAGCTGCTGACGTACACTGATGACATTTATATCATTGACCTCAACACCGCGCCGTTAGTTCTGCTTACTCCAGAATGGATAAGGAAGAGAAGAGAATGGGTCTGGTAGTGAGCGACGGCAAGACAAAATAATTGACTGTCCTAACGTCGTAAATAATTTCGTCCATCTTGGTACCAGCATTAATACCGACAACAACTCAAAATCCAACGCAGAATAACTCTTGCCAACAGGTGCTCCTTCGGTCTGAGTAGGCAATTGAGAAGTAAAGTCCTCCTCGACGAACAAAGACCAAACCCTATGAGTCACTTATTATCCTCATCCTGATATATGGTGCAGAGGCATGGACGAGAACAACATCTTATGAGTCGACGTTACGAGTTTTCGAGAGAAATGCATTGGTAACGGCGAATATCGCATTCGATGGAAGGATGAGCTATATGGGATACCCGAGGACATTGACAAAGTTCCGCGTATTAAGAGACAGCGGCTACGCTGGCTGGGTCAAGTCGTTCGAATGGATGGAAACACTCGAGCGCTGAGGGCATTCTACGCAGTACGTGATAAGGGAATAATAGGAAGACCTCCACTCCGTGCAAAAGACTAGGTGAAGAAGAACCTGGCTGCACTTGGAATCTCCAATTGGAGTCAAACAGCGAAAAGGATCAACGACTGGCAAGCTTTTATAAACTCGGCTTTAACTGCGTAAGCGGTGTCTAGGCCAATTAAGAAGTATAATCATAATTTAATAAATAATGGGTCAAATATTTATTAAGTTATCGTGCTTTTCGTAATTTTTGGTCTTGTGGACAAGAGCTTTTCTTTCAATATTCTACAAATTCAATATTATTTTATACTATTTAAGCTAAACACATTTGAAAGTTTTTTGTGGTCTTATAAATAAAAATATATTAAATATACAAACATCTAAAACAACGGTTAAAAATCAATTGAAACTGAGAACTAATTTAACAGAATGTACTGTATTAATTGCAAAGATGCTTTGACCTAAGTAAAGCCATGCACTCTCTTTGAATTCTGTAGATCAGAACACTCGTACTGCGCGATCGCCTTCAAATGTATCTGTTTCCGCTTGACGTATGTCATTTGCCGGCTGCTTAGCAGCATTTTGCCTTTCCACCGACAGTCGATCGCCGAATCACCAATGTCCCTATGTACTGTTGACATAACCACATACACATATAAACATTCCATTAAAAGCGTTCGCATTCGATCGATCGCCGTGCGATTGTTGCGATACATTTTCGAGTGCATGCATACATACATACATACGTTACATATGGGCATTTTTTCATGACAAAACGCCGGCTGTGGGATGAATGCCTATTGGAATAGGAGCACTTAGCCGTACATACATACTTACTCTTACATACTATATGTGCAATATTTCAATTTAAAAGCATATGTGGCAAGTAAGTACTTTCTCATTTGTTCCACGCTTTACTCTTGAGTGTTTTCATAAAGCGAAAACCCACATAATTTCAATTAAATCTACAGTTGATTGTCCACATACATATACATATACATTATATTTTACATAATTACCATGTTATACCGATGTTTATACCGATACTTTACCATGCATCCAACACACTCATACTACAAACGTATCCCCCACACATACGAGTATTTACATGTCTAACTTAAACTTCGGTTTGTTTGACTTGGAAATGTAAAATGTTCAATTGCTTTAATGAATGTGCGACATTGCCAAGTCCCACAATTCGTATAAGAAATTATTTTATTGCTTGTAATTATAATTTATGTGGCATTGTTGGGCTTGAAGAGAGTATGTTGCAACTTGAGCATAATAGTTAAGGGTGTTCTTGCTTTATGGGTGCCGTTCTGACAAAAGCTTGCCTTAGTTTGAGTTGAAATATTACTAACATAAAACACGCCAAACACCTCATCAGTTGTTAATATCTTCTTCTTCTTTATTGGTGTAGACACCGCTTACGTGGTTATAGCCGAGTTTACAACAGCGCGCCAGTCGTTGGTCCTTTAGGAGTTAGTAGTCAGGTCATTCTCCAACTGGTATTTCCAACGGAGTGGAGGTCTTTCCTCTTTCCGGCGGATACTGTGTCAAATACTCTTAGAGTTGGAGTGTTTCATCCAATCGGACGACATGACGTAACCAGCGTAGCCGCTGTCTCTTAATTCGCTGAACCATGTCATTATCGTCGTATACTGGTACAGCTCATCGTTCCATCAAATGCGATATTCGTTTTTGCCAATGCGTAAATGATAATAAACCTTTCACAGAATCTTTCTATCGAAAACTCGTAACGTCGAGTTATCAGATGTTGCCATCGGCATTGACAATCTGTGCCATGAAGCAGAACGAGGATGATGACTGTAACGCCGCGAGGTAGCTAGTCTGTTTCTCTCTCCACTCTGACACGACACTCTTTATCGAACCAGCTGTTCTTTCGCCTTACCTGAAAACCAATGGTTTCGTTTGCAGTTGTACCGAAGGAGCTTGAAATGCCGTCCCACAGTTCCTTTATACCGAGTCGCTGAAGCGAGTTGACTAGAAAAACGTCGCCGAACATTCCCTGTGTTTGTTGATGTGTATTTTTTGTTGCACAGAGGCGAAAGCGTATTTTGGCTGCAACAAGATTGTGTTCCAGGTCAATGTTAGAACCTCGGAGCGTACGCACATCGAAAACACTGGAGACATGTCTTCCGTCTATTACAACGTGATCAATCTGGTTGGTGGCTTTTTGATCCGGAGACAGCCAGGTAGCTTGATGAACTTTCCAATGCTGGAGTCTAGTACTACAGATGACCATATTTCGGGTTCCGGCGAAGTCGATCAAACTCAACCCATTTGGGGATGTTTCACCATAGAGGCTGAATTTACCGACCGTTGTACCAAGGATACCTTCTTTGACATCGTGTCGGGGGCAGCTCTCATAGGTGCGCTCTAAGCGCTCATAGAAGACATCTTTGGTCCTATCACCCCTCTCTTCCATCGGGGCGTGGGTCCAAATCAGCGATACGTTGAAGAACTTAGTTTTGACACGGATTTTGGCTAGACGTTCATCCACCGGAATGAATGCCAGCGCTCAGCGACGGAGTCTCTCTCCCACTACGAATCCCACACCGAATTTGCGCACCTTTATATGGCCACTGTAGTAAGCGCCACATGGATCTACTCATCTTTGTCCTTGATCCGTCCATCGCACTTTTTGGAAGGTTTTGTCGCTGGCCTTTACTCTTATGAGGACATCAATCAGCTGGGCAGCGGTACCTTCCCAGTTAAGAGACCGGACATTCCAGACGCATGCTCCTAAATCGTAATCCTTAATGCAATTGCAGTGCTCGTCAACAAAAGGGGGGCCTTTCATTCGATGCTGTTTTCTTCCTTTCATGGGGGGTATTTTTTAAGTGGCGCGTCCTAAACCCAGCGCACAGTCCTGGTGAGGAATGTTTCGGACGTTTTTTGACTACCCAGAGGATAACTGCTATAAGAACGGAATTCGTGAGCTGCTTGGTAAGACAAGTGAAAGTACGATTAGTTCGAAAATCACTAAATTTGTTCGAAAAACAGAGTCGCTTTAACTTCTGTGAAACAATGCTTTCCGACAACCAGGATGTCATTAAACGTATTGTTACTGTCGATGAGTCTTGGATATTTGCTTGCGACCCGGAAACAACCGATCAATCGACCGAATATTGTGACAAAGGTGAACCGCAACCGAAAAAAACAACTGAAAAATTAAGGTTATGTTGACAGTTTTTTTTTGATTATCGAAGTGCAGTGCACTTCTAACACCTTCCGTCCGCCCAAGCCGTCGACAAGGAATACTATTTTCATCTCAGCCAATTGATTTCTCCAACGTCCTCTAATTTACCGTAATGTGCCTCAAAGATTAATGCGAGCAGTTTGTTTTTGTCTTTGGCGCAATCGCACTACACCACGTGAAGCTGCTTAGCGCTGATAATATTTCAATATAAATATTCGATTATGTCATCGCTTCGACCTCAATTCTACTATTTGCCAAACACTTTTCAATATTCTTATTGTTGTTTTTAGAAAAATTTAATTTATTTTCTTGATGTTTGAAATAGATTTGCATACGCTGCCATACACTTTAATTAATATTCATTCAGTAGAAGATGGAATTGATATAATCAATCTGGGTTTCAACATTGTTCATCAGTCAGCGCCACACACATCCACCAACTAGCCATGCAAATGAAGGCGTTCACGCACATTCAATTTCACTGGCACGCACACATGCACACTCATACCCACGTACTCAAAACTATCATCACTTAATGCATCATATATCATGTAATTTGCATACACATACTTGTATGTACATATGTGTAAATTTACAGTTATACTATGTATATGTATGTATGCCTGAATCGTGAGCGTTCCAAACGTGAAGATTACAAATTGAAGTCTTGATAGCCTTGAATCAAATTGCTTGACTGATTTTTTAGAACACTTTATTTATTGGCGCCAATATAGCGCATACGCACACATAACATACATTCTCACACACACACACACCCATCTGTGCGATCGTACGCATTCGCGGCGCTTGTATTTATTACCCATACACACACACACAGGCACACAAAAAACACACTCGAAGCTGTTGGAGGTTAGCTTCCTGATAAGCTAAGTTTTGTTCTAAATTCAAGAGGGTTAAAGTGCTTTCAATGTTCCTTTGTTTTAAACAAGAATAATAAATATATGTAAATAATCTGAATTGGAGCAATGTTAGACAATATCAAATAAAAATTTGGCAAAAGCAAAGTCGAAAACTAAATAAAATAGTGTCAAAATACTTATGTTTTATGTAAACCTCATACATTCAGACTAAATGTTATTTCATTGGCGTCTGGTTCTCTAGCAACCACTAGTTCAACGCAACACAAATGAAGCCATAAGTTATAAATAAAATTCGCAAATTTCCTAATCTAAGGTTATCGGAGGGAAGAGTAAAGCGAAATGAGACAGTCATGGTTCAGCAGATACTATCGCTTCCGGTAGTATTCCTTCGCAGTTTAGAAATATTTCGCAAAAAACAATGAAATGCAGAGAGAGAAAGACAGCATAATAATCATTTAGAGTTTTTGCAGTACTTTTTGTCATCAATATCTCTTCGAGTACTAGTACTAAATGTCTTTATAGGCTTACAGGTATTTTATCTCCCCACTTCCAATATCTTTCGCTAAAATTAGTTCCAAAGGATCGCTGGGGGTTAGGTTCCACAATAACCATACTTTTACTATATTTCATCATTCAAGTACCATTATTAATGGGACTATTATCTTACAATTAATATACTAAACTTATCTTTGTAATATCCCGATAATCCGCTAGGTTAGTCTGGTAGGACAATGAGCCACGCCTAAACCAGTTTTGGTCCTTTGAGATACCAGATCGAGTTCACTTGCTAAGTCTAAGAGGAGTAGTCATCTTTTAGGATCCCTGCGATTGACGGGGATTTCTATAGACTCTGTGACCTCACTATCGATACGTCTTCCAGCATATCATGCCGTGGGAACCCCAAATGATTACAACATAGTCTTGCGAGACAAGTGTTCAAGAGATACCTGCTGCCTTGCTCTAGACATTTCCTACAGTCTTCTCGATTTGAATCTGAATATTAGCTGTAACGTTCATAAAATTTAGAGTGTTTACTTACTTTCTAACTTACTTTACTTCTTGTAAACTAATCGGTTTTAACACATAAGTACATATAAAAATCAACTATTTTGTTTTTACAGATTTGTTCAAATACGTTGCGTAGATTGAGTAAGCGGTAAGCTCTTCCATCGATTTCTTTCTCCATTGATTTGTGCTGTTTCTTGTCATTCTATAATGAACCATAACATTTTTCCTATGGTATGGCGACCGCTTTTGCTTATCCGAGGTTGTTTTGTTCTTTTCATTGAAGGTGTCTTTTACGTGGCTTATCCCTAGCCTAGCGCACAATTCTATGGAAGGATGCTTCGCCTTCCCACTTTAGTTCGACTTCAAATGGATATTTTTTTTGACTACCCAGATGAAACTTGGTCTTTGACCGGAAGTCGTGAGCTGCTTGAGCCATATCTGAAAGAATCGTTTCTGGCCACTCCCAAATCAATGGCACTCAGTAAACTTTCCTAACTTGTGTAAACTTCTGCACATGGCTCCATCGATATCATTGCCCATAACAACCGCGTCGTTAGTTCTGATTTTTCCAGGTTGGACAAAGATGACAGGCAAATGGGTCAGGTAGTGAAAGAGGGCAAGACGAAATATCTTTTGTCATCACACAAACAGTCGTCGCATTACCGACTTGTCTCCCACGTCAATGTCAACAGTCATACAAGGAGTGTTTCAAGATAAACAGGATTTAAAAAAAAAAACAGAACAAATGGTTTTTTCGACAAAATCAATTTATTTTATTCAAAATAGTCTCCTTCTGTTTCAATACAGCTTTTTGCACGGTCCAAAAGCATGTCGAATGAGTGTTTTAGCTCGTTGGCCGGTATGGCCGCCAGTATGTCGGTTCAAGCCTTTTGAATGGTTTCTACGTCTGCATAACGCTTTCCTTTCATGGGCAAATGCATTTTTCCGAAAAGGAAGAAGTCGCACGATGCCATATCAGGTGAATACGGGAAGTGGTTAATGGTTAAAATGTGATTTTTGGTCAAATAATCGTCCTTCGAATGTTGGATTCTGAGCAATTTTTGGTCGTCAGTCAATTTGTGCGAAACCAACCGTGCACATACCTTTCGTTAGCCCAATTGTTCGGTAAAAATACGATAAATCGATCTTTTAGCTTCGAAGTAGTAGATAATTTCATTTATCTTTGAACCTTCATTTACAGCAAAAACAATGCCAGCCTCTAAATTCTACGCGGAATTGCTCTTGCCAACAGGTGCTACTGAGTAGGCAACTGAGAAGTAAAGTCCTCCTCGACGGTCAAAGATCAAACTCTATGAGTCACTCATTATCCTCGTCCTGCTATATGGTGCAGAGGCATGGACGACAATAACATCTGATGAGTCGACGTTACGAGTTTTCGAGAGAAATATTCTGCGAAAGATGTATGGTCTTATGCGCATTGGTAACGGTGAATATCGCATTCGATGGAAGGATGAGCTGTGTGGGATACCCGAGGACACTGACAAAGTTCTGCGAATTAAAAGAAGGCATGTCGTCCGAATGGATGAAAACACTCCAGCGCTGAGGGCATTCTACGCAGTACGTGACGTGCAAACGAAGAGGAAGACCTCCAATCCGTTGAAAAGGTCAAGTGGAGAAGGACCTCGATTCCTTCACTTTCACTTGGAATCTCCAATTGGCGTCAAACAGCGAAAAGGAAATACGACTGGCGCGCTGCTGTCAACTCGGTTATAATCGCATAAGTGGTGTCTACGCCAATAAAAATGAAGAAGATATATAAAATTGCTTGAGTTCCAATTTTCTGGTTGACATTTAACACCTTAAGGTATTTCCCTAGCTTTGATTCCAGCAAGTTGTAAGAGTATAAAATGTTCGGTTGCACCTGAACTTAGCCATTCCTTACTGGTTATATATGTATTTGCCCAATTCCAATTAAAATGAGGAACTCACCTTGAACCATCAGCGCCACATTAGTTGTGCCAACTGAATTATGCATTCCCGTCATTCAGTCAATCAAAACATAATATTATTTATTTTTGTTTTCTTTTTTTATTTGGAGTTTAATTTGCAAACGCTCGGCAATTTCACGAGCATTTAATGCAAAACTAAACATAATCTTTGGCATAATTAGCTTTTTGTATATTTCTTTGTATGTACATAAATAAAAATATATATATAAATGTAAGTATGTATAATTGTATGAGTATTAAATATAAAAAAAATAAACTTGAGAAAGGCTATACAAATGCGCTGTTTCTACTTAAAAAATATTTGAAATAGAAAAAAATTAAAAACTACTTGGCTTGAGTTAAATGAGTACGCCATGGGAGCGAATTACATATGAATGTATGAAGTACATATGTATGTATGTACTTTTGTCTATATATATGTAGTATGATCATATGTAAATTGAAGTCATTGCATGTTAGAGTTGGTGGCAACGCCTACTCATGGCGTGGAGATTTTGAAAATATTCACGAAGATGTTGACAACTTATGTATATTAATGGCTTAGTATATTCTATTTTTTTTCTTTTAATATTGCACATAATACGGCCTAAAGCTAGTGATTTATAAAAACTATATTAAATTAAAAAGAAAGTAAAAGAAAATGTCAAGTTGAAGCATGCATTTTACAGTTTTAGCTGAGACTGCGCAGAGCTCAACTTTTAAAATTAAAGACTAGACCATCTCGTCCGTTTCGGTGTGGCTACAAATATACAATTTTAGAAACCCATAAATATATATACAATAAATTATTTGCATTTAATTAAACAATTAATAATAACATTTGAGTATACTAGCATAATTAATAAAAAAAATTGATTTGGTGCAAAAAGCTGTCTAAAAATGTTTACAAGTACGAGTGCCTATATGTAATTAAGATCATTCTGTGTGTGTTCTACTTCTAAGATTAATTTACGACTTCGCTTGTTGCTCTAAATATATTTATTATTATTATTTATTTGTGTTTTTTGAACGTTTAAATATTCATGGAAAGCTGCCTCAACGTGTACGTTGCATGAAATACTGTACTGTTGCTTAAAAAATCTTTCAAAAAATCGCAGGTGAGCATTACACAGTCGCAAGGTAAAAAAAATATACATTTCTTTTTAAAATAAACCTCTCTTCACTATTTTATTTTAGGAAGTTTATGCAATGATATAGCACATCAGTGAAGGAAAAAGAGTTAGAGTTTGGAGACAATTCCTTCCGGGCTCGGAGTTCTCAGTTCAGTTTTGCAGATTTTTTGCTACAACAAGTCACTAGAATCACACCCAGGCCACGGTTTTCTCTCTACAAAACTGAAGAGCATACATATGTACATTGTGACAAGCAAGTACTTGGAAATTGTAATTTAAATTCCCCGAGTAAATGATATTTCAAAAAAAATTATTTTGCTAAGTTGGCAGGACTGTCGAGAGAACGTTGAAGGAACACCTCGTTTTGGACGACTTTCTAACTTTTTAACTGATGATAATATTAAAGAAGTGAAGGATGTGGTGCTAGAAAATCATCAGGCAAGTATTAGAGAAAGCTCGACATCTATCGCGGGTCCGTTTGAATAATTTTTTTGAATATTTTGGGTATGAAACGCGTTCTTGCTCGACTCGTCCCGATAAAGCTGAATTTTTTTTTTTTAAAGTGCACCGTAAACCGATCTTTATGGATACGCTTTATCGTGCGAATTCCAATACCACATTTATGGGGAGCATTATAACAGGCTTTGAGGCATGGGTTTATGAGTTTAACATGCAAACAAATCAACAATTCTTGGAATGGAGGAAAAAAGGATGATCCGAAACCAAAAAAACCACGCCAAAGCCGCTCGAAAATCAAGGTAATGCTCATTGTTTTTTCGATATTCGTAGTTTGGTGCAACAAGAATATGCTTCGGAGGGACTGACGGTCAATAAGAAGTTCTATTTGGTTATTGAGATGTTTGCGTGAGAACATCCGTCGAAAACGGTCGGAATTGTGGAAGACCAATTCATGGATTTTGCACGATGATAATGCACCATCGCATCGAGCCATGATTGTGACAGAATTTAAAGTCAAAAACACAATGATTACCATCGATCAACCTCCGTACATATTCACCAGATATGTCTTTGTGTGATTTTTTCTTGTTCCCCAAACTGAAATTGCCGCTCAGTAAAGTCCATTTCAGAGTCCATTTCAGGAGATAAAACAAAATTCGCTGACGGCCATTTCAAAAAGTGCTTACGAAAAGTGTTTCGAGAACTGGAAAAATCGTTGGTATTACATCTGGTGGGCATTACTTTGAGGGCGACAAAATAAATAAATAATTAAAAATTTGGTTTTAATTTGCTACTTCCACGTACTTTTTTGTCACAATGTATATAAATAAATTTGTAGAAGATTGGGAACAGCGCAGTTGCAGCACAACGTTGCATTTCGCTTCTTGCCAAATATGTAATTTTAGGTTAGGGATTCTTGGTAAAGAATTCTTATAGTTGTATGTTATTGTTTTAATAGTTTATCAATAGAAATTAATTTTGATTATTTGAGTATATTGACAGTTTGTTAACTAGTAAATATTTATATTATAATATTATTTTCTTGACGCGGGTTTGAGCTTCAGTGTAAGAAAATTGATTTGCGCTTTGTTCACTATTCAAATAGGGTAATATTTTTAAAGGTAAATACACATTTTAAGTCACTGTGTTAATAATCTCACGATTAAATGGGCTTCTACATTTCTTTATAATTAAAAGTTTTAAAAATATATACAAATGGATTCTTAAAATAACTGCACATACACAATTATACGTCTATGAATTCCAAATATGATAATAGTTTTTTTGGTTTTTTTTTTAGAAAATTATATATTCATAGTATTAAATAATTTGGGTAATTTGTATGTATTACAAGTGCTGCCAATTTAAAGCAATTAACTCATATTCTTACTTTGTTTGCTTATGGCGTAGTTTGTAATGAGCTAAGACTAATCTTTTTGTAATTATCACAATCAGTTTTCTACTAAACTACAAGTGTATATATTTTTCAGTTAAATAGTTTTTTTAACATATTTATTTCTTGATTTATTTTGTGTTTAGTCCAATAAGTCTCGGCATTTCAAATGCTGGCAAAGTTCTAAGCGACAATCGATGTCATGGGGAACTCTTCGCTCTCAGCAAGGTTCACCTTTAAGTGGTTGTGGGAGTCCTGACTAGATGGAAATCCAGTATTTCAAAATCAGGTTTTAAAATCTTTTAAATTTTCACGATAATTCGGTCAGTTTAGACAAAAGAATTTCAAAAAATTCTGAAACTTAATAGGAATCTTTCAAAGTTCTTATTCGACTTAATTTACGTTCTCTTCATTATGAGGTTACATGGGTTTTCGGGTTTCAAGGAATCGATATTTTTATTTTCTTACTAAATTTTACAACATCTCTAGAATATTGCCCTAAATTTTCAAGTAGATCCGAGTAACAGTTTCGGAAATGTAGCTTTGAGAACTAGTGCGCTCGATATACATAGGTCTTTGAGATACAATTCTTAAAGACTTGGACAAAAAATGTCTGCCAAAAATTCAATTTTAAGTTCTTTCTTTCGTCCAAGTTCTAAGTTAAGGTTTTAACTAAAACACGTATTTTTTCACTTTACATGATCCTGTAAGGGTTATCCCACCAACGCGGGCGCATTTTTTTCCGAGGGGTCACCGGAAATGGCCGAGTTTAAAGTACTTTTTTCCAAAAATTTCAGAATCTCTTTGCTAATAGTGTATGTTTGTAGCAATAAAAAATTAAATAAACTGTTTTAGTTTTTATATGAGAAAAAACTGTTGAAAAAAGGCTGTTTTTACCCGAGGAAACCCATGTAACCCCTTATATCTGGTAGTTGCATAATGAGCACTTCTTGCTTAGAACTTTGTTAGCAATTGACTGCGAGCGCGAAACATTTCATAAAATTCGAAATTTACTTTTTTTTATCAAAATCAATCCGTAACATTCACGTCTTTTCTATGTAATATTTTAACCTCTGAAGCTGGCCACATCCGTAGTGGAGCTCCAGAGTTTTCATACATACCAACAGTCTAACTTTTTCAAATTTGTCATTGTCTTTTTGAACTATTTTCAACGTTTACATAAGTCCCCTTCACTAAGCCAAGATTGCATAACTGCCGGTCAACTCAAAAGGGCTGGTCTTTGTCGAATGTGTAAAATTATTTTTTGGCGAAAAATCAACCGGTTGATCTTGTACCTGTTGTGGAGGCTCATTGCCCGCATTACAGTATTGTAAGGGGATGTGCGTTGCCGCATTAGCAATGCCAATGGGTCCGATTGCATGGTCGCGGTAGACAATATCACTTGGTGTTGCCGTCTGTATGACGCTTATGCGCTTAAAACGCTCATACTCTTCCTGAGACATGGGGCTTGTGAGCATTGTATATGACTTCTCCTGCGCCACATTCGTCTTCATCGTGCCGTTGTTGTCGGTTAGCGTCAAAATGGTGGTGATTTCAAGTGGCTTGTGGATGGTTTCGGGCAGAATTTCACCATAGATGAGTGTGCCGGCTTGACGTCGATCCTTTTCTTTTTGCAATAGTTTTGTGGCCAACGTGGACTTGGCAGAGTCCGTCAACGAGTGCGTGTTCAGGCTCTTAACGGTAGGGGCGTTCGTCGTATTTGCTGCATTTCTGATTGGGCGCGCCTCACTGCGTTCGCCGTTACGTTGATGGTTTTTCATACACGAAGACTCCTCGTGTTTGTACAGATAGGATTTCAGTGCAAACGCCTTGCCACAGCGGGCGCAGGTATGTGGTTTCGTATTCGAATGGGTTTGTATGTGAGCGCGCAGATTGGATTTATCCGCGAAAGCTTTGTTGCAAACGCTGCACTTGAAGGGTTTCTCACCTAATTGATTGAAGAGAGCACGTAGATGATTATTAGACAGTCGTTTCTAGATATTTACGTGTCTTCAAGACTTACCGGTATGCGTCCGTATGTGACCTTGCAACAGCCACGGGCGAGAGAAGCATTTACCACAGTACTGACATTCGCAACCCTGGTTGTGTGTGCGCACATGCATGCTGAAGGCGGGCATTGAGACGTAGACCTTCTCACAGTACGGACATCGTCGCGCTTTCTTGTCCATGATTGACCTTTACGACAGAATATTCGTAAATTCAAATACACCATTATTTGGTTGTAAAAAAATATTTTGTAATACCTGTGTGTTTGTCGATGCCTTGCCAAGTTGGACGATGTCGAGTACTTCTTGCCGCATTCCGGACATATGTGTTCATCGTCGAGTAAATTTACGCTATGGGCACTGCCTTCGGCACCATCGCTCAACTTGCTGCCCTCTGAGTTGCTCGAATTACTTGAGGAGCCCATGAAATGTTCGTCACTACTACAGCTAGGCAAGCTGCTGCACGAGTGCTCATCGTATCGTGAGTGATCGGAAATTGTGGAGCGACGTAACTTCTTCCGATCAAATACCTTGTGGCTGTAGTAGTTGGAATCATCATCGGAGGACGAATAGAATGTGGTCCGTGGCACCGTTAATGTGGTATTACAACTATGATGTTTATCATCTTGGTCTTGGTTGTCGTAGTGTTGGTTTTTGGCACTGAACTCTTGGTTTGTGTGCCACAAGCTATTACCGTAGTCATTGTTCTCGCTGGTTATTGGTTTTTCTGTCACACTTGAGGGTTCTGATATTTGAGGAACGTAGGCAGGTTTCGGGGCGGTTGTCTCATCAGCAAGATACTCCAATGCTTTGTGGCGTTTTATGTAGTCTTTAATTTCTGTGATATTAGTTGTGCTAAGTCGTCCGGCAGCCAGCGTGACCTCAGCCAACTGTGTGAGATTGTACAGCTCTTCTGGTATTGCGGTTGCTTGCTCTTTCGTCATTTTGGCTTTATATTTTAATGAGTTTTTGTTCTGAAAAAAAAAAATTAAACGGCATTGATTGAAGTACTTATGGAGCAACATTTGATTTAGTTAATTGCTTAAATCTTAAAGTTGTGTAAAATGAAAAGTGAATATGTGTTGAAATCGCTTCGAATATTTAAAGAATATTTAAGTACAGCCTTTTGGAAAAAACTATAAAATCTGAAATAATATACTCAAATTTGGTCAAAATTAACTATTACTTTTTCATAGTTCAGACTTGAAACATGAGACGACGCACCGTTTGGTTGGAAATAGAGATCGTCTGCGTCGATTCCTTCGAGTTCCGGGAAAAAAAAGTCGGTCAATTTAATTGTTACGGCATTTCCTACCTCATTTCGAAAGAAATACGGCCCAATGATCAAATCCACACCAAGCGATCCTAAAAGCGACAAGGTTGTTTCCTGATGAAATATTAAGCCAGAAATATCTCTCATCTGAGTAAATGATTTTTCGATCAATGTTTTTTCAACGTTTTTTTCGAGAACGTGAATTTGAATAATAATCTTGGAGAATTTCCGTTCGTTGTACCAAATGAAACGTGACGTGATGAAATTACAGACCTTACAGAATACACTGACAACACTCTTTGACACAATCAACAAACATGGCCGCCTCGAGCTATGAAAATCCATCATCACTATTGGCAAACACTGGAAGCATGGCTGATAATTGAACAGTCGTTCAACTAACCTTAATGTAACGGATGATCCAAGAAGAGGTACTTTTTTCAAGAGTTTTTTTTTGTCAGATCAGGCCTGAGTCGTGACAAACTGCTTTTTTTTAATTTTTATTCAGTATTGTTTCCCATTTCCTTATGGAAAGATTTTCACCTGAACCACGAGTCCACGTTCCATAAAGAATCTGTGTAGCGCGCTTCGCTTAACTTGTGATCAAGATAATCGGCCTACTGAGCATACATTCGCAATATCATCACACGTCTGGAGATTGATCATTCATTATTGGATAATATTCGACTGGATAGACCACATCCAGGACGCAGTGAAGAAAATATAGCAACCGTTGCTGACCCGAAGACCGTGGAGAGTCGATTCGGCGCTGTTCACCTTACGGACCGACGTATGGAACGGCTTGGCTCATTTTACGTCGAGATCTTACATTTAAAGTGTAGAAAATACAATTTGTGCATTAACTGAAATTGCTAGACTTTCCCTAGCAACACACTTAGCCACACTTAATGGGCTCTTGAAAAGTTCCAAGAAGATCCGACGTTCTCGAGATAAATTTTGCTGAGCGATGAGGCCGATTTCTGGATCAATGAATATATAAACAAGCGAGATTGTCGCGTTTGGCACGAAGAACAACCTGAAGAGTTTCAAGAAATGCCATTTCATATAGAAAAAACAATGTTTGGTGTGGTTTGTGGGCCGGTGGAATCAACCGAGCTTCGATTTAGTTCTTGGAGTAAAACATCACGCGTGTCATTCGGCAGTTACCAGTTAAAATGCTCGAACGAGTCATCGAAAATTGAACACAACGGATGGACCATCTGAGACGTAGCCCCGGGCAACATTTGAAAGAGAATCTTCAAGAAATAAATGCAAAGGAATGTTCTTTCGAACATTCCCCATTAAATATATTTCCTCCTATAGATATATGTATTTTTGGAGTGTGTCTTTATAAACTTATATACATTAACTTATGCATACATATGTATGTATGTATCTGTTTTGTGCTTACATACACACATATGTATGTACATTATAATCCAATAAAACCGCGCAAGCCATAATTACTATTTTTATGTTACAGAAAATGTGTTTTGCCGCTTTATCGTTTGCGGAAATGCTCATAAAAGTTAGTATGTGGATCAATTCCAACTACAAATCAGATGGAAATTTTCATTTGCCACAAATATACATACATATGTACATATCTTTCAGCGGCGATAACTTATTATTTTTTAGGAAAACATTCACACACCACATGAGGTCTCTGTGAGGGCATGCGGAATGAGTGGCCAGAAGCGAATCCATTTGAATTTCACAATGTACTTAGCTGAATGCACACACTTGCATCATATGTATGTATATACCTAAGCGTGATCGACCTAAACCACTTGTACATGTACCCCCTTAAAGACTTCATATATAATCAAAATTAATATTGTTGTTTTTTTGGCACAAGGCTCTAAACCCCGACCACAGCCACATCGTAACCAACGGAGTATATCTATATGTACATATCTATATATTTACATGTAAATTTGACCAGCAGTGATCGCCACTTTGCCACTTGGTCCACGGCACGCTGCTCCTCTCGGCTGCCACATCAAACCCACTGCCAAATAGCTAAGTAGCAAATTTTGTTTTTGTGCGCAATCAAAAATTCGCAAGAAGCGCATGACGCAGCCAATTCGGTTCAGCTGTTCTTCCGACGCTGTAGCTGTGGCTATAATGCCACGAGATAGGTGAAACAACCTGCTAAATACGAAAAGTGCGTCATTTTTCTTTAGACGCCCATAATTTAATGAGTTGAATTGGGGCCAAATCGCCGAGAAGACGGCAACAAAAAAAAAAAAACTGATCAACCCTGCGCGCGACAAGACGGCAATAGACGACACATGTGCAGGGAGCGGCAAGACGGGGCGACTGGTCGGTTCGGCGAAACGACGAGTGTGGGAAAACCAAAACATACGCTTATCCACACTTCGCACATTCATAAATACATACGTACATATATTTGTGTATCTTCGTGCACTCAAGCCAATTTAATGCTTATAAACAACGCACAATTAATTATAAAGATCTGTGGTCACTTTGCTGATGGTTGGAATTCACATTCAGACGATTCGTGGAAATTTCACTTCCGACACATTTCTTCAAAATGGAAGGTGTTTTAATTTATTTATTAATATTTTTTGTTGTTGTTTATGGTAGAAAGGTGTGCTATTTTTTTATGCTGAAACATATAATTTAGTATACATATGTATGTATGTATGCATGTATGAAGTATACGTGTGTGTATTAAAAATGAAAATTTGTCTTGGAGACACGAAGATAATTTTATCGTTTATAATTAGTGCATAGTTTTTTTTAGATTTTCAAAAATATATTTAAATTAAAATATATCTTCGCCTAGATATCGATGTGATTTAAGAGTTATTCCAGTGAACTTTCAGTATTCGAGTGTTGTCTTTTATATTGCGGGATTAAAGAACAAAAACAAATATTAATTATCGAAAATCGCTTTATTGCTTTTCAAAATATTATCATTTAAGATTTATAGTACAGGATGGACCACATAAAATTTTAAATTTAAAAAGTCAATAAAAAAAAGGCTTGATATTTTTCAAAGGTCTAACATTTATTTAAAAGGTTGTTTTATGAAATTTATTTGTGGAAAACAATTTCGGACAAATGACCACCACTGCTGAGTTCACAGTAGCTTATCCGATCCACCCAATTTTGGAGTACTTTCTCGATGGCTTCAGGCCTCATGGCAGCTACAGCAGCTTGAATCTCGTACTTTAGATCTTGAATTGTTTCTGGATGGTTGGCGTAACATTTATCTTTAACAGCTCCCCTCCAAAAATAGTCCAACGGAGTTAAATCGCAGCTTCTGGGAGGCCAATTCACATCACCTCTTTTGCTGATTATGATTTTCGAAGATAGGGCGTAAAAGATTGAGTGTAGCGTTTGCTGTATGGCACGTAACGCCGTCCTGCTGCAACCAAATGTTGTCCAAGTCTTCCTCTTCAATTTGCTTGAGGAAAAATTCGGTTAACATTGTGCGATATCGCTCACCATTGATGGTTACGGCGGTTCCTTCTTCATTTTCGAAGAAAAATGGGCCGATGATTCCACCAGACCAAAATCCGCACCATACAGTGATTCGTGCTAGGTGCATAGGCCTCTCGACGATTACGTGCGGGTTTTCTGTGCCCCAAATGCGACAATTCCGCTTGTTAACGTAACCATCGAGGTGGGAATGAGCCTCGTCCGAAAAGACGATTTTTCGGTAAAATTGACCATCCTCGGTCAAACGAACTTTGGAAAAAAGTTTTCAATATTTCCCAGTTTTCTTCTAGTGAATAGCGACCCATTTCGTAAACTTTAGACTTTTTACTGAATATCTGTCACTTTCCGAATGGTATTTGACGTTTCCAATGTCGAAATATAGATAATTCAAATTTAAAACGTTAGATGGCCCACCCGTTATATAGACTTTTGCATGCATTTGAACCAGTTGTCGAAGCACTTGTGCCAGTTTGTTTGAAGTATCTCTAAAACACGCGTTCTGGACGCACAAACCGCCTCTTCAGGTGGCGAAAAACGTTTATCTCTTGTTTTATTTTTTACGCACAGACACAAAAAAAAGTGGTTCGGTGCCAAATCAGGACTATACAGTGGATGACTCATCAAAGCGATGTTTTGAGTGCTCAAAAAATACAGTTGTTTCAGTCGATGTGTGAGAGATCGCAATTTCCAGGTGATCGGAGGTTGGTTTTCCCGATATCTTGAAAGACAACTGACCAACAAATGGTAGTGGTATGGTTGCGACATGTCCAGTGTTTCCAAAAACAGGGGATGTGCGAAAAACTTTTGTTGGATTCGGCTCATCCTGAAACACTCATATAGTCAACTGCTGTTAACTTTCGGGCTCATACACGTAAATCCACGATTCGTATCGGTCACGATGTCACAGACATGTTTCGAAACACCTCTATCGTATTTTGTTATCAAGCGATCCAGCCTTTTCTGATTGCCGCATTTAACAACAGAGCAACCTGAAGAGATTCTAGAGCTGCCATTTCATCCAGAAAAAACAACGATTTGGTGTGGTTTGTGGGCCGGTGGAATCTTCGGTACATATTTTTTCAAAAATGATGCCGGTGAGAATGTAACCGTCAATGGAGACCGTTATCGCCTGATAACCGTCCATTTGATGGTTGAAATTGAAGGTCTTAATCTCGGCGACATTAGGTTCAACAAGACGGCGCCACTTTCCGCAAATGACATCAATCAATGGATTAATTCAGATAACACTTCTGTGAGCAAATAATTTCAGGTTTTGGGCCGATTGATCACCAAGATCGTGTGAAATCACACAGTTAGAATTTTTCCTCTGGGGACATGTAAAGTTTAGAGTCCACGCGGACACTCCTGTTTATATTCAGACATTGCAGCAAAACATCAGCAATTGTCATTCGCCAATTACCAGTCGAAATGTTTGAACGAGTTTTTGAAATATGAACTCAATGTATGGATGGATGGACCATCTGAGACGTAGTCGAGGCCAACATTTGGGTGTGATAATCTTTAAGAAATAAATGCCAAAGAATGTTCTTTCGTATGATAATAAATATTCCCCATTAAATTAGAAGTTTCTGTGTTTTTTTTTTAAAAAAGTAGGGAACCTAGAAATGAATCAGCCTTTCAGATGTTTATCCGACGTTTCTTTTTAGATGTTAAAAACGTGGCAAACGTATTGTCCCCTATTCACCTAGAAAGTATTACCTCGTCTTTTTATAACAAAATTTGTTTTAACAAAAAGCAAAAGTAAGGTCCCCCCTAAGTTGCGTTTGCGTTAATAGGCTCTAGATATTTTTATTAATTTTTCATTTATTTGTATACACACGAGACACATTTGTATTGTGTAAGTATGTTTCTTAAAAGCTTTCATATTGCTTCGCATACCTGTTCGATTTTGGAACATACATATTTCTTCTAATTATTTCTGTTATTGTTATTGTTTCTATAATGTTTGTGTACGTATTTTGCTCTTAAGACGCAAACCGGGAAGCACACGCGGTACATTCGCTGCCAAATTTTCCTCATCCAACGCCCCCAACCAGCATTTACGACATACTTATGGTGTGTACACGCGCATATCTCAGCGGTCACGACGACTGCTAGCAACAGCTGACATCTGGGAAATTTCTAAATTACATACGAACATATTCCTGCATGTGCGTCTTATATAAATACGGTATAATATATGGATGGATCTTTGTGACCATGTCCATGTGGCTACTTATGCGAATATCGTGGTTGCTGCATAGTTTTTGTTGGAATCCGGTAATCTATTTGATGTCTGCTAGCAATTCACATGTTTCTTTGACAGCAAAATTATTAATTAGATTTGTCATGAAGACGAATTATTAAGCGGACATGGTACGAATGTGTGTGTGACTATGGTATATGTACATATGTACATATGTATTAACATAGTGAGTTTTCGACAAGCGTTACAGACAATGTTTCTCATTTGGCTTAACTTGACTGATTCTTAAGCGGATGTCTTTTATAGTGGGGAAGGTTATAGATTTGCAGTGATTTCCATAACAAGCTTGGAACTCTAACAGATTTTTTATGTTTTCGCATTAAGCAACGGAAGGATACAAAATTTCAAATCAATACCTCAAAAACTGAGGGACTAGGTGGAATACATACAGTCGGTTGGATAAACGGACGTGGATAACAGATATTTCAACTTTAAACGCCAAACACTTCTATTAGATGCTCTCTATTTCCGATCCACTATCGACTATAGAATTCACATATCCTCTCAGGATAAAGTCCAATGGTGTGATATCACACGATCGAAATCTTTTCTCAATAAATTCATTGATTGATGGGATGTGTGTGAAGTTGCCTCGATCACAAGCTTCAATTTCAGGAATCATTTTTAAAGAAATATGAACCAATGATTCCACCGGCCTACAAACCACACTAAACTGTTGCTTTTTCTTTGAATAAAAGGTTTGAATAAAATGGCAACTCTTGAATCGCTTCAGGTGGCTCTTCGCCCCAAATGCGGAAATTTTGCTTGTTTACATACCAATCGAGCCAGAAATGATCCTCATTGCTGACCAAAATTTGGCTAGAAAACGTTGGATCTTCTTGGAACTTGGAGTCCATAGAACGAAGCGATGTCGCTTGGGAACGTCGATCGGCTGTTGTAAAAGTACCTATACATATTTCTGGACTAGACAACACTAAGTGCTGCCAGGTGCAATCTGACATTTCCATTGGAAAGTTTGACATTTTTTAGCATAATATCACTCAGAACGTTTTGTCATTTAATCGTGAATTGTTTTATTTACAGGGAATTAAAAAATTCGTCTCGGCCAAAAAATGGAATTAACTCGTGAACATTTTCGTGCGATCATTTTTCACAACTTTCGACGTGGATTATCACGACAAGAGTGCATCTATGAACTAAAATCTTTGTATGGCTATGAAGCACCATCCTATAGCACTGTGAAAAACTGTTACAACGATTTCAATCGTGACCGACGCTCGCTCAAAGACGAATTCCGTGAAGGTCGTCCAAAAACAGCCGTTGTGCCAGAAAACATCGATGCCGTACGTGAACCGATAATGCAAGACCGTCATGTAACATACCTTCAGATAGAGGCATGCCTATGCATTTCTCCCACCAGCATACATTCGATATTGCATGAACACCTGGCCGTAAAAAAGGTTTGTTCTCGTTGGATCCGGCACAATTTGACAATCGCTCAAAAAAGGCTCGTGTGGATTGGTGTATAGAAATGCTGAAAAAATACGATCGCGGTGCTTCAAAAGACGTTTATAAGATCGTCACAGGTGACGAATCTATGCGTATGAGCCTGAAACAAAACAGCGATCGACCGTGTGGGTCTTCCAAGACGAGCCAAATCCAACGAAAAAAAAAACCATTTTCGTTTATAAATATGCCTATTTTCATATTAAGCCAGAAATATATATAGCAGCCCTCGTACTTAGATCACTCGTTATATAAGTATATTTTGTAGGGTCTCCGCCAAGGTATAAAAATTCGAAGCTAATGAAGTTTCCTACAGGGTATGCACTTAAATATAGTATGTGAGTTTGTGAAAAAACGTACTAAACATTTATACATATGTAGTATGTATGTAATTATGGAAGAAAACTTGACCAAAACTAGGAAGTGCCATTAGAAAATTTTCCAACACAAATGTACATTAGTATAAACATACATATTTACAATTAGATACATATGATGTATAAATGTTTATATGTTTTGCAGAATTTAAAATTGTTATATTAATTAAATGCTTCTAGGAAATTTTCTTTGTTTGATTTGCATTCAACAAGAATATATTTTAATCACGAGCAGCAATGCGAATATAAGTATGTATGTATATATGTATGCATGTCTATGTATATTATATGTTAATGAAACGGTACTTCTTGGAAAGACTACAACAAAGATTTTAATCGATTTCCGTGCTTTGTTTACATTTGAATAGAAAACACCTTCACCATTCTACCATTCTTGCAGCTAAATATTATATTGCTTTTGTCTAGTTTTGCTGTTTAATTGTTTGCTGCAACAAAGCAATGCAAACAGTGTAATTGGAGGAAAACAATAACACCAAAACATCGAACTGTTAAGAAAATAGAACGACATAAGTTCAAAATCCTTTTAATGAGCATAAACAAATGCAAACGACTTGCAGGCCACCAGCGCTTGAGACAGCAATGAACACGCATGCATAACAACAAAAACAGCAACAATAATAATATTTCTTCTGTGCATGCCGTGCTAGCGCTACTGTTTGGTTGTTGCTGGTGGTATTGGCCGATCAGTGGCTTCGCTGTAGTCTATTTTTAGCAATTGTTAATTTACATTTTAGTTCAAACTTGAAAAACATTGAAATCGAATAAAACAGCGCCGCCACCTTTATATGTATACATATGTATGTATGTATGGGTGAATGCAAGCACATGTTTTTCAACACAAGCATATGTGTATGTGTGTGTGCTTGTAGCAAAAGCGGAGGCACTTGGTCGAACTTAGCGACGACGCGGCCACCAGAGGCAATGTGACCACCTTGGGCCGCCTGGAGCGTTTTATGCGCACAGACTTGAAGACGTTTTACATTTTTATCGATTATCACGTGTACATACAAATGTGTGTGTATGTATCTATGTATGTATGTGCATAACCTCTATTGAGCGCTTTAATCTGGAAGTTGAACTCTGAATGATTTGTTTACATAATTTCCGTTATAAATTGAAGTCAGCGCGACTACTGTGTAGTGTTTTATGAAGAAATAAGTATTTCTTGCCACAATTATCCTTTTTCTTACTTGCCAACATTGACCTCTGCATTGCTTAAGTTTTACTCTTGCTTTGTGAGAGGGAGTGTATGCGTGTAATTAATTTGTATGCACTGTAGTTGTAAGAGAAGGTGGTAAATAGTATAATAATTGTTAGAAACTTGGAATGAATTAATACCTTGATGATTTAATAGCGTCTTATTCTAACATTTCTTCTGTTTTTTCATTGGCGAGGACACCGCTGACGGGGCTATAGCCATGTTTACAACTGCGAGAGGCGGTTTTCCTCTTTTTATTGAGGGCTTTGTTTACGTGGCGGGTCACAAATGTTTCACCTTCTCACCGTAGCTCGCCTTTAAAGGAATGTTTTTTGGATATCCAGAGGATTCTTCTTCTAGGACCGGAAGTTGTGAACTGCTTGAGCATTGTTTCTGGCCACTAACAAGTGAATGACGTTCGGAGAACTTTCCTAACTTGCGTGAACTTCTGCACATGGCTCACATGTCATGTGTGTGTTACTTTCGGAGAACATATCTCACAAACTAATTGACTGGCCTGAACTAAATTTGTGAATAGAATTTGAATAAAAATGTGCTCATATTCTTCCAAAATTCTGAAGTTTTAAAACATATCAATAAAACCCAAGAAGAGATTCGACCACAGAGATTAGACGTTGAAGAGACTATAAATTTGATTGTTGTCAAGGGGGAGACGGTTGGATGATTGCACGTTATTGCGAACTGTCCGATGTACTCTGTCATTTAGGAAATGATGGGGGTATGAGGGATTAGCCGGACTGACGGACCATTTGATAACAACAGACCCAACGGTCGGGTGACTTACGAGTACATCTGGGACTATGCGTTTGTTGAGGGTAATCTCAGGGTATGGGGGATTAGCTGGGCTAACGGATGATTTCATGTTAGTGGTGTGACCTCCGCTAGTCGGAACAGTTATGGTCGTTTGGTATGTTTGCGCTTGAATTATTCAGGCAGCGAAGACGTTTAACTGAGAATTATAGTTAATTTCTTGTGTGAATGGTGTATCAGAGTAATGTGCGTATGAGGTTCAAACCCTGGCCAGCAATGCAGAAAGGTATGGAAGTTGATAATAATTCCGGCTACGAAGTCTCACCGGATACTTAATTCGGCTACCACGGGTAGCAGGAGCCCGTGAAGTTCGCTTCACACTGCTTGTTCGGCATGGTCCTTTAGGGATTATCGAGCATTGCAACCGGGTGCCGATATAAGATGGGCCTCTAACCCAGTCAAGCTGGTTAGTGTGTCCATGCCGTACTACCGATAGGTAGTGAAAAATACCTGACATTTTCAGAGCACTGAGCATCGCAATCTTTGAGTTGAGAGTTCGTTGAAGACATGCGTCGTTCTGAACAACATTCGACCTCTTCAGCTGATGAAAATATTTTGGTGAATACCATCGATCAACCAGCGTATTCCCCTTACTGAAATTGCTGCTCCGTGGAACCCGTTTTCAGTCGATCGAAGAGATAAAACAAAATTCGATGAAGGAGTTGAAAGCCATCCCAAAAAGTGCTTATGAAAAGTGTTTCGAGGAGGTGTATTACATCTGTTGAGAATTACTTTAAAGGCGATAAAATTAATATTGATGAATAACTAAATATTTTGCGTTTTATTTGCAAATTTCTGGTACTACTTTGTCACAATAAAAATTTTTAAATTGTGGAATATTCTCTCTTGGACTGAATGAATGCAACAATATATGCTAAATTAAAATAAATTCGAATCAAAACATATTTATGCTAAAATAAATTAACGAAAAGTAGGTCAAATAATGCATTATACGCCCTAAAATGTGCAACGTCTTTAACTACTTTTAAATGAAATACTTCGAAACAGTTCAATACAAGTGCAATCATAAAGAATAATACGCACGAATACCTCGCTTCGTAATTAGGTAACATTCGTCACATATTCACATGCGCAAAACCATAAATTATCCGCACAGGTATCAGCAAGCAATTGCAGAAATACATACATACATACATTACCAGGGCACACAAACTCGCGTAAACTACAATTGAAATTTCATCTGCGAAAATCCGCTTTCAACGCATTTGGTTAATTATTATGAGTAGAATAATTTACAGAGGCAATCACATTTATCACACTTGACATTGATTGCGGCAACGTAAATGCAGCTGGCTCGAGTTGGCCACAATATACACACACGTACACATATAAATATGTAAACACGCGAATCTGTGATGCTATTTAAACGATTTGCTTAAGGCTTTAAAGGAGACAAATGCTTACTATGATAAATAATTTATTTTATATTTATATATTAGACTACAACGTCATCTAGCGGACACTCCGACTTGACACAGAGCGGTATTGAAATTTTCAGTACAGGTTAATATACATATGTATATATGGTATGTGTACTACTGTGAACCAAAAATAGTAAGCCTTTTTACTGAAAATTTCATACGAAAACGCATTCGTCGAAATATTTTTTTTCTAAGTTGAATATGTATGGGGTATTCCATACCAAATCGACCACTTTTGAACCCGACCCCTTTATAATATATATATATAACTTATCCATCACCAAGATTCAAATTTTTACATTAGTAAGGCCGATAAACTAGAGTTGGACAATTATAGACTTACTCTATTAATCATTAAACTTAGTCATTATATTCGTAAATTAAGTCTATAAATTGAGAATATTACATCATAAAATCGTTAAATTATATTTTTTATATGATAAAAATAAAGTTAACGGAATTTTTTTTTTTTTAATTTTTGAAAATTTGACAATTTTTTTTTAAATAAATAAAAAAAATAAAAAAAAAAATTCCGTTAATTTTATTTCTATCATATCAAATTAATTGAAGTTTTTTTAAGGCAAAAAAAAAATGGCGAACTTTCAAAAAATGACGATTTTACTTAAAAAATCCGATTATTTTATATAATTGATCGTGTTAAATTTTTTTCGTGGATTTTTTTGAAAAGTTCATTCAAAAACAAAAATTTTAAAAAAAGGTCCCTAAAAGTCAATTTCTATAAAAGTTATGGCTATTTGAAAATAAAAAAGCCATTTTTTTGAAAAATTCATAACTTTTTTGAAGTTGGACAAGAAATTTTGAAAAAATTCTCAAAAATGTTTTTCAAAGGGTAGAAAAGGATGGATAAGTTTCAGCAAAATCTAAAGAGGTCGTGTTCAAAAGTGGTCGATTTGGTATGGAATACCCCGTATATAACTGTCAGTAATTAGTGTTTAGTATACGCAGAGATAAATTGAGAGAGAGCAATTGCTAAACGTCAAAACTTCCTGAACTCCATCAACTGTCAAAGTTTAGGAGGTCAGTCAACTGTTTTAATATACCATAAAAAGATACAAATAGTTTTTTCATATATCAAATTACCATTGCATATTAATTTTGAATATTGGAAGATGTAATTTTAATCCTCAAAAATTATTATTTGATCCGATCTGACTATAATGGAAAATTTTATAAAAAAAAAACTTGAAACATTTTCAGGCGCTCTTTATTCCTGGTATACGCTTGTCTTTCTGAAGTGCATAAAGTGCATTCGGCGATTTTTAAGATGAGTGAAATTATTCAGCAAAGAAGTTTCGTTAAATTTTGTGTGCGGAATCAAATTTCTGGTGCCGAAATGTTCAGAATGTTAGAAAATGCCTTCAGTGATAATTGTTTGTCTAGAGCAAGTGGTTTTTATTGGTATAAATTATTCAAAGAGGGTCGAGAACGCATTGACGACGAATCACGTCCAAGACGGCTATCAACAACAACTGATGGCAAACTCGTCTATAAAATAAAGGAATTTGGTACTCGAGAATCACTGGTTAACAGTCAGAGATCTTATTGACAACGTTGAAATATCGGAAGAATCAGTTAAAACCAAAATCAAAGATCATTTGGATCTAAGAAAAGTGAAAGCACGATTGGTTCCAAAGTCACAAAATTTTTACGAAAAACAGCATCACGTTAATGTCTGGAAAACAATGCTTTCCGACTACCAGAATGTCATAAAATGTATTATTTATTGCCGATGAGACTTGGATCTATGCTTACGACCCGGAAACAGACGATCGATCGGCCGAATTTTGTGGCGAAGGTGAGCGGAAGCCGAAGCAGCCACGTCGAAGCAAGTCAAAAATCCAGGTTATGTTGACAGTTTTCTTCGATTATCAAGATGTGGTGCACTCCGACTTCCTTCCAACCAGCCAAATCGTAAACAAGAAATACGATTTTAGTGTTATGCATCGTTTGTTCGTTTATTCGTAAAAAGAGACCGGAATTAAGGACCAAGAACTCTCGGTTTTTTGTATCACGATAATGCATCCACCCATTCTGTATTGATTCTTCGTAAGTTCTTCGTTAACCTTTCAATGAATATCGTGCCGCAACCACCGTACTCGCCTGATTTAGTTCCGTGTGACTTCTAGCTATACAACAAAATCGCTCCGAGGAAACATTTTTGAGTCAATTAAAGACATTAAACATGATTCTCTACTCGCATTGAAGGTATTCCGGAAATAGACTTTAACCACTGTTTCGAGAGTTGGAAGAAACGTTGGCATAAGTTTATTGTGGCCAAGGGTGATTACTTTGTAGGAGAGGACATAGATTTTGAAGAATAAATTAAGAATTTTAAAACTTCCTTTGGCAGTAGTATCTCTACCTTGACTGATATTGCCCACTGTAACAGCAAACGTAAGTAATTTTCTATACATACATATGTATATGTACATATCACTTGTTTTTTTCCTCAAGCCATCTTATATGTATATTGTATTTACATAATATTTATAATTTCGATATACATACATACATATCTCTTAAATGCTTTGCCATAATCATCTTTTATCAGATAAATTATCTGCAGATGTTTTACAATTGTCATCAGCTGTTGCAATTGCAGATGCAATTTAAATTGGAAATAAGTGTGTGTACTAAATATTATATATATTTCGCTTATAATGTCCCACTTTTAAATGGTTATACATATGTACATGTGTATGGCTTTGTATTCAAATATAAGAGCTGCATAAATTAGTGTCCTAATTGTTGCCGAAGATAGAATATAGGAAGCAAATTTAAAATTATCGCGACCGCAGCGCTTGCTTAGAAATTTATGAACATTTATTGTATAGAATAATAAATGCGAACACATTTCAAATACTAAGTGAAATGTCCAACTAACTACAGATATACATACAAATAAACTGATACATGTAAGTATGTATTTATACATTGTGTACATTTGTTGACGTTTATGAGTTGCGCTAAAAATTTTTGACGTTTCGAAATATTTCAATAATAATGGGAAAAGAAGGAACCCAAAATGAGACAATGTTTTAAGAGTGCGGAATAGATATACAGTAATGGTTCCTACAAGTACATCTCAGCTATTTGAATGTTAACTATATATATAGTAGTATACATATACATATATATTAAATATAAGAGTATTATTTATGTGTTTGATTGTGAAAGTCATTGACCGATTTCAACAATTTTTGGTATCGGTCCTCCTTACATTCAATAAGGATTCATTCATTATATGTATGTATATTCGTTCAAAAGATAGAGGCTTTTGTTGTTAAATTTACTAGCGAACTAAATCTACTGATGTATATACATACATACGTAATTTTCCATATTTAGAGATTAATGGAACGAGGACCATTTGGTCCGTCGCAAAAGTAACAGAACTAAATATAACTGTTTCTGGTAGCGCCACCTATTGGTGGGTATATGAAATAAAAAGTTTGATCTCTTGTTGACATTTCGTAAAAATTTCAAGATAATTGGATAACTACAATCGATGTTATCGATCAAAAAATGACAGCAGCTTTTGGTCAGCGGTCGTAAAATACATTTTGAACAAAGAGCAAATATTAAATTTTGTTTTAAACTTGGGAAAACGTTTACTGAAATATTTTAAATGATGAAAAAACTTTATGGTGATCAGTGCCTATCCCGTAGTAATGTGCATGAGTGGTTTAAGCGATTCCAAGAAGGTCGTGAGGTCCTCTGTGATCACCGAAAAAAAGTCGTCTTCAGAAGTCAAAAAAAAAAAAAACAATGCTGATTTGTTTTTACGATTCCGAGAGTATTGTACACCGAGAGTTCGTCCCACCTGGCCAAACGATTATTGCTGTGTTTAACCTTGGTGTTATGAAGCGTGAGGCAGGGTCCTGGCGACTGTTGCACGATAATGCGCCGTGTCATCGGTCGACGCATTAATCACTCACCTGATCTGGCACCCTGTGATTTTTACCTATTTGGAAAACTTCATTTGCCCATGAAAGGACACTGGTTTCAGGACATATTCTCAAGATCATTCCGAAAAATGACCTTAAGCACTCATTTGAAATGCTAATTGACCGGGCTAAACGCTGTATCGAAGCACAAGGAATAATTAAATAAAAAAATATAACTTTTGAAAAATATTAATTTTTTGTTGTTTTTTTTTAACAGTCCTGTTTCTTTTGCCCCAGACCTTGTATATTTCTATGTTTGTTAGGAGTATCATTCCTCATTACAATAAAAAACCATACCAAATATTATTTAAATTATCCACGGAACTGTTTTCTTTGTTAAATGGGTGAATGTTCACCAATTTTTAAAATATATCCAAATCCATTTTTTTTATTTTATTTTTTTTTTTTTTTGTTGTATTATTTTGTTGGGTTTTATACAGTTCGAATTTTCAAAAACTCGATTTTTTTTAATTTAATTTCCTTAATGTACATATATTTAAGAATACACAAAGAAAATTTCACATCCTTCCGGTGAATATTTTCGAAGTTACACGCAAATTTTAAAGACGTTTCAGAGCGCTTAGTAGTGCATTCCAAATTTTAAACGCGTTTTTCTCAAAACGGTGTTTCCAAAGGCGGAGACCAATATTACTCGAAAACGGCTAAACCGATTAGTCTCAAATTTAAACACGAGGTGTTTAAATATACTTTTAGTAATTAATCGAAAATTTTTTATCATCGATAAATATTTTTTTATAATCCATTTAAGAACGCAATTTTGGTTAAAAATCGTTTTTTTTAGAAATCGCCATTTTGTAAAAAAATCGTAATTGATTTCTTAGATTTAACAATACTTTAACGAAATATGTTTGTTTTTATTTAATTTTAGAGCATCCAGTTCAGAGATATAGTGGTCACCGCAAAAAGTCTTTTTTGAGAAGAGCTCCCGAAAATCAGCTGTAGTTCGTTTCCAAATAAATATTTTTACTAATACTAAGCCTTAGAACACAGTTAAAAGGTTCCGTAATATGTGTACACATTTTTGAATAAATAAATTTAAAAGTTGTCTCAGAAAAATTTTCTTGAAAATTCACTTTTTTTTAGGTCTACTAACTATACATGCATAAAGTCAAGTGAACTGACAGAAAATGACGTTACAAGAAATGTAGGGGGGACTTTGCTGTAACTTGGTTGATTTGAAACGATTTAATAAGAGGATCAGCCAGTTTAACCAAAAATAAAGTTGAATCAGTTCAACTTCAGATCAACCCATTTTTTTTATTTTTTTTTTTTGGTATTACGAACTTCAACAATTTTCAGTCACAGTTTCATTGGTCTTGCCAACATAAAGAAATATGATTTTAACTTTGAGATGGCATCTACCATGATCTCTGGTTGTTTAGGAGGATTTAAATATTATGAATACTGTAGAGTAGCAAAACACATCAGAAAACTGATTTTAGTTATAAAGTATATTCCTAGGTATAGTAGATTGCACCGATTTTTTATGTTCGAAACACTTCTCACGGCCACTTAAATTTGTTATTAGCGTGTTTCCAAAGAGAAACTGTTTTCTCCACGAGTTCAAAATTTTTTTTTACCAGCTCCTGCAGATAATCTTGCAAAGTTTTATAAATTGATTAAATTGGCTATAATAATTTTTCTCGAATATTTTCATCATTGAAAAAAAGAAAACTGAAGAGTCGATTCGGCGCCTCTCGCAGCAATTCAGATTTTGCTATATGGGCTCTTAAAAACTTAAAAGATGATTAAACGATTTCAAGCCAAATTTTGCTCAAGCAAAATTGCCTCATTTGGGACGAAGAGCAACCTTAAGAGATTCATGAGTAGGGATTTCATCCAGAAAAAAAAACAACCGCTTGATGTGGTTTGTGGGTCGGTGGAATCATCGGTCCATATTTCTTGAAATAGGATGCCGATGAGAAGGTAACCGTCAATGGCGACTGTTATCGCACCATGATAACACTGTGGAACATTTTTGGGATTTTTGTCTGGGGGGTGAGAAATTCCAAGTCAGGGCTATGGTACTAGGTCAGTATAGTAAAACCCTCTAAGGGTTTGGCGTTCGTATGTGTCAGTTTTTTTTTTGACCTTTTAAATTTTCTCCTTATCTCGATGTTTTTTCGCTTAGTTGTAACATTTTGGCAAAAACGTAGTTTAACATAACTCGCGAACCACTTGTCCGATTTTGATGAAACAAATTTAGAAAAATTAATTACAATTTTTATTTGTTTTTATTTAAAAAAGTGTAATTTATCGCCTTTTTTATAAATTTTCCCCAATAACTCCAGACTTCTTGCCATAAACTACTAAAAAAAATAAAGTAAACATTTTTATAATTTTTTATTTTTATTTTATTTATTTATTTTTATTTATTTTAATAAATATTGCCTACTTTTTTTTTTTTTGCCAAAATGTTACAACTAAGCGACCCTCCAGATTAGCTGTTGTACTGTGTAACCGACTATTTGATGTCTGAAATTGAAGCTCGTGATATCGGCAACATTTGCTTCCCACAAGACAACGCCGCTTCCCACACATCGCATCAATCAATGCATTTATTTAGAGAACACTTCAGTGAGCAAATAATTTTACGTTTTGGGCCGTCAATTGGCCACCAAGATCGTGTGATATCATACCGCTATACTTTTTCCAGTGGGGATATGTAAAGTCTGAATTCTTTGCGAACAATCCCGCTTCGATTCAGGCCTTGGAGCAAAACATCATGCATTTCATTCGCCAGTTAACAGTTGAAATCCTCGAACGAGTCATCGAAAATTAAACTCAACGGATGTAAAATCTGAGACGTAGCCGCGGCCAACATTTGAAAGAGATAATCTTCAAAAAATAAATGCCAAAGAATATTCTTTCGGATGATAATAAGCATTTCCCATAAATTTGAAGTTCCTGTTTTTTTTTTTTTAATTATCTATTAAATCTTCAATTGAGTTGACGGAAATGTATTTCTTTGTTAAACAGGTGATGTTCACCACTTTCTAAAATATATCTGAATCCATTTTTTTTTATTTTATTTCCTTAATGTACATATATTTAAGAATACACAAAGAAAATTTCATATCCTTCCGGTTAATATTTTCGAAGTGTGTGTTTCTGTGTTTTTTTTTTATTAGAGAAAATCGAAATGGATCACTCCTTAATTTTACACGAATATTTTTTCATGAAGAGAAATAATATTATTGAACTATTGAATGAAAGTGTTTAAAACAATTTTTGAAAGCAATTTTAAAGCCAAATTGTATATCGTGAAAATTGTAAATTGGAAACAGATGTCTACGAAAATGTCTTCTTGCCAATTTCGCGAATTTACAGTATTGATTTAAAGTGTAAATATTGTTCGTGAGCATATGGCCTTTATAATTTAAACGATTTTTCGCCAGTGCCATCAATCGATTATTTACTATCACATCGGCATCGGCAGTTTCTATCGGCGGCTTCGAAGCTTATCAAAATCGTTTGGAACATGGGAACACTTTTAAGTGTAAGTATTTATGAATATTTACATTACTCTGAGATATTATTTATCACACGAGATTTAAATAAAATATATTTTACATAAGTAAGTAAGTATAAGCGCTGGCTGAGCGATAGAAGAAACTTTTATAAACCATAAAAAACATTTTCTTAGACACAGGCCACTTAATGAGATTTTAATTTGTCGGTACAACTTTATAGCCTTAATGGAATTACGTAAAATTTCTAAATGCATTTATTTAAAACCTTTTTTATGACTATCCGCACGAAAATAGTCCGATTTATGGTCTCTTCAATTCCTACCCTGTGATCACCAATTTCACAACAATTCCCAAAAATCGATGTGCTGAAGAAAAATTTGACCACCACATGCATATAAACGTGCCTATACTATGTGTGTGTATGTGCGCATTAGCGTGAAGATTTAGCAAAATATTTATGATAAATATTTACAAATTTAGATATTTACGAATAAAATGTTATGCAAAGCCATATTATTGCAAAATCATCGTCGCGATAAACAGCGTGTTTGTTGTGCAAATTAAAGCGAAGCAAATTGCTACTCAAAAACGCATAAAGACTTACCTGAAATTTGGAGACAAAATTTTGTCGGAAACTATGCTGACCGAACGGCGGCGTGTTTTTCAAATTCTAGTTCTGCGAAAAGACGCTGCGCACACAGACAGAATTTAGACGGATGATTCAGCGGCGTGAACGGGAAGTGACCAACGCGGCGAAAGTGTGAGACCGCGTGTGCCAAAGCGTTGACACTCCGCGACACCACCAGCACAGCACACGTCTACGAATACCGTTGTCACAATGCAATTTCTTTTTAATTAGAAGTTTTTTTTTTATTTTTTTTTTATATTAAAAAAAAAAACAAATTCAGTTCAGTTCTGTTTTAGGGGTCTTTTGATTGTTGCTGTAGGTCGAGTAGTTCCACTGAATTATGAAAATCTAAAATCCCCACACACAGGCATTGTCAGAAATTTCGCAATAAACATGCAATGTACATAAGTATGTACATATGTATGTATGTATGCACTTGTATACACTACTTCGTCGCACTTTTCTGTGGAAATAATTTTCAACTTTTCACCGGTTTCGCACAAAAAAATCTATATTTTTAATTTATTTGTATTTCGTCTGTTTTTCTTTAGCTCCGTATTGGCCTGATCGCTGTTGGTCGTCGCCTGGTTCGTGGTCTGATTGTGTACACACGTTTAATCACTTGGAAATCTCGAAAAGTACTGAAATGTTTTTGAAAATACCACTTACATTTTTACATCTCGAAAATGTTTCCGACGCGCCCGTCCACCGCCTTGGCGCAGGCTGCAGGGGGATGCTGTTGATGGCGTTGGTGTTGACGCTTAGCTATGCCACGAATGACGGTGGTCGATCGTCGTTCGCCGTCGTCGTCGTCTCCGCCTGTGTTGAGCTGTGGCAATTGGCGGTGGTGGCTGCGTGGATGACGGTAACGCCGATCATTGCTAACGATACGGTAGCAGCTGCGCAGCGTAGGATACGAAAAGGCCTCCCTCGTTCTTGTGTGCTGCGGGAGACAGCTGAGAGGATCGCGAGCGCTGCCAAACAAGTGTGATATTTTAAAAATAAATCCGAGTCAGTTTTGCTCGAGAGCAACCGATGCTCAAGCACATGTAAATATGAACATATTTTAGCGTGTGAGTGGTTGTGTGCAATTGAAGGAAGTGCTGACGAAAAGGTGGAACAAACGGGGCATTTCTGCATGTAAAAGAAGTCAAAGCACAACAAAGCCGTTTCTTGGAAACGATCATGTGAGTATACAAGCAGTGATCTACTAGCAGAAGAGCTATTTCACCACTAAGCATGACACCCTTATGCGCAACCCATAGGCCGCGTATAATGGCAGAGGCGTTAGAATGTATACATATGTATGTATTCTTCCCCTACCTCGCCATCCCATCCTGCGCTCAGCTGACGGGGTGATCACTTCTATTGTCAGCCACTCAGTTCATGGTACGTGCCACGCTATCCCGACAATGAGTAAGAGATCGCAGAAGGAGCAGTGCGCAGAATCAAGGCGAGCAAAAAATGTGGCGAACAAACGATGTTCTGGCGTTCGATTGCCGATCGCACGCTAATGAGTCGCTGTTAGAGCGCATTGTTCCTGCGGGCGTCAACAATCAGTGTCAAAAAACTCACAAAAACATTCCAAACAATCGAGGGAAAGGTGAAAATTCGCCGGTCTCCGATGTTCGAAAAGTGTTTTAAAGTTTTTTTTTCTTATTCCCATTTTCATATGAGCATCTTTCAGTTTGATCTAGCGATAGTTGTCTGCCATTTTTCACTCATTTTCTTTGTAAATCAACATAAAGTTTGCTCATTTTTTCATTAGTGTTAGTTTTTATGTATATTCTTGCAACATGTTGCTACAGTGTATAATAGTTTTGTTCACCTAACGGTTGTATGTAACACTCAAAAATAATCGAGTTAGGTGTACATATGTATATAGATGATCAGGGTAAAATCCAGGTCACTGTCTGTCTGTCCGTCCGTCTGTTCGTGCTAGTTGTAAATTGAGTAAAAATTGAGGTATCTAGATGTACTTGGTATGCGCGTTCACTGGCAAAAAAAATAAGGTGGAGTTCGTAGATGGTCGTAACGGATCAATGCCACGCCCACAAACGCAATTAATCGAAAAAAAGCCAGAACTAAGCATTAAATTAAGATATAGAACTGTAATTTGGCACAGGAACGTATGAGATATTAGCAAGTGACACCTATGGGCTAAACATTTTTAAAATGTGGGCGTGGCCGAGGTAGTATTAGAAGGCTCTATGAGAGTAGGAGTAAAAATTGCATGACGGACGTGGCACTGCTCACTTTTTGTTGAAATCCCATATCTCGGGACCCCGACTAAATTAAATCCGTAGCATTTCTCTCACATTCGTATGTCACATTGTCAAAATGAGTTAAATCGGATTACAACCACGCCCACATAATTTTAAATTTTATTTAATTCTTTCACTTTTCAGTACACAAATCAAGAACTAAGTAAAATAACGGGATAAAACCAAAAATTGTACAAATTCAACCAAAATTATTCACGCCCCTAGGTACTGAATGTGATATCCAGTATCTATAGTTGACTTTTGACCGAAAATATCGGTCAATGTGGGAGATATACGTACAACTGAATTCAGAGATAATCCTTTCCGGACAATAGAAATTCTGTGTATCAAAAATGGGTTATATCTGGACAATACTTCCCTACGAATCCATATATACATATATTGGCCAATAAGTGAGTTATCTCAATGAATATGGGAGAGCGTGTTTTACTCATAACAGTGTGCCTTGTGCCTTGTGCCTAAAATCGATAAAATTGGGCGAAAGCTTGACTCTCAGGTTAACGTTTGTCATCTTAAGATATTTCCTTAGCTTTGATTCTTGCAAGTTGCAAAAGTATAAAATGTTCGGTTGCACCCGAACTTAACCCTTCCTTACTAGTTTTTGTTTGTAGTTAAGTGTTTATAAGTCAAGTGCCAAATGTTTTCTTTTTTCGTTTGAACATTATGATTTTCTATGAGGTAAAAAATATGCGCAGCACGCGTTTTTGACAATTTCCACATTAGCAGGTTTAGATTGTTCGGCGCAATGAAAATTATGCTTGCCAAAATTAAAAAATTAGAAGGGTTACCCATATACAGGCTATTATTTGTAATCAAACAAGAAAAAAAAGATAACTTCCATAGCACCGAAATTATAATTTCTTTTACAAATACAAAAGCTTTCCATACAAGCACTTGATCCCGATTATGGAGTTTGTATAGAAGTTATATGCTATAGTAGTTTGTTATCGGTGGTTCCGACAAACAGCTTCTTCACATATATACAACAGGGCGGACATGGTTAAATTGACTCAGCTCGTCATGTTCATCATTTATATATATTAGGGTGTTTTTTATTGAACAATTAATTTTTTTCAATCCCGTCACGAAATTTCCTTGGAAACACCCTAAAAAATTCCCTGAAAATTTTAGCTCTTAATATTAACATTAAGAACTGGAACAAGGCCTGTAAAAATTTTCCATAGAAAATACACTACAATCGTGAGTATTTATCTTTAAATTCCTACAGATCAAAGGTATTTTATAGCATCGCTTTGACTTTAGACGCATTTTTCTCAGAATTGTTCACTCTACAAAAGTGCTCAGTGCAACAAAGTCGTAACTCACACCGGCGAGGTAGTACGGGGCTCTAAACCCGATTTTTCCAAGAATTTCGCATTTTTTTGTATATATCTCGTAAATGACAGGAGCTATAGAAAAAATTTAAATGCCGAATTTGTAGAAAATTGTATTTGCTATAAAAAAGATCCGAGGTCAAAATCGCTATCATTAATACTTTTCGAGTTATTCAGCTTCGGAAACGTTCCTTCTGGGTGCTACAAATATCGCGACAGACTTAATATACCATGTTCGGCAAAAATGCCCCGAACCTTTCACAGATTTTCATAGATATTTTATATCTATTTTCGCTATTTCACTTGGAGGCTTAAAGTTATGAAGTGATCTGGAGAAAGCGGTACATTAGTTGCCATCCCGCAGTTATTGAGACTGACGTACCTGCCCTAGCAATCTCATCAGCCTTACAGTTTCCTACGATACCGATGTAGTCGGGCTTCCAAACCAGTATATTCCTAAAATATATCGGTGCTAGATGTAAGTAGTCTAGACATCTTATCGCTGCCCTACTATAGGGGTTTGATAATCACCACTCTGAAGGAAGCTGCCCTCCGGAGCAGCAGATCCACTGCTATTTTGATGGAAAGTTCCCGACAGTGTACTTCTCCACTAATCATCTCTGCAAGCTTTGATTCATTCGTAAAAAAAACTCATCCTCCCTCTCTCTCAGCGTGTCATTCCCTCGCATGCCTCCCTCGAAGCTAAGTAAGCAGAGAAGTGACAGCCAGGACTAGGCTTGGTGATCTACTATAGTAGATACTAGTATTTTGGAATGAAACCAAAGTTTGCGAGAATTCCATGGTGTCCAGGCTTGCAGGCTTCTAAAATCTCAAATTCTCCTAGTCTGAGGTCAGCTTTAGCGACCGTAATCTCCAGTGATATACAAGTATGCATCGAGACAATGTCATAATATTAGTGGTTACTTAACCAACTCTTTTTTAAGCAAAAAACCAACAAATTTTACAAACGAATAATTTTTTCGACGCACCACCCTGTACAAATTATATGCGAATGCTTCTAACGATTTGATCACAGGTGTGTGCCACTCATATAGACGTGAGCGTCTGACGTGCCTGTGTTGAGCTTTTCGCTAGTATGGTATAATGAACTTTATGTCACTATTTGTCAGGTGCGAAAGACATCTCTAGGTGTGCTTGTGTGTATATATGTATGCGTATACTATTAATTTTCCACACTTTGTTCTATAAATAAATAAATATTTGGTTTTGCGGCTTAGTTTGCTTTGGTAAATCAATAAGGTGATCTGTGCGAGTTTCATGGGCTCATTTCGAATTTCCCTTGCCTTGCTTGCCATTGACGCACATACTCGTACATACCTATGGACATATGTACGAATATATATGAACGTATTTGCGTAAGTGTGTATGTACTTAATGAACAAAGAAATGTTCTAAAGAAAGGCAAAATAGAACACAGTTTTGGCAATGGTTGCGAGCAAAAATAAATGCATACATTTTGCCTTTTTTTCTAATGGATTTTGAAAGATTTGTCAAAAAGTGCACGCACACACTTGCATACAAATACAATATGTATGCAAATTATGCAATATTGATGCAGAATAGGGAAGATATACATCGATGGCATTAGCAGAGAGCACCTGTTGCCGCATACAAATCTACTAATTGCGAAGACAAATTAATATATAAAATATATACGAACACAATATGTATGCGCAGAGGTTATGGTTGAAATACTTAAAATAAGTAACTGACAATCATTGCAGGCCTAAAGAAATTATAAAATAATGCACAGAATTAAATGTTATCAATTCAACATAATAGTAATAAGTTATATGAAAAAGGAAGCAAAAAAGTTTTCTTTTCTTGTAACTCTTTCAAATACATACATATGTTTTTACGTTGAATTGTGATTTCCCTGTAAAGAAGGTTGTGTTAGATTACATTGACTGACATAGACTTACAGATATTCGAATATTCATTATTAAGGGGTTACATGGGTTTCCTCAAGTAAAAAACAGCCTTTTTTCAACAACTTTTTTCTCATATAAAAAATTAAATATTTTATTAAAATTTTTTATTGTTACAAACATACACTATTAACAAAAAAGTTCTGAAATTTTTGGAAAAAAACTATATTAAACTCGGCCATTGCGGCGCCATTTCCATTGATCCCTCGGATAAAAAGACGCGCCGCGTTGGCTGGATAACTTCTTACATGATCATCTGAAGAGAAAAAATGCGTGTTCTAGGTAAAACCTTAACTCAGAACTTAGACGAAGGGAAAATAACTTAAAATTGGATTTTTAGCAGACATTTTTACAAAAAAAAAAAAAAATATTTCAGTGAAAATTTCGCAATTTTTTGTAAGTAGTTGTTATCGTATAAAAAAGTAATCCTTCGTCCAAGTTTCTTAGAACTGTATCTAAAAGACCTGTGTAAAATTTCAGGAAGAGCGATTCAGAAGTTTTCGGAAAATCTTGCCAGCTGACCTCAAAAATACAGTTTCAGAAAAACGCATTTAAAGGCAGTGCACTTTGCCTAGCTACCCTCGAGCGCATAAGTTCTCAAGGCTGTATCTCCGAAACTATTACTTGGAGCAACTTGATAGCAATTGAGCAATATACTAGAGGTGTTGCAGAATTTAATAAGGCAATAAAAAATCGATTTTTCGAAACCTGTAAACCCATGTAACCCCTTAATATGAGCTGAAGCTTTCGTAGTCAACTTGGTTTTGAAAGTTTAATAGATAATTGATATATAATTCTTATATTTCATTCAGCCACACTTTACTGAGAAAATCCTAGATATCTAAGCCGATTTCTAGATAGGATCCAACATAAGTAAAGTTTCAGTGAATCCCGAAAACTCGGAGAGAGATTTAAAAATAGGTAGGTCGCTAGAGTTGCTGTCTGACGACCCACCTATTCCTTAAGGAGGCTCTTTGTGAAATCATTGGGAGTAAAATTCCCTCACTCTATTGTCTCCTCTCTGAACCACGTCTTGCTTCTGTTGAAGTTCAGCAGTATAAAAAGTTTTATCTATGTAACCACCGGAAACCCTCGACCAATAGTTGCGATTGCATTCGTATAAAATCCTGTTCGTAGCCTTCTGGCATATCTGACAATTAGACGGTGAACTTTTAGTACTTCACTAGAGTTCTTATGCCATTCATTTTGAATTTTATTAGTAGACATGTCTACTCATACCACGTTTGTCTGCTTATTGAGCAATTTAGGGAATGACTCCACCGAAACTCCGCTATATTTATAATATATTGGACGATTAAATATATATTCTATATTAAAAAGCCAGCGTCGTATCTTTTTAGGATTTTGCCGGTTCTGGCTAGTAGTACAAACAGGAACTTACTAAGTGTCTTCGAATACCTTTTATTACAAGCAACTAATAGAGAGGATTCCCTCAGTCTGAAAGCTGATATCACTACATGTGCCAGGGATAAAGTGCTGTAGCTGCCCTCTTTAACCTAGCATTTAAGTTTGGATTCTATGAAAACTTCCTGTCTAAAATTAGTTCTAAGTAGGTTGCGCCTAGTAACCGATGCCCAGAGCATACTAAAATTATGGAGGGAACACTTCTCCAGCCTGCTAAATGGCAGTGAAAGCATAACACCAGGAGAAGGCGAACCCGATTCTCCAATCAATGACGATGGAGCAGACGTTCCATTGCTCGACCATGAAGAAGTTCGAATAGCAATTATCCGTTTGAAGAACTACAAAATGGCGGGGCCGATGAATTGACGGCCGATCTATTCAAACACGTCGGCGAAGAACTGATAAGGAGCATGCATCAGCTTCTTTGTAGAATAAGCTCAGACTGAAAACAAATCCAATAATTGGAACTTAATTGTGCTCTGCCCAAAAAGACCGTGGGATAAGTTTCCTAAACATCGCGTACAAAGTTCTATTGAGCGCATTGTGTGAAAGATTAAAGCCCACTGTCAACAAACTGATTGGCCCATATCAGCGCGGTTTTAGCCCTGGCAAATCAAAAACTGATCAGCTATTCACAATACGCCAAATCTTGGAAAAGACCCGTGAAAAGAGAATTGGCGAAGAGGTGGAGCGTCTCTTCGTCGATTTCAAAGCTGCTTTTGATAGCATAACAAAAGAAGCTGCCTTTATGCCGCCCATGATATTGATATCATTGGCCTCAAGAGGCCAGGTGGAGAAGGACTTGCCTTCACTTGGAAAAAAAGAAACGACTGGCGCGTTGTTGTTAACTCGGCTATAATCGCGTAAGCGGTCTCTACGCCAATAAAGAAGAAGAAGACCTTGTCCTGTATGATGGCACAGTTTGGTGTTTCCTAGTGAACAATATTAGGATTGTCTTGCTGTCATTTAAGTTTAGATCGCACTATACGGCCTATCTATGTAATATTTATTATGCAAGATTGTTCTTGCTTGAGTATTCTAATAAATGGTGATTTTGGTACACTAAAGTCTGACTATAGTTGGAGTCAGCTGCAATATGCAGATATAAATCAGTGGGGAGAAGGACATTAACTTCTAGATCTAAACCAGGAAAAGTACTTCGAAGGCAGCTTCGAATAAAGTACGAAAATCAAAGGTCGAAATGCCTGAGATAGTTACGGTTAATAAATAATAATAATAAGTTGCAGTGTTGGAACAGTCGCTTCTGTACTTTTGGAACAAAACCGCTTTAAAGAGGTATTCTAGTCTAGAAATTTAAAAAAATCGAAATTTTTTTTTATATTTTCAAAGTTTAACTATTCAAGAATATGTGTACAAGAGGATTTTTCAAAATTCAAATTATTTTCGGAGATATAGGCATTTTTCTGGCCCGGCATCCAAACTGGTTCGGCCTGAATGCGAAACTTTAAACGCGTTTTTCTCAAAACTGACTTTTTCGGAACGATGCCCACGATTTCTCAGGTTCTACTGAACCAATTTACTTGAAATTTTTATAGAGTTCTCCTTATAGGCTTGTCTATGGTTGGAACTAGCCCCATCCCAAAATTTTTATTTTTATTATTTAAAAAAAAAAAATCGAAATTGTCAGAAAAAGTGATCAAAAAAAAATTTTTTTTCAGGCAGTCGTCATTTTGTGAAAAAATATTTCCCACTTTTCCGTAGTTCCGACCATTGCGACATTATTCTAGATTAATAATCTTTTTTTCGGTTTCAGATAACTAGGAGTGTTGAAATCATGGGCATGGTCACGTGGAAATTTTTAGAGACCCCCCACTTCGTTAGCTCATAATTTTTGAAATTTTTTACTTTTTTTAGTTTTTAATTTTTTTTTCTACTCTTCAAAAATTAATAAATACCTAATAAAAAAAAATGGATAGTAAAAATATTAATTGCATTTTTTTTTTACGACACTTTAAAAATTACCTGAAATTCATGCTTCTAGACTAGAATACCCCCTTAAAAAATCCATTGTTCTTCATAACCCAAATCGAAACTATCTAAAACTTGTCAGAACTCCTTTTGCCGATGAATATAGACACACATCGCACAAATGGAGATTAAAATAACTTCGGGTGACTATTTTTTATGATAATGGAAATTTCCCCTGTTTTAAAGGTTTGCATAAAGCTCTTCATAACTCATGCAGAACCATCCATTCACGGGTTATTTATCGATAGATCGGAACTAATCGGTAGCACACATTTCACAAATGAAGGCAGACCAAACCAGCAATAAACGAGAGGTATATTAAATTGAAAATTAATCGCCCACTAGTCGAGGAACACAAAGTACATTAAACAAACCCGATTACGGATAAACTCGCGTCACTACGACACGCTCGACATCCATTCTTTGTGCGGAAAATAAGAGAAGGTGTATTTAAATGGCACTTTAAGTGCCAACAACGCAGAAGACAAGCAAATGCAATTTAAAAGAAAGGTCAAAGCATTTCACAGCTTCTCTAGACACATAATCGGAACCATGAAATGCGTACATTAAACAACAATTACAAATACTATGTGCGCGTGGAACAAAGAAAGTAAGGTGGCAACAGTGATGTGGCACAATATGACTGCCATGTTGATGGCAAAATTTATTGCGTCGTGGTCGTGGTCGTTGGCGGATGCAGACTGGGTTTTTGCAGCGTTGGATGGCTGATGGGCGATGGTAAATGGTTGAAGTCTGACGCCTGACGCCTGATGGCTGGTGGCTGCCAACTGGCGTCTGACTAACAGGCATGCGTGACACATGTGCCAAAAGTATTTAGACGGCGTATTTGCGATGCCAACGCGCCAACACCAACAACCACTTCCGTTTCCGCGCTGGACTCACCTTTAACACACCGCACTGCGCGCATACATGCACACAAACACATGCGCGCGTTGGAACATTTTTTTAATTGCAAATCATTAATAAATTTTACAGCGAAGGCGAACGGCAAAAAAAGCGAAAATGGCGAAAATAGTGTTGAACATGATGTCAGGGGCGGTCATTGAGCACGCGTGCTCGTGACTGGCAGGGCGAGGCCGGGCGGGTAGAGCGCATGCAGTTGCTGGAGTCGTGGCATACAGTGTTGTATATGTATGTGTGTGTGTATAGGAATCAGAAATCATTTGGCTGTATGTGTGTGTGTGTGCTGTGTGTCGGCTCCCTCCGTTGAGTTTGTCTGCCTTTGTTTTAAAAATAGTCATTGGCATCTGTTGAGCTTCTACACTGGCCAAACTGCAGACACTCGCCGCGTCGGCTGCGCGTTGCAGTTCCAAATGGTGCAATATTGCACTGGAATGCAGCTCCAGCGGCAGCGGACACTGCACGTCCGTTGTGCGGCGGCGGCGGCGGCGGCGTGAAATGCGCGTTGTGCTCTCTTCGTTTGGGGTTGCTGCTGTTTGCTTGCTGTTGGCGCATAGCCATTCACTGCCACACAGTGCATGTTGCCGGTAATAAATCTATTTTCGTCCTGGATTCCTGCATTACAACAAGCAAGCAATGCAACACATGCAGAGGGCAATAAGACGCGACGCTGCGGCTTTGAAGCAACCTTCGCCTATGTTGCGCGCACACTTGCACTCACAAATATCTATGTATATATGTATGCTAGTGTGTGTAGTTGCATTAATCGTTGGCAACAACCACACTTGTTGTTGTTGCTGTAGCTGTTGTGTCTTGTTGGCTGCCACTGCAATGCCACTGCACCCCAACCAGCGTGCAGTGACACGTCGCATTCGTGGTGGCAGCAACTAGTGGTGGTGCTGGTGGTGGTGGTGATGGTGGCGTTGTTGGTGCTGTTGGCAATCTTACTGGCGGCAGTGGCGTTCTTGTTTTTCCGCCGGTGGTGGGGGGTGCATTCGGTTTTTATTTTAAGATTCATAATTTCATGAACAACTTTGCGTAGGTATACCTACACTGTTTGCTGCCGCTCAGAATTTACAAGCACGAATGCCTGCACACACACCCACCGACAAGTACATACCATACATTTGCATAGTACATAGTATATATGTACATATGTTCACGTGCGCATTTGTACAGTTACATGCATATCGTGCAGTTTATATTATTTCTCGATTTATTTACAAAATTTAGTTCAATGATCAAAATCAGTTCACCCCGCTGCGTTTCCCGCGTATATATGTATGTGTGTGTGCGTGTGCCGCTGTGCGCTATGGCATTTATATGCATATTTGCGTTGCTGTGTTTGCGCGCCTTCGCTGATTTGCTGTATGGGCTGCGCCGCGAGTGCAATGCCACAAATTTTTAGCAGCCAATTCCGCCAAAAGTATACAGGTCATACGCAAATTGGTTGAAAATAAATGCAGAGCCGTTAAAATCACCGCACTTGCCAAGAGATAATTACATCGTAAACATATTACATTTTTGATTTATTTAAAAAGGTTTATTGCTTACGCATACAGACATACATACGTTTGTGAACTGGTGTGAGCAAGACAGATGAATGTGGCCACTTAGAGGTCATACGCATGACCAATCATTAAACTAACTGTTGATTTAAGCGGTTGAGGAATTATTTAGACTAGATCCGTACTGTTTTTATTTGAATCAAGAAATATAAGAATAACTATTTTCTATATCCTAAATGCGGTATATTAAGTTTAAAACAAAGTTTGTAACACCCGCAGGAAACGTCGGAGACCCTATAAAGTATAAATTGATACAAAAAAGTAACCGGAAATTGTAACTAAAACCCAAAATATTTAATTATTCATCAAAATTTATTCTGTCGCCTTCAAATTATTCCCCACCAGATGTAATACACCAATGCAAACGGTTTTTCCAGTCATCGAAACACTTTTCATAAGCATTTTTTGGATTGGCCTTTAGCTCCTTCAGTGAATTTTGTTTTATCTTTTTGATCGACTGAAAACGGGCTCCATAGAGCGGCAATTTCAGTTTGGGGAACAAGAAAAAATCACATGAAGACAAATTTGGTGAATACGGTGGTTGATCGATGGTATTCATTGCGTTTTTGACTTTAAATTCAGTCACAAACGTGGCTCGATGTGATGGCGCATTATCCTCGTATGAAATCCATGGATTATTCTTCCACAATTCCGACCGTTTTCGACAGATGTTCTCACGCAAAGGTCTCAATACGGCCAAATAGAACTTCTTATTGACCTCCGTCCCTCCGGAACGAATACATGATGCACCAAACTACGAATATCGAAAAAACAATGGGGATCACCTTGATTTTTGAGTTGCTTTGGCGTGATTTGTTTGGTTTCGGCTCGTTTTTTCCCTCCCTTCTGATGATTGTTTACTTGTTTGCATGTTAAACTCATAAGCCCCAGTCTCGTAGGCAGTTATAATGCTCCCTTATAAATGTGGGATCGGAATTCGCACAATCCAGCATGCCCAAAGAGACCTATTAAGGATACTCTTTTTGAAAAATTCGCCTTTATCGGGACGAGTCCAGCAAAACCGCCTTTAATACCCTTCAATTTTTTAATATTTTCGTCAGTTGAAAAGTTCAAATGTAGTTCAGAACGGGGCACGACGATCTCTCGACCGTTTTTGAAGACTTTGTACCACTTGTGGCTTGCGTTTTTGAGAAAACATTCGCAACGATTCCGTACACGAAATTTGGTTAGAGACAGATTCTTAGTTCGATATTTTTATCCATTGCAAAAATCGGAACGCGCTACTATATGTACCGACTTAAGCAGCGGCTGTGAACAAACAGGTCGCGCTTATATTTGGCGTTGTAATTAAGGATCGTGAAAATCAAGAAATCCATCTTTTTATATCATTTTATGCTATAAGAATTACACCTGTGGAAGGTATTATAGTTTCGATATATCCGTAGTGGTTTCTACGCCAGTAAAGAAGAAGAAGTAGAGCCGTAGTGAAAGCTTTTCTTATTTGTGGAAGGTATTATAGTTTCGATATATCCGTAGTGGTTTCTACGCCAGTAAAGAAGAAGAAGTAGAGCCGTAGTGAAAGCTTTTCTTATTTGTTTCGAGTCTGGAAAAGTAGATATAATCACTGGAGGTCAAATTTGTCGCATATGGTGAATGGAAAGTTAGTTCATAACATTTTTTTGTACGGATTATCTAATCCCTGCTAAAGTGGTAAGGTCAGGTTTAGGTTGATTTTCATCCAGTTCAACTAACAGCATCCAAAGAAACGTGCTGTTTTGACGGAGTAGCACTATAGCGAGAGGAGTCTTATATGATTGGGATTCGTTAGGCAAAGTGGTTGTTAGGGTCATGTGGAGACTAATAACACGCGGGAAATATATTTAGTATATCGTGGTCAATTCTGGATAAGAAGGAACTCAACCTGCTACAATATTCAGAACAATGTTGGTCAAGGGTCCCTCGAGATTCTTGGGGCAACTCGAGCTCTTAGTTGGCTAATATTTAACTACAAGTACTTCGTCTGCTAAAAGGTTCCGTCAAAACTCCACTTCGGTTGGTGCAATACATCAAGAGGTGGAGTTATCTTAAGACTCTACAAGAGGAGTGAACTACACGTTAAGTGGACCAAGCTGCCAACGCACATCAACTCCGACAGCTGTACAAATGAACACAGTTCATGTAATACTTCTCCACTCCAGTTGAGTGGCCAACAAAAGACATATTAGGCCTCAAGAAGCTCAACTATGCAACATGACTCCCAACCTGATCAATGCTTCCCCCAAACATTCATTCGTCTAGTTCACAGCATCATTTCTTCCAGTCGTATCGAACCCTGAAAGAGACTGAGATTTGAACGTTATTCAAAAAACATAGTTAATATATGGGTAATTTTTTGGCAGTAAATGCATAGAAGAACTCTCAGGCCGATTATTATGTATAACATAATGTGATTTAACTGCCAAGTCAGTTAGCATTCAAGGAAGCATCTGAGTCGCTAATAAGTCAATTTCTTGGATCTAAAGATTGTGCATAGACTTACATTGTAGAATTTCATTTGAGACCCGTGAAGACTTACTATATACAGTTTCTGTGGTTTATCATCTTCCTGTTGTTAAGTCTGTAGCTGTTCCCGTAGTGTCTATGGTAAAAATAGGTAAGTATCAGGTTCTGGTTGTTGACTAGCGCTTGCTGAGCTTACTGAAGGACCACCAGCGCCAGAACGCAAGAAGACATTAAAAAGCCACCACGCTTCTAAATACAAAAAATAGGGGAAAGAATCCCCTCCTTAGCCGATGAACGGCTTTACAGTTTTTTACAATTATCTATGACTGGACAAGAGAAGCCATAGATTGGCTAAGCTAAAAATTGAAAAACTAGTAATTCTTTCCTCAAGTCTATAGAAGTCTGTGAACGGTTACCATCATCCTAATGTCATCATCTTCAATGAGACAAGTTAGAAACCTATTCACACTATCTCCGCGCTTGTCCAGCTTAGCGTAAGCTGATGTTAAAATAGCTTGAATCTCAGTCATCCGAACTAATACTATGTTCAGACCGACACTTAATCACACAATTTCGGCTGTTGAATGGATTATCCCACTAATCTTAAAAATTTATCAAGATTTCGCCATACAAAAATGACAGTCCCAAATCACTTCATTGAAATGATTTGAAACTGATCCACGCTAAATCTCTCTGTGCGACTCTGATTTTGCGCAATCTACTTGTCAGCACTGAAAATCTGTTACATTATCACAGCTGATTTAGACAATACAAAGGGAAAAAAATGTAAACAAAGTAATTTTTTTTTAAGCAATGAATCTAATTTCACCTGAAAATCGACTTAACAAATGAAAAAATGCAACCATTATTTCTATTATATGGAAAATATTTGAAAAGAGACGGCTTTTATTCCAAAATACTATATTACAATCTTTTCTTTTGATAAATATTAAGCGATGTGACTTCATGAATGACAATAACAGCAGTTTTTTGATCTTTCTAACGGCAGTGAGAACACTTTTGGGTTATGAAATGATTAAATGTAATCTAATCTTTTAAATTTTCGATCTGAACATGGTATAAAAGAGCTTCGTCGTTGTAAGAGGATCTCTCGATTTTATCTAATTGATGATGCTTGAGTATTACTTTAAATTGGAATTAAGCGTTAAAGTAGCAAAGTAGAAGTGGTTGTGACCTATAGGTAAAGCAGTAAGAACGTATTTGATTAGAAAATCATTATTTAATTTGTGATTTTAATTGTGGGTGTGGCTATGGTCCGAATCAAGAGCCAAATTGTAATCAATGTATCTCAATTCGATCAGATTATCCGTTGCACAGTTGGACGGAACCAACTTAAATTTCTTTCATAAACGGGAATTAACGTCCTCGAAACAGCGCTTGTTTCAAGGGTTTTCTCTAAGTTCGACAATGGATCCTTATGCCATCATCACCACTGACATTTCACACAACTCTCATGAAAATAAAATGAAGGTAACCAAACATTAATGAAAATTTGTTGGTGCAATCACCTTTAAATATAGCTATGTAAATCTGTGCATATTTGTATATATAAACACCCATAATTGTATAAATCAATTCGTACAAAACAATTTTTGTTTGGAAATTTTTCACACTACGCACTTGAAAACCTTCTTTGCTGCTTGTTTGAACTGCGGTGTCGTTGCACCTGAATTTTATTTACAAATATCAACAGCAGTGTTTTCTTAATAGGCAGATAAAAAAGGAAACCGGCGTTGCAGTGGTTAACGGGTAGTACAAATGGCTTTTCAGAAACAAGTGCCTTGTACGAGTTTATATACAAACTCGGCGATATGCATAAAGTACATACATATGTATGTATGTATGTATGTATGTGTATTTTCGAAAAAGTACAAATCATTCGTCATGTGTCTTCCTTTCCAACTTCCTTTGACTTGTGGCAAATTGGCTATGCGCTTGCTCCCACACACACACACTTGCACAGATAGTATCAATGCAAGTGTGCCTCATAACTTGAATGCACTAGTCCAAGTGTACACATTTTTTAGGCGATCCATTTGTGAGCTTGAGCGGATATGGTGGTGATTTTTCTCAGATCATTTCAAAGAAACTAACACCATAAATGTCTATTTTTAACAAGTAGTCTTTCAAGCGGCCTACAAGTGATAAAAGCCAAGCAAAGGAAGAGCCGCAGCTTCCGTAGGGCGTGTGCGACTCTACGCTGCACTCGTCAAGTGTGACTAATACAGTGAGTACACAATAGAAACTTCAAATGACGCGCGATTGCCGCCACCTCAGCCGTTTTAACCGCGAGACTAAAAGCCATCACACAATACCTTCGGGAGGGGCTTTCAACAGGGCATTGAATAACTGCTGCTTTCTGATTTTTTTTTAACCTAATTCCATTGTTGTTTTATTTTCTACAATCTCATTTGCGTTCAAAGCGCCTGCCAACTAAATGGACAAGTGCCATTCACGAAACAAGTGCACAGCTTCGAGAAGCTTACGGAACGCCAAGCATCGACCACTGATCAGTAAGCCATTCGTCATTTTTTTTGGTGGCAATCAGTCTTCTATTACTCGTAAGCACTCGGATGGAGAACAGAAGGCGATTCTTATTGCGCTGTCAATGGAAAACTAATTCTAAATTGGTACAAAAAAGGATGAAAATTATTATGAAGTATATATGAACATGCATAATATACTACATATTAGGGTGTGCCATAAAACAAATTTACTTTGGAAGTATAACGTTTATTGCATTCGTTCTCAGTATTCATTAAGACCATTCTAATTATAAAATTTCTTGAATACATACATATTTGTATGTAGATTAGGGTGGATCAAAAAACCGAATACGCTTTTCGCTTGGTTATCTAAAAAATAGGTTCATAAACACCTCTAAAAACGTCTCTCCAAGTTTAAGCTCTTAATTGTAACTGGAATGTGCTCCGTCTAACAGTTACCAAAGCTGAAGATTATGCAGAGAGAAAATGAGTACTTTTGACCAAAAACAACAACGACTTCATTATTCGGAGCAGTATTTGGAGATATCTAAGTGCAATGAATCCGAGTTTATGCGTCGTTGGGGAATACTAACTGGTCACTGTCTGGTGGCGCCACACGCCCGCAGGATGGGGCTGACAGAACAAGAAGACTGCAGAAAATGTCTAGAGAAGAGCACCAAGAAAATAATGGAGCATCTCTCATGCACTTGTTCCGCATTGGTAATACTACGCTGTAGGCATCTGGGGTCCCCACGCTATGATACACTGGAGGAGGTATCGATAGTAGGGCAGCAAGGTCTATTTAAATCCACGTCAAGAAGAGGCATCTAAAGAATGACTACTCCTCTTGGTCCCAGAAAGCGGAACTCCATCTGCGTTATGTAACAATGAATAAAACATGGCTCCATCATTTAACGCCGAAATCCAATCAACTATTATCCGTACGGAATGCGAACGATGAACCCACTCCAAAAACCCGTAAATGTCTGCTTGCATGGTTATGGCGTCTGTATTCTGGGATAGTTTTTTAATGATTACCTCAAAAAGGAAAGGACTATCGACTATTACTTAGCATTATTAAACCGTTTGAAGGACGAAATCGCCGAAAAACGGCAGCATTTGAAGGGAAAGAAAGTGTTGGTTCAACAATACAAAGCACCGTATCACAAGTCAGTAAAAAGGATGACAAAAATCAATGAACTCGGCTTCAGAAGTAGTCGCCAGCGACTGTTTCCTCTTCTCAGATTTCTGAATAATGTTCGCTGGGAAGAAATTTTCGTTGAATGAAGACATAATCGCCACTGAGAGATAGATAAGAAAAACTTGAGATCTCGAAACCCTACCAATAGAGGGTATACCATAATCGTGAACTAATCCACAAAACTGTCACATTCAGCCGATTGAGATGTGAGACGAAATATTTTGTGTGTTGATTAATAATCAAATTTTAAAGAATTACAGAATCAGTTGCTATGAAAGATAACTGAAGAAACTCAAACTCTTCGCTAAATTGAGCCAATTCCACTGGTGGTAAATTTTATGTAAGAGGATAGAGAATTTATATCGATTTTTTGAGAGGTTATCAGCTATGATAGTTCTGACGTCATTATTTTGAAATAGTTTTATTACTAATTTGAAAAATCATCAATATTGGATCATTTCAAGAATGAAATCGGGGCTCAATTTGAAGTAGGAGAATCGCAAATCACAACATATTCTCTGGACCGCTACCTCAGAATTCGAGATAAGGCTTGTCGAAAAGAGATTTAGCCAATCAATCTGTAATATCCAACGGGACGGCTAGATTAAGTTAAAACTGTTAAATAGTTTTGTAAACAACATGGCGGTAGGAACATTGTCAAAAAAATAACAACCAGCTTCGATGGAGGATGGAGTAATGTAAAGAAGTTCACACAAGTGAGGAAATTTCTCTGAGCGCCATTCACTTGAAGTGGCCAGAAACGATTATTTTACATATGGCTCAAGCAGCTCACGACTTCCGGTCTTATACCTGCTCTGGGTAGCCAAAAATCATCCGTTTGAAGGCGAGCTAAAGTGAGAAGGAACATCCCTCCCAAGAGTTGTACGCTGGTTTTAGGATCCTCCTCGTAAAAAAACACTCCCAATAAAAGGAAGAGAACAGCCTCGGATATAACCGCATAAGCAGTGTCTACGGCAATAAAGAAATTTACTGTTTCGACACCATTCTAAAAACAAAAAACATGCCCTAATGTTCATAATATTGCTTGTAAGCAGACGAAAAATCATTTCCAAATACACTTTGCATACATACATACATGTAGTGCATATGTAGTGCATACAGCCATACATTCCGCCTAGAAGCACTCAAACAAGAAAAACAACAACGCAAAAAGCACGAACAATTTAAAGCAAAGACCGCAAACTTCTTCAAAAAGCGGAAACGCAAGGATCTACAAGACGGACGATCGGGGGTGGTCGATTGGTAGGAAAATATTTCTGCGTTTCATTCGAATGTGGCCATTGAACTTTTCACATACATACTACATGCATGTACTCGTACACGCTTATTTTATTTTTGTCTTGCTGCTTTCGGCGCTCCGCCCGCTCGGTTCACCCCACAGCTCTGCGCCTAATCTGTTTCGTTTAACTCGTGCAATTCGTGGTAATTTTACTGCTGCCGCGTTGGCGAACACAACAACAGATATGACAACAAATGGAAAATCAAAATAACGAGATCGCTTCGAAGGAGGCGGTTAACTAGCAGGTGCTAAAATACGCAGACGTCTCGGTGCGATTTCATTTTCGGACTTACATATACAAAAGGTAATTTTCATATGCGCATAAATATGTGTACAGTGGGGAGAAAAATCGTTCAGATGTTTGTCACTTTGAAGTACTATATTACTTTAGGTTCCCCGAACTTGAGAGGAGGTCTACGATCGTTAACAAAGCGTATAATCGAACACCGAAGGAGGCTGCAATCGCCATAGAGAAAACTGTCAGCGAATGGACCGCTAGGAGAGCTCTTCAAGGAATTGGTTTTGTGGCCGCTCTGTCACATAAAAATATTAAGACAGGTCTAAAGTTGTGTAAGGAACATAAAAACTGGTCCGTGGAAGAGTGGAGAAGGTTATCTGGTCGGATGAAACGAATATCAATCGCTTTCAATCGATTGGCAAACAGTACTACTGCCATCGCCCACATGAAAATCTTTAACGACATTAGGTACGACAGACTGTAAAATATGGTGGAGACTGTCTCGTGATATGAGGGTGGTCGACTTGGTGTTACATTGGTCCCTTGGTCAAGATCACTGGAATTATGAAAAAAAGAAGACTATTTCAGAGAAAGAGATCGTTTTTCTATAGGATAACGATCCGAAACACATTGCCAAAATTGTTTCTCGCTCACAACTGGTCAATTCGACCACACTTGCGCTGCACTTTAAAAATGCTAGCACTCTGTCCAACAGAAAAGGTTAGCGCAGACTCGCCCTTAACATTGATTAGTTCAAAATACTAACAGCTAAAAATCGGTAAATGCTCCACTTCTAACATGACGGCGAGGATAATCCAAACACAGAGGCGCAGCGAGATCCTAAATCGCTAGCACTCAGTACTAGAGTAATGTTTTCTCCGATAGAAACTTTTCATTAACCAAAATCTGTTGAGATATGTATACAGAAACTAAGACATAGATAAATAGAAAATTGAGTATTTTGCTGGACGCGACTGAGGTGATGTGATCCCTGTCCACGTAGACGCAACCAAGGGCTTTGAGCCTGCTTTTACAAATTGCAGGGTAATCTAGAATCAGGTGTTCTGGAGCTTTCTGTTTCATGTCGCAAAACCGGCAGTTTGCGCAAGAGTCTATGCCATGTTGGACAAGTGCTTCTAGAAGTGTCTTGTATAGAGCACGACAAGGAGGCGGAAGTTGTCTCTGGAGAGGTTGATCATATCTTTAAACTTTGCAAGTTTGTTCCCTACCAGTAGTAGTATCTTGGCGTGGCGCATTCCTGCACCCTGCTGCCAGTGCCGTTCTCTCCCCACTTTCTCCTCCGTGCGGAGCCACTGCTTTATAGTGTGCGACCTCACCGCAATGCATGGTTTTTGTCCCATCATTCTGAACACTGCCGTAGAGCGGGCTAGTTCGTCGGCCAGCTCATTGCCTGGTACCCTTTTATGTCCCGGCCACTCATAAGGCCTCCGCGTAACAATGGGATGAAAGACCACAAGAGTTTGGGTTAGAATTGTCAATTTTGATTTAAAAAAACTAATAGAAAGTTTAATAGAAATCTGTTGTAGCATCGTTGGATAAGTAACCCGTGATTTAGCTGATAGGGAGCTTGCAGAGTGTCGACATCTAACATAACTTTCATGACATTATGCTCAGGAAAAAACCAAATTATTCATTTCGCTTAGTACCAGTCATTAGAAGAAAAGCTCAAGCTATCTCGTTATAATAGACGAACCCTCGTACAATTCTGACCTTCCACCAATATATCGACATTTAATAAACCACCAAAATTATAATATAGTAATAAATAATCGATTAATCACTGGTACGAAAGTAGTCTCATCACTACATCTATAAACAGCTGGTTTTCAGTGCTGCCTTTGTAATAAAGAAATGCACTATTGTTGGCAAAAAAGGTATTGGGAGCACTTGTGTGAATACTTGACGCGTAAACATGAAAAAGAAATCAGTGAAGAATTCGCGAAAACATAATTAAATAAACAACTTTTTGTAAAATATGCACTTGTTGTCGTTGATGTGAAAATGAGCACGCCAGAGGATAAAATGGAAATATCTGCATATAGTGTGCAGGAAGGAGACAATCCCGGAGAACAAGTTAATGAAAGTAATGCAGGGGATGAAATGGAGGAAATACAATCAAATCTGCAGTTACAAAGTGTTGCACAAGACGTGGTCATACCAAAGGTCGAACACCCAGTTGAAGAGCTAATTGAAGCGGTGCTGACACAAAAATCGATCGCAGGGCAGCAACTGGTTGGAACAGCTGTTGCAAACGAAAATGAAAAATCTAACCAAAGTTTAGCTATGAAGGCTGAAGTTGCTTTGGAAGCAACCGATAATCAGACAGACAATAACGAAAATCTGCAACAAACGAATATTTCAACGCCACCATCTACGGGGGGTATGCCAAGCTCACCTTGCACACCCAGGTCACAAGTTGATAGCTTGTCGCATATTGAATGCTTAGCGCAAATTGAGCGACAACGGCAAAATTATGAACAGCAACTTGAACAATTGCAGACTGCACTAGCGCAGAAAGATAACATGATAACACTGTACCAACGAGAGAATGCCATACTTGATAAAGAAAAAAATGCTGTAACTATAAATTTTTACAAATTACATGCACATTTTAAACAATTTTTTCATTACAGTTTCGAAAAGAAAAAGAGCTGGCAAATAAGGAGAAAGAATCAACGGTAATTAAGTTTGCTATGAAAGAGAAATTATTGATAGACGCCAAGAAGGAAAAGGAAGCGGTTGAAAAGCAGCTTGCAGATGCCAAGAGAGAGGTGAAAAATGTGTCCGTCCGCTTTCAAGCGCTTAATGAAGAGAAATCTCGTATGTCCTACATAATTGATGAAAAGGTTAGAAATTTATAAAGAATTGTAGAAACACCTATTTAATATAATATTTCTGCAGTGTAATGAAGTGCGAAAATATCAACGTGAGTGTGAGAAGCTAAAGACAGATTACTCTCATTTGGAATCGAAGCTTAAGTACCATGCGAATAAATTAAACATTGAAATAGAACAAAGAATGGTGGGTAATCAATATAACTACTTTAATTGCATACAATAATTTTAACTTTTTTTTGTATTTAGGTTTTAGAAAGAAAGCTTGAAGAGGAACGGAATGCGCCTAATAAATTGGAAGAAAAGGCTAATGGTAAGTGCTTAGTGACATACGAATTGTTTGAAATTACTTTTTTTTTCTTCATAATTTTAGAAAATCTCAAAATGGAGTTTGAGGCCAATACCATTTTATTAAAACATGAAATTAAAAGTAAAACAGATCAAATAGAGCAATTGCACAGAGAATTAAATAAATCAAAGGAGGAAGTTAAATCGCTACAAGAGCAATGTAGTAAAGAGATTTTGGAAGTAATTGTCGATAAAATATTTATAGTATATGTGTTTTTATTTATGCATTGCTTTTTCTTATAGAGAACTGACCTCTGTACTGCGCTGGAGAAGCTGCAAGAGGAACACAATTCATTGCAAAATGCTTACAGCGAAGAAATGTTGAATTCAGCTAAATTGCGTTGTCAATTGGATGAGCTGCAGGTGCTGAAAACTCAAAATACTTTGTAAGCTTATTATATTTAAATAATTTTTTTTATAAGATCCTTCATATCATTATTTTGAAATTTGTTTACATTTTAGAAACGAAGAAAAAATCACCACGCTCACTCAATCAGCTGATGAAATGAAAGAAAAGTTACAAGATAACGAGCAAGATTTATGTCAGTTACGTGAAAGAGAAAGGGAGCTGTTAAGTATTAATAAAGAAATTAGTGAATCAATAGTTGCCTTACAAAACGAGATTTGTTTGCTAAAGTCTAAGGTCAGTAACTGTAAAGAACTTTTTTCATGCGATTTTCTGAAAATTTTAATCTAAAAAAGAGTAAAAAGATTAATGCCCCGGGTGAGGCTCGAACTCACGACCTTAAGATTATGAGACTTACGCGCTGCCTACTGCGCCACCGAGGCTATACCCACCCTTTGTCAAATAGCATTGTTCTATCTCATAAGCAATTATAATTAAGAATTAGAACTTCTGATTATAAAGTAAACCAATTTTATTTCTGTTTTTACCAGGTTCAAGGCGTTGGGGCAGAAAATGATATTTTAAAGAAAGAGAAATTAGAGTATGATAGCAAGTATAACCAATTACTTGAGAGTTTGAAAATTGAAGCCGAGAAAAAAATGGAGGAAAGGCAACTGTTTGCAAAGCATCTTTCAGAAAAAACCAAGCTTTATGAAGTGACGAAAAGTAAATTAGAAAACGTTGAAGGCGATTTCGAAGCCACCAAACATAAACATGCGACTGTTGTAAAGGTAAAACCTTACACTAAGCTAAGAAATTTATTTTGTAAAACATTAATGCCGCATTTAATTTGTTCTAAAGGAATTACAACGTGAATTACAAAAGTACAAAAAGTCCATGGCGCATGCAACAACTTCAGAAAATCATCCTTCAAGTCAATATTGCGCGCAATGTAAGAGTATTTTGAGTAGCGCGGAAGCCAATGTGCCATTAACAAATGGATTTGAGGAAAATGGAACTGCGTCAACGGCCAAGCAAAATCGCACGCATAGCCGTACCAGCAGTCAAAGTAGTCAACCGAGCACAAGCCGGCGGCCAAGCGAGACGTCCGAGTCGGAAACAATGGCCAGCAGCGTCACGACTATACAACAAGATTTGCAGGTAACTCTCATAAAGTTGTTTTTTTTTTGCGTTGGTAATATTAATAATCGTGCTTTAGGGTCCTTCCAAAAAACACTTAGTTGATCGCATATTACGTCTGCAGCAAGCTTCAGCGCGACAAACGGAGAAAATAGATTTTTTGGAAAATCACACACTTTCTCTTGTTGCGGAGCTGCAGAAAAAGTCGAAAGTTGTACAGTATTATATGCTGCGCGATCAAGCAGGTGCACTTACCTCAACGAGAAGTGATCAAAACAAGTCTGAGTTGGCTAAATATGGCAATGGTGTAATGTCAGCTATATACAATGGCATTAAAGGCGACACCAAGAGTATGACATTAGAATTGTCACTGGAAATAAATAAGAAACTGCAGGCAGTACTAGAGGATACTTTGCTCAAAAATATAACTTTAAAGGTACTAAAAATAGCATTTGGATAATATAGAATTTTTATTTATATATTTTTTATGTTTCACAGGAAAATTTAGATGTATTAGGCTTGGAAGTGGATAACCTAACCAGAAAACTAAGGCTTATGGAGTCCAGAGAATGACACAGACCAATGTTTTAGATAAGCAAGTCTGCGACATACATACGTATATGAGCCACAAAACTAAAAAATTGTTTTTAGTATTAGCTTAAATTAGAACAATTCAAGCAGTCATTTGTAAAACTACATACATAGTTCAAATTAAAAAAAAAAACATTCCATTTTGTAAGGTAGTTTTATATACTTTCCAAAATATGCATTTGAACAAACAAAGTTATGCAAAGAAAATAAATAAGAGAATATATTTATGAATAACAAAAATATAAAAAAAAAACTATAAAATTGGGGAAATTTGAGCATTTTTAATATGAATACTTTAGATGACCAACTCGCTTTTAAGTCGTCACGCTGATCAATAATGCATACATTTTATAGAGTCTCCAAATCTTATAAATATAACACCATTTAATTTTGGAGAAATAAGCAAACAAAAACAATAAACGTTTCGATTTTATTTTGATAATTTCGAGTGGCAGCACCGTCAGCATTGAATGCGAGTGCGTTCAAACATTTTAATAACGAAACAGCTGTTCGACATCACCGTGCAGGTATTTTAATTCTTAATCACAACTTCCAATTATTGCTGCTAAATTGTTAATATATAATTTATTAATATAAATTAACACAAAGCAATGAGTGTAGTTAAATATATAGGACGTACAACCGATTTTCGTGGCAAAAGTCTGTGGGAGATTTTAGGCAATCTGCGTGACTATGGAGTTGGCCGGCTGATAATACGTAACAAATTCCAACGATATGAAGAGCCTTGCTATATGCGCATACTTAAAGTGGAGGTTACACCACATGATGTGAGTAAAATTTTAAACACTTTTAACTTAAGACTTTCTACTGAAGGCATTACTACTTCTTTTATAGCCTGCTAAGGACCCTATTCGTAAAGTGGCAGTAACCGTAGAAAAGACGTGGAGAGGTGTAGTTAATCCAAAGCCAGTCACTATATACAGGACTAGCTACAAGCCGGACTATGAGTTAATCCCCAAAGAAGAAGAATCAAAATATACGAACAATACCAAAAAAGTGTCCGAGCAGATATTAGCAACTACTATTGAGTTTCCTCCTTTGTTGCGCGAATTTATTCGGCAAGAGACTGGTGTAAAAGAGCCAATAATGAAAGTCCATCATAAGGTTAACCACAATAAACTAACACGTTTGGCTAAAGAGGGTGAAAAACCAACTATTGAATGTACAATGGGGCTAGGTACTCCAGCCAGTCCAAAGCTATATGAAGGCGTTTTATAAGTGCTATTTCTTTGTCCTGCTTATCCGAAATATATTAAGTTGTTAAAAAATACTTGAAATTTAATTAAAGTATTTTAATTCAATTATATGTTTATTTAAATATGCCGATGCATGAAGTAATTAATACAGATGCAAGTAATTCAGACAAATCGTTAAGATGAAAAATCAAAATTTTTATCTAACTTGATCAAACAATAATTAATACATATATAAGTATGTATCTGATGTAAAAGCTTTCAAATTTCTCTATTCATTTATTGTTTTCTTAATTTCGCGCTTACTTTATTACTGTTTTGTGGCCATCTTCTTTTTGAACCACGACTTGGTCCGTGTCCTATTTTATTAGCAGATGCTGAATTTTTCTGAACCTGCCTTTCAGGAAAATTTTGATAGTTAAAAGACTCATCATCCTCATCGATGTCATCATCAAAATTATCTTCGGAGATACATTGGTTTTGATTAAGAGATGCATTGCTGGTTGATCCTCCAGCTTCAGCTTCTTGCAAGGCTATACTTTCTTTCTCCCGTTGTTTAGCTTCTTCTGGTGACATTCCTTGCTCTATGCGCTCTTTAATCCTTTTCTTTTGACCAGCTGTCCAATATACATAGTTACATTCGCTTGCAGTCTTCGCGTTACGCACGAATTTTTCTTCTTCTTCTTCAGGAATAAGTATGTAATCTGGTAAGTAGCTGGTACTTTGGATATTACAAGGTCTAGGGAAAATTACTCCCCGCCATACTCTTTCCACAGTAACGGGGATTCTTATTTTGTTTACATTTTTTGGATTGTCGGGATGTTTTATCTGTCCATGGTTAAAAAGTTAGCAAACTCATCGTTTATTAAAATCAACTTACTGATTTTGATGTCATATCTACAGTTAGTATACGCATATAACTAGGATGTTCTTCATCCTGCCGAAAGGAGCCACGAACAATTACCCTGCCAACGCCATGGTTTGGCAAATTCTCCAACAGTTGCCAAAGTGGTTTTCCACGATAATGTGGTTTTGGTTGACCCTTTCGTTTATTCTTTTTTCCCATGTGCAACAACTTTTATGGACACTTTTAAACCAAGCAATTGTATTGCATATCAAAAACTTTAATGAAATAAGATTACTTGTTTGCTTCGAATTTTATTTGTGTATCTACCTTGACGAAAAAATATCGATACATCGATATATCGACATTTTTTTTTTTTTTTTTTTTTATTTATAAAAGCTTATACAAAGTTAATACTATAGGGGTATTCGCTTGCTCTTGCAAGATTGCAGATTGCAGAAATACTATACCGAAATATACAAGGGCACGAGAGCACCCATTGCAGAATCTAGTGATATATAAACGGCTGATTCGGTCAATTTATTGTGAATGACTATTATGCATAGCTACTGTGAATTGTCGCACCTTCTGCAAACATTTTTAACAAAAAATCTGCAACAAATCCTTATAATTTAAATAAAAATTATAAAATCTATTTAAAACTTACCTTCCTCAACAATTTAACGGCGTAATATGTCTTTGTGTAAAATGGCAACTACAACAGGGTTGCAATTTTATTTTTGCATGACATTGCACGCAAATAAACATGGGTTTTGGTCTGACATATTTCACAGCCCTTGCAAATATTTTTCTGCGTGTGTTTGTTGTTGTGCCGTTGTAAATCTGCAATGCTTGCACCGTGCACCGAGATTTGCAAGAGCAAGAGAATACCCCTTATATGTATAACCTAAGGCATGCAGCGCTAGCTTCAAAGGCTATCAGCTGTCCGTTGAAGAATGTGTTGGTTTTATATTCTCCTCAATAGATCACAATCTTTAAGGAAACGATAGATGGTTTTTATATTTTCTTCCGTAGGGTTGGAAAGGAGGGTAATCGGATCTGTGTTGAAGTGGCAATCTCTCTTTTCTTTCAGAGTTGGGCAAAATTCTAATATATGGAGCACGGTTGTTGTTGAGTTACAGAACGGGCAGCAAATGGTACTGTTTCTTCCGAGGAGGTGCGCATGCGTCAGTATAGTATGTCCAATCCGTAGGCGAATGTAAGGTGTTATAAAATTGGTTGCTACTGTTGATGGGTATAGCGGTTTGATTCTGGCTGTGTTAACTATTGAGTAATGGTGGTTATATGAGACCCAATCGAGTGCCAATTTAGAGAGCCTATTTTGGTGTATGAGTCGGAATATATCAGATTTCATGAAGAAACTGAATGTAATTGTGGGCGTGTTGGATGCATTCTTTGCTAGTAAATCAGCGTAATTATTTCCGGATAATCCAGTGTGGCTTGGGACCCACATTATCTTAATTTTATTTTCATATTTAATAAGATATTCTCTAATTGCAGTGATGATGTTAGTGTGGTTGTTGCAATTTTGAATGGCTTGGAAACATGATAAGCTGTCGGTGCATATGACATATTTTCCAGGGCTTTTTGTGGCATGTAGAACAGCATGTAAAATCCCAGTGGCTTCAGCAATGAATATCGAACAAAAGGGGAAAAGTAGTCCATATGAGATTGGCTTTCCTTTCTCGCTAACGACCGCAAAAGAGGTTTGGATTTTTTTTGAACCATCCGTGAATATAAATCTCCAACTGCCATGTTTCAGAGTATTCATAATTTCACAAAATTCTGATGCATAGATCGCATTAGGTGTGGTGGATTTAGGCAAACGAGCTAGGTTATCAATAAACGTGTTTATTGGAATCAACCATTGAGGATGACGACGTTTAGGAAGTTTAGCAGGTTTTAGTGGTAAGTTGTTTATTTTGGCAAAAAAGGTGCATTTATATATAGCTGACTCAACTTTTGGAGGTCGGATACGAGTTGATGATGAAGAAAAGGCATCTTGAAGCACATGGTTAGAACCAAGGATGATCTTCGGGTATAATTTGTATGTGGTGTCTTCCATATTGTCTATCAGAGAGGGAAGACCGGACTCTGCTAACATATTTTTGATTGGTGACGTGGGGAATGCTCGAAGCGATCTTCTAACAGCTGAGTGATACGGTGCGGCCAACAATTTTAGGTGACTTTTTGAATGATGCCCATATATTTCAAGAGCGTAGTTGATGACGGAGAGTATGAGTGCCTTGACAACATTAATTAACAAAGACGGGCCAATGAGCGAACGCTTGCATGCTAGGTACTTAACAATATTTGAGTTTTTAGTAATTCTATTTCTAATATATTCACAATGTTGTTTGAAAGCATATTTACTATCTAGAATTAATCCAAGAAACTTAAGAGTATGAGAACATGAAATATTTACATTGTTGAAAGAAATCGGTGGAAAATTACAATTATGTTTTTTACAAATGTGGAGTAGACAGGATTTTGAGTACGAAATTGAAGCGCCTGAGGAAAGGGACCATAGGGATAGTTGAGAAAGGATTTCTTTAAAGGTAGAGGATATAGCACTAAGGTCAGAAGATTTTGAAAATAGAAGGAGATCATCAGCATATAATTGATGCTGAATATTAGGGAAGGAAGAAAGGATAGAACTGATTTCATCAAATGCTATGGTGAACAGAATAACTGATAGCGGTGATCCCTGAGGAGTGCCGTTATCCAAAGGAAGAGTCGGTGAAGATATGCCAGAAATCAGAACTTTGATTTTGCGTTTAGAAAGAAAGGATTTAACAAAACTAAATATACGGGGGCCAACCTTCCATTTGATTAATTGTCTTAAAACTACATGTATGCCCACGCGATCAAACGCTTTTTCGAAATCAAGCGAAAGAAGAGAAGCGTGATTTTTATTAGCTAAAGCGTCACATATGAAGTGGTCAAGGTGTAAAAGAGCGTCGATAGAGCTGTGTCCTTTTTTGAATGCGACCTGATTAGGGTGAATGAGTTTATTGGAATGGAGAAACCAAGAGAGTCTAGTAGCAACAATTTTTTCTAAAAGTTTGCCTAGACAGGGTAGAAGGGAAATAGGACGATAGCTGGTAACTTCGCACGGAGGTTTGCCAGGTTTTAGAATAGGAATGATTGCGCTGGTTTTCCAGATTTGGGGTATGGTGGCAGTTCGATAAATATTGTTGTAATGGTTGATAAGTCGTTTGAGGAGGTGAGGAGGAAGATGTTTGATGATAGGATAGGAAATTTTATCTAACCCAGGCGTTTTACCTTTAACCGTAGAAAGAGCTATATTGAGTTCTATTAAAGATATATCTGAGTCGAGGTATTCAGCTGAAGGGGATAAAGTAGATGAAACGTAATTATAGGCAAGTAAAGAGTTCTTATTAGACGAGTATTCAGAGGAGAAATTATAATCAGAGGAGTTAGACGAGAAAAATTTGGCGAATTCTAAAGCTATATCCTGTGGATGTAGTAGATTGCCTTGAGAGGAGTTGAGTGAGAGAATAGGAGAGAAAGAAATATTGCCAGATAGTCTTCTTATATTTGACCAAATCATTTTAGGGTTAGAAGAGGAATTAATGCTGCTGGTAAATTTCTGGAAAGATTTAACTTTTGCTTGCTTCGCTTTTCTTCTGAAGATGGCATTAGCTTTTTTATAAGCAACAAGGTTTGATGATGAACGATTTTGTTTGAAATGATGCCATGTTTGTTGCTTATGCAGTCTGAGAGAAGATAGCTCACTATCCCACCAAGGAGGGTTATGATTACGAGGATTAGGAGAGGTTTGAGATATAGATTGGTTGGCAGCAGATCTTATAATCTTCTGAGTTATGGCAGTTTCCTGATTAATAGTATCTGCAGGAGGGAGGGTGTCTGAGTAACGTAAACAAAAATCTTGAAATTTGGGCCAATCAGCTGAATCGGTGTTAAAAAATATTCTGGGTTTGAAGAAATTGGAATTATGGGAGGAGATTTTGGCTATGATAGGGAAATGATCGCTACCATGCAAATTGTCTATACAGTGCCAAACAACTTTGGGAGAGAGTGAACTGGAACAAATTGTAAGATCTATATGGGTGAAGGTGGAATGGGTGGAGAAATGGGTAGGGGAGCCATCATTAAGGACAACACAGTCCGAACAGAGGACAGCATCCTCAATAATGCGGCCTCTGGAGTTGGTTGAAGAAGAACCCCAAAGAGGGCACCAGGCATTGAAGTCACCAGCCAGTAAAAAAGGAGTCGAGCAAGAAGGAGAAGGTTAAAGAAGTCTGCTGAAGTAAAAGTTTGGTGAGGAGGGGAATATGCACAGATGATTATGATTTTTTGGGGGGAGGAAATTTCGATGGCAACGGAAGAGATATTCGAAGGAGGTATTGGGAGAATATTATGCGGTATACTTCTCTTAATCAGGATTGCAATACCTTGTTTGCTTGATGTGATGGAAGGAAGGTTATAAAAATGACCAGCATATGCTTTTGGGGTATAAGCTGATATATTGTTTGCAATATGCGTTTCGTTTAATAATATTACAGAGGGGTTATATTTTTTAATTAAAATTTCAAGTTCAAAGTAGTTATTAATGTATCCGTTTATATTCCATTGAAGGAAAGTTAACATAGCAAAAATAAAGAAAATTAAAGTATATACAAAGTATGAAAAATGTAAGTTTTAATTGGAATTTAATATCTAGAATTATGTATCTATGGGTACTTGGGTATGTGATTGTGGATGGGAGGGGGGTACAGGTGAAGTTGTGGAACAGGTTATAGTGGTAGGAGAAGTAGTAGTGGAAAGGGGTGAGAAGGGTGGAGAAGGAGAATTGTAAAGGGAAGAAACGGAGGGAGAAGGGGTTTCGGGGCAATCATTATGGATTTAATGTATGTTGGTAGGAGATGAAGCGTTATGTTTTGAAGTTGTAGCTTTAATGATGTCATTAGAATCTATGGTGTTTGAAGTTTTAACGTTGTTGATGTATTTTTTTTGAGTGAGAATTGTTGTTGGAAGCTGTTACATTAGCATAAGAGAATGGTGAGGGGGTAGAAGGCAATTGAGATTTGTATAAATTGATGGCTTCACGCATCGAACACTTGTGGATAGTTTTAATTTTGAGTATTTCTTTTGACTGGACGTATTTTGGACAGGCGTTAAAGGAAGAAGGGTGTTCACCATCGCAGTTAGCACATTTGACTCTACCGCATTCAGTGGGAGGGGTATGATTTGGGGGAAGGTTGCAGATAGAACAAGATGGGGACTTATTACAACGCTTAGCAGTATGACCCAGCAACTGACAATTCTTGCAGCGCATGGGATTGGGATAGTACGGACGGACATCAAGGGTACACCAAGCAACTTCAATACGACTAGGTAAAGTATATTTATCAAAAGTTAACAATAAAGCACCAGTAGGCACACGATCACCATTGTTTATCTTGGTAAATTTATAAACATCAGATACTCCTTGTTCTTTTAGACCATCAATTATTTCGTCATCAGTAAGCTGACAGATAAATGGAGCGTAAATTGTACCCTTTACTGAGTTCAAAGAGTTGTGAAGAGATACCACCACAGCACCAGCTCCGGGAAGATGTTTGGTTTGTAAAAATTTGTCCGCGATTTTTTGGTTCTTGACCAAAAGAAGTAGGCTGCCGTCACGAAGCGAAGTGATTTTGTTGATGTCTTTGCTTATGGCTTGAATACCTTTATGTACTGCAAAGCAAGAAGTGGATGCAATAGGTTTCCTGACGTCCTGTGATTTGATTACAAGGTACTTGGGATCATCCTTCTTAGTAATAGGTAATTCCGGGAAGAATTCCAGCGTTGAGTTTTCTGGCTTTTTTCTCTTGTTTTTTGGACCCGGGGATAATAGTGCAAACCTATTATCCCCCAGCCTGTTGGCCCCAGGGGGCATTGCGAAAAGAAATTAAATTATTGCCCGATTAAATTGTGGGTTTAACTTTATAATGAAAAGTATAAAAAAAAACACGCGGAAAGTATAACGAACTGAAGCACAAAATGTCAAAGCTAGGTTATATTGCTCGTACAGAAAGTAACGAGAAGTTATGCAGCGAGTACGTAGTATATGTGCGCACGATATGAAAAAAAAACAACCGTACACAACGACGAACGACGAACGAATGATATATCGACATAAATTTTTCAATGTAACCAAGAATGATAGAATATAAGATTACGATACTAGTTTACAGTTATACGCTGAACACAATGGTTGCGACACAACATTGCATCACGACAGTGAACTGAAAACGGCGTTGTGCATCCTACTACCTGAACGCATGTACACAAGACAACACAGCTCTCCATTTTGCATGTACACAATTTCGTTGTGGCCATACTAATACCTTGCACTTCAATGAAATTTTAATATTTTGTTCAAAGTGAAAGTTTTTATGCAAAAAATAAGTAAATAGGTATATATTTTTGTTTTATATTATCAATTGTTATTACAAATGATATAACAGAGCTATAATAAAGCTATTTTATGCTTTTATTTGTAAAATAACGTCAAGTTTGTAAGAGCTGTGAATAATTTTACATTTTACATATTAGTGGCATCACCACTCTTCCTCATCTCTCTATCTTCCATTCTACTGTCAACTCTACTGTCGTCCTACTGTCGCAGGCAAATATAGGAAAATTTTAAATTTAGCGAGAACGACAACTGTCGGGCTACCGTCGCATAGTCGTGCAGCTGACAAAATAACAGTGTCCATAAGAACGTGTGTATTTTAATATTTGACAGCTGTCTGTTGTCGTCTGTCGCAACTATTGTGTTCAGCGTATTAGTTTTTTTCGGTTTAGCTCTTGACAATTCTTACAAAAACAAATACATTGTGCAACAATTTCGTGACGTCACAGTTTTGCGTTGAGAAGAACAAGCATAGAAATGCATACAAATTGTAAACAGAAAAGTAAACACTTTTGGAAATTCCCAAAATAATATTAATTCATTCGTCTTTGCAGGAAAAGTTTCAGTGGAATGTTTAGAATATTGTTGCGAGAAAAGATATAAGTAGTTTTAGGCACATCCACAGTAAATAGAGTGTGGAAATTGTTCAAATGAAGAAAACCAGTGAAAGTGTACTGTTGTATTTATTTAAATTTCTAAGCATAAATATATTAATTTTTTAAAATGAAATGTGCAGTGGCTTGTTGTAATAATTATAATGCAATTAAAGGATCGAAAAAGAGTTTTTTCAGTTTTCCGGCCGATTTAAAAGTTGCCAAAAAATGGGTGTTATTTTGCAAAAGAAATGATATATTTAATACTAAATCCTCTTTAATAAAAATATGTTCCAAATATATCTTCAATATAATTTCACAATTCTTTTATCATAATTTCATACATCTGATACATCTGAACTTATAATATATGTATATATTTATATACAACACAAGAAACGTCTTCTCCATTTGAATCACAACTTAATAGACAATTTTATTATCAATAGGCCGATATATTTCTTTAGAAATGATTCAAATCTTTTCACTCAACAATATTCAATCGCTTCACTAAAACTTTTCATTAAAATCGAAAGAATTAATAATATTTTGCGAATTTACAAAAGTGTTTACTTTTCTGTTTACAATTTGCAAGCCATTTGACAGTTTTTCACTCTTGTTCTTCTCAACACGGAACTATGACGTTTCGTAATGGCAGTTGTCGTAATCTTATATTCTATCATTCTTGCTATGTAACAATATTTTTGAGCGATATTTATTGTTTCGATATATCGAGGTATCGATATAATATTATAAGTATTGAAAAGGTATAAAAACGGTATTTTTATGATCAAAAAATTCAAAATCCTTTTTTATCCTAACTGTTTAATCCAAACAAATACTCCTCTGCATTACTCCCACAAATTATACAAAGTAATAGAAGCGTAATGCAGAGGAACAGGCGAAAGAGGAGGAAAAGAAAATATATTTTCCCGCGTTTTTTACAAAAGGTTTGTGGGCACACTGTTCGTCAATTATTCTTCTTAGAAATTCACAGTTTCAACTGAATACTTAACATTGTATAACCCTACAAGTAACAAAAGAATCAGCTGTTTTCCAAGAATTTTTCACAGCTGAGATCACCTGATCGAAACTGCCTTTTTTAGGCACGGAGATGTAATTAAAAGAAATGTAGTAGATCAACTTTTTTGTGAAAAAGTATTTGTAACGAAAAACATTAATGAAAACTTTCAAGAATATTTTTGAAACAAAAGTTTATTGGATATTTATTGCTCTTCCTCACCACCTCTGAGGTTGCAATGTAGGCGTGCTACCGATCTTTTCTGGGTGTTCGGTTCCCCAGGAGGCCTATTTTCACCCTTTTTATATATACAGTTTTAAATAAATCTACTTATAACCATTTTTTCAAATAATATTTGGGAAAACCCGATCCTATGGCAAGTAAAATCAAAATGTTGTGTATAAATATCTTCGATTTTTGATAGAAAATCTATAAATTCAAGGGGTGGTTTCACTATTTGGCAATTACAACATTGCTTTTCTGAAGTGAAGAAAAATCTTCTTCAGTAATACCACCATCAAATCTTGGCAAGGGCATTAAACAATTATGTTGTTTAAAATATTTATAGTACAAATAACCGCAAAAATACACAAAAGCATTTTTATGTAGAAAGCTGCTTTCATCTACGTCCACATTTTATTGTCAAATAAGCGTAAGTCAAATACTTAGTTCACTTTGTTGAATACACTTTGACATACACTATAAACAAATACTTTTAAATTAATTTTTTAACATTTAACAACACGATTTTAAAACTTCACTTTTTCATAAAATCACGATTTAGGACGACCTTATTCACTTCTTGTTCACTTATTTGCATTAACTTTACATATGTATTTATTTATTTACGATAATGTTATGTACATATTTATATACATACGATAATATTATGCACATAATTATATTATTTTTATACATAAAACTCTCCTGGACATTTCCCCTTCTGATGGGAAGGGATACAGCGGCACCCCCAAACTGCAACCAATCAACAACACACTTCCTGCAAGGCATCCTATACAAAATCAAACAACAAATATTAACAAATTTAATTAATTACAAACTTAAAATAACTATTTAAATTTTCCTGAGCTTCTTAAGCTTAAAAAAATGTCTGTTGAAATGATTTGACACATTACACGGTTGCACGAAATATATAGTTTATATAAATATTTTTTTTATAAAATTGGAAACATTTAATAATACAGGGAAAGCTCGCTAATCCGAAATAATGATTGCACACCCCAATTCGGATTAGCGAAATAGTGGATAGGCTATATTTATGTATTTTATTTCACATAAGATGACGCCATTCGAAAATAAAACTCGGAATAGTATTTCAGAACTAATTTTATTTATTATTATATTTTTAAGAAAGAATATTGCTTACACCTTATTTATTATGATGTTTTTTTTTAACGAAATTTGTGATGCAAGTTTGTTTGTTTCAATACACATGCTTCTAAAGCTTTATTACGCATTTCCTTGAGTACTAATATTTGATCAGTGTCTATGCCTCGTTGCTTTGCCCAATCTATACTTATACACTGACGGACAAAAGTTTTGGCACAGTTAGAGTTCTTGGAAATAATTCCATTGATTTCGCTTAAAAAAGAAAAAAACTGACAACAACAAGTGACCGCATGATGCTGTACCATATAATAGAAACCGTTAACTTTTAAAGTGAAATATAGTCTTGCGTAGCGTGCATTAATTACTACAATTCAGTAAAATGGGTCGGAGGCGAGCAGAAACGACAGCAGAGGAGCGAAAAATTATTTTAAATCTTCATTCCGCTAACAAAAGCTATGCAGAAATTGGTGAAATAATGAAGTTAAGTCGTTTTACCATTCGGAGCATAATCAAGCGTTTTAAAGATGTTCGTTGTCTCCAGAGTTGCGAACGTTCGGGTCGTCCGCGCAAATTTAGTTCCAGAGAGAAGGCACATGTGGTACGTAAAATAAAAAAAATCCCAAACTGACTTCAACAAAGATTGCTGCTGAACTCAAGGAAGAACTAAATAAACATGTGCATTCGAAAGCAGTGCGGCGGGTGCTCATTCGTAACGGGTACAAATCCAGAATAGCTCGAAAAAAACCTCTTATCAGCTAGGCTAACAAAAAGAAGCGTTTAGAATTTGCTAAAGAGTATAAAAACAGACCTATGGATTTCTGGGAGAAAGTAATATTCACAGACGAAAGTAAATTTAACATTTTCCAAAGCGACGGTCGAATACGGTTATGGAGAAAGACAAATACTGAATTTGACAAAAGCAATGTTAGTAATACTGTAAAGCATGGAGGTGGAGGAGTCATGGTTTGGGGATGTATGGCGGCGTCAGGCGTTGGTAACTTAGTATTTGTTGATGGAGTAATGGACAAAACTTTATATATGAACATATTGAAAGAAAACTTGCAAGGAAGTGTAGAAAAGCTGAATCTTGGGAATCAGTTCTATTTTCAGCAAGATAATGATTCCAAACATACAGCTTATGATGTTCGTATGTGGATCATTCATCACGTTCCCCATGTTCTTGCAACTCCTCCTCAATCACCGGACTTGAATCCGATTGAGCACTTATGGGATGAACTTGGACGAAGGGTTGAAAAGCACAACGTAACAAGTAAAAGCCAATTAAAAGAGGTACTGCAGTATGAATGGACTAACATTGGATCTGAGGTGACAAGAAAATTGGTTCACTCCATGCCAAATCGTTTAAATGACGTTATTAAAATGAAAGTTTTGAATACTCGTTATTAAATTAGCATTTATTTTCATTTTTAAATAAATACTCAAAATGTGCCAAAACTTTTGTCCAATGAAATATATTCGCTTTTTATTTAAATTATTGTAACAAAACAACCACAGATATATCATAAATGAAATTAAGTATCGTGATAGATAACAGAAAGGTGAGTATATTATTAGTACATTATTTGAACCTACCTTTTAAATTTACGGAACTACAGACCACTGAAAGAACCAACATCAGCTGTGCCAAAACTTTTGTCCGTCAGTGTATGTATTTAAAGCTTGTACAGCTTCACGATTTTTAACGCGCTTAATCATATTAGATTCTGCTTCTTCGTCTTCTGTAACCAATTCTGAGCTACTACATGCAACCACACTACTTCTTCTTCTTTACTGGCGTAGGCACCGCTTACGCGATTATAGCCGAGTCAACAACAGCGCGCCAGTCGTTTCTTCTCTTCGCTACTTGGCGCCAATTGGATATTCCAAGCGAAGCCAGGTCCTTCTCCACTTGGTCCTTCCAACGGAGTGGAGGTCTTCCTCTTCCTCTGCTTCCCGCGGCGGGTACTGCGTCGAATACTTTCAGAGCTGGAGTGTTTTCATCCATCCGAACAACATGACCTAGCCAGCGTAGCCGCTGTCTTTTAATTCGCTGAACTATGTCAATGTCGTCGTATATCTCGTACAGCTCATCGTTCCATCGAATGCGATATTCGCCGTGGCCAACGCTCAAAGGACCATAAATCTTTCGCAGAACTTTTATCTCGAAAGCTCTTAAGGTCGACTCATTGGTTGACTACTGCCAGAGTTATTAATCCAGGCAAGAACTTCATCTTCAGAAAGTTCCACGTCAGTATTGCGGCGAAATAAATTTGTGATTGCACGAAATTCTTCAATTTCTTCAAAACGAGCCGAAAGGTCACTCTCCGGTAATTCTTGTTGTAAGACTGACAATGGAATGTTATCTTCTGAAGCCCATCTCTGGGTATGAATATTTTTCCAACAGGACTTTAGAGTGGAATCCGATACCCTGTTCCAAGGTCGCTTAAGCAATTCACAAGCGTCGTACATACTGAATTGTTTCAAAAAAATGTCAGTACTGTCTGATTCAGAATTGACCAATTCACACAAGAGGTCTTTTTTGTAATAAAGTTTAGTCAGGCGTACCGCATTTTGATCCATAGGTTGGATAATGCTAGTGCAATTTGGAGGGAGAAACATAGTTTTATATTGTCCACATTCAGATGCCAACGGCTCCCCATGACATGTTGCAACGTGAGAACACGTTGAAACAGGCTTTCTACGTTGTTTGCACTTATGTATGTCAAAACAAATATGTGCACCTACGCTACAAAAGGATAGAAAAATTAAAATTCGGATTAGAGAGCGGCAATCAATGCGGACCATAGAGTATGCAACGCGTACTTTATTCAATTCGGATTACTGGATAATTCGGATTACACACCGTTCGGATTAGCGAGCTTTCACTGTATATTGATACAATAATTAATATTTTGGACAAAACTAATTAAATTTAATATTTAGGAATTTAAATAATCGAAAAATATTTGAATATTTTATAAAAATATTGTTAAAGTTATAAATTTTAAAACCTAACACGGCAACACACTATAGTAGATTTCAGGCATTTGAACGTTTTAGTAGTAGAATATTTGGGGGCAGCCCGCACCGAGTGACTAATTTGTAGTAGATTTTTGCGTATGTGTTAGTGAAAAATGAAGGATTGGTTACTTGTAGGTTTATACAGTGATACAGGGTAAATGTACAATATATAAATATATTATAGGTTTTTCAAAAAGAGCGTTACAAGTGTTTCAAATAAAACAAAAACGGTTTGGGATTTCAATGAAATTTTTTATTCTTGTGAAAGTACACTCGACGGTTTTCAAGCATAAATCGGCTGAAATTTCATCTTCGGTATTCGTACAAAGTTTATCAATCATCGTTGTCTTGGTGGCAGAGACCATAGACTTGACGGAATATCTTTGAGCGGTAGTGATTACCATTCATAGTAACGTGTCGGTCTTGATCGGAAGAAGTACGGACCAATGACGCCGTCGGCCATATTTTTCTTATTGACGCAGTCATTAAGCTGGAAATGACCCTCATCGCTTGAAAAGGACGTGGAAGAGACTGATTTGGGTCTTCCTCAATCGATGCGCTAGCGGCAGCAATATTTCGAGACTACGGGCACTTCTTTGTCTCATGGGAACATTTTGTACTATGCCTGTACATTAAAATTTTTCCACTAGACGCTCAATTGTTGATCTGACAGGACGATTATGACGACCATAAATTGGACGTAGCGCTCTTAAAGTTGAGGGCACTGACTCCGAATTTCCAAAGTCAATTTTAATAATTTCGACTCGTTGTTTGAGTTACATTGTATAAGTCAACTACCAATCAAGATATCGGAATAAAACTTTGCCCAAATATTGTCTTAGGGGTGTGGCACCTCACTGTTCTGAAATGATCACCAAAAATATCGGTCAATAAGGGAATGGATCTTTTCTAATTAATATGTGCCTTACCTTAAATGTATAAAATTGAGTCGATACTTCATCTATCTTCTATATACCTAATAAAGTATTTTCAGAGTTTCGGTTGGCTTTATACTGTATTTAGCACATCGGTCAATAACAAATAAATGTAACGAAGCTTGAATTTCCCGGTTCTAAACATCACCAATATTTAAAAGTCGATTAAAACACCAGTATATTTTGGACTATTTAAGATTATACTGCGAAAGACTAGCGTCGGTGATGCCAGTAAACTCCAAAAGTTTAACCTCACGTATCGACGAAATGCCTTAAAGCCGTTAGAAATCTGCTTAGGCGACTTATTAAACTTCAGTTAGTGTACTTGAAGCGGAACTCTTATTATTGCAAAAGTGGAAAAGTCAAAAAGTGTTGAGATCGAACTTCTTCGAAGAACTTCAACAATCAATGGTACAATACCGATTTTCCGACTTACCTCGGACACTTATATTGGAGCAGAAAGACTTTGCGACTGCAAAGTGGTGTTACAATAAATTTATTTATGAGCAGAAGACTAGGGTAGAAGCTGAGTTCACTTTATGCGTATTTCCATACGTGGTTCCGGATTTAATACATTCTAAGTTGGAGATATAGCGAAACCGCAGTATTTTAAAAAACTCTTACACAAAACCTCTCTTGTTTCAGCATCCTACATACATACGTATGTATGTATATATATATAGAGAAGACTTCTAAAAGGCTTTAATTCAACCAATTAGTAACCACTCTCCATTGTGGCTTAAGTGATACCTGCAAACTCCTTTTTAATATTTTCCTAGATTGTGTGCACCAATCTTTAAAATAAAAACTGGACACCGGGTAACTTAATTTCATTTATTTTTGTTTTTCAAGGTTCCATACCTCCATCCTGGTGTACTACAAAAAAACATACATCATTTTACATACCATCATTACGGCCTATGCTCGCCGTGCGCCTCATATTGTATTTCTTGACCGTGTGCAGTGGTTTCAATGTCATACGACGAGTCATCGCCTTCAGCACTAGGCGGATCGTGATTGGTGCTCTCGTGCAAACCAATGGTGGTGTGCGCAGCCGCCTTGGATGCATTCACCTGAGCTTCGGCGGCAGACGATGCGGCTTTCAATGTCGCCTCCTTGGTAGCCTCGTAGTCGATGCGCGCCTGTTTCAGCTGCTCCTCCACCTGCTCCACACGCGATTTTGCCTGACCGACCATTGACGATTGTGAAGCCAACTGATTGGCCACCTCACTTGATGCTTGCTCGGCCTGTTCCGCCAGCGATTTCGCATTATTCACCGCCGCTATCAGCACAGAAACATGATGATTTGCAGATTGCGCTGTTTGTTGTGCCAACTGTGCCGCGATCTTAGCCGATTTCAATTGTTCTAGCTCGCGCGACAGTGAGCGCTGCGATTCCGCTGCCTGTTGCTCCAACTCCTGCAAAATCACTTTTTTACCAGCCAGCGCAGCCTGCGCAGTGGCAGCCGCTTGCGAAGCAGCCTGTGCCAGCGTGTTTTTGGCTATGAAAGCAGCCTGTTTGGCGGCGGCGTGTTGATTGGCCACCGCAGTGTAGGCCTGATTGGCGGAGCCTTGCGCGATGGAACGCAGACCACTGCCAATGCTGTAGCCGGACTTGCCGCCCAAACTCTTACTGCCACCGCCGCCTCCACCATGTGTATGCACACTCGGCAGCGACGGCTTGTACTCGTAATAAGGACCACTGGGCGCCTCATGCGATGGACCTGACGGCAGCTCATGCGGATGCAGTGAGTTGCTATTCTCGTAAAATCCGTGTGCTGGCGCATGTGGCGGTCCAGCTGGCTGCTTGTAGATGTAGCCGCTGCGTTTATTGAGACGTCCAATTGCGGTGGAACAACTGAGCGCTGCGCAAAGAAACACCAAACCAGAGTCAGAGTCTGAGCGTTTGCAAATATTTGAATACCTACCCAACAGTAGTAGCGGCACGGCGAGTGCGTTTGCTAGGTTACACTTGATCATGTTTGCTGCAAATTCAGTAATGAGCTTTTGAATATCCTGCACATTGATTTTATACACAGCAAATGGCTTGTAAACACCTCCAAAAACAATGCGCGCACACACACAATCAAACGCTTGAGGAATTTCTTGTGGCACGTGTCGGTGGGAGGTCGGGCAGCGGCGGCGGCGGCGTGCAGCCACTTGTAACGGCCACAAAATGCGGTATGAACGCAATTTTGTCCAACGGCGGCCACTTTGTTTGTTGCCAAGTTTATTAGTTGGCCGTTCGCTTGCCTTGGTGTAAAGCAATGCGGCACTGTCCAAGCAAATATGTGCCGGTGTGCGTGTGTGTGCTCATTACTTTGTACTCTTATGTTACTTTTCACAAAGGTACTTAGTGGACGCGCTCATTCTTTTTACTTGTTAATTTTGGTTTTACTACACTCGTTTCGATTAGTTTCGACCACACATTGTGGCATAAAGCGCTTTTGAGGAAGTGAAATTTCCAACTGGCATTTATCACGCTTGCTGCTGCTTAGGTATTACGAGTACGAGCATATGGGCTCAGGTGAGGTTGTGTTGTGCTGTGATTAAAAATAGTAAAAGAAATTTAATGAGCTGTTGCATATGGTCAGTTAATAAAAGCACAATATAAAATATTGAGAAAAGCAATCAAAAGCGGCAAATTTCGCAAGCGCGCTTTTCCAACGCCAATAAAATCATAAACAGATGCAACCAGGCACCATCTGCTTTGGCAGCCGTAAATACTAGGTTATATAATCTTTCATTAAATTCGCAAATTATTATTTTTTTTTAATTCCTGTTCCGCTGTGCGGAGACCCAGTTCTAGTAGAAAAGTCAAACTTCTTAAACAAAATCTGGCATAACCCTGAAACACTTTTACACTTTTACTTTTATGTTATACAGGGTTTGTCCGGAAAGTAATAGAGCTGAAGATGTCGCTGATGAAAACCGGAAGAATGAGCAAATCCAAAGTGAAAACGATGCTCGTTGTCTTTTTTGACATCGTCCAACATGAACTTGTTCCTCCTGGACAAACCATCAACGCCAAGTTTTACGTGGATGTCCTCAAGAGACTCAAACGAAGGGTCAATCGGGTCCGACAAGACGTCGCAGCCGATTGGAAGTCGTACCATGATAACGCCACGGCTCACACCGCCTTTCTCTCCGCTACCTAACTAAGGCCGGCATCCAACGATTCCGCAGCCGCCGTACACCCTGTGTGTAGCCCCCCGGACTTTATTTTGTTTCCTTGTCTATACCTCGGCTCCCAAAGCTATTCCGGAGAATGGCTTCCATGACGCCTTTAATGTTTGGAAATCGTACTGTCTGTGCTGCGCTAACGCAGAAGGAGCCAATTTTGAAAGTTTTTAAAGAATTGTAACGATTGGTTCAATAATTTTTTTTAAATCGACTCAGTCCTATTATTTTCCGGACAAACCCTGTATACTTTTACTTCGTTATACGGACAATTTGTCAATTACATAACAAGTCAATTGAAACATCACCGATCTTCCAGAGTATAACACACTATTTTGGTAAAATTATTTGTCCTTTGCTTCAAAATAGGCATCAGTTTCGTTGATCCTATCTTCATTCGACGAAAATTTATTTCCAGCGAGCATTCTTGATTTGAGAACAGGAAACAGTCGCTCTGGATCATATCTGGATAATGGTAAATGCGGAAGCAATTGGTCAGAAATTTTCGAGAAACTTTTCGCGGCATACCCGAATTTAACAACATGCATTCGACATTTAACCATTACTGTTTACATTATTTTGTATTCGGTCCATTCGAGTGAATTAAACCCTGTTATATAAGTGGCGGTTTGAGATTCTCGTTTTCGGTTGCTATCCATATACCTACATCTCATATAAAACAAGTAAAATAGTATTACTATATGCTTCCTGATTTCTTAGGAACCGTTAGTGCCTAAAAATGTTAACCAATTTTTGGCGCCATTTATACTAAGCTTAAGAAGTCAAGTGCACTAAAGTACCTACCGCGAGCTAAGGTCTGTTGTGCCCTCTCCTAAGTCACAACTACTCACATAGCCCAGCATATTGATAAACTCCAATATACTGCTAGGTAATATTGTGGCGATGTGATCTCTATTTGGAAACATTGGTACTCCTTAATCCTAACGGAGCACCTCCTTTATGGTATAGGGACCAACTGCAATGAAAGGTTTTACAATGTTAGTGGATGTTGAGGAGCGGGCGAGCTCATCAGCCAGTTCATTTCAGGTTATACCTTTGTGACCGAGCACCCAGATAAGGTGCATTTAATTACGATCTGATAGACTGTTTAGCCGTTCTATACACTCCTACACCAGTAGCGCTTTGATCTCGTACGCAGAGATGGCTCTAAGTGGCGCTTGACAGTCAAGCTGAGTATAACCAGGAATAATTTCTAGTTATACTGAAGTACCTAACGTATGGTTCGAAATGCCTGGAGCGTACAAAGTTAACTAAAAGCACAACAATTTGATATATCGAGACTATAGGATGGTGTGAACCGATTATAATAATAAATCACATTTCAATCAATGGGCGTGATAACGTTTCAGTTAATTTAATACCATTTTCTCAGAGTGAAAGTATCTCTTCCTTGTTTCATGGACATGTCTAAATTTTTAATCGGGTTATAGATAAGCCCTAAGGCTCTAAGGATTTCGTATAATCAGCGTCAATTAGTAAATTTTCATAATGACTACGCCTAGGGTATGAGTGAGCATGAAAGTGAATTCTGTATTCATTTAAAAACCGCAATTTCAGGTAGTATTTTAATATTGTGTCCAAAAAATAAGGTGACATTTGAATTTAAACTGCGCGCGTCGAAGGATTTGGAGAATTATTTTTATTTTAGGTTCGTAGTACTGTCAGTCACATTTATGCCAAATTTTATGTGAAAATATTCATTAGTGTTTGAGAAACGTGTCGTTTTGTGAGCTGCTGAAAGTGAGTTTTTCGTTTTTTGCGATGTCGAAATTTGTTGAGCAAAGAATTTGCTTTAAATTTTGTTTACGGAATCAATTTTCTGCTGCGGATACGTTGATGACGGTGCAGAGGCTATGTCTAAAAAAAATGTTTACAAGTGGTATAGTGAGTTCCAAGCCGGCCGTGAACGTGTCGAAGACGAAGAGTGTCCAGGGCGACCATCAACCTCAACCGACAAAGCTCACGTTCAACAAATCAAATATTTGGTGTTGAAAAACCGTCGATTAACAATTAGAGACCTTGCTGATGAAGTTGGCATATCGAAAAGCTCAGCCAATACCATTTTGAAGGATGTTTTGGGCCTCAAGCGCGTCAAATCTCGACTGGTATCGAAAACATTGAATTTTTTGGAAAAAAGGGGTCGCGTTGAAGTGTGTGAAACTATGCTTTCCGACTACCAGAGTGTCATGAAACGCATTGTAACTGGCGATGAGAGTTGGATCTATGCTTACGACCCCGAAACAACCGATCAATCGAGCGAATATCGTGCCAAAAGAGAGCCGAGACCAAAAAAATCGCGCCAAAGTCGCCCAAAAATCAAGGTCATGTTGACTGTTTTCTTCGATTATCGTGGTGTTATGCATTATGAGTTTCTTCCAACCGGTCAAACAGTCAACAAGGAATATTATTTGAATGTTATGCGTCGTTTGAGTAACGCTATCCGCCTAAAAAGGCTGGAATTGTGGAAAGACAATTCTTGGTTTTTGCACCACGATAATGCACCATCCCATACTGCCCTCGTAATTCGTGATCATTTCGCCAAAAACTCAACCCATATCGTTCCGCAACCACCGTATTCACCTGATCTGGTGCCGTGCGTCTTCTGCCTGTTCACCAAGCTCAAAAGACCGCTCCGGGGACACCGTTTTTATACGATAGAGGGATTCAAGCCGCAGCGAAGACGGAACTGAAGGCCATCCGGGAAAGTGACTACAACCAGTGTTTCGAAGATTGGAAAATCCGTTGGCGTAAGTGCATTGCATGGGGAGGGGATTACTTTAAAGGGGATGAAATTGATTTAGAAGAATAAATAAAGAATTTTCAAAATAAATACAATGTCACAGGTATATTTCTGTTCAAATTAATTTACTTTTGTTCAAAAGATTTTTTTAACATTTGCGATTTTCAATGAGGAAATGTTTTGTTATTATACGTGGTCTTTTAGATATTTACTCCACATTGATTGTTGCTTGATATACTCTGTTTGATTTTTTATTTCGTAATAAACTAATTTATTCCGCGAATTTATTACCAAAATATGGGTTCGGTTCGCGCGACACACGACACGCTACGTCCAATATTCGGTCGATATAATCGCCCAGCACAGTCGGTAATTCAAGCGACCATGGATCTATTTCGCAAAGTGTTTATCCTAGCGAATAATAGCACAGTGCGCACAGAAGACGCTATTGCTGCTACGGAGTAGAAGAAGATTCGAATGAGTCCATCCATCCATCGGCGTACAACAATTGTGGCTGTGTCCATCCACTTTACGGAAGATTTTATGTAAGCATCTTGGTTTGGGGGCTTACAAAATCCAATTTGTGCAAGAGTTGATGCCGAATGACGATCAAACGTGATGGCTAACGATCCCTACTTTAGCTAGAAAATTTTGTGCAGCGATGGAACTCACTGATGATAATCCACAAGCCACTGTTAAATCCTCACAAATCACGTGGTGTACTGAATTGGTAGATGAGTCCATATTTCTTCAATAATGCTAGAGACAATGGGGAACGCCATAGAGCCATTAGCATTGACTTTTTCGTGCTATAATTGGATATTGTTGATTTAGACGACCATTGTTTCTAATCAATTCATTAAAGGAAAGTTCCGGGGTTGCATCGTTGACTCCAAGATCATGCGAATTAGCACAGCTTGACTATTATTTGTGGGGTTATATGAAATTGTTTGCCTTTGCGGATTAGACCACGATGATAGACGCTTTGGAAGAGAGTATTCGGCGCTCTATCGCTGGTATTACGCCCTATCAGCTGTAAAAAGTGGTCGAAAATTAAGTCTCCTGGAATATATTCGCGCAAGTCACTTTCATACACATATGTACATCTGTATGTTTATTGAAGATGAAAATTTGTAAAGAGTGATCCATTTAAAGGTTTCCTACTTTTTTAATGAAAAAACACAGAAACTTCAAATTTAATGGGGAATGTTTATTATGATTCGAAAGAACATATTTTGGCATTTATTTTTTTTAAGATTTTCTCTTCCAAACGTTGGCCGCGGCTACATCTCACATGCTCCATCCGTTGAGTGCAATTTTCGATGAGTCGTTCGAGCATTTCGACTGGTCACTGGCGAATGACATGTGTGATGTTTTGCTCCAAGTCCTGAATTGAAGCGGAATTGCCCACATAGACTTTAGACTTATATAACGTCCCAGAAAAAGTTCTAACGGTGTGATATCACACAATATTGGTGGCCAATTGACCTGCCCAGAGCGTTGAATTATCAGCTCAATAAAGAGTTCTCTTAATCTATCCAAGGATTGATGCAGTGTTTGAGAAATGGCTCCGTCTTGTTGAAACCAAATGTCGCAGAGATCCCGAGCTTCAATTTCAAACATAGTCGGTTACGTTCTCACTGGCATCATTTTGAAGAAATATGCATTGTTGATTCCACCGGTCCACAAACCACACCAAACCGTTGTTTTTTCTGGTTGAAATAGCAGTTCTTGAATCTCTTCAAGTTGCTCTTCGTCCCAAATTCGGTAATTTAGCTTTTAAACAATTCAGTCAGAAATGAGCCCCTTCGCTGAACAAAATTTGGCTCGAAAACGTTGGATCTTCTTGGAACTTTTCAAGAGCCTATACATCAGTCCGAGTTGCTGCGAATGGCGCTGAATCGATTCTCCACGGTCTTCGTGCACATTTCCACCTATGGCTGCTATATTTTCTCCACTACGTGCGGGTGGAATATTATCCAATGATAAATTATGGGTCTCAAGATGGCTCATTGCGAAGGGTATGCTCAGTAGGCCGATGGGCGAAATGGGATGACAACCACGCCTCCTTCGCATATTGCAAACTTTCAAATTCCATATGACTCTTCACTTTCCAGTATTCAAACCGAAATCGGACAATAAGTAAGTCGATAATGTTGACCATAAGTGGAGCGAAACACGTTCTTTACAAAATGTGAATTTTCATAATAAAGTTGAACAATTTGTAAACGTTGTTTAGGCGAAAGTGTTTCCATGATGAAATGCCAAACAATACTGAACAAATGTAACATGATAGCTTGACACGTGATCTGTCATAGAAAGGCTATTGAAAAAAGTACCTCTACTTAGATCACCCGTTATTTTATTCATGGGAAAGGCAGGTTATACTATTTTATGACAAGTTTTCCAAATCTAAGCATTTCTGCATCGGAACTCAAAAATCACAGTTCAATATAAATTTATTATAAATATTTTATTTTATTAAAGTTTTATAAAAATTGTGACATTCGTGTGTCGTACAAGTAGTTAAATATAATAATTTAAAAGTGTTGAAAAGTGGTCGCAGCAACCGCATTTCGCGCAAAGCGCAGACAAATAATTTAACAAATGTAGAGGAAGGCAATAAATATTTACACATAATAAGGAAAACAAAAACAATAACTGACAAAAACAAACAGTCGCACTGGAGAGCACTTAAATACTTATGTGCCTACACTTACAACACTAACAAAAATAAATAATATCATTATCATATACTCATACACGTCGTATTACTCAAAAATAATGGCTTATCGAAAGTGAAAGTGGAACACATCTCGGTCTTGCGACTGACAGCTGTGATAGGCTGTTGTGGTTGGCCGCACAGGCGTCGCCGCCGCTGTTGCCACTACTCATTTATAGTATTGCGTAATTTGGCGAATCCAGTCCAAGTAGTGCGAAACGCGCACATACACACCGGGCACATTGGCTTGACCGCAACCGATACCCCAGGACACAACACCGACCACATTCCAGATGCCGTTGCGTTCGCATACCAATGGGCCGCCACCGTCACCTTTGCATGCATCCTTGCCCTCTTCGCCGCCAGCGCAAATGAAACCGGGGTTGAGTTTGTAACTGTAGCCGAGACGAGTTTGACGCAATTGCGATTCGCATTGGTGATGAGATAAGATTGGAACATCGACCTCCTTCAGTATATTCTGGTATTTGCCGTGATCGCCGAAAGCATCTTTGCCCCAACCAGTGGTCCAGCAACGTGAGCCGGTGAAGTCGGAAAATTTGTCAGGCAAACAAGCTGGACTGATGTGTGGGTTCTTGGTGAAGTCAACGGGATGATCCAGTTTCAGTAGGGCCAAATCATTGTCCAAAGTACCAGCGTAGTATTCGGGATGAATATGTACTGAGACTACATCACGTTCGATGTATGGGAAGAATTCGACATCGTGGTTGACATCCCATTCACCTAGACGAGCGCGTAAGTCGAAGCCGTTTTGCCTATAGTTTTCAGAAAAGGAAAAAACAGGTTAAATAAATGTTAAGCCTTTTGAATATTTAGTAAAGCTTACGATTTAATGCAATGAGCCGCAGTGATTACGTGTTGTGCATCGATCAGTGTACCGCCGCAAGCGTAAATCGATTCCTTGGGGTCCTTCTTTAAGATGGCCACGTGCCATGGGTACTCGCCGAACTCACTGTCGCCATCGATGTATGATGGGTTCTTGATACGGCCAGTGATGCCAGCAGCGTTGCGTGTGCCACAGCGACCAAGTTGTTGTTGTGGCGCTGGACGTAATGGACGACGGCAGCAGACTTCGTTGACGCGGCAAGTCTTCTCAACTGGACGATTGCCATAATAAGCGCGCTAGGGGTAAAGAAAACTAGTTAATATACATATACCAATGAAATAACATACACATAAATGTAGCAATTTATTAATATGACCCTGTCTCTAACACTTCCGTTTTTGGATATCCGCTTTTACCTGTTCTGCCTTTACCGTACGCGCCAATACACTTTCTCTACGTTCCGCAGTTTCCTCATGTTCAACCACATCGCGACGTCGCCGATCGCGTGGAAATGTCACATAGTCGCTACCTTCAGCCGCACCAGGTGCTTGTGTGGGTATTGGCCGTAAGCTTTGCTCATAACGCAGGCTTTTACCTCTACGATTGTCCAATGTATTCAAATGTTGCTGCTTACTGCTGTGCTCAACTGGCCCTCTAAATGCCACACTGAGATTGGAGCTACGTTCTTCGTATTCGTTGTAATGGCCACCGGCGAAAATCTCACCACCGTGGCCGCTAGAGCCATAGCCGATTGAGTAACCAGGTTGCGACGAGGCGCCGCCATAATAATTAGCGCCATGACCGCTTGCACCAAATCCGCTGGGAAACGGTCCGCCAAAATGAGCGGAGCCGTGGTTGCTAATGCCGGGACCACTTGGAATTGAAGCGCCAAAATGAGCGGAGCCATGACCACTAGCGCCGAAACCGCTTGAAATCGGACCACCAAAGTGCGCGCCACCGGTGGTGGGATAGGATGTATGTCCAGCAACAGCAGAAGGACCAGGATAGAAGTTCGCTGAAGAGGTTGTGCCAAAAGATGTATGCTGTGTTGCGTAATGTTGCTGTTGGTGGAGGAACCCGGTATTAATGATAGTGCTTGCCGGCGCAGTTACTGTGCTGTGATGCTCATAAATCGGTTTGCTTGGTATCACATCGAGAATAGTGGCGCTGGGCAGTGAGGCGTCATATATGGGGCCAGGCGCAGTAACAGCATGCGGATGTGAGTGATGGTCATGCTCAAAGTTACTATAATGATCGTGATGATGATAATGTGTGTTGTGAATGTATTCAGGCTTTGACTTGAATAATTCACTGACTTTTTGAAAAATGTTCGCATTTGGTGTGACATGAAGATTAACTAGTGGCTTTACGACTTTATCTCCGAACTCGGTTTTCTGGACCTGTACAGAGACCAATGGATTTACATTTAGAAGACCTAAATTCAAGCCATTCGGTCCGATCGAACCGAAGTGCGGATTCGGTGCTGGATAAAAGTCGCCTTGTGGATTTGCGGGATAACCACCACCGCCGGTGGGGTATGGCAATCCAAATGATACACCATATGTGGGAAGAATTTTACGCTTTATGAGCTCGATGGCTGCCAGATCGGGTATGCCAGTGCGCTATACATGGTACATGTTTTGGGGAGGGATAAGTGAAAAATAGGAAATGAGTAAAATGGTAAGAGGTTTAGAGCGGATGGCGCGTGTGTGAGGTTTTTGTTTTGGCATGCTTAGTACGCGTGCGACTTGAAACCGAATGGAATGAATGCTTTGGCAGTGCAGTTAGAGATGGAGAGTTTTTAGTGTGATTAGTTACATTGAGAGCGCGTCAAGTAATGTTGAAACCACAAGATTTCACTTTACTCATTTTAAAAAAGTCTCCAAGTATCCACTTTGTTTGCGTCCAATTTGAACAATATATTTGTAAGTCGGCTGTTTGGGTTGCTGAGGACGTGTTTCGCGCAACGCGTAATGTGGTTCATGAGTGTGCTTGTGGAACGTAGTAGAGTGAGGCGGCTTTAACCTGTGCTGCCAATTAGTTTGTTATACATTTTTGTTTATTTTTGCGGTTGTTTAGAGACGAAATTAATCGGGTTACAATTATCAAACAACATAAAGGTATTAGTAAAATAGGATTTTCTGTTACACTTACCCCTTCAGCATCCAGCGGTAGATCGGCTGCACCATCGTCGGACTGCTTATCGTCGGCTGTCGCCTGACGTTTGCTGCGTTTACTCTCCTCATCTTTCTGTTCTTTCTTTTCTTCCTTTTTCTCTTCGGTTGCGCTAACGGTCGCATTTGTTGCAGTTTCATCACCCAGAGCTTCAATGTCCTTACCCAAATTACGGGGATCGATGGCTAAAATCAAATCTTCTTTGCGTCCAATACGATCGGCAGCAGGGCATTGATTAAATGGCACACACTGACAATCCACGATTTGTTGACGTGACGTATCATATCCACCTTGGTATTGACCACCCAAATTGTTGCCGATACCATTGTAGCCGGCCGATGTACCAATGCCGCCAAAGTTTTGTAACTCTTTCTTATAATAGTCGGGATTCTGACTGTGGTAGCTGCCGCTGGTCTGACCGAAGTTGTTGGATTGTCCGAAATTAGTGGATTGTGCAAATCCGCTCTGTCCGAAACCGCTAGCGCCAGCATTTTGTTCATAAATACCACCTTGACCACCAGATATACCAGTTGGTTCGTATACTCCTTGTGTGCCAGCATTACCAAAGCTACCTAAACCTCCTGTAGGTTTGTAAAGGCCAGTGTTGGGTTTCTCGTAGTTGCCGAAACTGTTAGCTGCCGCCTGTGAGAGTAAACCACCTTGTGAAGCACCATTATAGCCGGCATTAAATGCATTTGATTCGGTGAAGCCACCTTGTGTTTGTGGTGTGAAGGATGCCGATGATTGCGCAAGAGCCGAAAAGTCGGTGTTGATCGATTGGCCAGCACCAATTGGTATGGGTACTGTAGGCACCTTAGCGCTAGTATCACCGCCCTCGACATGGTGGAAATGGTGGTGCACATGCTGCTGCAAGCCACCGGCAGGCGCTGACACTGGTATGGCGTTCAAGTTACCAACAACTACTTTGGAAGACGAAGCTGAAGAGGCCGAAGATGATTGATGGGCATAGAAATTTGTTTGGGAGGAACCAGAAGCCTGAATTTTTTCACCGATGGGATTTTCAAAGGCATATGGTGGTGGTGGTGCGTCGGAGTTGCCACTGTACACTGGACCTGGTGGTTTACTGCCATAAATGATAGCGCCAGGTGGAGGCTTGTTGAAGGTATTTGGACCTGTGGTGCCAATTGCGGATGGTGGTGGATTTTCCAAATATGGGCCATTGTATACAGGACCGCCAGGACCCGATGGACGGAAAGGTGGCTTGTAAGCGCCTTCATAACCTACCTTACGTGGTGGTCCAAAGGAGTTCAAAGACGATGGTGGTGGCGGTGGCGGACGACTATTGAAATGACCGGGTGGTGGCATAGGTCTGGCCGGTCCATATGGACCGCCACCAAATGATGATGGTGGTGGACCTTGTGCGTATATGGTTGAGTAGTACGGACGCTTCTCTTCAACATCACAGCTCATTAAACCCAGACCGCAAAGCTTATCGCGTATAAGATTGCGTGCTTGCAAATCATCACCTTGTTGCAGCGCTTGATCGATATTACCGTCGGCATACACTTGGTCGTAATCGCCTAAAATACGTCCTTCGCGTCGCGAATTGATAATCTGATCGATAATGGCATTGATATCGGTATTCGTGTCGTTGCTGTAGATCGCTTCATGTACACCATAATTACGACCCTGCACCTCTACAGGCTGCACAGCGGCGGCATCTGATTTCTCAGATTCCGCCGAGCGTCTGCTGAGCATTGACTCCTTCGTGGGTTCCCAGCCGCCACCCCAAGCTGATTCCTCAGCATTGCTGAGAGCAGAGCCGGCCAGAAGTATGGCGGCCATAACAGCCAAATGATGTGTTAATCTCATCGTGCAGGCGTCTGTGCTGTAAAGGGGGAAAAATAATAAATAAACGCGTGATTAGTGATTGCGGCAAACGGCAATGAGGTAACAGCTCAAATGTTTCACAAGTTCAATGATTTTTACTACTCTTTCGCTGCTCACGCGTTTTACCGTGCGCGTAGTGTGTTAATTAACCTAAATATTAATGATGGCGCTAGACAGATTTGTGGTCATTGTGCCACTTTGCAGCCGCCGCTGTTGCTGTTGTTGCCGCGCTTTCGTAAAGATCAACAATAAATATTGTAAAAGCATTGCGGCAATTGCCAGCAACCGGTTTGCTGACTCTCTGCCATTGCGTCGGAGAGCTAAATCGCTCAGAGCGGCATAGCGCTGGCAGTGAGTCACGCTTGGGCTAGCAGTTGCTTGTGCGCGCTGTGGACAAAGCAAGGCGCGAAAGACTTTTACTTTCGTTTTAAGGTCGTTAGCTTGAAACGAAAAAAGAAACACAACAACAACAGCAGCAAGAAATTAACAATCGCGCGAGCAGCTAACTGGTGTGATGTTGCAAGTCGCAAAAGTGGAGTGCGGATGTACTCCAGGTGCGAAGGCGCTGCTGTGCATTTCGTGTGTATTATATTTACTCTTAGCTTAAACTCGACGCGGAGGAAGTGTAAACCGCTCGGACTGATGTAAGCGCTTAGGCTTGGCGCGGGAAGTCATTTGCATAATAAGAAAAGAAAACATGAACTTTTTTGCACAACACAGTGCCTACAAACAATGAGGGTTACGTGTGATTTGTGGATTAACTCCTTAAATGCAGCACAGTGCGAACCAAATCAGCGTCACATCAAATCAGCGATTGCGCGCCGTGCCCGCCAAGCGGTGGAAATGGCATAGGGGAGAAGTCGTAACTTTTTACTTGGCCTTGTTGCTTTGAGTTGCTTTTGTGTAAGACCTTTTCTTGTGTCTTACTTGAATGCGTCGGAGACCTGGATGACTTATGTTGCTTGACAATTTTCGGTTGTTGTTTTTTTGGCGTTGTTATGCAATGGGCAAATGTCCAAGTCTGTGTCTGTGTATATGTGTGTATTGCCTGAGTGTGGGGGTTCAAGGCATCAAGCAGCTGGCGGTTTCACTGTCTATTTTTTGGCTTTGTTGCTATGATTGTGTGTGGGTTTAAGTTTTAATTATGTCTTCTGGAGCGAAAAACGTTACGGATGCTTACAAAGACGGCTTGTGTGTATGTGTAAAGCTGAGTTTTAAGCATCGTTTTAATAGTTCATTGTCTGTATGCTTTTATTATTTTTTTTGCTTTAATTTTACCTTTGTTTTTCACTTTATTATGCAATCGCATCCGTTATACATATACGTGCATACATATGTGGCGCATATAACGGCTTATTTTGCGAAAACAAATTATGGAAATATTGCAACGGGCGCTGGATCCGGTGAGTGGCCCGTTACGGTTTGAAAATTCCGCTCTTGTAGTTGTGTTTTACAGGCCGAGTTGCATTTTATTGTACGAGCAGTGTACAGTTATGGTTTTTGAATTTCGAATTGCGCAAAATATGCATGGTTTAAGTCGGAATGAAAATTTTGGAGGAAAAAAATAAAAAATTATAGAAAAAATAAAATTTTGACTCATTAATATTTTCTGTCTTAAAATTTTAAAAATATTATTAAACAAAATATTAACAAAAAAAAATTATGGTGAATTAAAAAAAATATTAGTTCTCTATTGAAACACCCTGTAACGCTTCGAAAAATGAGCAGTTTCTAGAAGAGAAATGAGCGTTTGCAAATTTTCAGAGCGATATCTCAAAGACTGAGGGACATTTCGCGTATGTGTATACTGATAGGCAGACAAACTGACATGGCTAAATCGAGCCAACCGACGCTTCTTTCTGGTTGTTACAGTCGGTACACCTTGGTACACTGCGTTGCAATTTTTACAATGGATAAAAATATCGAACACAGAATTTGTCTCAAATTTTGTATTTTTGACCAAATTTCGTGTCCGAAAAATTTGCGAATGTTGGAAAAGGCTTATGGTATTTCAGTTTTATCAAAAACACGAGCCTACGAGTGGTAGGAGAGATATCGTTGAAGAGATGCCTCGTTCTGGACGTTGGCATTTCTCAGGCAACTATCGAAACCAAACGGTTGACAGTGGAGTAGTGATAGATCTCATTCCTATTCTTACAATCACCGGGACTTGACGGTTTGTTTTTGGCTCAACTACAACAGTCTCAGACCTACATAAAAATCTGGTTAGAAACCGGTCTTAAAGGAGCGCTGCAATTAATTTATATACCCCCGTTATGAAGGAAAGTCAAGATGATATCAGCTGACATACACGTCCAAAGAATTTCAGAGCAATTAGTATTTCCCTATTTCTCTTAAAAAAGGAAGGAAAAACTAATAGAAATCCACATAAAAAACAAATTTAATTCAGAAAAATTGGCAATTTCATTCTCTAGATAATTCTAAATGAAAAATCACAGAAATAGCACTAAGCACAGGTGCAACAGAGACAGAAATATCTCTGGATGAAGAAGCATGTACTGTCTTAGCCTTCATAGATATAGAATGCGCTTTTAATAACTTCCAGCTTAAGGCCATTCAAAGCGCGTACTAAATTTTAGGCATCTCTGAAGCTGTTAGAGAGATACCTCGTCCTGGACGTCCTTCGACCTCCTTAAACTAATGAAAATACTAAAAAAGGTGAAGAATATGGTGATTGAAAATCGTCAGGCAAGTGTTAGAGAGATGACAAGAGAGCTCGACATCTCTTGGTGATTGAAAATTGTCAGGCAAGTGTTAGAGAGATGACAGCAGAGCTCGACATCTCTCGCGAGTCCGTTCAAATTATTTTAGTGGAAGGAAAAGGTAAATATTATGTTCTTGCTCGACTCGTTCCAATAGAGCTGAATTTGAAGAATGCATGATTGTGCTAATTTGAATCCTACATTCATGAAGACTTTATAACTGCCGATGAGACAGACAAGCAAGTCAACATTCACTGGACTGGAACCCCTTTTCAGTCAATTGAAGAGATAAAATAATATTCACTGAAGGAGCTGAAGTCCATCCCAAAAAGTGCTTTTGAAAAGTGTTTCGAAAACTGGAAAACTCGTTGGCATAAGTGGGAAAAATGTATTTTTCTAAGTTAGTTGGACTGGTCTTTGAAATTTCGTTTCATTAAAAAATTTTAACTTTTACTTGCAGCCACAACTGAGAGAACTCTTTATAAGCCCATTTTGGTCAAAATTCTTAATGATTTCCAGAAGAAAAACTGCAACCGAAATGCTTTACAACTAATCGTTGGTAAGTAATATTGGCAGCTAAAAGTTTGTGAAAAAAACATGCCGTTTTCGAACGCCATTTAGAGTTCAAATTTGCATTAAAATTATGTATTTCCTAATCACTTGGACAAATAAAACCTTTTAAGTCTATTTATGTCAAATTATGACAACTGTGTCCATAAATTTCATAATCCCATTGGCTGCCAACAAATAAGAAAAATATGCAAAAACATTTGAAAATATTTGAAAATAGTTTTCGCAACTCATTCATTGTTCAGTTCATTAAACCTACACTAGAGAGCGTGGTTGTTGGCAGTTTGTATTTCCTTAGTTGATCTTTCGTTTAGTGCTCTCCTCGATAGTGATCATAATGCATAATACAAATTTATGCACATTAATTTCGCATTTCACACGCGCGCTGCGAATTTGCAGCCAGTCGCCATGCAACATATGCGCTTCATTTTGAATTCAACGGCAACTACAAATTTCTTGCAACTTCGCTTGCACTTATACCGTTAATTTTTTTAATATTTCATATATTTTTATAAATGCTGGATAAATGGTGTTTTTGTGATATTGCACAATATTTTTTATATTAGATAAATTATTTCATTTAATTATTTTTATTCAAGCGGGTTGATTGACGCGCCTTTTATATACAACTTTTTCACCTTTACTACACCTTTTACCTTCACTGTTGACACAATTAACGATTTTTGCTTGTTTTACACATTTCATAATTTCGTAAAGTTTTTGTTTTTTGAACTTTTAAATATTTCTTTTTGCCAAACTCACCTTTGTGCTTGTTTCGCCTGAATTTGTTTACGAAATAAAAATAAATATCACTTAACACTCGTAAATGCCGAATTTGTCCACAATACTGTTATTTGTATCCTTATGTAATAATGCACAAAATGAAAAGGGTAATCCTTGGCTCCTTTTCTGTTGATTGCGCTGTGCGCTTTGCTGGTGTTGGCTGCTTGACTGACTTTGTTTTGGACCTCACACAACATTTTATACCACTACCGCCCGTTGTCGGCTGGCAGAGCGCAGTTGCGGCAAGCTAAGCCGGCAAGCTGAGTGAGTAAAACTGCGAAGCGACAAAGCATTTCCAAAAAAACCAACAACTTAACGGCGTTTAAACGAATAGACGGCCAAAGCAAAGCCAGTAAGAAAGACAATAGTTTAGTTTCTGCACATTTCAGTTAAAGCCCTTAACAATTGCTCGTTGTTGTCTCTCAAAACATTTTTGGTTTTTTTATGGAGCCATGCACTCCCTAGAGAGTGACGTCACCAGGAGCCTCCAAGTGTATACGGCGAGTTTGTGCCGAGGCCTTTGCTTAGCAAGTTTTGGTAGTTTGCCTGTATGATTTCTGCGAATACGTAGAGGTCGCTAGTTATTGCCGATCGTGTTCATACATAAATATGAGTTTCGGGTTTTTCGAATATCTATGATTAATGTTTGATGATTTTTTTAAATGAAATAACGGCATTTGATAAAGCTACATTTCTTAGATTAAAATAGTTGTCTTCTGAACTTACAATTAATATTTAATTTAGAACAAAATAATGTATATTTGCCATACCGTTACGGCCATGAGGAGTAGTCATCTTTTAGGATACCTGCGGTTCACGCAAATTCCGTTAGACTCTGTGGCCTCACTATCGATACCTATTTCCGTACAGGACCCAAATGTTTAAAGAGTTGTCTTGTTAATGGGGAACAAGTGCACAATTGATACTCCTCGATCAGTCAGATTTATGTCAAATTGTGGCATCTGTGTATTCGTGTTCAAAATATTAACTGTAGTATGTATAGACACATTCGTAAAAGATTGTGCCTTCTATATTCAGCTTTGCAGTATTATTTAAAAATAAACTGAAGAAGTCGCACAATAGGGAGTCGTCTTTTTTGAAACCTCCTTCGATATCTGGACATCAGTCACTAGATCACCTCAGAGGGTTCTACAAGCTCCGGTCTTGAAACTTTCTGTTAGTCGCCAAATCTTTTCGAAGAATTTTCGAGCATTACCTCTGTCGGCCAGCTTGTGAAGCTCTTCGTACTCACATATTTCGTCCTCTCTCTTTTTTGTCTGAAAATGCGTCTCGCTTCCCACTACAACTCTCGGTGTCTATCCCCTCCCGCACGTCTTGTAGTCGATTGTAGTGTTGCGAGGTAGGCAATTTGTTTTCTCTCCACGGCGACACGGTAATATCCATCATACCAGCTGTTCTTTTGCATTTCCGATAACTAATGGCTTCGTTTGCAGCTGTACTGATGAGTGCTCTCAGAGAGCAGGAAAGAAAGTCGAGCAGAAAATCGTTCGCCGGTCTGTTATGATTGAAACTTCACGCCGGCGGACCTTCCTTGTGATCGGTCTGGTTGGTTGCTTTTCGATTCGGAGCCAGCCAGGTAGCTTGATGAATTTTCCTATGCTGGAATCTAGTACTACAGATAACTATATTTCGTGCTCCGGCCCATTTGGGGACTCGACTGTTTAATCCTTGTTCTATTACAGCAGTCTCAGAGTCTGGTCAGTAACCATTAATTAAATTAAATTGTATTGGAAAATATAAGAGCGTTTTTCTTACTCTCGTTTAAGCACTGTCAATTTTGGAGTGTGCGAATTCGAAAGGAAAATTCACAGAAATAGGACTAAGCACTGGTGTACAGAGATTGAAAAATCTCTGGAGGTAAAAAAATACACTTTCGAATTCGAATTCAGAATGAAGGATATTCTGAGCGCGCCTAAAGTGTTGGTCATCTGTGAACCTGTCAGGAAATGGTTTGAACAGATGTTGATGGGCAGGACAATAATTTTAAGGCTGAGAGCTTCAATGATAGCTAGATCCGTCCAACCTTCAGAAGGCGTATTATCTTCACATCTCTGAATGTTAATAGTGAATCAAATGTTGTTTGATCTAGAAAAAAAGGCACTACATGTCGAAGTCTAAATGCAAGAAAGACAGAGCTTACTATTATTAAGTAGTACCACGCTAAGGGTAGGGGATAGGGCAAACTACTTGGGACTAATTTTAAACAGGAAGCTTTCATGGAAAGTAATCTTAGATGTTAGATTAAAGAAAGAAGTTACAATACTTTAAAGATCTCAAAGGATGGTAGCAGCTGTAAGGCCGATTATTTGGTATGATGACCAATAACACTGGTAAACAAAAAACCACTTATTTTTGTGACATGAACAGCACAAAGTGTTTATTATGGTGGTACCGTTCCCCATGTTCGTCACTTACGGCCCTTAAATTTTTGGGGAAAAATTCAGATGGGGGTCCAGAAAGTTAATCTTAAGGAAAATGTTGCAACCCATTTATTTATAGACAGTAAGTAGTTCAGTCACAAGATCTTTGTAATTGTCAGCTTTCACAACGCTTTTAAAGGCACTCCAGGTTCGTATTTCAGTTTCATTGAGAATTTCCTCAAATATTTCATCTTTCATTAATTCTCTTATTTGCGGACCAACAAATATGCCCACCATAATTTTTGCTTCACTGACTCTTGGAAGTTTATGTTTCAGATACAAGAACCCTCTTCACTTTCTGTCCATTGCATTAACAAAATTCTTAATTACATCCAATTTAATATGCTAAGGTGATAGTAATAAATTTTTGGGATCAACTAGAGGTTCACTGGTAACTTTTTGTTGTCCCGGAGTGAATGCCTGGTGTACTGGCCATTGCTCAGAGTGGTAATGTGTAATGTGAATTTGCTGAATAGCCACAAGTTACACGAAGGTAAATCAGGCATATGCGGTGGTTGCGGCACGATATTAATTGAAAGTGGGGCGAAAGGATCTCGAATAACCAATGCAGTATGAGATGGTGCATTATCGCATTTCTTTGTTCTATAAATTCAGACATGGTATAAATCGAAGAATTCACTTTCAGAGCCTCACAAAACGACGCGTAACTCAAATACTAATCAATATTTTGACGTGAAATTTAGCATACATGACACTAACAGTACTACCAACTACAAAAGAAAAATTACCGATTCGAAAAACATGCGAATTATAAATTAAGTCACTTTTCAATTTGATCACAGTAGTATTGTAAAATCTAAAGCCGCAGGTTACAGAATATCTGTGGGTGATAGAAAAATTCTGTTTTCATATTTGACTTCAGGGTATCAGACTGCATTAGAAACACCTAAAAATTTACATGTCATAAATTATGGGTCCACCAGTGTAATGAAAGTGAACTATGTGCAGAAAGTATACAAAGTGCAGCTAGTATTTACATCAGTGAGTTCTCAGGACAACGGCAAGTCAAGCACTGAACGTAATTTTACACTTACTCTCTGTCGAAGTTTTCTTGGCGATAAAATATAGCATGGGGTGGTTTAGAGAGGAGACAATAGAGTAAGGCCATTTTAGTTCTTGTGGTTTCACCCTAGCCCTCCTAAAGACCTAGGTGCGTCGTCAGACAGCCACTCTACTTACCTACCAAAATCTGTTTTCAGATGAATTGAAACAATTGGACGCAGGACTACCCAGAAAGTTATATAGGAAGCAGAAATGTGGTGTATTTTGATGTAAAGATTTCACAATATGACCTTAATCCAGCGCACAGTTTAATTAGGGAAAATTGAGAAATTATAAATCAATCTATAAGCAAATTAAAAAAAAAATTTTTATTGCGAATGCAGTTAATAAAAAATGTTATAATATTGTGAATGTCGCCAATTTATTTTTAAACATTTTTCTCCACATTTTCCGATACTGTGGAAATAATTATGATGCTCTTTTTCGCATTATAATTTTTAGCGTGTGGCTTTCACAGTGTGAACAACGAAGTTATAATTGTAGAAAATGACCGTGGAAGTAATTTTTCGAAAGTTAAAACCTACTTCTGAAATTTACTTTGCGGCTTATTATGGCAGAAATTCCATTAATTTTTCGAAACTTTTTTCAGTTTGGTCAGTTTGGCAGAAAGCCGGTAATGTACTCGTCGCCTTCTTGAGTGAATGCAGTCTAATGAACTATGGATACCTCTACACATTGCTAAACCGAATGAAGATCCAATTTTTGTGGAAGAATTTTATTGTGAGAAACTTAAGCAGAATTTTTCATTGCTTTCTAAGATCACACTACAGCTTTCCTTGCCTTTTTAGAGCATTTTGTTTAACTTTTAATTTTGAACCCGACTTATTCCCACTTTATGTACGACTACAACTAACTAAATAATCCAAAACGCCAGTATAACAACTGTATCTCCTAATTAAAACAAAACAAAGAAGGGAATGCCCTGCTATCTCGGGTTAAAATCATGCAAGTTCACACCGTACTGAATTATATAATATTCGTACACAAGCTGATTAAGACTTTATGCCATATTTATGTTAAAAGTATAACTAATTACTACATAATTTATGTGGAAATGTTATGTTTTGTATTTCCAACCAAATTCTCTGTAAGTGGAGCTTGGTGCTTTTGCGCTTGCGCGGTTGTCATCCTCACACAAACTCAAACAACAAACAGTTTAAAACAAGCAATAAAACAATTTTGTTGTAAAAAATCTGCAGTAAATACATATATGTGTATATAAAATTCACAAGTTTTAGCTGCAACATATTAAGCTTTGTTTGTTGTTTTTAACCAACAAAATGTATGTGTTCACAGTCAACACAGTTGGCTACCGAGTGCGTTTTTGAAGGGAAGAGAGAATGTAGAGAAAGATGAAAACATAACAAAGCAAGTAATATCTACTAGAGTTCATGAGCGAAAATGTGATTGCAAGGTAGTCACGGTGTGAAGATGTGCGAACAATGAAAGGAAATGCGGCCACAAAAACAATTTATGAGATTTCAACAGCGACGAATTGATGCAATCAACAAAACAGCGAAATGGCCAAAATAAAAACGAAATTTGGAGCATTTAAAACAGTTGTGAGGCTATAAGATTCAGCTGGTATATTGTCATTTGTAAGAGTTACTCGAGGTTTTTTGAAAAATTGCTTTACAGTTTAGTCTCTTCACAGTGATTTTATATATTATGGAGGTGTTGATCTTTAGTTGAACTACCGGACGGCTACTAAATTAAATGTCAATTCGTTTTTTACAGTTATGGGGCATAATTATATCTTTAGTAACTATTTTGCTGGTTGTGGGTTCTACTTTAATAATACAATGCCATGCTCTTCAATCAGCGGAGTCTACACTATACGTTCGAAATTTAAGAACTAGTTAGTTAATAGCATGTTGTTCTAGATAATATATGTAAAATTATATAAGGCAATAAGCACAGCTTGGTTGCGCTTCATGTCGACGGAAATTGTAAATAAAAGACAAAATATATAATTATTCAACAATATTTATTTTGTCGCCTTCAAAGTAGTCCCTACCAGATATAATACACTTTTTCCAGTCCTCCAAACACTTTACATAAGCACTTTGTCAGCTCCTTCAGGGAATTTTGTTTTACCTCTTTGAACGACTAAAAACGTGTTCCACGGATCGGCAATTTGAGTTTGGGGGAAATGAAAAAATCACACTTAGCCAAATCTTGTGAATACGTTGATTTATTGATATATGGCGTTTTTGGATTAAAAATTCGGTCACAATTTGGACTCGAAGCGATCGTTCTTTCACAAACGCAAACGCCTCAATCAAACCACGAATATCGAAAAAACAATGAGCATCACCTTGCTTTTTGAGCGACTTCGGTGTTGTTTTTTGGTTTCGGCTCGGTGTTTTTGGCTGGATTCGGTAGAGGGCGTTCCTAGCTAATGAACGAGCGGCTGGTCAGTTGTCTCCGAGCACCTGGAGAATCAGGACGAATATTTTCGCGCGACGTGTTTCTGTGAGTGGGCAAGCAGAAAATGCAGCGTTCGTTAGAGCAGAGGTACGCGATTAAATTCTGTGTGACCGTCACCGACATTGTGACTCGTGGGTGCAAAGTTTTGAACTGAGATCGTCCGCTAAATATTCGTTTAATTGCCCAGATGTTCAATTTATCAAAATCTATGGTTCATGATATTGGCAGTATGGCAAAAAAATTTGTATATGTGAGAGAGTGACCCCCAAATTTTTGAATAACGTAATCGCAGGTGACGAAACCCAAGACAAAGAGGCAATATTTCGAGTGGCACACGCCGGCAGAGGGGATCCGATCTCAAGGCTATTCCAGTGAATGCTTTCCGTGACGTCTTCAGTGCTTGGAAATCACGCTGGCAGAGCTGCATCGACGCAGAAGGAGCCTATTCTGAAAGTTTTTAAGGGGGTACTCTCCTGTGAACACATACATTTTACCACTTTTTAGGAATTTTTTTTTATGCGACAACAAAATTCAATCATTTTAAATTTTTAATATATTTTTGTTTGTATTTTGAAATGTACAAAAAATTTTTTTTTTTTGTTTTTTACATTTTGAATTTATATTTTTTTTAAATCAAAGTAGTCCCCAACAAAAAAAAGTAGTTCACTGGTCATGGTGGTAGCGGCTGTTCATGTTGTCTGAAATAAAAAATCTAATGGATTATTATTCAGTTGTTCTGCGGCTATCGTCCCTACCAAATATAATCAATTTCATTTAAAAAAATGTCGAACTTCAAAAAACTTTTCGTTAAAAATCGTTTAAAAAAATATGAAAATATTTTCGAAACAAACAATTCTGGTAGGAACGATAACTATAAATGAGTAGAAGAACATACATATGTAAATTTTAAAGCATAAACAAACAATTCTGGTAGGAACGATAACTATAAATGAGTAGAAGAACATACATATGTAAATTTTAAAGCATTTTTTTCAGAAAATGATTATTTGAGAAAAATGCGTTTTGAAACGTAGCAGCTGCAGACTTGTCACAGCGCCTGGTAGACAGTCGCTTACGACACGTCGGTGACTATGAGCTGTAACTTATCAAATACTATGAACTTCGGTCTGAATTTCTCACAGCATGTTTTCAATAGGTCAAGATATAAAAAAAAATCGATTTTTCGAAGTGAGTACATGAGAAATCGATTCACTCCTACTACCTTCCGGACAAACCTTGTAAATAGCGGCAAATTTAAATCTTGAACACCCTTTATTAAGTTTATGGGAGATATTGACTCAATTTGTTCTATTTTTGGAATTCTACACATTATTAACAGAAAAAGATGCTCTCTGAGTTTTATTAAGGTATCCCACAAACTATCAGAACTATATGTTTGAAATCCTGATAGTAGTTATATTGGGTCTATGGTAAGTTTTAACAAGGTTCTATCCATTGTAGACAAAAATAGCACCGTTATTAGAAAAACACGCTCACTCAATTTTCCAGAAGTTCGAAAATCTTTCTATTAGGTACATGTGGCCATTGATCCGATTCAAACTAGTTTTAACACACTATGCACTATCAGGAAAGGATTCTCCGAAATTAAGATTACATATCTCACACATTGACCGATATTTGCGGTAACAAGTCAACTGCAGACCTTTGAGTTCAAATATTCGGTATCTGCAAATTGAACAGTTATGAGCCGATTTTGAAAATGTTTAGATTTGAGATGGCTAACCGTAAAGCAATATTTGAGTAAAGTACTATATTATTGCGATATATTCATTGGTGCTTTATTTGTATACTGGAAAGTAAAAGAATCAGATGGAATTTAAAGTTGTGTTATATAGGAAGTAGACATTCTTGCACCCCAATTTCGCTCATAGGAATGTGATGTTTTGTATTGCATTTGATTGAAATTGGTCGAGTAGGTCGTGAGATATGTATAACACTTCCTTTAAATGTGGGTGGTGCCACGCCTGTCGTTAAATTTGGACATAGGCTCTGAAAAAGCCTTTGTATGCCATGTCGGGATTTGTGGGTGGGATATCGATGACCAGATACTATGTCTCGGTACTTTTAACGTTATTCCATTGTGCGTCTTTAAATAATATGTTAAAGCATGTTTAATACAAATGTCAAAAATATGACGGTAAGTTTGACAGCTATTTTTCTACAAAATGGAATATTACTGAAAACATGAAAGCAAAGAGATTTGCATCAAACCTATCTAAATCGGGCAAATCAAACAATTCAAAACAACTCTTATAAAATCTTCAAAACAACTCTTATAAAATCTTCTTTTTCATTTTATTCAAATTTAAAACGACAGCTGCTCACTGTACTTATATGGGATATAATGATTGGCAAATATTTCCAAAAACGGGAACAAAATATTGCGATGCTTTAGGTACCCATATGCAGTCATCATTTAAACATTACATAATCAGCACGGCATGGAAGAAAACCAAAACAAATGATTTACAATAAAAATAAAAAAAAAAACATCATAAGAAATAGGTCAACACACTGAGAGTGTAAAAGATGAATGATTCGATTTTTCCAAATTAATTTTCAACGAAAAAACGGACAAAAAATAAAGAAATGGAATTGAGAAAAAAGAGAAAAAAACAAACAAACGACAAAACAAAAGAGACCAAAAAAAGAAAGACAAAAAAATTAAACGATGTAAAAGAGGCCAACCCGAGCGGGCTATAATTAGCAATGCCAATCGTTTGACGTCATGAAGGTACAAAAAATGTAAATTGGGCATAAAATCATGACTCACGATTAATGGCGGCAATGCTGTTTTGCAATCGCTGTTGTGACTTATAGTCGGACTAAATGGAAGTATGTTTCGAATAAAGTGCGAAGTTGAGCAGAAAAACATGTGAAATAGTCGAATTCATGAATGAAATCAGTGTAAATGCTTTTCAAAATTTGCTAACTTACAAACACACCGAAACACTTTGACTTAAAATCATAGGATGTTAACTCTTGAAATCACCTAATCATCAGCTGGTGTTTAACATAATGTTGAGCATATACGAGGGTGGTGTCAGAAGTACCGAAACTGAAATGGAAAAAACGAAAAAACAAAAATCGAAAAATATATTTTGAGCAAGAAACGCCTTGACGAGAAGGTACTTATGTATTTTAACATCAATCTGGAGGCATTAGAAGTACCGAAACTGATATTAAACGAAAAACGAAAATACGAAAAAAGTCGAAAAATATTTTTTGAGCAAGAAACCTCTAAAGCGACATCAGTTTTTGCTAAAAAAATGTTGACTGAAAAGCTTTCCGATAACACTGAAATTTCATTTTTTGAGTGAGACTTATTTTTCGACGCAATATTTAGCTAGTAGAATGTTGAATTGGTGATATCGATTCGATAATATGAAGCTTCAAGGTTTGTTTGATCCCCTCATTTGAATAAAATCGTTTTCTTTGTCGGGAAATTATAGGACTGAGTCAATTTAAAAAAATTTATAGGACCAATCGTTACAATTCTTTATAAGCTTTCAAAATAGGTTCCTTCTGCGTCGACGCAGCGCTGCCAGCACGATTTCCAAGCATTCAAGGCGTCACGGAAGGCATAGCCTTGAAAGCCGAGGTGCATGAGAGGAGACGCCGGCGTGTGCCACTCGAAAGATTGCCTCTTTTTCTCGGGATCATACTCAATGATCCATGACTCGTTACCTGTGGATACATTATTCAAAAATTGGGAATCACTTTCACACAAGCCCAAATTTTCTTGGCACATTTCCATTCGCCACAATTTCTGGTCGTCAGTGAACACTTTTGGGATCATGTTCCAGCACATCTTGCGCATGTTCAAGTCACATGTCATGAACCACAGACATCACCTATCCAGCTATCACATCTACCTATCACAGAAACACGTCGCGGGAAAATGTTTGTCCTGACTCTCCAGGTGTTCGGAGACAACTGACCAGCCACTCGTTCATTAGCTAGGAACGCCCTCTACCGAATCCAGTCAGTGCGCGAACGCTCCTAATTAGAGTCGCAGCTGAGGAAAATCAGACCTATTACTTTCCGGACAAATCCTGTAGCATCAAGCTAATTGATCATCAAATTCGGTTGCGAGCCAAGTCATAGTGGAAAAGCTGGCAGCCGCGAAGCCGATAAGCTAGTTAGAGAGGGCACTTTTACCTCGTTCCGATTTGACCGAGTTGAATCAACCTTGGCGTCTTGCTTTCTAGCGCTTGATCAATGGACGTCGTTTGCCCTTAGCAGGCGCTGGCTGACTACCACATGCTGTATAACTTCGAAATTATTTTGGCCTAGGCCTACTTAACCACTTGCCCTTTGCAAAGTTGATTTTTAGCAAAGTTCATCTTGACGGTATCGTAGGTGTTCTTACAGGATACTGTATAATTCATGCGGTAAGGCTAAAAATTTGTTCGGATGTTAGTCGTCAAAGTTGTATAAAGGAGAATGAGGTGGAAACATCCGGACGTGTTTTCTTTCATTCTCTAGTCTTTGCAAGACTGAGGTTGAAACATTTCGACAGTCTTACCTTTAGCGAACCATGGGACATAGCCGAACTCTTATTATCATCTCGGCAGTATTACCTTTGTTGAAGGCATAGCCGAAGCTCTTGTTAGCCATCTCAACATATTTTTGAGAGGCGTTTAAGCTGTTACTGTGAGAGTTAAAGATGCCACAACGGTCCCGCATTCAAAGCTGTCCAAGTGAGTCTTAGGATTGATCTCTTACTCTTTTATAAATGACTAGTTCATAGCGTAATTCCTTCAATTTATCAGTGGTATCGTTAGTTGAAGGAGTAAAGGTGTTCAAGAAAGTAATGACAGCTAAAATTTGTTTGCTTATGGAACGATCTCTCGTTTATGCTCATCAAAAATGGTCTTTATTGGAATTATCACATTAAACGAACAGTTGAAAATTTGTCCAGTTCGAGTAGTTTTTGGGCTACCCTCGTATGAGTATATGATATAATATTTGTTTGCATGTACAATATTAGCTCAACAGCTGAGTCGGTGGGAAAACTCAAGAATTACCCCAATGCCGGCTCTGATTTAAGTACGCCGGTCGTAGACACATTTCGGAATAACCAAAGCATTCGATATTGGCGCTAAATAGTCGAATTAATAAAACATACACCAGGTGTATAATGTTGGTATGGGTATGAAACTGGTAAAGGCTCAATACTAAAACTAAAATCGTTTGCGTTTACTAACATTTTCGCTGGTTTGTACGGCTGCGCGTGCCGCAATTATTAATTTAAACCCTAACAACAACAACAAGAGCTCATTTTGTCAGCATTTATTGAATATTTCGCGTTCAGCTCATTCGCATGTTTGCTCGCTTCGTGTTTCGTTTTTGTTTTGTTTGTTTGCTCAATTCATTTGTGGCGTTCGTTTTGTTGGGTATGGTCAGGGCGACCTTCAGCGCTTGGACGCTTCAACGACTCTTTCGGTTTTTTCACAACAAATTTTGTCAATTTGAAGTTAATCATCTCATGAGCGCAATAACAACAATAAAGCATACTAATTTGTTATTTATTTCCAACACTTTATTATGCGTTGCGGTTTGACTCCAATTTTCTGAACAAACGCACGGGTTAAATGTTAGTAGCAGACGCACAAAAGAGCTTATTATCTGTTTGATTTCTCTTGAAGCGTTTAAGCCGAGTTGACCATCGGGTTTTCTCCTCGCCGGCATTTCGAATTCAGTTTCATTGAACTTTTCTTGAAATTTGAAGAATGATTGATGCAAAGTGATTCATAGAATTATAGCAACAAATTTGTATGCGTTTGGGAAAATCATAAAAAGAAGTAGAGTGAAAAAGGCGTAAATACTGCAATAGATCATTGAAACATCTAGAGGCTGCCACAAATTTATCTATTATAATTTCCAGTTAATTCGTCGTCTTCGTAAAAATATGGCAGCCGAGATTGGTAAACTTTAGTCTGGCCAAATCTGGATAGTGGAGAAGAAAGTGTCCGGATGTTTCTACTTCATCTTCTTCATTGCAATTTGGACAAGTTGCCAAGTTGCATCCTCCAAAATCCTTAGCCTCATTGCATGAGTGCCAATGGGATAGTGTCTACTTCGGACATCAAACACTGCGGCGATGTGAGTCCTGCTAAGAGCAAGCAGTTCATTGGACCTTATATGTTCCACTCGGGACCAGAAGTATTTCGTAATCTCCCAAGTGCCGGTTGTTGACCAAGGCTTGCTGAGCTCGTGTGAAGCCCATAGATCCAACAGTCGAATGCATGAAGATAGAGGAACCCTTGTTCATTCCCATCTTGATGAAATTCGGGTATGCGTGCCTTTTTTTGCAAGCTTATCAGCTTTACAGCAAACGCCTAGACGAGTTAAGTATCGAAGTAGCTTGATGTTACTGTTAGTGAGCTAATGCATTCTTCAATAGCTTTGTGCTCACTGCTAGTGAGATCAAATTTAATCTCTTTCGCTAACGTCTCTTGCTTTTTCCGGAAACCTTAGCAATTACTAAGGAATCTGGACCTATCATAACCCTACAGTGGTTCCTCTAATGGTGCTGACAATTCCGCTTCGCAGTTTAGACCTCTATAAGGAAGCTCGGTTGTGGATACAATAATTTTATTGCCATACTTCTCTTTTCTACTTTCCAATGACTATCCCAATCACTTTAATATCATGTTAAATAAAAATATTTGAAAATTCAGTGAAAAAATACTCAGCCTATCTCTGAGTTGTATCTCAACCACTGTCGAGGTATACTGTTTACTGTAAATTGTGTGGAAAATATTCAATATTTAATGTTTTGAAAAATGAAATGCATTTCTTGTAATAAACAACATATGCATGTATTTAGTTAAATATCAGAAAAATCATTTGCATGCATGTCACATCCAAAATCCAGCAATACACATAACCTTCACTCCAATAAAGTGGATATGTAAACAGCCAACAACTAGACACACAACTGGTAAATAGCGCCACGCCAAGTGGGCTACCTGCGGCACACGCGTCAAGCATTAAAATGCAAAGCACAGTGCAAGCTCGGGTGCACAACCGAAAATAATTCAATTTTCGATCAATCAAAGTGAAATGAGTCATTGGTAAAAACATAGTGATACGAATTTACATATACATATGTTTGCTTAGTTTACCGTTTACGATCGCATGCGTTTGAATTTACGGCTTACTTTTCGTGTTAGTAACAATGGTCGTAGCTGTCGAATCGAGTTTTCTGGTTGATTTTTATAGCTTTTGAAACTAGGAACTACCTCAAGGTATATGTTTGTCAAGATAGTGACACTTCTATATGTAACAGCCTAGTTCAGAGGTCCTTTCCGATCTTGACGTAGCTTTTCGTATTACTCAACGTCAATTTAAACAGCCGTTTTAGTGCTGCGAAGATACCGAATTCAGGAATAGGTGTACAAAGGCAGCTCCTTTTCATGCTGTCAAAGCAGCTTTGAATCCGACGAAGATGTGGAGTGTGTCGAGTCTCTTTTCGCGGGACTTTTCCAAAATTTGGTCAGTTGTTGATTTAGGCCTGAAAAAATAAAATAATATAAAAACCACATTGATAAGGTCCAATAAGTTTGTTGACAGTGGGCTCTAATCTTTCACACAATACGCACATATAACCTTATATGAGATGTTGAAGAGGCTTATCTCACGGTAGCTGAAGCAGATTGTGGGATCTCCATTTTTGTGGATTGGGCAGAACACACTTAAATTCATTTCATTTCAATTCGGATTGTTGTTCTTCAGACGGTTAATTGCTATTCTAACTTCTTCACGGATGGGCAATGGATTCGAATGGGGAATCGGGTTCACCATTTCCTGGTGTAATTATTTCACTGCCATTCAGTAAGCTGGTTAAGTGTTTCCTCCATAAAGTTAGTATGCTTTGGATATCAGTCACTAGATCACCTATAGGGGTTCTACAAGAGTATGCTCTGGTCTTGAAACCTTCCGCTAGTCGCCGCATTTTTTCGTAGAATTTTCGAAAATTATCCCTCTCGGCAAGTTTGTCAAATTCTTCGTATTCATGTATTTCGGCCTCTCTCGTTATTGTCTGCAGATCAAATCTCGGTATCTATCCCAACTCATAAAAACTATTATGAATGGCTAAATCTTAAGCCCGTTATATATTTCCTTAGGCTTAATGCCAAAAATGCAGTGGAGTTTCGTTCTCATTCTACTAATATTCGTGATTAAGGTGCCTTTCCTTGCTAACTTATCAGCTTCAAGAAGTAACTCGATATTAACTTAATTCAAGGCTAGTTTAACCGTTAATTCCTTTATAAACATTAGGGTGGGCAAAAAAAAAATTTTTTTTTCGCTTAATACTCTGAAAAATAGCTTCTTAGAGACCTCTAAGAAAATCTCTTTAATTATGAGCTCTTAATTGTAATGGGAAGGTCCCCCGCCTTAAAGTTTTATATATTTTTTTATTTTTGTCAGACAGAAAATATCTCGCTTCGCATTTCGGTCAAAAAGTAGCCAATATATTGGTACAATGTAGCGAGTTAACACTGTGGAGCGTCACGCATGCGCAGTTGTACATAAACTGGCATATGATTTAACGCTTTGCTGATACGAATTTGCATTAGTGCATGGTACTGAGCGGTGGAATAAGTTTTTGGTGAGACAAACCGTCGATGGATTTGTATATATTTTCGTAAACGAGCTGCAGTCGGCTGACTGAAAAAGCGTGTGGCTTTCGGCATTAATTTTGTATGTTTTCATAAATATGTAAGTGTATACTATACACACATTTAAATAAAATCAAGTGAATAGACAAGTGGCAAAAATCGCTCAAAATCGTTCCACTGACGCTGAGTCAATGCTTGGTTTGGCTGCATTTGCTGTTGTTGGGGAAATCCCCATGGTTGCAAAGCAAAACAGCGAACGGCAAACGGCTGTCTCATTGCTGGTTTAATGTTTCAGTTGGCCAAGAATGAGCCGAGGCATGAAACGTATGTCTCAGGTAAACAAAGCTTCACACCGAACAATGCAGGCGAAGTGAACGAGCGATTAACACCGCTTGCGTTATTACTTATTATTATACCCTGGATATATTATTTTTGCCATGAAGTTTGTAACATTCCGAAAGAAACATAACAAGCAGCGGGGTCTTCAATAAGAGTGCTAAAAAACTTTTTTTTTATTTTAATAGAATAGAACAATTTGGGATATCAATGAAATTCTTTATTCCTCTGAAAGTACATGCCATTACGTATGGAACTCGATTTCTTTTGCATTGCAGCCACGGGCACTTTTGCATAAGTCCAGACGCTGAACTCAATTTTCGACGGGTTACTAACATAAACCGGCCGATACTGCAGCAATTTTTCGTTCGATATTCGTACGAAGTTCATCAATAGTCTCACGGCGTCAAATCGTACGACCGCGGAGGCCAATTGGCTGGGTCATTTCGTGAGATAACACGTTTAGTTTTCAATAAATCGATTGTGACATTCGATTCGATAGGCTTGTTGTGCCGTCCTGTTGAAAACTCATATTGACAAAGTCCATATCATCCAATTCGGGCCAAAAATATTCGGTTATCATTGAGCTGTAGCGATTCCCATTCACATTAACGTGCCGGTCTTGATCATCAGGAAGAAGTACGGCCCAATGATGCCGCCGGTAAATAAACCGCACCAAACCGTAGTTTTCTCGGGATGCAATGGTGACTTGTTGACTTCATACTTTGCTTATTGACGAAGCCATTCAGCCAAAAATGAGGCTAATTTTTCTATGAAAATCCGGATCATTTTCAAGTTGTTCCTCACAACAATTTACGAGTATACGATGACTCTGATGGTCAAACGGCTCAATTTGATCTTGTAAGGTTGTAGGCCAAGTTTTTTTCGCAAAATTCGCCACCACTACGTTACAGAGATGCTCAACGCTTGAGAACGACTTGCTAGCGGCAGCAATATTCTCGACACTTCTTTGTCTCACTGGCACGGGAACATTTTGTACTGTGCTTGCGGATTAAAATTTTTCCACTAGACGCTTAATTGTTCATCTGACAGGACGATTATGACGACCATAAATTTGACGTAACGGTCTTAAAGTTGAGGCCTCTGACTCCGAATTTTGGTAGTAAATTTTAATAATTTCGACTCATTGTTGTTGGATTGTACTTGTATATCATGGCGTCATTTGCTGTTCCAATCGGTCTACCTTTGTAGCGTCCCTATTAAAAAACCCGTTATATGGTATATATAAATGATCATAGTGCCGAGCTGGGTCCATCTTACCATGTCGGTCTGTTTGTATATACGCGAATACGTCCTTCAAATTTTCAGAAATTGATCTGAAATTTTACACACGTTCTTTTTTCTCCAAGAACCTGCTCATTTGTCGGACAACTTTGGCATATAACTGACATACAAACTGAATGATTGGAATCTAGCCTTTGTATTGAAAACTTTTTCATTTGACTAAATATCTTCACAAATTTCGAACGAATTATTGTGCAAACAAACTTAACAATCGCCAGACCATTGTAGGATCAAAATCGACTAAAATCAAATACTTGTATGGAATCTTTTGTATTTGTGAAGGGTATCATAGCTTCGTTGCAACTGAAGCTTATGTTTCTTATTGTTTGTTACTAGTTTTTAGCATCTGCTGTTGCAATTGTGTTGGTGTACATCTAACTCTGCGAGTGTTTGCTTGCTAATTTCGGGATTTTCCCCAATTTTGTGGCAATGCATGTTCGTTGCATTGGCGTTCGCATTGTTTCGCTTCCTGCTTAGTGCGGCATTTTATGGTTGTTTTATGCAATTTATGGGTTTTTCGAGCAGTCATTGATGTTGCAACTTGTTATTGTAACTCTTGCAGCATTGGTTTGTTTACAATCAGCTAAATTCAGCAACAAATTGCAAAATTTAGAAACACTAGTTTTATTGTAACCATTTAATGGCGCATCGCCGTACAAATGGTGCGATCAAATAAATTTTGTTATAAGTTTTGAAATTATAATAATTTCCTTACAAGAAATCGAGTTTGAGCGCCGACAGCCACATTTGGGCAAATTGATGGTAAGCGGTTTTGCTTGACAGGTCAAAAGTTATGGTCAATGTTACAACATTTGTCCCAGTCGCTGCCTTTGAAACGTTCGTTGTGTGGGCGTTCGTTCGAAAATGCCAACTCTGTTAAGCAGTTAAATGTGGTAATTATAAAGTAAGCATACGACGAAAAAGCATTACGAGCGTGCTAAAGCCACATGCAACCTTGATTTGTGACAGATTTCCAAAATGATTTGACCGTATTTACAAGTCGCTGACATTATTCGCAAAGTCGGTTGCATTAATTTTTGAAATGAGCGGCAAAGCAAATGAAGCAACAAATCTGTGAGGTTAACTGCTCTTCAAGCTGTGTTCCCATGACTTTCAATTAACACCGTGGGCGTTTCACCAATGTTCAGCATTTTAGAGTACATACAGAGATATTGGCCCCTTTTATGTGTATTAATCGACATTTAATTTTCGCTGGCACTCAGCGTTTGGAAAATAAGGAAGAATAAAGTTCGAGCGGAAGCGAGTGTAAGATTCCCTTTTCCATCGAAAGAATATTTTATATAGAAACTGATGGGTAATTTGGTACAGTTCAAATCAAAGTATCACATTTCAATTTCATAGGCAAGTCTGTTACTTGTTTATTACCGTAGACACCGCTTAGGTGGTTAAAGCCGAGTTTACAACAGCGCGCCAGTCGTTCTTCCTCTTCGCTGTTTGGCGCCAATTTGGGCAAGACGAAATATCATACGAAAGTCACTAGAGAGATAATGAGGGAAATTAAACTCTACGGGTAACAGAAAAGAAATATGTACTATATATATACATATATATGTAAATGCGAATATATGCACATACTTACAAACGTACATAGAAATAACCGTCGAAAGGAATCCTCTCTCTTCATGTATTCGCCTAACGGTTATTTGTAACACCTAAAATTAAGCGAGATAGTTAAATTTCTGAGAATGACGAAATGTGTTGAATCCAAGATGTTGTCTGCCACCGAAAACTTGAGTAAAAATATTGAAAAATTTGATGAAATTTGATACACGTGTTTCTAGGCATTCTGATGATGGCCAAATATGGTTCATTGCAATTCCCCTAAAATCCCGTTCATCGAATTAAAAAGTGCTTTAATTATGGCACAAATAAGGCACAACCTATAAACTTGTTATGCAGAATCTCAGAAAAGAGAATTATCAGATATCTCACAAAAATTTTACATATTTCTATAATTTAATGATAAAATCAAATTGGAGAGTAACCAATATAACGGTATGTTTAAAATTTCTTAAAGCGAGGTAATTGTCTGAACAAAAATGTGAGAAACTCTCAATTTACCTATAATAATAATATAGTAAATTTGCATGTGAACCGGTTCAAAGGTAGATAATGGACTGAGTCGATTTAAAAAAAAAATTTTAAAAACTTTCAAAATAGACTCCTTTTGCGTCGATGCAGCGCCGCTAGCGCGATTTCCAACCATTGAAGGCGTCACGGAAGACATTCTCCGGAAAAGCCTTGAGAGCCGAGGTGCATGCTGCTTGGATCCCCTCTGTCGTCTCAAAATATTTGCCTTTTATCGTTCTTTTCAGGCAAGGAAACAAAAAAATTCCGAGGGGGCACATTTGGGCTGTAGAGCGGCTGCGGAAGCATTGGGAGGCCGGCCTTGGTTAAGTAGCTGTTCATTAGAAAGACGGTGTGAACCTGGGTGTTGTCATTGTGCTACTTGCAATCGGCTGCGATATCTTGTCGCACCCGATTGACAATTCGTTTGAGTCTCTTGAGGACTTCTACGTAAAAATTGGAGTTGACGGTTTATCCAGGAGGAACAAATTCATGGTGGACGATGCCTTTGATGTCAAAAAAGACAATGACCATCGTTTTCATTTTGGATTTGCTCATTCATCAGCCCCTCCAAAAAGGCCTGGTGCTACCGAAACACACCACTTCTTGCTAAAATAACATCTGGGTAAGCCTGCTTGATCAAATCAAACGTCTCCGTCGCAGATTTACCGAGTTTCACCAATTGGCCAGCCGCTCGGTCGTCAGCTAAGAATGCCCTCTACAGAATACAATGGGTGCGCGAACGCTGCGAAGTTGAGTGGCGGCGGAAGAAAATCAGTACTATTCCTTTCCGGGCAAACCTTGTATATACCCGAACAAATCGCTCAAATTTTGAGTTATCTTAAGAAGTAAATGCAATCTGCTGCGACTTTTCTCTAGCTCCATTATACCCTATATGGTTATATTCGACTTTGTAATTACTTTTAGATCGTTTATTTAAATTCCATGCTTTAGTTAAATAAATATTTTGGATACAAGTTAATAGCATGCCAAATATTGGATCTGTGCCTATTGACCAAGAGATGGCGTAAGTTGATTTCAATACTCAATAAATCTGAAAGAAAAATTTGCGGCTGATATGCTAAGAGATCTGCCTGTGTCCATGCCTCTGGTCCATAAAGCAGGACGGTGATGACGAGTGACGCCTAGAATTTGGTTTTTGTTCGTCGAGAGAGAGCTTTACTTCCCAATTGCGTGCTCAGTCCGAAGTAGCATCTGCTGGCTACAGTTATTTTGCGTTGGATTTTGAGGGTGATGTTGTTGTTGATGTTGGGTTCCAATGTAGACGACGTTGAAGTTATGAGTGTCAGCAGTAATGTTTGAGCAAAGTGCTGAATGCGACGACTGCTTGTTTGCTCATAAAAGACACTTCGTTTTACCCTATCATTCACTACCAGATCCATTTGCTTTGCTTCTTTGCATGACCTGGATAAAGCCGAACCAACGGTAGATAGCACCTTCTCTATTCAGCTCTGTATTTCGAATTATTTTCTTCAGCAATGGATTGCAAAAGTCACACGATAGGGCGTCGCACAATGGGTCAGAAACGGCATTTTTCGGCAAAAATGTTGTACTTATTTTAAAACTGCTTGCTTATATAAATTATGTTGATAAGTGTGACTTCTTAGATCTAGATATAGATTAGATATAGCGAGCCTATAGCCTGTTGTAGTAGAGGTTGGCTCGCCCAAGATGAGCGAGACGAGTTGAAAAAGTGGAAAAATTAAGTAACCAGTTGATTTTTTTAACTTTTTAATAATTTAATTATACAGAGTATTAAATATTTTGGGACATTATATAACTTGTTTTAACAGGAATATCTTACACAGAGTACACCTCTACAGGGTGATCATTTATATTTTGATAGGCGTAATTGCAGATAGTTGGTAAAAGTTACAATTACAAAAGTTGTAGAGGTTTTTATCTGTTATTTCTATCAATCTACCTTCTACCTGCAATTAAGCCACTAGATAGGGTCAAGGCATAAATGATTACTCCGTGCATACGTATGTCCACGAATAAAGTTGACAAGAGAGATTAAAACCTATTACCTATCAAAAATAAAAAAGTATTTATATTATTTATTTTTTAATTCTAGCATGTAAGGGAGAAATTCCCAACTTAACTGCTTCCTGATTGCATGATTTTTTGACGACGGATTCTAGGTTGTTCATTTCTTTAGGGCTTGCATTACATAATGTAACAGGCAGATGATGCTTTACAACCAGTTGCTGCTTGAGCTATTTTTGTGTCCATCGTGGTAAATAAAAGATTGTGACGTATTTCAATAACCTTGTCCTTTATAGTCACAAATGTTGGCAATGTGTTGCTTATGATTTCCTGTATCCTATCGACAATTTCTTCTGTATGATTTGCGGCTGTTTTCTTGGCATATTCAAATTGAATCGGCCGACAAAACTTTGTGGAAGAAGGAATAAAGTTCTTCCATAACGTGTCTGTTTTGTCTTTAGTTTTAAGCACTATACCATAAATAAATTTGCACCAGATATACCATCAAATTCGTTAGGTATGAACTGGTGGTATTGACTTTGATTTGACGAACCGTCACAACCCCATTTCGATGTTAGAGTCATTATTTCTGGAACATAAGCTAGATTTGTGAAGTTCTCGCCGGCCAAAATAATTCTTTTAGCTATGTGATCAAGTAAACTTTGCAAATCAACTTGTACAGATATTGGTGTAATAGTAATATGTTCAGGGTAACAATGCCTTTTTTCCTCCTGAACTCTATAATACGGTGGCAACGCATCACATCCGAAGTCTTTAAGCACATTTCGAACAACTTCATACTGATGCATTGATAACTGTGCATCAATTAACATTGCCAACGCTTTTTGAGAATCTAAGTATGTCTTCTTAATAGCTGCTGATCCAGCTGCGGCCTTTAATTCTTATTCAAAGTACTTATCTCGAAGTTGTTGGACCTTGTAACCTTTAGCTCGTTGACTACATTCTTCAAATTTCTTTACCGGTCGTCCAGCAATTAAACTACGTTTATTTGAAATCCCGGATAATAATTTATCAACCATCTCTACAGTAAAATTCTTATCCAGCCATACAGAATGATTTTTAAATAGTACGTTTTTTTCCTGTGGCACTGGTTCCATTTTGAATTGAATGAACTTATGTAGCTTTTTTTAATTTGTTCTAAAATTAACTTCACCTTATCTTCACTAAAAGAAGTGAATTTACCCCTCAAAAATTGCGTCAACATATCACTTTTTCGGCCGCACCGAATAAATTCTTCAGGAAGCTGTCGATTACTTATGGAAACAGATGACATTTTGCAAATATTATTTGCAATATATATTTATACAAATCACACTTGTTAAGAACTGTTAGGTTTTTATTACACAACGAATTTCGAAATTACAAAAACGTTACTTTACGTTATCAATATGTGAAGACGCGCAATAAGTTAAACAATTGCGCCCGTTGGCACAATAACCGCTCATAGCTATCTTTCATTCTTTCGTTATCATATTCCTTAAAGTGTACATAAAATATTAGGACTAACTAGACTATGTAGGTACATGAAGCTAATAGTCAAAAGTATAATTTTTATGTAAAAGTGTTTAAAAAATGGTTTTATTTTAAAACTTTGTCAAAATTGACATGAACTAGGCCTATGAAATGAAAATAATTATTTTATAATATATTATAATATATATTAGGATAGACTTTAAAGTCACTTCTTATTGCATTAAACGTCGAAACACCATACGTCTGTTCTCATATTTTTCTCAATATCTTTCACAATTTTCAAGAGTTCTATTTTTATTTGACTTTAAAAATACGTTGTTATGTCAGTGAAATGTCAATTCGCAAACACGTGATAAATTCAACTATATTCATTGTCTAGAAACACTGCTGGAATGAAATTTTGTTTAAATTAGATAGTTAAAAATTACATATTTTTTCCGCCTTTTACCCACTGTGCGTCGCCTTGTCTGAAACCTCATTTGGTATCGAACGGCTCGGAGAGGTCCTTTCCAATCCTGACGTAGCCTTTGATATTGCTCAGCGTCAGTTCATACAGCCGTATAAGTTTTGCGGGGCTGTCAAATTCAGACGTAGCGGGGCAGCTCCTCTTCGTGCTGTGAAAAGTTGTCGATCCTTTTTTCACGGGTATTTTCCAAGATTTGTAACGCGGTGAATATCTGGTCAGTTGTTGATTTTCCAGGTCTAAAGCCACACTTATAAGGTTCAATCAGTCAGCTTCAGCTTTATCCATGTATCTTTAAACGCATTTTCTCGAAAATAAATTAGTCAAATCTGCTTGAGTGATTTCTCGGAGACAAGTAATACGACAATAATCAAATTTATTCAATATATAGTTCCACATACAGTGACCCGTAGGTCATTGCACGGACAATATCTTCTAGTAGATATTTTTCTTGGGTTTCATCCACGGAGAAGGTCTGAATCATTGCAATAGTACATGACCTTCTTTTAGCGCTGTCGGAGATCAAGTGTAATCCCAAAAGTATATAAAACAATCGTAAACAAACATCTTAGACACTATTTAAATTAGAGGAAAATTTCCTTTCTTTTGATCCATCTCCACTTCCTTCCAAATAAATGAATGTTCATCCTTGACGAGACAATTTTAAATTTGAATAAAATTAATTCCTAATCGTTTAATACCCACACTGGATTTTATGAAAACGCTGTGTTACTCAGTACTGTAAACAAATACATACATAGATACCTACAAGACGTGTACGACTCCTTTGTTAGGAACAAGATTCTCCAACATTGAATAAGCGAGTCGTTAGGACAACAAGTTAAATGATAATGACACCCGCTGCGTCATTAGAGGTCATTTTCAGAAAAGCTTTTCACGTATTAAAGTGCATTGTGATACAGTGTGTATGTATGTACTCATATACATATATATATACTGTACATATTGTATATATATTTCTTTGTTTTGACTTTGTTAACATTGCTTGAACTTAAGTGCAACATATTTCACATTGCAAACAAAATTGTATACACAACTTCAATTCAGCAATTAAGGCGTTATTTGATACTAAATATTATCAGCTGGGTGCATGACTGATATGATAATTATTTTTTTTATATAAAAGTATTCTCGAAAACTCCAAAACTGCTATTTGGTGCAGGGGATCGTTAGTGAGGAGACTCGCCGGCTGACAGAATAAAAAGGACGTTGCTAACATGTTTAATATAAATTTTTTAACACAACACTAAAGCATTATAACTTCATCCACTTCTCAAATAACGCTAATATCCCTTGCAAATATGCCACGGAAAGGCTGTATCAAAATAAGGTAATAGTAAGGTCACTACCCACCTTAAGGCTAAGTCCCATATGTCAGGATCTACTAAACGAATTTAAATCAAATGCGGTTCAAGTCATTATTATGGGGGTATTCTGGTCTAGAAGCATGAATTTCAGATAATTTTTAAAGTGTCGTAAAAAAAGGCAATTAATATTTTTACTATCCATTTTTTTATTACTTATTTGTTAATTTTAGAAGAGTACAGAAAAAATTAAATACTAAAAAATTTCAAAAATTATGAGCTGACGAAGGGGGCGGGGGTCTCTAAAAATTTCAACGTGACCATACCCATGATTTCAACCCTATTAGCTATCTGAAACCAATAAGAAAAAAAGATTATTAATCTAGAATAATGTCGCAATGGCCGGAACTACGGAAAAGTGAGAAAAAAATTTTTCACAAAATGGCGAATGCCTGAAAAAAAAAGTTTTTTTGGATCACTTTTTCTGACTATTTCGAATTTTTTAAAAATAATAAAAATAAAAATTTGGGGATGGGGCTAGTTCCAACCATAGACAAGCCTATAAAGAAGACTCTATAAAAATTTCAAATAAATCGGAGCAGTAGAACCTCAGAAATCGTGGGTATCGTTCGGAAAAAGTCAGTTTTGAGAAAAGCGCGTTTAAAGTTTCCCTAATGTCTTTTGTTGGATTAGTTCCGGCCGAACCAGTTTGGATGCCGGGTCAAAAAAATGCCTATATCTTCGAAAATAATTTGAATTTTGAAAAATCCTCTTGTACACATATTCTTGAATAGTTAAACTTTGAAAATATAAAAAAAAATTCGATTTTTTTAAATTTCTAGACCAGAATACCCCCTTGTGATATTCGTGTATTACAGTGTCAAAATAAGCGAAATCGTGTAACAACTACTTCATATATAATATAAACTCTGTATAAATAATGCTTTTAAAGGAGGAAACCTCATGACTTAATTTTTTTAAAATCGTAACATAACTTTTAAAGGCCCTAGATACCAGATGTTAACTCCAGTGGCTATGGCTGACTTTTTACCGAAAATATCGCTCAATATTATTGAAATTCAGATAAAGCATTTTTATGATACATTCATGTAGCGGTCAATATGCAAGATGTTTTATTAAAATTCAGAAGGATTCACTTTTCTGTAACAGGATATACTCTCTAGGTCCTAAAATTGATAAAGTACGGTGAATATTTTCCTTTCCCCATTCACCTAATATAAGGGTTCTCAAGCATCAGCATGACTTTTACAGATGGCGCTAGCAGAATTAAATTTAGTTTTAGTTAGCTCTAACTTTCAAAAGGCGGGTGTATAAATGTGACAGCTGTCGGATCATTAGTTTGTTAATTATTTCAGTTTGAGTGAAACAATGTTTTTTATTGTGAAAAAATTGATAAAAACGAATTTCTAATGTTGATAAAATATTGCCTTTTGAAGGAAAAAAAAACACAATTAAAGCAAAAACTTAGCTTAATGATGAGTTTGCGAACATTGCCCAAGGAAATCAACCACCGAGGATTGGTTGGCTAAATGTAGTGAAATGGGTACCGGTGAACGCTGAGGGCGTCCAAAAAAGTTTGTTACCGACGAAAATATCAACGAATTACAAAATAATTATGGATGACCGTAAAGTGGAGTTGCTCAAGATTGCATCACTCTGAAGATATGAATATCATATCATTGACGAATGTTTGGGTAAGAGAAAGCAAAGTGGGTGCCGAGCGAGATCACTTTTAACCAGGGTTTGGAGATGTTCAAGAGTAATAAGCCCCAGTTTTTTTTGTCGATATGTGGCAATGAATGAAACATACATCCACATACATCATTTCTCTTCATTCCGAAGTCCAATCGACAGTCATCTGAGTGAAATGCAACCGATTAACTCGCTCTGAAGTGTGGAAAAATGTAACAATCCGCTAGCAAAGCTGTGGACCACTCGGCAATAAAATAAAGAAATTGGTGTTTGAGAATTGACGATTAACAGCCAGAGATCTTACTTGCATTGCTGGAATATCGGAAGGTTTAGGGAAAATTAGAGTCTTGGATCTACGCTTACGACCCGGAAATATACGATCAATCGGCCCAGTATTTCCTTATAAAAAGGAGCTTGAATTATCTATATTTCGACATTGGAAACGTCAAATACCATTCAGAAAGTGACAGATATTCAGTAAAAAGTCTAAAATTTACGAAATGAGTCGCTATTGACTAGAAGAAAACTGGGAAATATTGAAAACTTTTCGTTTTCCGAGGATGGTCAGTTTGACCGAAAAATCATCTTTTCGGACGAGGCTCATTTCCACCTCGATGGTTACGTTAACAAGCAGAATTGTCGCATTTAGGGCACAGAATACCCGCACGTAATCGTCAAGAAGCCAATGCACCCAGCTCGAATCACTGCATGGTGCGGATTTTGGTCTGGTGGAATCTCGGCCCATTTTTCTTTGAAAATGAAGAAGGAACCGCCGTAACCGTCAATGGTGAGCGATATCGCGCAATGTTAACCGAATTTTTCTTCAATCAAATTGAAGAGGAAGGCTTGGATAACATTTGGTTCCAGCAGGACGGCGCTACGTGCCATACAGTAAACGCTACACTCAATCTTTTACGCCCTATCTTCGAAAATCGCATAATCAGCAAAAGAGGTGATGTGAATTGGCCTCCCAGAAGCTGCAATTTAACTCCTTTGGACCATTTTCTGTGGGGAGCTGTTAAAGATAAATGTTACGCCAACCATCCAGAAACAATTCAAGATCTAAAGTACGAGATTCAAGCTGCTGTAGCTGCCATAAGGTCTGAAACCATCTAGAAAGTACTCCAAAATTGGGTGGATCGGATAAGCTACTGTAAACTCAGCCGTGGTGGTCATTTGTCCGAAATTATTTTCCTCAAATGAGTTTCATAAAACAATCTTTTAAATAAATGTTAGACCTTTGAAAAATATCAAGCCGTTTTTTATTGACTTTTTAAATTTAAAATTTTATATGGCCCACCCTTTAGTATTTACCGTCAAAAGTGCTTCTTCATTTGATTCGAAGTGAGACCAAAGTATGTCAAACTGAAAATTTTATGTTATATATTTTATTTATTTCTAAATTTAAATATGGGCTGCAATGCATTTTGTTTTATTTTTGTTAAACTACAGACATAAATACTTGTATATGTAGGTATATAGCTTTAGAAGTTTACAAACTCCTTACAAACTATGAAGCCGCCTTCAAGATTTGTTTTTCACCATTGTAATAAAAGGACTATTAAGTGATACTTCGGAAAACACCTTACCAGTATAGTTCCTTGTTTTATTCCAAGTACTCAAGGAAATTACCACAATTTAGTGCAATCATAGCAATTCATTTGCTTTTTGTACTTTTTTAACAGCAATTTGGATAATTCGACTAACAAGCGCAAAGTGGATTAGATTCCAACTGTTCGACGCTTTGATTGGCAACATTCATGAGTGCCAGTCTACAGATGAATTGGCTATGTAACTACATACATAAGATTCATATATGTATGTATATAAATACCTACTTATATATATTATATATCGTTATGTGCACTGGGACTCTAAAAAAGTGACGCTATTAAGGTGAGTTAACATTTAGATGAATTTTAACTTTAGTTTAAATCCAAAATCCAACGCAAAATAACTCTTGCCAACAGGTTCCACTTCGGACTGATTAGGCAATTGAGATGTAAAGTTCTCTCTCGACGAACAAAAGCGAAACTCTATAATTCGCTCATAATTTCCGTCCTGTTATATGGTGCAGAGGCTTGGACGATGACAACAACCGATCAGTCGACGTTACGAGTTTACGACAGAAAGGTTCTGCGAAAGATTTATGGTCCTTTGCGCGTTCGTCACGGGGAATATCGCATTCGATGGAACGATGAGCTATATGAGATATAGGACGACATTGACATAGTTCCGCGATTTAAATGAGTATTCGACGCAGTACCCGTCGAAGAAAGCAGAGGAAGAGGAAGACCTTCACTCCGTTGGAAAGACCAGGTTGAGAAAGACCTGGCTACACTTGGGATTTTCAATGGGCGCCAAACAGCGATAAGGGAGAGGGACTGGAGCGCTGTTGTAAAATTGGTTATAACCACGTAAGCGATATCTAAGCCAATAAGGAAGAAGAAGAAGTTGAGTACAACAGAGTGCTTAAGGTGATTCCTAATGACATCACAACTCACAGAGCATGTTTTAGGTATTTTTTCCATCACATTGGTATTATACTTATACGAGATCTGTTAAAAGAATGAGTTAAAATTTAATTTTTCTCAAAAAATATTTATTTATTAATCAACTTATATTTTGTTCCCCTCAAGGTATATCACCTCAGATATAATACACTCACGCCAGCGTTTTTCCGATTTTTGTGGCCTTGGCTCTCTTGGGCTTTTTCATTGAGACGATTGGACTTTGGTTTGCATGTCAAAATCATGATTCGTCACCAGTTAAGATCCTTTTAAGCAAATCTGGATCGCTGTTGACGTTATTTAACTATTCCTGAGTTGTTCATGCGACGGGCTTTTTGGTCAAAATTAAAAAAAAATCAAAAAATAACTTAGTTGCCATGGTTCATGTCCAAACTTTCCGAAAAATTTGCATGACATGTGCCAATCAATATGCTCACAATTTTTCTTATGATTCTTCGCTTTTTCAATGTTGTCATCGGTTGTTGATGTGCTGCAGCGGCCTGGGCGTATTGGACCGGATAAATCACGACCAGTATGTAGTGAGGAAAATATAGCAGCCGTAGCTGAGAGTACACCATGACCGGAGAGAGTCGATACAGCTTGTACAAGAACTGAAACTGTACTCTATGGGTTCTTGAAAAGTTCCAAAGAGATCCGACGTTTTCGACCTAAATTTTGTTAAGCGAGAAGATCCATTTCTGGCTGAATTGGTATGGGACAAAGACAAACCTGAGGAGATTCAAGCACTGCCAATTCATCTAGAAAAAACAGCAGTTTGGTGTAGTTTGTGAGCTGGTGGAATCATCGATATACATATGTATAAGTGATAATAAAAATTTCCCATTCAATTTCAAGTATCTTGGTTTTTTTATTATTATTTATTTAACTTTATATATTGGGAAATATAGGAGCATCCTAATATTATTTTAATGCCAAGATAAAACAAATACGTATATATACATTTCTTGAACACATCTATATACATATTTATTTTTTAACTAGACATAACAATATGTTTGTAGAGACGCCCCAATAGTGAAATGATTGCTGTAATTTGTCGGCTCAGCATGCCAAGATTCAACAAATAGGTATTATACTACAAAAAAAAGTATAAGCAAAATATTTTAAAAAGCTAGGAGTAATACTACACAGAATTTATTCTTTAAAGTTTTATTAAAACTTTTCCATATGTGCCTTCAATGTGTGGGTTCAAGAGGGAAAGAGTTGTTGGATGATGATTTTCTTATAATGAGAAGAAAGGCTACTCAAACTGCCACAAAAAGACATTGCAGTGGAAAGCTTTGCAGCAAAATCTATAAGCAGGGGGTTGGTGGATAAAATAGAGCACATACTCCCACGCTTTATTTGGTAGAAAAGGTACTAAAAGAAAGTGGATGGCGTAAGAGCATGTAACTCGTCAGCGGAACCTATAATATACATACAGACGCATCAAAATAGCTAATGGAGTGGAGTCAGAATCTATTGTCCAGAGCTGGATCTCAGGCGCGCCTTCGAGCTTCCACAATATTGCAGTTTCTTCCAAGCGGGAATCTTTATGGGCAGGAAAGCGGCTGAGGTAGCTAACGACGCAGGAAAAAATATAGAGAACTTCATTATATAGTCAGGCGCCAATTAAGACAATTACTGCAAATCGCATTAAATTAGAGAATGTTTTTAGAAGCAAGGAGACAGTATATGTACTGGATTCTAGGTCGCAAAGAAACTCCGAGAAAAGTTGATTTGATGAGTTTGCCAATAGTGCTATTCGTGACCACCTAAACAGTGATATGTGATGCATTTCGAGGTTCCCTACTATAAACACAGAAGCATCAAATTTGATGAAACGTGTGATGTTTTGCTCCAAGGACGGAATCGAAGTTGAATTGTCCGCATAGACTTTAGATTTCATATATCCTCACAGGAAAGAGCTTAACGATGTGATATCACACAATCTTCGTGTCCAATCCACCCGTCCAAAACGTCAAATTATCTGCTCACCGAAGTGTTGTCTCAATAAATCCATTGATTGATGTGATGTGTGGGAAGTGGCGCTTCCCTTGTTAAAACCAAATATCGTCGAGACACGAGCTTCAATTTCAGGCATCAATTAGTCGGCTACGTTCTCAACGGCATCATTTTGGAAAAAATCTGAACCGATTGTTACACAGGTCCACAAACAACACCAAACCGTTGTTTTTTCTGGACGAAATGGCAGCTCTTGAATATCTTCAGGTTGATCTTCGTCCTCAATGCGGCAATTTTGCTTGTTTACATACCCATTGAATCAGTGGGCTTTATCGCTGAACAAAATTTGGCTCGAAAACGTCGGATCTTCTGAAACTCTTCAAGAGCCCATAGAGCGAAGCGATATCACTTGGGAACGTCGAACGGCTTTAGTTCTAGTTTTTGATTTAAGATCTCGCGCCGAATCGCCTCTCCACGGTTTTCGTGTACGTTTTAGCTACAGTGGTCCATTCGGTCGAATATTATCCGATAAAAGAATAATATAAATAAATATATATATATATATATATATGATCAGTATGGCAAGGCGAGTCGAAAGCAGAGTGCATGTTTATCCGACTGTTCATCCGTTGAGGAATCTTGCAATTTGGAGAAATGATTTGAATTAAGAAGGGGCACCTGTGGCCTGCAAAACTTTAAAAAATGTGAGTCTGCCAGTACTTTATTAGGTATATCCCAAAAGTTTCAAGCTATGCCACCCAAAATTGCACACGACAAATCCTTTCGAAACCTCTTACGAATACATGAAATTGAATGACAACCCATCCAAATATATATCATATTTCATAATGACAACAATTAAAGTGATTCGTTGGAGAAAGAATCTGAAAAAAATCGCAGAACACTGGGCTCTCATGAGAGCACCAAACCTTGGAAGAATTGTGCCCGATATCCGCTCCACTCTCTTCCTCTCCCTCACTTATCAGGTGCTCAATTCCCCATAAGTTTTTTTATTTCTTATTCACACTCTTTAAGCTACACAAAAACTAGTAACTTTTGCCAAACAGCTTTAGTCAGTGCCATATTTGTACATTTCAACAGTAGAAGTAAATAACTGTTTTTGTTTACTATTACCATTAACACGTTTACAGCAAATCTTTCCATTGTCGACTCTCAGCAGGCCTTGACTGTTTACCAATATTGCGTTGTCAACTTTTAGGCGCAAAACTTCACGCGTCAACTGCGTTTCTGCAGCAAAAGCTTACAAAGTAAGCTTCACCCTACACACCTGCAAACATGTTTGTGTATGTGTGTAGTGTGTAAATTGGCATAAGTAAATCAACAAGTTGAAGTTGGCCAAAAATAACTGGAATAAACAGAAATGAGTAACCTACTTTTGCGGCATATTTTGCGGCGCAATTTTCGGAAGCCGCCAACCACACCCACACTCATTTACATTTGTCTAGTCAACACTTCCTGATGTAGTGCAAAAAGTTCTTGTTTACGTTGCTTAGTAAATAAATAAATATTGGGGCTGTGAAAAACTTTTCCGTCGATTTTTTTGACACTTTGCTATGAGCGAAACCACAAAGCGTGTCCTGCAAGCAACTCACTCATTCTCGTATATATACATATATACTTATATATGTACTCATCTATAAAAGTCTGTAGGTGTGTCAATGAGCGTTTAAGACTAATTTCCTTTGACAGTTGCGTCCACTGACCGAAAGCGCGCTTCCAGCTATAAGTAACTGCTTATCCTATGCAAATTGAACACACAATAAATACATACATTTATGCATTTACGAATGTATATTACGCAGTTCTGTCTTTATTCAACTTCTGATGACGGAAAATATCGGAAATCGAGCAAACAACGCTTCGCCCACTTGAGTATTGCTCTCCGCCTCGCACAGCCAATGGTTGATGTGCGTCTTTGTTTTGTCCCCTTCGAATGGACCACAATTTACACAAACACATAAAGCCTAAACAATATAAATATTGTTACCTCATTTCAAAAGTATTAATACAAAATTGTTGATATTATGATGAAATAAACGAGTGGGCTTGTCGGTTTTGTAGTACCAGCGAAAGGACATCTAGAGACTGAGGTTAGCTGAAGGCAGTTGCGAGCGATTTTATGCTTTACCGTTCAATGTTACAGGTCTTACTGCCTTAACTTGTTCCCAAATTGCTTGTAGAACTCTTTGTTAAGCTCCTAATATACGGTTCGAACTTCGGATTTATCCGCAATTTGTCGCAAGCAAAGATATTCTGTGGCACTCTTTTCATATTTCACCTCGAGTTAAGTAATGAGCGATTCTTATTCATCCCCATCTGCCATCCCACATCATTTCTTTTAGATAGTTTGCCGGTCAATAACGATTCCTGGTTACACAAATGCAGTGTTCAACTCTCCTCTTGGTTGGCTTAAAGCTTGTTTTTACTTGCAATCACCTTGAATTGTGTTGCTGACATTGAATGCTGTGAGTGCTGCGCTCTTTATAGTTCAATGTAAGCCAAGGCTATTGTGAACTATCTACTGTTAGTAGCGGTGAATCCCTAATTCTTAGCAGGTAAAGCGCTTTTGTTTCTTAGATTTTCTTACATCTAGTAGAAATGCTTGTGCATTGGTCTCTTTCACCTGTCAATTGCAAGCGTTTGTGTTGCTTGCAATGATATGCATAGTTGTTTTGCTGTCGGTTTGCCAGTGGCTTTAAAATTACGAGTTTAATGCCGTTTCAGAGATGTTCGAAAAGATCAGCTATTTTTCACCGTTACTTGTGGGTTTGTAATTTTTAAATATACATAAAAGTATTTCAAAAGCGAATAACGTAATTCCAATAAGCTATGGGTTTTCTGAAAATTCAAGTTTAAGTTGAAGGTCGTAAGTTGAAAATTTCACTTGGGACCAATATCGGTATGCTGTCATTTGAAGTGCTCGGAAATTCTAAAAAAATGCATCAATATTTCTTTTGTCGCCTTCAAAGTAGTCCCCACCAGATGTAATACACTTATGCCAAAGATTCCATCTCTCGAAACACTTTTCATAAGCACTTTTTGGGATGGTCTTTAGATCCTTCAGCGAATTTTGCTTTATCTCTTCGATCGACTGAATGCGAGTTCCACCGAGCCGCAATTTCAGTTTGGAGAGCAAGAAAAAATCACTCGAAGCCAAATCTGGTGAATACGGGTTAATCAGGGATCAGGTAAAATCCATGAATTGTTCTCCCATAATTCCGACCGCTTTTGACGGATGTTCTCAGGCAAATGCTTCAACATGGCCAAATAGAACTGCTCTGTCTCTCTGGAACAAATTCATGATGCACCAAACTGCGAATATCGAAAAAAAACAATGAACATCACCTTGATTTTTGAGCGGCTTTAATGTGGTTTTTTGGGTTTTGGCTTGTTTTTTCCCTCCATTCCGCTGATTGTTGACTTGTCTGCATGCCAAACTCTTAAGGGGGTATTCTACTCTAGAAATCAAATTTTGGGCAGTTTTTTGAATTTTATTTAAAAAAAAAAACCAAAAATATTTTTACTATCCATTTTTTATGGTATTTTTATTGATATCTTAAGAATGCAGAAAAAAAAATTTTACAAAAAAATAATAAAAATTAAAATAATTAGAGAGGGGGGAGAGACGGGTGTAAAAAAAATGGCGCATCTTGGTGACATTGAAAAAAAAATCAAAAGAAATTCTTAATCAGTAAGGATGCTGTTATAGTAAGGGAACACGAAAATTTTTTTTTGAAAAATGGCGGCTGCCTGAAAATAAAAATAATTTTTTACGCTTTTTTTTGAAATTCCTGAAGTTTTTTTTTAAATATTAAAAACAAAAATTTTGACACGGTGCTGGTAGGAACGATAAAGGAATTTATAAAGAAGGTTCACACAAAATTTCAAGTAAATTGGTTGTATAGAACTTGAGATAATGCCGGTACCGTGTGGAAAAAAGTAGTTTCGAGAAAAACGCGTTAAAAGTTTAGGAGACAATTCTAGTCAACACGGACGCCACCTCACAAAATCGGCTGTGTCTCAGAAAATAAGTCGAATTTTGAAAAATCCTTCCAAGTTCATATTTTTGAAAGTCTAAACTTTAAATATATGAAAAAAAAATCGAATTTTTCAAAATTCTAGAGTAGAATACCTCCTTAAACCCTTGTTATAATGCTCTCCATGAAGGTAGGGTCGGAATTCGCACGACCAAGCGTGTCCAAAGATAGCTGTTTACGGTACTGTTTTTGAAAAAGAATGCAGCTTCATCGGGACCAATCGATATCGGAACCCTTTAGCAATTGGCTGCCATTTCAACAGACCGATCACAATTAAGTTCTTGTAAATTTGACATAAATTATTAGCCAAGGCAAATCTATACCAACCATATCGGATCCGTTTACGGTATAAGAAATGTACCGGTGAAGGGTATTATAACTTCAGTGCAGCCCGGGTTAACAGTTTTTCTATTTCTTTCACAATAGCTCATATTTCTTCTAACTTAAATGAACGCTAGATGACAGATGGTACAGTTATTGAGTTCAATGAAATTTAAAAAAAAATGTATTTTACTAAGTTCGTAGGACTCTCCATAATTACCAGATCAAATGTGAGCGTATCTGTCAACCAGTTTTTTTACAGAAACTGCTTAAGTTGATACACCTCCGAAGTGCGTTGTGAATTTTACAGTGGATAAAAATATAGAACAAAGAATTTTCCTCAAATTTTGTATTTCTAACCAAATTTTGTGTATGGAATCGTTGCGAAGGTTGGAAAAGGCTTACGGTTATTTCGTTTTATGAAAAATACAATAATATGAATGTCACAAAGTCTTCAAAGACGGTCGAAAAATGCCTCGTTGTGGGCGACTTTCGACTTCTTCAACTGATGAAAAAATTAAAATAACGAAGGATATGGTACTTGAAAAACGTCAGACAAGTGTTAGAGAGATAGCAAGATAGTTCGACATCACTCGCGAGTCCGCTCGAATGATTTTTGTAAATATTTTGAGTATGAAACGCGTTTTGAGAAAGAAAGATGGAGATGGATAAGAGAAAATGAATGCATTATGTTGGTCCACAATATTATATAAAATTTTTAAAAGGAGCGCAGCATGGTGAATGACTCTCCTTCTGACATTTCTCAAGTCAAGCATTTTGCAAATTAAGATACCCCACAGATGGATCAATATCTAAGGTACAAAGCCAAGCGGATGTCTGAAAATCGGAATATTAGGAATATGGTAACTAGGGGCAAGAGAATACACTATTATTAGAAATAGAGTCTTTATAAATTCCATTAAGATTTGTTACATGTTAACCGATAGATATGGGAGGAAGTCTACTGGAAGTTAGAAAATATATACTGTATATTGGGAATGTTCTTTCAATGTTCATTGTTCAATTTTTTATCAGACTTCTATTACTATGAGCAAAAAATAGTAAGACTTTGTTTATAATTTTGAGATTCCAAATTTATTTTTCAAAATCTATTTATCTATGTCGGCACCCTGAAATGGTAATCCTTGTTGACAATTTGGCGGATCGGAAGGATTTCGGAGTGTATCACACCTCTATAATCGAAGAAAACTCTCAACATAAACGTGATTTTTGACCTGCTTGGACGTGGTTTATTTGCCTTCGGCTCATGCTTGCCACGATATTCGATTGATCGCCTGTTTCCGGATCGTAAGCATGGATTTAAGACTCATCGCCAGTAATAAAACATTTCATACCATCTGGGGAGTCGGAATACAACGATGAAATATACGAAGCTTCTGTACACAATTCGCTTCATTTGCTCAGTTGCTTGGCTTTATTACTTACATATATGACCAATGACATTTTCTTACATACGTACATGTATATCTACAAAATGATAACAGCAATTGCGACGGACATTCAATCTTGATATTCTGTGCGTCTATATAATGGTTATTGTGTTCGAACGTGCCAAGCAGCAGAACAATCATGGCAACAGTATGCGCTCTTATTTACAAATGCATTAAAATGACGCTTCCTGTTGCATTTAAAGTGAAGTCGAATGCACCGTTTTGTTTATCTTAATGTTAACATACACGCAGTGTTTATACGCTCAAGAATATATGAATTCAATATACGAAATGACTTTAACGTTGTACGTAAAACTTTAATGGGCTGCAAAATGTTTCGAAAAAGGTTGAGGTTGGAGAATAAGAAATAAGCGAAAAGTGAAGCCTAAGTGGTTCAGAGTTTCAGTTTTTGATCTAAATTGATTGGGAAAAGGCAGGAAATTTTAGCAGCGTTCTAGATATATTTATTTACTGACACATTACCATGGTAAATTTTCGGAAAATGCAACACAGACTCCACTATACTTAGGTTTGTTTTGAAGATTCATCTACGAAGTAGTTTGGAATTACTGCAGCACCGTGGGAGATCCCGTCTAACTGCCAAAATATTACATTCTTTTATTAAAAAATTTTAATCTTAAAATATGTATAAATATACCTTTAAAATTTACAACTTTTTTGAATTTGAATTCCCAAAAATCGCCTTTTTCGGCTATCACCCTAGGTGTGTCTCTTAAGGGGTTACATGGTCTTACGGCATTCAAAAATCGATTTTTTTATTGTCTTATCAAATTCTACAACACCTATATAATATTGTCTTAAGTTTTCAAGTTGATCCCAGTAATATTTTCGGAGACACAGCCTTGAGATCTTGTGCGCTCGAGGCTAGCTAAGCTAAAGCGCCGTCTTTCAGCGGGTTTTTCTCGAAACTCATGCAGTCGGTTGGCAAGATTTCTCGAGAACTACTCAACCGATTATTATGAAATTTTATATATGTCTATGACATACAGTTCTTTAAGACTTGGACAGAGGAATTTTTTCGTTTACAACTATTTTAAAATAAAAATGGTTTTTTTTGTTTTGAAATTTTTTTGTAAAAATGTCTGCCAAAAATCCAATTTTAACGTTTTTTTCCTTTGTCCAACTTCTTAGTTAAGGTTTTAACTAAAAGACGTATTTTTTTATTCTTTAAATGATCCTGTAAGGAGTTATTCTTCCAACTCAGGCGCATCTTTTTCCTACGGGGTCATCGGGTATGGCGCCGCAATGGCGGAGTTTAAAATATTTTTTTCCAAAAATTTCAGATTTTTTTTGTTAAAAGTTTTTGTTTGTAACAATAAAAAATTCTATTCAAAATATTTAATTTTTATATGAGAAAAAAATTGTTGAAAAACGGCTGTCTTTTACCCGAAGAAACCCAAGTAACCCCTTAAAGTAATAAAAAAGTAAAGTATAAATAAAAAAAACTCTTTCGGCTTGTATTTTATATCAACGTTTTAAAAATATTACAGCTCTAGTCTCATATTTTTTCATACTGCAATAACTGAATTTCGAAAATGGATTTTAAAAATTGATTTAGAGGGTTATTTACTTAGATTTTTATATGAGTATGTTTCTCAGTTTATTTACACTGTTGCAAATTTTCTTTTACATGAAGAATTCACAAGAATTTTCCCAAAAAACTTTCCATTTTTGCCTAATTATTGAAAAATAATATTAGAACGTTTTAAAATGTCTTAAAATTTCATTGAAACCAAAGCCAATGGAGCATAATTCGCTTAAATTCACTCCAGATGAATTGTATAACAATCATATCAAACATGTGTGCATCAAAGTCTTCATCTCAGTATGAAGTAAAATCAGAGAAACGTTTTTTTGTTTCCAAGCAGCGTTGGCTAATGACATGTACACTGCCACAAAAGCCATGGAGATCCCAGTACTGCTTTCGCCTCACACCCACCGGTGTGACCTGCTGTTGACCAGTGTGAATGCTTTTTGTGCATATGCTTTCATTACCCCCAGCCAATATACTGGCAAAAGGTCAATTTATTCTATTGTTTATTAAGTTTCCATATGAAATTCTCAGAATGTTGCAGGTGAAAGGACAACAGCCAAACGCTCGATATGTGTGCATGTAAAATTATGCTTCTACGAATATATTGTTCACCTCTATGGAAATTGATATAGAAACACGCACAGGGAACCTTGCACGCGCCTATATGTATGCTATGATTCCAGAAAACAAAAACGCCGGCGCTTTTGTAAATGCACTCTCCGCATGGTACTGGGCGCCATTTGTAATGCTGCGTGTTGTTTTTGAGATATCCTTGACACTTGCGAGTGCAACGACTCTGCGCCGTTTGTTGTTGTTGTGCATGCTGCTTGCATTGTTTCGTGCTTCCACCCTACTCTCCTCGAGGCAGTTGACCAGCGGCCATAAAATTGTGTTGTTTACCGTCTGTTACCAAGCATTGGATTTCCTTGAAATTTCATAGGCCTAAAGGCATATTTAAATACGTAAAATGGACGCGTGTATTTGCATATGCTTATGTGTGCGAAAAAAATTATATTATACGTGTGGCGTGAGGCAAAAATGCACAAAAAAAGCACAATAACAGTATTGGTCTTAATGAACTGTTGTTCGTCGAGTATTGGGTGTATTGACATTGTATTGGCAACACTGTTGTGATTGACGTACACTTCTTATATTGTTGATGCATTATTTTTAAATTTCTCCTTTTGTCTTTTTGGAGAGAGCTCATTGCGCTGCGGCACCCAGCTGTGAGTGAAACAAAGGCCAAAGCCCTTTGCTGTTTACTTTGTAGCCAGTGTCCTAAGCCCCACAGGATTATAATTGCACAACCAGCTTCAGGTAGTTGCTATGACAGTATTTTTGATAGTGAGGAATAGCCTTTTTAGAATAATTTAAGTGCGAGAATAAATATTAGTTAATTCACTCGTTGTAAATGTTAAAATTAGGATTTGTGACAGTTGTGTATTCAAGATGAAAACTCTTTATAAAGGAAGTCGGTTCAAATCATTCTATAACAGACCCAACAACGAACGAAACACACATGCATTAATTCGCCAAAAATCTGTGCGAGAACAAGTCTGACTGTCCAAGTTTAAACGTTCACTTATAACAAATCACGGCGTCGTTACCCCCAGAGTCAAAGGCACTGCAAAGTCGCAACCAGCGTCTCAATTAGGCATACAGACAACACAATGGACTAATTGCTATCCTTTGACACCAAGTTAAATGAAGGAACCGTGAAGCATAGTAGCTAGGAACGCTAACTAAAATACTGCGAAAATGCCGAAAACAAAACCCTAGGTGATACTAAACTCAAAAAAATGGGAATCTTACTTATGCTAAGGTTCTAAGTAAAATTAAGTCCACTCCTTAGCTGTTATGCCTGTAGATCGTTGCCGAAATGTTTCACTATCCATTCTCTCCTCCTTGCAGAACAGCTCCTTTATGGTATGGGTTCCGGTTCCGGTGGTTGCGGAACGATATGGGTTGAGTTTCTGGCGAAATGATCACGAATTACGAGGGCAGTATGGGATGGTGCATTATCGAGGTGTAAAAACCAAGAATTGTCTTTCCACAATTCCGGCCTTTTTAGGCGGATAGCGTTACCCAAACTACGCATAACGTTCAAATAATATTCTTTGTTGACTGTTTGACCGGTTGGAAGGAATTCATGATGCACAGCACCGCGATAATCGAAGAAAACAGTCAACATGACCTTGATTTTTGAGCGACTTTGGCGCGATTTTTTTGGTCTCGGCTCTCTTTTGGCACGATATTCGCTCGATTGATCGGTTGTTTCGGGGTCGTAAGCATAGATCCAAGTCTCATCGCCAGTTATAATGCGTTTCATGAAACCCTGGTAGTCGGAAAGCATCATTTCACACACTTCAACGCGACGCCTTTTTTCCAAAAAATTCAATGTTTTCGGTACCAGTCGAGATTTGACGCACTTGAGGCCCAAAACATCCTTCAAAATGTTATTGGCTGAGCCTTTCGATATGTCAACTTCATCAGCAAGGTCTCTAATTGTTAATCGACGGTTTTTCAACACCAAATCTTTGATTTGTTTAACGTGAGCTTCGTCGGTTGAGGTTGATGGTCGCCCTGGACGCTCTTCGTCTTCGACACGTTCACGGCCGGCTTGGAACTCACTATACCACTTGAAAACATTTTTTTTAGACATAGCCTCATCACCAAATGCTTTCTGCACCATCCTCAACGTATCCGCAACAGAAAATTGATTCCGTAAACAAAATTGAATGCAAATTCTTTGCTCAACAAATTTCGACATCGCAAAAAACGAAAAACTCACTTTTAGCAGCTCACAAACCGACACGTATCTCAAACATTAATGAATATTTTGACATGAAATTTGACATAAATGACAGTACTACCAACCTAAAAAAAAAAATAATTCTCCAAATCCTTCGACGCGCGCAGTTTAAATTGAAATGTCACCTTACACCTTTTTTGGGCACACTGACTTATGTCAGTTCTGGTTAGAATATGTTCGGAAAACATGCAATGAGCATGGAAAGTTTCGTGCGCGGTACAGCAATGTCTTTAAAGTTCTTTGTGAAGTTTGGTAATGTCGTCCCTTGGGAGAAAGGCCAGTGGCCTTCATTTATGTACTTCCCCTCTTCTATACCACTCTGCTGTCATGTGCAGTAGCGTAATGTTTGCTGTTTGATTGATTACCATATGGAGCTGTGACAGTTCCAGTACGATTTCAAGAAATCCTTACAGTTTCAACTAATTGAAGTTCTATCGAAATCTACGATGTTTTCGATGGTTATGCAACCATTCCATATATTTATAACATTCCGTCTCACGATCATAGTATACAACCCCCTGATGATACTTGTTTTATAGTCACAGAATTCATCGCCAAGTGTTTGCATACCATCAATCAAGTGTGAAGCTAAGATATTTGATATCGTTAGTTAGTCTCCTTAAACTCGGCTGGAAGCTTTTTTTGCCCAACCCTATTGCATCACTCCTTAGTTAGGCTTAAACAACTTCGCATTGTCCTAAAAATTGTTTTCTATTTCCTTTTAATAAAACAATGAGTCGGCGTAACCTCAGTTGTCTTTGCGCTCAGTACAGCTTCAATCCGTCTGCGCACTGCTGCCTCATTCCTCTTATCTAGTCTAAATAATAATTGCGTGAGACGCATTGTGAAAATCACTTTCGATGTCTAGGAAGGTATATGTCGTTGTCTCCTCTCCGTTGTTCAGAGAACTTCAGATTGACAGTGCAGAATTTATAAGCGTGATGTTTGCTGTTTACGGTTGCTATGTCTTTTAGCATGAAAGAATTGAACTAGTTGACCTGAAGGTTTTAGCCAATGAAGAGTCCTTATTTCCTACCTTGTCTATGAAGATTACCTTCGTCTATTTTTCTGGGAAATATGCTAACGTAAGGTCATCTCACGTAAACTTGAAAAGATCAGACAGTAAGCCTTGCCTAACTGTTGCAAAAGTCTTCAAGCTTCAATCTATCCTCGGTGACTTAGAAGGAAGCCAGTTCGCACTTGATTGGTAAGGTGAAGTCGGAACCTTCCTTGTCTTTGGTCTTGCGTGATCCGGAATTACAACAGAAACAAATATACTTGGATTTCCTGCGCCTCTCACTAGAGAGATACCAGAATACCTTGTGTGTCTTTGCCTGGTTGCCCCTAACCTCTCCTTAGTGAGGCCTCGGTTCCTGAATTATGAAAGCTGTTATGTCGCGTGATGCAGGTTCTCCTGGACAACTTCTACGTGGACTGTGGCTGTCACATCACTGACTTCATTAGGGAAAGGCACTGGGTCCACATCGCTGGTATCGAGAGATTCGAAATTATTGACAATTTTTAGGCTCGAAATGGCAAATCAAAATGCGGTGTTTTTGCAAAGTTTATCTCGATATTTTCATAGGCGCTTGATTTGTATACTGTAAAGTGGAAGAATCAGTAGGCGAGTTTGTGATTTTATTTCGACAATTTTTACACCGTAATATAAGAACGTCAAGGTAATGTTACCGAATTACCGAATTTGCTTGAAATTGGTAGAGCTGGTTCTGATATATTGGGTTTTATATAAAGGTTTAGAAGTTATCATTTGTTTTCACACAATAGCCGTTTTTGATGTAGCTGAGAATGTACACAAAGACATTGCAGAGTCGATTCGGCGCTTTTCGCAGCAACTCTGACTGACGCAGAGAACGACTAGGCGCACTTTACGTCGACATCTTAATGGAAAGCGTACGAAATACAGCTTGTACAAGAACTGAAGTCTCTTGATCTTTCTAAGCGACTTCGCTACACTCTATGGCCTCTTGAAAAGTTCCAAGAAGATCCGACGTTTTCGATGTAAATAAGAAAAATTGCCGCATTTGGAACAAAGAGCAAGCTAAAGAGATTCCAAAGCTGTCATTTCATCCAGAAAAACAACGGTTTCTGTCGTTGAAATTGGTATCATATAATGAATGAATGAATTCATAAAAATTACAGTCGCAATCATTTCTCTAAGTGTTTCTTCAGCTGTCAATGCCCTTCCATGATGTGTTAAATCGATCCAATAGGATTAGAGCGGACTTCTTTAAGCCGATAGTTTGCAAAAAGTGCAAAAACACAACGACGCTAGCTTCGCACGCGCATTCAACACTCAGCGTTGTGTCTGCGCTGAGTAGTGATTGTGATCATTTGAAGCGTAGGCGTTACATGGAATACACTCAACGCCATATCACTCGGGATGATGTTGCTACAGACCATATGTGCATTCCAAAGGAAGCCCTTAGGTATTAACTTGAGGTATTCGCGCTACGACTGCCACAATAACTAATGACTTTGGGCCGAGCGATTGAAGTGTGACACACAATTGCTCTTGCGCTCTTGCCAATCAGTGTTAACTATCAACACTTGAGCAGAGAACCTAGGCACACACCCACCAACCGCAAAGCATTCGTTAGGACAAGTCAATGGAGGTGTTGGTTTACGACTCGCAATTGTAGAACCGGCATTGATGCTCTTAACTGCATCAGCGAAAGTGAAATCTCAGCTCATGGCCGCTCACATGGCCAAAAGGACTGCGCGCCCATCGACACAAAGCTTCGGAGCTGACAATGTCGTTACTTAAGAGGTTTTCTGCTCGATTCTTTCGTTTGTTAGTTTATTGTTGCGGCTGAAATATGATCATTTGGATTTGTTTGCTATCTTGATGGCGCGCGTGTTTGAAGCTTAGCGGCCTGTCTTCCGTTGTAGTGTTTTCAGCTCAGCTTGTTCTTATGCCACTTCAGTTTCATTCTTAAAATAATTCTAGCAGTTAAGTTTTTTGCTTTCTTTTTCGGTTTTTGCATGGATCAGTGGGTTCTATAAAAGCGCCAGGAACTTGTAGCAGGTAATCAGTGCAAGTGTACGTTTCTAGTAAGAAACTTAGTTCAAGACATTTTAGATTCCAATTTATTTTTTGGCAGCAAAAATGTTCAAAGTGGTGAGTGCTACAATTGAAATTGAATTAAATTAATTTAAGGTAGTAGTCTGGTAACTTATGCCTTTTTTCATGACTTCTTTGGAGAGTGGTTTTTTATAGGAAAATAAAAGAGAATTATCTGGAATATCTAGGGTGTTTTTATTTACATATTGAAAATTAAAAAAAAAAATTTAATACTTTATTACTATTATTAATGTCACTCGAAGATGAAACCTCAAAAAAATGGACGTGGGTGACCCGGGTGATTTTGGCTCTTGATGTTATCTGAAATGAAATATTCTTGTTTATTCTTAATCTATAACATGTCATTCTGGTCGGAACTACTGAAGTTAAATTTCAAGGGAAAATAAGAAAATAGCGGACTTTGAAAAAAAAGTCCTTTTATTTTAGCAAAGAAAGGGTTTTAAAATAAAAATTTAGGTTAGTTAGTTCCGACGAGAACTATAAGTGTGTAGAACAGCCTGTTAAAATTTGAAAGCAATCGGTTAGGACCCGGGCCGACCAGAAAAACAATGAGAGGCGTTCTAGATAACTCGTTATAACTCTCAAAATGTTTCGAATTTCTGTCTGAAATTTTTACAGTATTTTTTCAAGACATTGTACTTTCAAATTAAGCAAACAAATATTTTTAAGTTTTTTGAACCCAAGTTACCAGACTACTACCTCAAGGAACGGATTTTTTTTTAAATATTAATTCGATTCTTTTTGCGTTTTTGAACACAAGCCTGATATTACCTTCATTTTCGGAACATCAGCTTAGATTCATATGAAACATTATTAGCTTTCTCTTAATAAAATTTGTAGCACTTTTTTGACTTCATTATAGCTGCATTTACCCTCGACTCACGGTTCGTTTCAATGAGAACTAACCAACGTTAACTAAATTTGATGAATCGTAACCTTTGGAAGGAATCCAGAGTGCACCACATCTCGATAATCGAAGAAAACTATCAACATACCCTTGATTTTTGTGCTGCCTTGGTGTGGCTTTCTAGGTTCTGGCTCACCTTTGCCACCATAGCTGGCCGATTGATCGTCTGTTCCCGGGTCGTTAGCATAGATCTAAGTCTCTTCACCAGTAATAACGGGGTTTTCAATAAGAATAAAAAAAACACGCTTCGTTTTGTTATATGAAATTCTTTATTCCTGTGAAAGTACATTTGGTGCCATTATGTATGGAACTCGATTTCTTTTGTATGGCAACCACAGCACGCTTACTGAAGTCTAGACGCTGAACACAATTTTCGACGGGTTTCAAGCATAAATCGGCTGATACTGCTGCAATTTCGCGTTCGATATTTGTAAGAAGCTCATCAATCGCCCCTGGCTTATTGGCATAGACCATAGACTTAATGTAGCTACACAGCGTCTAATCGCACAACCGAGGCGGCCAATTGACTGGGTCATTTTGTGAGATAATACGTCCACCAAACTTGGTTTTCAATAAATCGACATTCGCTGTGTGGATTGTGACGCCGTCCTGTTGGAACCACATATTGTTCAAGTTCATGTCATCCAATTCGGGCCAAAAATAATCGGTTTTCATTGAGCGGTAGGGATTCCCATTCACACTAACCTGCCGGTCTTGATCATCATGGAAGAAGTACGGCGCAATGAGGCCCCCGGCTCATAAACCACAGCAAACTATAATTAATTCGGGATACAATGGTGACTCATGGAGTACGTGTGGACTGCTGCCTGACCAGTAACGCATATTTTTCTTATTGGCGAATTCATTCAACCAGAAATGAGCCTCACCGCTGATGATGATTTTCGATGAAAGCCCGGATCATTTTCAAGTTGTTGCTCAGCCAATTCATGAACATACGAAGATTCTGGTGGTAAAACGGCTGCAATTCCTGCCTCAATTTGATATTGTAAAGATATAGGTCAATTTGGATTTTCTTAAATTTTTCAATAGCGGCAGCAATATTCTCAACACTGGGCACTTCTTTGTCTCACTGGCTCGGGCACATTTTATACTGTGCCTGTGGATTCAAATTTTTCCAATAGGCGCTCAATTGTTGATCTGAAAATTCGATTAAGGCGACCATAAATTAGACGTAGCGCTCTTAAAGTTGGACCGATGACTCCGAATTTTGATGGTAAATTTTAATAATTTTGACTCGTTGATGGATTGGGTATCATTTTATGATGAAACGGCAAACGTTACTGAGGACAAATTTCAAAAGAGCGGGGAAAAATATGATGTCGTTTGCTGTCCTTATAGGTCTACTTTTGTCGCGTTGTTTCAAAAAAACAAAATCTTTAAAATATTATTACTCTTTCGAGTTCTTAGCAGGGCTTTGACATAGGTGCATGCACTCTCGACCCACGGTACGTTCAAATGAGTTTAGTCAGTGTAATGTCTCGAATTTTTAATTTAACAATATTTCTCAAGCTGGACCCTCTGCTTGAGATATATAATTAATTAATAATTTAATAATTTTTTGTTGACATATCAACTGCCTTTCAGTAAAATAATTTAACTTTTTGTTAAGTATTCTTTAAACATTTCAACTTTTGCTAGAATTAAAATATTCGCCACGAAAGAAAGAGAAATAAATTATACAATTATGTAATTTTTATTTATTTCAGTTCAGCATTCTTTTCGTTTGTGCGCTGGTTAATGCAGCACCCGATAACTTAGCCGTGCTACCGGCAGTTCCACTGGCAGCCGCGCTGCCGCTCTACAAGTCCGCGCTTATTGCTGAGCCCACGCATGTTGAAGTGCACGAACCCGCCTTGGCGAAAGTGGGCGAATTGGTCGAGAGTGTACCTACTGCTGTATCCCATCAGAGCTCAACCGTTGTGCATAGCAAAGCCCAACGCATCACACCGTTAGTGACACCCGCCGTCCGCTCTTTTGCCACACCCGCTTTTCGTACTTTTGCTGCTGCCGCACCGCTTTTGCAACACACACCGCTACTGCGCACAATACCATTTGGCTTAGGTCCAGCTGCCGCTTTTGTTCACGCCAACGCTCCGGTACAAGTGCGCTCGTTCGCTGCGGCTGCTCCATTCCCGGCACCAGTCTATCGCTCCTATGGATTCTCCGCTTTTGGCCAGCCGCTGGTGTATACCACTGCTGAATTTAAGAAATAAATTGGCAACAACTCTGACGTGCGGCTTATTTGAGGAATATTTTTAGTTAATTTCTCCACTTTATTCTCTCTTTCGACCCACAAATGTACGTTTGGTAAAAACAATAAATCCGGAATTCTGTAAATAAAATGCATACAAATGTTTTGTAAATTATCTATGTACGTGGTTCCTTCTCATTATGCATTCAGCTTCGCTCACCTTGTCTGCTATTTTGGTCCTGCGGCATAATTAAGCTCTCGTAATCGCATAAACTTTCGCACAAATTATGTCAAGTGCGGATGATGGCTTTTATGGAGTTTAGGCCATTCTTGTCGGATTCTTCTAAATATAGAAATCAGTCGACTCAGTTCTGTTCACTAACGGCATATTGTGGCCACGAAACTTAATTAAATACTAATCTATACATATTTACCGTGCGTTCGAAAAGTAAGGTTTTCGTTTTCCAAAGTGTTGGCGGCGTTTATTGGGAAATATGTTGTAATTAGAGAAAATTGTTTCGTTATAAGTCTCGTTTATGCAATTCTTCCCAGGTATGTTGGAGTAGCCGTTCAGTTTGATGACAGTATTGCTCCGTTACAGCTGCTTGATTTTCTTCGCTGCGTGCTGGACATACTACTGTGTCTAAAAAAACGTGTCCAAAAAACGTGTCGAAGACGAAGAGCGTCCAGGGCGACCATCAACCTCAACCGACGAAGCTCACGTTCAACAAATCAAAGATTTGGTGTTGAAAAACCGTCGATTAACAATTAGAGACCTTGCTGATGAAATTGGCATATCGAAAGGCTCAGCCAATAACATTTTGAAGGATGTTTTGGGCCTCAAGCGCATCAAATCTCGACTAGTACCGAAAACATTGAATTTTTAGGAAAAAGGCGTCGCGTTGAAGTGTGTGAAACGATGCTTTCCGACTACCAGGGTGTCATGAAACGCATTATAACTGGCGATGAGACTTGGATCTATGCTTACGACCCCGAAACAACCGATCAATCGAGCGAATATCGTGCCAAAAGAGAGCCGAGACCAAAAAAATCGCGCCAAAGTCGCTCAAACATCAAGGTCATGTTGACTGTTTTCATCGATTATCGTGGTGTTGTGCATTATGAATTCCTTCCAACCGGCCAAACAGTCAACAAGGCATATTATTTGAACGTTATGCGTCGTTTGCGTAACGCTATCCGCTTAAAAAGGCCGGAATTGTGGAAACACAATTCTTGGATTTTACACCACGATAATGCACCATTCCATACTGCCCTCGTAATTCATGATCATTTCGCCAAAAACTCAACCCATATCGTTTACCAACCATCGTATTCACGTAATCTGGCGCCGTGCGACTTCTGGCTGTTCACCAAGCTCAAAAGACCGCTCCGGGCGCACCGTTTTTATACGATAGAGGGGTTCAAGCCGCAGCGAAGACGGAACTGAAGACCATCCCGGAAAGTAAATACAACCAGTGTTTCGAAGATTGGAAAATCCGTTGGCATAAGTGCATTGCATCGGGAGGGGATTACTTTGAAGGGAATGAAATTGAAATTTGGAAGAATAAATAAAAATTTTTAAAATAAATACAATGTCACCTTATTTCTTGGGCACAATAGTATATTCGGTGGAATATATCCATTAATTAATGTTGGTTGTCAAGATGGGTGATGGTATTGCGAATAGTACGCTCGGTAGGTCGATTATGAGCGAAGCGCGCGAAACACATTGTTTATAAAATTTTCGTACAAAAGTTAAACGATTTGTAAACGTTTTTCAGGCGTAAGACTTTCCATGATAAAATGTCAAACAATACTGAACAAAAATAACATGACAGCTTGACACGACTCACGCGCGATCTGCCAAAAAGAGGCTATTGAAAAAAGTACCTCTACTTAGTTCACCCGTTACGTCCCGTATTTAAATACTTAGCAGTTTTTTTTAATAGTTTTAGTTCTATTTTCGACCTTTTTGATGTTTCGTTAGCAAGTCTACTTCAATACTTTTTTTATACTGAAAAAAAGGTTATTTTTTTGAACGCACTGTATATTGATTGCGTTTATGTAAACGCAATATTTCTTATATTCTTTTACGTCATCGTTGCGTGGCTGGTATGCCCATTGAAATTGAGAGAATTGTGGCTATGCAATTGATTTTATAAATGTTCCAGCTTGTGCTGCTTGCGTGCAATTAAGAAGACTTCCTTATAAATCACATTGTTTAAATTTAGTGGACCCAAATGCCACGAATTTATGAAACAGCTGGATCTCAGCGGTATTGCAAGTTTGGTGGGTGGTTTAAATTAAAACTCATCTACATATATACGTATGTACTCGTACTGAAAATAGTCATTTATGGTTATTCTGTAATAGTCTAATAAAATTTTCAATATGCAGCTCTCAAATTAAAATCAATTGAGACATTTTAGAATGAGAATAAAACGTTTAAGGAAATTTCTAATTAAAGAAGGACACAAATATATAAACTATAGAGTGTATGAGTAGGTTTGAGAAACATACTATAATCATCCAGCAGAGTCGACAGGGAATGTTAATTAACAAAGTAGATTTAGATTGATGGTAATACACAAACCATAGTCGTGAAGGCAACGGGGAACGCTATACAAGTAGTGCCACGATTCGCGCCTGGATTAGAAGATGCTGATGTGGGTGACCTTTCGATACAAGACGACGCTACTTGCCATATAGTCTTTGACCGGATAAAAATCCGGGTCCGTTTCGGTTACGTAGACCCGACTATCGTGGGAATGGTTTCATAGTTACGTTCCAAGTATTTGATACTCTCGATGAAACTACTAATGTCGGTTATGCTTTTTGTGGACAACCATTCAAGGTGTGGTGCTTGATGGGTTCCTAGTATTTCGTATCTAATTCGTAATAGGGCTAGGTATTCTAAGAGGAAGTCGAAAACCGTTTCCTTATACCCTTCTAGCTTGCAGCTGCTGCAAACATGGTTATGAGGCAGGCCCATTTTTAGCGCATCCTCTCCAAAAGGCCAGTGTTCCGTTATAGTGGCTGTAAGTCTGTGTATACTATCTCTGAAACTTTTTAATAATTTCTTGGGTTTATTTTTGTCAACCATGGGCAATATCTATTATATTATCTTGAATATAAAGTTCTCTTTTGATCGTTCCCAGTGGGCGTGATACTCACTCCGCCTCAGATTCGTGTAAAGAGGCGCCTAGCTTTGTCATTTCGTTTGCCTTTTTGTTGCCGGTAATGCACCTATTACCTATGAAAATATAAGAATACAAACTGATTTTTCAAATACTGAATAGTTTTTGAAAATATTATGGCAACGAAGTAGTAAAGTACAATTTCCATTCCGTCGGCAAAGTGTCCCTTCGGTTGTTCATTACACATTAGATGAAATCAGAATTGAATATTTACCCTTTAACATGAGTATTTCCGAAGGGTTACGCACATATCTGTCATGATATGATAGTGTGAGCGCGTAACATTTGTGATGCGATACCGTTTAACACCGATACCTTGGCATACCTCTGACACATTTTTGGATATACATACATAGATAAAACGTAATAAGCAGATATGCGCTTGACAAAATTTAAGCCTTGAAGTGGGAGTGTAGACATATTTACATGAACATATTTTCAGCTTCATTTTGCCTTTAGCTTTACCATGTGCCATAACAAATGTTTCGTAATATTTTTGCGCATCACAAGGCAATAAAGAATTTTAGTGTGTGTGCGTATGTCTGTATGAGGATGTCTGATATTTTTGTGGCTTCTGTGAACATCCTAAATTATGTCTAAAAGTATATAGCTTATGAGCCTGAGTCGTCCAATCATACATCCATACATATTTCTAGAAGAGGCAATGTGTTGTCTGTTGCTGTGGGGGCGACAAAAAACAAAGGTGCAGACGAATGTGGCTATGGCTTTGAACATGACGACAGTCACAACAATGTGGACGTCGCGACATCAATAACAAATGCAATAAAAGAGGTATTAAATATACTTCATCAATTAAGTAAAAGTAAATTAAAGTAAATATGCTTGCCTTAAGTTTTTGGTTCGTAATCAGTTAAGTATTTATGTTTCATATTTTTGGAAAAGGTGAGTGTAAGAAGTAAAAATTGAAGGTATAAAATACAGTTTGTGCAAGAGCTCGGCCCTCCCAAGCGACAAAAATTTACTCTATAGTCTAGATCCAAGAAGATCTCACTTTTCGAGCCAAATTTTGATCAGCGATGAGGTCCATTTCTGGCTCAATGGGTATGTAAACAAATAAAATTGTCGCATTTGGGACGAAGAGCAATCGGAACAGGTTCAATAGCTACCATTCCATTCAGAAAAAAACAACGGTTTGGTGTGGTTTGCGGGCATCGGTCCATATTTATATCCCTTTAATACAGGGATAAATAAAGTCTAAAGCATATGGGAACAATCCCGCTTCGATCTCCCTTCCTCTTTTTCGCTCTTTATTCAATACTTTATAAAAAGTGTTACAGTGATCGGATTTAGTTCAAATATGCGTCGTTTTGTTCAAAAATCTGTTTAGTCGGTTCATAATACCCCCCTCGTAGAAGCCGCCCTCCTTATTTGCAAAAAACTCCGACAGCCACTTTTCAAAAGCCTTTTTTGAGTCCAACTATACACCAACAAGGGCGTTCGCCATGGACAGGAACAGGTGGTAATCACTTGGCGCTATGTCCGGGCTATAGGTGGATACGATGAAACCTCCCATCCAAGCTTCCGTAACTTCTGACGAGCCATCAACGAAGTGTGAGGTCTGACGATGTCCTGGTGGAACACTACACCCTTACTGTTGGCCAATTCTGGACGCTTCTGGTCGATCGCCTGCTTTCATTGTTTGCAGTATATGGTAGAATTAAGCGTTTGGCCATATGGGAGTAGCTTATAGTGGATGATTCCCTTTCAAACGCACCAAACACACGACAAAACTTTCCTGGCCGTCAATCCCGGCTTGACCACTGTTTGGGACGATTCCCCGGTCTTCGACCACGACCGTTTTCGCTTGATATTGTCGTATGTGATAAATTTTTTGTCTGTAGTCACCATCCGCTTTAAAAATGGATCGAGTTCATTCCGTTTCAGCAGCATATCGCAGGCGTTGATTCCGTCCAGAAGGTTTTTTGGGTCAAATCATGCGTCACCCAAATATCAAGCTTTTTTGTGTATCCAGCCTTCTGCAGATAGTTTAAAATCCTTTGGTGACTAACTCACATTTTCTGGGCGATGTCAGGAGATGTCACTGGATGCCACATGCCGGTATAACTCGATGTTTTCCATGATTTAATCGGTATTCGTCGTCACAGGTCTTCCGCCGTCTGTCTTATCCATGGTGTCGTTTTCACCCGCTCTGAATGATCGAAACCATTCCTCCGCAGTTTGAAGTAATAGAGTACCATCCCCCAAAACCAAGACCTTTCAAAGACATATAGTATTGCCAGATACGAGCTCTGTAGCGCTTTATACTTGTACATAACCGCGAAACTCAAAAGGCAAAAAATCGGGAGGGAGATATTTGACAACCTAATAATTACCAAGCCCACAATTTGTCGACTTGAAAGCTACTTTCGAAAGTATACGAGTATGCCTCGAGTAAAACTACTTTAGACCGAATGGGAAAACCTTGCCTGCGTCCTCGTTGGTTAATGTTTTAAACGAGGTTTTAGACGAAGTTCAACTATAGCAGTGAAATTTCAAACTAAAAAAATGAAGGACAATTGCAAGGAGTTGAAGTTGAGTACATTAGCGATCCGATATCGGCGGTTCCGATACAGATATGAGAGTTGGAATGATGGACACACAGATAATCAAAACAAAATGGATTTAGAAGTAAAAAAGGACTTAGTTTCGTGATCAAAAGTAAATAAAAACTGTACCGGAATGACAAAATTTGCGAAAGCAACCACGTCTGCATTACTGTGGAGTTATGTTGTTGTAAAAATTATATCACACTTATTGTGTCGGTGGCGTAATACAAAAACAGGTTGTAGATACGTAATTTCACCCACCATTGAAAGCTTCAATCAACTGCCCACTGAGGCGATGAAAATGTAGCATTATTCTATTTCACTTCCAGCGCATATATAAATTTATATGAAACCCAAGACGTTCTATGCGCACGATTGACGTGGAATCATTCAGCTGCAACGGCATTTAATGAGTATAAAAGCTTCCTGAAAACAATGATGGAGCATCAGTAAGACACTGGTATTTTCTAAAGCAAACATTTTGAAAGATTGTGCGACATAACAATGTTCAAATTGGTGAGCCTTAATTAAATAACTTAAGAGCTCTTGCTTATACACATATTCCAACTCATAAATCTCCATCCGCAGTTGCCACTACTACTAAGCACTTGCATTGTGTGCAGTGTTGCCTCACCAGAGCCGGACGGTCTGTACAACATCATCAACAGCGGCATCGGCATCGGCAGCGGCGCAGCCATTAAGCCGTCCCAGACAATATCCTTGACAGCCAAAAGCCAATATCCACAACAGGCGCAGCAACAACAGTTACAATCGAACGCCGTCACATCGGGTGAAGACGAGGAGACAAACGACGTGGCGGGCCCCTCCACAGGAGAGCAACAGGAACCACTTGCGCCCGCATCAGTCAAAGCAATAACGAACTCTGCACCATCATCAGGTACTATAGCACCGTCTCCATCCTCTCTAGCACGCCTAAAAGCTGTCGCTTCTGCTGGTTCGGCTTCGGCATCGGCATCAGCATCGCGTTCCTCCTTACGTGTATCGTCTTCAGTGAAATTACCGTCGGGCAGCAGCTCCACAGCATCCATTCAACATCAAATCTTGCCCGCGGAGACCCTCTCGCTGCCTATTACCATCTCGACACGGCCAGGCTTACGTACCGTTATCGCACCGGAAACAATAACCATTCACGAGCCGACTCTTGCCAAGGTGGGTGAAGTGGTGCAGAAAATACCAACCGCCGTGTCGCATCAGAGTCAGACGGTGGTGCACAAGCATGCGCGTGTGGTCACACCCATTGTGGCACCCGCAGTGCGTACAATCACGTCACAAGTGTTGCGCGCCTATCACACCCCGCTCATCTTCGCACCTGAAACCACTGTCATCCGCGCGGGTAATGCAAAGACGAGTGCAAGCGCCAGCGCTAGCGTCACCTCGAATGCAAACACCGCCAACAGCAGTGCCAACTACAAATACAAACAATGAGCCAATGGATGCTCTCATCGCTGATCTAGCTATTATTTACTTTAAAATCTTTTGAAACTGCTTACTGTGTTCCAGGCTGATAATATTGTAAGAAATTTATTTAAAAATTGAAAATTCAAAATTATAGTTCGCACATGCTTTTCGGCTTCAACATTTTCGTTAAGTTCATATTTTTTGGAATAACAAAATTAAACTCTATTCAAATCGTTTTATTAATAACCCCTTTTCTCATGACAGTCTACGTTACCGGAATGGATTCGGATTTATCTTCGGGCACAAATGTTTTCGAAAAATTATTATGTCGCTACAACAACAATAGGAACTGATAGCTGTCAACAATTGATGTCGATAGTTCTAACTTATCCTAAAGTTGAAAAAGAAGAGTAAGCTTGTACGATTGATTGGAGATTGACGAAATATTTTCTCTTCTATCATAAATATTAATAAGCTCTATCTTTTCAAGCTGGTTTAGATCACCAATATCACTAATCTTAGATGAACGCAATTTTTTTTCCTATAGTCTGAAGAGTCAAACCTGGCCGTTTTCTGGTTTCTCATTTGTTCGATCAAATATTTATTAAAATGCATCTATGACTACGAAGGTTAGGTTAAATAAATTGACTGATCTCGTGAGGTCACGAAAAGTCTCACTTGGACAGCTAAAGACTCTTGTCTGTTGTGATGTCTAGAACTCCTAGGTATGGATGAATAAGACCGTCGCATATCGACAAAATACCTAGAGCCTGCCACAAATTTATTGGGGTTCCTAATATCAATTCGAGTTCCTTAAAAGTATGATAACTGAAATGTTTTAACCTTAGCCTGGCGAAAGCTGGACGGTCTTCATTGCAACATTGACAAAAAGAGTTCTCCAAAATCAGTGTCCAGTTAGGACGTCTATCATTGCGGCGACGTGAGCCTTGCTAAGAGCTAGCAGTTCCATTTTCGGCCATAAGGCTTTAGCAACCCCACAAGTGATGGGTGTTGATCAATCGCCTGAAAGCACGAAGACAGGAGAACCTCTGTTTGTTTCCGTGCTGATGGAATTTGTGTATGAGTGATTTTTTTTTTGTAAGTTCATCGGCTTTACAATTTACAATGATTGCAGTAGCCACGAACCCGGACGAGCTTAATACGGAATTAGCTGCATCCTTCTGTTAGTTAGGTCATGTAATCTTGACTAGCTTTGAGCTCATACTCAGCGAACTCAAGGTCAGTAGAGCAGCTCTGCTATCGGAGTGAATGTATACCTCTCTAAAATCACTCCGGAGAATTATATCTATTTCGGTGGCTGCCAATTCCGCTTGATGGACACTACAGTATTTCGGCAGTCTGAAACAAGAGTTGATTGAGAGCTTCCGATAGAAGTCCTCCCTCCAACCTTCCTCTTGAGCTTTGATTCAACCGTGAAAAAGCTCACCGCGCATCTTCTCCAGCGACTCCGTCCCACCCACATACCTCTAGGATGTTTGCGTGCATAGATAATACTGCTGGAGTAGGTTCCGCGGCGTATTGGCTTAGTTACGGTTTTGGAAAGCCAAAGCACAACTTTTGGTGAGAGACCTCACCGCTTTCCAATATCTACTTTACAACAATATATGTAAACCAATCTATGCCTTTCTCACCTAACCTAATCTAATCTATGGTTACGAAAATACTCCTTTCAGTAGATCACATAATTCTGCTTTCAGTTGAAACTATGCGTAGAGTGTATGCGCTGCTCTAAATTCTTTCCAAACTATAATAATTTATTATAAAGTTCTCCACCTTATTTGTATACGAATTCTATTTTATTTATAGCATTATTTTATTTCAGTTCTCAATACTACTGGGTACCGTAGTACTGCTTATTCCTTGGACTAGGCACTGATTCCTCAAAACTAATTTTTCGCACCGGCTTTATTTCCGGAAGCGTCTGATACACCACGGGCCGTGCAGAGTAGGCCAAATGTGCCGGCGTATGTGTCAATGAGTTGACGATTGGCGTTCCACCGTCACCCGTAGCGGCTGTAGCCGCAGCACTGTCTAGCAACGGAGCTTTTGGCAATTCATGCTTTATAATTGTCGTTGGGAAGACACTCAACTGTTGCGGCGTGTAGACGGGTTGGCTGGCAACGGACGGCTTCGGCTGATGCACCTGCGTTGTGTGTGTGGCTGCTGTGCTGGCGAGTTGTGGCTGTGTGGTCTGGCCGCTGTCACGATGGTTATGTACACGTGTGAATGTGGTGTGCGAGACGGCCGAGGGTGCGTTATGCACGATGGTGGCGATTTTAATGTCACCAGCTTGCTGGAAATCTTCCGGTGACAAGGCCAATAGGCCAGCCCGACATGTCGCAAAGCTGGCGATGAGAACAAGTAAAAGTTGCTGTTGCTGCATAGTAAGCAGATATACATAAATACAATATTTAGAGTTTTTGGTTGTAGCTTTAGACATTACCATATTGATGTGGGTTTTTTCTTCAGTGTACCTTCTTATTGTCTGAAGACAATGCGTTTGACGCGCTACGCAAAATGAGATTACCAGCTTTGTTGAGCGTGAATTGAATTTATACGTTGCAGTCGCAATGACAAGCGCATTTGTAGGGACTGTCTGCGTTGCCTGGCGCCTTGAACTGGAGTCCCGCGTGTGCAACAGCCGCAAATGTTTATGCGGTTTAGCGTTTCGAAAATGTTGAGTCACATTTTCAACGGCTTGTGCATATGCTTATTCAAGCACTAACGGTATCTGTCTTCACTGTTAGCGGGAAAACACATTTCTGCACTATGTTTTTGTCAACGGTTAAGGTCAGTTGCTGTGAGTGCATCTCACCGAAACAAATGGAATATTGGTAAATAAAGTTTTTGGTGATTAATTAGTGGCGTAGAAGTGGCCTACAATAATTTGGTTGAAAATACTAATGTGTTTCTTCGGACGTGCGTATTTAATGCATAGAGAACGCCTTGTAGGAAACTTGAAAGATTTTTTCTTTAGAAAGCTTCTTTTATGTTTAAAGTCAAAGAGAGCCACAGTAGGATCGGCAAGGACCTCTCCAAGCCGTTCGATACTAAACTAGGTTTCAGACAAGGCAACTCCCTATCGTTCGACTTCTTCAATCTACTGCTGGAGAAAATATTTGGAGCTGTAGAGTACATCGCTGTTGACAGACATAACTTCGAAGTCGTAGAAAACTTCGTCTATTTTGGAACCATTAATAACACAAACAACAATGTCAGAATGTCAACGTCGAAATTCAAAGCAGAATAACTCTTGCCAACAGAGGCTACTTCGGACTGAGTAGGCAATTGAGAAGTGAAGCCCTCTCTCGGCGAACAAAAACCAAACTCTATAGGTCACTCATAGTTCCCGTCCTGTTATATGGAGCAGAGGCTTGGCCGATGACAATAACTGATGAGTCGACGTTGCGAGTTTTTGAGAGAAAGGTTCTGCGGAAGATTTATGGTTTTTTGTTCATAGGCCACGGCGAATATCGCATTCGATGGAACGATGAGCTGTACAAGTTATACAACGACATTGAGATAGTTCAGCGAATTAAGAGACAGCGGCTGCGCTGGCTAAGACAGTTGTCCGAATGGACGAAAACACTCCAGCTCTGAAAGTATATGACGCAGTCCCCGTCGGAGGAAGCAGAGGAAGACGAAGACCTCCACTCCGTTGGAAAGATCAGGTGGGGAAAGATCTGGCTACACTTGGAGTCTCCAATTGGCACCAACCTGCCACAAGAAAGAACGACCGGCGCGCTGTTGTAAACTCGGTTATTACCGCGTAAGCGGTGTCTACGCTAATAAAGAAGAAGCTTGCCTTTATACTAAATCTGCTCAAAGGCCTTTGGCTTAACAATGAAATAACGTTTTTTTAATGTAAAGATGGCTACATTTTTAAATATGATCTTCATTTAGAACAATGTATTTGTTGTAAAGGCCCACTTGAGTGAAACTCTTTCCACCGAGCCACTGGAAGCCTGGAAATGTAACGAATACGGTACGGTACGGAACTAGTTTCCTAATTTTATTGATCACAAGTTGCTTGAACCGAAGTGTTATCTTGAAGAAAGAGTTCGGTGGCGCCGTGAGTTCGTGAATGATTTAATCTAGTGGTTTCTTTTCAGTCCGTGTGATGCCTCGGGCACTGCTTTCAATATTCGGTTGACATAATCACCCGGCAGAGTTTCGAGCAACAATGGATCGGTTTCGCATCACGTTTATTTTAGTCGATAATGCTCATTAGAGTAGTTCGTCCTTTTTCCATAAAATAGCGTATACCGGAAATGTTCTACGAAACTTTTTGAACCACTTTTCTAGGAGAATACACCCGGTTTCGAGCCGGTGATGTTTTAGGTGAAAATAAAATAATTGCATAATCGGCTTAATAGGAGGCTGGCCGATCTCGCCGATTTCGACAAATGATGAATAGAATTTCAAAACGCTTCCATGTTTTAAATTTCATTGGATATCTCAAAAATTATCTAAGAAGTTTTTATAATCCCCAAAAATTAAACTTCACCTAAAAATCGTCAGCTCGAAACTAGTTTTAGAGCCACATTCTCTCAGGAAAAGTTTTTCAGAATGATCCTTAGAACATGTCCTGCATACGCGACTTTAACCTTGTTTTGCCTCTCTGTAAATCAACCCGCTCATTTTCACAAACGATGGGGAACGCTATAGAGCCATGACTAATAATTCTTATTCGGACCTGAATTGAAGAATGTTGTTGTGGACGACTTTTGTTTCCACAAGACGATGCTACTTATATGCCAAATAACCAAAGAAACAATCAATTTATTGACGGTAACTATTTGGTGAGGGCTGATCGTGGTGGGACTGCGGTGCAACCTTCAAGCAGGGCTATTTTTTGTAGGGTTTTGTATAGTCATATGTCTACGCAGATAAGCCCTAGATGATTGGAAAGAGAGTATTCGGCACGTTTTTGCTGACGTACGATCCAATTGTTGCCAAATATCGTCGAAACTTGAAACACACAGCTGGAATTTACATGAGTCAGACGGTCAATTCACCGAAATTGTTATACACTGAAGAGGGTATATTAAGTTTGCTACGAAGTTTATAACATCCAGAAGGATTTGTCGGATACTCCGTAAAATATATATGTTTTCACGAAATTTGGAATGGATTATTATCTAAGGCAATAATGCAATTCCCGCGGAAATTGTTCAGATGGAATCACTATAGCATATAGCTGCCACACAAACTGAACTATCGGAGTAAAGTTCTTCTAATATATAATACTTCATTTTTTTCTATGTGCTTCACTATCCTGTGTCGTCAGCTTTTCCTGCAGGGCATATTAAGGAGTGTGTCTCTTGCATTGCTCTGCGGTTACAATTGCCAACACTTTAACTGAGCTAATTTGAACGCAATTGCTTTTTGGCGGTTTTGAATGCTTTTACATATATATATGTCCATATACACATATATATATATTTATTGTATACATAACACATTAATATATAATATGTATTGTAGGTATGTAGATCTATGCTTGCTTATGTTATATCTTAACAAGATGCTTTGCTCTTTTGCTGCAGGCCATTTAAGCATTTAATGTAGTTACTTAATATTTTTCGAACTCAATACTTTCGTATGTATGTATTAGGGCGCTGCTGCTCATACGCACAACAAATAGCGTGTTCAATCAACCTTCAATAGCTTATTGGTTGCTGTTTCTATTTTTTTCTATTTTTATTTTTTATTATCAAATTGTACAGTTTATTTTATTCCGTTTACTTCTTTTACGAAAGCCTCTTACGCAACCTAAGAGCCTGAGCTAGAGAAAAAGTCAACACTACAAGCGCTTTGCTGACACCTACAACGCCAACAATTTGAATAACTTTGCTTGTTAACTTTTTTTATTTATTGCCTTTTGATCGCTATTTTGTAGTTTACACTTGCAATTGGTATTTGTCGGGGTTCTCCTACAATTTTTCTATACCCTATAATCATAATTTGAAATGGAAATAAAGTCGGCTTGAAAACAGTGTGTGGTCAAAGTATGCATACTCAAAGAAGTATGAAGAAGAAGAAAATTACTTTTGTTGAGATTTGACCCAAGATCAGCTAGGTGTCAATAGATTTTGAAACTATTCAAATAGAAAACTACTGGAATTCTACTTTTGAATTAAATATATAAATAATAGGAAATAATATATAGGAAATCGAAATCAGAAGATAAAATTTTTGAGATAAGAGACTATTCAATATCTCCTTAAAATAAAAAAAGTTACTTTTTTAGTCATTTCAAAGAGGAGGTCTGACCTCAATCGGCCACATTTATGGCCCACATTTGTAAAAACTCTGAAACTTTTCCGTCCTTGCTGTTCAATTGCTTTTAGATTGAATCAGTCTTAATTGGCTGATAGCTAGCCATTTGCCGAGGTAGGTAGGGATGGTGCTACTTCAGGTTCAATTAGCGCTGAAAGCGCCATTTTTGATGCACTACCGTAAGACCTCTAAAATTATGCTTTTTTGTTTTCTCGTTCAAACCTTTTGACGTTCCCAATGAAAGTATTTACTTATGCTCCATGTGCTTTCTGTAGACAGCCATTCAAGTTTTGGTGAATGATGGGTTGCAAGTATACAGTGCCTGGTTTGTATTAGTGCTGAGCATTTGCAGATAAAGTGAAAAAGGGTACCTTTATTCAAATATTGGTATAGGGTTAAACCCACAGGTTCTCCAAAAGGTCAGTGCCCCGTTTTAGTAGCAGCAAATATGTAAATACTATTCCCGGGCTTATGTAATAAATTCTTGGTTTATCATACTAGGGCGATAACTGCTTTATTATCTTGTAGTTGATTACAGATTACCATCTGCACGGAGATATTTGTTCAATGCGATTACAACGCTCCCTTGTTCTTCATTCTCAGTGAGCATGATATTAACCCCGCCTCAGATTCATCTATAGAGGCTCCTAACTGGTCTAACTCGACTTGTTATTCCTTGCCGATTATGTTCCTGTGGTCGCGAGCCCAAAATATAAGAAAGTGGAGTGGATCTGCCAGTGATCGCAAGGGGGTATTCTAGTCTAGAAGCATGAATTTCAGGTAATTATTAAAGTGTCGTAAAAAAGGCAATTAATATTTTTACTATCTATTTTTTTATTAATTATTTATTAATTTTTGAAGAGTACAGAAAAAAATTAAAAACTAAAAAAAGTAAAAAATTTCAAAAATTATGAGCTGACGAAGTGGGGGGTCTCTAAAAATTTCCACGTGACCATGCCCATGATTTCAACCCTCCTTGTTATCTGAAACCAAAAAAAAAAAAGATTATTAATCTGGAATAATGTCGCAATGGTCGGAACTACGGAAAAGTGGGAAACATTTTTTTCACAAAATGGCGACTGCCTGAAAAAAAATTTTTGTTTTGATCACTTTTTCTGACTATTTCGAATTTTTTAAAAATAATAAAAATAAAAATTTGGAGATGGGGCTAGTTCCTACCATAGACAAGTCTATAAAGAAGACTCTATAAAAATTTCAAGTAAATCGGTCCAGTAGAACCTAAGAAATCGTGGGCATCGTTCCGAAAAAGTCAGTTTTGAGAAAAACGCGTTTAAAGTTTCCCTAATGTCTTTTGTTCGATTAGTACCGGCCGAACCAGTTTGGATGTCGGGTCAGAGAAATGCCTATATCTCCGAAAATAATTTGAATTTTGAAAAATCCTCTTGTACACATATTCTGGAATAGTTATACTTTGAAAAAAAAAAAATCGAGTTTTTTTAATTTTTAGACTAGAATACCCCCTTAAAACCTTCCTGCGATTATTGACTGCGTGGGAATTAATTATCGAGAAGGTCAGTTAGGTTGTTCAATAGAACAGCAGATACATTCTCTACATCTAGAACTACCGTTAGGAAGATTCTGACTTTGGTAGTCGAATAGAGCGAGAGGGATTTCGAGATTTCGATATCGAGAGGTTTTGGATCCGTCGGTATTGATAGAAGTAGCTATTTAAATCTAACCTTCGGAAGAAATAGCTTGATTTACTTAAGTCGCACAGGCCACTCACTGTATTCCATCTAGTAATGCTGTAATGTTTCATCATTATCAACTCATGTTCTCTAAAGTGGGAATACCAATTAACGAAGGTTAAAGGGTTAACTCCGACCATATTACGAAATTTTCTTTTTGCTAAAAATATAATTATTTTTGTCTGTTCACTAGCACACTACCCTAAAAGAGTCTTATGGTACATCCTGTTTTGAATGTATTCTAAGATCGGAGGGGTTCTTCTAACATCTACCACTACTAGCACCCTATGTGTGATCTGAATGGTCTTAAGTGGCATTTGAGCAGCCTACGTTTTCGGTCGCACAAGAGCCATCACGTCTGATTATATCCTTTGTGACTCGGTGAGAAAATGTTTTTCCCATTTTCAAACTCAATGGTGATCTAGTCATTTGATTGCCAGCTGTCACCAAAAAAAGGTAAGCTTCTGCAGCGTTGCTAACGTGACAGACCTAAACTGCTTATGCAAAATGTTTACCGCAACATGCACTGTGTACTGAAAGAGTGGGTGAAGGGTATGACAATTGTCTGCCACTCCTCTAATGGCGCGAAAATTACGCATAGTGTGCGCGCCATTGACGTTTCTTATTTCTTGCCTCATTTTACACGCTTCCATTGCATTGTTAATGCTATTTTTTGTACTTTTGTTATTGACTATTCCAATAAAAGGCAAAGGTAAACACAAATACCCTAGAGCACTACTTATCTAGTCATATACATACATCCATATACTATTTACTATGTTATTTTTGTATTCAATAATGTACGTATGTTTGTGGGCATATGAAATCAAGTTTTTACCGCAACCGCAGCGATACTTTGCTCAGCGCATTCACTCGAGTACTGGAGCGTACCAATGCTTTATGGCAGCGTCGCCCGGCTCGCTAAGTACCCACTCACCGCGCTCATGCGCTCAGCCAAGTTAGTCAGTCTGTGAGCCAAGCGGCTGGCGAACCAGCAAGCCAGCGATCAGTCAGCCAGTCAGTCTGTCCGCGGCATTGCGCTTTCCTAGTCAACCGTCATTTCAGCAGCGCGCTAAGCATTGAGCGTTTTGAAGAATTGGATTTGTTCGAGCGCGTAAACATGAAGCACGTAAGTATAACTGTAAACGGGGTTTAGCCAATCTATTTTGCTGTTGCAATTGCCATTCACATTTTCACACACACGCACACGAACGATTTTTCTTGCAGTTTTCCACATTTGTCGCGCTTTTCCTCAGCTGCGTGGTTTTCCATTACCATTGCCTGGCTCAGCCGGTGGAGCGTGTTACGGCGGCGGGTATTGTGATCGACGCGGCGCCTTCGGTGGTCTCCTATCAGGGCTCATCGCAAACGCATGCGCATCTCGTATTGGCGCCCATGGGCCGTTCGTTGGGCTATGTGGAACCGTTGGATGTGAATCGCACGTTGGCGCGCAACGAACGTTTGGACGAGCGGCACGAGGTGCTGGATATTAGTCCCGTCTATGTGCCTGAGTGAAGGGCGCATGCGCTCTATGTGGGTTGGAACATATGACTAATGCGAACTGGTGTATATAAACTATCTATATCTAAACGTATTCAACTGTGCGCTTGTGCAATATGCATGAGCTGAGTTGTTCGCGAGAATTCGGCGTTTAACTATAGCTTGTTGTATTTCCTATTCTTGGTAGTTAGTTGTAAATATATATATATATATGAATTGTATTATTGATATTATGAACTAAGTGTACTGAGTATTAGTGAATGTGGATTGCTTTATTAGTTTACGAAACGATTATTATTGAATTATTTAAGCGGTAAAAATGTGTGAATACCTGGAATAAAGATTATTTATGTCTAAACAAGTTTTCTCGAGAAACGAAAAAAGTAAAAATAGTAGGCAATCAAAGTGCTCACGGAACTATCAATTTCATTTACTTTTATTATACGCGTTGTAGATAAAAGTTAGAACCTTGAACATGTAGCAGCCTTGTTTTACTTGGCTAGTAGTAGAAGTGAGCTGTAGGAACTCTGCAGGAACTAATGAGTATGACAAAAGTTGATTTAAGTCCAGCCAATTTGATAGCAGTCCCCATTTAACAATAATTTTAAAGAAGCATTGTAGGCTTAAGCTGCTGGGGCTGATGTTATGGGTCTAACCAGCGGCGCCTGCGCTTATGAGATTTCGGTGAAAAGGTTTTCGATGCAAGTACCGATGGTAAAAGACGTAGAGCTAGACCGTGTCTCTGGTGGAGTCACCAAGTAAAAGAAGCAGTGACAAAACTTGGTGTTCATCCCTTTCAGAGGCGCCTGGAGGCCATTATTATGTCAGGACAAGACCTTTAGTATTTGTAAGCCAGAAAAGAAAAATATAAAGCAACAAAATTGTTAAATCCAATTTCATTGGTAGGATAAAGAAGTAAGGCTTTGGCTATGTTGAAACCATCATTGGCATAGTTTTGGACATCGCCATTTTATATTTTCGCATTTTCGGAATATAAGTACATTTTCTGCGGCAAATTACCGCATCTTCTTCATTTGCATTTTACATCTATGCTGGAATCTAGTACTACAGACAACTACTTCCCGGTGAAGTCGATCAGCCACAACAAATTTGGGGATGTTTCCTTGTGGAGACTGAATTTACCGACCGTTGTGCCAAAGATGCCTTCTTTGCCACCCTTTGTGTTAAAGTCGCCAAGCACGAATTTGTTATCGTAGCGGGGGCAGCTCTTCGAGAGCTTCTCATTGAAGACATCTTTAGTCACATCGTTCTTCTCTTCCGTCGGGGCGTGGGTGCAAATCAGCCACATATTCAAGATCTACTCTTTGATGCAGTTAGATGTTTATCCACTAGAGAGAATACCAGTACTCGGCGACGCAGTCTACCTCCCATCACGAATCCCATAACGAATTTACTCTCTTTATATAGCCATTACAATAAATGCCACAAGGCCCTACTCGCCTCAGTCTTTGTCCCGTCCATCGCACTTCTTGGGCGGCGGTGATGTCTGCCTTTACTCTCACGAGGACATTGAATAGCTGGTCAGCGCCACCTTTCCAATTAGGAGACCAAATATTCCAAGTGCATGCCTTTAAATTTGTACGCTTGATGTGATCGTTATCAAAAGGGAAGTTTCTCATCCGAGGCTGTTGTGTTTTTTATTTCGGCTCGCCTTCAAATGGATGGTCTTCGGCTACCCAGAGTATGTTTGGTCAAAGACCGGAAGCCGTGAGCTGCTCGAGCCATATGTAAAATAATCGTTTCTGGCCACTCCCAATTAAATGGCGCTCAGATAACTTTCCTCACTTGCGTGAACTTCTACACATGACTCCATACTCCACTGTCGACCTTTACCTAACTTTCGAATCCGCTCGAATTTATTTTTGTGTATAAAATAAGTAATAATATTTAAAGCTCGTAAAATCTTTGTCATTGCCACATTTTTCCAAAAAGTTTGGCGAGTTATTAAGTTTACAGGGAATTGTAAGGCTATTGACCATGCTCGGACATGAATTTCAGTCTCAATGATGGCGGTATGGGAACGAGGTAGGAGCTCCCTTGCTTCTTGTGGATCACAACTGGATTGTTGGGCTCGACACCAGCTCAGCAAGCGTTGATTAACTACAACCAGGTGTGCAGTTCAAGGTCTTTCTGGACAAGATAAATCATGGGAGGTCTAAAATACTATTCGTCCCCAGCAAGGAACCATTGAAAGATTGTAGGAGTTCTAACTGGACACTGTCCAATCGAAATTCAAGAATCGTCATGCTGAGGGATCAGCCATTTAATCACGTCTATCATGTTTACTTCAATTGGATTTTGTTATGTTTTGTGTCCTCAAATATGGTTTAACAAATTTTTTTTTGGCGTTATGAAACATGGGTTTGCAACAGAGTTAATCTGTGGGGTAATTTTTGTAAGAAAACGAAGGTAAAATGAACTAAAATTCTTTAGCACTAACTTAAAGTTGTAAAACGCTTTATTTAAAAACTCGAAAAACTGAGTAATTTCTGTAAATGATCTAGAGTTTTATAAAAGCTTGACTTTATCCACACCAAAACTAAAACGAATCCAAATTAAGTGAAGAAATATTTCATTTTAGAATTCAATTATGTGGAGAAAACTGTATGGTACACTTGTACGTCTACTTCGACATACCTGTCGGCTTATGTAATATAAATGACCGCATGAGACATGTTCGCATTGAACTTGAATATCAAATGTTGCGTGTTGTTCAGCAACATTGTTGCTTTACTACTTCGGTTGGGCACACAAAAACTGAAATGTATACTGGTTAGCTTCAAGTTTCCCAAATTTAACGAAACACCAAAAAAAACGTAACGAATTTGGCTTGTGAGCGGTTGGCGAATTCAAGTAGTAAATGTACTTAGCTCACTCACATTCATGTACACAAAATATTTCATATCTGAGTACTCAGTTCGGCTTTCTAGTGTTGTGGATCTCGAAAAAGCACAGCTTACTTACAAGTATCTATACTTCGCGGCAAAACTACACATTTTTGTAACTATGTATTCAGTGTGTTCAGTTTGTATGGAAGCTATATGCTATAGTAATCCGATCTGAACAATTTTTTTGGAGATTGTATTATTATCTTAAGCAGTAATCTATGTCAAACTTCGTGAATATACCAATTCCATACAAGAACTTGATTCCGATCACTCAGTTTGTATGACAGCTATATGATATAGTTAACCGATCTGAACAATTTCTTCAGATATGACATTGTTGCCTTAGAAAATAATCTGTGCCAACTTTTGTGAAGATACATTGTCAAATGTGAAAGTTTTCCATAAAAGAACTTGATTCCGATCGTTCAGTTTGTATGACAGCTATATGTTATAGTGGTCCGATATCGACAGTTCCGACAAATGAGCAGCTTTTTGAAGAGAAAATGACGACTGTAAAATTTCAAAACGATATTCTAAAAACTGAGGGACTAGTTCGTATATATATGTACAGACAGGCAGACGGCCGACAGACAGACGAACATGGCTAAATCGACTCAGCTCAACATCCTGATCATTTATAAATGTATATACTTTATAGGGTCTCCGGCGCTTAGTTCTGGGTGTTACAAACTTCGCGGCAAACTTAATATACCTTGTTCAAAGTATAAAAAGAGGGAGCGGAGTAGATTTTCTGACAATATCTTACCGTTCCGATTACCGTTTTGTTCACCTAACGGTTGTTTGGATTTGCGAAAATTATTCGAGATAGATATATTTAATTATGTGCATATGCATATATATGTATATCGTTAATTGAATAAAACTATTATACTCTGTAGCTGCATGTTGCAGGAGTATAATAAATGATGTGTGAGGTAACCCAATCATTCCTACAATGATCTGTGAAAATGAGCGACTTAACTACAACCACCCAACTTCCTATACAACAAACTTTTTAATTCCATGTTATTTTTTCCCTTTACAGTATTCAAATCCAAAACCAATGAAGTTAATTAAAAATGGACCTATATATTTTCAAGGACCCAAATACCAAATGTTTAGATCCAGGGTTGATTTTTTGCCGAATATATCGGTTCATTTGTGAAGTCTGGTATTGAAATTCTGTAATATTTTTGTGGCGACAAATGATATGCTATATGAAATATATGTATGAGTTGCGATTTTTACAATAGATGAAAACATAGAACAAAGAATTTGTCTCAAATTTTGTATTTCTAACCAAATTTCGTGCGAGGAATCGAGGCGAATGTTGGAAAAGGCTTAGGGATATTCAGTTTTATCAAAAACACAAGCCTACGACTGGTGCAAAGTCTTCAAAGGCGGCCGAGAGATCGTTGAATACATTCTAGACGACCTTCAACATCTTCAATTGAGGAAAATTTTATATTAAAAAGTGAAGGATATGGCGCTTGGAAATCGTCAGGCAAGTGTTAGAGAGATGGTAAGAGAGCTCGACTTCTCTCGCGAGTCAAATGATTTTGGTGGATATTTTGGATATGTAACGCGTTCTTGCTCGACTCGCTCGATAAAGCTCATTTTTTTTTTCAAAAATAGTACCGTAAACAAATCGCTTTGGACATGCTTGATCGCGCGAATTCCGATAAGACATGCACGGCAAGCATTATAACTGCAGATGAGATATAGGTTTATGACTTGATCATGCAAACAAGACAACAATCATCGGAATGGAATCTGTTTTCAGTTGATCGAAGAGATAAAACAAAATTTGCTGAAAGAGCTGAAAGCCATCCCAATAAGTGTTTCAAGGATTAAAAAAATTGTTGGCATAAGTGGGGGCATCTGGTGGGGACTACTTTGATGAATAATTAAATATTTTGCGTTTTATTTACAATTTCTGGGTACTTTTTGTCACGATGTAAATATTTTCGAACTTTCAGTTGACTTTATAAGAAATTTTAACGAAATTCAGGGAGAATCGCTTTCTAACTACAGTGTATCATCTTGTGGAAAATGGATGAAGTCACTGCAATGTATCCTCTAATCCATATATACTTAACAAACAGATTTTCAAACGAAAACGTGAGATATCGATTCATCATTAGCCCAGCTGTAAAATTTAGTAATGCAATTAAATTAAGCTTACGACTCTTAATATGCCTTAGTTACTAAAATACAAATTTGATTGTAATCCATACAAAACTTCCTCGAATAATGAATTTAGAACTCTTTCGCAATGGTTTAGGAAATACTTACGGATTTGATTCTTCCAAATTGTGAGAGTATGAAATGTTAAGATTCATTCGACCTTAGCCTTGTTTAGAATTCATTTCATACACAACAGTGGGACTGTAGCGATTAACTAACGCTACACCTTCGTCTTTTGATCACAACCTGAGTGATATTCTAACATTCCCCTCTACAAGTAACCTTTGATGAGGCTGACTGGTCGAAAGAAGCGATGAGTCTAGTCGGTTTACATTGCATTTACGGTTTGTTACTAGAAACCTATACGTCCAAAGACAGATCAATTTAAAATAAATACTATATTCTCCGTTTCAGACTTTTTTATTTGAATTGTCAATAAAATTTTTTAGTGATGAACAATGTGTGCAATTGGAGCAGCTAAAACTGATTTAACAACTGGAACATGGTGTACCAGAGGAGCGGAGTATGTCTTCACAACTGGGACGACTGGAGCCACAGTTTTGACTACTGGAACCACAGGAGCAGCATGAACCACAGGGACGACTGGAGCCACAGTTTTGACTACTGGAACTACAGGAGCAGAGTAGGTCTTCACAACTGGAGCCACAGCCTTCACAACAGATGTAACAATATGTGCATTATTGTGCACTTGGGTGATGCTTTGGTGGGAGGTGGCGGATGGTACGGTGTGTACAACGGCACCCACTTTGGCCACAACAGGCTGAGCGATGAAACCAGGAGCAGCGGTGGCGATGGCGAAGAGGGCGACAAATGTGATCTGGAATAAAATTTGATCAATTATACATTTTATCTTAATTTAAGCAATTAATGGTCTTACGTATTTGAACATGTTGCAAGGTTTGCAGTTCTTTTGATGCTGTGGTGAACTCTTTTAAATTGAAAGTCTGACTGATGCTAATTTAACAGTTTGAGAAAAATTTATAGTTTACTGCACGTCAATTTGCCAGGAGAACATTTGCGAAGTGAAAATAATTATGAGTGTATTTCGACCGCAGAAAAGTGGTATGATCTTCTTATTAGAGGTGTCAACAATAAGAAGTAACGCAAGTATTGTTGTAATTCTTATTGCAAGTACTTGCATGAAATACATAAATAATGTAGGAAACTTGTTTGCTACTAACATACCAACAGCAATATTATGTCCTTGTCAATAAATTCAACTGGAAGTCAAGGAAACTTGCCATGTCATTACCGATGCCGAATTTCAAACCGACTATGCGTACTTAATTAACGGTGTTATTGCATTAAGTAGTAGAGTAGTGCTTGACGTCAGGCTGTTGAATGGACATGTGGTGGCGCTAATTAAATAACCTATTGCCTTTAAGGCAAATAAAAATCATTTATATTCAATTCAAATGCGTACTTATAACTCCTGAAAAGATAATTCAAGCTAAATTTAAATTGACCTTTATATTGACTTCGCTGCTACTGAAAAAATACTGAATTTTTTATTTATGTAATGAAGATTTTCTTTTTATGCTGTTCGGGTCTCTTGTGCAAAATCTAAGTTCAAGTTCAATGCGAATATCTAATTCTATTACTGTGCTCGATCCTAATTGTCTCGTACTATAAATTTCGCACAAATTTATTGGAAACTTATCAGTTAGCTTCCATATTTCAAGCTGTAAGCCACCACAACTACTACCCAAAACAGCAGCATCATGTTCAAATACGTAAGCCCACTAACAGATCCAGTTAAAATAAGTTGAAAAATAATGATACAATTTCATTTCAGATCGCATTCGCCGCCCTCTTCGCCATCGCCACCGCTGCTCCCGGTTTCATCGCTCAACCCGTTGTTGCCAAGGTAGGTGCCGTTGTACACACCGTTCCATCTGCCACCTCACACCAAAGCATCACTCAAGTGCACAATAATGCGCATATTGTTACACCTGTTGTGAAAGCTGTGGCTCCAGTGGTTCATGTTGCTCCAGTTGTGAAGACCTACTCTGCACCTGTAGTTCCAGTAGTCAAAACTGTTGCTCCAGTCGTCCCCGTGGTTCATGCTGCTCCTGTGGTTCCAGTTGTCAAAACTGTGGCACCAGTCGTCCCAGTTGTGAAGACCTACTCCGCTCCGGTGGTTCATCATGTTCCAGTTGTGAAGTCGGTTGTTGCCCCCGTGGTGCCAGTGGTTCATGCTACTCCAATTCTAAAATCAGTTGTCTCAACTCCTGTTGCTCACTTTGTTCATCATTAAATTCATGTTTTGGGTTCATTGATAATTTTTGGGTTATTTTAAATAAATGTTGAATATTTTGTTGAAATTACTTTGAAATGATTTAATGTTATGTTTATAATCTCGCCGAATTGTGCCCAGAGCATTATATGTAGTGTTGTTTATATAAAGGTAACTCTTACATCTAAAGCCTCTGTGGTTATATATGAAGTTAAAGTTTTCAAATGATAAGTATGACGAGTCTAGGCAATATCTTGATTAAGAATTTATATACCGCATTAAAATTAGGTAAAAGCGCATTGACACTGTGAGGTTAGCGAAAGGTAAAATATTAGCCCTTTTTGTGCCCCTGAAAATGGCGTTATTCAAAACACATGAAATGCTTCAATTTTATCGTCGTTTAAGGTACGAAGCTCATTTTTCAAAACAGGGGATCACAGTGAGAAGTGTCAGGCGTGTTTTACATTTTTTCAAACTGGACGTAGCACCGCTCACAATACCAAACTATACTAACTACAACTCTGTATATATAGCCAAAACCTAAGCTTTGCTTGCCAAAGAACTCAATTTCAATTTCAATTCGATGAGATTTTATTTTGCTTTACAATTATAACTGAAGTATCAACCAATTTATCGAATCAAATTTTTGCACGAATAGTACTTCTAATATTTACTTACGTTTCTACTCCTTAATAAGAGCATGAGAAACTCTTGATTTTATATCAAAATAAATGAGAAGAGTCTAAGTTTCGGCGTAGAATAGACCAGAAGGGAGGAACTATTTCAATTCTACATATAACTATGGGAAATGTAATGATTTTCGGCTCAAACTTACAGTAGGTCCGATACATGCGGTGTAAAGTCACAGTGAAGGGCGATACAATTGCCTAACATACCATAGTCACGTGAGATCCGTCAGGAACCACTGCCACCATAGTGGTTCCTGATGAAATTATATCTATTTTTGGCAACAGAATATACTATTTCTAGAAAAAGTCAACCCTCCAGTAAAAACTAGTAGATTGATCGAAGGTACTGCAGCCCTCATATTCGGTACCTGGGGACATGAAAAGTTCGAGTCTATCATAGTCCATTTTTCGACGAGAGGTTCCTAGCGATGAATACACTATTTGTGGTAGTAGTCCGATTTTGTCTCATATTCAAGGTTTTAGAGTATCAGATTTATGGTGTTTTGAATTTGGTCAAGTAATTGCATAGATACGTATATTTGATGTAAGACTGCGTGATGCCATTGTATAATTTTTACACCAACTAACATGCAATCCTACCGAACCATCCTTACTGTGAAATTTATTTTATAGACAATTTTTAAGAGAAGTTTTACGATTAAATACAGTGGATATAGCCTTAGAAATTTGTGAGATATTTTGATTAAACCGCACCCACTTTTCAACTAATATATTATATATCAACAAATTTTCCTCTTATGATTCGTTATTTAAAATTTAGCTTAATTTTTGGACGGCTTAGCATATCAATAGTTCGATATCGCATACAGGTATACGTATGCAATCCCAGCCTCCTCAGAGTTATAGATTCGTTTGTCAAATTCGTGACATCTAAAGTTCATACTACAAGTATTTATATAAATAGCAGATATTTACATAAATTATTGCTAAATTTTGTAACATATTAGGTTGTCAAAAAAGTCTTGCGGTATTTTCGCTAGTTGGCGCTGAAAGCGCGTAGTTCTAGTTTTATTCGTCGCATCGGGTCTTGCTATACCTTTTGGAAAGCTCATTTCACGCGCTATCACGTGTTTGATTGATTGTCGTTTCTTTTAAGTCATTTGTGAGTTATAGCGTCACAAACATGGAGTAAAATAAAGAGAAAATACGGCATATTTTGCAGTACTACTACGATGAAGGCAAAAATGCATCTCAAGCCGCCAATAAAATTTGTGCAGTTTATGGACCCGATACAGTTTCCATTTCCACCGCACAACGGTGGTTTCAACGTTTTCGTTCTGGTGTAGAGGTGGTCAAAGATGCGCCACGCTCCGAAAGGCCTGTCGTCGAAAATTCCGATAAAATCGCTGAATTGGTCGAAAGAGACCGGCACACAGTGGCACCGCTCCATACATTTCTTGGAACAAAATAGAAGGAGTGGTCGTACAACAATGAAACTTTGCAGAAACACTTCTCTGGACTAAATTAAGAAATTTTGAAAAAATCTTGGAAAACCGCCCACTGCCACACCCACCTACCATATAACTGCAATTGCCAAAATTTTTATTTTTGGACCTAGGGACTTGAAATTCGGGACACTTCTTAATTGAGTTCTCCTGATGAAAAAAAATTAAACTTAAGCGCAAAGTGACGTTATTTATACCTTTACCTTGATAAAAATCCAATATAATATGCAATGTTTTAATTGAATATGTAACAGGCGAAAAATTGTGTTAGTTTTTATTTGTAATATTATGCAAGCACCATATCTTTAACAATGGGATCTAGTTCTAAGGAAACTTTGTTCGAATGACGCCTTAAGCTACTTATGTAAGGATCCGAAGTTATAAGAAGCCTGTTGAAGACATCAGTATTTGTGGAAATTAAAATCGATGTTACTAAAAGGGACGGTAATTGGCGGTTGTTTTTCTTTTTTTAATTGAAAGTACAGACTCGGAACTTTCATTTTTTTATAGTAAGAGGGCTAAGCAAGGCAAAGCACATAAAGTTTTTTTCATCAAAAAATGAAAAGTTGATATTTTTTAGTATAATTTTTGAAAAATTATAAAAATTAGCTTACTTTGCCAATTTCAATAATTTTTTTTTTATAAACAAGTAGGTGCTATATTTTCACTAAAAAATAAAAGAAAAGCCATAGCTATAAACTTACACACAAAAAAAATTTTTTATTTGGACAATAATTTTAATCTGATTTTATTGAATAACTTTCCGTCGACTTCTGTTAGTTTTTTTAACTATAAAATTTCACGTTTTATAAAAAACCTTGTTGAATTTTTCTTATCCAAATATTTCTTTACAAAACAAAATCATTAAAGTTTTGAAATTGGAAAGTAGAAAAATCTTTTTTTTCCGCCGAAATGCCACTGTGCGGCATAGTAGTCATTAAACCGTTATAAACCATTTGAAGTAGCTTGGAGTCACTAAGATGCTCGATGTATGGGTGCCACATGGCTCCTGATTCCCAATCTCGTTAGGGGTGTTAAGAACGAGGAAGTGCAGTTTTTATTTAATTCTTCTTTTTTAATAATTTATATAGCATAATTGAGTTATCTACTCAATATATTTCCGATATATTCTTTTAATATACTCGTATGTATTCCTAATTGTTAATTGGAATTGTTTGGTGCCCTCAGAATCTACTCATCCTTTTCTTTTACAAGATATGACATATCTTCTTCTTTTTACCATATCATACAAAAGAAATAAGTTTTGCCATGGGTTTCTAAAATTACAATAACATTTATTCGGAAATTCTTGTCGGGTATGCAGTAGTATTAATGGTGAACAATGTGGGCGACTGGAGCAGTATGAACCACTGGTACGACGGGCGCAACAACAGACTTCACAACTGGAACATGATGAACCACCGGGGCGGAGTAAGTCTTAACAACTGGAACTACTGGAGCAGCATGAACTACGGGGACGACTGGAGCCACAGGAGCAGAGTAGGTCTTCACAACTGGAGCAACATGAACCACTGGAGCCACAGCCTTCACAACAGGTGTAACAATATGGGCATTATTGTGCACTTGAGTGATGCTCTGGTGGGAGGTGGCAGATGGAACGGTGTGTACAACAGCACCCACTTTGGCTACAACGGGTTGAGCGATGAAACCAGGAGCAGCGGTGGCGATGGCGAAGAGGGCGACGAATGTGATCTGGAAAAAAATTTGATCAATTATACATTTTATCTTAATTTAAGCAATTAATGGTCTTACGAATTTGAACATGTTGCTGCTGTTGTATGGTTTGAGATGTGGAATCTAACTGATAATTTACTATTGAATTCGCGCGAAATTTATACTGTGCAAATCGGTATGAAATCGAAGAGAATAATAATTTGCAATGTGACATTGATTTGACATTTTAATAATTCACCAACCTGTTTAGGTCACTCGCATTTCTATTATGACTAGGGGCACACAGTGTTTGGTCAGTGCACAGAAATGTAAGTACTTCAGTAGTGATTTTTACAGTTTAACATGTTATTTAATTATCGGCAGAAATGTGCAAAATTTGTCTGAAAATTTAATTGTATAGCTTCCATATCGTCACCTGAAATGCGAAATAACGTAACAATATTTTCGGAAATTTACAGTGGCATGAATGAAACACGAAACAAAACGGAACATAAGTGAAAAAAAATTTTATTATTGGTTTAAACTGGTTTATATCTGAGTGCAGAACCTGAAAATGCCGAACATATGTAATATTATGTATGTAATTTGAGGAGGTGAAGCGTAATCAATAAGACACCTACTCGTAATTTCGAATTTTTTGATGATATATTATTTTGCATTTCTGGTAACGATATACTGTTATTTACACTGCGCTACCAACAGTATTGGAAACCATTTTTTCGGCAAGTCAACTGACTCGTGCGCAATTTTATTTTGCTTCTGAATTTGTCGAAAATACAAGGGGTGTTCCAAAGTAAACAGGACTTTTTGAATATAGCACCCCCTGGTGGCGCCATCTATATATCGACTGGTGCGTTCGAATCTGCTATCTTTATTGATTGTACAGTGAGAATTTCATGATATTTCATAGATTGGAAGTGAAGTTATTGCGTCTTAAGTGTCAGTATGCTTGTGTTATCGGTGCGAAAATTAGCTTCAAACAAGGATCCAACAATAAACTTTGTTTTAAAATTGGTAAAACTTTTACCGAGTCGTTTCAATTGATGAAACAAGTTTATGGTGATGATTGCCTATCCCATAGCAGAGACCACGAGTGGTTTCAACGTTTTCAAAGAGGTCGTGAGGACATAAATGACGAACAACATGTGGGCCAATCAAAATCCGCGACACCGGAAATTTCATCGAAACTGTGCGTGAATTCATCAAAAATTAGCCAAAATCATCAGTGAAATTCATGGAAATGGAATTGAACACCTCCAAAACATCGATTTATCGCATTTTGCAGGGTGCACGGTTTGTTCCGCCCAAATTGACTGGTGACCAAATATTGCTTAGAACCAAACATTCAAAGGACGCTTGTGACCGATTATTTGAACAAAAATCACATTTTTACCATTAACCACTCCCAGTGGTCATCTGATATGGCACCATGCGACTTCTTCTTTTTCGGAAAAATGCATTTGCCTATGAAATGAAAGCGTTATGCAGACGTAGAGGCCATTCAAAAGGTTTGCACCGGCATACTGACGGCCATACTGGCCAACGAGGTAAAACACTTGTTCGACATGCTTTTGGACTTTGCAAAAAGCTGTATTGAAGCAGAAGGAGACTATTTTGAATAAAATAAATTGACTTTGCCGAAAACACCATTTCTTTTAAATCCTGTTTTTTAAGTCCTGTTTACTTTAGAACGCATCTTGTATATTAGTAACCTCTTAGTTTCCAGCCTTACTTTTTCCTTAAACAAATATAATATTTTTTAAGGGGTTAGGGGTAGTTAAAATTTTCAAAAAATTAATTTTTTTTTTTTGCATTTGTAATGTCTTAAAAATATTCTCTGAAAATTTCACGTTGATCCGATTATAAGTTTTTGAGTTATTCGACAAATAACAAAGAGAGCTCGGGCACTTCAAAGCAAAAGGGCAAACTTTAAACGGGTTTTTCTCAAAACTATGTTTTTTGAAATGGTGACAACTGTAACTCGAAAACCGCTCAGTAGATTTTAATAAAATATATTCAGTTTTTAGAATACGTAATAAACTCGGGCCTGATCGAAGATTTTTTGGTTTTTCAAAAATTTTTTAAGACCAATTAACTGTTGATTTTTTCCCAAAAATTTAGAAAAAAATTTCTTGAGGCCGTCATTTTGTTAATGATTGGAAAAAAAAACCAAATCCTTCTATCAGGCCCAGGATTATCTATTTATAAAACTAATTTTTTTTTGTCCGATCGATTTTAGATGACTCTCCAGGACTTATGGTTGTCACCGCAAGTACCTTTGTTTAGAACTGGGTCAACACAAACAGCAACAACTTTGAAAATAAAATTTTTTTTTTCGAAGTTTTCGTGACTTCAAGTCAACTCATTCTCTTATAGTGCCACGTTACTACTTTTGTAAAATAACATGATTTAACAGCAAAAAAAAAAAAAATTACTGAAAGTTCTCATTTCTTCGTGTCTCTGACTATCCCTAACCCCTCAAGATTGATAAAAAATGTTTCCGATTTCTTGTTTTTAGAGCCAAGTGCCTTCCAGAATGGGAAAGCTGGCCTAAAATGTGTTAAAAATGGTATTTTTCGACAAGAGAAATGGTGAATCGTAGGCAGCAAATATAAGAAATGAAGTTAGTTACTTAATGGTGCATTTTTTATGATAAACTGTTTCAATTTAAACAATAAATATCATAAATCAGACTCAGAACCATTTTAGCAACTCTTTTAAAACGTCTGACTTTTGTATTTTTTATTCTCACAACAGTTAAACTTTGCGCTTTTTTGAAAATATTTTCCTATTCTGAAAGAGTACTTGCAATTTTGGGAGCAAATACGTGTAGACCAGTGTTGATCAATTAAATTAATAATTTATAACTGTTATTGCAATGAGTTCATATTTTAATATAATTCACAAACGAATGAAATAAGTGGCCAAAGACCCGAATATTTGTTTTTGGAATTAAGTGAAATCGCAATGAACTTTATTGATTTTCCTATACAGATATATTGATGCTATTTTTATAAAACGAGTACTATTTTTATTCCGATAACAACAAACTTTATTTTAACACACAATTAACCTTGTATTTCTCATAAAAGTTTGGCATAAAAATTTCTCGAATTGCGGGCGTCTAAGTTTCGTCTGCAGCATGTTCTGCTTGATAATCCATCACTGTCAATAAGTATTTTCTTATTTTAAGCTCCGATATTCACTTCTCTTGTTTGTTTACTCTTTTTACCTATTTGCACTACTGAGGCCACGACTTGTTGCCTAATAGGCTCTGAAAAGGGTGTAGCAACTGAAGCGCATGCGCTGTCAATCACATTGGATTATTGCTCAGAATAATGTTGCACAAAATAGCAAAACGCAAAAACTGGTTGTTTGTGGTTGTTTGTGGTTGCTTAATGTTTGTATAGTAAAAATTTTCAAGTTCAATGCTGGCCATTCAAGCATTGATATTTGCAACAAACTTAAGCGAATATACCGTTGAAAATAATCAAAAAAACAAAAAAAAAAAAAAGAAAAACAAAAAAAAAAAAAAGAAAAACAAGTGAAATAATATTTAGCAAAATGCTTATTAAATTTTTTCATAATTTGTAGGCGCAAAAAATTTCTTATAAATATGCTGCGAGAAACATAGAAAGATATCAGTTTCCGCACAGGTTTCTTGCAGTAAACAGTCACAAGCACCAAACGAGCAAAATGTTCAAATATGTAAGACTTAATTATTTGTGGACTAAGAAATGTAATAATAATCAATCTTTCCAACACAGATTACCTTCGCCGCTCTCTTCGCATTCGCCACCGCTGCTCCCGGTTTCATCGCTCAACCCGTTGTAGCCAAAGTAGGTGCCGTTGTACACACCGTTCCATCTGCCACCTCCCACCAGAGCATCACCCAAGTGCACAATAACGCCCATATTGTTACACCTGTTGTGAAAGCTATGTCTCCAGTGGTTCATGTTGCCCCAGTTGTGAAGACCTACTCTGCTCCTGTGGTTCCAGTTGTCAAAACTGTGGCACCAATCGTCCCAGTCGTGAAGACCTACTCCGCTCCGGTAGTTCATCATGTTCCAGTGGTGAAGTCTGTAGTTGCTCCTGTGGTGCCTGTGGTTCATGCCGCTCCTGTTGTGAAGTCAGTTGTTGCAGCCCCTGTCGCTCACTTTGTTCATCACTAATTGTGCTGTGATCTTGAAGTTGTTGAATAAATATATAAGATTTTAATCTATGAGACATTTGTATTTTTTATAATTTTTTCAGAATTACAAAATATTTACTTAACTTTTAGTAATAATAATAATGAAGTACATAATTAAACAAATCTAATGCTGCAGGTTATCATCCTGAGTTTGACAAACGAGGAACGAACTCCAACAAATTCTTAAGTGTTGTAGAGGTACCTAATATAGAAGCGCCGATGGAATAGTAAAAATAAAAAGACTTTTGTCCAAACGCCCTGGCTTCACCAAACTAATGGTTGATATTATCAAGCTCCATTTGGAAGTTTTCTAATCAATATAATTCTTGCCCTCTTGCATCAAACATTGGGTCAAAGAGGCCGCGAAAAATGTAATTAAATTTCCCGGTAAATGGTATTTCAATAAACTGTATTTTGCTAAGTTGGTAGGATTGTCCTTAATTTCTACGCCAAATATAAGTGTGATCTGTCAAACAGTTTGTTTATAGCAGCTGCTTAAGTTGGTACACCTCGGAAGTGCGTTGCGATTTTTACAATAGACAAAAATATCGAAAAAAGAATGTGTCTTAAATTTTGTTTTTCTAACCAAATTTCGTATCCGAAAAAGTTGTGAATGTTAGAAAAGGCTTATGGTAATTCAAGCCTACGAGTGGTACAAAGCCTTAAAAACGGTCAAGATATTGTCGAAATCATGCCTTGTTTTGGACGACTTTGGACCTCTTCAATGAAAATATTAAAAAAGTGAAGGATATGGTGCTTATAAATCGTCAGGAAAGTGCTAAAGAGGTTGTAAGAGAGCTCGATATCTCCCGCGAGTTCGTTGGAATGATTTTGGTGGATATTTTAGGTATGAAACGCGTTCTTCTACTTTTTTATTACAATTTATATCTTCAGTTATATGTATCTCAACATACTGTCATAACCCCAAGCATACCTCTGACATGAGAACAACAAATATTATAATTGGTGGAACCCTCCATTTATCGAATAATATCAAGAGCACAGCTCCAAATTTGATGACTAAAGCATATCTGAATTATTATTCTCTTGTCATACCACTTCTTCTTAACTGACGTAGCAACCGCTTACGCGGTTATAGCCGGGTTAACAACAGGTTTTCGCAAGGTGGCGCCAATTGGAAATTCCAAGCGAAGCCAGGTCCTTCTCCACATGATCCTTTCAACGGAGTGGTCTTCCTCTTCCTGGCGGGTACTGCGTCGAATACTTTTAGAGCTGGAGTGTTTTCATCCATTCGGACGACATGACCTAGCCAGCGTAGCCGCTGTCTTTTAATTCGCTGAACTATATCAATGTCGTCGTATATCTCATACAGCTCATCGTTCCATCGAATGCGATATTCGCCGTAGCCAACGCGCAAAGGGCCATAAATCTTTCGGAGAACTTTTCTCTCGAAAACTTGCAAAGTCGACTCATCAGTTGTTGTCATCGTCCATGCCTCTGCACCATATAGCAGGGCGGGATAATGAGTGTCTAATAGATTTTTGTTTTTGTTCGTCGAGAGAGGACTTTACTTCTCAATTGCCTACTTAGTCCGAAGTAGTACCTGTTGGTAAGAGATATACTGTGTTAGATTTCGAGGCTGACGGAGCTTTTGGTGTTGCTCGACGTCCGTTTACACAGCCGCATTAGTTTTGCGGGGATTCCAAATTCAGACATCGCGGCATAAAGGCAGCTCCTTTTCGTGCTGTCAAAGACGGCTTTGAAATCGACGAAGAAGTGGTGTATGTCGATTCTCTTTCCATGAGTTTTTTTCAAGATTTGGAGCATGGTGAATATCTTGTCAGTTGTTGATATGCAAGGTCTAAAGCCACACCGATAAGGTCCAATCAGTTTGTTGACGATGAGCTTTAATCTTTCACACAATACGCTCGGTAGGACCTTGTACGGGATATTGAGGAGGCTTATCCAACAGTAGTTGGCGCAGATTGTTGGGATCACCATTTTTGTGGAATGGGCAGAGCACGGTTGAATTCTAGTCGTCCGACCATATTTGACAAAGAAGCTGATGCGGGCTTCTTATCAGTTCTTTGCCGCCGTGTTTGAATAGCTCGGCCGGCAATCCATCGACTCCGCCGCTTTGTTGTTCTGCAGACGGGTAATTACTATCCGAACTTCTTCATGGTCGAACAATGTAGCGTCTGCTTCATTGTCATCCCCCAATCACGGCGCATAAACCAGACGAGGGGATGTTTCGCCTTCAAACGGATGTTCTTAGGCTACCGAGAGAATACTTGGTCAAACACCGGAAGTCGTGAGCTGCTTGAGCTTGTTTTACGTTAACAATTTACTGCAGTCCAAAAAAAAAAATTTCTAACCTTGAGTTGTTATTACTTCAGTATTTAGTGATATATTTTTTTGGATGATTCTTTTATATGTAAAAGAATCATTTGTGGCCACTCCCAAGTAAATGGCGATCAGAGACCTTTCCTCACTTGCGTGAACTTCTACACATGTAGAGAGGATCTACACATGACTCCATCTTAAAAAAATATATCATTAAATACTGAAATAATAACAACTTAATGTTAGAAAAATTTATTTGGACTGCAGTAAATTGTTAACGTAAATTAATTAATATGATCTATAAAACTAGTGCTGTTATACTAATAAAAGATAGTAATTATGCTTAGTATTCAAATGACATTAGAGTTTTAAAATTTGGTCAAGTCATTACTTTGAAAGGCTTTCTGCACTGTGATTATATTAAAAATCATTAGCCAAAAGTTTTCGATAAATCTGAAATGAGTACAGCTTTGTCAGTTACTGAAAGAAAATTCAATTCAATTCAATTCAAACATAAAACTCATAAGAAGTGAACCAGTTTTGTATTTAACGCTGACCTTTTCATTAGTCTGCATTTGTGGACATTTAAGCAATTGCATATTGTTGGTTGTTCAAATTTTTTTTGCAAATTTAAAGTTCAAGTTCATTGCTCCAGTCAACTGTGAATAATCTAAAGCGCAACTCTGATTACTTTTGGGTACTATAAATAAGACAAACATTTATTGAGATATCACCAATCCGTTTCCACACTTTAAACAGTAGCAACCGGCACCACAACATTAGCAACAGCAACATGTTCAAATACGTAAGACCACTAATTTATTGAATAGAAAAATATTGAACAATAATACTACCTTTTCATTTCAGATTACCTTCGCCACCCTCTTCGCCATCGCCACCGCTGCTCCCGGTTTCATCGCTCAACCCATTGTAGCCAAAGTGGGTGCCGTTGTACACACCGTTCCATCTGCCACCTCCCACCAGAGCATCACCCAAGTACACAATAATGCCCATATTGTTACACCTGTTGTGAAAGCCGTGGCGCCAGTGGTGCATGTTGCTCCAGTTGTGAAGACCTACTCTGCTCCCGTGGTTCCGGTAGTCAAGACCGTTGCTCCAGTCGTTCCAGTTGTGAAGACTTACTCCGCCCCGGTGGTTCATCATGTTCCAGTCGTGAAGTCTGTGGTTGCTCCCGTGGTGCCTGTGGTGCCTGTGGTTCATGCTACTCCAGTTGTGAAATCGGTTTTCACTGCTCCTGTTGCCCACTTCGTCCACCATTAATTGTATAAAAATGAATTTAGTTAAAAAGTAGCGAATAAAAGTTATTGAAATTTTAGAAGAATCAAAAGAGAATTATTTCTAAACTTGGTAATTTCTTAAGGTCCAACAGGATTTAGAATTTATTAGATGGCTAGTGAAACTTGGTTATTCAAGCATTAACTCAAGATCAAATGTGAACCGTACTGGTCCATTTAAGTTGGCAACTTGTCAACTAGGCTTGTCGAAAAAATATCGATACATCAATATATCGATATAATTTTTTCAATGTATCGATATTTTTGAGCGATATTTAGAGTTTCGATATATCGGGGTATCAATTTAATATTACAAGTATTGGAAAGGTATAAAAATCGATATTTTTATGATCAAAGAGGGACAAAAGAAAGAGGGAGAAGTATTAACACTTATACAATCAGTAAGCACAGGGTGGAATTCCTGTCTTGATATGTTGAAAAGATTTAATACATTATCAGCTATTGTGGCTAAGATTGTGGCAGCCAGGCAGAACACACCTTATATGATAACTTCTTCAGTGTTAGGTGTCATACGAGATCTGATAATATTTCTTACCCCATTTAAGCAAGCTAATGAAGAAATTAGTGGCGATCAGTACGTGACTTCAAGTTTGGTGATTCCCATTGAAAACTTACTTCAGAAAGGCCTTGAACAAGTAAAACCTTTCACCGAATTTGGTATTGCTGTACAGAAGAGTTTGCTAGACTTAGTTATTTCCAAACTAGAACCACTAGAGCGACATTTACATCTGACCAAAGCAACAATTTTACACCCACGCTTTAAGCGTATTCAACGTATTCAGCGCTAGCTGTCTCCACTGCAATAACTGCACTGTCAAAAGAAATACGTTTAGAACATAGATGTAAAGGACAACTTTCGCCTAACCTCAGACCCACTCGCATTACCATAATTCCAAATTCCGAAAAATCTTCGCCGTCGTTGTGGCCCGGACATGAAAAAATTATGATAGGTATTGCTGCAGCTTCAGCAAACTCTTTACTTTCAACTTCAACCAGTGATGGTATGCTTAGCGAACTAAAGCAATATCTAGATCAGTCTATAATACCCAGAAAAGAGAATCCTACAAAATTCTGGTTTGATTGTCGTCATTTTACCCCAGTCTTTTCCGACATAGCTCTAAGGTATTTTATGTCGTCTGCGTCCTCGGTATCCTCAGAGAGCGTGGCATCTGCCGTGAATCTCGCAGTACCCAATAACAGAAGTCGGCTTACAGCCGAGCACCTAAATTTTCTTATGTCTGTATCAGATAAATATTGGTTTGATTAATAAATAATTAATATTTTAATGTTTGTTCTTGATTTATTAAAAATTATGTCTAATATCTATCGATATATCGGTATGATATGAAAAAAAAAAAAAATAAAAATAATATTTTTATTTAAAAATATCGATATCGATATATTCAAAAATTACCGATGCAATATATATAGGGTGATTTTTTAAGAGCTTGATAACTTTTTTAAAAAAAAAACGCATAAAATTTGCAAAATCTCATCGGTTCTTTATTTGAAACGTTAGATTGGTTCATGACATTTACTTTTTGAAGATAATTTCATTTAAATGTTGACCGCGGCTGCGTCTTAGGTGGTCCATTCGGAAAGTCCAATTTTGGGCAACTTTTTCGAGCATTTCGGCCGGAATAGCCCGAATTTCTTCGGAAATGTTGTCTTCCAAAGCTGGAATAGTTGCTGGCTTATTTCTGTAGACTTTAGACTTGACGTAGCCCCACAAAAAATAGTCTAAAGGCGTTAAATCGCATGATCTTGGTGGCCAACTTACGGGTCCATTTCTTGAGATGAATTGTTGTCCGAAGTTTTCCCTCAAAATGGCCATAGAATCGCGAGCTGTGTGGCATGTAGCGCCATCTTGTTGAAACCACATGTCAACCAAGTTCAGTTCTTCCATTTTTGGCAACAAAAAGTTTGTTAGCATCGAACGATAGCGATCGCCATTCACCGTAACGTTGCGTCCAACAGCATCTTTGAAAAAATACGGTCCAATGATTCCACCAGCGTACAAACCACACCAAACAGTGCATTTTTCGGGATGCATGGGCAGTTCTTGAACGGCTTCTGGTTGCTCTTCACCCCAAATGCGGCAATTTTGCTTATTTACGTAGCCATTCAACCAGAAATGAGCCTCATCGCTCATCGGACACGGACGCGAAACACATTTCGAACCGAACACTGATTTTGGTAATAAAATTCAATGATTTGCAAGCGTTGCTCGTTAGTAAGTCTATTCATGATGAAATGTCAAAGCATACTGAGCATCTTTCTCTTTGACACCATGTCTGACATCCCACGTGATCTGTCAAATACTACTGCATGAAAATCCTAACCTCAAAAAAATCACCCGTTATCTATTCCATTTCCGACATCACTATAAACTGCATGAGCAAAGTGAATCGATAAATATGTTTTCCTATCTCTGTTCATGACGATAACACCGAAAATGTTAAAAAAGCAGTGTTTGAAAATCATTGTGTTGGCATCAAAGAGATTGTCGAGCATCTCAGCATATCTTATCGAGCTACTCAGCACATTTTGGTCAATATTCATATCTAAAAAACCGTGTCAGTGCAAGACTCGTATAAAACGACCTGAATGCGCCGCCACCATTTAGCATGATTTTGATTGATTACGAAAAAAAGTCATCGAACAGTCAGATTTGGCTTCCTGTGACGTTTTTCTGTTTGCGAAACTGACAAATCCTCTTTGAGAAACGCGCCATGAGCTCATTGGCCCAATAAAAAAATTACAACCTAATTGATATGTGGAGATTGAACTTCATCTTCTTCTTTATAGGCGTAGTTTGTCCCGGATAACTTCTCTTCTATCCGGATAACATGTCCGAGCCAGCGTAGCTGCTGTCTCTTAATTCGCTGAACTATATCAAAGTCGTCGTATATATCGTATAGGTCATCGCTCCATCAGATGCGGTATTCGCCGTTGCCAATGCGCAAAAGAGCATAAATTTTCCGCAGAACCTTTCTCTCGAAAACTCGTAGCGTTGACTAATCAGATGATCATCCTCCATACCTCTTCTCCATATAGCAGCACGGGAATAATGAGTGACTTGTAGAGTTTGGTCTTTGTTCGTCGAGAGAGAACTTTGTTTCTCAATTGCTCAGTCCGAAGTAGCACCTGTAAGCAAGAGTTATTCTGCGTTGAATTTCGAGGTTGGCATTGTTGTTGCTGGTTTCAAGACAAACGAAATTATCTACGACTTCGAAGTTATGACTTTTAGCAGTGACATGGAAACCAAGTCGCGAGAGCGACGACTGTTTGTTTGATGACAGGAGACATTTCGTTATGCCATCATTCACTACTAGGCCCATTTGCTTCGCTTTTTCTCCTAGCTGCACAGTTGTTATGGCTAATGATACGTACGCCAGCAGCTGTCCACTCTTGTAAAATATTGTACAGCACGAATTATTTTTCCAGGATTAGACTGAAGAAGCCGCATGATAGGGAGTCGCCTGGTTTGAAACCTCCTTTGGTATCGAACGGCTCGGAAAGATCCTTCCCGATCCTGATGGAACTTTTGGTATTACTCAACGATAGTTTACACAGCTCTATCAATTTTGCGGGGATACCAAACTAGAACATAGCGGCATAAAGGCAGATCCTTTTCGTGCTGTCAAAAGTAGCTTTGAAATCGACGAAGAGGTGGTGTTTGTCGATTGTTTTTCCACGGGTCTCTTCCAAGACTTAGCACAAGGTGAATATCTGGTCAGCTGTTGATTTTCCAGACCTGAAGCTATACTGATAAGATCCAATCGGTTTGTTTGAGCTTTAATCTCCAGATTCCTGACGACGCTCCTAGGCTTTTATAAAGCTACTAAAATTTTAATGATGCTCTTCATTACAAAAATGTGAAGTCTCGGCGTGTTTTTCAATAAGACATGTTAATACTCCTACTGGAGCTCTTATGTCATTTCTTTTGAATCTTAAGAGTCGGCATTTTGTTCACCGCAGTTGAGTTTTACACGTTTGTCAATCAAATATCAATATAGATACAAGTTGCAAGAATAATATATGTATATTCTTTCCTTTTTTGAGTCTGCTCTGGCTTCACAGCTGCCAGGAATATGACTCGATTATGCGGTTTGGATTCATTGTCCATCTAACTCTGCATTAAGGTCGTAAGAGAGAGGATATCACATCTCTTCGCGTCGGTGACGCCCTGTTATGCCCCCTAACGGGGGCTCTGCTAGGTGCGTTCTTTCCCAGCTGGGATCGAGTGGTGCACTGACTGGAAGATGTTCGTGGCTACCTGCAGAGCTCCATCTGTGTCCATATATCTGAAATCTCAATCTTTTTATATTATAAAAAAGTTAAAAATTCGCACGAAATATGAGTTGATGGTGTATTGTTGCTTATCTAAGCGGGAAAATTACTATAAATAATCTGGGAATAAGGAGAATAAGGAGATTTAACTTCAAACTTCTCGTATATTCATAAAATCATTCCCCCAAAAAAACGGAAAGACTTTGCGCTTATTAAGCAGCCCTCAGGAATACCGCTGGCAATGTAGGAATTGGAGGTGATTACACTTGAAATAGCCATTCCCACACGTTAGTTATTTGAGATAATGCAAATTGTGTTGCTTCTGAGTCGGTTGAGAGCAGTAATACACAACACACATATGGCATGAACTTATAATAACGAATGATCCAACGCCAACATGCATAGACATAGGTCAGTTAGATTTCCATCCGCAGTTCATTCATTCAAATTGTGCGTATAAAAATAAAGTCCGAAATGTAGAAACCGGTTGCTTTTTAATTCACAATAACTCCACACAATTGAATTTGCTTTTGATCGTGTACTTTTCTTCTCTTATTACCAACAACAAAGAAACTATGATAACCAATTTGATTGATGTTGGGCTTGGTGCTAAGCGGCAAATGGTTTTGTATAAAAAGGCTAAGCGAATCCAACAAAATCATCAGTTCACATCTAACTGTCAACCAAGCACCAAACAAAACTGAAAATGTTCAAATACGTAAGTTGACTGCAGCTCATCTAATTCATATAATCAAAATCTATTGACTATCATAATCTCTATAAAAATGTAGGTCGCATTCTTCGCCCTTCTCGCTGTTGCTGCTGCCAAACCCGGTCTGCTCGCTGAGACACACACCATCGTTCAACCAGCTGTGGTTGCTAAAACTGCCTATGTCGATACGAGCGCATCCTCGGCCATAACTCACCAGAGTCATGTGAACCTCGTCAGGAAGGTGCCAGTTGTACCAGTCGTCCACGCCGCACCCGTCGTACATGCCGACCCCGTCTTGAAGACCATCTCCGCTCCAGTAGTGCATGCAGCCCCTGTGGTTCACTCCGCTCCAGTCGTGCATGCCGCCCCCGTAGTTCACTCAGCTCCTGTCGTCCATGCTGCTCCTGTGGTTCACTCGGCTCCCGTAGTTCATGCTGCTCCAGTCGTCCACTCGGTGGTCCATTCAGCTCCTCTAGTCAAAACTGTAGTCTCATCTCCATTGGCCTACAGCATCCACCATTAGAAAAATATAAAAATTAAGGCGATATGAGAAATACAATGGCACAAAATTGTTAACAAAATATTTAAATAATAAAAAGACGATTTTATAAAGATACTAAGGAAATTTCCATATTTCTAATAGTACAGAGTGTATTGGTATATATCTCTACCTTTGGTAATTCTCTACTTCAGAAGGCATATTTTATATTGACGAATCTATTAGAAACAATACTATAATTCCAATATCGCATGTGTCATGATTATGTGATTCAAAGTCTTTATATGTGATGGGATCATAAAACTAACATATCAGTTTTCGATTCCCTTTCAAAGATGCCATACAGACTTCCAGAAGTATAGATAATTTTCTAAAAAGGTTAATTATCTCAACGTTTTAAAACGAAATTTTTAAAATTAATTGTGTTTCCCATAAAAAGAAAAACAGCCGATCTATTTTTGGACACTTGAAATACAAGGCCCGACATATGAAGGAGTCATAAGCGTTCAAGAGAGGTCATCTCATTTCACGACATCCCTAAAAGTCACCAACCAATTGAGGATGTCAAAAGCCGTAAAACGAAAGATGATCTATTGGATAGGTGTATGCTACACACTAGCTCACACCTTTGTTGGGCCACAACTCCTGACCAAGCTAAAGAAAAACTTTTATACAATCATCCAATCAAACGAAATTTGCTGTTTTAGGTTCTAAATTTGGGTCGTCTGTATTTGTCTAACATTTTCTTTCCATTTGGCGTTTGGGAAACATTAGGAATGCTGTCTATTTCTATAAGTTTTCTCTACAGAATAGTGTGTCTATTACAATTTACGTGTAGCCACAAAAAATAATCAACGAGATTCAAATAATGTCTGAATATCTAAAGAAACTTAGAATTCAGTTGTTAAGAACTCGGTGCATATGTATAATTCATTGAAATTAAAGCTTTATATTTACTTTATTGGTCTTGAGGTATAAGTTTAATGGTGGACCTCGCAAGCAACAAGAGAAGTATGCACTGAAACCACGGGTTATATGCAACATGTCTTATTATAAAGTTCAAGGTTGTCCAAACAACAAAATATTTCTTAATTTCCTTCAAAACGTCTTTTTCTTTTATGGTCTCAAGGCTTTGCTTGTTGTCTGGAGTGAGCAAATGCGGCTTCCAACTGATATTTTTGGAAAAAAAAATGTGTTGAACTCGGCTATTACGACGCCATTTCCGGTGACCTCTCCGAAAAAACATGCGCCCGCGATGGCAGGATAACTCCTAATGGGATTATCTAAAGCTAAAAAATATATGTTCAATTAAAATTTTAACTTAGAATTTTAACGAAGGAAAAAAGACTGAAAATTGGATTTTTGGCCGAGATTTTTACAAAAAAAAAAATAATAAAATTTTCGCATCTTTTTTTTTGAAACAGTTCAGTTTTTCGTCCAAATTTCAATTATATTACTCCCCCTTATATTACTCCCAGTTATTGAAGTACAATATTTAACATTTCAAGTAATTATAAAGTTCTAAGGGAATTCATTATTAAAATCTTATATATTTATTCAACAACTTCAAGATCACAGTATAATTAGTGATGAACAAAGTGAGCGACAGGGGCTGCAACAACTGACTTCACAACTGGAACATGATGAACCACCGGAGCGGAGTAGGACTTCACGACTGGGACGACTGGTGCCACAGTTTTGACAACTGGAACCGCAGGCGCAGCATGAACCACGGGGACGACTGGAGCCACAGTTTTGACTACTGGAACCACGGGAGCAGAGTAGGTCTTCACAACTGGAGCAACATGCACCACTGGTGCCACAGCTTTCACAACAGGTGTACCAATATGTGCATTATTGTGCACTTGAGTGATGCTTTGGTGGGAGGTGGCAGATGGAACGGTGTGTACAACGGCACCCACTTTGGCTACAACGGGTTGAGCGATGAAACCGGGAGCAGCGGTGGCGAATGCGAAGAGAGCGGCGAAGGTAATCTGTGTTGGAAAGATTGATTATTGTCACATTTCTTAGTCCACAAATAATTATATCTTACATATTTGAACATTTTGCTCGTTTGGTGCTTGTAACTGTTTACTGCAAGAAAACTTTTTGGAAACTGATATCTTTCTATGTTTCTCGCAGCATATTTATAAGTAATTTTTTGTACCTTCAAATTATGAAAAAATTTAGTATGCAGCTTACTAAATATTATTTCACTTGTTTTTCTTTTTGATTATTTTCAATGGTATATTTTCTTAAGTTTGTTGCAAATATCAAAGCTTGTATGGCCGGCATTGAACTTGAATATTTTTAATTGACAAACATTAAGCAACAACAAACAACCAGTTTTGCGTTGTGCTGTTTTGTGCAACATTATTCTGAACAATAATCCAACGTGATTGGCAGCGCATGCGCTTCAGACGCTACACCCTTTTCGAAGCCTAATAGCAACAACTTGTGGCCTCAGTAGTGCCCATAGGTAAAAAGAGTAAATAAACAAGAGAAGTTCTAGACGAAACTTAGACGCCCGCAATTCGAAATATTTTTATGCCAAACTTTTTGAGAAATACAAGGTTAATTGTGTGTTAAAAACAAGTTCGTTGTTATCGGAATAAAAATAGTACTCGTTTCATAAAAATAACATCAATATATCAGCATAGGAAAATCAATAAAGTTCATTGCGATTTCACTAAATTCCAAAAAAAAAAAAATGCTCGGGTCTTTGGCCACTTTATTTCATTCGTTTGTGAATTATATTAAAATATCAACTCATTGCAATAACAGTTATAAATTATTAATTCATTTGATCAACACTGGTTTACATGTATTGTCTCCAAAAAGTGCGAGTATTATAAGAGGTTACTTAAATTTGTTTGTTTGAAGAACTGATTTGTTCGATTCACTGCTCTCTAAAGTTTGACAAGACGCAAATAGCTACTGTTTCCTATTTGGTTTTTAGGTAATTGTAGAAGTGTTGCTCGAGAAAGGGAAAATTATTTATGAAGATACTCAGCAATTGGAACTTTAAGCTCTCTTGGCAGTACAGTGTAAATAACAGTAGTTAGAAACTATTCAACTAAATTTTCAGACATTATTTTCAGTGCACATTTTTACCCGTAATTCAGTAGTATGTCAAACAGTAAAAATCACTAATGAAGTGTTTATATTTGTGTGCACTGACCAAGCACTTTTAGCATGAGTGCCCCCTAATCACAATAGAAATGCGAGTGACCTAAACAGGTTAGTGAATTATTGAAGTGTCAAATCAATGTCACATTGCCAATTCTCTTGGATTTCATACCGATTTGCACAGTATAAATTTCGCGCGAATTCAATACTAAATTATCAGTTAGATTCCATATCTCAAACTATACAACAGCAGCAACATGTTCAAATACGTAAGACCATTAATTGTTTAAATTAAGATAAAATGTATAATTGATCAAATTTTATTCCAGATCACATTCGTCGCCCTCTTTGCATTCGCCACCGCTGCTCCCGGTTTCATCGCTCAACCCGTTGTAGCCAAAGTAGGTGCCGTTGTACACACCGTTCCATCTGCCACCTCCCACCAAAGCATCACCCAAGTGCACAATAATGCGCATATTGTTACACCTGTTGTGAAAGCTGTGGCTCCGGTGGTGCATGTTGCTCCGGTTGTGAAGACCTACTCTGCTCCTGTGGTTCCAGTAGTCAAAGCTGTGGCTCCAGTTGTGCCCGTAGTTCATGCTGCTCCCGTACTTCCAGTCGTGAAGACTTACTCCGCCCCGGTGGTTCATCATGTCCCAGTGGTGAAGTCTGTTGTTGCCCCCTTGGTGCCTGTGGTTCATGCTGCACCTGTTGCCCACGTTGTTCACCACTAAATTTATTAACTGCTTTTTATTGGGATATAACTTGTGATTGTTAAAATAAATATAAAATCCAATATTAAATTTTATTTCCATGGAGTTTTTATCCACACTGCATTCTTGTTCCGTAAGATAACGTCTGATGAGGCATTTGACTGATGGCACATAAAAAACGAGATTGCACGACAAAACTTAGAGCTGTAGTCTTTAGGTTCTTATACTTTTTTGTTCAGGAAATTGATCTAATGATTTATTAATATCAATTCCAAAATATTGTTTTTTTCTACTTTCGATAACGGTATAAGTTTTATGTGAAAGTTTTTAATGGCAGTTTGAAAATGAAATCTTACCTGAGGTATAAGGATGCGCAGATATTTATTTTAAATACGCGATTACAATAGTAATCTTTGGTTGTGGTAGCCACGGATAAAAACCTTAATACTCTGTTCGTTGAACCTTTACGATCGGAAAGAACATATAACTATCATGTTGATTAGCAACTTCATAAATTATATTTTCTAACAAACCCGGATCTCACTTTTATAGAATTCCATAAGTTCTACCAAAATGGAATGGAGTTTATAATGTTCAGCTCCTATTTGTGTTACGCGTCAAGTAAATTTAGCTTTAGATGAATTCTTCGGAATAACTCTACAGAAAAGACTTGATTCGAACTCTCTCCAGTTTATTCTGGCTGCGAAGCGGATTCAGAGAATTTAAAAACCGCTATCACATAAATACTGTTGAAGAGTAATTCCGTTTCCCAACGAAAATAAAATGAATTTTAGTTTTGAAGCTTCGAAAACTCTCATTTTAAGAAGTGGACTATAACTTTGAAAGGTTTTGTAGCATTTAGTTTTTTGGAAATGTAATATACATATTTTAATACAAACCTTTAGCATCGTCTTGAAAACACGCTTCCCTTGAGCCAATGCAAGCTTGCTAACTCTGAATCCAATTTTCCATATACATACTTGTCATAAGCCTCGGCAGGGTCAAAGCCTTCAGCAAATGGCTTAAATGGACTAATGGCGCTTTTCTCGAAGCTGGTCTTCTAGTTTCGAAAACAGAAAAAAGTCAGAGAAAGCCAAGTCTGGCGATTACGGTAACTGAACGATAGCTGTCGTTACGTATTCGGCCACAAACTCAGTCAAAGTCATTGTATGACGGAGCTTTATCATGCTGAAAAATTCAAGTATTTTCTGCTCACTAATCTAGTCGACGAATTGACCGAGTAGATAGCTTAAATCGGTCAAGTAGTATTGCCATATCCACAGTTTGACCTTCTGGAATGAATTCCCAGTAAACCACTTCACGGCATTCAAAAAAAAAAAGAATAGGTATCACCTTGATTTTTGACAGCCTTTGACGTGTTTTATGCCGTCCCGGCTTAATTTTGGAGCGCTACTTTCCAGATTGTTGAACAATTTTGACGTCATATTTAAAGACCTACGCCTCGTCATGAGTAATGATGTATGGTATGATGAATGTAAGGCTCTCAGCTACGTTGTCAACAATCTTTTTTTTCAGGCCTTCTGGACCGGGTTTAGCGTTGACACGTTTCAAACCCAAAAATCTGTTGAGTTAATCCATAAGATATTTTGAGATTCGCTACTATCTTTCTGATCCCAATACCTCGATTTCCAAGTACTGTTTCTTTAACTTTTTCGATGTTATTGTAATTAAGAGAAGTACATGGACGACTCGCATGAACCCTTTTTGCCACTCAAGTACTTGTATTCGTGATCAAGTGGACGATTCTATTGGAAAACAAATTCTTGGAAAAAATAATAAGCGATTCGGTTGGAGCGTAAAAGGAAAGAACCGAGTCAAATTCGATCAGAAGGTATATTCTCTATATCCTAAATATGATAAACGCAAGATGTAAGTGACTAAAGTACATATTTTGCTGGAGAGGATATCTGGTCAACTTGATTTTTGACGTTTGCAGGCAATAAGTAATATAGAAATCCACATTTTTAGAGAAATATCAGTGATGTATTTTTAAATTTCCTATTTCAATTATTTTAATAACTTTTTAACAAATCCTAACCGTTCGATTATTTGAATCACATTTAATTTATTTGATTAATGGTGGATGCTGTAGGTCAAAGGAGATGATACTACAGTTTTAACTAGAGGGGCTGAATGGACCACCGAGTGGACGACTGGAGCAGCATGGACGACAGGAGCTGAGTGAACCACAGGAGCAGCATGAACTACGGGAGCCGAGTGTACAACAGGAGCAGCGTGCACGACTGGAGCTGAGTGAACTATGGGGGCGGCATGCACAACTGGAGCGGAGATGGTCTTCAAGACGGGGGCTGCATGTACGACGGGTGCAGCATGGACGACTGGAACAACTGGAACCTTCCTGACGAGGTTCACGTGACTCTGATGAGTTATGGCCGAGGATGCGCTCGTATCGACATAGGCAGTTTTAGCAACCACAGCTGGTTGGACGATTGTGTGTGTCTCAGCGAGCAGACCGGGCTTGGCAGCAGCAACAGCGAGGAGGGCGAAGAATGCGACCTACATTTTTATAGAGATTACGACAGTTAATAGATTTTGATTATTGAATTAGATGAGCTGCAGTCGTCTTACGTATTTGAACATTTTGAGTTTTGTTTGGTGCTTGGTTGACAGTTAAAGGGGAACTGATAATTTTGTCGGATCTGCTTACCCTTTTTATACAAAACCATTTGCCACTTAGCACCAAGCCCAACATCAATCAAATTTGTTATCATAGCCGTTTTGTTATTGGTAATGAGAGAAAACTGCGTCAACAAGAAAACTAATGAATACGATGGAGTAGAAACGTTAAATCCATGCTTATCACACAGCTATGTGTTTAGTCGGTTGGTGAGGTACAGTGTGGGTTAAAAATTAACTGGTTTCAGTACTTTACTCTCTATGCGTACTGGAAGCTAATTGACCTAGGTCTATGTATGTTAGAAGGCGTTAAATCATTTGCTCTCACAGTTATAAATTCGACGGTAAATATGATTCAATTCGGATGCTTGATTAATTGAATGCATTTAAGGGAAGTAAACATTTTAATGTTTTGACTGTTTTGCTTTCAATTACATTTTTGTTTTTTGACAATTTAACTTTGTAAAATGGATAGTAAAAATTCGCTTATGAATTAAACTAAATTAAAATATATGTATGATAGCAAATAGTAATAAAGAGAATAATACTAATAGATTGGGTGATACTTAGGATTCATGTTATTAACGTGACAATTGTGGTATGGCTCAAAAATGTTCACAATAATCAAAAGTTCGAAGATGTAATTAAACTTCAATGTGAAATAGATAGCACTCGTCAGCAACTCGGTATAAGGGAACTGTACGACGGCATTTCAAACTCCTTACGTGCAGCTGCAACAGAAACCATTGGTTTTCGGTAAATGTAAAAGAACAGCTGGTACGACGAAAATAGACTGCCTACCTTGCAACGCTATGATCGACCACAACACGTGCGGGATGGGATGGATACCGAGAGTTGAAGGGGGAAACAAGATGCCGAAAGAGGCCGAAATGCGTGAGTATGAAGAGCTTGACAAGCTGGCCGACGGGGGTAATCCTCGAAAATTCTACGAAAAAATGCGGCGGCTAACAGAAGGTTTCAAAACTGGAGCATACTCTTGTAGACCCCACGGAGGCGATCTAGTAACCGAGGCTCAGAGTATACCAAAATTATGAAGGGAACACTTCTCCAGCCTGCTGAATGGCTATGAATGCATAACGCCAGGAGAAGGCGAACTCGACTCCCCAATCGACGACGATGGAGCAGACGTTCCATTGCATGACCATGCAAAAGTCCGAATAGCAATCACCCGTCTGAAGAACAACAAAGCGGCGGATGACGATGGATTGCCGTCCGAGCTATTCAAACACGGCGGCGAAAAGTTGATAAGGAATATGTATCAGCTTCTTTGCAAAATATGGTTGGATGAAAGCATGCCCAACGATCGGAATTTATGTGTACTCTGCCCAATCCATAAAAAGATAGACCTCACAATCTGCGCCAACTACCGTGGGATAAGCCTCCTCAAAATCGCGTATAAGGTTCTATCGAGCGTATTGTGTAAAAGATTAAAGCCCACCGTCAACAAGCTGATATGACCTTATTAGTGCGGCTTTAGATCTGGCAAATCAGCAACTGACCAGATATTCATGTGCGTCAAGTCTTGGAAAAAACTGAAAAAGAGAATCGACACACACCACCTTCTCGTCGATTTTAAAGCTGCCTTTGACATCACGAAAAGGAGCTGCCTTTATGTCGCGACGTCTGAACATGGTAGTCCCGCAAAACTAATACGGCTGTGTAAACTGACGTTGAGCAATACCAAAAGCTCCATCAGGATCGGAAAGAACCACTCCGAGCCGTTCGATTCCAAACCACATACATACTTATTTTCATACACTCGAAATCCATTCGATTCTTAGTGAGCAATTCAAACTTAATAGTTACAAATCAAGCTCATCTGGGCTGTAGGGCGCTGCGGAAGCATTGGGATGCCGGCCTTGGTTAGATAACTGTTCACAAGAAAGGCGGTGCGAGCCGGGGCGTTGTCGTGATACAACTTCCAATCGGCTGCGATGTCTTGTTGGATTTGATTGATCCTTCGTTTGAGTTTCCTGAGGACTTCTACGTAAAACTTGACTTTAACGTTTTATCCAGGAGGAACAAATTCACGATGGACGAAGCCTTCGATGTGCACACGAGTCACATTGTCGGTGTCTTCATCAGTGACCTATTCCCGGCCCCCAAAAAGCCCTGGTGCCACCGAAACACACCATTTCTTGCTAAAGGAACATCTGGGTAAGCCAGAATTAAATCACCTTTCACAGAAACACGTCGCTCGAAAATGTTTGTCCTGAGGTTTGTGGTGCCGGTCTAATGTATCTAAAATTCCTAGAACTCAAATAATCGCTTTCAGTCTATCACAAAGTTATTAAACGCGGGTAATCTCAGTTTCGTGGCGACCAAGGCATGGTTACAGGGATATTTCAAATTCAGTCTTGTAAATTCTGGACAATGGAGATGAAAATTCCTGGGTGTTTCCTACTCACTTTCTGACAATTTGTGGCTGTCAAGTCTTTTATCCTTACGGCATGAATGCCTATTGGGCAATGTCCAGTAATAATTACTATGATTGCGGGCAGAAGGAATTTGCAGTCGCACTGAAGTTGGTCGTGCGATTAACGAACTCTTATAGGTCCAGTGCTAGAACGCAAGATGACATCGGAGATACAACTTGTTCCCACTCTGATATGAGCGGTTAACTGGGTAATTCCTTCTTGCTTGTTGATCGATTCCACAGTTTCAAGCGATGCTGCTGAGACGAGGCACTCAAATGATTATGATAATGAAGTTGTTTGATGGTATTGCTAGTGAAGGCAGACATATCTTGACTAAGATTGAGCCCACAGTTAGCGAGCTCAAAGCAACTACATACGTATTGACACTCTGCTATCGGGGTTATATTTTGCTCCTACTAGAACTGGCGGCATAGGAAATATGTATATATTGTTTAAACATATTCGAATTATTTAATTACTTAATTCATCACATATCATTGAGAAAATCTTTTTTTACCACTTGAAGTCAGTTTCATATTATTTATATGTATTGTATACTATGGCTCCACAATAAGACTTTTCCATTTATTTCGGTCTTGTGCGAGTTTCTTAATTTGACTTCAACTTTTATTGACTTTAGATATTTCGATAACCCAATTCTTTTCTAGATTAGAGTGGATCGGCCTTTCCGTCGACTGTCTTGTGGGTTTTATGTCAGTTGTGTTTCGGGTGATCGTGTGTGGATCTCGTTTAAGTACATGTCCGAGCCATTTTCATTTGAGAACGTGAGCAGCTTTTGAAAGTTCCACACCGCGTCTTCATTATACTGTTGGTAATGCCTTTCTCTGATCCTTGGTTTACAGATATTATACTACCCAAAAGGACTTGATATTTTCGAGTTCTATACCATCGACTTGGATGTTCTGCGAATTGGTGCTATTTACATGCAATTCTTTGGGTTTGCCAATGTTAATACTAAGCCCTCCTTTCGCTGCAGTTTCGTGCATTATTGCTATGTTATGGGCTCTTGAAAAGTTCCAAGAAGATCCGACGTTTTCAAGTCAAATTTTGTCCAGCGATAATGCCCATTTCTAGCTCAATAGGTATGTAAACAATCAAAATTGCCGAATTCGAGACAAAGAGCAATCTGAAGTGATTCAAAGAAATCTGGATTCATCCAGAAAATTAAAACGGTTAGATCGTAACCGCCGGTCGATTTCGGTTCCATATTCCTATAGGGATAGGTAAAGTCTTAATTCTATGTAGACAATCTCGCTTCGATTCAGTCCTTGGAACAAAATATCAGGTCAGTTACCAGTCGAAATGCTCGGACAAGTTATCGAAAATTGGACTCAACGGATAGACCATCTCAGACGTAGCCGCGGCCAATATTTGAATGAGATAATCTTCAAAAAATAAATGCTAAATAACGTTCTTTTCAATGATAATAATTCCCCATTAAATGGATCCCCCTTTATAAGTACTCCCTTGTCTAAACTTACAATTATTGCTGCTCTGACCAATTTAGCTATTTTCGCAAACTAACACAATGAGTCACAACGGTCTTGGGCGGTGGAAGAAGAGAAAGATACATTCGCATATACATATATCCATATATCATACAGTTTAAAGATGTACGAGTATATACGCCATGAACGTTTTGGCAAACAAAGTTAATTGCTTACATAATCAGGTCATCGAAATTAATTTAATGCCAGCAACAACAAAAAGCCAAGACTAAAGAAAATAAAACTCCTTTAAATGCGAAATTAATGAAATAAAATTAATGCAATAAAAGAAACATTAAAATAAACAGAGAACAACAGCACTAAAGAGAGATTAATATCGTTTTTGTTACCGTTTGATGTTGCATGCTGCAGAGGTGATGCTGGCGTCGGTTGCAGTTGTCAAAATTATAGGTTAAGTGCTTTAGGGCAACCTTGACATAGGGAGATACATACATACATATACTTGTAAGACTAAGCCGTCAAAAACATTTCCAGTCTGTGAGTTGTGTAAACGTGTGTGAATGTATGTATGTATGTGTATTTTTCTTTTGGATGCTGCGGTTAGTTGGTGGGCCGGTTCTACATACTTCAATTTGAAGTGAGCTCAATTGTCTTGCTTTTATTTAAATGTATTTTTCATTTGTACTTTAAATGTTGACCGTGAATCATTCAATTGGATTTGGCTGCAAGTTTTGCGGTGCAACATTTAATTGTTTATTATGATATTTTTTCTTTCTTTTCCGTTTTTTTTTGTTGCTTCTACACGCACTTAAGTGCAGTCAGATCGTGACTGAAGGGCATGGAACTTAAGCAGTTTACCAAAATGCAGCTTAAAATTGATAAAATATGCTTATGCATGTAATATGAGTTATAAATAAACCCAGTAGAAAATTATGGAGATGCAGAACGGGATACTGTTGGTATTTCACTCTCTTCTAACCCCAGTGGTTCGTACGAAAGCTAAGTGAAGCCTACCCAAGCATTGCAGTTACTGAATCAAATCATAAAGCTATTCGGACTTGGGTTTGCGAACCACGCCAGGTCCAGCAAAATTTATAAGTGGAGATAGATTATATGCAGCTTATGTTCCGAAGACGACGAACTAAGCGGGATTGAAAATGGAGTTGATTAATATTGCTCACGCTTGAAATAAATAAATAACAGTACCAAATTTATAATTCTCTGCGATGATTTAAATCTATTTGACTGTTGGCATTAACATACATAAGTCTAAGTATGAAATATGACTGTCTTATTCCTCTGGAAAGCCTACTGAAGTCGACTGCATGAGATGAATGAAATCTAAGCTGTGGAAAGACTCAAAAATCAGCTGATAAAGTTATGAAGGGTCTATTTTATATCTACTTTAAAAAGGTAAAAAAAAACAACCAGCAACGAGTATTATAAGGCGTAATTGGAACGTTAGAAGGATAAAGTCGAAAAAATCTATTTCGAATTAATTCAGATCCACCGTATTTCCGATTTTTTCATTTCTCATATTTCAAGAGAAACTTGACAGTTGATACCTAACTTGATGGTATCCAAAAGTTAGAAGACCAATTATCTGGGCATTACCCTCTATGGATCAAAGAGCTATTTAATTTTTAGAAGAATAGGAACGTCTCTGATACATACAGGGTTTGTCCAGAAAGTAATGAAAATCTGCGAAAAAGACGTTTCCTATGATCAAGTAGGCTTACCCAGATGTTGCCTTAACAAGAGAAGTGTGGGGTGTGTTTCAGTGGCATCGCGAAGATGGTTCTAAAAATGCTCACTGACGACCAGAAATTGCGGCGAGTGGAAGTGTGCCAAGAAAATTTGAAAATGTGTGAAAGTGAACCCCAATTTTCGAATAACGTAATCTCAGGTGACGAGTCATGGGCCACGGATATTTTTTGTTTCCTGGCCAGAGAAGACCAATGAAAGGCAAGCATTTTGAGACGACAGAGGAGATCCAAGTAGCATGCACTTCGGCTCTCAAGGCTTTTTCGGATAATAACTTCCTGACAGCGCTGCACCGACATAGAAGGAGCCTGTTCTGAAAGTGTTTAAAGAATTGTAACGATCGGTTGAATAATTTTTTTAAATCGACTCAGTTCTTTTACTTTCCAAAAAACAATGAGCATCCTTTTGATCTTTGAGCGGCTTTTACATGTTTTTTTTTGGTTTCGGCTCGTTTTTTCCCTCCATTCCGATGATTGTTGACTTGTTAGCTTGTCAAACTCATAAACCCATGTGTCCTCAGCCGTTACAATGCTCTCCATGATTGTGTGATGGGAATTCGCTCAAGCATATCCAAAGGTATCTTTAAGGTACTATTTTTGAGAAAGAAAAATTCAGCTTTACCGGAATGAGTCGAGAAAAAACGCATTTCATACTCAAAATATCCACAAAAATCAATGGAACGGATTCGCGATAGATGTCGAGCTCTCTTACCATCTCTTCAACACTTGTCTGACGATTTTCAAGCCTTCATTTATTTAATATTTTCATCAGTTGAAGTGGTCGAAGGTCGTCCAGAACGAGGTATGTATGTCTTCAACGATCTCTCGACCGTCTTTGAAGGCTTTGTAAAGGGTGATTTTTTAAGAGCTTGATAACTTTTTTTAAAAAAAAAACGCATAAAATTTGCAAAATCTCATCGGTTCTTTATTTGAAACGTTAGATTGGTTCATGACATTTACTTTTTGAAGATAATTTCATTTAAATGTTGACCGCGGCTGCGTCTTAGGTGGTCCATTCGGAAAGTCCAATTTTGGGCAACTTTTCCGAGCATTTCGGCCGGAATAGCCCGAATTTCTTCGGAAATGTTGTCTTCCAAAGCTGGAATAGTTGCTGGCTTATTTCTGTAGACTTTAGACTTGACGTAGCCCCACAAAAAATAGTCTAAAGGCGTTAAATCGCATGATCTTGGTGGCCAACTTACGGGTCCATTTCTTGAGATGAATTGTTGTCCGAAGTTTTCCCTCAAAATGGCAATAGAATCGCGAGCTGTGTGGCATGTAGCGCCATCTTGTTGAAACCACATGTCAACCAAGTTCAGTTCTTCCATTTTTGGCAACAAAAAGTTTGTTAGCATCGAACGATAGCGATCGCCATTCACCGTAACGTTGCGTCCAACAGCATCTTTGAAAAAATACGGTCCAATGATTCCACCAGCGTACAAACCACACCAAACAGTGCATTTTTCGGGATGCATGGGCAGTTCTTGAACGGCTTCTGGTTGCTCTTCACCCCAAATGCGGCAATTTTGCTTATTTACGTAGCCATTCAACCAGAAATGAGCCTCATCGCTGAACAAAATTTGTCGATAAAACACATTTCGAACCGAACACTGATTTTGGTAATAAAATTCAATGATTTGCAAGCGTTGCTCGTTAGTAAGTCTATTCATGATGAAATGTCAAAGCATACTGAGCATCTTTCTCTTTGACACCATGTCTGAAATCCCACGTGATCTGTCAAATACTAATGCATGAAAATCCTAACCTCAAAAAAATCACCCGTTACAACCCGTAGGCTTGTGTTTTTGATAAAAGTGAATCACTGTGCGTCTTTTCGAACATTCTCAACGACGCCGCACACAAAATTTGGATAGAAATAAAAACTTTGAGGCAAATTCTTTCTACGATTTTTTTATCCATTGTAAAAATTGTTTCGACTTTGCTTTATTGAGATCACTTCCCTAAAAACACGTTTGCTCATTTGCTTTTAAGTTCTGCTGAGGCCTAGTTGGGAACTAATTAGTTCGGGGTAAGTTATACTAAATACATGCAAAGATATGTATGTACAAATTGATAGACGAATTACGCATTAAATTTATGCTGAAATGCGCAGGTTTCTTCATGTTGATAATTTGTTTTAATCTCACAGAATTTATTCGCCTACAAATTGCAATAATTCATTTTTTTGTTTATATTTTGTGTACAGTTGTATTGAAGGGCTAACCACTTAGGGCTTACACAAAGGTAATACGATAACAATAACAGCCGTGTGATTACTTGATGGAGCATGAAAAATTGCTGGCTCATATTAGGGTGTTACCAACAGACATACCTACACACACACACGTAAGTGTACTCCCACATTATATGTGTGTATGTATTCAAGTAAAGTACAATACCATGTACCAAGTAAATTGTTAAAAAGTTTTCAATTTTGTCCAACTAGCTCGTTGTTCTTCAATTGCGCTGAGCATTAGTCGCCCAAGGTCTAAACGGTTTTAGAAACAAATAAAACTTGTTAGCATTAGTTGGCGTTTTTGAGTGCTTTAGCCGTTTATTTTCTTGCTCGTTAGATTCATATTGTCATTTGTTGGAAAAATATTAAATTGATTACTTCAATAAAATAATTTCATTTTGATTTCCGTTTATTTACTTCCGCTTGATTCGTTTCGTTCATTGTCAATGCTTGCGCGCTTAAAACGCTGATTTAATTGACTGTTCATAATTGAACCCTAATGCATTATGTTTAGCAAGGTAAACTAGAAATCGATTTATACCCTATAAATCCCTCATTTTGGAACTAGGGTATACGTAGGCTTTAAAGTTTGTAAAATTTCTTTGAGAGGGCGCTACATGTGAATCTTTTGTTTTGTAATTACACCAGTCCTTCAATAATGGTTTATAAACTATGAAATTGTTAAACAATCGGTTCTAGACCACAAAAGAATGCTGAACAGAAAAAAACTCGGAGACATATGTATCGTTGAGTATAAACCAAGAAAAAATGTTTGGCGCTCGGAAGCTATAATAACGTTCCTAAATAAAAAAGTTTCCATACAAGAACATAGTGATATCTCCATTACTGAGTGACCGCCTCTAATATATATGGACATGGGTAAGTCAATCAAATCAAGAATTTGTTTCTGTCTTTCCATATTATATGCCATATACAGTCGAACTTACCTCGGGATCGCTTGGGACCTAAAAATCACTTCACTATGTTGAAGGTTCGTTAAATGGAGACAATAATTTTTTTTTAGAACTTTATTTACAATAATTAATAAGTTTGGTTTGAAGTGCACTCTTCCATACTTCACTCTCAACAAAATCTTCCAAATCATTTAGAGCGTTGAAAACAATAATCGGAACGTAGCTCCCCTTCTTTACAAAGTTTCGTCTTAAGTTAAAGGATTGAGGAACGTGTCGTAATGTATGTAATGCCTCATAAGTATCTGCCAATTCTTCTTTCACGGCCAAATTTTTTTCTGAATATGTCAAAGTATAAATGTTAGGAAGAATTCCAAATGGAACTCTTATCTTTGTGTTTCTTTCTTTTTTAATAAACTCAAACTTTTTTTCAAATGAAATGCTGTTTCAATGTGTCAATTCAATTCCAATGGCTAGGTTAGGTCTTGAGAGATCGCACGTGGACTGCTAAATGTAGTCTTTGTGAAGCCATAGAGAAGAAGAAATCCTGTTTAAGGGATTACATGGGTTTACGGGTTTCAAAAAATCGATTTTTGGTTATTGTCTTATTAAATTCTAAAACACCTCTAGAATAGTTTCTTAAACAAAGCCTTGAGAACTTGTGCGCTCGAGGCTAGCTAGGCTAAGTGCGCTGTCTTTAAACGCGGTTTTCTCGACACTAAGTTTTTTGAAGTCGTATGGCAAGATTTCTCGAGAAACACTCAACTGAATTTCATGAAATTCCACACTTACACGAAGGATTTTTTTTGACAATTAAAACTAAAAAAAAAATGCGACGAAATTTTCACTGAAATTTTTATTTTTTTGTTTTCTTCGTCCAAGTTCTAAATTTCAGATTTTCTTTGTTAATAGTGTACTATAAGTTTGTAACAATAAAAAATTCCCATATAATATTTCATAGTTTATATAGTTGAAAAGGGCTGTTTTTTACCCGGAGGAAACCTAAGTATGTAAGCCATTAAACTAGTGTTAAGCGTTTAAGCATTGACCTCCCAAACGCGGGATAGTCAAGAACGAAGTGTTGAGTTGTTTCCATCTCCTCTTTTTCCATACTGCTTCAGCAGATGGCGAAAATTCCCAGCTTTATAGCATGGACACCAATAGGTTGATGGTCTGTTAAAACCCTCATAACTAAGGAGAGTCAAGCCTTACAAAGAGAACACTACATCTCTTGCGACCGATCTTGAGTCTGTACTGATGGTGGCTCAGCGCTGGGCAAGTTCCCGTGAAACCCAGAGAATGCAGGATTCCCGTCCTGCCCCCATTCTACTTATTGCGGTTCTAGGCTGTCTTTAGTTGCTAGCTCATCAGCTTTACAATTTCCTGTGATTCTACTATGACCAGGTACCCATACCAGTCTTTTCACAAAGAGACTCGATGCTATTAATAACTAGGGTAGGCCCTCCTTGATCAACCCTGATCTCACTACAAATGAGCTCAAGGCTAGTATCGCCGCCCTGCTATCTAAATGGATGGTCATTTCCCTGAATGATAAATTTCAATAGCTAAAATCTCTAATTTAATTTTGGGATTCCCTTTAAGGATTTGAATTCAAGCTGTAAAACTTGGTCATTGTATAGAAAACTATACAAAAATTTACTATAAGGGAACAAATATACACCGAAAGTAGGTTGTAAATGATGGGTCTTCGAAATCAATTTATTATAAGGAGGGCTTCTCTGTATGGAAGCTCACTATAAGAAAGATCGACTGGGTGAACATTTTTGGCTTCCTGGAGAAGATTGTGAGGCTGAGCAGGAAAGGATACTATTAGAATCTTCGGACTTCATTTATATCCTCACAATACTTAATGTGTTTTGAAGTAATTGAAAAAAGTGATTAACCTCACAATTTAGCCTTTAAAATTTGTTTGAAAATTTTTGAGCCCAAGTTTCATTGGCATCATCGCCTCCAACAGTTAGTTTAAATATTTAGTAATTTTAAGTTTTAAATAAATAAGCAAGTTTTAAATTTATATCACAACTTTATTTTATTTTCATTTTCGTAAAATATTCGACAAATAGTGTACCAGTCCGAAATGTTCTAATGATGGAGAGCGTAAGCAAGTGGAGCCGAAACAATGCTCTTGACGACAGGAGCAGAATGCACGGAGTGGACGACTGGTACGCTGTGTACAACAGGAGCGGCGTGAACTACAGGAGCAGCATGAACTACAGGAGCAGCATGAACTACGGGAGCAGCGTGGACTACTGGAACGACGGGTGCGGAGTGTACGGTTGTCTTCACAGCGTGGGCGAGTACTGGACTTACGACAGCTTTGCTATGGACCTGAGTGATGCTTTGGTGCGAAACGGCTGAAGGAGCACTGTGGACCACCGAGCCGACCTTAGCCAACACTGGCTCATGCACTACATGGTGGGTCTCGAGGAGCCCAGCGCTGACGGATGTAGCAACGGCGAAAAGGCAGACGGCAGCGAGAATGGCGTTCTGTGCAGGAATGTGTTATAAATTAATAAAACGGAAAAAATACATATAGAAGTATATGAACTTACGAGCTTGAACATTTTTGTTGATTTTAGGAGTTGTTTGTCTGTAAGTCTACGAAATACTTCTGATGCTGATTGTGCATCACTGCCCTGCTTTTATACGATGCGTGTTACGACAATAAGCAAAGCAGTTGAAGTATGTTTCAGATGATCGTTTATACCCAAGGGAGGCTCAGTCGACTAAAGTCCATTACTTCATTATGTTTTGCGTACTTCTTTGGTTGGAGGAATTTACGCGTCAACTAGAAGTTGGTTAATGCAAAACAAAATATTTTCAACACACACACACACGCGCGCAGAGAAGTCATCACTACAAGCGGCAGCAACAGAAAGACATTCAGCTGATAGCTTGCGCTTAGCGGCGGTAATATTTTTAATGCTTAAATGGGTTAACGCCTTTGATGAATGAGTTTTTGAACTCAGCATCAGCTGTTACGCCGCGTCATTGTGTTGAGAACAAATACACACACACACCGACCCAACCGAAGCAGCTTTAATGATGTTTTCTCATTACTCCATTTACTTGTTCTTCACTGAACTCATTTCCTAATTGTTTGGTATAAAAGTAAACACCAAAACGGCTTCCAACATCAGTCACACACCACTATTTCCGAGCTCAACTAATCAGCCAAACTCAAAAACTCCAAAATGTTCAAATATGTAAGTAAAAAAGTAAACACGAAAAATTAAAATATTTTTAAAATATTTCTTAAAATCCTTTTATAGTTCGCCCTCGTTTGCGTATTCGCCGCGGCCGCCGTCAGCGCTGGACTCATCGAGACCCACCATGTAGTCCATGAGCCAGTCTTGGCTAAGGTCGGCTCAGTGGTCCATAGTGCTCCTTCAGCCGTTTCGCACCAGAGCATCACTCAGGTTCATAGCAAAGCTGTCGTAAGTCCAGTACTCGCCCACGCTGTGAAGACAACCGTACACTCCGCACCCGTCGTTCCAGTAGTCCACGCTGCTCCTGTAGTCCATGCTGCTCCCGTAGTTCATGCTGCTCCTGTAGTTCACGCCGCTCCTGTTGTACACAGCGTACCAGTCGTCCACGCCGTGCATTCTGCTCCTGTCGTCAAGAGCATTGTTTCGGCTCCACTTGCTTACACTCTCCATCATTAGAACATTTTGGACTAGTACACTAATTGTCGAATATTTTACGAAAACGAAAATAAAAAAAAAAAAATTGTGATATAAACTACAACAAATTTCATAAAATTTTGTGCTCAGTTACTGCTTTCTAAGTAGATATTTCTAGACCCTGTCGTGGAATAGAAACAGCTCTTTTGAAATTTTTGTACGAATATTCGGTTTTTCTGCATTGTCTCTATATATGTATATATTTCATTTGAGAACTTCTTTCTTCCCTTCCGTTTTGATTTGGTCCCACAAAACCATTATTGGGAAGCTTAAGGTACATTTTTTCTCCCTTCCTTTTTTGTAGTGGGAAATTGAGAGTCGCACTTCATACATTTTAAAAATCGATTTATTCCTTGAAAATCAAGTTACTTTAGGACTATACTGGTTTGGGTACCTGGTTACAGCGATTTTGCGGGAAACTGTAAGGCTGATGAGCTTGCTACGACAGGTACCTCAGTCTCTATAACTGCAGAATGGGAACGGTTTGGAGCTCCGTTGGCTTCCAGTTGTTTGCTACTGCACCGTTGGGCCTCACACCAGATCAGCTAAGGCTGGTTAACTACCACAAACTGTGCAGTCGTAAGGTCCTTCTGGTTTGGGGTAAATCGGAAGAGGTCTAAGAAGCTCGTCGGTCTTAGAATAATTCAATGCCCCATCGAGATTCATACAATGATATTGAAAATCTTACCGGATGCCAGCTGCATCAGCTTCCAGGAAGGTGAGATAGAAACATCTCAACACTTTCTTCTCGAATGTCCCGCTGTTACCAGATGTAGGCAAAACACCTCAGATCTTATAAACTTCGACACCCAGGGGATTTGAAAATAGTCATAAAATAGTCTGAAGGGATTTGTAATAGGTTCAAGGCGCTTTGCCGATAACTAATATCTAGCCACGGTAGTTTTTTCATTTGACTTCACAAAAGTCTGAATTAACAGCCTAAGTGTGATTATTACGCCACGCTGAGGGTTCAGCCTTCTAACATAACCTAACATCGTAACTGGTTTTTGACCTTAATATCTTTGCCCCAGTATAAATCAAACTCTTAAATGGCTGCTGCTATCATTTGTTAGAAATGTGATGTAAGAAAAAGGGTGTGGTCGATTTAATACAATGTTGTGTTTTCTGCTTGGTAATAACATAGAAACTGTATATTAGAGTGGTATATTTATGATTTGCATATAAGAGAAAGCCTTGACCAATTTGCAGTAGAAGGTGATTGGAATAAGAATGTGTGGGGGCTATAATGTGATGTAAGGTCATTTAAGGGCGCATTGCAGCTACAAGAATGGATATAAATAGACAGACCCAAACGACTAGTTAATGAAATGGGCTACTAAAATCTGGTGGCTCTTGTTTGTCCAAAATCCTTGAATGAAGAAAATAAATACGTAGGTCATGGTGGTTTTTTATTCATTCAAAGTGCGCCCTTGGTATAAGTTTGTTATATTAACCAAATTTTCCTGTGATTTCTTTTCTGTTTCCGAAAATGAATCGCGCAGGATAATCATCTATGGTTTGGATACCGTATACTGTGATTCTTCTTTTCGGATGGCGACGGTGAAAACTTGGTTTACGCTAGTAAAGAATATCATGCTTGAAATATTGGCCCTGCGAAAACTCAGGTTAACGCGTAAGGATAGAAAGGAGTTTCTGTGCCATTTTGTGATTGCCTATGGTACAAGGTTCGCTAGTACACAAGGGATTAGTCAAAACTAATAACTTCCCCGGCGAATCTGCTCCGAAGTAGCGAAGATTGTTCTCTCGTCCGAAAAGTTGATGGCAACCGTTTATCGGAAATCATAAGGTGTGAACTAAAGCGACTTTATAGTGAAGCGCAAATGGTTTCAGGATCGATTCTTTATTTAGCAAATAAAAAGTTCTTTAAATATGACTCTGCACCGACTTACGCCTTCACCATTACCTCGGGCGAGCTGTGAACTTTCATCCTATTCCAAGATTTGGCGTTTTGTGATCGTTTCAAAGAAGCCGAGTTCCAGTAAACGCAATTTTAGACGTTAGGCTAAGCGTATCGATTATGTTATTCTGGCCGGCTGTCACGCCATAAATGGACCTACTCGTCCTTAGTAAAGGTAGTTGTGTTAAATTTGAGGTGAAATATTCGTATATATAATACAATGTCAACGCCTTTAGCGAATTTTAATAGCGACTTGATATCTAAAATTGATATTTCATCTAGTCCTTTGAACTGCTAGTTTCCTAGATATTTAAGTTCTGGGTAGTGCTAAGCAGAGGTGATGGCGGTGCTCCAGCGTTTCTCTCATGTTTACTTCTCTACACTTTCTGCCTGTACCGTCGTTACTTATCCCCCTTCGGCTCGTGTATGACGCCAGTAGGTTGTGACCTGTCAGCTCTTTGGAAATTTTTTTTGATTATTTCCTGTACTTGTCGGTAGCCAGACGGATGGAAATTTTGGCAATTATTATAAAAGGAACAATCCCATTTAGATTCAGACATCGCAGCAAAACATCAGCCAGTGTCATTCGCCAGTTACCAGTCGAAATGTTCGAATGAGTCTTTGAAATATGGACTCATCGGATGGACCATCTGAGGCGTAGCCTCGGCCAACATTTGAAAGATACAATCTTCAAAATGTAAATGCCAAAACATGGTATTTCGAATGATAACAAACCTTCCTCATTAAATTTGAAGTTTCTGTGTTTTTCTTAAAATAAGTAGGAGACCTTAAAATGGACCCTTTACTTATTAAACCATCATCGTATGTTAACGGCAATGTATTTTAAAATCAGTTTGCTTTCACTGTCAGCATTGACAATCCAAACACGGACGGTTTGATTTTTCCTTCAGCTACGTTTGTATTATAAAATCGGAGCGATTAAAACACATGATCAGTAGATCGGTGTGCATACTTTTAGGCTTTAGGAATGAAGATCGCTATAATAATCTTGCTGAAAGTATGTTAAGCAGAAACGTTGGTCACTACAAGGTGGTGAAAAATGATCATTAATTATTTGTTGATCATTATTATGATTAGTATTATGTATAGCTGACTTTCTGTTATGATCCTAAATTATGCGATCGATGCGATCGAGCTTTAGTAAATTGACAATATAAATAAAAAAGACGAGGAATTGAACATTGTATAAAGAGGCTCCAGAACAGTAGATTTCCTGCTACTTTGTTGACATTTTTATGGAAATTAAGTCACAACTTTTTTATAGTCTATCCACACAGACTTGGGAAGAAGTAAAGTATGACGTTTCTAACATCAGCTGAAAGAAACTCAAAAGAAAATCAAAAAAAGCTAAACAAATCGAACAAAATAAACAAAATTTTAATAATTTTTAATTGCTTTGGGTTTTATTGAAAAGGTATATAGCTCTAAATTGTAACTAAGTGTCTGTTGATTGCTATAGAACTCAAAAAAAAAAAGTAAAGAGAAGTTCTAAAATAAAAAGTGTTCACAAAAAATGCACTGCAACGCAACGAGCGCAAGATCGATAGAAAGCAAATCGGCGCGTTTCAAACAACAAACACACATAAATCTGTTCATATGTGTACTTAGTTCTATGAATATGACTGTACTTATGTGTATCGAAGAAAGTGCTACTGTGGCTGTGTGTGGAAATAGGTGCTGATCACGTGTGGCATTGTGGTGCTGAGTATTCACTTTGTAGAATAGTCCATACGCAGTCGCAAAATGGCGGTCAATGTTAACTGTTGCTGTCACTACAACAACATTTTAACCAATAACAATATGCTCAGGATGATGGAGGATGGGAGTTACAATTGGATGCACCGCGGTGACGATTGGTGTGGCGACGAGCACCGGATGAGTGGCGTGCACCTGAGTGACACTCTGATGCGAGACGGCGGATGGTGAGACCAGGATGGGCCCCAAGATGCTTGGCCTTGCGGCAGTGAAGCTCAGCAGCGCAGCGAATACCACAAACTGTGGAAAGCATAAGATGAATATATTTATTTATGTCTATTTCAATTGGTTATAACTGTTATCCTTACCAATTTGTAGAAGTTGAACATGTTTGCGCTTAAATCGTTGCGTTGTACTTGCAGTGAACACGAAAAGTGAGACTTTGATGCCACTGCTTCAACACGATGGCACTTTTATATCGCTTCAGTTGCGGCGTTGTTCCTACCGATTCAACGCTCTCGTGTCATCATATGAATTACAATGTTGACTTTTCTCTCGCAAACAATAATCAGCAACAACAATTGATGAGCTCGCTATTGCATTTACGATTGAGCATAGCAAATCCGGCCGATGCGGAAGATAATATTGTCTCCAAGTGCTTGAAGCAGCAGCATAACTCGAGCATATTGTGTTGCAATTGAAGTTCAATGCTGGTTCAGTGCTTGGTTTGGCACGGTGGGTTCCATTTCATTAAATTTCGGTCTACTAATTTTGATGTTTTTCTATGTAAAATAAATATTATTTCTACATACATATGTAAAGTCTTCAAAAAGCTAGATTTATTAGAATGAGCATGAAATGCCTCTGGAGTTGGAGATTGATCCTTTGGATTTGATTGCTATAAACTTACAAAACAATAAAAACAGAAAGCAGATCTGAGGGTTTCTATTTTCAGTACAGAAAGAATTGTCATCAAGAAGCGTTTACTCTTGAAATTTCACTTGAAAGTGCAGGGAGTTCACAAGGAAATTACTGTTGACTTTGTGCTCAAACGTTCTTCTCAATATAATTTATCTATTCTCCATTAAGGGTTTTGCAATAGGGAAGCTATGAAAGTAGACCAAAAGGGACAGCAAACAACACCATATTTTTTCCGTCCTTTTGACATTTCTCTGCAGTAAGTTTTGCCATTTCATCAAGGAAAGATACCCGATCCAACATCGAGTCGAAATCATTAAAATTTACTACCGAAATTCGGAGTCAGTGACTTCAACTTTAAGAGACCTACGTCCAATTTATGGTCGTCATAATCGTCCTGTCAGATCAAAAATTGAGCGTCTAGTCGAAAAATTTGAATCCACATGCATAGTACAAAATGTTCCCGTGCCAGTGAGACAAAGAAGTGCCCGTATATTGCTGTCGCTAGCGCTTCAATTGAGGAAGACCCAAATCAGTCTCTCACACATCATTCCCAAGCGCTGGGCATCTCTGTGACGTCGTTGTGGCGAATTTTGCGAATAGATCTTGGCTTACATCCTTACAAGATCAAATTGACGTCGTATGTTCGTGAAGCAACAACTTGAAAATTATCCGGATCAGCGATTTGACGCCCAGCGTAGACTATTTCCTGTGGCGTTACGTCAAGTCTATGGTCCATGCCAAAAAGCCGGCGACGACTGATGAGCTTTGTGCGAATATCGAACGTGAAATTCCAAAATTATCGGTCGATTTATGCATGAAATGCATCGAAATTTGCTTTCAGCTTCTGGACTTCTGCGAACGTACCCGTGCTGGCCATGCAAAAGAAATCGAGTTCCATACATAATGGCATCGAATGTAATTTTCTAGCGTTCTTGTTGAAAAACCGGTTATTAGTCAAAGTTTTACAGTATAGATCGTCAACTTTAAATATTTCAAAACTGTATACATAACATACATATGTAAGTAATTAGAGGATAGAATGATTATTCCCTGTTATTTTTGTAACAAAATCAAATGTGGATTTTAATTTCCTATATTTTATGGCATTGCCAGAGCAAGGGTAATCAATTCGCGTTTACCACGGCAATCACCTCTGAGTTCGAATTCTGTTATTCAGTGGCAGCTATAAGTTCGGACTCTCCATTTATAGGATAACACTAAAGTTATTTTATTTATTATTATAATTTATTGCTCTTTAATATTCATTATACTTTCACTTTTTTCAAAACACTGTGCATTGCATTCTGATTATGTTAACATATCATATCAAGACTAATGTCATACAAGCATATAATTTCATTTGATACTTAATTAAATAAAATATCATTTTAAAACTGGTTTGGTTTGTATTAAGTTATTCTTGTTATATGATCACAGTTTTCTATACAACAAACATTTTGAATATATAATAATTTATGTATTACTTACGTATGTATATTTGCCGTTAGTAAGTACATATGTATGTCTTCTTCTAATCAAATAAAATGTATCCGAGGGAAAAGTGTGATAATAGAGTACAGAATTCAAGGTCACTGCTGTAAGATAATGGCTGAAAATAGGCGCCCACTACAACCACACTGTCGATTTTGTCTGGTATATTTGTCCAATATCAAAGCAATGATATGAATGGTATCCTCGCTTAAACCTCATTACTAGATAAATTAATTTCAATCCTTTTGATGGAATTGATAATTTTATTAACTATTTATGAATGAGCGATGAAATCCGTCTATCTTCTTCTTCTTAATAGGCGTAGACACCGCTTACGCGATTAACAACCCCGCGGCAGTCGTTTCTTCTTTTCGCTACCTGACGCCAATTGGATATTCCAAGCGAAGCTAGGTCCTTCTCCGCTTGGTTCTTCCAACAGAGTGGAGGTCTTCCTCTTCCTCTGCTTCCCCCGGCGGGTACTACGTCGAAATCCGTCTACGTTTGCATTAAATTTACTTGTAATTGGAGATTTTAAAGAGATTTGTAACTAAATTTTCTGCGGCAAAATTTTAAGCTAGTGGAAACTTTTTTAAAAACTAATGTATATGAATTAAAGTGAAAAGGAAAGGTGAAATTCATTTAACCAAAAAAATAAAATTCGGGGAAGTTGAAAAAGGGAAGAATGCCACGCAAGCTTCCAATTAAATTCGTTTAGTTTACGGAGACGATGCTGTCATGGATAAAATGATATGAATCTCCTTGATTAGGTTGGTAGCGATGGAGAACAGGGAATTTTGAAAAGCTGATATCAGAAAAGGCGGAATACCAGAAATAAACCGCTATAATTAACTGACGAAATCGACCATGCAAACGAAATAAGGACTGCGAATTGAGGGCATGCACCTGGTCCTCTAATTTGGAGGGTGCCGCTAACCAGCTGGTTGATGTCCTCGTGAAAATATAGGCTGAAATCACAGCCGTCCAAGAAAAGCGATGGGCGGGACAAGGACTGAAACGAGTAGGTCCTTGGGGCATTTGCTATAGTAGAAATATAAATGAGCGCAAGTTTGGTGTGGGATTCATGGTGGGAAAGAGACTCCGTCGCCGAGTACTATTATTCACTCCGGTGAATGAACCTCTAGCCACGCATCAAAGCGTGTTTCTTCAACATATCGCTGATTTGCGCCCATGCCCCGGCGGAAGAGAAGGATAACGTGGCCAAAGATGCCTTCTATGAGCGCTTGGAGCACACTTATGAGAGCTGCCCCCGCCACAAGGCGGGCTAATCGACTTCGCCGGGGTCCGAAATATGGTTATCTGTGGTACTAGATTCCAGCACAAGAAAATACATCAAACTACCCGGCTGTCTCCGGATCGAAAAGCCACCAACCAAATCGATCATGTTGTCATGCAGAAACTGCTTGGAAGAAGATGCAGTAGAGACTAACCAGCACTTCCTTCTTGACCGCCTCGCTTTTGGGGATCAAGACTTAGACAATTGGGGGCGCATACCTTCAGACATCCCATCGAATTGGCGGGCGTTGAAATTAAGCGCCTTTGCAAATTTGTATTGGCTACGAAGCGTATTCAATGGCCCCATATAGTGGTGTGAAAATTGCAAAATAACCAAAAGCTATTTATAAAATATCCAAATCTAATATTTTTCAGCAGTGGCATTCTTGGCAAATGTTATAAAAAATTTGAGTTTTGACAGCTTTCTCTCTCGAATCAAAGAGTTTTGTATCATTTTGTCTTTGCTGCTGCGGTTATGTTCTGGAAATTTCGATGTGAAAGATGCACTTCGCTCTGATTTCAACTTATCGTTGAAAAAGTCCAAGATGGAAAAGATTGATCAGGACCGTCACATAAGCAGCCATGATATCGCTAAGGAACTTAACATTCATCATCAAAGGGTTTTAAACCATTCAAAAAAGGTTGATTACAAAAAGATGCTCGATGTTTTGGTACCACATGAATTATCTGTGAAAAAATTAATAGAGCGGATTCTTTGCTGAAACGAAATGAAATCGAACCATTTCTGAAGCGAATGGAAACAGGAGCCGAAAAGTGGGTCAAATACGACAATAATGTGCGAAAAAGATCATGGTTCAAGTTGGCTTCAAGAGAAGCCTGTGAAAATTACTTGTCTCAGCTGAGAAACCAGAAACTTCTACACTGATGGAATAATGTCTCTAGCGGAAAAATGGCAAAAAGTGTTCGACCAAAATGATACATATTTGGTTCATTCTAAATTTAAAAAAGTAAGTTGAATTTTGATTAGAAATACGACTTTTCGACTACCCAATATAAAGGGTGACTCATTTCAGTTCCCTACTTCTTTGCACGTATTTGTACGTTTTTTTTTTTCAAAATTTTGAACGTCTATTTGTGTAAAACACGACCAGTAGTATTATTCAAAGTCCTAGCTGCTGTTTCCCAAATAGTTTTTAATCGCAATCAGTTTTTATGGCTGAATTGGTTTGTACCACGCGAAGACTACCACCTCTTTTTCTATCATCAACTAGAGCCGTTTGGGAAAACAAATAATAGTGCGGTAACATTCCCGACTATTATAATATTATTATATATTATTACTATTAATATACTTTCAAGTGTCTCAGAATTTCACTGATATATAGCACCCCAATACGACCTTTCTTAGCTCCCTACTCCACTGTTCATTAGCGAAAGCAAGCACTGAACTGATTGTATACAGAGTATTGAGTATACACTACATTCAAATTATAAAAAAAAAATTAGGGAAATATTACTACGAATTAGTCCTCGTTGTATGCACGGTAAACTTTGTAATATAATATATGTAAGTATGACAACCTTATCAAACTAATCCCTGACATCGCATGAAACATTTAATATTTTCTATTGGTTTTATTCAAATCATATTAATATAAAAATACATATGTTTTTACAAAAAATTATTGATAAAGAAGTACGCAACAATGCAACGAACGAGACACAAAGATATACTAAAGTTGCGAAATTCCTAACATTCGTGGTTCCATAAGTGATGTGGGGTGAGAAGAAATAATGATAAGTGTAAAGTGATTTGTCAAGTGGCGACTGTTGGCAGTCCAATTAGTATAGTTTAGAAGTAGTTATTTAACCATGTAAATGTGGGTGACCAATAACGCCAGCATGACCCACACCTACAATTGGGCCGACTGGTCCGACTGGTCCTACAACTACAGCTGGGCCAAGACCGTGGACGAGGCCGTGTCCCACGATACTTGGATCGGCAACAGCGATGCACACCAAGGCGGCGATCACGATGAGCTGCAGAAAAATATAATTAGTAAATATCCTTTAAGTCAAAGAGGCTCCTTGCAAGGCTCGCATCCTTACCACTTTGAAAAGGTTGAACATTTTTGCAGTTGAGTTTGTTGCGTTAGCGAACACTTGTAATTGAATAGGAAAGTAAAGACTGTTTGATAACTTTTCCGAAGGGCGCTCGAGTTTTTATACAAAATCTTTGTCACACAGGTACAAATCCACAATCTTATTTGAATATCAAATCGGTGTGTGCATTTTAAATTTCTATCACTCAGCTGCAAGTTAACTACATTCATTAACTGGGCGTCGCCAAAAGGCACTTGCACATGATGTGTGTGTGGATGTCTATTGGTCAGAATGCTTTCTTAAGGTAAAAGGTTGTTCGTATTCTCCAAGAATGAAGTTCAAAGTTGTCAACTCAACTGCGCGGTGCCGCTTGTTGTTGGCATGTTATTTGCCAACATTTGCATATGTCTGCAAATGTTGTGGGCTGTTAATATGTTGCACGCTATGTACACAGCACTCATTCAAGTAGAGCGGACTGAGGGAGTGCTGGTGGGGAAAACTGAAAAGGCGATAAACGCAACTTTGTAAAGGATATTCAAAAGCTGTTGATCCGAAAAACTCTGCACATAATTTATGGAAACAATCCTTTATGCTGCAGGACCATCATCGCGCGATGTTAACGGATGGAAAAAAGTAAAACAGATACATTTGAAAATTGTATTGCAAGTATTGGTGGTGTTCCTTCCAGTCACTGGACTTTATTACCGTTTGAGGAGCAGATTTGTAAGTTTCTGGCAATGGAGGTGTGCGGAATTGGAATTAGTGTTAACTTAGAGTTCGGTGCAGCACAACTAACTCCACCAAGGGTGTCAGACATCAAATGACAGAATGACCAACAACCAAAAAAAAAAAAAAAAAAATGGAAGAAATTCTAATCACTACATAAACTGAGTTTCACTCGCTTTTGAATGTGGGCATTTGTAGTTCATGAAATAGTAACTTGATGAACCCATTATACGAGGTAATGCATGACAATTAAGTAATGAGACTGATTCCATAAAAACCGCATATTTGAAAATTATTCTACAACTCTGCCATCTCCTTCAAAGTAGTCCGCTTGGGCAGCTATACAGCGATGCTTCGTAACATTTCTGGAACGCTTCGACTGGGATGTCTGTGAGTACCCTCGTCACGGCCGCTTGGTACGGACATCGTTTCAAAATGGGTTTCTTTGACCACCGATTTTGTTTTAGGAAACAAATAAAGTCACAGGGTGTCATGTCGGGCGAATAAGGTGGCTGTTGCAACACGGCGATCCCTTTAGAAGCCAAATACTGGGACACGCTGAGGGCGGTGTAGACTTGATTCACAGTTTTCCCCGGTGGAACGAATTCTTTGTGGACGATTCCACGGCTATCAAAAAAGGCGATTGGTCTCTTACTCCGCGCCTCGTCTTCCACGTTTTCACGCCCCTCCTTAAACTCTTTGTGCCATCAAAACACCTGGGCACAACTAAGAGCACTATCACTATACAATCTTACAATTTTAGCGTACGTTTCCGAAGCTGTTTCGCCCAATCTGGCGGAAAATTTTATCGCGACGCGTTGCTTTTGATTTCATTTTTTCATTTTCGTGACGAGCACTACAAACACACGTCTACTCAACGCAGGAGGCGAACTAAACAAGCTAGAGCAAAAGTACATATTTCAATGGAGAGGAGAGGGATGCCAAAAATAGAAAAAGGAAATTTCAAGGTCACAGGTTTACCACAAGCGCGACAAAAAAATCAGTCTCATTACTTAATTGTCAAACCTCGTACATGGTGTGTAAATCTGATTGTACGTGAAGGCCGTGGATATAAAAAGGCCAGTCGCCAATTACATAAGTGAAGAAGATATTAGTAAAACAGCAACTTCGGACTCCACATTTTTACGCGTATAACTTCTGGTGTACGGAGCGAAATACAAATTCCAAGCATTGATGTTATTAGGGACTTAAACCATCTCGATGATGTATACATAGTCACCATTTCAGAAGAAGATCATTAAAACCCCGTCGTCGAGTTATCCCACGACTTAATGAGAATTTATTATCTGGGATCACTTCTTAAGGGTTTACACATAATTTTAAATGTGTTAAACGTGTTCTAACTATGCTTCTTTCTCTTTCTATCGCCGACATTGAGTCTTACCCGGACCTGTAAGAATTTTTCTGCTGCTTTTGTACCAAAAATCTCCATTCCAACTCAACATCTGTTAGGTGTAATGCAATGAATGGATTGATTTTAAGACCTGCTCGGGGCTTGAGACAATTAAGGAGTGAACCAGACGTTATGCTTGCTTGCCCTTGCTGCCAATCCTACAATCTCTCCAGGGGTCAAGAAGTGCATCGATAATTATCTGATGGAGCGACGAACATTCGCACTTTTTTGAGATCAGAAATCTATGCTAAGAAGAAAATGAACACAAGCAGTGTGGTATCTTCTCCACGGCACTGTTTAACGTCAGTATTTCGAGACTAGAATTAATGGAATATGTATCAAAGTAAAGAGCTATCTTACCGATTTTCCTTTTTTCCTTATTCTCCGTAACCCCACTAAAACCACATCATAAGCCGCTGTTTACGCATTCACCTTAAGTGCCAGTGCCCAGGGATACGTTTTTGCGGTCAACTCCCAATTTGTCACGCTTAGGTAGTAAAGGGTCCACATGATTGGTAACACAGAGATTTGTTCATCTAGATACCAGAAATTTTTGATCTTTGCTGTTTGCACCGTCAGCGGAGCAAAATTTTTCGACACAGCCGAAGCATGTTATGTATTATATAATATATCAGAAATGTACCATAATTCATTGTGCTCGTGCTATTCATTATCGACCTAGTTGGATTATTTCCACCATTTCCACCATGTTGCTTCACTTTCGTCGAAGAAGCGTTGGGTATGTCAAATACAATAGCATCAATGTCGCCGGCTTTAAAAACAGTATTTCTATATTATAATACTAGCTGATAGACTACAAACACAAAAGGCTCCGCCGCAGCTCTAGCCGATCTAGTCCATGCATAATAGACCTACGACCAATTCACATGGTATATAGACGGGTTAAAAGCCAGTGAACAAGTCTTTACTCTAGGCGATTTAGTGCGACCATCGTTATCGCCTCCATTCCATAATACCTTTTAAAGGAAGTGAACAATAGCGCTATTAACGTCTGAGTTGATCGTTTGAAACCTGTCTTCATCTTACCATAAATCAAGGTATAAGACAAGATGGCGAATGTGCGGTTTACTTGTCACCGTCATTTTGACCATTTTGGTATAGATAAATTTAGTCATTCTAAAGTGTTAAGGGCCGAGTTCATTTCCCACTCTTATTACCACGGCTCTAATGAACGTAAGTTGGAGAAACCCAAATATGTTCCAGAAAGCAGTTAAAGAAGAAAGTCGTATAAAGTAAACGCTGTACTTATTCCAATATTTTCCCCCATTCTTCGCTAATTTCGCCATGAAACATTCAACACTTGCTGTCAGTTTGTTGTATATTTATTTAAATCAAAATAAGAAAATATATATTTACAAAAAATTATTGATAAAGAAGTACGCAACAATGCAACGAACAAAACACTAAGTATACTAAAGTTGCGAAATTCCTATCATTCGTGGTTCCATAAGTGATGTGGGGTGCGAAAAAGTAACGATGAGTAAGTCTGCAAAAGGAGTTGTCCAGTGGGTAATGTTGGCAGTCCAATTAGAATTGTTTAACCATGTAAATGTGGGTGACCAACAACGCCAGCATGACCCACACCAACAATTGGGCCGACTGGTCCAATTGGTCCCACAGCTACAGCTCCAAGACCGTGGACGAGGCCGTGTCCCACGATACTTGGATCGGCAACAGCGATGCACACCAAGGCGGCGATCACGATGAGCTGCAGAAAAATATAATTAGTAAATATCCTTTAAGTCAAAGCGGACAGCTTGTAAGGATCGCATCCTTACCACTTTGAAAAGATTGAACATTTTTGCGGTTGAGTTTGTTGCACAAAAGTAAAAACTGTTTGATAACTTTTCCAAAGGGCGCTCGAGCTTTTATACAAAATCTGTTTCACCTAAATGCAAAGCCACAATCTTATTTGAATATCAAATCGGTGTGTCCACTTTCAATTTTTACCTTTCAGCTGCAAGCCAATTGTATTATGCAACTTATATGTGTGTGAGTGGGTATTGTTCACACTGTTTTTTTAAGTTGAAAGGTAGGGGTCTAGAATTGTTGTTGGTATTCTTTCAGAATTGAAGTTCAATGTTGTTATTCGCCTGCCGCGGTCGCCGGTTGTTGTTGGTATGTTATTTATAAGCTTTAGCATGGGTCAACAAATGTTGTTTTTGTTGTGGACTGTTTGTACAATATTTTGTACATTAGACAATTGTAATAAGAGCGGACAGAGGATAATATGATACGTCTTTTGTAGTGCTGGTGGGGGATAATTGAAAAGACCTGCAGGGTTACCCTGTAAAGTGTGGCGCAAATGAAAATGTTCGTTATAGCGAAAATGCAACTCGGTAAGGCAATAAGCTCAAGATTCCAAGGCACATCTAAAAACTGTTGACCCGAAGAACTATGCATATAATTTGTGGATACAATTGGTATGCGACATAAACGCTGCAGGGCCACTTTCCTGGACACTGGCACTTGAGGTGAAGCAGCATAAACTTTTGGAAATAAAAGGAAGAGAGTAACTTTGTAGGTGAAGAAAGAGATTTATGTTAACGTTTAAAGGCTTTTGAAGACCTCGGTCCTTTTTGGACTGGTCTTCAGGCAAATCTACTCTGTTTAGAAATAATGGTATTAAACAGTCCCCTGGAAAAATCACTGTTAATTTTTTCCTTAACTTGGATTGGTGACCTCGAAATAGTAGAGATTTCTTTCGTTTCTTCAGCCCTGGAAAGATCGCAGATTGTTTGATGTCTTCTAACAGTGTGTGCCTGACTGTTTCAAGGGCTTTTCACAAATCAAACGATACTAGGATCGTTGTCCAGCAGGGTAGTTTTATTAAATTTATTATTTAAATTTATTAATTATACAACTCCGTCTGCCTAATTGAGTTCCTTGGATCGAAGAAGTTCTTTGTTGTCGACTCGATTACAAAAGCGAAGCACTGCGTGAGCTAGGTACAATTTGCATAGCCGTAGAAGGGCCACATAAAGTGTGGTTCACTTAATTGTTACAAGCCCCGAGCAGATCTTACACCTAACAAATGTGGAGTTTGGATGGAGACTTTTGATGCAAACGCAGCACAAAAATTCATACGGGCCTGGGTAGTCTCAAAGCCAGCACCGATCAGGAGGATGTGAGCAACCCTGCTGAGGGGTGTTGTTTCAACGGTGACAATCTTAACATAAATTTATCGATCCATGCAATGTTAGTTCGACGAACTAAGATCCAGGACCAGATAATTGTTGGGTCAATTACAGTATTGCAGACCCGGTTGTTGTGAGAATAAGTCTCATTTCTAGTTGCACCAAGCTATCCATTGTATCCGGAAACCAATTACCACGAATCATATCAAAAACAGGGCTTCGTTTCTTCAGTGCGTATGGTATGAAGCGACGATAGAACTTAAGCATCGTTAGACGACAATTCCTTGATGATTCGCAGAGCCTTCGGTAGTGACCTTATACTATCTTTGGTGATACAATGCTGAGGAATCGAAGCTCCGAGACGCCAAATTCCGATACGCTAATGTTGATCGTAAAATTGTTCTTTCAAACTATTTGGAAACATTGACGTTGGTGGTTTTAATGATCTTCCTCGGAAGTGGTTGTATGGAATACTTCATCGACATAAACAAACATGAATTTTAAGCCAAGAAAAACTTCGTTAATGAGCCTTTGGAATATTTCTGCTTCAATCGGTTAACTACAGCTTATACGTGTAGGCCGAAGAGTCCGAAATTGTCTTTTTACTAGTAGACATTAGTACTTATTGGCTTTTGGTGGAAGGCCGTTTTGAAAACATTTCTGAAAACATGTGTTTTCCAGCAAGAATTTTAGAGCAAAATCGTGCAAAAATCATTATTTATATTTTTATGTAGAGAGGTCTGCTCCGGCATTGGTACAAAAAAAAAACTGACGTATCCTTTATGCGTAGACGATATGTTTTGCCAGTTTTAGAGTAGTTGCTTAATGTGAAAACTTGGCCAACCGAGCGGGCTTGTAGTTACTTTCCAACTTCTGGATAACTTTATACCTCATATATCGGCTAATTTGTGAGTTATCTGAATGCAAATGAGAGAGTGTATTCTACTCATAACAGTGTATTGGGTGAAAGCTTGACAAGTTTTCGCACATCTAGCTAAATTTACTCCATGTGATCGGTAATTGTATGTGAATGAAGCCCAGGGAACATTTTTTTAGTATGTGGCATGTTAATATTGTGTTATTGGAAAAAATGGACATAATCGGGTCAATACTACCCCCAATTCCCATATTTTCCTGTAGAAATTTCTCAAACTTTGATTATTGTAAGTAGAAAGAGTATAAAATGTTCGGTTACAACCAAACATATCCCTTCCTCATTTGTTTTTCTTCAATTTATCTTATTTTTTCTTAAATTTCTAAATTGTCTTTAGATTTTCATTAATTTCAGACAACGCCTTTAACGGCAATCTTCTTGGTCAATTTGTCCGATTTCCTCTGTTGTGATGTCTGACACCTTTGGTGGAGTTAGTTGTGCTGCCCCAAATTCCAAGGTACCACTTATTCTGTTTATGCACATTTCCATTGCCAGAAGCTAACTGCTGCTTCTCAAATGGTATTAAAGTCCAATGAAATATAATTTCAAAATTTATCCAAAAATTATATGCCGTGGTTTTAGGGTAAACAGTTTTTAGATTTCTTTGGAAAGTTGCACTTATCGGCTTACAGAGTTGTATTTTCGCGATAACGAACATTTTCATTTGCTTAACAACTTACAGAGTAACCCCCCAGGTCTACTCAAATATCTCCCGCCAGCACTCTATAAAGCGTACCACATTGCCCTCCGTGCGCTCTTCTTGCAAGTGCCTATGTAGATCAAACAGCCCACAATACCAACAGCATTTGTACACATATGCAAATGCTTGCAAATAATACATCAACAACAAACGGCAACCGCGGCAGGCAAGTTGACAACATTGAACTTCAATTCTAAAAGAATAGCAACAACAATTTTAGACCACTGCCTTTTACCTTAAGAAAGTAATGGGACAAATAAACATTCACACACACACACACATACGTTGCATAATGTAGTTGGCTTGCAGCTGAGAGGTAAAAATTGACATTGGACACACCGATTCAATATTCAAATAAGATTGGGCTTTGCAATTAGGTGACAGAGATTTTGTATAAAAGCTCGAACGCCCTTTGGAAAGGTTATCAAACAGTTTTTACTTTTGAGCAACAAACTCAACCGCAAAAATGTTCAACCTTTTCAAAGTGGTAAGGATGCGAGCCTTACAAGCTGTCCGCTTTGGCTTAAAGGATATCTACTAATTATATTTTTCTGCAGCTCATCGTGATCGCCGCCTTGGTGTGCATTGCTGCTGCTAATCCAAGCATCGTGGGACCCGGCCTTGTCCACGGTCTTGGAGCTGTAGCTGTGGGACCAGTCGGCCCAATTGTTGGTGTAGGTCTGGGTCATGGTGGCGTTGTTGGTCACCCACACTTACATGGTTAAATAACTGCTTCTAAGCTACACTAATTGGACTGCCAACATTCCCCACTGGACAACTCCCTTTGCAGACTTACTCATCGTTATTTTTTCGCACACCACATCACTTATGGAACCACGAATGTTAGGAATTTTGCAACTTTAGCATATCTTTGTGTCTCGTTCGTTGCATTGTTGCGTACTCCTTAATCAATATATTTTTCCAATACGTATTTTTTATTTTAATTTGATTTGAATAAATATGCAATAAAACAATAGATAATGTGAAATTTTCATTCGAAATCGACCAATAATAGGGGACAAGATTAGAAGGAGCATGGTTTTGACTTTATAAGACTCTTTCTTTCAACCTTAGTTTCCTCCAATATGCGTTCATTAGAGTCGTGATGATAAGAATGGAAAATGAATTCGGCCAAGCAGATGAAATCGGACACATTGCTCCAACAGAAAAGTCCTTCCGCGGAAGCAAGAGAGCCTTTTAAATAAGCAGGTGAATAACCAAATTGTCATAAAAGTTCTTTAAAGTTGTGGTACGATATCAATGAGAATCTAAAGAAATTTCGTAATTTGAGAAAATTGCGACTTGCAAGACTCTAAGCCCGAGAAACTTCTTTAGGAAAGTATGGGAGTTGGGGCTATTATTGACTTGATTTTATCTATTTTTACCAGTAATACCTACTGCTAATATGTCACATACTTAAAAATATTCCCAGAGTTTCATTAAGGCACCAAAATATTCGGTTAGCGGCGATAGTGATTCCCATTCACAGTAACGTGCCGGTCTTGATCATCACGGAAGAAGTACGGCCCAATGACGTCATTGGCTCATAAACCAAACCAAACCGGGGTACCAAGGAATATACTTATGTGCTTTCACAGGAATAAAGAATTTCATTGATAATCCGAACCGTTTTCGTTTTCGTTAAAAAAAAACTTTTGTAGCACTCTTATTGAAAAACCCGCTCTTAAAGTTGAGTCCACTTACTCCGAATTTCGGTAGTTAATTTTAATAATTTCGACACGTTTTCGAATCGTACCTCTTTCCATGATGAATCCTTACTGAAAGAAGTATCAAAAAGGCGGGAAATTGTATGGCGTCGTTCGCTGGTCGGTATGCTTTTGTAGTTTTCCTATTTTCAAAAATCCTTTATAGGAACTAGGTCAAGTTTTTGTCTAAGTTTTCTTATTTTAGCACAAATATATACTAATATGGATAAAACACGTCCTTTAATTTTCATTTAGATAATTCACGAAGTGGCCATAAAGTAGCCCGTTATTAGAAAATTTTTATATTAGGTATAAGATTCAACCTATATTTGATACACAGAATATTGAACAATGTCAAAATCGATCCTTTGGGTCCCCGAAATGGTATTTCATCGTATTTTTAACCTAATTCCATAAAACTCTCTTATACCATCCCGGACTTGGACTTTCACCTAAAAGTGGGCGGTGCAACGTCAATTATCTGACGTTTTTCTCTGGTCACATTTCTAATGACGGAGCCAGGTCCTTCTTCACCTGGTCCTTCCAACGGAGTGGAAGTCTTTCTCTTCCTCTGCTTCCCCTGGCGGGTACTGCGTCAAATACTTTCAAAGCTGGAGTGTTTTCGTCCATTCGGACAATGTGACCTAGCCGCTGTCGTTTAATTCAATGTCAAGGTCGTCGTATATCTCATACAGCTCATCGTTCCATCGAATGCGATATACGCCATGGTCAACTGCCAGACCCGTTTGCATAGCTTCCTTGTCCAGTCTAGAGAAAGCAGAACTAACGGCGTGGGTGTTAAATCCGATGATATCAATATCATCGTCGTACGTCAGCAGTTGTACACTCTTATAAAAGATTGTACCTGCTCGATTAAGTTCTGCAGCTCGAATTATTTTCTCCGGCAGCATATTGAAGAAGTCTCACAATAGGATTCAGAGAGGTCCTTCCCGATCCTGACAGAGCTTTTGGTGTTGCTCAACGTCAGTTTACACAGCTGTATTAGTTTTGGGATACCAAATTCAGACATCGCGGCATAAAGACAGCTCCTTTTCGAGCTGTCGAAAACAGCCGTGCGGAGATTATCGAGCACTGAGTGCAATAACCGTTCATATCAGGACCCGTAGTAATTTTGCACGATTTTGCTAAATTTGCTACGGAGCGAGGCACAAGCATTCTAAAGGCTCATAAATGAAATTATTCTTGGTTTAAACTTCGCGTTTATTTATCTCTATATATCTCTGTACATAGCAGACATTTCAGAAGAAGATCACCCACGGAAAGTTTTCAAACGACTTAATGAAAACAATTTTATACTCAGTGTTCAGACCCGAAGGCTCTACGCATAAATTTCAACAACCAATCATTGACATTGAAGCGTATTCTAACGATTCTAACGAACACTAATAAGTGAAACGACGATATTCCTTGGTTTGCGGAAGCAATGGGCAGCTTTACGCCTGTAAGGATCAACTAACAATGAGAGTAATTCTGACAAAAAAAAGGACTACGATACTGGAATTGATCCGCCCATGGGTCTTTTTTCGTCGATCTAATGCTGTATGTATCCATAAGTTTTAAGTTAAGTTTGTCATCATTGGAGCGACACATCCTCCTGATCGGTGTTGGCCTTGAGTCTTACCCGTCCGTAACCTGATCTGCTTGGGGCTTGAAGCAATTAAGGAGTGAACTACACATTATGTAGCCCCTTGCTGTCAACCGCACAAGTACGACACTAGTCTCTTATTCTTCTTCTTCTTCTTTACAGGCGTAGACACCGCTTACGCGATTATAGCCGAGTTAACAGCAGCGCGCCAGTCGTTTCTTCTCTTCGCTACTTGGCGCCAATTGGATATTCCAATGAAAACCAGATCCTTCTTCACTTGGTCCTTCCAACGGAGTGGAGGTCTTCCTCTTCCTCTGCTTTTCCCGGCGAGTACTGCGCTGACTAGGCCATGTTGTCCGGCTGGACGAAGACACTAGTCTCTACTGCTGTGTAAATTGCTCCTAGTTTACGCACTACTTCACTATTCCAATCGATTCGGCAATAAAGAAGATCATCGGTCCCAAGAAACTCAAGTAGGCAGCATGACTTACCCCGCCTGGAGGAATAAATCAACAACTACCCTGCTGGGGAACGATCCTAGTAGTCAAGCATACGACACCCCTAGAAAACATCGAATAATCTACGATCTCTTCAGGGCTAAAGATCAGAAGGATCAAAAAAGAGCCAGTGTCCAGGAATACTCACATTTTGTCACGCTCAGTTAGCAAAGAGACCATACGACTGATAACAGAGGGCAGCTCTAGCCGATCTAATTTTTTGCGAGATTCTACGGTTATATTTATTAAGAATATTTTCTTGATTGCAAACAGACAAACAGTGCTGCGGATACGGTTAAACAACTACATACATACGTTCATTTATGAGGGGCCCTGCGACCAATAGTTTGATCACATACGATGGTGAACAAGTTTTTATTTCATATTCAACGGTTTTCAAAATACCTTTCAGTGGAAGTGAACAATGGCGCTATTGAAGCTTCAGTTGATCGTTTGAAACCTGTGGTTTTGGTACCATGTACCAAGGAATAAGGCAAGATGGTGAATAAGAAGTTAACTCGTCTCGTCATTCTGACCATTTCGGTATGGATAAATTTAATCTACCTTAATTATTTTTAGTTGTGTCCAACGAGTTGCAAGAGTATAAGAATGAGAGAAACCAAAGTGTTCAGTGCCGAATTAACTTTCCTTTCTTATTACCACGTCTTTAATGAACGTGTATTGGGTAAAGCCAAAAATGTTAGAAGAAAAGAGTCTTATATAGTAGACACTACACACACTCCTTCCAATCTTTTCCTCTGTTATTGGTTGATTTCGCATGAAAATTCAACATTATCTATTGTTTTATTGCATATTTATTCAAATCAAATTAAGAAATATATATTTACAAAAAGTTATTGATGGAGGAGAATGCAACAATGCAACGAACGAGACACAAAGATATTCTCAAGTTGCGAAATTCCAAATATTCGTGGTTCCATAAGAGTGATATGGGTGGAAGAAATAATGATGAGTAAGTCTGCAAAGGGAGTTGTCCAGTGAGGAATGTTGGCAGTCCAATTGGTATAGTTTAGAAGTAGTTATTTAACCATGCAAATGAGGGTGACCAACAACGCCACCATGACCCAGACCTACACCTACAATTGGGCCGACTGGTCCGACTGGTCCCACAGCTACAGCGCCAAGACCGTGGACGAGGCCGGGTCCCACGATACTTGGATCGGCAACAGCGATGCACACCAAGGCGGCGATCACGACGAGCTGCAGAAAAATATAATTAGTAAATATCCTTTAAGTCAAAGCGGGCTGCTTGCATGGCTCGCATCCTTACCACTTTGAAAAGGTTGAACATTTTTGCGGTTGAGTTTGTTGCACAAAAGTAAAAACTGTTTGATAACTTTTCCAAAGTGCGCTCGAGCTTTTATACAAAATCTCTGTCACCTAAATGCAAAGCCACAATCTCATTTGAATATCAAATCGGTGTGTCCACTTTCAATTTTTACCACTCAGCTGCAAGTCAACTGCATATGCAACTTGGCGTCGCTGAAAGCTAGCTGCGCATGATGTGTGTGTGTGTGTGAATGTGGTGTATTGACCACACTGCTTTCTTAAGGTAAAAGGTAGTGGTCTAAAATTGTTGTTGGTTTTCCGTTAGAATTGAAGTTCAATGTTGTCTACTCGCCTGCCGCGGTTGCTTCGACATTTGCAGGCAGAGCAGAGAGAGGGTGATGTGATATATGTTTTTGAGGGCTGGTAGGGTATAATTGAAAAGACCTCGGGGGTTACTCTGTAAAGCGTTGAGCAAATTAACATTTTGGGTGCAGGTTAGTAAGCTTCTGTAAATGGAGGTGTGCGTAAGTGGAATTAAGGGCACCTTAGGATTTGGTGTAGCACAACCAACACAATAAAGTGTGTCAGACATCACAACAGAAGAAATCGAACAGAATGACCACACAAGTGTGGCTCTGCGAAAGCAAGAGAGCATTTTAAATAAGCAGGTGGGTAACCAAATCGATTCTCTCTGAATTTCAATTATACATCCCATAAATTGACCGATATTTTCAGTCAAATGTCAACTATAGAATCTGGGTCCACATTTTCGGAGGACTTTTTTGGGTTTGGACAATTTTTGGGTCATAAGGTGGCATACTTTTAAAGAATTATTGGTGCATGATTTTATCCCGTTAGATTAATTACTTTCTGGTTTGTGTACTGGAAAGTGAAAGAATGAAATGGAATTTAAAATGTGTTATATGGGAAGCAGGCGTGTTTGCAGCCTGATTTCGTTATTTTTGTACTGTGTTATAGGAATATGAGAGGAATATCAGGCACTAAATTTAGTCGAAATCGGTTGGTCTGGCCCGAGATATGTATGTGATTTCACAAAGTGGACAGTGCCAGGCCCAACGTCCAATTTTCACATCTGCTGCTATAATAAAGCCATCTTATAAAATCTCGGGTGTAAAATTTTAAAGCTCTGGCGTGTTTAGTTTAACAGTACTGTCATTTGGGGAGTGAACGGAGTTAGCTTTCGTTTTCAACCATTTTTGCAGTGTCGATAGAAGTGCTAAAGGGGTTTGTCGTGAGCGAATTTAGTTATTGTAGTTTAAGTGATCTAGGATATATGTATATTAAATCAAATGGAGAACGGAGTCAAACCAACTTTTTCGCATTGTTCACAGGTGATCCTTGTTTCTACGATCGCCAACGATAAATTATGGTTCTATTTCTCAATTTAGTGCAAAGATTAAAAAAGTTCGGAGGAGTTTTTTGTGGACCCTCCTGATCGGTGCTGCTATTGTGTCTTAGCCAGCCCCGTAAGAACTTTTATGATACGTTTGCACCAAAAGTCTCCACTCTTCTGTGAGATGTAATGAATGAATCCATTTTAAGTCGCGCTCGGGATTGAGACATTTAAAGGGTGAACCACACGTTATTTAGATTATTGCTTCTTTCGTTTTTTCTAAGCTCTTGCCACAGTCAATCACATAACGCTATTAAAAGACTTCGAACTATCTACGATCTCTCCAGAGCTGAAGAAGAGGAACAAAAACTATCTGATCGAGCGGTGATCTTCCGTACTATTTCGCGGTCAGAAATCTAAACTGAGAAGAAACTCCCCCAACCACCAAAGAGTAACCTTTAAAATGATAACATAAATCTCTTTCTTAACCTACAAAGCTTTTTTCTTCCTTTATTTTCCAAAAGTTTATGCTGCTTCACCTCGAATGACAGTACTCAGGGATACGTTTTTGCCGTCAACTGACAATTTGTCATTCCCAGGTAGTAAAGGGACGACACGATTGGTAATAGAGAGATTTTTCTGGCGAGATAATATAAATTTTGATCGTTTCTAAGTATTTGCAGTGTCTGCAGAGCAAAACTATTCGACACAACCGAAACGGCACTTCGCTTAGCTCGTACTATTCATATCTATCATTCTACCTAATAGGATAATTTCCACCATCTGAAGGAAATCACGCTGGCCAGAAGCGTTGCGTAAGCCAAGTACCATTGCATACTGTATCCAAAGCAGTGCTGAATGGTTGGATATCCTGATTTGGTGTACCAGGGTTCATCACATTAGAGTTAGGACGTCAGTGCGAGAGGGTCGTATTTCAACAATTGCTACACCAGTTATGTGTACATCCGTATATGTATATGAGATAAACTATTGGTAATTTCTAAAAATCATTTCAAAATGTTCAGTGTCGAATTCACTTTCCTTTCTCATTACTACCGCTCTAATAAACGTATATTGGGGGGGGGTAATATTTTCCTCTGTTATTGGTTGATTTCGCATTAACTATTTTAGAATTTTTTATCAGTTTATTGCATTTTTATTTTATTGATAACACTGTGATAGTCAAAAAAAAAGACAAGACCAAATTCGACGGTTTCCCCCTATTTCGGGTCCTACGAATCGAACTGCATCATTACTTTTTTGAGTTACAATCATGGTTTCATACAAAAATTTTTTTTGAAGTTTTTCATCAAAGTGGCCCATTGTAAGAGAAAGGCACATTTTTCTTCGGTCTCTAACTTTTTTAATGTTGACTTTTTTGGTAAACTTTCTTTGGCAAAGCTTCTCAGAATAAGTCCGTCTTTAAGTTCTTAGATGACTGTAAACCTCAAAATCAATGTTTTTTGTGTCCTTATAGCCAATATGTCGAAAAAACTGAAATTTAGTCCATTTTTTTTTATGTTTTTTCCCTCTCGTTTCGTCAATATTTTAATTTACCCTTTGATACTTATACATTAAGTGACATCTTGTAATAGTAAGAAACTTAAGCAAAGACAACGTTCTAAGCAAACTAACCATTAGAAAAAAAAACTTGACAAAATTTGTATTTTTTAAAGAAGCTACACTAACTATGTTTGTGTGCCATTTTTTTTTTTTTGTATCTTATAAGTGTTATCAATAAGTATCATTAATTTGTACACAATATTTAAATTAAATTTAACAAGACTTATCTATCAATGTCCAACACAAATCAGCAAGCAACGAGTCAAGCTTTTAACCACTGCACTGATAAGAAATAACAACAAGTAACGTTTGAAAGAAACGTTAAATGCTTGCCTAAGAGTCAAAATTTAAGCATAGATTGCAGTAATTAATTTGACCTTGACTTCGCGGAAAGAACATTGTTTTAGTGAATTGTATATTAAGAAAATAAATTAAAATGAATAAGTGTCCAATTGGCCTATCGTTGTTCTGCTACGTATGTGGAAAATTTACAAGCCCTCGGAGTAGACGCAAAATATCTTCGGGAACTGCCGGCATCTACGAGGAATATTTCGATTTGCCCGTTATAAGAGACGTAGATTGGGTGCCAAATACCATTTGCACGCAATGCAACAACAACCTGCATAACTGGTCAAAAAGACTGTGCCTAAAAATGGGGTTCGGCATCCCAATGATTTGGATAGATCCACAATGGCATCATACTGGTAACTGCTACGCGTGCAAGAACAAATTTGCAAGACTCAACAAAAAAAATACAGTTTACAAAAGTGTTCAATCTGCACAGCTACCAGTATCTCACTCAGAAAATGTTCCGATACCAAGATGTCCAAGTCCAACTGACAGATATATTTCGCCAACATTTTCCACCGAGCCTACAGATCTACTCTCAATGTATAACCCAACCGAAGTTAAAAGCCCATGTCGTCACTTGGAGATTTCCCAAGCCCGTTTGAATACGATGGTACGACAGCTGAAATTATTGCAAAGCCAAGCGATTTGCCTAGCACATCATCTTCTATCGGTAAATATATTGTCTAAAGATGTGAAGGTGTATTGATACCGCAAAAGACAGGAGGAGTTTTTTGATTTCTTTGAGGTTAATGGCGACAATACTTATCAAAGGGTAAATTAAAATATTGACGAAACGAGAGGGAAAAAACATAAAAAAATGGACTAAATTTCAGTTTTTTCGACATATTGGCTATAAGGACACAAAAAACATTGATTTTGAGGTTTACAGTCATCTAAGAACTTAAAGACGGACTTATTCTGAGAAGCTTTGCCAAAGAAAGTTTACCAAAAAAGTCAACATTAAAAAAGTTAGAGACCGAAGAAAAATGTGCCTTTCTCTTACAATGGGCCACTTTGATGAAAAACTTCAAAAAAAATTTTTGTATGAAACCATGATTGTAACTCAAAAAAGTAATGACGCAGTTCGATTCGTAGGACCCGAAATAGGGGGAAACCGTCGAATTTGGTCTTGTCTTTTTTTTTTTTTTGAAAAAAGCTATCACAGTGTAATTAATAAAGGAGTACGCAACAATGCAACGAACAAAACACTAAGTATACTAAAGTTGCGAAATTACTAACATTCGTGGTTCCATAAGTGATGTGGGGTGTGAAAAAGTAAGGATAAGTAAGTCTGCTAAGGCAGTTGTTCAGTGAGGAATGTTGACAGCCCAGTTAGTATACTCGCAGTTTAGAAAGAGTTATTTAACCAAGTAAATGACCATGAACGCCACCATGACCTACACCTACAATTGGGCCGACTGGTCCGACAGCTCCCACCACAAGGCCTGCGCCAATACCGGGAACGATGCCTGGTCCCACGATGCCTGGCCCCACGATGCTTGGGTAGGCAGCAGCGATGCACACTAAGGCGGCGAACACGATGAGCTGCAGAAATATACAATTAGTAAATATCCTTTAAGTCAAAGCGGGCTGCTTGCATTCTTACCACTTTGTGAAGGTTGAACATTTTTGCGTTTGAGTTTGTTGCACAAAAGTAAAGACTGTTTGATCACTTTTTCAAAGAGCGCTTGAGTTTATATACAAAATCTTTGTCACCACTATCTTATTTGAATACCGAATCGCTGTGTGCACTTTCAATATTTACCACTCAGCTGCACGTCAATTGCATTAACTGGGTATCGCCGAAGGTGTTTAGGTGTGTTTTGGTCACACTGCTTTCTTAAGGTAGTGGGGTAAAATTGTTATTGGTTGTCGTTTAGAATTGAAGTTCAATGTTGTAAACCGAGGTTGCTGTTTTTTGTTGGCAAGTTATTTGCTAGCGTTGGGATTTGTCTACAAATGTTGTTATTGTTGTGGGCTATTTGATCGACATTTTGCACGCCACACTGGACACTTGCAAGTAGAGTGGATGGAGGGTAATGTGATACGCATTATTGAGTGCTGGTTGAGGATTATTGAGAAGACTTGCGTCTAGGTTACTTAGATAATGAGATTATTTGAAGATTAAATTTTTAATTTCTAGTCCCAGTTTTAGTGATTTAATATATATAAAGATACAGATAGGGATTAATTGACACACATCCATTGTGAAATTTCCAACAGAAAGGATTATTTGGTTAAGTTATACGGCTCAAAATAAGATATTAAAATTTTAGAATGAAAAACATATCACAATATTATTGTTGGAGTTACAACTTCATAAAATGTAGCCACTGCGTTTTAACACTTCAATCAGCTGATCATTGAAACGTTTTCTCGACAAAGCATTTTCTTAATTTTCTTGGATTATTACTCGAAGACATATTAAGCAATTACTATCAAATTTTCTCGACGTGTTCTGTGTATAAATTTTTATATAATCTCCCGTTAGTTTCTTGTTCTAATTGAAATTTAATTATATCAGGAATTCCCTTAGAGATTTCGTATGACTTTTTACTGCATATATCGGGAAATATGTGAGTTATCTCAATCAATATGAGGGAACGCGTTTTTCTATCAACAGTGTATCTTTATTTGACCCAGCCCCCATATAATTAACTACTAACTAACACTACGTGCATTTTTGTGTAATTTATATACGAGGTGTGTTCAAAAAGTATCGCGAATCGTAACTGACAGTTTTCTTCGATTGCAGGGGCATGGTGCATCATGAGTTCTTACCACAGGGAAGAACGGTCAACACACTAATGATGCCGCAGCCACCGTATTCCCCAGATCTGGCCCCCTGTGACTTTTTCTTATTCCCTAAACTGAAGAGGCCCATGAAAGGACGACGTTACGCTTCTCTTGACGAGATAAAGACGGCATCGAAGGAGGAATTGAAGAAGATAAAAAAAAAATGATTTTTTGAAGTGCTTCGAAGATTGGAAAAACCGTTGGCACAAGTGTATAATATCTCATGGAGATTACTTTGAAGGGGACAAAATGGATATTCATGACTAAATAAATAATTTTTGAAAAAACACAAAATTCGCGATACTTTTTGAACACACCTCGTATTTATAAAATTGCTTTAAAATATATTGTCAAGTATACGTGAGTATTTCCAAAGTACCCCTTTCTCTACCCTCAAAAACACCCATATAATTATTTCTGTGTTTCCGTCTGACTATAAACCGATCAATTTGGTCAAAAAGTTTCAATAACATTAAAATTAGTTTTCTTAAAAACACTCAGCAGAAAACCTTTCAGCACAAATCAAACTTTTTTAAATATGCTCGGAAAGTACGAAAATTATACAATGATATTACCCGCTCTCATTCGCAAAATTCACCAACTAAATCGAAGCCTTTGACTAAAAAAGGTAATGTCTGTAAAACCTGGGTTTGACTCGCTGCTGAAAGTAGGCATTTGTAAGTTTAATGGTACATGGAGGCCATTATTATTATCAAGCACGGACTGTCGGAACTGTTCCTGATCAGTACCATATGCTATTTCTGCAGAATTTCTCTAACATTTTTCGCTTCAAACCACGTGTTTTCACAGATCTATTTAAAACTGACCTTCCACCAAGTATCCTTCAATAAAGAAGACATTAGTAAAACGACGGCTTCGGACTTCAGGAATTTTCACTTATGACCCTTGTTTTACAGAATGGAGTACAGAAATTTCAAAGCCCCATTATTGAAGTTATTCGTGGTTTAAACGTCATGTTTATTTGTCTCGATGATTTATGAATTGCATTCCCTTCTGAAGAAGATAAAGGTCTTACGATAAATAGTCAGAAATTGGAATGTGGAGTTTCGAAGCCACGATTCCTTAATCACTCTATCACCAAAAATTGTATACGGTCGACGACAAGGCCTTGAAGCCTATTCTAGTAATGTTCAATTTCTATCGTCGCTTCATACCACACTTACTGTATGCTACCTTTTTTGTATGGTTCCCGATAATAGGTGAAACGATACTACTACTATTAAGGAATCAATGGACAGTTTCACCGCTTGTAAAGATCAACTAGCAATGTGATTAATTCCCATAACAGCCGGTTCTGCGTTATTGCAATTGGTCCCGATTTTATCCAGCCAAGCACTGTTATTTCTTTCCATCAAACGCTGTTTGGTTTCATAACTTTTTACGTCTCCAATCTGCCAGCCGCACAACTACGGCAATAACCTCTATGCCTGTGGAAATTGAAAATAAATCTGTTATTTCTGCTAAGAAGTGGGGATTACTGTTAGCGGTTTCGGAAAATACCAAAATACATGCGCCTTTTACTTTTATCGATGAGCAAGTTCAGGTTGTCATCAGTAAAACGAAAGCATTAAAGTCCATCCCCGCAGAATTGAAATGTTGCTGCTGCAGCATCTAGGCTTGAGGGGGTTAAAAACCTAACTATGATTCTCAATTTGTCTTTGATCACTTTTTATATTTGCTTACGTATGAAAAGCTTTGGAAATCCGTCAATCTAGTGGAGCTTTATCGTTGGATAACTTTCTTTCACGCAGTAGTGAATACAGCAAAGATTTCGCATTACCATTCATAGCACATTCTCTCCTCCATTTTTGCATAAAACCTATATTTTAGAGACATCTTTTCCATAAGCTTCAAGAAAATTAGCCAATATAACAATTTTCTGGTTAAAATTCGGTCATTTTGGATGCCAATACAAACTCAACCCTAAAGTCCCCCTTTCTCTATGAACACCTTTCAGCTATGGCTTTGTTTTTCTACTCCCCCTTTATGGTGGTGAAGACACTTGAGGCTATCACACTAATCTTTCTCCCTTCTTCTGTGTAAGAAAGCCATTTCTGCATTTCACAAAAGGCTCGACCACCATCGCGCAAAAAATGATTTTGCTCAACAACTTTCAACTAAGATAATTTTAGCTTTCTGTTTTAGTTCCAAAGTTTATGCTGCGGCACATCAACTGACCGTGTTTTTGCGGTCAACTTACAATCTGTCAGGTCGACTTGTATTCCCTTTATCACCCAGGTAATAGCAGAAATTTTGCTGGTTACTGCTTGTCGAGTTATTGGAATAAAACTATTCTACCGAACCGTAGTGTGGTACAAGGTCACAAATATCCAACTATCCTAGTTGGATAAGCTTCACCATCTGAAAGAAATCGCTTTTGCTTAACCTTATAGCACACACTGTCGACGAAGCAATGCTGAATCTCCTGGTTTGTTGTCTCACTGTTCACCACATCAGACTTAGGACGTTAGTACGAGAGCGTCCTATTTCGACAATTATTACATTTATTAGGTACTTGCCATTTTATTACGTCACTTTACCGTCGGCAATCAAATGGACTCGTGGGAAGATCTCATTGCACTTTAAAAGCTGCACTTCTATTCCATGACACTAGCCAATATACTTCGTATTTACCACTCATTTTATGAGTCTTACGATTTACATACAATACATCTCGGATGCAGTTTAGTCAATCTAGCTTTTGGTAAGCTTCTGCGTTTCTGCGACTGGAATCTGGTCAAGCAACTAGGTACGTGTGCGAGAGACCAGCGAACAGTTGACACCGCTTAACATGCTAAACAGAAAGTATTCGTTGACTCCGGGTTAAAAATCGGCGGAAAATATTGCTATATTTAAGACGATGCAGTTCGACCATCACTATCGCCTCCACACAAAGGACTATACAAAGTTATTCAACAATTTCACAAATATTTTTCAGTGGAATTGAATAACAAGTTGGTGGAGGGGTAAACTATCAGAAGTCCTCTACCAACTCCAGCTTCAGACTTCCTAACTATTAAAGTGTTTTCCAAGCCGAGGTAGCAGCCATTAAGATATCAGTAGATTTGCTGCTCCGGTATGCAGCCTCCTTCAGAGAAATGATCACCAACTCAGATAGCAGGGCGCCGATAATAGTCTTAAACTCAATAACCAAGGTCGATCGCAAGAGATCTAGTGATCTCTTTTTGCCTTCAGTAAGGCTGGCTTCTCCCTAGCGTATGCCTTCAGACATCCCACCGAACTGGCGAGAATGGAAACTATACGCCTGTGTATTGTCTACTAAGTCTTTTGCTAATTTATAAGTTCGAACAGAAGTTCTTTATTATTACGGCTTCACAAAGTACTAAAGCAGTCCACATGTCTCTAACCTAACCTAAGCTGTTATAAGGAAAAAGGGAGGAAAGAGTCTTTCTGAAATTGAAGTAAATACTGCATTTCCTTTCAATATTATCTCCCATTCTTGGCTAATGAATTATTTAACATTTGAGTTTGGTTTATTGCATATTTATTCAAATCAAATTAAAATAAAAAATACAATTTAAAAAAAATATTGATGGTTGATAAAGGAGTACGAATCAATGCGACGAACGAGACACAAAGACATACTAAAGTTGCGAAACTCCTAACATTCGTGGTTCCATAAGTGATGTAGAGTGAGAAAAACTAATGATGATCTGGAGTGCAAAGCGGTTTTCCAGTTGGGAATGTTGGCAGTCCAATTAATTTTGCTCAGAAGTAGTTATTTTACCAAGGGTGTCCAATAACGCGACCATGACCCAAACCTACGATTGGGCCGACTGGTCCGACAGCTCCTACAACAACACCTGTTCCAATAGCGGGGACGATGGCTGGTCCTATGATGCTTGGGTAGGCAGCAGCGATGCACACCAAGGCGGCGAACACGATGAGCTAAAGAAAAATATAGTTAGTAGATAGCCTTTTAGTGAACGAACACTGCCTTCAACACCCGTATACTTACCACTTTGTGAAGGTTGAACATTTTTGCGGTTGAGCTTGTTGCGCTAGCGTACACTTGCAATTGAATACGAAAGTAAAGACTGTTTGATAACTTTTCCGAAGGGCGCTCGAGTTTTTATACAAAATCTTTGTCACACAGAGGCAAAGCCACATCTTGATTTGAATATCAAATCGGTGTGTGCATTTTAAATTTTTACCACTCAGCTACAAGTCAACTGCATAAAATGGGCGTCACCGAAAGCCACTTGCACATGATGCTTGGGTGTTTGGGTGTGTATTGGGCACACTGCTTTCTTAAGGTAAAAGGTAGTTGTCTAAAATTGTTGTTGGCATTCGTTTAGAATTGAAGTTCAACGTTGTCAACTCGACTGGTGTGAATGCTGCTTGTTGTTGGTTTATGATTTGTAATGTGTCTACAAATGTTGTTATTGTTGTGGGCTGTTTGATCGACATTTTGCACGCTACACTAAACACTTGCAAGTGGAATGGACCGAGGGTAATGTGATACGCGTTATAAAGTGCTGGCGGGGGATAATTGAGAAGACTTGCATACATTGTTGGTGAGGTTACATAGGTTAGAGATTATAAGGAAAATGAATTTGTAATTTGAATTCCAGTTTCTGGTGGAGGTGCGATTTTTATCAAGATTGAGATAAAAATTAATTAAGGAGCACATCAAGTGTAAAATATGAAACAATTATCGATCGTTTTTCATATACCGATAGCCTACATATATATTTAAAAGAAGCATTAGGTAGGTTGGCTATTATTTTTCGGGATTTGGCAATTCTAGTAATCTGGAAATTCACAATTTTTTCATAAAGTTTGACATTATTAATGGTGGAACTGGTGAACGAGATTTTTTTGTTATACGGTCGCTATTTGTGTTTTTTACCGTAACTTAAAAACTTCTAGGCTAAAAAATGGAACTAAATTGCGTACATTTTTGCGTAAATATGTTTTGAAACTTTCGACGTGAATTAGCTCAGCAACAGTGCTTCGATGAATTTGATAAAAATTGAAATTTTTTAATTATTCCATTAAAGTATGCATTATGACAAAATTGCTTAAACCCAACTAAAATTAATCAAGCCCCTAGGTACCAAATATGTGGACCCCAGTATCTACAGTTCTTGCCAGCAGGTGCTACTTCGGGCTGAGTGAGCAATTGAGAAGTACAGTCCTCTCAATAGGAACGAAAACCAAACTCTATAAGTCACTCTTTACAACATGTCAATAACCGATGAGTCGACCTTAAGAGTTCTCGAGAGAAAGGTTCTGTGAAAGATTTATGGTCCTTTGATGGAAGGATGTGCTGTATGAGATATACGACGACATTGATATCGTTCAGCGAATTAAAAGACAGTGGCTACGCTCGCTGGGTCATGTTGTCCGAATGAACGAAAACACTCCAGCTCTGAAAGTATTCGACGTAGTATCCGCCGGGGGAAGCAGAGGAAGAGAAGACTCCACCCCGTTGGAAGGACCAAGTAGAGAAGGACCTGACTTCGCTTGGAATCTCCAATTGGCACCACGTAGCAAAAAGAGGAAACGACTGGTGCGCTGTTGTTAACTCGGATATAATCAATTAAGCGGTGTTTACGCCAGTAAAGAAAAATAAGAAAGCATTTACAGCTGACTTTAGACCAAAAATATCGGTCAATGCGTGATTTGAAATCTAGACATAAATCATTCCTGACAATAGTATTTCTAAGTATCAAAAATGTGTTGAATCAAATCCAAAATTCTCTGAGGTTCCATATACCTGACCAAGCAATAAGGTTTTTCATTTCTTTGGTTTTCAAAGCACATACTTTTTCTGGAAGCAAGAAATCCATTCAGTACTTCTCCAGAAAAGCGTTGGTTCGGTCTTGGTTTTTTTTTGCCAACTTTCAGTTCTGCCGCCATTTTTTCGTGTCTGAATAAATGGATCGAAAATGATCCTCAGCTTTTCTCTGTCTGTCTGTCTGTCTTCGATTTTCGAATGTTATGCCTTTGCCAGATCGATCGATTCTTTCCGAAGAATCACGCATTTTCAGTTACGGATCTGATTAAATTGATAAGCAATATAATCTGCATATATTGCTACACCTTGTAACTTCAGTGTTTTTTTATTTCTGTTACTTTATATTTTTTCAGAGTAGTAAAACTATTAATGATTCCCATTTAAACCCCCCCGTTCCTCAAAAAAATTATTGTTTTACCGGTACTAAGATCGCCATTACACCAAAGTGCAATAACACAGTCCGATATTCTCCTAATGGTATGATGTTGTTGGTGTGTAAATCTGATGGTAAATACATGAGATTGTCGAGCATTGAATACAGTAACCGCTCGGCGATTTCTCTTACATACTCTCTAGAAAACATGTGTTTTTAAAAATCAATTTAGAATAAAGAAGACATTAGTAAAATGGAGACCTCGGAAGCTTTAGACTCTACGAATTTACACATATGACCTTTGAAGCACACCTTAGTGAAGCACAGTAATTCAGGTTCATTAATGAAGTTCTTCGGAGTTTAAACTTCATGTTTGTTTATCTTGATGACGTATGTATTGCATCTATTTTAGGAGAAGATCAATAAAATCACCCACAGCAAGTTTTTCAACAGCTTAGGGAATACAACCATACCATCAACGTTAGAAAGTCATCACAGAGCTATAATTTCTCGGGCATTCTACCACCAAATATAGTATACGGCTACTATCAGAACGCGTTGAGGCATTACAGATTTTTAAAGAATTATCGTCAAGTAATTAGAGAGTTTTCTAGCGATGCCTAATCGTCGCTGCATACAGAAAATAGTGAAGACAGAAAGCTGCCTTTTCGATATAGCAAAATAGTCATTCGCACAACTGTTGGATCTACATTACTGGAATGCCGGCGACTTAGCTCTGTTTGTAGTGGATCACTCGGTAAGTGATCTCATACCACCAACACACAATTTGGACTCTAGTGTAGTGCGCTAGTTCAAAGGATTGGGAACCGGCCACACAAACTGCCAAAAGACTGCCAGACGAAATGAACATGTTAATGCTGAAGCATCTAGGCTTGACGGGAGTAAAATATCTAACCAAGTTCTTCAATATGTCACTTGCATCTCTTCATATACCCGATATGTGGGAAGCTGGAATGAGTTGTTTCCCTACTGGCACTTTCGAAACTTGCCAACTTAGCAAATTTTCGTCGCCTATAGTCTCAACCCGTTGAAACAGCACGCTTCCTGGGCCTATCGTTAGTTAATTTCAGGGACAACTAATTCGAGTATATTTTTATAACCGCACCAAAAGCAACAACTAGCCAATCATTAGGATATTTTTTTCGTAGATTTACTGGTGCTGAAAAAAGGTACAGCACCTACATACAAAACATATCAGAGAGACAAGTAATCAGCCAAAGCCAGTTGACTCCGATTGGAACAAGTCTTTATTCGAGGCGACACAAAAGGATGCTGATCGATGAGAATGAGATACTTAGAATGTTTAGTAAGATAACTCTGATGAACTTACTATTTCATTATATATATTAGAGAAGCAAAACAAGGTTTGAAATGCAGTTAGAAAGAAAGCGTCCATATGAACCTTCCTTTCAATGCTATCCCTGTTCTTGACTTCCTTCACATGAAACATTACACATTTTCAATTGGTTTATTGCATATTTATTCAAATCAAATTAAAATAAAAAATACAATTTAAAAAAAAATATTGATGGTTGATAAAGGAGTACACAACAATACAACGAACGAGACACAAAGACATACTAAAGTTGCGAAACTCCTAACATTCGTGGTTCCATAAGTGTTGTAGAGTGAGAAAAAATAACGATGAGCAGAAGTGTAAAGAGCGTATCCAGTTGGGAATGTCGGCAGTCCAATTAGTTTTGCTCAGAAGTAGTTATTTTACCAAGGGTGTCCAATAACGCGACCATGACCCAAACCTACGATTGGTCCGACAGGTCCGACTGGTCCCACCACAACAGTTGAGGCAATACCGGGGACGATGGCTGGTCCTATGATGCTTGGGTAAGCAGCAGCGATGCACACCAAGGCAGCGAACACGATGAGCTAAAGAAAAATATAATTAGTAGATATCCCTTAAGGCCATTAAGGCTGCCCGCAAGGCCCATCGTCTCCTTACCACTTTGTGAAGGTTGAACATTTTTGCGTTTGGGTTTGTTCCGTTAGCGAACTGAAAGACTGTTTGATAACTTTTTCAAAGAGCGCATGAGTTTTTATACAAAATCTGCTATCAAATGCAAAGCCACAATCTTAATTTGAATATCAAATCAGTGTGTGCACTTTGAATTTTTATTACTTAGTTGCAAGTCAATTGCATTATGCAACTGGGCGTCGCCGAAAGACAGTTGCGCATGGTGTTTGTGTGTGTGAATTAAGGTAGTGATTTAAAACTGTTGTTGCTATTCTTTCAGAATTGAAGTTCAATGTTGTTAATTCCGCTGCGGTTACCGCTTGTTGTTGGCATGTTATTGGCAAGCATTGGCATGGGTCAACCAATATCATACATATGTGGGTTATTTGATCGAAATTTTGCACGCTACACAGGGCACTTTCAAGTAGGGCGGACGGAGGGTAATGTGATACGCGTGGGCGGACGGAGGGTAATGTGAAGTGCTGGCTGGGGATAATTGAGTAGACTTGCATACACGCTGGACTATTTAAATAATGAGAATATTGGAAGATTAAACTATTAATTTTCTATTACAGTTTTTGGTTGTTGTCCGATGTACAATATAACGGTTCAGATAAATCCTTATGAAATAACACACTGAAATTTTGATTGTATATCACAGCCTTTGAAAATAATGCCGCCCAGTTTAAAGATGTATCGCAAAATTATATAGACCATATTGGCTTGCAGAACCTACAAAGAAACCAATATACCCCAGATTACACAAGACAACCTGAATGCTTCAAGAAACAAGAACAAACGTTAATTTCGGCTGCACCGAAGCTAATATACAATTCACAGGTGCATTTCTTTTAGTAACTATGTGTTCAGTTTGTAAGGAAGCTATATGCTATAGTAACTCGATCTAAACAATTTTTTCCCAGATTACATTGGTGCCTTAGAAAATAGTTTATACCAAATTTCGTGAATATATCTTGTCAAATGTGAAAGTTTTCCATACCAGCATTTGATTCCGATAGTTCAGTTTGTATGGCTGCTATATGTTATAGTGGTCCGATATCGGCAGTTCCGGTAAATGAGCAGCTTGTTGAAGAGAAAATGACGTTTACAAAATTTCAAAACGATATCTGAAAAACTGAGGGACTAGTTCGTATATATTCAAACAGACAGACAGACAGACGGACATGGCTAAATCGAATCAGCTCAACATACTGATCATTTATATATGTATATACTTTATAGGGTCTCCGACGCTTCCTTCTGGGTGTTACAAACTTCGTGACAAACTTAATATAACCTGTTCAGGGAATAAAAACGTAAAAATTATAGGAGAAGGTGGATGAGAATCCGTGGAGTGACGCGCATAAAATAGTCCTGGCAAATGTGGGGGGGTTAAGCGGTAAGTACCAACTTGTCCTATTCTTCTTGAAAATGGGATGAGTTTTCGAACGAAAAAGATACTTTAAAAATCGCCTAGAATGTAGTATCTGAAGTGGCAGAGAGGTTCGGAAAACGCAAATGCATCTGGACTTGCTGATAACTCGAACAAGGTACTTAAAATCAGTATCAAAAAATGCATGAGTCTCTTCTGAACTTTATCATCGGTGGTTTTCCCAAAGGTATGGTAGAAATAACGCCATGACGGGTATTGCCACCAAGACCATAGAGCGCATCAGCCCATTGAATTGTAAAATGTCGGTACCTAGTGGTTTGAACAATTTTAGTTGGATTTGGGCACTTTTTGGTCAAAATTGGCATATTTGAAAGGTATTATTAGTGCAAAAGTTTTTCCCCTTATATTAATGACTTCATTATTTGAATACTGAAAAGTTAAAGTATCAAATTTAATTTAAAATTGTTCTGTATGGGAAGTAGACGTCGTTATAGTCCGATTTCGTCCATTTTGACATTGTGACATAAGAATGTAAGAACAATGCCACCAGGATTTTATCAAAAAATGAGCGGTGCCACGCCCATCATCCAATTTTCACAAGGTTCCTAAGGCCCTTTCATATCATTGCGGAGGTAAAATTTAATGATTCTCGCGTATTTAGTTTTTGATTTATTACGCTTTTAGTAGTTTTTAACAGTATCGTTATATGGGAGTGAGCGGGGTTATCCTCCGATTTCATCCCTTTTCACAATGTACTACTGTGCCAAAATGAGGTGACATTGGACTTATTTTGAAAATTCTTTATTTATTCTTCCAAATCAATTTCATCCACTTCAAAGTAATCTCCTACCGATGCAATGCACTTATGCCAACGGATTTTGCAATCTTCGAAACACTGGTTGTAGTCACTTTCCGAGATGGCCTTCCGTTTTCGCTGCGGCTTGAATCTCCTTAATCGTATAAAAACGGTGTCCCCGGAGCGGTTTTTTGAGCTTGGTAACAGCCAGAAGTCGCACGGCGCCAGATCAGGTGAATACGGTGGTTGCGGAACGATATGGGTTGAGTTTTTGGCGAAATGATTACGAATTACGAGGGCAGTATGGGATGGTGCATTATCGTGGTGTAAAAACCAATAATTGTCTTTCCACAATTCCGGCCTTTTTAGGCGGATAGCGTTACGCAAACGACGCATAACGGTTAAATAATATTCCTTGTGGACTGTTTGACCGGTTGGAAGGAATTCATAATGCACAACACCACGATAATTGATTTTTGAGCGACTTTGGCGCGATTTTTTTGGTCTCCGCTCTCTTTTGGCACGATGTTCGCTCGATTGATCGGTTGTTTCGGGATCGTAAGCATAGATCAAAGTCTCATCGCCAGTTATAATGCATTTCATGACACTCTGGTAGTCGGAAAGCATCGTTTCACACACTTCAACGCGACGCCTTTTTTCCAAAAAATTCAATGTTTTCGGTACCAGTCGAGATTTGACGCGCTTGAGGCCAAAAACATCCTTCAAAATGGTATTGACTGAGCCTTTCGATGTGCCAACTTCATCAACAAGGTCTCTAATTGTTAATCGACGGTTTTTCAACACCGAATCTTTGATTTGTTGAACGTGAGCTTCGTCGGTTGAGGTTGATGGTCGCCCTGGACGCTCTTCGTCTTCGACACGTTCACGGCCGGCTTGGAACCTACTATACCACTTGTAACCATTTTTTTTAGACATAGCCTCATCACCAAAGGCTTTCTGCGCCATCCTCAACGTATCCGCAGTAGAAAATTGATGCAAATTCTTTGCTCAACAAAAAACGAAAAACTCACTTGTAGCAGCTCACAAAACGACACGTATCTCAAACACTAATGAATATTTTGACATGAAATTTGACATAGATGTGACTGGCAGTACTATCAATCTAAAAAAAAAAATATTTCTCCAAATCCTTCGACGCGCGCAGTTTAAATTCAAATGTCACCTTATTTTTTGGACACTGTAGTAGGTAGGAGTTGTTATAATATGTACATATATGTGCTGTACACATTTGGTTATTTTAGCTTTATATGATATATACATTAAACTTCTTTGAGGGTGAGGTTATGCCCACTTTTTTAAAATATTTTGCCAAAGGGGCTCCTTTCTAACGCGATCAGCTGGACAAAATTAGTCTTAATTTAGCGCTTAGTTATGGCACTTTATAAGTTTCTTTATAAGATATCTCAGTTTGGACTCAAGTTACAGCTTGTACTGATGTACGGACGGACCGATAGACAGACACCCGTATTACAACCCGACTCGGAATCCTGATGATTTATGTATATACTATGTACGTAAAACAGTCTCGATTAGTTTTAGGTGCTATATACATACGCAAGGTGAATAAAACGATTATACTCTGTAGCAACATGTTGCAAACGAGAGAATCATATTAAGCACATTAACACCTAGAGAGACGAAGTCTTGCGACAAGTATACTCTAAAATCTGTCCACAGTCGTAAAAAGAAAAGATGGAACGAAGAGAATACCAATATGGAATCAAATATTGAAGGGAAGCAGCAAGTTTAGTTGATATATTTTAAGTAGCCTAAGAGATAGGAACCAGGGAGCAATACAAGGTGGCGAATGGACCGCATAATCGTCTCGAGATCTGATCAGTTTGTTATACTTATATATTTTTTTCTGTCTGAATTATGTCGGATGTGTGAGGGTGTGTATGTGTGAATTCCACTCTAAAGAGGTAAGAGCCCCGTTTATTGATCAATCTTTTGGTTGATCGATGGAGAAATAAGATCTTTTAAATAAGATATTAAGAATCGTTATTATGAAGACTCCAAAGAACTCATTCCCTTATCACATATGTTAGGATTACTTATTACAGGAGATAAAGTAGGAGACAGTTAGAAGGAAAGAGTCATTATGAGGTATAGTGTTTTCTACTTTCAATCGTCTACCATCGCATCGTTAGCAAAGAACTACACATTGAATATTTTCTATTGATTTATTGCATATTTATTCAAATCAAATTAAGAAAATATATATTTACAAAAAATTACTTATTGATAGTTGGTAAGGAGTGCGCAACAATGCAACGAACGAATTACAAAAATATACCAAGTTTGCGAAATTCCTAACTTTCGTGGAAATGATGTTGGGTGAGAAATAGTAAAGGTGAGTAGCTGTGCAAAGGGAGTTGTCCATTGGGAAATGTTGGCAGTCCAATTAGTATAGCTTAAAAGTAGTTATTTAACCAATTAAATGAGGGTGACCAAGAATGGCGCCATGACCCAAACCGGGCACTACAACGGGTCCGATAGGTCCGACTGGTCCCACAACAACTGTTGAGGCAAGGCCAGGGACGATGGCTGGTCCTATGATGCTTGGGTAGGCAGCAGCGATGCACACCAAGGCGGCGAAGACGATGAGCTAGAGAAAAATATAATTATTAAATATCCTTAAAGGCAACGAAAGCTGCTTGCAAGGCTCGCATCCTTACCACTTTGTGGAGGTTGAACATTTTTGCGTTTTGGTTTGTTGCGCAAGCGAACACTTGTAATTGAATACGAAAGTAAAGACTGTTTGATAACTTTTCCAAAGAGCGCTTGAGTTTTTATAGTAAATCTTTGCCACCAAAACCTTTAATTGAATATCGAATCGGTGTGTGCACTTTGAGTTATTACCACTCAGTTGCAAGTCAACTGCATTAAGCAACTGGATGTCGCCGCAAGCCAGTTGCAAATAGTATTTGTGTTAGGGTGGGTAAAAAAAACAAATATATGAGACCTATTTTCGTAGTAAATTTCCTACAAAACTTAGGGTAAAAGAAAACTGTAAGACCGAGGATCTTCCTGTTATCATTAAGTGCTTAAGCTTAGAGAAACTTCTTAACACGTGTTTAAGAATCACTTTTTCTGAGTACTCAGCGAAAAAAATATTCGATTCTATTGCCCACCCTAGCCTGGGTGTGTATTGGTCATACTGTTCACTTAAGTTAAATTGCAGTGGTCTACATTATTGTTGGTGTTGGCTTAGAATTGAAGTTCAATGTTGTCAACTTGACTGCCGCATGTTGTTGGTTCACGATTCGCAAAC